>JAPDOI010000197.1:0-1305575 GCA_029168955.1 Aplectana chamaeleonis
TGACACCCTGATGGCGTCATCAGATGCCCTATGTACATTTACATGACAATCTGATGACGTCATCAGATGCCCTATGTACTTTACATGACACCCTGATGACGTCATCAGGATGTTACCCTATGTACTTTACATGACACCCCTGATGACGTCATCAGATGCCCTATGTATGCTTTACATGACACCCTGATGGCTTACATCACCTTCGATGACGTCATGTCAGATGCCTATGTGTACTTTTTACATGACATCCTGATGACGTCATCAGGATGCTCTATGTACTTTACACTGACACCCTGATGACGTCATATCAGATGCCTCTATGTACTTTGCATGACACCCCACAGTAACGACGTCATCAGATGCCTATGTACTTTACGTGACACCCTTATGACGACGTCATCAGATGCCCTATAAAGTACTTTACTACGACAATCTTGATGACGTCATCAGATGTCCTATGCAGCTTCGCTACATGACACCTGATGACGTCAATCAGATCGCCCTATGTACTCATTACATGACATAATCTTGATGACGTCATCAGATACCCCTATGTACTTCCTTACATGACATCTTGATGACGTCATCAGATGCCCTATGTACTTTACATGATACCCTGATTTGACGTCAATCAGATGCCCTATGTAACCTTTACATGACATCTTGATGACGTCATCAGATCTTCCTATGTACCTCATTACGCGACATCTTGATGACGTTCAATCAGATGCCCTATGTACTTTACATGACACCCCTGATTTGACGTCATCAGATGCCCTATGTACCTCACATGACATCTTGATGACGTCATCAGATCGCCCTATGTAGCTTTACATGACATCTTCTGATGACGTCATCAGATGCCCTATGGCGTACTTTACATGACACTCCTGATGACGTCAATCAGATGCCCTATGTATCGATAGCCTGCGACCACTGGCAGTGGCTGAGTAGCGCGAACGAGGACTGAGGACACGAGGAACAGGACACGAGGGACGCGTTACAAGAAAAAACGCGAATTTTGGCTGAGCTTCCGTCGATCTAAGTTTGTTAGGTTTCAATCGATTTGGCTCAAATTTTGTCAGCGGGTGTCTTCTATACTCTCTCACTTATATCCAGAAGGAAATCTCTAGAAAATTTGTTTTACAGGGTTTTATTACAACTACTTTACCAAAATCTAAGTGATCACAAGAGTGCCAGGCAAAACTAAAACCTCTTCAGGGCCGCTTCGCGGGTGGAGCGATACAATATAAATATAATTTTATATAAACATAATTCAAATCACAATCACTTCAAAAATGTTGCCATGCGATTTTCTGGGGTCACATACATATGTTAGGTCTATAATTACGCTTTGAGTGATTCTCAAAGCACTGCGTAGCTACAGCCGGCATGGATCCTAAGTAATACTTGGTGTTCCCCCTTGAAGATTGATGCAAACTTGGTGCACCTATGTTATAGCACATGGCGCCGAGTTTGCTCCAACCTTCAAAATAGGGAATTCAAAGTATCGCTAGGATCCATGCAGAAGTTAGCCCTCAAATAGAAAGCTGCCTGTAAAACTCCGTTAGTTCAAAACGAAACCCCAACAGGAGCTACACCATTTGGTAGCCCTTGACACCAGGATCACGAATATCACCATAGTTTCGCTCAGACATGATTTTGAAGTGAGCTATAAGAAAAAGACGAAAAAGACGCTAAAACCCGACCTCGCGCGCCTTCTGACCAAATCCTACGAGCGGTATTGTATCCATTAGTGAAAACGCCTCGAAGAGCTTCTTTTTCAAAATTGATTTTTTTTGCAAAATAGTTCGAAAAAGAAATCAAAATTTTCAAAAATAGAAAACTATCTGCTGCGTCCTATTGAAGTCATCACTAGAGAACGCAGCCAACAAAAATTTATGCGATTGGGCATAAAACGAAAACTTCAAACGTCCCAATATGCGAAAAGGAATGCAAAAGCGATCCTGCAGCATGATTTTTCTGCACCCGACTGTCACTATTTCGGTGCGTATCGACCGGGTGAGACTCACAAGGGACCACTTTGAACAAAAATGGAGTTTCGAAAAACGGTCTTTTGAGAGTTGTAGAGGGCGTAAAAATAAACAATTTCGGATTTTAAAATTTCACTCAGTCCTCACGGTTAGATTAAAAACCACCAAAACAATGGGTTGCGCTAGGTAAAATGCCATTCAATGCACCCTAACCTGACGAAATCCGCTAAAAAACAGGAAACGGACCCCATATTCGTGTTCAGCGTCCCAAATTACCCCCTGGGGCTGAGTTTGGGCGAAAAAAAAATTTCAACCTCTGAACCCCCAAAAATGGCCTTGAGCTCATGGGGCTCCAAAGGTCGAAAAAAAATTTAGGACTCAAACTTCACTTTCGGAGGTTATTTAAAGTGATCGTAACGAATCTGAGGTCAGTTTATCGATTTTCGACAGATTACGGTAGATTACGGTGGGTATACTGTAGTTGGGTCAAAGTCTCAGAATTGACTCAAAATTTCTGAACGGGGGTTATTCGGGGTGCTGAATACGAATTTGATGTTCGCTTGTCAATTTTTAAATTATTAAGGTAGGTTCAGGCCCTCTATGTCATGACAACTACCGTAAACTACAGTAAACCTCAGAATTTCGGCAAACGATCTTTAGATTCGTGTTCATCACCCTAGATTACCCCTACATACAAGTTTTGAGCCGAATCCGAAAATTTTTTTCAAACCACCCTAAAAATTCCTTGATGGGTACCCTTGCTTTGTCGCGAGGCTTGGAAAAAAACGACTATAACTTCTTTTCATAAAAGCTTCTCCACTTTTCAGAGAAGGTGCGAAGAGCATACTCGGATTCTACGTTCAAAATGGCACCAGAAAACTACATTTAAACCAGAATGGCCAGGCTGAATAAAAGTAGTTAAGGGCTAACTTCTGCATGGATCCTAGCGATACTTTGAATTCCCTATTTTGAAGGTTGGAGCAAACTCGGCGCCATGTGCTATAACATAGGTGCACCAAGTTTGCATCAATCTTCAAAGGGGAACGCCAAGTATTACTAGGATCCATGCCGGCTGTAGCTACGCAGTGCTTTGAGAATCACTCAAAGCGTAATTATAGACCTAACATATGTATGTGACCCCAGAAAATCGCATGGCAACATTTTTGAAGTGATTGTGATTTGAATTATGTTTATATAAAATTATATTTATATTGTATCGCTCCAGCCGCGAAGCGGCTGGAGAGGTTTGGTTTTGCCTGGCACTTGTGATCACTTAGATTTTGGTAAAGTAGTTAATAAAACCTGTAAAACAAATTTTCTAGAGATTTCCTTCTGGATATAAGTGAGAGAGTATAGAAGACACCCGCTGACAAAATTTGAGCCAAATCGATTGAAAATTAACAAAGTTAGATCGGCGGAAGCTTAGCTGTTAAAATTCGCGTTTTTTCTTTTGTAACGCGTCCCTCGTGTCCTGTTCCTCGTCCTCGTTCTCGTTCCTCGTTCGCGCCACTAGCCACTGCCAGTGGTCGCAGGCTATCAGTACATAGGGCATCTGATGACGTCATCAGGGTGTCATGCTAAAGTACATAGGGCATCTGATGACGTCATCAAGATGTCAGTGTAAAGTACATTGGGGCATCTGATGACGTCATCAGGGTGTCAGCGTAAAGTACATAGGCATCTGATGACGCCATCAGGTGTCATGTAAAGTACATAGGGTATCTGATGACGTCATCAAGGTGTCATGTAAAGTACATAGGGCATCTGATGACGTCATCAAGGGTGTCATGTAAAGTACATAGGAAGTATCTGATGACGTCATCAGGGTGTCATGCGTAAAGTACATAGGGCATCTGATGACGTCATCAGGATTGTCATGTAAAGTACATAGGGCATCTGATGACGTCATCAAGGTGTCATGTAAAGCACATAGGGCATCTGATGACGTCAAAAGGGTGTCATGTAAAGGTACATAGGCATCCTGATGACGTGTCATCAGGGTGCTCGGGTAGTAAAGTACATAGCGCATCTGATGACGTCATCAGGATGTCATGTAAAGTACATATAGGCAGGCATTCTGATGACGTCATCAGGATGTCATGCAAAGTACATAGGCAATCTGATGACGTCATCAAGGGTGTCATGTAAAGTACATGAGGGCATCTGATGACGTCATCAGGGTGTCATGTAAAGTACATAGGCATCTGATGACGTCATCAGGTGTGGGTGTCATGTATAAGTACATAGGCAATCTGATGACGTCATCAAGGTGTCATGTAGCCCAAGTACATAGGGCATCTGATGACGTCATCAGGGTGCTCGCGTAAAGTACATAGGTAGGCATCTGATGGCGTCATCAGGGTGTCATCTAAAGTACATAGGGCATCTGATGACGTCATCAGGGTGTCATGTAAAGTACATAAGGCATCTGATGACGTCATCAGGGTGTCATGTAAAGTACATAGGGCTTCTGATGACGTCATCAGGATGTCATGTAAAGTACATAGGGTATCTGATGACGTCATCAAGATGTCATGTAAAGTACATAGGGCATCTGATGACGTCATCAGGGTGTCATGTAAAGTACATAGGGCATCTGATGACGTCATCAAGATGTCATGTAAAGTACATAGGGCATCTGATGACGTCATAAGGGTGTCACGTAAAGTACATAGGGCATCTGATGACGTCATCAGGGTGTCATGTAAAGTACATAGGGCATCTGATGACGTCATCAGGGTGTCATGTAAAGTACATAGGGCATCTGATGACGTCATCAGGATGTCATGTAAAGTACATAGGGCATCTGATGACGTCATCAGGGTGTCATGTAAAGTACATAGGGCATCTGATGACGTCATCAGGTGTCATGTAAAGTACATAGGGCATCTGATGACGTCATCAGGGTGTCATGTAAAAGTACATAGGGCATCTGATGACGTCATCAGGTGTCATGTAAAGTACATAGGGCATCTGATGACGTCATCAGGTGTCATGTAAAGTACATAGGGCATCCTGATGACGTCATCAGGGTGTCATGTAAAGTACATAGGGCATCTGATGACGTCATCAGGGTGTCATGTAAAGTACATAGGGCATCTGATGACGTCATCAGGATGTCATGTAAAGTACATTGGGCATCTGATGACGTCATCAGGGTGTCATGTAAAGTACATAGGGCAGCTGATGACGCCATCAGGGTGTCATGTAAAAGTACATAGGGCATCTGATGACGTCATCAGGTGTCATGTAAAGTACATAGGGCATCTGATGACGTCAAAAAGGTGTCATGTAAAGTACATAGGGCATCTGATGACGTCATCAGGGTGTCATGTAAAGTACATAGGGCATCTGATGACGTCATCAGGATGTCATGTAAAGTACATAGGGCATCTGATGACGTCATCAGGGTGTCATGTAAAGTACATAGGGCATCTGATGACGTCAAAAGGGTGTCATGTAAAGTACATAGGGCATCTGATGACGTCATCAGGGTGTCATGTAAAGTACATAGGGCATCTGATGACGTCATCAGGATGTCATGTAAAGTACATAGGGCATCTGATGACGTCATCAGGATGTCATGTAAAGTACATAGGGCATCTGATGACGTCATCAAGGTGTCATGTAAAGTACATAGGGCATCTGATGACGTCATCAGGGTGTCATGTAAAGTACATAGGGCATCTGATGACGTCATCAGGGTGTCATGTAAAGTACATAGGGCATCTGATGACGTCATCAAGGTGTCATGTAAAGTACATAGGGCATCTGATGACGTCATAAGGGTGTCATGTAAAGTACATAGGGCATCTGATGGCGTCATCAGGGTGTCATGTAAAGTACATAGGGCATCTGATGACGTCATCAGGGTGTCATGTAAAGTACATAAGGCATCTGATGACGTCATCAGGGTGTCATGTAAAGTACATAGGGCTTCTGATGACGTCATCAGGATGTCATGTAAAGTACATAGGGTATCTGATGGCGTCATCAGGATGTCATGCAAAGTACATAGGGCATCTGATGACGTCATCAGGTGTCATGTAAAGTACATACGGCATCTGATGACGTCATCAGGGTGTCATGTAAAGTACTTACGGCATCTGATGACGTCATCAGGGTGTCATCTAAAGTACATAGGGCATCTGATAACGTCATCAGGATGTCATCTAAAGTACATAGGGCATCTGATGACGTCATCAGGGTGTCATCTAAAGTACATAGGGCATCTGAGGACGTCATCAGTGTGTCATCTAAAGTACATATGGCATCTGATGACGTCATCGGGGTGTCATCTAAAGTACATAGCGCATCTGAGGACGTCATCAGTGTGTCATCTAAAGTACATAGGGCATCTGATGACGTCATCAGGTGTCATCTAAAGTACACCGGGCATCTGATGACGTCATCAGGGTGTCATCTAAAGTACAAAGGGCATCTGATGACGTCATCAGGGTGTCATCTAAAGTACATAGGGCATCTGATGACGTCATCAGGATGTCATGTAAAGTACATAGGGCATCTGATGACGTCATCAGGATGTCATGCAAAGTACATAGGGCATCTGATGACGTCATCAGGATGTCATGCAAAGTACATAGGGCATCTGATGACGTCATCAGGGTGTCATGTAAAGTACATAGGGCATCTGATGACGTCATCAGGGTGTCATGTAAAGTACATAGGGCATCTGATGACGTCATCAGGATGTCATGTAAAGTACATAGGGCATCTGATGACGTCATCAAGGTGTCATGTAAAGTACATAGGGCATCTGATGACGTCAAAGGGTGTCATGTAAAGTACATAGGGCATCTGATGACGTCATCAGGGTGTCATGTAAAGTACATAGGGCATCTGATGACGTCATCAGGATGTCATGTAAAGTACATAGGGCATCTGATGACGTCATCAGGATGTCATGTAAAGTACATAGGGCATCTGATGACGTCATCAAGGTGTCATGTAAAGTACATAGGGCATCTGATGACGTCATCAGGGTGTCATGTAAAGTACATAGGGCATCTGATGACGTCATCAGGGTGTCATGTAAAGTACATAGGGCATCTGATGACGTCATCAAGGTGTCATGTAAAGTACATAGGGCATTTGATGACGTGATAAGGGTGTCATGTAAAGTACATAGGGCATCTGATGGCGTCATCAGGGGGTCATGTAAAGTACATAGGGCAGCTGATGGCGTCATCAGGTGTCATGTAAAGTACATAAGGCATCTGATGCCGTCATCAGGGTGTCATGTAAAGTACATAGGGCTTCTGATGACGTCATCAGGATGTCATGTGAAGTACATAGGGTATCTGATGACGTCATCAAGATGTCATGTAAAGTACATAGGGCATCTGATGACGTCATCAGGGTGTCATGTAAAGTAACATAGGGCATCTGATGACGTCATCAGGATGTCATGTAAAGTACATAGGGCATCTGATGACGTCATAAGGGTGTCACGTAAAGTACATAGGGCATCTGATGACGTCATCAGGGTGTCATGTAAAGTACATAGGGCATCTGATGACGTCATCAGGTGTCATGTAAGTACATAGGGCATCCGATGACGTCATCAGGATGTCATGTAAAGTACATAGGGCATCTGATGACGTCATCAGGGTGTCATGTAAAGTACATAGGGCATCTGATGACGTCATCAGGGTGTCATGTAAAGTACATAGGGCATCTGTTGACGTCATCAGGGTGTCATGTAAAGTACATAGGGCATCTGATGACGTCATCAGGGTGTCATGTAAAGTACATAGGGCATCTGATGACGTCATCAGGGTGTCATGTAAAGTACATAGGGCATCTGATGACGTCATCAGGGTGTCATGTAAAGTACATAGGGCATCTGATGACGTCATCAGGTGTCATGTAAAGTACATAGGGCATCTGATGACGTCATCAGGATGTCATGTAAAAAGTACATTGGGCATCTGATGACGTCATCAGGATGTCATGTAAAGTACATAGGGCATCTGCTGACGGCATCAAGGTGTCATGTAAAGCACATAGGGCATCTGATGACGTCATCAAGGGGTCATGTAAAGTACATAGAGCATCTGATGACGTCAACAGGGGGTCATGGAAAGTAGATAGGACATCTGATGACGTCATCAGGGTGTCATGTAAAGTACATAGGGCATCTGATGACGTCATCAGGATGTCATGTAAAGTACATAGGGCATCTGATGACGTCATCAAGGTGTCATGTAAAGTACATAGGGCATCTGATGACGTCAAAAGGGTGTCATGTAAAGTACATAGGGCATCTGATGACGTCATCAGGGTGTCATGTAAAGTACATAGGGCATCTGATGACGTCATCAGGATGTCATGTAAAGTACATAGGGCATCTGATGACGTCATCAGGATGTCATGTAAAGTACATAGGGCATCTGATGACGTCATCAAGGTGTCATGTAAAGTACATAGGGCACCTGATGACGTCATCAGGGTGTCATGTAAAGTACATAGGGCATCTGATGACGTCATCAGGGTGTCATGTAAAGTACATAGGGCATCTGATGACGTCATCAAGGTGTCATGTAAAGTACATAGGGCATCTGATGACGTCATAAGGGTGTCATGTAAAGTACATAGGGCATCTGATGGCGTCATCAGGGTGTCATGTAAAGTACATAGGGCATCTGATGACGTCATCAGGGTGTCATGTAAAGTACATAAGGCATCTGATGACGTCATCAGGGTGTCATGTAAAGTACATAGGGCTTCTGATGACGTCATCAGGATGTCATGTGAAGTACATAGGGTATCTGATGACGTCATCAAGATGTCATGTAAAGTACATAGGGCATCTGATGACGTCATCAGGGTGTCATGTAAAGTACATACGGCATCTGATGACGTCATCAGGGTGTCATGTAAAGTACTTAGCGGCATCTGATGACGTCATCAGGTGTCATCTAAAGTACATAGGGCATCTGATAACGTCATCAGGATGTCATCTAAAGTACATAGGGCATCTGATGACGTCATCAGGGTGTCATCTAAAGTACATAGGGCATCTGAGGACGTCATCAGTGTGTCATCTAAAGTACATAGGGCATCTGATGACGTCATCGGGGTGTCATCTAAAGTACATAGGGCATCTGATGACGTCATCAGGATGTCATGTAAAGTACATAGGGCATCTGATGACGTCATCAGGATGTCATGCAAAGTACATAGGGCATCTGATGACGTCATCAGGATGTCATGCAAAGTACATAGGGCATCTGATGACGTCATCAGGGTGTCATGTAAAGTACATAGGGCATCTGATGACGTCATCAGGGTGTCATGTAAAGTACATAGGGCATCTGATGACGTCATCAGGGTGTCATGTAAAGTACATAGGGCATCTGATGACGTCATCAGGGTGTCATGTAAAGTACATAGGGCATCTGATGACGTCATCAGGGTGTCATGTAAAGTACATAGGGCATCTGATGACGTCATCAGGGTGTCATGTAAAGTACATAGGCATCTGATGACGTCATCAGGATGTCATGTAAAAAGTACATTGGGCATCTGATGACGTCATCAGGGTGTCATGTAAAGTACATAGGGCATCTGATGACGCCATCAGGTGTCATGTAAAGTACATAGGGCATCTGATGACGTCATCAAGGTGTCATGTAAAGTACATAGGGCATCTGATGACGTCAAAAAGGGTGTCACGTAAAGTACATAGGGCATCTGATGACGTCATCAGGGTGTCATGTAAAGTACATAGGGCATCTGATGACGTCATCAGGATGTCATGTAAAGTACATAGGGCATCTGATGACGTCATCAAGGTGTCATGTAAAGTACATAGGGCATCTGATGACGTCAAAAGGGTGTCATGTAAAGTACATAGGGCATCTGATGACGTCATCAGGGTGTCATGTAAAGTACATAGGGCATCTGATGACGTCATCAGGATGTCATGTAAAGTACATAGGGCATCTGATGACGTCATCAGGATGTCATGTAAAAGTACATAGGGCATCTGATGACGTCATCAAGGTGTCATGTAAAGTACATAGGGCATCTGATGACGTCATCAGGGTGTCATGTAAAGTACATAGGGCATCTGATGACGTCATCAGGGTGTCATGTAAAGTACATAGGGCATCTGATGACGTCATCAGGGTGTCATGTAAAGTACATAGGGCATCTGATGACGTCATCAGGGTGTCATGTAAAGTACATAGGGCATCTGATGACGTCATCAGGATGTCATGTAAAGTACATAGGGCATCTGATGACGTCATCAGGGTGTCATGTAAAGTACATAGGGCATCTGATGACGTCATCAGGGTGTCATGTAAAGTACATAGGGCATCTGATGACGTCATCAGGGTGTCATGTAAAGTACATAGGGCATCTGATGACGTCATCAGGGTGTCATGTAAAGTACATAGGGCATCTGATGACGTCATCAGGGTGTCATGTAAAGTACATAGGGCATCTGATGACGTCATCAGGATGTCATGTAAAGTACATAGGGCATCTGATGACGTCATCAAGGTGTCATGTAAAGTACATAGGGCATCTGATGACGTCATAAGGGTGTCATGTAAAGTACATAGGGCATCTGATGGCGTCATCAGGGTGTCATGTAAAGTACATAGGGCATCTGATGACGTCATCAGGGTGTCATGTAAAGTACATAAGGCATCTGATGACGTCATCAGGGTGTCATGTAAAGTACATAGGGCTTCTGATGACGTCATCAGGATGTCATGTAAAGTACATAGGGTATCTGATGGCGTCATCAGGATGTCATGCAAAGTACATAGGGCATCTGATGACGTCATCAGGGTGTCATGTAAAGTACATACGGCATCTGATGACGTCATCAGGGTGTCATGTAAAGTACTTACGGCATCTGATGACGTCATCAGGGTGTCATCTAAAGTACATAGGGCATCTGATAACGTCATCAGGATGTCATCTAAAGTACATAGGGCATCTGATGACGTCATCAGGGTGTCATCTAAAGTACATAGGGCATCTGAGGACGTCATCAGTGTGTCATCTAAAGTACATAGGGCATCTGATGACGTCATCGGGGTGTCATCTAAAGTACATAGGGCATCTGATGACGTCATCAGGATGTCATGTAAAGTACATAGGGCATCTGATGACGTCATCAGGATGTCATGCAAAGTACATAGGGCATCTGATGACGTCATCAGGATGTCATGCAAAGTACATAGGGCATCTGATGACGTCATCGGGACGTCGTGCCAAGGTCTTGCCAAGTGCATAAAGCATATGGTGACGTCATCAGGACGTCGTGCCAAGGTGGTGCCAAGTGCATAGGGCATCGTCTGACGTCATCAGGACGTCGTGGGAAGTGAGTAGCGCTTCATTTGTAGCGTGCGCAACAAGTTTGTTGCTCACTGATTATTATAGCAATCCATGCTATTCGAAAATATTGAAGATTTTTCAGAGATATTACTTCGTAATATCAATAAAAAGTGAACAATTCTATCAAAAAGGGGTCTCCCAAGCAAAAGAGGTTTGGTTGGCGTCAGAAACGTTCCAACAAAAAGGGAATAATAGGTAAGTAGAATGAGGAGAGTCTACAAAAAGTGAACAATATTTTCTGAGACTGATTTTTCTGGCCGATACTTCTTAACAGCAAAAACAAACCGTTGTGGTATTTCACGAGGAAGAGTTCAGTAGTTTTCAAGTATGGACTTCAATTTTGACGAGATTATAAGAAAATACTCTCATTAGATGCTGCACTTTGGTTTCGCTTCTCGTAGCAACTGGAGCTAACCGTCCGTCTATGATTTTGGCATCATCTTCTATTCTGATGGTAAGTATTAGGTTTACATGCACTTTCATTCAAACGGTTCTCGCGTAATCAAGACCATTTTTGGAACTACAGAGTGCTTTCGTGTAGAACACCGCAACGGTCTGTTTTCGCTGTTAAGAAGTATCGGCCAGGAAAATCAGTCTGAGAAAATATTGTTCACTTTTTGTAGACTCTCCTCATTCTACTTACCTATTATTCCCTTTTTGTTGGAACGTTTCTGACGCCAACCAAACCTCTTTTGCTTGGGAGACCCCTTTTTGATAGAATTTATTTAGTATTTATTGAGAATCATAGAATGTTTAGTGAATTAAGGCACAAGCGAATTGAGATGAGAATTGGTGCTTGGCTCGTAGCAAAGGAATAGTATATGTTGTGAGATAAGACGTCTCATTGTCAGTAGCGTGTTCTAACTCAAGAGATAGAGATTTTTAAATAGAACTCGTCACCGATCACAGCTTCCGCTGCTGCTTGCTAAAAATATAGGCTTGAAAGGTGGAAAGCACTGAAAGAATTCAATACACCCAACGCACGATTTCATCCAATTTTCTATCTATATAAGCGGATTTTCACGTTTAGAGTTCTCTAGTAGGTCTATTCGACGAATCCGTTGGAATGTGTTCCTACACAGTATTGGTGTTGTTACATGAAGACAGTGGTGTGAGGTGAATTCTTTTCGGTAATTTTTTAATGAAACATTTTCCTGAGATTTGTGTCTGTAAACTCGGTAAAAAAGGTAAATTCGGTAAACATTTTTGGTTCTCGACTTAGCTAGGCATTCATTGCAATAACATAAACCCTAAAGTATTTACATATTTTAGACTCAAATCCAAATCAAACGAGCGGAACATTGATTTTACAGAAGAGCCAGCATTTTGAAGGCAGGGGTCGCGAAAAAAAAAACGATTGTAGTGCTATCCTCATGAGAAGGTAGATCCCAAAAGTAAAATTAAGTGAAAAGTTGTCAAAAAACGTTCAGGAGCATGTAGAGCACTTTCCAGAATAATGTAAGTGTAATGAGGTTTTAATTCTAATAAAGTTATTACTTGGTGTGCGCCCGCCCCCAATTATCGAGATTTCTATGAATACGTGTTTTGTCAACTTTATTTTGCCTCTGAACCAATTTCTGAGCACTTCTTGAGACTACTGACCACATTAACATAATAAAAGGCGGATCAACAAGCTGTCACGAAAATTTCGTTAACTTGGGGGCCGGCCAACACCTTGAATTAGCCGTTACTTTTGAGCGTTTTTTCCCGCAAATTTTCGGGTTTCCTCGGCTACTTTCACTTTTTTTGATGACCAAATCTACATTTTTATGAAGAGTGCTTTCATCGCGAATTCAGACTTTAATTAAGTTTAGCCGTTACTTTTGAGCGTTTTTTCCCGCAAATTTTCGGGTTTCCTCAGCTACTTTCACTTTTTTTGATGACCAAATCTACATTTTTATGAAGAGTGCTGTCACCGCGAATCCAGACTTTAATTAAGTTTATGGGACGCGAAACATTCTTGATTATCACTCAGCTTCGAAGAAATAGTTCGCGATAGAGACATTTGAAAGGCTTCTTTGAAATACAATGCGTATCATAATTATAACAACACACCAAAAGCTCTGACATCAATGTCCACGCTAACTTTCATCAACCGGCTCTTTCACCAATCAACTCCGCGTACCCGAAAACCTTTGATCACAAAATTTTACCGAAAACCGTGAAGAAATAACATCTATTTTGTATATAACTTTTAAAGTCCTTGTATCATAATTATAGCAACACTTTCAGTATTCAATCGCTATTCTTATTCTTATTCGGAAATACTAACTTAAAACGTCTTTTCAATAGTCTATCGGTCCGCCTTGTTACAAATAATCTTAAGAACCCACTTTAGCATGGAGTTCAACAGTCGGCTAAGCACTTCCACGTCCAAGTTGCTCCAAGCAATGATCACAACTCCCTCGATGTGTTCCAGTGAGTCTTACGTCCTACCTGCACTATAAATATGGCGAAACAGGATTCCTTGGACGTATTCCATCAAGATGACGTAAGGTGTGCATGCCGGCCAAGAAATAACGGAGAGCCCATGCTGCTCAAACCAAGTCCTAGTTGAGCGACTGGTGTGGATGTTGGCATCGCCTTACTGGAAGGTGAGCTCATTTTGCTGGAACCGAGCAAGGAACGATAGCAGTCCCTTTTCACAACACTTCCTGGTACTCCGCAAAGTTCCTTCTAGAGAAATCGAAGGCTATCTGGGGCGGCATGCATGAACGCAGCGAACGGTGTCAGGGAGCCGCTCCGCGCGCCATGCGCGCAGCGTCGAGCAACGGGTGGCCCCGAATTTCGTGGCGTGTATTGATGTGCCTGATTTTCGGGGCCGCCCCGTTGCTCGACGCTGCGCGCATGGCACGCGGAGCGGCTCCCTGACACCGTTCGCTGCGTTCATGCATCCCGCCCCTGGAGCACACCGTCAGCATCGAATTCACACCATACAGTAAGACTGCCTCCAACAAAAATACGCTGGGCGAATTACCCTCGGTAGTATAGTGTTGAGTATCCGCGTCTGTCACATGCGAGACAGATCTTGCCAGTAGTGTGCGTACCAGTCAGGTCCATCCAACTTGAACTTCATCTTATCCGAGAGGAGCCTCTGAACACAATTTTTACCCAGATGAAGACTGAGGACAAGTTCTGCTCATCTTAGACCAGCCAGTCGCCATGTTTCTCTCAGCGCACTGAAGCCCTGCGGACTGCGAGGTGCAGTACTGAACGCATTCGAGAATACTCAATAATTTGGTTGCGATTGATCGCCCTCCATACGGTCATTCTAGATACTGACGTAAAAAAGTCGGCTGGACCTGATTGACCGACATGGTCGAGTTGAACACAAGCCGTCCTACTCGACGTTCCTCATGAGAAGACAGCTTTCTGGGCCTGCCCGTGCCTTTCCTTGAACCATGTGACTCAGTATCATGCAGAAGTCGCTAGATAGCTGTGAAGTGACGATGGTGTTGCTTCGCTATTCTCCTGATATAGCCTTGTCCAGTCTAGGGCAAGAATTTGAGCATTTTCGACCTCAGAGAGAACGGATCCGTTTGGCATGATATAGAAATACGTTGATATTACATACTGCTATCCATATCATATTCGAAACGGATATTGTTTTGAGAAATGAGCAAGGAAGCGTTTCCATTAGAATGTGTTGCTATAAGTATGATACAAAGATAATAAAAGTTATGTAACTACAAAATAGACCTTAATTCTTGATGGTCTTCTGTAAAATTTTGTGAAGAAAGGTTTTCGGGTATGCGGAGTGGAATCGTGACAGTGCCGGTTGATGAAAGTTTGCGAGGACATTGATATCAGAACTTTGAGTGTGTTGCTATAATTATGATACGCAGGAACATCTTGATTGGTCGCCATGACAGCTGTGTCGAAGAAAACTGTAGATAACCCATAGAAACAAGTTAAGTGGGGTCTATCCTAGACGGGGGGGGGCACCCAAGGTTTATTCATAGAAATGAAGAAAAACTCTGATAAAATATGCATGATACTGCTATCAATCATTGTTTTTATGAATGCTCTATAAAAGTACTTCGACTGGTAGCCTTCTCAATCGGTGGCTCACTTCATTTCTGCCTTGAATCGTGGGTGCCCCCCCCCCGTCTAGGATCTCAGGCACCAGTTCGATTAGACCGATGGCCGAACCGCTTTTTTCTGCGAAGTCGGGGCGAACGTGAGACGTTTCGGCAAAGCTCCGCCTTCCCGTTTTCCACGAGAGAAACGGGAGACGTCGGGGGTTGGCGCCGTACTGATCAATCAGCTCGATTGGACCGACGGCGAAACGAAACATCGCGAAATTTGGGAAGGGTTGCCAACACATTTGGAACAGATGCGGCTGTCACTGGCTTCTCTTGTCTCCTGCAATACGAAACGTGCTCAAATCCTTAAAAAAAAGAATTTGTGGTGCGCGCTTCGCGATTTGGCTTTGATCTCTTACCGCGCGGATGCCCCACAACGAGATCACCTATTCATGCCGTCACCAGAGGTATGAGCTGTACACCATTCGATGCGCTGTAAGAATTTTCATTTGCGTGCAAATTTTCATCTTAACTGGTCCCCGCTTTCTAAAGTTATGACCTCTCAAAGTACGCGGAAACGTTCTCCACCACCGCCTCCACCTCCGCCTCCGCCTCACCCTCCGTCCGTCGAATTCCATTTTTCGGAAGGCGTGGACCAAATCGCTTGAAAATTTGTGACTAGAGGTAATCGGCCACGGCAATGTCTAAAATAATTGGGAGAACTCACCATAATGACTTCTGGGCCCCTAACGGGCGGTTCAAACTCGGAAACCGGCCTCTCAAGATTAGTTTATAAAAATGACGGGTTTTTTCGTTATCAGTCATTGTTTTCTTAGAGACTCCATATAAATACCTTGCTCTCTAGGATGGAGCATTCTAAACGTCTGGCTCGGAAGAGGACGCTGTGCGGGATGTTTTTGAGCGCAGCGCGTGTTCGTTCCACGCGCACCATCGATCAGAAGGCGTCGCAGGGTGGGCTGAAGTGTCGGTTGACTGTGCGAGACCGCAATAGGAGTATGCAAGATGCATGGAATGTATGCAGGAGCCCCGTAGGAGAATGCAGGACATCATGGAACGTGGACAGGACCCCAGTAGGGGTGTGCAGGACGTCGTAGAATGTGTGCAGGACCTCAGTAGGAGTGTGCAGGACATCATGGAACGTGTGCAGGATCTCAGTTGGGGGTGTGCAGGGCATCATGGAACGTGTGCAGGATCCCAGTAGGGGTGTGCAGGATGTCGTAGAATGTGTGCAGGACCTCAGTAGGAGTGTGCAGGACATCATGGAACGTGTGCAGGATACCATTAGTGGTGTGCAGAACGTCATGGAGCGTGTGCAGGACCCCAGTAGGGGTGTGCAGGACATCATGGAACGTGTGCAGGACATCACGGAACGTGCGCAGGGTCCAAGAAGGGGTGTGTAGGGCATCATGGAACGTGTGCAGGATCCCAGTTGGGGGTGGAGAGGACGTCATGGAGCTTGTGCAGGACCCCAGTAGGAGTGTGCAGGACGTCGTAGAATGTGTGCAGGACCTCAGTAGGAGTGTGCAGGACATCATGGAACGTGTGCAGGATACCGATAGTGGTGTGCAGGACGTCATGGAGCGTGTGCAGGACCCCAGTAGGGGTGTGCAGGACATCATGGAACGTGTGCAGTACATCACGGAACGTGCGCAGGGTCCAAGCAGCGGTGTGTAGGACATCATGGAACGTGTGCAGAATCCTAGTTGGGGGTGGAGAGGACGTCATGGAGCTTGTGCAACACCCCAGTAGGAGTGTGCAGTACATCATGGGACCTGTGCAACACCCCAGTAGGGGTGTGCAGGACGTCGTAATGTGTGTAGGACCTCAGTAGGAGTGTGCAGGATATCATGGAACGTGTGCAAGGTTCAAGCAGGGGTGTGCAGGACATCATGGAACGTGTGCAGGATCCCAGTGAGGGTTTTGCAGGAATTTTTGAACGTGTGCAGGAATTCTATCCGAATTTTTGACCCTTCGGATAATGGTTCGATTCAGATAATGCCGATTTTAAATATTCCGGATGTTGGTTCGATTCGGATAATGGGTTTTTTCGGATATCGGATTATCCTAATCTCGGATATCCGGTCGGATATCCGAAAAGGAGTGATTCGGATGCTAAGTATACCATGCACAGTCTGGCGGCAAAAGTTGCGCCGCAATGATGGGGAATAGAGCGCAGGCACGACGCTGCTTAGGCGCCCTCTATCCTTCATCATGGCGGCTTTTGCCGCTCGACTATGCAGAGGCTTTAACACCCCTCAGCGACCTGTCGCTGAGGGGTTTTAAAGCGTCGGGCGCACGCAAAAGGGCGCACGCAAAGTTTTCTCGTGGCCGACCCTCCCATAGAGCGGTGCTGGTCCTGACATGATGAGTGATAGTTGGCAAAACTTGCCGCTGCAGCGACAAGGAAGTATACCAATGCCCCAAAGGTACATAGTGTTCACGATAATCTTCAATTCTGAAAATAAATCAATTACCTGTCTTAGGTCAGAATTGAAATTACGAAGTAATTGGTATATAAGGCGGCCAGTCTCGCTGGGAGAGGGGGGGGCATTTGGCCGTTCGAGGTCAGTTCGAGAAGGTGACCTTGTGACACTTTTTGGACGACGTTAATTTTGAACGCTGAGGGGATCATCCCTAGGCCCATCGCGAGGGAAGCCTCCTCGTTGCGGACCGCGGCGAGGTTGGTCTCGTTGCTGCTGGCCGCGACAAGGATCATACCCAACACCGGTGAAGATCCACGTATCGGATGAAATCGTATAAAATTGTACTCGGCCACGCCCAATTTTCCGTACCGCCTTCTATTTAGTACATCAACAGAGGATTTTCCTCCTCCTCCCGAAATCGAAAGAGTCGTTGCGGCGCGGAAAAATGGGCGTGGTCAAGAGAGATGACCAAGTTTCTTTGTATAGTTGCTTTGCATATTTTGCACTAGCTAATTCTCCTGAGTTAAACCTGTGTATGTATAATACTGTGCCTTCCAACGACGATAGAGTAATTGCGGTGAGCGCGAAGCGCTCACCTGATTTGGTTTTAAACTGCACGTGCACAAACCCGCGATACCGAAATCAACGTTCTGACGAAACTTGGGGAAGTGATTCTTTTCCCATTGAAAAGAGCATAAAAAGTTAGGGTAGACGCCCAAAAATTGTTTGGAATGGTTTACTAGTTTTCGAGAAAAATTGAAGTACCCGCCAAGTTATGATGTGAATCTCTTTTTTTTCAGTTGGCGTTCACGATCTTGTAGGTACACTTAAAATCGAGCTAGGAAGCTCATTTTCGGACAGGAGGCTGGAAATGGATGCAGGTCGCTCCCATCAAAATTTGGAGTTGAAAGCTCAATTTTAGCGGAACCTCAAAAATGAGGTCGAAGTTAGGAAAAAGCAAGTAAACATGTTTATTCAAACCAGCCGACGCTCGCTTATCCTTAAAAATGAACTAATGAAAATGAACACAGTTACTGATAGGCTTCCAAACAAGATTGTGTCCTGTTCGAGACGGTTTTGGTTTCAAGCTGTACGAATTTGACGAGACCTTGGAAGTATTTTTCGGACCGCCGTATGGTGTGAGTAGGGTTCCAAGAGCGCGCAGGATGCCGTAGAAGACGTACGGGAACACGGTGAGAGTGGCAGGACGCCGTAGAAAGTGTGTGGGACCCATATGGGAGTGCGCAGGACGCCGTAGAAAGTGTGTGGCACCCATATGGGAGTGCGCCGGACGCTTTAGAAAGTGTGTGGGACTCATATGGGAGTGCGCCGGACGCCCTATAAAGTGCGCGGGACCCAAGTGGGAGTGCGCCGGAAAGATTACGGAAGATAACGACCGGAGAATCATGGAGGATCTTTTGTTTCTTTTTTCTCTCAAAGGGAGCCTTTGCTAAGATAAAATGAAATTTGTAACTGTTTTGCTTCGCTACAAAAGGTTTATGATTTGGCATTAAAGAAATTGTGAGAAACTCGTTAAAAGAAGTGAAATACCTCATGCGTATGATTTGGCATGCAACTCGGAGGAAACGCTAAAAATCCAGTGAAATGATGGACCCTTGATTTGGCTGTGCGTTTGTTTAGTAAATAGCAAAAATTCAGTGTAGCATTGGAAAAAACAAATCACGCAGGTCTTTTCTAGAATCGGTTACAGCTTAAGTTTGCAAAGCTGAGAACCAAGTTTTGGCTCACACCCAAGTATCCAGGAACAGCGATTCTGGAAAAATTTATTTATTAAAAGTGTAAACAACATCAAACAACGTGTTTATACAAATGCCGTAGACTAAAATAATTGCGGCCACACGAATATAAATCGGTATTCAGTAGCACGTGCGTGATCTGTTTTTACAATGCTACACTGAATTTTTGCTATTTACTAAACAAAAGCACAGCCAAATCAAGGGTCCATCATTTCACTGGATTTTTAGCTTTTCCTCCGAGTTGCATGCCGAATCATACGCATGAGGTATTTCACTTCTTTTAACGAGTTTCTTACAATTTCTTTAATGCCAAATCATAAACCTTTTGTAGCGAAGCAAAACAGTTACAAATTGAAGATTTGTTTTCCAATTTTGATTAATACGCATATATGAAGTTTGAAGTTTGTATGTGAACATGCTGCAAATGCGATGAAGTACTACTGTTTGTTCAATTATGGATGTTTTCAAAGACTTGCCTTGAGTACCTGGTTTACTTTTCACCGTTTTCTGTCAACTTTGTTCCGAATTTATCCGACCGGATATCCGTATCCGAATCATTGGAAAAGTGGCATTATCTGAATCGATCCATTATCCGAAAATTTGAAAAAAAAACATTATCTGAATCGGACCAATATCCGGAAAATTGAAAATCGGCATTATCCGAATCGATCCATTATCCGAAGATTTATCTTCGGATAACAAGTATATGTAGTGCATGGGCCCTTAGGCCTAGTGCATACTTCCCGCTACGCGAGACAGCAACAGTGCATACAACCGCTATTGATTTTTGGTCAATATGTATGACAGACACTATGGCGCGTCGCCCGTCGCGGGAAGTATGCACTAGGCCTTAAAGTTTTGAGTGGCGTAACCCTGAAAAACCCTGATATGCGCTGCGCCTAACGACGAGCTGTCGCTGGTTCCTTGGACTCCACGCACTCATCTGTTTCGCACAGTTTTATGTGATTTTAGGGCGCATCATGGATAAAATAGCGTCATCAAAAGACCCAACACGTTTCCATTTAGATTTTTACGTACAATTTCTCCCGAATCGGGTGCCTATGTGCTGATATTCTCCTATTTAGGTATTTATAAATATTTTTGTGTATTCTTTCATTTGTCTAGGCATCTTGTCTAGGAAAATAAATGTCTTCATAACCAAATTACTTGAAATTCCTTGAGTAATGGAAATTTGCTATCTACCGAGAAACAAGAGCAATAGAAGCGATTGGAATGAGGACCATATATGACAGAAAAGGAAAATAACTCGGACAGAAAATAGGGCTGACCGCTCGCAACAATAGGACCGACCGCGGGATCGGCGACGTTCCGACCGCATCATTGCGAGCGTTCCGACCGGTATTCAGCCGCGGTCAGTACGAAAGTGAGCGCGTTCCGAACGCAAATCTGCATCACGGCGCGTTGCGTTCGGACCGCGGGCAAGTATGATATCACGGCGCCCTTCCGATGGGAGGGGCTCAGAACAGCGCAATTCGCCAGCAGGGGATCCTACAATCATGGCGCCCACTACTGGCTATTACAGTATGAAATAGCCAGTACTGGATATCACGATTGGGGGACTCGATGCTAGCGTGTTGCATAACAACATAACACGAAAATGATAAAATACAAATTTATTACCAAATTTCTGAAAGTTGGGCTCCGCAGAAAAGGTCAAGGATTTGGCATTGCTCCTAAATGTTGTGAAATTGTTTTATTGGATTTGGCTCTCAACTTGATTTTTCAAATGTAGTGAAATTGTCGAATTGATTTGGCTGTGATGATACTATATGCAGATAACAAAATCATTAAATGTAGTGAAATTGTTGCAAACGAATTTGGCAGGAGCTCTATCAATTATCACAGTCAAATCACGCGTCAGAAGGGGTTTTCCTTGGAGCGCATATTGAATCGAATGAGAACAGGAATAAACCTAGCAGCAAAAACGTTTCTATACAATGCGAATCGTGAAAGCGTTGAGGACACGAAGACATAGAGTCAGTAGCGAGTAAAGTGCGTTAGATGTCGTTTTCATGTTTTTTATCTCATGGGGGAGGGAAGGTCTGGTCCCTTATTGTTAGTGGGAGCTACACTGAAAAGGCAGAATAGGATTCGGAAACCTTAATTCTAGCCCATAAGGCCACGTTTCGTTCAGCATTGTTGACTGAGGATTATTATTTTTTCTTTTTGTCTTCATTCGCTCTCGCCAGAGGACCTTCTGACGCGTGATTTGACTGTGATAATTGATAGAGCTCCTGCCAAATCCGTTTGCAACAATTTCACTACATTTAATGATTATGTTATTTGCATATAGTATCATCACAGCCAAATCAATTCGACAATTTCACTACATTTGAAAAATCAAGTTGAGAGCCAAATCCAATAAAACAATTTCACAACATTTTAGGAGCAATGCCAAATCCTTGACCTTTTCTGCGGAGCCCAACTTTCAGAAATTTCACAACTTTTTACAAGGGTTTCCTTCTACAATATCGTCGAGCTCCAGAAGTCAAGTTGTTTTTTCAAAACATAGTGGTAGAAATGAAGAAACAACCGCTCCGCTGCTAAGACTGCAAGATAATTGTTGCAACGCGGCTTTCTACAAATAGATGCAAGGCATATACTTTTGAATTTAAAAGTCGAAAAATGAAGAAATGGGTTTCAAAATGACCCAATTGTACAGGTTCTAGGCACTCTTCTAGACGGAGGGGGGGCACGCACCACTCAAGACAGAAATGAAATGAACGGCCCATTGGTGAGGCTACCAGTCGAAGTATTTCCGTAGAGCTCTAATAAAAACAATGATTGATAGCGCAGTATCAGGCCTCTTTTATCAGAGTTTTCCATCATTTCTATGAGTTTTTGCGTAGCTTGGCCCCTCTAGTGAAAGAAAATGTTGAAGGGGCCCATGAAAAACCTTTCATTTGTAAAGAAAAGTCAATCGGAACACATTGTAAATACAATTTGAATTTCGCGCCAAAATCATTTTCGGAGTTTTTCTGCATGTGGAGTTCGTGCCGTAACCAATTTTTCCTGTTATCTTACTGTCGCACCAACATTCTAGGAAAAAGGGCTAGATGACTGGTGAGAATTGGTGGCGGATATTAACCTCATCGTCCAACGTTTTTGACTCGCCAAAAGTTTACCAGTGTGGTTTACCGGGCTCAATCATGAAATTGAGCCTGAAAAATGGAAATTGATTTCCAGCGCGAACGATAGTTAAGTGCGCCAGAAGAGGACTACCGTAATCTCAGGAATGATGTTATTCGGCTCTCGTAAACAAATTTGATGATACCCAATTGATCAATGATAAAGTATAAAAAGAAGTGAAGAGCGGTGTGTCTTGATTCACACACCGTCCTTCTCTAGGGAGTCAGCAGTTGAGGATCTGCCTGGACTAAAAGCAGGAAACATCACCACCTGTAGGGAAGATGAAGCAAAAATCGAGTCAGAACTTAGAAAATTTTAGAGCCAACTCGAGTGACATTACGGTAGCCCTGTTCTGGCGGGACTTAACTATCGTTCTTGTAGATTCGGAGGCCTGGCTTGCATACGGTGTCCTGAACATTGAACTGAGGTCCCGCACACCCCTACTGAGATCCAGCACACATTCCATGAAGTCCTGCTCATCCTTACAGGGGTCTTGGCACACGTTTCATGATGTCCTGCACACTCCTACTGATGTCCTGCACACATTCCACGAAGTTCTGATCATCCTTACAGGGTCTTGCACACGTTTCATGATGTCCTGCACACTCCTACTAAGGTCCTGCACACATTCCATGATGTCCTGCACACCCCTATTGGGGTCCTGCACACGCTTCATGATGTCCTGCACACTCCTACTGATGTCCTGCACACAGTCCACGAAGTTCTGATCATCCTTACAGGGGTCTTGCACACGTTTCATGATGTCCTGCACACTCCTACTAAGGTCCTGCACACATTCCATGATGTCCTGCACACCCCTATTGGGGTCCTGCACACGTTCCATGATGTCCTGTGTAATTTTACTAAGGCCCTACACACATTCCATGACGTCTCTGCTCAACCCTACTGGGGTCCTGCACACGCTTCATGATGTCCTGCACACTCCTACTGATGTCCTGCACACATTCCATGAAGTCCTGCTCATCCTTACAGGGGTCTTGCACATGTTTCATGATGTCCTGCACACTCCTACTAGGGTCCTGCACACATTCTACGACGTCCTGCACACCCCTACTGGGGTCCTGCACAGGTCCCATGATGTCCTGCACACTCCTACTGATGTTCTGCACACATTCTACGATGTCCTGCACACCCCTACTGGGGTCCTACACAGGTTCCATGATGTCCTGCACACTTCTACTGGGGTCCTGCACAGGTCCCATGATGTCCTGCACACTCCTACTAAGGTCCTGCACACTCCTACTGAGGTCCTGCACACATTCTACGACGTCCTGCACACCCCTACTGGGGTCCTGCACACATTCCATGATATCCTGCGCACTCCTACTGAGGTCCTGTACAGGTCCCATAATGTCATGCACACTCCTACTGAGGTCCTGCACACCCCTACTGGGGTCCTGCACAGGTCCCATGATGTCCTGCACACTCCTACTAAGGTCCTGCACACTCCCACTGAGGTCCTGCACACATTCTACGACGTCCTGCACACACCCTTACTGGGCTCCTGCATAGGTCCCAAAATGTCCTGCACACTCCTACTGAGGTCCTGCACACCCCTACTGGGGTCCTGCACAGGTCCCATGATGTCCTGCACACTCCTACTAAGGTCCTGCACACTCCTACTGAGGTCCTGCACACATTCTACGACGTCCTGCACACCCCTACTGGGGTCCTGCACAGGTCCCATGATGTCCTGCACACTCCTACTAAGGTCCTGCACACTTCTACTGAGGTCCTGCACACATTCTACGGCGTCCTGCACACCCTTACTGAGATCCAGCACACATTCCATGAAGTCCTGCTCATCCTTACAGGGGTCTTGCACACGTTTCATGATGTCCTGCACACTCCTACTGATGTCCTGCACACATTCCACGAAGTTCTGATCATCCTTACAGGGGTCTTGCACACGTTTCATGATGTCCTGCACACTCCTACTAAGGTCCTGCACACATTTCATGATGTCCTGCACACCCCTATTGGGGTCCTGCACACGCTTCATGATGTCCTGCACACTCCTACTGATGTCCTGCACACATTCCACGAAGTTCTGATCATCCTTACAGGGTCTTGCACACGTTTCATGATGTCCTGCACACTCCTACTAAGGTCCTGCACATTCCATGATGTCCTGCACACCCCTATTGGGGTCCTGCACACGTTCCATGATGTCCTGTGTAATTTTACTAAGGTCCTACACACATTCCATGACGTCCTGCTCGACCCTACTGGGGTCCTGCACACGCTTCATGATGTCCTGCACCTCCTACTGATGTCCTGCACACATTCCATGAAGTCCTGCTCATCCTTACAGGGTCTTGCACATGTTTCATGATGTCCTGCACACTCCTACTAAGGTCCTGCACACATTCTACGACGTCCTGCACACCCTACTGGGGTCCTGCACAGGTCCCATGATGTCCTGCACACTCCTACTGATGTTCTGCACACATTCTACGATGTCCTGCACACCCCTACTAGGGTCCTACACAGGTTCCATGATGTCCTGCACACTCCTACTGGGGGTCCTGCACAGGTCCCATGATGTCCTGCACACTCCTACTAAGGTCCTGCACACTCCTACTGAGGTCCTGCACACATTCTACGACGTCCTGCACACCCCTACTGGGGTCCTGCACACGTTCCATGATATCCTGCGCACTCCTACTGAGGTCCTGTACAGGTCCCATAATGTCATGCACACTCCTACTGAGGTCCTGCACACCCCTACTGGGGTCCTGCACAGGTCCCATGATGTCCCTGCACACACTCCTACTAAGGTCCTGCACACTCCCACTGAGGTCCTGCACACATTCTACGACGTCCTGCACACCCTTACTGGGGTCCTGCACAGGTCCCAAAATGTCCTGCACACTCCTACTGAGGTCCTGCACACCCATACTGGGGTCCTGCACAGGTCCCATGATGTCCTGCACACTCCTACTAAGGTCCTGCACACTCCTACTGAGGTCCTGCACACATACGACGTCTTGCACACCCCTACTGGGGTCCTGCACAGGTCCCATGATGTCCTGCACACTCCTACTAAGGTCCTGCACACTCCTACTGAGGTCCTGCACACATTCTACGGCGTCCTGCACACCCTACTGAGATCCAGCACACATTCCATGAAGTCCTGCTCATCCTTACAGGGGTCTTGCACACGTTTCATGATGTCCTGCACACTCCTACTGATGTCCTGCACACATTCCACGAAGTTCCGATCATCCTTACAGGGGTCTTGCACACGTTTCATGATGTCCTGCACACTCCTACTAAGGTCCTGCACACATTCCATGATGTCCTGCACACCCCTATTGGGGTCCTGCACACGCTTCATGATGTCCTGCACACTCCTCGTGATGTCCTGCACACATTCCACGAAGTTCTGATCATCCTTATAGGGGTCTTGCACACGTTTCATGATGTCCTGCACACTCCTACTAAGGTCCTGCACACATTCCATGATGTCCTGCACACCCCTATTGGGGTCCTGCACACGTTCTATGATGTCCTGTGTAATTTTACTGAGGTCCTACACACATTCCATGACGTCCTGCTCAACCCTACTGGGGTCCTGCACACGCTTCATGATGTCCTGCACACTCCTACTGATGTCCTGCACACATTCCATGAAGTCCTGCTCATCCTTACAGGGGTCTCGCACATGTTTCATGATGTCCTGCACACCCCTACTGGGGTCCTACACAGGTTCCATGATGTCCTGCACACTCCTACTGGGGTCCTGCACAGGTCCCATGATGTCCTGCACACTCCTACTAAGGTCCTGCACACTCCTACTGAGGTCCTGCACACATTCTACGACGTCCTGCACACCCCTACTGGGGTCCTGCACACGTTCCATGATATCCTGCGCACTCCTACTGAGGTCCTGTACAGGTCCCATAATGTCATGCACACTCCTACTGAGGTCCTGCACACCCCTACTGGGGTCCTGCACAGGTCCCATGATGTCCTGCACACTCCTACTAAGGTCCTGCACACTCCCACTGAGGTCCTGCACACATTCTACGACGTCCTGCACACCCTTACTGGGGTCCTGCACAGGTCCCAAAATGTCCTGCACACTCCTACTGAGGTCCTGCACACCCCTACTGGGGTCCTGCACAGGTCCCATGATGTCCTGCACACTCCTACTAAGGTCCTGCACACTCCTACTGAGGTCCTGCACACATTCTACGACGTCCTGCGCACCCCTACTGGGGTCCTGCACAGGTCCCATGATGTCCTGCACACTCCTACTAAGGTCCTGCACACTCCTACTGAGGTCCTGCACACATTCTACGGCGTCCTGCACACCCCTACTGAGGGGTTGCTGTAGTTCCACGACGTCCTGCATACTCCTACTGCGGTCTCGCATAGTCAACCGACACTTCAGCACACCCTGCGACGACTTCTTATCTTTGGTGCGCATGGTACAAACACGCGCCACGCTCAAAAACAACCCTTCCGCATAGCGTCCTGTTCCAAGCCGGACGTTTAGAGTACACCACCCTAGAGAGCAAGGTATTTATATGGAGTCTCTAAGAAAACAATGACTGATAACGAAAAACCCGTCATTTTTATAAACTAGTCTTGAGAGGCCGGTTTCCGAGTTTCAAACGCCCGTTAGGGGCCCAGAAGTCATTATGGTGAGTTCTGACAATTATTTTCGTCATTCACGTGGTCTATTACATCTAGTCACAAATTTTCGAGCGATTTGGTCCACGCCTTCCAAAAAAATGGTTTTCGACGGACGGAGGTGGAGGCGGAGGCGGAGGCGGTGGCGGAGGCGGAGGCGGAGGCGGAGGCGGAGGCGGTGGTGGAGAACGTTTTTGCGTACTTTGAGAGGTCATAACTTCAGAAAGCGGGGACCAGTTGGGATGAAAAGTTGCACACATATGTAATTTCTTGCAGCGCGTCGAATAGTGTACAGCTCATACCTCTGTTGACGGTATGAATAGGTGATCTCATTGTAGGGCATCCGCGCGGGAAGAGATCAAAGCCAAATCCTGGTGAGCGCTTCGCGCTCACCACAATTAATCACTTGATGGTACATCAATTAGTAATGAAACGATAATTGTGAAACAAATTGTGTTTGTTCACATTAATGGCTAACGGTTATACATAAAAATATGCAACGAAATACATTACATGATCGAGTTCACAAGTTTCCAAAAAATGACTTCAAATACTTGAATAAAAAACGAATTGGAAGTATGGGCAATTTGGATTTCAGAATCCGAAAACAGTGCACGTGGGTGTGATTATAAATGTCAAATAATCGAAAAAACAAGTGAAAATAAATTTTAGTAACTGAAAACGTATTTACTCGAACTGCGAATTCCCTTTTTGTGTCCTATCCAGTCTCCAGTCAAGTGATTCATATTTTGAACGTTACTACTGTGAAAATCTAATCCGCATTCATTTATTGTGCTTCCACGCTGTTACATGAAAATTATGTTTCATGGAAAAACATCACGGTTTCCAATTATTTCAAATCATGTTTCAAAAATTGTGAACCCTAAAAATAAAACTTTTACAGCGCACAAAAGTGAAGTCATCAAAACTGAGAACCCGGGTAACTGGTAACTGATCAATGTTTTCCAAGGACACAGATACCCAGAGCGCGTTTAAAAAATATAGCTATCTATAAGACTGACTGCGCATTCGAGGTTCCCTACAGCAAAGAAGCGAAATCGATATCATTAAAGGCACTGTTCGCGATAAAAATTGCTTTTCTGGTTTTTTGCCTATCTTGAAACCGGTCCCATTCTGATTCCAATGATGCTTCTGGAATCGTACAAGACCTTCTGGGAATGGAGTTATGGTCCCTCAAAAATTGAGCTAGGGAAAATGGTGGGCGAGTTGTCCGAGGCTTGTAACTTCCGTCTTTTGCAGCCAATGTGTGCGAGCTGACCTGAGTAAAGAGAGAAGTTGAGAATGAAGGGAAGAACGGGGCTTTTGATCGGAAACCATCGCTCAACTCACGATTTCGAGTGTTCCTTTGTTCACGTCGAGGGGCGGGAAGAGGCGGGTCTTGCCCACAATGGCGGGGTTTGCCCACTTTTCTAAGCCGTTTTGCGGCTCCTGGGTAGCTTTTCGTCCCGTTTCTTCAACGCTGTTCTGCTTCTGAGAGCCACGAGAAGCTTTTTTCATGAAAAATTCGAGAATGAAGTTTATCGCGAACAGCGCCTTTAAACGAGATAATGGTAGTAGGACATGTTATAAGGCTAATAGAACTTACAAATATCTCCCCATGTAAAACTAAGTGGGCATCTAAAATACCCGCACTAAGTTTTGTAAAAAGGGGGAGCATCTGGCAAACTTGGCAAAAAAACGTCCGATGCATGTAACTTTTTTGAATAATGATTTTTTCGAATTCTGACAACGCTATCATATTCGCAGATAAAAAAAGCTACCTAATTATGCGACTTTTAGGCCGAAGATCCCTAAATTCGCTTTGTTTTTGAGGGAAATAGTTTTTTCAACCGTTTTTCAAATGCGTCGCGCGCGGCGAAATGCGGCGAAATTTTGAGCTGTTTTTGTAAAAGTATTGGAAGAGCAATCTTTATGCTTTCTTCATAAATTAGGTGTAAATGAGAGAATCCCAAGGTTTGTTTGGGTTGAATTTTGGGAACCTTTCAATTAAGAGTCCGGGGTTCTCGCAACAAAACTCCGACTTTTCATGTAGTTCTCAAACGTGTTTAATGAAGGATTACGACGATTCAACCAACTCAAACCTCGAGATTCTCAACTGCACCTAATTCATGACGAAAGCACACAGATCGCTCTCCCATTACTCTTGCAAATACTGCTCAAAATTTCGCCGCACTTCGCAGCGCACAAGGCTGCGAAGACGATATAAACGATTGCAAAATTAATTTCCTTCAACAACAAAGCGATTTTAGGGATAGTCGGCCCACAAGTCACATAATTAGGTAGCAATTTCATGGGTGAGTATGACAGCGATTTCAGTAGTCAAAAAAGTCTTCCTTCAAAAAAGTTACATGCATTGGACGTTTTTCGCCAAGTTTGCCAGATGCTCCCCGTTTTTACAAAACATAGCGCGGGTATTGTAGCTCTCCCATTCTTGCCTTTTTTCTCAGCCAATACATTCCACAAAATGATGACTCTTCACTTTAAAAGGCTGGAGTAACCGATCTCGGAATGGAAGGAACATTGTTATTGAAATAACACTTTAATTAGCCAAATGGGAAGACACTCTCTACATATTGAACAATTTGTGAATGTTATAGGTACAATACCGCCGCTATCCAAGGGTGAAAATGGGCGAAGTGGACAAAGTGGGCAACTAAAGCGTCTTTCGACCACAACTCGCCACAAAGTGCTCCGTTTTCAATTTCGACAATGCCGAAATGTACAGCACGTTATGGTCTAGTCAATCGTGCAAAAATAATTTGGGAAATTTAGGAGGGTCATTATTTTCCAAGATAAAATACATTTTCATTTTGATCATGCTAGAGATCGCGTTTGGTTGCTTCTGATCGAATGAGCTCGTTATCTTGTGATAGTATTATCAAATTCATAACTAACCCCACCCTAAAAAAACTTTTTAGTGAGTAAATTCCAATTTCTCCCCATAGAGTTAGATAGATTGTGTCGCGGAGAACATTTTGGTCCTTTCGAAATTGAAAACGGATCACTTTGAGGCGAGTTGTGCTTGAAAGACGCTTTAGTTGCCCACGTTGCCCATTTCGCCCATTTTTCACCCTTGGATAGCAGCGGTATTGTAGTTCTGAAAGGAATGGCCTTCAACAGGGAGTTACAAATGTGTGTTCTTTTAGACATTCGGCCCATACGAAAAATTGAACTAACCAACTACATGAACCTTGGACGGAATGCAGGTGACGACGCTCGAATATAGAATCAGAAAAAAACTGATTTGTTCTCGAGTAAATCAAGTGATTTTGGGAAAAGTCCAATGATTTCATTGTTAAAATTCTTGAAAGTTTAGGTTCCTGGCAAAAGAAAAGATTTGGCATCGCAATTTTTTTCGAAAAATCAGAAATATACTCAGTTAAAAGGGGAAGGTAAAGAAAAATGAACAAAAAGTTTTGAAATATTCCTGAGAACGATTTGGCGTAGTATAATTCGGTTTTTGGGAAATGTAGTGAAATAGTTGAAAGTATGATTTGGCAGTCGAGTTTGAACCAACTATTGATAAGAGTTGTGCAAAATGAGAGATCGCATTGTATAAGCTTATCCGTAGGACATATCAAAGCAAAATCACGCGTGATATGGAACAAATAACAGTATTAACAGTATAACAGTATAACAGTACGAATAACAGTATAACAAATAACAGTAATAACAGTACAGAACAAAGTAAGTAATAACAGTATATAGTATCGCGGCATTCCAGCTCCCGAACGAGCGTTTACTGCTAGCCATATCACGCGTGATTTTGCTTTGATATGTTCTACGGACAAGCTCATACAATGCGATCTCTCATTTTGCACAACTCTTATCAATAGTTGGTTCAAACTCGACTGCCAAATCATACTTTCAACTATTTCACTACATTTCCCAAAAACCGAATTATACTACGCCAAATCGTTCTCAGGAATATTTCAAAACTTTTTTGTTCATTTTTCGTTACCTTCCCCTTTTAACTGAGTATATTTCTAATTTTTCGAAAAAAATTGCCATGCCAAATATTTTCTTTTGCCAGGAACCTAAACTTTCAGGAATTTCATTTATTTTTCCTGAAGGTTTCCTTTCTAACATGGTTTATGCCTGGTGGTGTTAATTCAAAGCAAACCCACTGATGCCCTGCCCCCCCCCCTTCTATGACGTCCTGCACGCACGCACTGATGTCCTGCACACTTTCTATTGCGTTCTGCGCACACCCATTTGGGTCACAATCACGCGCATGTCGGTCATTTATTTTTTCCGCAGGGCTACCGTAACCCTCCTTCGAATTTTTCCAAGTGTCAGCTTGGATATAAGCACATCGTAGTAGCCACCAATCATGTTTGCACAATTTCCACCTCCTTAGCCACTTTCCAGTGGCTTCTCGAAGAGAGCGGTTTGTGAATGAATGCATACCGCTCCTCTGCCCTTTTATACCCCGCATGTTATGAGCGTGTGTTATTGTTCGTTATCATGTTTTGTTCAAGAATGGTTACGGTAGCCCTGCGGAAAAAATGATAGGCATGGGCGGGCTTGTATTTGGGTCCCGCAAACTTTCTACGGCGTCCGGCGCATTGTTATTTCGGTCACACACACCTTCTACGGCGTTCTGTTCCCACACATTTTCTACGGCCTCCGGCTCATCCCAATTGGGTCCCACACACTTTCTACGGCGTCCGACGCACTGTTATTTGGGTCTAACACACTTTCTGAGGCGTCCGGCGCACTGTTATTTGGGTCCCACACACTTTCTACGGCGTCCTGCGCACTCTCATTTGGGTCCCACACACTTTCTACGGCGTCCGACGCACTGTTATTTGGGTCCCACACACTTTCTATGGCGTCCTGCGCACTCTCATTTGGGTCCCACACACTTTCTACGGCGTCCTGCGCACTCTCATTTGGGTCCCACACACTTTCTACGGCGTCCGACGCACTGTTATTTGGGTCCCACACACTTTCTACGGCGTCCGACGCACTGTTATTTGGATCCCACACACTTTCTACGACGTTCTGCGCACACCCGTTTAGGTCCCGCACACTTTCTAAGGCGTCCTGCGCACTCTCATTTGGGTCCCACACACTTTCTACGGCGTCCGACGCACTGTTATTTGGGTCCCACACACTTTCTACGGCGTCCGACGCACTGTTATTTGGGTCCCACACACTTTCTACGGCGTCCGACGCACTGTTATTTGGGTCCCACACACTTTCTACGGCGTCCGACGCACTGTTATTTGGGTCCCACACACTTCTATGGCGTCCTGCGCACTCTCATTTGGGTCCCACACACTTTCTACGGCGTCCGACGCACTGTTATTTGGGTCCCACACACTTTCTATGGCGTCCTGCGCACTCTCATTTGGGTCCCACACACTTTCTACGGCGTCCGACGCACTGTTATTTGGGTCCCACACACTTTCTACGGCGTCCGACGCACTGTTATTTGGGTCCCACACACTTTCTACGGCGTCCGACGCACTGTTATTTGGGTCCCACACACTTTCTATGGCGTCCTGCGCACTCTCATTTGGGTCCCACACATTTTCTACGGCGTCCGACGCACTGTTATTTGGGTCCCACACACTTTCTATGGCGTCCTGCGCACTCTCATTTGGGTCCCACACACTTTCTACGGCGTCCTGCGCACTCTCATTTGGGTCCCACACACTTTCTACGACGTTCTGCGCACACCCGTTTGGGTCCCACACACTTTCTACGGCGTCCGACGCACTGTTATTTGGGTCCCACACACTTTCTACGGCGTCCGACGCACTGTTATTTGGGTCCCACACACTTCTATGGCGTCCTGCGCACTCTCATTTGGGTCCCACACACTTTCTACGGCGTCCGACGCACTGTTATTTGGGTCCCGCACACTTTCTACGGCGTCCGGCGCACTGTTATTTGGGTCCCACACACTTTCTGAGGCGTCCGGCGCACTGTTATTTGGGTCCCACACACTTTCTGAGGCGTCCGGCGCACTGTTACTTGGGTCCCACACACTTTCTGAGGCGTCCGGCGCACTGTTATTTGGGTCCCACACACTTTCAACGACGTTCTGCGCACACCCGTTTAGGTCCCGCACACTTTCTACGGCGTCCGACGCACTGTTATTTGGGTCCCACACACTTTCTATGGCGTCCTGCGCACTCTCATTTGGGTCCCACACACTTTCTACGACGTTCTGCGCACACCCGTTTAGGTCCCGCACACTTTCTAAGGCGTCCTGCGCACTCTCATTTGGGTCCCACACACTTTCTACGGCGTCCTGCGCACTCTCATTTGGGTCCCACACACTTTCTACGGCGTCCTGAGCACTCTCATTTGGGTCCCACACACTTTCTACGGCGTCCGACGCACTGTTATTTGGGTCCCACACACTTTCTACGGCGTCCGGCGCACTGTTATTTGGGTCCCACACACTTTCTGAGGCGTCCGGCGCACTGTTATTTGGGTCCCACACACTTTCTGAGGCGTCCGGCGCACTGTTATTTGGGTCCCACACACTTTCTGAGGCGTCCGGCGCACTGTTATTTGGGTCCCACACACTTTCAACGACGTTCTGCGCACACCCGTTTAGGTCCCGCACACTTTCTAAGGCGTCCTGCGCACTCTCATTTGGGTCCCACACACTTTCTACGGCGTCCTGCGCACTCTCATTTGGGTCCCACACACTTTCTACGGCGTCCTGCGCACTCTCATTTGGGTCCCACACACTTTCTACGGCGTCCGACGCACTGTTATTTGGGTCCCGCACACTTTCTACGGCGTCCGGCGCGCTGTTATTTGGGTCCCACACACTTTCTGAGGCGTCCGGCGCACTGTTATTTGGGTCCCACAGACTTTCTGAGGCGTCCGGCGCACTGTTACTTGGGTCCCACACACTTTCTGAGGCGTCCGGCGCACTGTTATTTGGGTCCCACACACTTTCAACGACGTTCTGCGCACACCCGTTTAGGTCCCGCACACTTTCTAAGGCGTCCTGCGCACTCTCATTTGGGTCCCACACACTTTCTACGGCGTCCGACGCACTGTTATTTGGGTCCCACACACTTTCTATGGCGTCGTGCGCACTCTCATTTGGGTCCCACACACTTTCTACGGCGTCCGACGCACTGTTATTTGGGTCCCACACACTTTCTATGGCGTCCTGCGCACTCTCATTTGGGTCCCACACACTTTCTACGGCGTCCGACGCACTGTTATTTGGGTCCCACACACTTTCTACGACGTTCTGCGCACACCCGTTTAGGTCCCACACACTTTCTACGACGTTCTGCGCACACCCGTTTAGGTCCCGCACACTTTCTAAGGCGTCCTGCGCACTCTCATTTGGGTCCCACACACTTTCTACGGCGTCCTGCGCACTCTCATTTGGGTCCCACACACTTTCTGAGGCGTCCGGCGCACTGTTATTTGGGTCCCACACACTTTCTGAGGCGTCCGGCGCACTGTTATTTGGGTCCCACACACTTTCTGAGGCGTCCGGCGCACTGTTATTTGGGTCCCACACACTTTCAACGACGTTCTGCGCACACCCGTTTAGGTCCCGCACACTTTCTAAGGCGTCCTGCGCACTCTCATTTGGGTCCCACACACTTTCTACGGCGTCCGACGCACTGTTATTTGGGTCCCACACACTTTCTATGGCGTCCTGCGCACTCTCATTTGGGTCCCACACACTTTCTACGACGTTCTGCGCACACCCGTTTAGGTCCCGCACACTTTCTAAGGCGTCCTGCGCACTCTCATTTGGGTCCCACACACTTTCTACGGCGTCCTGCGCACTCTCATTTGGGTCCCACACACTTTCTACGGCGTCCGACGCACTGTTATTTGGGTCCCGCACACTTTCTACGGCGTCCGGCGCACTCTCATTTGGGTCCCACACACTTTCTACGACGTTCTGCGCACACCCGTTTAGGTCCCGCACACTTTCTAAGGCGTCCTGCGCACTCTCATTTGGGTCCCGCACACTTTCTAAGGCGTCCTGCGCACTCTCATTTGGGTCCCACACACTTTCTACGGCGTCCGACGCACTGTTATTTGGGTCCCACACACTTTCTATGGCGTCCTGCGCACTCTCATTTGGGTCCCACACACTTTCTACGACGTTCTGCGCACACCCGTTTAGGTCCCGCACACTTTCTAAGGCGTCCTGCGCACTCTCATTTGGGTCCCACACACTTTCTACGGCGTCCTGCGCACTCTCATTTGGGTCCCACACACTTTCTACGGCGTCCGACGCACTGTTATTTGGGTCCCACACACTTTCTGAGGCGTCCGGCGCACTGTTATTTGGGTCCCACACACTTTCTACGGCGTCCTGCGCACTCTCATTTGGGTCCCACACACTTTCTACGGCGTCCGACGCACTGTTATTTGGGTCCCACACACTTTCTATGGCGTCCTGCGCACTCTCATTTGGGTCCCACACACTTTCTACGGCGTCCTGCGCACTCTCATTTGGGTCCCACACACTTTCTACGGCGTCCGACGCACTGTTATTTGGGTCCCACACACTTTCTACGGCGTCCGACGCACTGTTATTTGGATCCCACACACTTTCTATGACGTTCTGCGCACACCCGTTTAGGTCCCGCACACTTTCTAAGGCGTCCTGCGCACTCTCATTTGGGTCCCACACACTTTCTACGGCGTCCGACGCACTGTTATTTGGGTCCCACACACTTTCTACGGCGTCCGACGCACTGTTATTTGGGTCCCACATACTTTCTACGGCGTCCGACGCACTGTTATTTGGGTCCCACACACTTTCTACGGCGTCCGACGCACTGTTATTTGGGTCCCACACACTTCTATGGCGTCCTGCGCACTCTCATTTGGGTCCCACACACTTTCTACGGCGTCCGACGCACTGTTATTTGGGTCCCACACACTTTCTATGGCGTCCTGCGCACTCTCATTTGGGTCCCACACACTTTCTACGGCGTCCGACGCACTGTTATTTGGGTCCCACACACTTTCTACGGCGTCCGACGCACTGTTATTTGGGTCCCACACACTTTCTGAGGCGTCCGGCGCACTGTTATTTGGGTCCCACACACTTTCTGAGGCGTCCGGCGCACTGTTATTTGGGTCCCACACACTTTCAACGACGTTCTGCGCACACCCGTTTAGGTCCCGCACACTTTCTAAGGCGTCCTGCGCACTCTCATTTGGGTCCCACACACTTTCTACGGCGTCCGACGCACTGTTATTTGGGTCCCACACACTTTCTACGGCGTCCTGCGAACTCTCATTTGGGTCCCACACACTTTCTACGGCGTTCTGCGCACACCCGTTTAGGTCCCGCACACTTTCTACGGCGTCCTGCGAACTCTCATTTGGGTCCCACACACTTTCTACCGCGTCCGGCGCACTGTTATTTGGGTCCCACACACTTTCTGAGCCGTCCGGCGCATTGTTATTTGGGTCCCACACAGTTTCTGAGCCGTCCGGCGCACTGTTATTTGGGTCCCACACACTTTCTACGACGTTCTGCGCACACCCGTTTGGGTCCCGCACACTTTCTACGGCGTCCGACGTACTGTTATTTGGGTCCCACACACTTTCTACGGCGTCCGACGCACTCTTATTTGGGTCCCACACACTTTCTACGGCGTCCCACGCACTGTTATTTGGGTCCCACACACTTTCTACGGCGTTCTGCGCAGTCTGATTTGGGGCGCACTCGCTTTCTACCGCGGCCTGCGCACTCTCATTTGGGTCCCACACACTTTCTACGGCGTCCTGCGCACTCTCATTTGGGACCCACACACTTTCTATGGCGTCCTGCGCACTCTCATTTGGGTCCCACACACTTTCTACGGCGTCCTGCGCACTCTCATTTGGGTCCCACACACTTTCTACGGCGTCCGGCGCACTGTTATTTGGGTCCCACACACTTTCTACGGCGTCCGGCGCACTGTTATTTGGGTCCCACACACTTTCTACGGCGTCCGGCGCACTGTTATTTGGGTCCCACACACTTTCTACGGCGTTCTGCGCACTCTCGTTTGGATCCCACACACTTTCTACGGCGTCCTGCGCACTCTCATTTGGGTCCCACACACTTTCTACGGCGTCCGACGCACTGTTATTTGGGTCCCACACACTTTCTATGGCGTCCTGCGCACTCTCATTTGGGTCCCACACACTTTCTACGACGTTCTGCGCACACCCGTTTAGGTCCCGCACACTTTCTAAGGCGTCCTGCGCACTCTCATTTGGGTCCCACACACTTTCTACGGCGTCCTGCGCACTCTCATTTGGGTCCCACACACTTTCTACGGCGTCCGACGCACTGTTATTTGTGTCCCACACACTTTCTACGGCGTCCGGCGCACTGTTATTTGGGTCCCACACACTTTCTACGGCGTCCTGCGCACTCTCATTTGGGTCCCGCACACTTTCTACGGCATCCGTCGCACACTCATTTGTGTCCCACACACTTTCTACGGCGTCCGACGCACTGTTATTTGGGTCCCACACACTTTCTACGGCGTCCGATGCGCTCTGTTATTTGGGTCCCACACACTTTCTACGGCGTCCGACGCACTGTTATTTGGGTCCCACACACTTTCTACGACGTTCTGCGCACACCCGTTTAGGTCCCGCACACTTTCTAAGGCGTCCTGCGCACTCTCATTTGGGTCCCACACTTTCTACGGCGTCCGACGCAAACTCATTTGGGTCCCACACACTTTCTACGGCGTCCTGCGCACTCTCATTTGGGTCCCACACACTTTCTACGACGTTCTGCGCACACTGTCGATTCAGCGTCCGCGCACTCACGTTATTTGGGTCCCGCACACTTTCTACGGCATCCTGCGCACTCTCATTTGGGTCCCACACACTTTCTACGGCGTCCGACGCACTGTTATTTGGGACCCACACACTTTCTACGGCGTCCTGCGCACTCTCATTTGGGTCCCACACACTTTCTACGGCGTCCTGCGCACTCTCATTTGGGTCCCACACAGTTTCTACGGCGTCCGGCGCACTGTTATTTGGGTCCCACACACTTTCTACGGCGTCCGACGCACTGTTATTTGGGTCCCACACACTTTCTACGACGTTCTGCGCACACCCGTTTAGGTCCCGCACACTTTCTAAGGCGTCCTGCGCACTCTCATTTGGGTCCCACACACTTTCTACGGCGTCCTGCGCACTCTTATTTGGGTCCCACACACTTTCTACGGCGTCCGACGCACTGTTATTTGGGTCCCACATACTTTCTACGGCGTCCGACGCACTGTTATTTGGGTCCCACACACTTTCTACGGCGTCCGACGCACTGTTATTTGGGTCCCACACACCTTCTACGGCGTTCTGCGCACTCTCATTTGGGTCCCACACACTTTCTACGGCGTCCGACGCACTGTTATTTGGGTCCCACACACTTTCTATGGCGTCCTGCGCACTCTCATTTGGGTCCCACACACTTTCTACGGCGTCCGACGCACTGTTATTTGGGTCCCGCACACTTTCTACGGCGTCCGACGCACTGTTATTTGGGTCCCACACACTTTCTACGGCGTCCTGCGCACTGTTATTTGGGTCCCGCACACTTTCTTTGGCGTCCTGCGCACTGTTATTTGGGTCCCGCACACTTTCTTTGGCGTCCTGCGCACTGTTATTTGGGTCCCACACACTTTCTACGGCGTCCTGCGCACTCTCATTTGGGTCCCACACACTTTCTACGGCGTCCGACGCACTGTTATTTGGGTCCCACACACTTTCTACGGCGTCCGACGCACTGTTATTTGGGTCCCACACACTTTCTACGGCGTCCGACGCACTGTTATTTGGGTCCCACACACTTTCTACGGCGTCCTGCGCACTCTCATTTGGGTCCCACACACTTTCTACGGCGTCCGACGCACTGTTATTTGGGTCCCACACACTTTCTACGGCGTCCTGCGCACTCTCATTTGGGTCCCACACACTTTCTACGGCGTCCGACGCACTGTTATTTGGGTCCCACACACTTTCTACGGCGTCCGGCGCACTGTTATTTGGGTCCCACACACTTTCTGAGGCGTCCGGCGCACTGTTATTTGGGTCCCACACACTTTCTACGGCGTCCGGCGCACTGTTATTTGGGTCCCACACACTTTCTACGGCGTCCGGCGCACTGTTATTTGGGTCCCACACACTTTCTACGGCGTCCTGCGCACTCTCATTTGGGTCCCACACACTTTCTACGGCGTCCGACGCACTGTTATTTGGGTCCCACACACTTTCTACGGCGTCCTGCGCACTCTCATTTGGGTCCCTCACACTTTCTACGGCGTCCTGCGCACTCTCATTTGGGTCCCACACACTTTCTACGGCGTCCGGCGCACTCTCATTTGGGTCCCACACATTTTCTACGGCGTCCTACGCACTCTCATTTGGGTCCCACACACTTTCTACGGCGTCCGACGCACTGTTATTTGGGTCCCACACACTTTCTACGGCGTCCGGCGCACTGTTATTTGGGTCCCACACACTTTCTACGGCGTCCGACGCACTGTTATTTGGGTCCCACACACTTTCTACGGCGTCCTGCGCACTCTCATTTGGGTCCCACACACTATCTACGGCGTCCGACGCACTGCTATTTGGGTGCCACACACTTTACACGGCGTCCTGCGCACTCTCATTTGGGTCTCGCACACTTTCTACGGCGTCCTGAGCACTCTTATTTGGGTCCCACACACTTTCTACGGCGACCGGCGCACTCTCATTTGGGTCCCACACACTTTCTACGGCGTCCTGCGCACTCTCATTTGGGTCCCACACACTTTCTACGGCGTCCGACGCACTGTTATTTGGGTCCCACACACTTTCTACGGCGTCCGACGCACTGTTATTTGGGTCCCACACACTTTCTACGGCGTCCTGCGCACTGTTATTTGGGTCCCACACACTTTCTACGGCGTTCTGCGCACTCTCATTTGGGTCCCACACACTTTCTACGGCGTCCGACGCACTGTTATTTGGGCGCCACACACTTTCTACGGCGTCCTGCGCACTCTCATTTGGGTCCCACACACTATCTACGGCGTCCGACGCACTGTTATTTGGGTGCCACACACTTTATACGGCGTCCTGCGCACTATCATTTGGGTCCCACACACTTTCTACGGCGTCCGACGCACTGTTATTTGGGTCCCACACACTTTCTACGGCGTCCTGCGCACTCTCATTTGGGTCCCACACACTTTCTACGGCGTCCGACGCACTGTTATTTGGGTCCCACACACTTTCTATGGCGTCCGACGCACTCTCATTTGGGTCCCGCACACTTTCTACGGCGTCGTGCGCACTCTCATTTGGGTCCCACACATTTTCTACGGCGTCCGACGCACTGTTATTTGGGTCCCACACACTTTCTAAGGCGTCCTGCGCACTCTCATTTGGGTCCCACACACTTTCTACGGCGTCCTACGCACTCTCATTTGGGTCCCATACACTTTCTACGGCGTCCGACGCACTGTTATTTGCGTCCCACACACTTTCTACGGCGTTCTGCGCACTCTCATTTGGGTCACACACACACTTTCTACGGCGTCCTGCGCACTCTCATTTGGGTCCTACACAGTTTCTACGGCGTCCGGCGCACTGTTATTTGTTTCCCACACACTTTCTACGGCGTCCGACGCACTGTTATTTGGGTCCCACACACTTTCTACGGCGTCCGACGCACTGTTATTTGGGTCCCACACATTTTCTACCGCGTCCGACGCACTGTTATTTGGGTCCAACACATTTTATACGGCGTACGACGCACTGTTATTTGGGTCCCGCACACTTTCTTTGGCGTCCTGCGCACTGTTATTTGGGTCCCACACACTTTCTACGGCGTCCTGCGCACTCTCATTTGGGTCCCACACACTTTCTACGGCGTCCGACGCACTGTTATTTGGGTCCCACACACTTTCTGAGGCGTCCAGCGCACTGTTATTTGGGTCCCACACACTTTCTACGACGTTCTGCGCACACCCGTTTAGGTCCCGCACACTTTCTAAGGCGTCCTGCGCACTCTCATTTGGGTCCCACACACTTTCTACGGCGTCCTGCGCACTCTCATTTGGGTCCCACACACTTTCTACGGCGTCCTGCGCATCCCACTTGGGTCCCACACACTTTCTACGGCGTCCGACGCACTGTTATTTGGGTCCCACACACTTTCTACGGCGTCCGACGCACTGTTATTTGGGTCCCACACACTTTCTACGGCGTCCTGCGCACTCTCATTTGGGTCCCACACACTTTCTACGGCGTCCGACGCACTGTTATTTGGGTCCCACACACTTTCTACGGCGTCCTGCGCACTCTCATTTGGGTCCCACACACTTTCTACGGCGTCCTGCGCACACCCGTTTGGGTCCCCCACAATTTCTACGGCGTCCTGCGCACTCTCATTTGGGTCCCACACAGTTTCTACGGCGTCCAGCGCACTGTTATTTGGGTCCCACACACTTTCTACGGCGTCCTGCGCACTCTCATTTGGGTCCCACACAGTTTCTACGGCGTCCGGCGCACTGTTATTTGGGTCCCACACACTTTCTACGGCGTCCTGCGCACTCTCATTTGGGTCCCACACTTTCTACGGCGTCCGACGCACTGTTATTTGGGTCCCACACACTTTCTACGGCGTCCGACGCACTGTTATTTGGGTCCCACACACTTTCTACGGCGTCCTGCGCACTCTCATTTGGGTCCCACACACTTTCTACGGCGTCCGACGCACTGTTATTTGGGTCCCACAAACTTTCTACGGCGTCCTGCGCACTCTCATTTGGGTCCCACACACTTTCTACGGCGTCCGGTGCTCTGTTATTTGGGTCCCACACACTTTCTACGGCGTCCTGCGCACTCTCATTTGGGTCCCACACACTTTCTACGGCGTCCGACGCACTGTTATTTGGGTCCCACACACTTTCTACGGCGTCCGACGCACTCTCATTTGGGTCCCACACACTTTCTACGGCGTCCGACGCACTGTTATTTGGGTCCCACACACTTTCTACGGCGTCCTGCGCACTCTCATTTTTGTCCCGCACACTTTCTACGGCGTCCGGACGCACTGTTATTTGGGCCCCACACACTTTTTACGGCGTCCCGCGCACTGTTATTTGGGCCCCACACACTTTCTACGGCGTCCAGAGCACTCTCATTTAGGTTCCACACACTTTCTACGGCGTCCGACGCACTGTTATTTGGGTTCCACACACTTTCTACGGCGTCCGACGCACTGTTATTTGGGTCCCACACACTTTCTACGACGTTCTGCGCACACCCGTTTAGGTCCCGCACACTTTCTAAGGCGTCCTGCGCACTCTCATTTGGGTCCCACACACTTTCTACGGCGTCCGACGCACTGTTATTTGGGTCCCACACACTTTCTACGGCGTCCGGCGCACTCCACTCGGGGTCCCACACACTTTCTACGGCGTCCGACGCACTGTTATTTGGGTCCCACACACTTTCTGAGGCGTCCGGCGCACTGTTATCTCGCTCCCACACACTTTCTGAGCCGTCCTGCGCTCTCTCACTTGGGTTCCACACACTTTCTACGGCGTCCGACGCACTGTTATTTGGGTCCCACACACTTTCTATGGCGTCCTGCGCACTCTCATTTGGGTCCCGCACACTTTCTACGGCGTCCTGCGCACTCTCATTTGGGTCCCACACACTTTCTATTGGCGTCCGATGCACTGTGATTTGGGTCCCACACACTTTCTACGGCGTCCGACGCACTGTTATTTGGGTCCACACACCCAGGTCCTGCACACTTTCTACGGCGTCCGCACACCCGTTTGGGTCCCACACACTTTCTACGGCGTCCTGCGCACTGTTCATTTGGGTCCCACACACTTTCTACGGCGTCCGACATGCTGTTATTTGGGTCCCACACTTTCTACGGCGTCCGGCGCACTGTTCTTTGGGTCCCACACACTTTCTACGGCGTCCGACGCACTGTTATTTGGGTCCCACACATTTTCTACGGCGTCCTAAGCACTCTCATTTGGGTCCCACACACTTTCTACGGCGTCCTGAGCACTCTCATTTGGGTCCCACACACTTTCTACGGCGTCCGACGCACTGTTATTTGGGTCCCACACACTTTCTATGGCGTCCTGCGCACTCTCATTTGGGTCCCACACACTTTCTACGGCGTCCGACGCACTGTTATTTGGGTCCCGCACACTTTCTACGGCGTCCGGCGCACTGTTATTTGGGTCCCGCACACTTTCTACGGCGTCCGGCGCACTGTTATTTGGGTCCCGCGCACTTTCTACGGCGTCCTGCGCACTCTCATTTGGGTCCCACACACTTTCTACGGCGTCCGGCGCACTGTTATTTGGGTCCCACACACTTTCTACGGCGTCCGACGCACTGTTATTTGGGTCCCACACACTTTCTACGGCGTCCTGCGCACTCTCATTTGGGTCCCACACACTTTCTACGACGTTCTGCGCACACCCGTTTGGGTCCCGCACACTTTCTACGGCGTCCTACAAACTCTCATTTGGGTCCCACACACTTTCTACGGCGTCCGACGCACTGTTATTTGGGTCCCACACACTTTCTACGGCGTCCGACGCACTGTTATTTGGGTCCCACACACTTTCTACGACGTTCTGCGCACACCCGTTTAGGTCCCGCACACTTTCTAAGGCGTCCTGCGCACTCTCATTTGGGTCCCACACACTTTCTACGGCGTCCGACGCACTGTTATTTGGGTCCCGCACACTTTCTACGGCGTCCGGCGCACTGTTATTTGGGTCCCACACACTTTCTACGACGTTCTGCGCACACTAGTTTGGGTCCCACACACTTTCTACGGCGTCCGACGCTCTCATTTGGGTCCCACACACTTTCTACGTCCTACGCACTCTCATTTGGGTCCCACAAACTTTCTACGGCGTTCTGCGCACTCTCATTTGGCTCCCACACACTTTCTACGGCGTCCGACGCACTGTTATTTGGGTCCCACACACTTTCTACGGCGTCCGATGCACTGTTATTTGGGTCCCACACACTTTCTACGGCGTCCGACGCACTGTTATTTGGGTCCCACACACTTTCTACGGCGTTCTGCGCACTCTCATTTGGGTCCCACACACTTTCTACGGCGTCCGACGCACTGTTATTTGGGTCCCACACACTTTCTACGGCGTTCTGCGCACTCTCATTTGGGTCCCACACACTTTCTACGGCGTCCGACGCACTGTTATTTGGGTCCCACACACTTTCTACGGCGTCCTGCGCACTCTCATTTGGGCCCACACACTTTCTACGGCGTTTGACGCACTGTTATTTGGGTCCCACACACTTTCTAGGGCGTCCTGCGCACTCTCATTTGGGTCCCACACACTTTCTACGGCGTCCTGCGCACTGTTATTTGGGTCCCGCACACTTTCTACGGCGTCCTGCAAACTCTCATTTGGGTCCCACACACTTTCTACGGCGTCCTGCGCACTCTCATTTTGGTCTCACACACTTTCTACGGCGTCCGACGCACTGTTATTTGGGTCCCACACACTTTCTACGGCGTCCGACGCACTGTTATTTGGGTCCCACACACTTTCTACGACGTCCGACGCACTGTTATTTGGGTCCCACACACTTTCTACGGCGTCGGGCGCACTGTTAATTGGGTCCCATACACTTTCTACGGCGTCCGACGCACTGTTATTTGGGTCCCACACACTTTCCACGGCGTCCGACGCACTGTTATTTGGGTCCCACACACTTTCTACGACGTTCTGCGCACACCCGTTTAGGTCCCGCACACTTTCTACGGCGTCCTGCGAACTCTCATTTGGGTCCCACACACTTTCTACGGCGTCCGACGCACTGTTATTTGGGTCCCACACACTTTCTACGGCGTCCGACGCACTGTTATTTGGGTCCCACACACTTTCTACGACGTTCTGCGCACACCCGTTTGGGTCCCGCACACTTTCTAAGGCGTCCTGCGCACTCTCATTTGGGTCCCACACACTTTCTACGGCGTCCTGCGCACTCTCATTTGGGTCCCACACACTTTCTACGGCGTCCTGCGCACTCTCATTTGGGTCCCACACACTTTCTACGGCGTCCGACGCACTGTTATTTGGGTCCCACACACTTTCTACGGCGTCCGACGCACTGTTATTTGGGTCCCACACACTTTCTATGGCGTCCTGCGCACTCTCATTTGGGTCCCACACACTTTCTACGGCGTCCGACGCACTGTTATTTGGGTCCCACACACTTTCTATGGCGTCCTGCGCACTCTCATTTGGGTCCCACACACTTTCTACGGCGTCCTGCGCACTCTCATTTGGGTCCCACACACTTTCTACGGCGTCCTGCGCACTCTCATTTGGGTCCCACACACTTTCTACGGCGTCCTGCGCACTCTCATTTGGGTCCCACACACTTTCTACGGCGTCCGACGCACTGTTATTTGGGTCCCACACACTTTCTACGGCGTCCGACGCACTGTTATTTGGGTCCCACACACTTTCTACGACGTTCTGCGCACACCCGTTTGGGTCCCGCACACTTTCTACGGCGTCCTACAAACTCTCATTTGGGTCCCACACACTTTCTACGGCGTCCGACGCACTGTTATTTGGGTCCCACACACTTTCTACGGCGTCCGACGCACTGTTATTTGGGTCCCACACACTTTCTACGACGTTCTGCGCACACCCGTTTAGGTCCCGCACACTTTCTAAGGCGTCCTGCGCACTCTCATTTGGGTCCCACACACTTTCTACGGCGTCCGACGCACTGTTATTTGGGTCCCACACACTTTCTATGGCGTCCGACGCACTGTTATTTGGGTCCCACACACTTTCAACGACGTTCTGCGCACACCCGTTTAGGTCCCGCACACTTTCTAAGGCGTCCTGCGCACTCTCATTTGGGTCCCACACACTTTCTACGGCGTCCTGCGCACTCTCATTTGGGTCCCACACACTTTCTACGGCGTCCTGCGCACTCTCATTTGGGTCCCACACACTTTCTACGGCGTCCGACGCACTGTTATTTGGGTCCCGCACACTTTCTACGGCGTCCGGCGCACTGTTGTTTGGGTCCCACACACTTTCTGAGGCGTCCGGCGCACTGTTATTTGGGTCCCACACACTTTCTGAGGCGTCCGGCGCACTGTTACTTGGGTCCCACACACTTTCTGAGGCGTCCGGCGCACTGTTATTTGGGTCCCACACACTTTCAACGACGTTCTGCGCACACCCGTTTAGGTCCCGCACACTTTCTAAGGCGTCCTGCGCACTCTCATTTGGGTCCCACACACTTTCTACGGCGTCCGACGCACTGTTATTTGGGTCCCACACACTTTCTATGGCGTCCTGCGCACTCTCATTTGGGTCCCACACACTTTCTACGACGTTCTGCGCACACCCGTTTAGGTCCCGCACACTTTCTAAGGCGTCCTGCGCACTCTCATTTGGGTCCCACACACTTTCTACGGCGTCCTGCGCACTCTCATTTGGGTCCCACACACTTTCTACGGCGTCCTGCGCACTCTCATTTGGGTCCCACACACTTTCTACGGCGTCCGACGCACTGTTATTTGGGTCCCGCACACTTTCTACGGCGTCCGGCGCACTGTTATTTGGGTCCCACACACTTTCTGAGGCGTCCGGCGCACTGTTATTTGGGTCCCACACACTTTCTACGGCGTCCGACGCACTGTTAATTGGGTCCCGCACACTGTCTACGGCGTCCTGCGCACTCTCATTTGAGTCCCGCACACTTTCTACGGCGTCCTGCGCACACTCATTTGGGTCCCACACACTTTCTACGGCGTCCTGCGCATTCCCACGGGGGGCCCGCACACTTTCTACGGCGTCCGGCGCACTCTCATTTGGGTCCCACACACTTTCTACGGCGTCCTGCGCACTCTCATTTGGGTCCCACACACTTTCTACGACGTCCGACGCACTGTTATTTGGGTGCCACACACTTTCTACGGCGTTCTGCGCACTCTTATTTGGGTCCCACACACTTTCTACGGCGTCCGACACACTGTTATTTGGGTGCCACACACTTTCTACGGCGTCCGGCGCACTCTCATTTGGGTCCCACACACTTTCTACGGCGTCCTGCGCACTCTCATTTGGGTCCCACACACTTTCTACGGCGTCCGACTCACTGTTATTTGGGTGCCACACACTTTCTACGGCGTCCTGCGCACTCTCATTTGGGTCCCACACACTTTCTACGACGTTCTGCGCACACCCCTTTGGGTCCCGCACACTTTCTACCGCGGCCTGCGCACTCTCATTTGGGTCCCACACACTTTCTACGGCGTCCGACGTACTTTTATTTGGGTGCCACACACTTTCCACGCCGTCCTGCGCACTCTCATTTGGGTCCCACACACTTTCTACGGCGTCCGACGCACTGTTATTTGGGTCCCACACACTTTCTACGGCGTCCGACGCACTGTTATTTGGGTCCCACACACTTTCTACGGCGTCCGACGCACTGTTATTTGGGTCCCACACACTTTCTACGGCGTCCGGCGTACTGTTATTTGGGTCCCACACACTTTCTACGGCGTCCGGCGCACTGTTATTTGGGTCCCACACACTTTCTACCGCGTCCGGCGCACGCACTGTTATTTGGGTCAGTCCCACACACTTTCTACGGCGTCCTGCGCACTCTCATTTGGGTCCTACACACTTTGTACGGCGTCCTGCGCACTCTCGTTTGGGTCCCACACACTTTCTACGGCGTCCGAGGCACTATTATTTTGGTCCCACACACTTTCTACGGCGTCCTGCGCACTCTCATTTGGGTCCCACACACTTTCTGAGGCGTCCGGCGCACTGTTATTTGGGTCCCACACACTTTCTACGGCGTCCTGCGCACTCTCATTTGGGTCCCACACACTTTCTACGGCGTCCGACGCACTGTTATTTGGGTCCCACACACTTTCTGAGGCGTCCAGCGCACTGTTATTTGGGTCCCACACACTTTCTGAGGCGTCCGGCGCACTGTTATTTGGGTCCCACACACTTTCTACGGCGTCCGACGCACTGTTATTTGGGTCCCACACACTTTCTACGGCGTCCGACGCACTGTTATTTGGGTCCCACACACTTTCAACGACGTTCTGCGCACACCCGTTTAGGTCCCGCACACTTTCTAAGGCGTCCTGCGCACTCTCATTTGGGTCCCACACACTTTCTACGGCGTCCGACGCACTGTTATTTGGGTCCCACACACTTTCTACGGCGTCCGACGCACTCTCATTTGGGTCCCACACACTTTCTACGACGTTCTGCGCACACCCGTTTAGGTCCCGCACACTTTCTAAGGCGTCCTGCGCACTCTCATTTGGGTCCCACACACTTTCTACGGCGTCCTGCGCACTCTCATTTGGGTCCCACACACTTTCTACGGCGTCCTGCGCACTCTCATTTGGGTCCCACACACTTTCTACGGCGTCCGACGCACTGTTATTTGGGTCCCGCACACTTTCTACGGCGTCCGGCGCACTGTTATTTGGGTCCCACACACTTTCTGAGGCGTCCGGCGCACTGTTATTTGGGTCCCACACACTTTCTGAGGCGTCCGGCGCACTGTTATTTGGGTCCCACACACTTTCTGAGGCGTCCGGCGCACTGTTATTTGGGTCCCACACACTTTCAACGACGTTCTGCGCACACCCGTTTAGGTCCCGCACACTTTCTAAGGCGTCCTGCGCACTCTCATTTGGGTCCCACACACTTTCTACGGCGTCCGACGCACTGTTATTTGGGTCCCACACACTTTCTACGGCGTCCGACGCACTGTTATTTGGGTCCCACACACTTTCTACGGCGTCCTGCGCACTCTCATTTGGGTCCCACACACTTTCTACGGCGTCCGACGCACTGTTATTTGGGTCCCACACACTTTCTACGGCGTCCGACGCACTGTTATTTGGGTCCCACACACTTTCTACGGCGTCCGACGCACTGTTATTTGGGTCCCACACACTTTCTGAGGCGTCCGGCGCACTGTTATTTGGGTCCCACACACTTTCTACGGCGTCCGACGCACTGTTATTTGGGTCCCACACACTTTCTACGGCGTCCTGCGCACTCTCATTTGGGTCCCCCACACTTTCTACGACGTTCTGCGCACACCCGTTTGGGTCCCACACACTTTCTACGGCGTCCTGCGCACTCTCATTTGGGTCCCACACACTTTCTACGGCGTCCGACGCACTGTTATTTGGGTCCCACACACTTTCTACGGCGTCCTGCGCACTCTCATTTGGGTCCCCCACACTTTCTACGGCGTCCGACGCACTGTTATTTGGGTCCCACACACTTTCTACGACGTCCGACGCACTGTTATTTGGGTCCCACACACTTTCTACGGCGTCCGACGCACTGTTATTTGGGTCCCACACACTTTCTGAGGCGTCCGGCGCACTGTTATTTGGGTCCCACACACTTTCTGAGGCGTCCGGCGCACTGTTATTTGGGTCCCACACACTTTCAACGACGTTCTGCGCACACCCGTTTAGGTCCCGCACACTTTCTAAGGCGTCCTGCGCACTCTCATTTGGGTCCCACACACTTTCTACGGCGTCCGACGCACTGTTATTTGGGTCCCACACACTTTCTATGGCGTCCTGCGCACTCTCATTTGGGTCCCACACACTTTCTACGACGTTCTGCGCACACCCGTTTAGGTCCCGCACACTTTCTAAGGCGTCCTGCGCACTCTCATTTGGGTCCCACACACTTTCTACGGCGTCCTGCGCACTCTCATTTGGGTCCCACACACTTTCTACGGCGTCCTGCGCACTCTCATTTGGGTCCCACACACTTTCTACGGCGTCCGACGCACTGTTATTTGGGTCCCACACACTTTCTACGGCGTCCGACGCACTGTTATTTGGGTCCCACACACTTTCTACGGCGTCCGGCGCACTGTTATTTGGGTCCCACACACTTTCTACGGCGTCCGACGCACTGTTATTTGGGTCCCACACACTTTCTGAGGCGTCCGGCGCACTGTTATTTGGGTCCCACACACTTTCTACGGCGTCCTGCGCACTGTTATTTGGGTCCCACACACTTTCTACGGCGTCCTGCGCACTCTCATTTGGGTCCCGCACACTTTCTACGGCGTCCAGCGCACTGTTATTTGGGTCCCACACACTTTCTGAGGCGTCCTGCGCACTGTTATTTGGGTTCCACACACTTTCTACGGCGTCCTGCGCACTGTTATTTGGGTCCCACACACTTTCTGAGGCGTCCAGCGCACTGTTATTTGGGTCCCACACACTTTCTACGGCGTCCTGCGCACTGTTATTTGGGTCCCACACACTTTCTACGGCGTCCGACGCACTGTTATTTGGGTCCCACACACATTCTGAGGCGTCCGGCGCACTGTTATTTGGGTCCCGCACACTTTCTACGGCGTCCGGCGCACTGTTATTTGGGTCCCACACACTTTCTACGGCGTCCGGCGCACTGTTATTTGGGTCCCACACACTTTCTACGGCGTCCGGCGCACTGTTATTTGGGTCCCACACACTTTCTACGGCGTCCGACGCACTGTTATTTGGGTCCCACACACTTTCTACGGCGTCCGGCGCACTGTTATTTGGGTCCCACACACTTTCTACGGCGTCCGACGCACTGTTATTTGGGTCCCACACACTTTCTATGGCGTCCTGCGCACTCTCATTTGGGTCCCACACACTTTCAACGACGTTCTGCGCACACCCGTTTAGGTCCCGCACACTTTCTAAGGCGTCCTGCGCACTCTCATTTGGGTCCCACACACTTTCTACGGCGTCCGACGCACTGTTATTTGGGTCCCACACACTTTCTATGGCGTCCTGCGCACTCTCATTTGGGTCCCACACACTTTCTACGGCGTCCGACGCACTGTTATTTGGGTCCCACACACTTTCTACGACGTTCTGCGCACACCCCTTTAGGTCCCGCACACTTTCTAAGGCGTCCTGCGCACTCTCATTTGGGTCCCACACACTTTCTACGGCGTCCGACGCACTGTTATTTGGGTCCCACACACTTTCTATGGCGTCCTGCGCACTCTCATTTGGGTCCCACACACTTTCTACGGCGTCCGACGCACTGTTATTTGGGTCCCGCACACTTTCTACGGCGTCCGGCGCACTGTTATTTGGGTCCCACACACTTTCTGAGGCGTCCGGCGCACTGTTATTTGGGTCCCACACACTTTCTGAGGCGTCCGGCGCACTGTTATTTGGGTCCCACACACTTTCTGAGGCGTCCGGCGCACTGTTATTTGGGTCCCACACACTTTCAACGACGTTCTGCGCACACCCGTTTAGGTCCCGCACACTTTCTAAGGCGTCCTGCGCACTCTCATTTGGGTCCCACACACTTTCTACGGCGTCCGACGCACTGTTATTTGGGTCCCACACACTTTCTATGGCGTCCTGCGCACTCTCATTTGGGTCCCACACACTTTCTACGACGTTCTGCGCACACCCGTTTAGGTCCCGCACACTTTCTAAGGCGTCCTGCGCACTCTCATTTGGGTCCCACACACTTTCTGAGGCGTCCGGCGCACTGTTATTTGGGTCCCACACACTTTCTGAGGCGTCCTGCACACTCTTATATGGGTCCCACACACGTTCTACGGCGTCCTGCGCACACCCGTTGTGCCCTGCACACTTTCCACGGCGTCCGACGCACTGCTATTTGGACCCCACACACTTTCTACGGCGTCCAGCGCACACTCATTTGGGTCCCACACACTTTCTACGGCGTCCGGCGCACTGTTATTTGGGTCCCACACACTTTCTACGGCGTCCGGCGCTTTGTTATTTGGGTCCCACACACTTTCCACGGCGTTCTGCGCACACCCATTTGGATCCCGCACACTTTCTCAGGCGTCCTGCGCACTCTCATTTGGGTCCCACACACGTTCTACGGCGTCAGGCGCTTTGTTATTTGGGTCCCACACACTTTCTACGGCGTCCTGCGCACTCTCATTTGGGTCCCACACACTTTCTACGGCGTTCTGCGCACACCCGTTTGGGTCCCGCACACTTTCTACGGCGTCCTGCGCACTCTCATTTGGGTCCCACACACTTTCTACGGCGTCCTGCGCACTCTCATTTGGGTCCCACACACTTTCTACGGCGTCCGACGCACTGTTATTTGGGTCCCACACACTTTCTACGGCGTCCTGCGCACTCTCATTTGGGTCCCCCACACTTTCTACGGCGTTCTGCGCACACTCATTTAGGTCCCGCACACTTTCTACGGCGTCCTGCAAACTCTCATTTGGGTCCCACACACTTTCTACGGCGTCCGACGCACTGTTATTTGGGTCCCCCACACTTTCTACGGCGTCCGACGCACTGTTATTTGGGTCCCACACACTTTCTACGGCGTCCGACGCACTGTTATTTGGGTCCCACACACTTTCTACGGCGTCCTGCGCACTCTCATTTGGGTCCCACACACTTTCTACGGCGTCCGACGCACTGTTATTTGGGTCCCACACACTTTCTACGGCGTCCGACGCACTGTTATTTGGGTCCCACACACTTTCTACGACGTTCTGCGCACACCCGTTTAGGTCCCGCACACTTTCTAAGGCGTCCTGCGCACTCTCATTTGGGTCCCACACACTTTCTACGGCGTCCGACGCACTGTTATTTGGGTCCCACACACTTTCTATGGCGTCCTGCGCACTCTCATTTGGGTCCCACACACTTTCTACGACGTTCTGCGCACACCCGTTTGGGTCCCGCACACTTTCTGCGGCGTCCTGCGCACTCTCATTTGGGTCCCACACACTTTCTACGGCGTCCGACGCACTGTTATTTGGGTCCCACACACTTTCTACGGCGTCCGGCGCACTCCCACTTGGGTCCCGCACACGTTGTACGGCGTTCTGCGCACACCCATTTGGGTCCAACACACTTTCTACGGCGTCCTGCGATCTCTCATTTGGGTCCAACACACTTTCTACGGCGTCTGACGCACTCTTATTTGGGTGCCACACACTTTCTACGGCGTCCTGCGCACTCTCATTTGGGTCCCACACACTTTCTACGGCGTCCGGCGCACTCTCATTTGGGTCCCACACACTTTCTACGGCGTCCGACGCACTGTTATTTGGGTGCCACACACTTTCTATGGCGTCCGACGCACTGTTATTTGGGTCCCACACACTTTCTACGGCGTTCTGCGCACTCTCATTTGGGTCCCACACACTTTCTACGGCGTCCGACGCACTGTTATTTGGGTCCCACACACTTTCTACGGCGTCCGATGCACTGTTATTTGGGTCCCACACAGTTTCTTCGGCGTCCAACGTACCTTCATTTGGGTCCCACAAACTTTCTACGGCGTTCTGCGCACACTCATTTGGGTCCCGCACACTTTCTACGGCGTCCGACGCACTGTTATTTGGGTCCCACACACTTTCTACGGCGTCCGACGCACTGTTATTTGGGTTCCACACATTTTCTAAGGCGTCCTGAGCACTCTCATTTGGGTCCCGCACACTTTCTACGGCGTCCTGCGCACTGTCATTTGGGTCCCACACACTTTCTACGGCGTCCTGCGCACTCTCATTTGGGTCCCACACACTTTCTACGGCGTCCTGCGCACTCTCATTTGGGTCCCACACACTTTCTACGGCGTCCGACGCACTCTCATTTGGGTCCCACACACTTTCTACGGCGTCCTGCGCACTCTCATTTGGGTCCCACACACTTTCTACGGCGTCCGACGCACTGTTATTTGGGTGCCACACACTTTCTACGGCGTCCTGCGCACTCTCACTTGGGTCCCCCACACTTTCTACGGCGTCCGACGCACTGTTATTTGGGTCCCACACACTTTCTACGGTGTCCGACGCACTGTTTTTGGGTCCCACACACTTTCTGCGGCGTCCTGCGCACTGTTATTTGGGTCCCACGCACTTTCTACGGCGTTCTGCGCACACTCATTTAGGTCCCGCACACTTTCTACGGCGTCCGACGCGCTGTTATTTGGGTCCCACACTTTCTACGGCGTCCGACGCGCTGTTATTTGGGTCCCACACACTTTCTACGGCGTCCTGCGCACTCTCATTTGGGTCCCGCACACTTTCTACGGCGTCCGGCGCACTCTCATTTGGGTCCCACACACTTTCTACGGCGTCCGACGCACTATTATTTGGGTCCCACACACTTTCTACGACGTTCTGCGCACTCTCATTTGGGTCCTACACACTTTGTACGGCGTCCTGCGCACTCTCGTTTGGGTCCCACACACTTTCTACGGCGTCCGAGGCACTGTTATTTGGGTCCCACACACTTTCTGAGGCGTCCGGCGCACTCTCATTGGGGACCCACACACTTTCTACGGCGTCCTGCGCACTCTCGTTTGGGTCCCGCACACTTTCTACGGCGTCCGGCGCACTGTTATTTGGGTCCCCCCCACTTTCTGCGGCGTCCGGCGCACTGTTATTTGGGTCCCACACACTTTCTACGGAGTCCTGCGAACTCTCATTTGGGTCCCACACACTTTCTACGGCGTCCGACGCACTGTTATTTGGGTCCCACACACTTTCTGCGGCGTCCTGCGCACTCTCATTTGGGTCCCGCACACTTTCTACGGCGTCCGGCGCACTGTTATTTGGGTCCCACACACTTTCTACGGCGTTCTGCGCACTCTCGTTTGGGTCCCACACACTTTCTACGGCGTCCTGCGCACTCTCATTTGGGTCCCACACACTTTCTACGGCGTCCGACGCACTGTTATTTGGGTCCCACACACTTTCTACGGCGTCCTGCGCACTCTCATTTGGGTCCCACACACTTTCTATGGCGTCCGACGCACTGTTATTTGGGTCCCACACACTTTCTACGACGTTCTGCGCACACCCGTTTGGGTCCCGCACACTCTCTACGGCGTCCTCCGCACTCTCATTTGGGTCCCACACACTTTCTACGGCGTACGACGCTTTGTTATTTGGGTCCCACACACTTTCTACGGCGTCGTGCGCACACTCATTTGGGTCCCACACACTTTCTGCGGCGTCCGACACACTGTTATTTGGGTGCCACACACTTTCTACGGCGTCCCACGTACTGTTATTTGGGTGCCACACACTTTCTACGGCGTCCGGCGCACTGTTATTTGAGTCCCACACACTTTCTACGGCGTCCGACGCACTGTTATTTGGGTCCCACACATTTTCTACGGCGTCCTGCGCACTCTCATTTGGGTCCCACACACTTTCTACGGCGTCCGACGCACTGTTATTTGGGTCCCACACACTTTCTGAGGCGTCCGGCGCACTGTTATTTGGGTCCCACACACTTTCTACGACGTTCTGCGCACACCCGTTTGGGTCCCGCACAATTTCTACGGCGTCCTGCGCACTCTCATTTGGGTCCCACACAGTTTCTACGGCGTCCGGCGCACTGTTATTTGGGTCCCACACACTTTCTACGGCGTCCGACGCACTCTCATTTGGGTCCCACACACTTTCTACGGCGTCCGGCGCACTGTTATTTGGGTCCCACACACTTTCTGAGGCGTCCAGCGCACTGTTATTTGGGTCCCACACACTTTCTGAGGCGTCCGGCGCACTCTCATTTGGGTCCCACACACTTTCTACGACGTTCTGCGCACACCCGTTTGGGTCCCGCACACTTTCTACGGCGTCCGACGCACTCTCATTTGGGTCCCACACACTTTCTACGGCGTCCGACGCACTGTTATTTGGGTCCCACACACTTTCTACGGCGTCCTGCGCACTCTCATTTGGGTCCCACACACTTTCTACGGCGTCCTGCGCACTCTCATTTGGGTCCCACACACTTTCTACGGCGTCCGACGCACTGTTATTTGGGTCCCACACACTTTCTATGGCGTCCTGCGCACTCTCATTTGGGTCCCACACACTTTCTACGGCGTCCGACGCACTGTTATTTGGGTCCCACACACTTTCTACGACGTTCTGCGCACACCCGTTTAGGTCCCGCACACTTTCTAAGGCGTCCTGCGCACTCTCATTTGGGTCCCACACACTTTCTACGGCGTCCGACGCACTGTTATTTGGGTCCCACACACTTTCTATGGCGTCCTGCGCACTCTCATTTGGGTCCCACACACTTTCTACGGCGTCCGACGCACTGTTATTTGGGTCCCACACACTTTCTACGGCGTCCTGCGCACTCTCATTTGGGCCCACAAACTTTCTACGGCGTCCGACGCACTGTTTTTGGGTCCCACACATTTTCTACGGCGTCCTGCGCACTCTCATTTGGGTCCCACACACTTTCTACGGCGTCCGACGCACTGTTATTTGGGTCCCACACACTTTCTACGGCGTCCGACGCACTGTTATTTGGGTCCCACACACTTTCTACGGCGTCCTGCGCACTCTCATTTGGGTCCCACACACTTTCTACGGCGCCCTGTGCACTGTTATTTGGGTCCCACACACTTTCTACGGCGTCCGACGCACTGTTATTTGGGTCCCACACACTTTCTACGGCGTCCTGCGCACTCTCATTTGGGTCCCACACACTTTCTACGGCGTTCTGCGCACTCTCATTTGGGTCCCACACACTTTCTACGGCGTCCGACGCACTGTTATTTGGGTCCCACACACTTTCTACGGCGTCCGACGCACTGTTATTTGGGTCCCACACACTTTCTACGGCGTCCTGCGCACTCTCATTTGGGTCCCACACACTTTCTACGGCGTCCGACGCACTGTTATTTGGGTCCCACACACTTTCTACGGCGTCCGACGCACTGGTATTTGGGTCCCACACACTTTCTACGACGTTCTGCGCACACCCGTTTAGGTTCAGCACACTTTCTATGGCGTCCTGCGCACTCTCATTTGGGTCCCACACACTTTCTACGGCGTCCGACGCACTGTTATTTAGGTCCCACACACTTTCTATGGCGTCGTACGCACTCTCATTTGGGTCCCACACACTTTCTGGCGTCCTGCGCACTCTCATTTGGGTCCCACACACTTTCTACGGCGTCCGACGGACTGTTATTTGGGTCCCACACACTTTCTATGGCGTCCTGCGCACTCTCATTTGGGTCCCACACACTTTCTACGACGTTCTGCGCACACCCGTTTGGGTCCCGCACACTTTCTACGGCGTCCTGCAAACTCTCATTTGGGTCCCACACACTTTCTACGGCGTCCGACGCACTGTTATCTGGGTCCCACACACTTTCTGCGGCGTCCTGCGCACTCTCATTTGGGTCCCACACACTTTCTACGGCGTCCTGCGCACTCTCATTTGGGTCCCACACAATTTGTACGGCGTTTTGCGCACTCTCATTTGGGTCCCACACACTTTCTACGGCGTTCAGCGCACTCTCATTTGGGTCCCACACACTTTCTACGGCGTTTAGCGCACTCTCATTTGGGTCCCGCACACTTTCTATGGCGTCCTGCGCACTCTCATTTGGGTCCCACACACTTTCTACGGCGTCCGACGGACTGTTATTTGGGTCCCACACACTTTCTACGGCGTCCTGCGCACTCTCATTTGGGTCCCACACACTTTCTACGACGTTCTGCGCACACCCGTTTGGGTCCCGCACACTTTCTACGGCGTCCTGCAAACTCTCATTTGGGTCCCACACACTTTCTACGGCGTCCGACGCACTGTTATCTGGGTCCCACACACTTTCTGCGGCGTCCTGCGCACTCTCATTTGGGTCGCGCACACTTTCTACGGCGTCCGGCGCACTGTTATTTGGGTCCCACACACTTTCTGAGGCGTCCGGCGCACTGTTATTTGAGTCCCACACACTTTCTACGGCGTCCTGCGCACTCTCATTTGGGTCCCACACAATTTGTACGGCGTTTTGCGCACTCTCATTTGGGTCCCACACACTTTCTACGGCGTTCAGCGCACTCTCATTTGGGTCCCACACACTTTCTACGGCGTTCGGCGCACAGTTATTTGGGTCCCACACACTTTCTACGGCGTTCAGCGCACTCTCGTTTGGGTCCCACACACTTTCTACGGCGTCCTGCGCGCACCCATTTGGGTCCCACACACTTTCTACGGCGTTCTGCGCACTCTCGTTTGGGTCCCACACACTTTCTATGGCGTCCTGCGCACTCTCATTTGGGTCCCACACACTTTCTACGACGTTCTGCGCACACCCGTTTAGGTCCCGCACACTTTCTAAGGCGTCCTGCGCACTCTCACTTGGGTTCCACACACTTTCTACGGCGTCCGACGCACTGTTATTTGGGTCCCACACACTTTCTATGGCGTCCTGCGCACTCTCATTTGGGTCCCACACACTTTCTACGGCGTCCGACGCACTGTTATTTGGGTCCCACACACTTTCTACGACGTTCTGCGCACACCCGTTTAGGTCCCGCACACTTTCTAAGGCGTCCTGCGCACTCTCATTTGGGTCCCACACACTTTCTACGGCGTCCGACGCACTGTTATTTGGGTCCCACACACTTTCTATGGCGTCCTGCGCACTCTCATTTGGGTCCCACACACTTTCTACGACGTTCTGCGCACACCCGTTTGGGTCCCGCACACTTTCTACGGCGTCCTACAAACTCTCATTTGGGTCCCACACACTTTCTGCGGCGTCCTGCGCACTCTCATTTGGGTCCCACACACTTTCTACGGCGTCCGACGCACTGTTATTTGGGTCCCACACACTTTCTATGGCGTCCTGCGCACTCTCATTTGGGTCCCACACACTTTCTACGACGTTCTGCGCACACCCGTTTGGGTCCCGCACACTTTCTACGGCGTCCTACAAACTCTCATTTGGGTCCCACACACTTTCTACGGCGTCCGACGCACTGTTATCTGGGTCCCACACACTTTCTGAGGCGTCCGGCGCACTGTTATTTGGGTCCCACACACTTTCTACGGCGTCCTGCGCACTCTCATTTGGGTCCCACACACTTTCTACGGCGTCCGACGCACTGTTATTTGGGTCCCACACACTTTCTACGGCGTCCGACGCACTGTTATTTGGGTCCCACACACTTTCTATGGCGTCCTGCGCACTCTCATTTGGGTCCCACACACTTTCTACGGCGTCCGACGCACTGTTATTTAGGTCCCACACACTTTCTATGGCGTCGTGCGCACTCTCATTTGGGTCCCACACACTTTCTATGGCGTTCTGCGCACTCTCATTTGGGTCCCACACACTTTCTACGGCGTCCGACGCACTGTTATTTAGGTCCCACACACTTTCTATGGCGTCGTGCGCACTCTCATTTGGGTCCCACACACTTTCTACGACGTTCTGCGCACACCCGTTTGGGTCCCGCACACTTTCTACGGCGTCCTGCAAACTCTCATTTGGGTCCCACACACTTTCTACGGCGTCCGACGCACTGTTATCTGGGTCCCACACACTTTCTGCGGCGTCCTGCGCACTCTCATTTGGGTCCCACACACTTTCTACGGCGTCCTGCGCACTCTCATTTGGGTCCCACACAATTTGTACGGCGTTTTGCGCACTCTCATTTGGGTCCCACACACTTTCTACGGCGTTCAGCGCACTCTCATTTGGGTCCCACACACTTTCTACGGCGTTCAGCGCACTCTCGTTTGGGTCCCGCACACTTTCTATGGCGTCCTGCGCACTCTCATTTGGGTCCCACACACTTTCTACGGCGTCCGACGCACTGTTATTTGGGTCCCACACACTTTCTATGGCGTCCTGCGCACTCTCATTTGGGTCCCACACACTTTCTACGACGTTCTGCGCACACCCGTTTGGGTCCCGCACACTTTCTACGGCGTCCTGCAAACTCTCATTTGGGTCCCACACACTTTCTACGGCGTCCGACGCACTGTTATCTGGGTCCCACACACTTTCTGCGGCGTCCTGCGCACTCTCATTTGGGTCGCGCACACTTTCTACGGCGTCCGGCGCACTGTTATTTGGGTCCCGCACACTTTCTGAGGCGTCCGGCGCACTGTTATTTGAGTCCCACACACTTTCTACGGCGTCCGACGCACTGTTATTTGGGTCCCACACACTTTCTATGGCGTCCTGCGCGCACCCATTTGGGTCCCACACACTTTCTACGGCGTTCTGCGCACTCTCGTTTGGGTCCTACACACTTTCTACGGCGTTCTGCGCGCACCCATTTGGATCCCGCACACTTTCTACGGCGTCCTGCGCACGCTTATTTGGGTACCACACTTTCTACGGCGTCCTGCGCGCACCCATTTGGGTCTCGCACACTTTCTACGGCGTCCTGCAAACTCTCATTTGGGTCCCACACACTTTCTACGGCGTCCGACGCACTGTTATTTGGGTCCCACACACTTTCTACGACGTTCTGCGCACACCCGTTTAGGTCCCGCACACTTTCTAACGCGTCCTGCGCACTCTTATTTGGGTCCCACACACTTTCTACGGCGTTCTGTGGCCCACTTCTGATTCACACCGTGCGGCGTTCCAAAAAGTACTTCCGAGATCCCGCCGTATTGATTGAAGCGTTGCCCCGTCTCAGGGCAATCCTGAGCAAAAGCCTATCAGTAACAGTGTTTATTTCATTAGTTCATTTTTACGGATGAGTAAACGCCGGATGGTTTATAATATTATGTTTACGTGTTTTTGTCTTTCCTGACCCTCAATTTTGAGGTTCCACAAAAATTGAGCTACCAACTTCAAATTTTGACAGGAGCTAGGTGCAATCATAACCAACTTTCTCGCCAAAAATGAGCTCTCTAGCTCAACGTTAAGTGTTCCAACAAGATCGTGTACGCCAACTGAAAAAAAAGGAGATGAACCCTTTTTTCGACCAAAATGACGTGGTTTTGACAATTTTTCTCGAATCTCAGGTAACCATTCCGGACCAATTTTTGAATAGTTATTCAGCCTCCTAAAGTGTATTAAATGCAAAAAGAACGGACTTTGTACGTTTACTCTGGACCCTGATACTGAGATCAGGGGGTTGCGCGTTGGCGAATCAAAGCCAAATCTGGTGAGCGCTTCGCGCTCACCACAATAAACACCTGCATACTGATTTGGATCAAAAAGAGGGGTTTATGAACTTTGAAAATTTGATAAATATGTTATTATGATCCGTTGAACGGCTGTATTCAGATTATTGATCGACTAGCGAGACCTAGCGAAGTTTTCGCTCACAGAAACTTCTGCGTGAGCCAACTACCTGAGACGGATTAGTTTGTTAGAACGGTGGTGACTGACTTCCGTCTACCCGAAAGTTGCTGTACGTATGGACTCTCCTGAGCAGAGCACGGTGCCGTACATTTACAGCAGGCCGTGGGGGTATCAAAATGTGGGATCATAAAGCAAAACATAAGAAGCCAGCGGTAAATCGTCGGTTGCTACCGGCATAAAATTCACAACCCCTTCTGTACTTCCTTCGCTTACGTCGCTACCCACTGCCCTTTTTTCCAATTTGTAAAGCTCACAAGCGATTATTCTCGCTTTACCGTCTCTATCATGATAAGGAAAAACGCATTCTCATATTATATGATGTTTCCCTAGTTGACCAACATTATGCCCTTGTTCTCAATGAATGAAATTAGTAGGTGGTTGTTTATGTTTTTGTGGTGCAGATTTTGATAAGCTCAGACTTGCAACATATATAAAACTGGTTTTTGGAAGTTAGGCATTCGAAATGACTGAGCGGTTGCAATGAGTGGCGAACAGAGAAGGTGCGGAAGTGGAGCTGCTGCTTGTATCCTAAAACAAAAAAATTGTCGCAGGAGTTCTGCGTCAATCTCAAAACGCGTCGCACGCTTCTCAAGATTCATGTTTTCCTATCTATTTCTTCTCCACAAAAAGTTAAGATACAGCATTAAAAAATTGAAAAACCTTTTTTCAAATTCTACACCCTTGGTGACGTCCTGCACACTCCCACTGCGGTCCTGCTAACTTTCGATGACCTGCACACTCCCGTTGGGTTCTTCACATTTTCTATGACGCCCTGCACGCTACCATTTGGGTCCTGCACACCCTCTATGACGTGCTGCACACTCCCGTTGGGGTCCTGCACATTCCTACTTAGGACCTGCGCACTTTCTATGACGTCCTACACACTCCGATTAGGGTCCTGCACACTTTCTATGACGCCCTGCACACTCCCACTGAGGTCCTGCACACTTTCTATGACGTCCTGCACACTCCCACTGGGGTCCTGCACATTCCTACTTAGGACCTGCGCACTTTCTATGACGTCCTGCACACTCCGATTAGGGTCCTGCACACTTTCTATGACGCCCTGCACACTCACACTGAGGTCCTGCACACTTTCTACGACGTCCTGCACACTTCCGCTGGGGTCCTGCACATTCCTACTTAAGACCTGCGCACTTTCTATGACGTCCTGCACACTCCGATTAGGGTCCTGCACACTTTCTATGACGTCCGGCACACTCCGATTAGGGTCCTGCACACTTTTTATGACGCCCTGCACACTCCCACTGAGGTCCTGCACACTTTCTATGACGTCCTGCACACTTCCGCTGGGGTCCTGCACATTCCTACTTAGGCCCTGCGCACTTTCTATGACGTCCTGCACACTCCGATTAGGGTCCTGCACACTTTCTATGACGCCCTGCACACTCACACTGAGGTCCTGCACACTTTTTATGACGCCCTGCACACTCCCACTGAGGTCCTGCACACTTTCTATGACGTCCTGCACACTTCCGCTGGGGTCCTGCACATTCCTACTTAGGACCTGCGCACTTTCTATGACGTCCCGCACACTCCGATTAGGGTCCTGCACACTTTCTATGACGCCCCTGCACACTCACACCGAGGTCCTGCACACTTTCTATGACGTCCCGCACACTTCCGCTGGGGTCCGCACATTCCTACTTAGGACCTGCGCACTATGACGTCCTGCACACTCCGATTAGGGTCCTGCACACTTTTTACTGACGCCCTGCACACTCCACTGAAACACTTTCTATGACGTCCTGCACACTTCCGCTGGGGTCCTGCACATTCCTACTTAGGACCTGCGCACTTTCTATGACGTCCTGCACACTCCGATTAGGGTCCTCCACACTTACTAATTCGTCTTGCACACCCTCACTGGGGTCCTGCACACCTTTTATGACGCCCTGCATTTTTTGCATCGCTAGACGACTCGCAGAAGTTATCATGACCCACGGCCAAAAGTGCGCTCCACGGACAAACTCGGTTGCCCCGAGGCACGTAAGAGGTGACTCGGGCTGATTTTTTGGTAATCGATAAATGTCGCACCCACCTAAATGTTGGTATCATTTCATACAAGTTTTGATCGGCCATTCCTAAGATATCCGGGACACATGCACACACATACACACACACATCGGGACATAACTGCTTTAAGTATAGGGATTCGAAAATCCTTATACTTAAAGCAGTTATGTCCCGATGTGTGTGTATGTGTGTGCATGTGTCCCGAATATCTTAGGAATGGGCGATCAAAACTTGTATGAAATGGTACCAACATTTAGGTGGGTGCGACATTTATCGACTACCAAAAAATCAGCTTGAGTCACCTCTTACTTGCATCGGGGCAACCGAGTTTGTTCGTGGAGCGGTTATTTTGGCCATGGGTCATGATAACTTCTGCGAGTCTTCTAGCGACGCAAAAAATGCAGGGCGTCATAAAAGGTGTGCAGGACCCCAGTGAGGGCGTGCAAGACGTCATAGTAAGTGTGCAGGACCCTAATCGGAGTGTGCAGGGCGTCATAGAAACTGCGCAGGTCCTAAGTAGGAATGTGCAGTACCCCAGCGGAAGTGTGCAGGACGTCATAGAAAGTGTGCAGGACCCCAGTGGGAGTGTGTAGGGCGTCATAGTAAGTGTGCAGGACCCTAATCGGAATGTGCAGGACGTCAAAGAAAGTGTGGAGGACCCTAATCGGAGTGTGCAGGACGTCATAGAAAGTACGCAGGTCCTAAGTAGGAATGTGCAGGACCCCAGTGGGAGTGTGCAGGGCGTCATAGAAAGTGTGCAGGACCCTGTTCGGAGTGTGCAGGACGTCATAGAAAGTGTGCAGGACCCTAATCGGAGTGTGCAGGACGTCATAGAAAGTGCGCAGGTCCTAAGAAGGAATGTGCAGGACCCCAACGGGAGTGTGCAGCACGTAATAAAAAGTGTGCAGGACCCAAACGGTAGCGTGTAGGGCGTCATAGAAAGTGTGAGGAACCCTAACGGGAGTGTGCAGGAGGTCATAGAGAGTGCGCAGGTCCCCAGTTGGAGTGTGCGGGGCGTCATAGAAAATGCACAGGTCCCGAGTGGGAGTGTGCAGGTCATCAAAAGTTAGCAGGACCGCAGTGGGAGTGTGCAGGACGTCACCAAGAGTGTAGAATTTGGAAAAAAGGTTTTTCAATTTTCTAATGCTAAATCTTTACCTTTTGTGGAGAAGAAATAGATAGGAAAACATGAATCTTGAGAAGCGTGCGACGCGTTTTGAGATTGACGCAGAACTCCTGCGACATTTTTTGCCAGTTTTACACCTCATTCATACTTTTGCGATGGCGGCAAATGCCGCGATTATCAGTGAAAAAATAAGTAATCAGATGTCTGATACCGCTCTAAAATGTGAAATCAGATGTCTGATAATGGTATCAGACATCTAAATTCTCTTTTTTCTTCTGATAATCCGCGGCATTTGCCGCTATCGCAAAAGTATGAATGAGGTGTTAGGATACAAGCAGCAGCTCCACTTCCGCACCTTCTCTGTTCCCCACTCATTGCAACCGCTCAGTCATTTCGAATCCCTAACTTCCAAAAACCAGTTTTATATATGTTGCAAGTCTGAGCTTATCAAAATCTGCACCACAAAAACATAAACAACCACCTACTAATTTCATTCATTGAGAACAAGGGCATGATGTTGGTCAACTAGGGAAACATCATATAATATGAGAATGCTTTTTTCCTTATCATGATAGAGACGGTAAAGCGAGAATAATCGCTTGTGAAGTTTACAAATTGGAAGAAAGGGCGGTGGTTAGCGACGTAAGGGAAGGAAGTACAGAAGGGGTTGTGAATTCTGTGCCGGTAACAACCGACGATTTACCGCTGGCTTCTTATGTTTTGCTTTATGATCCCACATTTTGATACCCCCACGGTCTGCTGTAAATGCACCCTGCTCTGCTCAGGAGAGTCCATACGTACGGCAACTTTCGGGTAGACGGAAGTCAGTCACCACCGTTCTAACGAACTAATCCGTCTCAGGTAGTTGGCTCACGCAAAAGTTTCTGTGAGCGAAAACTTCGCTAGGTCTCGCTAGTAAGGGACTAATGCTCAAGTATTAGCGGCAAAATTGAACGAATAAGCACTATAAAACAGCATTTCATCACAATTATTCAGAGCAAGGAATAAAATTTTGAGTTAAGATTAGTTCTAACCGGACTAACTGTACCTCCCTATGCTCTCTATTGCACAACAGGCAGAACGACATGAGCTTGCTTCTCTATCCAAAAAAATGGAAACGGACCTTATATCAAAGTCAAGTCAATAAATTTTGAATACTGAATATTTTAGTCCCGCCCAATACCTACAACTGTCACAACAAAGTTCTAAAAAAAATCTGGTCGGGGAAAATCTAAAGTTAGTCCCGGAAAGTGTTACAGACCTAGCTCTGCAACGACGGCCTTTCCAAATGTAGTGCGCAGAAACTCAACGGGATCATCGTACTGTGGTTCAGCATTTCCTAGAACAATGATCTTACTGGATTCAACTGTTAGACCGTAACACAAAACGCATACCTCGCTTTGTAGTCTTCGATCTGTTCCATCTGGTTTTCCGCGTCGTCGCTTCGAGCCTTCCCATGCGAAACCTCTCAGAAATTTCTGAAAAATGGAACCTATTTAAGTCGCAAATGTCGTGAGCCTATGTTGCAAAAGCAGATTTATTAGTTGGCTGTGTTTAAACTGTAGCAACAAATATGAGAGTCGCTTATTAATGAAAAAGCTGTTTTGTGAATTCCATGTCAAAAGTACACACTATGCACATTTTATGCATACATTAAGATGCAAAAGCTTCTTCTCAACTGAAAGGCAGAAGACACGCTCAAAAACGTTGTTGGGATAACCACTGGGGTCGTATGGCCCCTAGTGGAACGTTCGCGCCGTTGGAAGCGTCAAAAACAAGTCTAAACTACTAAATTTGAGCAATGCAAGTCGAAAATTTTCGTTAACCCCGCCCACGAGCTTCGACAACCCCGCCTCCAAATACGAACTCGTCCAGATTAATTCTTCGAATACAGTTACTGTGGCTGGTTTTTGATGCTTACAATTAGGTTAGCGTTCTAGTACAAGCTGCAGGAGTCTAACGGATTCGCAATTTCACTTCTATCGGCTTTTCCACACCTACAACATAACTCCAAATTTTTTCTCAAATCCCAAAGCACTTCTTTGCTGTTGTGCGTACTCCTGGCTAAGCTCCTCCTACTTTTCGAAACATTTAAAACACTCCTTAGTAGCCCTTGCACACATCCAACGACAATGCGCACCTTATTTCAAACTTCTACGCACTTTTTGCCGTTGTGCGCGTTCCTGCCGAAGCCCCGCCCAGTTTCCGGAACATTGAAAACTTGCCTCCCAAGCCTTCACACATTTTCAGCCTAATTCCCCATGCTTTTTCAAATTTCAAAGCATTTTCTTGCCGTTGTGCGCGTTCCTGCCGAAGCCCCGCCCACTTTCCGGAACATTGAAAACTTGCCTCCCAAGCTTTCACACACCTCCAGCCTAATTCCCCATGCTTTTTCAAATTTCAAAGCATTTTCTTGCCGTTGTGCGCGTTCCTGCCGAAGCCCCGCCCACTTTCCGGAACATTGAAAACTTGCCTCCGAAGCCTTCACACACCTCCAGCCTAATTCCCCATGCTTTTTCAAATTTCAAAGCATTTTCTTGCCGTTGTGCGCGTTCCTGCCGAAGCCCCGCCCACTTTCCGGAACATTGAAAACTTGCCTCCCAAGCCTTCACACATTTTCAGCCTAATTCCCCATGCTTTTTCAAATTTCAAAGCATTTTCTTGCCGTTGTGCGCGTTCCTGCCGAAGCCCCGCCCACTTTCCGGAACATTGAAAACTTGCCTCCGAAGCCTTCACACACCTCCAGCCTAATTCCCCATGCTTTTTCAAATTTCAAAGCATTTTCTTGCCGTTGTGCGCGTTCCTGCCGAAGCCCCGCCCACTTTCCGGAACATTGAAAACTTGCCTCCGAAGCCTTCACACACCTCCAGCCTAATTCCCCATGCTTTTTCAAATTTCAAAGCATTTTCTTGCCGTTTTGCGCGTTCCTGTCGAAGCCCAGCCCACTTTCCGGAACATTGAAAACTTGCCTCCGAAGCCTTCACACACCTCCAGCCTAATTCCCCATGCTTTTTCAAATTTCAAAGCATTTTCTTGCCGTTGTGCGCGTTCCTGCCGAAGCCCCGCCCACTTTCCGGAACATTGAAAACTTGCCTCCGAAGCCTTCACACACCTCCAGCCTACATCCCCATGCTTTTTCAAATTTCAAAGCATTTTCTTGCCGTTGTGCGCGTTCCTGCCGAAGCCCCGCCCACTTTCCGGAACATTGAAAACTTGCCTCCCAAGCCTTCACACACCTCCAGCCTAATTCCCCATGCTTTTTCAAATTTCAAAGCATTTTCTTGCCGTTGTGCGCGTTCCTGTCGAAGCCCAGCCCACTTTCCGGAACATTGAAAACTTGCCTCCGAAGCCTTCACACACCTCCAGCCTAATTCCCCATGCTTTTCCAAATTTCAAAGCATTTTCTTGCCGTTTTGCGCGTTCCTGTCGAAGCCCAGCCCACTTTCCGGAACATTGAAAACTTGCCTCCGAAGCCTTCACACACCTCCAGCCTAATTCCCCATGCTTTTTCAAATTTCAAAGCATTTTCTTGCCGTTGTGCGCGTTCCTGTCGAAGCCCAGCCAACTTTCCGGAACATTGAAAACTTGCCTCCGAAGCCTTCACACACCTCCAGCCTAATTCCCCATGCTTTTCAAATTTCAAAGCATTTTCTTGCCGTTTTGCGCGTTCCTGTCGAAGCCCAGCCCACTTTCCGGAACATTGAAAACTTGCCTCCGAAGCCTTCACACACCTCCAGCCTACATCCCCATGCTTTTTCAAATTTCAAAGCATTTTCTTGCCGTTTTGCGCGTTCCTGTCGAAGCCCAGCCCACTTTCCGGAACATTGAAAACTTGCCTCCGAAGCCTTCACACACCTCCAGCCTAATTCCCCATGCTTTTTCAAATTTCAAAGCATTTTCTTGCCGTTGTGCGCGTTCCTGTCGAAGCCCAGCCCACTTTCCGGAACATTGAAAACTTGCCTCCGAAGCCTTCACACACCTCCAGCCTACATCCCCATGCTTTTTCAAATTTCAAAGCATTTTCTTGCCGTTGTGCGCGTTCCTGCCGAAGCCCCGCCCACTTTCCGGAACATTGAAAACTTGCCTCCGAAGCCTTCACACACCTCCAGCCTACATCCCCATGCTTTTTCAAATTTCAAAGCATTTTCTTGCCGTTTTGCGCGTTCCTGTCGAAGCCCAGCCCACTTTCCGGAACATTGAAAACTTGCCTCCGAAGCCTTCACACACCTCCAGCCTAATTCCCCATGCTTTTTCAAATTTCAAAGCATTTTCTTGCCGTTGTGCGCGTTCCTGCCGAAGCCCCGCCCACTTTCCGGAACATTGAAAACTTGCCTCCGAAGCCTTCACACACCTCCAGCCTACATCCCCATGCTTTTTCAAATTTCAAAGCATTTTCTTGCCGTTTTGCGCGTTCCTGTCGAAGCCCAGCCCACTTTCCGGAACATTGAAAACTTGCCTCCCAAGCCTTCACACACCTCCAGCCTAATTCCCCTTGCTTTTTCAAATTTCAAAGCATTTTCTTGCCGCTGTGCGCGTTCCTGCCGAAGCCCCGCCCACTTTCCGGAACATTGAAAACTTGCCTCCGAAGCCTTCACACACCTCCAGCCTACATCCCCATGCTTTTTCAAATTTCAAAGCATTTTCTTGCCGTTTTGCGCGTTCCTGTCGAAGCCCAGCCCACTTTCCGGAACATTGAAAACTTGCCTCCGAAGCCTTCACACACCTCCAGCCTAATTCCCCTTGCTTTTTCAAATTTCAAAGCATTTTCTTGCCGTTTTGCGCGTTCCTGTCGAAGCCCAGCCCACTTTCCGGAACATTGAAAACTTGCCTCCGAAGCCTTCACACACCTCCAGCCTACATCCCCATGCTTTTTCAAATTTCAAAGCATTTTCTTGCCGCTGTGCGCGTTCCTGCCGAAGCCCCGCCCACTTTCCGGAACATTGAAAACTTGCCTCCGAAGCCTTCACACACCTCCAGCCTACATCCCCATGCTTTTTCAAATTTCAAAGCATTTTCTTGCCGTTTCGCGTTCCTGCCGAAGCCCCGCCCACTTTCCGGAACATTGAAAACTTGCCTCCGAAGCCTTCACACACCTCCAGCCTACATCCCCATGCTTTTTCAAATTTCAAAGCATTTTCTTGCCGTTTTGCGCGTTCCTGTCGAAGCCCAGCCCACTTTCCGGAACATTGAAAACTTGCCTCCGAAGCCTTCACACACCTCCAGCCTACATCCCCATGCTTTTTCAAATTTCAAAGCATTTTCTTGCCGTTGTGCGCGTTCCTGCCGAAGCCCCGCCCACTTTCCGGAACATTGAAAACTTGCCTCCGAAGCCTTCACACACCTCCAGCCTACATCCCCATGCTTTTTCAAATTTCAAAGCATTTTCTTGCCGTTTTGCGCGTTCCTGTCGAAGCCCAGCCCACTTTCCGGAACATTGAAAACTTGCCTCCGAAGCCTTCACACACCTCCAGCCTACATCCCCATGCTTTTTCAAATTTCAAAGCATTTTCTTGCCGTTTTGCGCGTTCCTGTCGAAGCCCAGCCCACTTTCCGGAACATTGAAAACTTGCCTTCAAAGCCTTCACACATTTTCAGCCTAATTCCCATGCTTTTTCAAATTTCAAAGCATTTTCTTGCCGTTGTGCGCGTTCCTGTCGAAGCCCAGCCCACTTTCCAGAACATTGAAAACTTGCCTCCGAAGCCTTCACACACCTCCAGCCCAATCCCCATGCTTTTTCAAATTTCAAAGCATTTTCTTGCCGTTGTGCGCGTTCCTGTCGAAGCCCCGCCCACTTTCCGGAACATTGAAAACTTGCCTCCAAAACCTTCACACACCTCCAGCCTACATCCCCATGCTTTTTCAAATTTCAAAGCATTTTCTTGCCGTTTTGCGCGTTCCTGTCGAAGCCCAGCCCACTTTCCGGAACATTGAAAACTTGCCTCCGAAGCCTTCACACACCTCCAGCCTACATCCCCATGCTTTTTCAAATTTCAAAGCATTTTCTTGCCGTTTTGCGCGTTCCTGTCGAAGCCCAGCCCACTTTCCGGAACATTGAAAACTTGCCTCCCAAGCCTTCACACATTTTCAGCCTAATTCCCCATGCTTTTTCAAATTTCAAAGCATTTTCTTGCCGTTGTGCGCGTTCCTGGCGAAGCCCAGCCCACTTTCCGGAACATTGAAAACTTGCCTCCGAAGCCTTCACACACCTCCAGCCTACATCCCCATGCTTTTTCAAATTTCAAAGCATTTTCTTGCCGTTTTGCGCGTTCCTGTCGAAGCCCAGCCCACTTTCCGGAACATTGAAAACTTGCCTCCCAAGCCTTCACACATTTTCAGCCTAATTCCCCATGCTTTTTCAAATTTCAAAGCATTTTCTTGCCGTTTTGCGCGTTCCTGTCGAAGCCCAGCCCACTTTCCGGAACATTGAAAACTTGCCTCCGAAGCCTTCACACACCTCCAGCCTACATCCCCATGCTTTTTCAAATTTCAAAGCATTTTCTTGCCGTTTTGCGCGTTCCTGTCGAAGCCCAGCCCACTTTCCGGAACATTGAAAACTTGCCTCCCAAGCCTTCACACACCTCCAGCCTAATTCCCCTTGCTTTTTCAAATTTCAAAGCATTTTCTTGCCGTTTTGCGCGTTCCTGTCGAAGCCCAGCCCACTTTCCGGAACATTGAAAACTTGCCTCCCAAGCCTTCACACACCTCCAGCCTAATTCCCCTTGCTTTTTCAAATTTCAAAGCATTTTCTTGCCGCTGTGCGCGTTCCTGCCGAAGCCCCGCCCACTTTCCGGAACATTGAAAACTTGCCTCCGAAGCCTTCACACACCTCCAGCCTACATCCCCATGCTTTTTCAAATTTCAAAGCATTTTCTTGCCGTTTTGCGCGTTCCTGTCGAAGCCCAGCCCACTTTCCGGAACATTGAAAACTTGCCTCCCAAGCCTTCACACATTTTCAGCCTAATTCCCCATGCTTTTTCAAATTTCAAAGCATTTTCTTGCCGTTTTGCGCGTTACTGTCGAAGCCCAGCCCACTTTCCGGAACATTGAAAACTTGCCTCCGAAGCCTTCACACACCTCCAGCCTACATCCCCATGCTTTTTCAAATTTCAAAGCATTTTCTTGCCGTTTTGCGCGTTCCTGTCGAAGCCCAGCCCACTTTCCAGAACATTGAAAACTTGCCTTCAAAGCCTTCACACACCTCCAGCCTACATCCCCATGCTTTTTCAAATTTCAAAGCATTTTCTTGCCGTTGTGCGCGTTCCTGTCGAAGCCCAGCCCACTTTCCAGAACATTGAAAACTTGCCTTCAAAGCCTTCACACACCTCCAGCCTACATCCCCATGCTTTTTCAAATTTCAAAGCATTTTCTTGCCGTTGTGCGCGTTCCTGTCGAAGCCCAGCCCACTTTCCGGAACATTGAAAACTTGCCTTCAAAGCCTTCACACATCTCCAGCCTACATCCCCATGCTTTTTCAAATTTCAAAGCATTTTCTTGCCGTTTTGCGCGTTCCTGTCGAAGCCCAGCCCACTTTCCGGAACATTGAAAACTTGCCTCCGAAGCCTTCACACACCTCCAGCCTACATCCCCATGCTTTTTCAAATTTCAAAGCATTTTCTTGCCGTTTTGCGCGTTCCTGTCGAAGCCCAGCCCACTTTCCAGAACATTGAAAACTTGCCTCCGAAGCCTTCACACACCTCCAGCCCAATCCCCATGCTTTTTCAAATTTCAAAGCATTTTCTTGCCGTTGTGCGAATTCCTGTCGAAGCCCAGCCCACTTTCCGGAACAATGAAAATTTGCCTTCAAAGCCTTCACACACCTCCAGCTCTAATCCGTACACTTTTTCAAATTTCAAAGCACTTTCTTGCCGTTGTGCGCGTTACCGCCGAAGCCCAGCCCACTTTCCAGAACATTGAAAACTTGCCTCCCAAGCCTTCACACACCTCCAGCCTCAATTCCCCATGCTTTTTCAAATTTCAAAGCATTTTCTTGCCGTTGTGCGCGTTCATGTCGAAGCCCCGCCCACTTTCCGGAACATTGAAAACTTGCCTCCGAAGCCTTCACACACCTCCAGCCTACATCCCCATGCTTTTTCAAATTTCAAAGCATTTTCTTGCCGTTGTGCGCGTTCCTGTCGAAGCCCAGCCCACTTTCCGGAACATTGAAAACTTGCCTTCAAAGCCTTCACACACCTCCAGCCTAATTCCCCATGCTTTTTCAAATTTCAAAGCATTTTCTTGCCGTTGTGCGCGTTCCTGTCGAAGCCCAGCCCACTTTCCGGAACATTGAAAACTTGCCTTCAAAACCTTCACACACCTCCAGCCTACATCCCCATGCTTTTTCAAATTTCAAAGCACTTTCCTGCCGTTATGCGCGTTCCTGTCGAAGCCCAGCCCACTTTCCAGAACGTTGAAAACTTGCCTCCGGAGCCTTCACACACATCCAGCCCAATTCCCCATGCTTTTTCAAATTTCAAAGCATTTTCTTGCCATTGTGCGCGTTCATGTCGAAGCCCCGCCCACTTTCCGAAACAATGAAAATTTGCCTTCAAAACTCTCACACACCTCCAGCTCTAATCCGTACACTTTTCCGATATCCAAAGCACTTTCTTGCCGTTGTGCGCATTACCGCCGAAGCCCCACCCACTTTCCAGAACGTTGAAAACTTGCCTTCAAAACCCTTCACACACACCAGCCTCAATCCCCATGCTTTTTCAAATTTCAAAGACATTTTCTTGCCGTTATGCGCGTTCCTGTCGAAGCCCCGCCCACTTTCCGGAACATTGAAAACTTGCCTTCAAAGCCTTCACACACCTCCAGCCTAATCCCCATGCTTTTTCAAATTTCAAAGCATTTTCTTGCCGTTGTGCGCGTTCCTGTCGAAGCCCAGCCCACTTTCCGGAACATTGAAAACTTGCCTTCAAAACCCTTCACACACCTCCAGCCTCAATCCCCATGCTTTTTCCGAAATCCAAAGCATTTTCTTGCCGTTGTGCGCGTTCCTGTCGAAGCCCAGCCCACTTTCCGGAACATTGAAAACTTGCCTCCAAAACCTTCACACACCTCCAGCCTCAATCCCCATGCTTTCAAATTTCAAAGCATTTTCTTGCCGTTGTGCGCGTTCCTGTCGAAGCCCAGCCCACTTTCCGGAACATTGAAAACTTGCCTCCGAAGCCTTCACACACCTCCAGCCTAATTCCCCATGCTTTTTCAAATTTCAAAGCATTTTCTTGCCGTTGTGCGCGTTCCTGTCGAAGCCCAGCCCACTTTCCGGAACATTGAAAACTTGCCTTCAAAACCTTCACACACCTCCAGCCTCAATTCCCCATGCTTTTTCAAATTTCAAAGCATTTTCTTGCCGTTGTGCGCGTTCCTGTCGAAGCCCAGCCCACTTTCCAGAACATTGAAAACTTGCCTCCGGAACCCTCACACACCTCCAGCCCAATCCCCACACTTTTTCAAATTTCAAAGCATTTTCTTGCCATTGTGCGCGTTCCTGTCGAAGCCCCGCCCACTTTCCGGAACAATGAAAACTTGCCTTCAAAACCTTCACACACCTCCAGCTCCAATCCCCATGCTTTTTCAAATTTCAAAGCACTTTCTTGCCGTTGTGCGCATTACCGCCGAAGCCCCACCCACTTTCCGGAACATTGAAAACTTGCCTTCAAAACCCTCACACACCTCCAGCCCAATCCCCATGCTTTTTCAAATTTCAAAGCATTTTCTTGCCGTTGTGCGCGTTCATGTCGAAGCCCAGCCCACTTTCCGGAACATTGAAAACTTGCCTTCAAAACCTTCACACACCTCCAGCTCCAATCCCCATGCTTTTTCAAATTTCAAAGCATTTTCTTGCCGTTGTGCGCGTTCCTGTCGAAGCCCCACCCACTTTCCAGAACATTGAAAACTTGCCTTCAAAGCCTTCACACACCTCCAGCCTCAATTCCCCATGCTTTTTCAAATTTCAAAGCATTTTCTTGCCGTTGTGCGCGTTCCTGTCGAAGCCCCGCCCACTTTCCGGAACATTGAAAACTTGCCTTCAAAACCTTCACACACCTCCAGCCTACATCCCCATGCTTTTCAAATTTCAAAGCATTTTCTTGCCGTTGTGCGCGTTCCTGTCGAAGCCCAGCCCACTTTCCGGAACATTGAAAACTTGCCTTCAAAACCTTCACACACCTCCAGCCTAATCCCCATGCTTTTTCAAATTTCAAAGCATTTTCTTGCCGTTGTGCGCGTTCCTGTCGAAGCCCAGCCCACTTTCCGGAACATTGAAAACTTGCCTTCAAAACCTTCACACACCTCCAGCCTACATCCCCATGCTTTTTCAAATTTCAAAGCATTTTCTTGCCGTTGTGCGCATTCCTGTCGAAGCCCAGCCCACTTTCCAGAACATTGAAAACTTGCCTCCGAAACCCTCACACACCTCCAGCCCAATCCCATGCTTTTCAAATTTCAAAGCTTTTTCTTGCCGTTGTGCGCATTCCCGCTGAAGCCCCGCCCACTTCCCGGAACAATCAAAACTTGCCTTCAAAGCCTTCACACACCTCCAGCCTAATCCCCATGCTTTTTCAAATTTCAAAGCATTTTCTTGCCGTTGTGCGCGTTCCTGTCGAAGCCCCGCCCACTTTCCGGAACATTGAAAACTTGCCTTCAAAGCCTTCACACACCTCCAGCTCCAATCCCCACACTTTTTCAAATTTCAAAGCATTTTCTTGCCGTTGTGCGCGTTCCTGTCGAAGCCCAGCCCACTTTCCGGAACATTGAAAACTTGCCTTCAAAACCTTCACACACCTCCAGCCTCAATCCCCATGCTTTTTCAAATTTCAAAGACACTTTCCTGCCGTTGTGCGCATTCCTGCCGAAGCCCCGCCCACTTTCCAGAACATTGAAAACTTGCCTTCGGAACCCTCACACACCTCCAGCCCAATCCCCACACTTTTTCAAATTTCAAAGCATTTTCTTGCCATTGTGCGAATTCCTGTCGAAGCCCCGCCCACTTTCCGAAACAATGAAAATTTGCCTTCAAAACTCTCACACACCTCCAGCCTCAATCCCCATGCTTTTTCAAATTTCAAAGCACTTTCTTGCCGTTGTGCGCATTACCGCCGAAGCCCAGCCCACTTTCCAGAACATTGAAAACTTGCCTTCAAAACCCTCACACACCTCCAGCCTCAATTCCCCATGCTTTTTCAAATTTCAAAGCACTTTCTTGCCGTTATGCGCATTCCTGCCGAAGCCCCGCCCACTTTCCAGAACGTTGAAAACTTGCCTTCGGAACCCTCACACACCTCCAGCCCACATCCCCACACTTTTTCGAAATCCAAAGCATTTTCTTGCCATTGTGCGAATTCATGTCGAAGCCCCGCCCACTTTCCGAAACAATGAAAATTTGCCTTCAAAACTCTCACACACCTCCAGCCTCCAATCCATGCTTTTCCGATATCCAAAGCACTTTTCTTGCCGTTGTGCGCATTACCGCCGAAGCCCCGCCCACTTTCCAGAACGTTGAAAACTTGCCTCGGAAGCCTTCACACACATCCAGCCCACATCCCCACACTTTTCCGAAATCCAAAGCATTTTCTTGCCGTTGTGCGCGTTCCTGTCGAAGCCCCGCCCACTTTCCGGAACAATGAAAACTTGCCTTCAAAACCTTCACACACCTCCAGCCTCAATCCCCATGCTTTTCAAATTTCAAAGACACTTTCTTGCCGTTGTGCGCATTCCTGCCGAAGCCCCGCCCACTTTCCAGAACGTTGAAAACTTGCCTTCGGAACCCTCACACACATCCAGCCCAATCCCCATGCTTTTCCGAAATCCAAAGCATTTTCTTGCCATTGTGCGAATTCATGTCGAAGCCCCGCCCACTTTCCGAAACAATGAAAATTTGCCTTCAAAACTCTCACACACCTCCAGCTCCAATCCCCATGCTTTTCCGATATCCAAAGCACTTTCCTGCGTTGTGCGCATTCCTGCTGAAGCCTCGCCCACTTCCGAGAACGTAGAAAAAATGCCTTCAAAACCCTCACAAACCTCCAGCCCCAATCCCCATTCTTTTCAAATTTCAAAGCACTTTCCTGCCGTTGTGCGCATTACCGCCGAAGCCCCACCCACTTTCCAGAACGTTGAAAACTTCCCTTCGGAACCCTCACACATATCCAGCCCAATCCCCACACTTTCACGAAATCCAAAGCATTTTTTGCCATTGTGCGAATTCATGTCGAAACCCCGCCCACTTTCCGAAACAATGAAAATTTGCCTTCAAAACTCTCACACACCTCCAGCTCCAATCCGTACACTTTTCCGATATCCAAAGCACTTTCTTGCCGTTGTGCGCATTACCGCCGAAGCCCCACCCATTTTCCAGAACGTTGAAAACTTGCCTTCAAAACCCTCACACACATCCAGCCTCAATTTCCATTCTTCCCGGAATCAAAGACACTTTCCTGCCGTTATGCGCATTCTTGCCGAAGCCCCGCCCACTTTCCAGAACGTTGAAAACTTCCCTTCGGAACCCTCACACATATCCAGCCCAATCCCCACACTTTCACGAAATCCAAAGCATTTTTTTGCCATTGTGCGAATTCATGTCGAACCCCCCCCCACTTTCCGAAACAATGAAAATTTGCCTTCAAAACTCTCACACACCTCCAGCTCCAATCCGTACACTTTTCCGATATCCAAAGCACTTTCTTGCCGTTGTGCGCATTACCGCCGAAGCCCCACCCATTTTCCAAAACGTTGAAAACTTGCCTTCAAAACGCTCACACACATCCAGCCTCAATTCCCATTCTTCCCCAAAATCAAAGACACTTTCTTGCCGTTATGCGCATTCTTGCCGAAACCCCGCCCACTTTCCAGAACGTTGAAAACTTGCCTTCGGAACCCTCACGCACATCCAGCCCAATCCCCACACTTTTCCGAAATCCAAAGCATTTTTTTTGCCATTGTGCGAATTCGTGTCGAAGCCCCGCCCACTTTCCGAAACAATGAAAATTTGCCTTCAAAACTCTCACACACCTCCAGCTCCAATCCGTACACTTTTCCGATATCCAAAGCACTTTCCTGCCGTTGTGCGCATTACCGCCGAAGCCCCACCCACTTTCCAGAACGTTGAAAACTTGCCTTCGGAACCCTCACACACATCCAGCCCAATCCCCATTCTTTTTCAAATTTCAAAGACATTTTCCTGCCGTTATGCGCATTCTTGCCGAAGCCCCGCCCACTTTCCAGAACATTGAAAACTTGCCTTCAAAACCTTCACACACCTCCAGCCCAATCCCCACACTTTTCCGAATTCCAAAGCATTTTTTGCCATTGTGCGCATTACCGCCGAAGCCCCGCCCACTTTCCAGAACGTTGAAAACTTGCCTTCGGAACCCTCACGCACATCCAGCCCAATCCCCACACTTTTCCGATATCCAAAGCATTTTTTTGCCATTGTGCGAATTCGTGCCGAAGCCCCACCCATTTTCCAAAACGTTGAAAACTTGCCTTCAAAACGCTCACACACATCCAGCCTCAATTCCCATTCTTCCCCAAAATCAAAGACACTTTCCTGCCGTTATGCGCATTCTTGCCCAAACCCCGCCCACTTTCCAGAACGTTGAAAACTTGCCTTCGGAACCCTCACGCACATCCAGCCCAATCCCCACACTTTTCCGATATCCAAAGCACTTTCTTGCCGTTGTGCGAATTCGTGTCGAAGCCCCGCCCACTTTCCGAAACAATGAAAATTTGCCTTCAAAACTCTCACACACCTCCAGCTCCAATCCGTACACTTTTCCGATATCCAAAGCACTTTCTTGCCGTTGTGCGCATTACCGCCGAAGCCCCACCCATTTTCCAGAACGTTGAAAACTTGCCTTCAAAACCCTCACACACATCCAGCCTCAATTCCCATTCTTCCCCAAAATCAAAGACACTTTCCTGCCGTTATGCGCATTCTTGCCGAAGCCCCGCCCACTTTCCAGAACGTTGAAAACTTGCCTTCGGAACCCTCACACACATCCAGCCCAATCCCCACACTTTTCCGAAATCCAAAGCATTTTTTGCCATTGTGCGAATTCGTGTCGAAGCCCCGCCCACTTTCCGAAACAATGAAAATTTGCCTTCAAAACTCTCACACACCTCCAGCTCCAATCCGTACACTTTTCCGATATCCAAAGCACTTTCTTGCCGTTGTGCGCATTACCGCCGAAGCCCCACCCATTTTCCAGAACGTTGAAAACTTGCCTTCAAAACCCTCACACACATCTAGCCTCAATTCCCATTCTTCCCCAAAATCAAAGACACTTTCCTGCCGTTATGCGCATTCTTGCCGAAGCCCCGCCTACTTTCCAGAACGTTGAAAACTTGCCTCCGGAACCCTCACACACATCCAGCCCAATCCCCACACTTTCACGAAATCCAAAGCATTTTTTGCCATTGTGCGAATTCATGTCGAAACCCCGCCCACTTTCCGAAACAATGAAAATTTGCCTTCAAAACTCTCACACACCTCCAGCTCCAATCCGTACACTTTTCCGATATCCAAAGCACTTTCTTGCCGTTGTGCGCATTACCGCCGAAGCCCCACCCATTTTCCAGAACGTTGAAAACTTGCCTTCAAAACCCTCACACACATCCAGCCTCAATTCCCATTCTTCCCCAAAATCAAAGACACTTTCCTGCCGTTATGCGCATTCTTGCCGAAGCCCCGCCCACTTTCCAGAACGTTGAAAACTTCCCTTCGGAACCCTCACACATATCCAGCCCAATCCCCACACTTTCACGAAATCCAAAGCATTTTTTGCCATTGTGCGAATTCATGTCGAAACCCCGCCCACTTTCCGAAACAATGAAAATTTGCCTTCAAAACTCTCACACACCTCCAGCTCCAATCCGTACACTTTTCCGATATCCAAAGCACTTTCTTGCCGTTGTGCGCATTACCGCCGAAGCCCCACCCATTTTCCAGAACGTTGAAAACTTGCCTTCAAAACCCTCACACACATCCAGCCTCAATTCCCATTCTTTTTCAAATTTCAAAGACACTTTCCTGCCGTTATGCGCATTCTTGCCGAAGCCCCGCCCACTTTCCAGAACGTTGAAAACTTGCCTTCGGAACCCTCACACACCTCCAGCCCACATCCCCACACTTTTTCGAAATTTCAAAGCATTTTCTTGCCATTGTGCGAATTCATGTCGAAGCCCCGCCCACTTTCCGAACCAATGAAATTTGCCTCCAAAACTCTCACACACCTCCAGCTCCAATCCGTACACTTTTCCGATATCCAAAGCACTTTCTTGCCGTTGTGCGCATTACCGCCGAAGCCCCACCCACTTTCCAGAACGTTGAAAACTTGCCTTAGGAACCCTCACACACATCCAGCCTCAATTCCCATTCTTTTTCAAATTTCAAAGACACTTTCTTGCCGTTATGCGCATTCTTGCCGAAGCCCCGCCCACTTTCCAGAACGTTGAAAACTTGCCTTCCGAACCCTCACACGCCTCCCGCCCTATCCCCACGCTTTTCCGAACCCCAAAGCTTTTTTTTGCCATTGTGCGAATTCGTGTCGAAGCCCCGTCCACTTTCCGAAACAATGAAAATTTGCCTTCAAAACTCTCACACACCTCCAGCCCAATCCCCACACTTTCACGAAATCCAAAGCACTTTCTTGCCGTTGTGCGCATTACCGCCGAAGCCCCACCCATTTTCCAGAACGTTGAAAACTTGCCTTCAAAACCCTCACACACATCCAGCCTCAATTTCCATTCTTCCCGGAATCAAAGACACTTTCCTGCCGTTATGCGCATTCTTGCCGAAGCCCCGCCCACTTTCCAGAACGTTGAAAACTTCCCTTCGGAACCCTCACACATATCCAGCCCAATCCCCACACTTTCACGAAATCCAAAGCATTTTTTGCCATTGTGCGAATTCATGTCGAAACCCCGCCCACTTTCCGAAACAATGAAAATTTGCCTTCAAAACTCTCACACACCTCCAGCTCCAATCCGTACACTTTTCCGATATCCAAAGCACTTTCCTGCCGTTGTGCGCATTACCGCCGAAGCCCCACCCACTTTCCAGAACATTGAAAACTTCCCTTCGGAACCCTCACACATATTCAGCCCAATCCCCATTCTTCCCCAAATTCAAAGCATTTTCTTGCCGTTATGCGCATTCTTGCCGAAGCCCCGCCCACTTTCCAGAACGTTGAAAACTTGCCTTCGGAACCCTCACACACATCCAGCCCAATCCCCACACTTTTCCGATATCCAAAGCACTTTCTTGCCGTTGTGCGCATTACCGCCGAAGCCCCGCCCACTTTCCGAAACAATGAAAATTTGCCTTCAAAACTCTCACACACCTCCAGCTCCAATCCGTACACTTTTCCGATATCCAAAGCACTTTCCTGCCGTTGTGCGCATTACCGCCGAAGCCCCGCCCACTTTCCAGAACGTTGAAAACTTGCCTTCGAAACCCTCACACACATCCAGCCTCAATTCCCATTCTTCCCCAAATTCAAAGACACTTTCCTGCCGTTATGCGCATTCTTGCCGAAGCCCCACCCATTTTCCAGAACGTTGAAAACTTGCCTTCGGAACCCTCACACACATCCAGCCCTATCCCCACGCTTTTACGAAATCCAAAGCATTTTTTGCCATTGTGCGAATTCATGTCGAAACCCCGCCCACTTTCCGAAACAATGAAAATTTGCCTTCAAAACTCTCACACACCTCCAGCTCCAATCCGTACACTTTTCCGATATCCAAAGCACTTTCCTGCCGTTGTGCGCATTACCGCCGAAGCCCCGCCCACTTTCCAGAACGTTGAAAACTTGCCTTCGAAACCCTCACACACATCCAGCCTCAATTCCCATTCTTCCCCAAAATCAAAGACACTTTCCTGCCGTTATGCGAATTTATGCCGAAGCCCCGCCCACTTTCCAGAACGTTGAAAACTTGCCTTCGAAACCCTCACATACCCCCAGCCCACATCCCCACACTTTTTCGAAATTCCAAAGCATTTTCTTGCCATTGTGCGAATTCCTGTCGAAGCCCCGCCCACTTTCCCAAACAATGAAATTTGCCTTCAAAACTCTCACACACCTCCAGCTCCAGTCCGTACGCTTTTCCGACATCCAAAGCACTTTCTTGCCGTTGTGCGCATTACCGCGCTAGCCCCACCCCCTTCCCAGATCGTTGAAAATTTGCCTTCAAAACCCTCACACACCTCCAGCCTCAATTCCCATTCTTTTTCAAATTTCAAAGACACTTTCTTGCCGTTATGCGCATTCTTGCCGAAGCCCCGCCCACTTTCCAGAACGTTGAAAACTTGCCTCCGAAGCCCTCACACACCTCCAGCCCAATCCCCACACTTTTTCAAAATCCAAAGCATTTTCTTGCCATTGTGCGAATTCCTGTCGAAGCCCCGCCCACTTTCCGAAACAATGAAAATTTGCCTTCAAAGCCTTCACACACCTCCAGCTCCAATCCGTACACTTTTCCGATATCCAAAGCACTTTCTTGCCGTTGTGCGCGTTACCGCCGAAGCCCCACCCACTTTCCAGAACGTTGAAAACTTGCCTTCAAAACCCTCACACACCTCCAGCCTCAATCCCCATTCTTTTTCAAAATCAAAGCATTTTCTTGCCGTTATGCGCATTCCTGCCGAAGCCCCGCCCACTTTCCAGAACGTTGAAAACTTGCCTTCCGAAGCCTTCACACACCTCCAGCCCAATCCCCATGCTTTTCAAATTTCAAAGCATTTTCTTGCCGTTGTGCGCGTTCCTGTCGAAGCCCAGCCCACTTTCCGGAACATTGAAAACTTGCCTTCAAAGCCTTCACACACCTCCAGCCTCAATCCCCATGCTTTTTCAAATTTCAAAGCATTTTCTTGCCGTTGTGCGCGTTCCTGTCGAAGCCCCACCCACTTTCCGGAACATTGAAAACTTGCCTTCAAGCCTTCACACACCTCCAGCCTCAATTCCCATGCTTTTTCAAATTTCAAAGACATTTTCTTGCCGTTGTGCGCATTCCTGCCGAAGCCCCGCCCACTTTCCGGAACATTGAAAACTTGCCTTCGAAACCCTCACACACCTCCAGCCTAATCCCCATGCTTTTTCAAATTTCAAAGCATTTTCTTGCCGTTGTGCGCGTTCCTGTCGAAGCCCAGCCCACTTTCCGGAACATTGAAAACTTGCCTCCGAAGCCTTCACACACCTTCAGCCTACATCCCCATGCTTTTTCAAATTTCAAAGCATTTTCTTGCCGTTGTGCGCGTTCCTGTCGAAGCCCAGCCCACTTTCCGGAACATTGAAAACTTGCCTTCAAAACCTTCACACACCTCCAGCCTAATTCCCCATGCTTTTTCAAATTTCAAAGCATTTTCTTGCCGTTGTGCGCGTTCCTGCCGAAGCCCCGCCCACTTTCCGGAACATTGAAAACTTGCCTTCGGAACCTTCACACACCTCAAGCCTACATCCCCATGCTTTTTCAAATTTCAAAGCATTTTCTTGCCGTTTTGCGCGTTCCTGTCGAAGCCCAGCCCACTTTCCGGAACATTGAAAACTTGCCTCCGAAGCCTTCACACACCTCCAGCCTAATTCCCCATGCTTTTTCAAATTTCAAAGCATTTTCTTGCCGTTGTGCGCGTTCCTGCCGAAGCCCCGCCCACTTTCCGGAACATTGAAAACTTGCCTCCGAAGCCTTCACACACCTCCAGCCTACATCCCCATGCTTTTTCAAATTTCAAAGCATTTTCTTGCCGTTTTGCGCGTTCCTGTCGAAGCCCAGCCCACTTTCCGGAACATTGAAAACTTGCCTCCGAAGCCTTCACACACCTCCAGCCTACATCCCCATGCTTTTTCAAATTTCAAAGCATTTTCTTGCCGTTTCGCGTTCCTGCCGAAGCCCCGCCCACTTCCCATCCCTTTCCTTTCACGCCTTTAAAGCTTCCTACTTGTTTCCCTCAAAGCTACCCACCCAACTGAATCCCTACACACCTTCCACAACATTTTCCACATGCCTTCATCAACCGACGGTCAACACCCGTTTTCATTGAGCAATGTTGTTATTCTTGCTAATAACCTAGCGTAAACAACGCAGGTAATCATAAAAAGGGGTGTACACACAGGAGACACAAGGGGAACACAGAACCAGGCAAAGGAAAGAACGAAAAATAAAGAAAATCATTGGAAAAGCGAGATGACACGGAAACTGCAGCAGAAATAATCGAAGATTCAGGCGCGAAGTTGCATGTGTCCTCGCCGCTACACACCACACATTTTCCTTCACGTCTGCGCGCGGTCGGTCCTAAAGTTGCGCGCGGTCCGACCCGCTTTTCAAAGTTGCGCGCGGTCCGAACGGAAAGAGGTGAAAGCCGTGAAAAGGGCAAAAGCGGTCGGAACGCTCGCAACTTTTGAAGATCGTACTGACCGCGTGCTTTGCGCGCGGTCAGCCCTATTCTGTTTTTCGCGAGCGGTCGAAACGGTTCTTGCGCGCGGTCGGTACTAAGGGCGAAAACTTGCGCGCGGTCAAGCCTACTTCCTGTCCGAGAATGGGAAATGTCACTGAATGAAACAGACTGTGATGGCGTAATCTTCTGTGCTTGTTGTGCAGATGCGCGTATGAGAAAATATTTCCCGTGTTTCGGAGTAAAATTTATTTTCGTTTATCGCGTACGTCTGCTCTCGCATGCTGCGTCTCCTTTGCGTCTGCTCTCGCATGCTGCGTCTCCGCAATGCCCGCCCTCCGACGTGAACAAATGAAAACTCGAGATCTTGAGATGAGCGCTGGTGCTCGATCAATAGCCCCGTTCTTCCCTCCGTTCTCAACTTCTCTCTTTACTCAGGTCAGCTCGCATACATCGGCTGCAAAAGACGGAAGTTACAAGCCTCGGACAACTCGTCCACCATGACTTCCTAGCTCAATCTTTGAGGGACAATAACTCCGTTCCCAGAAGGTCTTGTACGACTCCAGAGACATCATTAGAATCAGCATGGAACCGTCTTCAAGATAGGTAAAATGACATAAAAACTATTAGAATCGTGAACATTGCCTTTAAGACGAATCTGAGGTCCTTCCATCGATTTTTACAGCTTGCGGTATATTACGGTGGGTGTACGGTTCTTCAATCCGAGTCTCGGATTTGGCGCAAAATTTCTCTGGTAAGGTTATTCAGGGGGGGAGGTCTGAATACAAATTTATTATAGTTGTACAATTTCGAAAAAAATGTCGAACGAATGAAAATCGAAATTTTTTCGCTCGAAATCTTTTCGAACGAACGAAAAATGAAAAAATTTCGTTCGAAAAGATTTCGAACGAACGAATTTCGAAAAACTTTCGAAATTTCGGAGGTCGAACGAACGAAATTCGAAACAAATCGAAATTTCGATTTTTTTCGAAGTTCCGTATTTTTTTCGAAACTCGTCGAAAATTTCGAAATTTTTTCGAAATTTGTCAAAAATTTCGAAATTTTTTTCGAAATTTGTTCGAAAAATTCCGAACGAACGAATTTCGAAAAAATTTCGAAAAATCGGATTCCGAACTAACGAAAATTGAAAAATTTTCGTTCGAAAAAATTTCGAACGAACGAAATTTGAAAAAATTTCGTTCGACGAAATTTCGAACAAACGAAAACGAACGAAAAAAGTTTCAAAAAATCTTTCGAAAATTTTTCGAAAATTTCGTTCGTGTACATCTATAGAATTTATGTTCGATTGTCGAATTATGAGGATCGATTTAACCCCCTAAAAGGCATGGCGCTGTCGTTCTCGGGGCCGAATTCTGGTCCGCATTTGCGAACTACGGCTGTTTCATCAAGGGACATGTGATAGTCGTGCTGGCACCACTTGGTCCCGGCACGAATCACCTTTCTCCCAGCGTAATTATCACGTGTCGCATGATGCAACAGCCGTAGTCCGCCATTGCAGATCGGAATTTGGCTCCAAGAACGATAGTACCTGCCGTTACCCCCTTCGACAAGCGGAGCTCAGATCCGTGTTCAGCACCTCAGATTAGTTCTCATAACTTCTTTAAGAGTGATTCTAGGTAGCTACGAAGAATACATTCAAACTCTACATCCAAAAATGGTTGTAGAGAAGAATATACTATCTCGTAATGGGCGCTTGGACCGAAAGGAGTTCCCTTGTAAGCTTTGAAGTGTCTTCATTTGCGTCAATATATTGTCTGTTTGGCACCTGGCCAACTGCGAACATGAGTTTGCTTGCCAGACTGATGCTCTCGTTCTCCGATAACGTCCGATTGGAATTCAGTCGCACCGCTTATCATTAATCGGTTTCGCCGTAGTGGTCTGGTGGTGGGTTGAAATTTGGCTTTTTTTAACCTACGCGATATCAAGAACCTAACTAATCTGCCAATTCGAGACTTGATGCTTCGGGGAAAGCGGCCTTTATCACCCTCTATTATCATTAGGCGTGAAATTCACCTTTACGCTGCAAATTAGGACTTCATGCCGACTTGTACATGAGCATAAAGTCTTTTTTGCCGAGGCATCAAGTCTCGAATTGGCAGAGTATATAGCCTAGCTCCCTCATTTCGAGCCGATCGAAATAAAGCTTATCATGCCAAAATCACCTTATCACTGTTATATTTTGCCATGACCGACCGCTCCACTGCTTACTCCGCCCGGACTCATCCGAGCAAGCTAGGCTTCACAAAGACTCGTATTGATGGCTTAGTAATGCATGCGCCTACACTCAACACGATGCAAATAGTCTCTCGCAATGTGGCAAAAGGTGGTGTCATTGCGACGGAAGCATGCTTCCCGTGTAGAATGGTAGCACGAAGAAAGCCTCCGGATACGTAAGCTCTGGGGAATCTCTAGTGAGCTTTCGATTTCAGTTATCACCAGCAGCAAGGCGATGGGCTTCGGTGAAATATAACTGGCGATAAGGATGTTCCGACGAAAACGCGATCGCTCCTTGGTGTGATAATCGAAGGCAAGAGCTTACTAGGAATGCCCCAGAGCTGCGACAACGGGAAAAAGCGGTGTGCGGATGCATATTTCCACTGAGCATGCTGTGGATCGCGCCATGAACGACGACGACTTTGCGATTTTCCCCTAAATTTCGAAGAAAGATAACAGAAACGTTGAGAAACGGTAAGATTTGCCATCCATCCACACATTTTTATACACCTAAAGTTTTTATCATAGATACGCGCAGGAATAACAAAAAAAAAAGAAAAATAACAAAAAAATGGTAATATCATTTTTATGCTATTCATGCGCGTATCTATGATAAAGACTTTGAGTGAATTAGCAATGTATGGTTGGGGGCAGGGATGAGCGGAATTAAAATTTTGAATTTCGGAAATCGGAAAACGGAAATCGGAACAAAATTAAAATTTCGGAAATCGAAAATCGGAAATCGGAACAAAATTTAAATTTCGGAAATCGAAAATCGGAAATCGAAATAAAATTAAAATTTCGGAAAACGAAAAGCGGAATTCCGATGCCGGAAAACTGCGGAAATCGGAATTCGGAATCGGAAATCGGAACAAAGTATACTTGCTGCTGGCATCAAAAAATTTCATCTTGACCCTCGAGTTTGAAAACATAGCCATTATCAAATCACCATTCCCTAGATACTTTCCCATCCTTGGCCCTAGACCACTACGAATCAAGTTTCTTATCCCATGGGAATCCCATCAGGGATGCGCGTAATTGCAACTACAGGCTAAGAGCTTTGACGACTACCGGGCATTTTTTTGGTGTTACATCGAACGACTAACGACTAAAGCAATGAAAGATTTCCGAAAGCAATCCAGAAATTCGTAAGAAAATGAATACTCACTATGATCGCTTCCCAGTGTAGGGACCACACCAACTTTGACCTATATATCGGTGGCGGTTGGTCTGGACATGTATCGATGGTCTCTGAGAAGGTGTACAACTGGAAAAACCCTTAACTCCTTTCCGAATCAAAATAAGGTCTTCGAAGTTCAAGCCGCAGGACCATTCTGTGAACATTCTACACATTGTTATTCAGTCGTATTCAAGAACTCAAAAAAAGTTTGTTCAGCAATATATCTTGTGAAAGCCGTTCATAGCTATATGCAGAGAACATTCCACAATATTTGAAAATACATAGATTTCGAATCAGTCGTTCGAATGGAATAATTATGCAGACCCCCCCCCCTAAGTAGAATAAGGGTAAAAGTACGATTAAAACGGCCAGGAAGTGGGTGAAAATTCCGTGAACTAGCAGATCCATTGAATCATCACGCCCACGCCATGTAACAGTTGTCCACCATTCGTTTCACCAGAGGAACAGTTGCCGAATTTCTGATCACTATTTATTCCTGAAAATTTTAACATCCAAGCATATGCAATGAACAATCGTATTTTCGAAGGTTTTTCGCTACAAGAAAAGTAAAACAAAGTCAACTACTCAAAAATTTCGACGCGCAAGACCATTTCCGACGTCTGGATTGTTCAAAGTCCGCAGTGCCCCGGAACACACCGAACAGGCGTAACTAAATATTTCAGAGGTTTATTTAGACGGTTTTTTTTCTTTGATAATGGGGAGTTTCATGGAAGGTTTGCCCTATTAACCTTTACTTCAAGGTTTTGCCTGCTCAGAAACACAAAAGACTAGAATACGTTTTTATCGTGGACACTGCCTTCAGCAAGGCTTGAGAGAAGTTGAAGGGTCTCAACTCGTCAACTTCTGTCAGTGAATGCACATTAGGATTATTTCCGCATTTTGTTCCGATTTCCGCACCCATTTTTCGGAAATCGGAAGTCGGAATTCCGCTCATTCCTGGTTGGGGGGCGAAGGGGGCAAAACTTACCGTTTCTCAGCGTTTCCGGTGGTTTTTCTTCGAAATTTTTGAAAAACTTGAAAATGAGCCGTTTTTTATGGCGCAATCCACAGCATGCTTAGTGGAAATACGCAATCGCACAACCGTCTTTTTTCATTGTCGTGAACTGTACTTCACAACTGCGCAACTAATTCTGCATGGAGATAAACACCTGCATCTGGGTAGCTCTTATTCAGGCAAAGAGAATACCTGACCGTGTGCAATTAGCGGACCGCCACCGGGATAGGCGTTGGTTGAACAAGTTTGCAAGTTTGCTCGATCAGTCCGCAATCTCCCGCGGTCAGTCTTCAAACCACCGCGGTCGGTGAGCAAGCTCCCGAGGTTGGTCCCAATTTAACCACGATCATGCCGCAAGTTTCCGAGGGTACACTGCAAGCTCCCGCGATCAGCTCACAAGCTCCCGCAGTCAGTGGGCAAGCTCATGCAGTCAGCCCACAAGCTCCAGCGGTAAGACAACAAGAGTCCCAAGAAACAACAAGAACCACGTTGATTCTACAAGCTTCCGCGGTCCGTCTGCGAGCTCCCGTGGTCAGCACGCCAGCTCCCGCGGTAAGTGGGCGAGTTCCCACGGTCAGTGGGAAAGCTCCCGCGGTCAGCCCGCAAGCTCCCGCGGTAGGTCCAGAACATCCTGCAAATGGTCCCAATTTAACCACGATCAGTTCACAACAAGGCTGTGCGTAACTGGATTTTGTAATTTCGTAAATCGTAAATCGTAATTTTTCAAAATCCTCGTAATTCGTAAATCGTAAATCGTAATTCGTAACTGATAATGAGTAACAAGCCCACACATAGGCCAAACCTGATTCGATAAAGGAAACACTTCAACACTTCAGTAATGAGGTGTTTTCATATCGAAGGTATGTAGGTTGTTCTGAACAGTACATACTTGAAGAAATTCTCAGGGTACATATGTACATATGTACCTGGGATAAAAACGACTTGAATAGACAAAAGTTAAATTTCAGGCTTGATCAAGTACCAAACCTGTGCCACATTCTGCCCTTTTTTGAATACGAAAATATAAAGAATCATCGCTCTACCAAACACATTTCAATGGAAACCAAGGAGAAAAACACTAAGTTGAGAAAAAATTGCAGTTGGAGAGTTTAAAGGCAGTGTTCACGATAATCTTCGATTTTGAGATTAATCGCTAAATCGATTGTTTGGCCCCCGAGTAGAACTGAAATGACGAAGAAACCGAGAAAAACGCACCAGAAGGGCACGAAATCCTCAAGTATCAGCCCGCCTCTTGAGTATCAATGGAACTGTTCGTTGTGACAAGGAAATCTTTTGTGGACCCGTCTTTTGCGATTCTCCTTTGTGTGTTGCTCTGTTCTCTCCTTCGGGCCCTAACTAATACTGTTTTGCTCAAAATATTCTTCCATTTTCGATTAGTCCCATTTTTTACCGGTGACAACCACCGTGAACATGTTCATCCAACGAGACAACTAGTCCAGGCTGTAGAATGATGTCACTGAAATAAGACGAATTAGTGCGTTTCTTGCCGTTTCTTCGTGATTTTGGTAACACTTGGTTGCCAACGCATTGTTTTGAGTGGAAAACTTGGAAACGAGAATCATCGTGAACACTGCCTTTAAAGCTATCTGTTAAAAGTTCAGGATAAAAAAGCTGCCCGTTTTTTTTTGACAGAACTGTAAGCTTTGGGTCCCTCTAAGAAAAGTAAGAACGGAAGTACGACGAAAAACGGCTAAGAAGTGAGTGAAAATCTCGTGGAACAGCCAGCCCATTGGGTCACCCCGCCCACGTCATATAACAGTTGTCACAAGTTCATTTCACTAGAGGAACTGACACCGAATTTTTGAATATTCCTTGTGGCGAAACAGGCTAGTAACCAGACATGGACATTTAACCACATGATTCTTCAAGAGTTTTTGGTCCGCGAAACAGAATACAAAGAAGTCACTTACCTAAGAATTTCGAATCTCAAAACCATTTGCGGCGTTTGGTTTGACGTTTTGTTCGCAGTGCACAAAACACACCAACAGGCGTGAATGAATATTTAATAGGGTTTTTAGCAGTTTTTTCTTCGGTGTTTGAGTGTTCTGTGGGGACTTCTCCCCATTAACGTCTACTTGGTGGACTGATCTACTCAAAACCATCGAAAACTAGAAGATTAAGGTTTTTTAACGTGATTACTGCCTTCAAGAGAAAGACTCTTGTATGAGGGGGCCCCTATAAATGAAATATACATTTTCAAAATCAATTTTGATGCAGAAACAGATTCTCCCTCTTTATATGTGAAGCGTTACTCTGAGTAAAGTTGCAAGCCTTTATCCCCATCAATATAGGGTATTTGGAGTGAAGATAACCGATGAAGAGTGGTGAAGGTTGTGTGGGGTTCCGAAATGCAAAAATGTGAAGGTCCCCTCAAAATCGCGGGTTCCGGAAACAGACAATTACCTGACCTATTCTTTTGTTTCGCATTTAGAATCGCCAAATTCTAATTTTTTGAAATATTTCATAACTTTTTCGAAAAGGTAGGCGACTTTACAGCCGTCTTTTTTTTTGTTGAAATGTTTCGAACCGAGCTTCAAAATCACTTTTCTTCTCAAAACTTGATTGTCTTTGAAGACAGAAATCCATCAATGTTTAATTCGGGAACCTCGCAAAACTCTTCGTCGAATGGTGTTTTCAGGTGAGAAAAATAATTTGACGATCAATCAGCAGATTTTAATTCACGAAATACCAGATTTTCTGCTCGTCACTTCTGAACCACTGATGGCGGACGCGTGGTGGAGGTTGTTTTCGAAATTTCCTTAAAATTCTGCAACGAAGTGTATTTTGAGTTCCAATCTATTTGCTCCATAGGCCAGCCTGAAGAGAACAGCCACGTACTATTATATTTCGCCATGACCGACGAGAGAGAGGAGCTCTCTGCACACAGAAGGGGGAGTTGTCCTGTTCACGCAGTTCGACACGACACACTACTCAATGCAATCGAACTGGTCCCGAGTGGAATTAGAGCTGCAAAAGGCGAGAAAACTCCTCCCTCGGTGTGTATAGAGCCCCTATCCCATGATCGACCCCACTGCTGCTGACTAAGCTCTGGGATAGTGGGGGAAAGGCTTTACCGAAAGTTGAAATTAAAAAGATGAATAAAATTTTAGGACTGCAAAAAAAGTGTCAAACTTAACCATGCTCTAGAAAGCAAATTTTAAATCTCGGGGGTTTCTAGACCCCGAGTTGCACCGAACAGGAATCGGAGCCGCCTGACAGTTCGGTTCATTTTTCAATCTCTGGCCACTGTTGTTGCTGTTCGGGTGAACGGAAGGAGCACGGTCAGCAACAGAAGCCGTCTCACAGATCGGGACAAGAACGAGCCGAACTGTCAGGCTGCTCGGAGCCGAGAATAGCCTAAGTTGTGCTCTCAAGCGCATTTTCACGGTTTGTTACGATTTGTTACGAATCGTTACGATTTTAGGCCACAATTTCGTAAATCGTAAATCGTAAAAAAATTGCCAAAAACGCCCGTAATTCGTAAATCGTAAATCGTAATTCGTAATTACGCACAGCCCTGGTTCACAAGCTACCGCGGTAAGTCTCGAAGTTTTCGCGGGTGGTCCGAATTTAACCACGGTCGGTTCGCACACTTTCGCGGTGAGTCAAGAAGGCCCCGCTGTTAGTCTAACAAGGTCCCAAGGTTGGCCCGCAAGTTTCCTCCAGTATTATCGATATCACATTCTCCAGCGTTGATCGTTTTTGCGATCAACGCTGCTACTTCAACTTGCCCGACCGGTGGGATGGGATTCCCCGCCCACACTCTCACCTTTGACTTGTCACAAGCGCTTCGAAGGCTGGCGTGGTAGGCCAACGGCGGGAAAGTGGGCGGAGAATCTACTGCCAGCAAGAGGTCTTAATCAGTAATAAATTTTGGAGAAAAATAGTTCTAGTGAGCTAAACTTTGACGTCATCGTCTACTATGTATGTTATTGCAGATCGTTGACCAGTCTATGGTTGTTCGAGACGAGAAGCTTGCGCAAACGAAACCGAGAAAGATACCAGCACTCGATCGAAATCTGCCTCGAGGAGTTCCCGTCTGCGTACTGGGCAATCCAATGCAACGTCTACCGATCGCCCCATTGAAACCACCTGCTCGATCTCTCACTATGCTAGTGCTAACGTTTGTGGCTTCAATTTCAGTGGGAGCGATGTCTGCAGTGCAAGCGGCTGGCTACATTGAGAATTACTGTGTCGAGCTTTCTAATCAAAATGCTTTTCTTACAAATAAGCTCGGAGAGTAAGCCGATACGTGCCCGAGGACTATTCTCAGTGAACTCAGTCAAGCTTACCATTAACAAGGGTATCACATTCGGGCTGTATTTTTCCTCGACATTTGCTTAACGAGTGTATGTAGTTACTAAGTAGTTGTGTAATTATGCATTTGATTGCCTTTGCGGACCAAGACGGCGCTTTCAATGTGTTCATTCTCGATGACCGTTCTGCATTTTGCTGAGCTTTAATGTACATCAAAATTTTCTTATCGCTATGTTGAACTGGGTAATAATGAATGTTTTCTGAACAAGCTTGCACCGCATGCCTTTTCCCATCGTATTTGTCGAAATGCCTTTTGAAGCATCGTGCATTTGAAAATAGATCTTCCTGCTTTCTGTAAAATGAACCGAGCAACAGCAGTTATAATTGTGAAAGCGGTTCGGATGGATTTTGCCGCAGGTATTTAACACGCTCACAAACATGACTGAGATAATGGCACAAATAAGCCCGGACCTTGCTGTCAACAAAGCTATCCAGGATGAGAGTATTTCAGCTTTCTTGCAGGCCTGTGTCATGCGTGCCTATTTATCCTGTTATCTCGACAATGTTTGTGACCGTGGAAGCTGTTTTTAAAGCATCGTACGCGCAGAAAACCACATATTATTTTTTCCTGCTTTTGTATACCTTGACTACTCCAGTGAACAAAAATATCGAAAGTCCCTAAAAAACTTCACTTGTAAAGGAAAACCAGTTTGAGTACAATGAAATTTAAGCTGGCGGGAAAAAAAAACTTTTTTCAAGCTCTTCTGCATTTGAAAAATGGTCACCATCATTCTAGTTTATCTGCACGTGGAATTCATGCATTAATTATTTCCCTTGTTTTTTGAAGGTGGCATCCACATTCTATCTCAGATATTTGCCGGGTCTGACCCCAGCCTGGACGGGGTCCTACCCCAGATTTCTGTCGAGGCGGACCCTTCCTTCCTCCCTCCACTTCGGCGTAGTTGCTCGACGTGGGGGGGATAACTCTGCCCGACGTGGGGGGGGGGGGGGAATACAGGTTTTGCCGGACGTGGGGGGAGAATGGAGAGGCTGTGACGTCATCAATCTGCAATTCCATGCTTCGGATCCCTCCGCCTCAGCTACCTAATGACTATGTTTAGTAACTACAGTACCGCGCATATTTTCTGCAAAAACGGCGTTTTGCGGCGTTTTTTGCGCGCACAAAGCCCCGCTTTGTCATAACTCGCTTCAGAGAGGTCAGAAATTAATTTGGAAGACAATTTTTAAATTCCCTAAACGAGGGGAATCTAACGGTATATAGAAGTATGAACTTTTATGAAAATTGTCAGCGTTTATTCTAAAAAAAAACCGAATTTTCAGCCCACTTTTTTCAATTTTTTTTTGAATTTTCTCGTGTAAAACATGCCATGACGGATGTGTGAAATGGAAAATAGGAAGCTCTTAAATTTATGCTGACTAGGATTATACATTTCATTACTTGGGGACATTTTTATACGCGCTTACAAAACCCACAATGACTGGACCTCCATAACCCCAATTCTTCAAAGAATTATAACTTTTGTAAAATATGTTTGCTAGGGTTTATGGAATACTCAGAAAACTCCTCTCCTCATGGAGCATCCGAGCAAAGACAAGCATCCGACTACCGCGGCGAATTTACACAGATGATTTTGAAAAACCTCGAATTTTCAGCTGTTCGTTACCAAATTTTCATCGTTCTCAGCGTTATTACATTTGTATTCGCCTTTATAAAGTTCGAGGTAAGCAAATCAGGTGAAGTGTGATGACTCTACTTGTATGCGAACCTTTCTAGAGCGAAGGGCACTCCTATCCATATTTTTTGTAGCATAACAGCTTTGATGACTGCATTTAGTGATTGACCCGTTTTTAAGCTTCCATTTTCAGTTCTCAGCCGAGTGAAGAAATCCATATTGCTAGGCCTTTTAAAACGCTGGGCTACCTTCTGATTACCGAATTCCGTCCTGCATTCTGATTAAACATAGCCGTTTCCCTGATACCCAAAAGTGCCACCTCGCGAATGTCGCACTAGCGACCTTCGCCAAGGGCCATGTTCAGAGGACCCTCTCGCCCGTTCCAGACTTCCTCAACCCCAGTCGTCTCACTTGTGTGGGCTCGCCTAAAAACAGTTGTGGGAACGGCCCTCACTCCCCCTCAGAGCCCCTCCGCAAAAGAGATACGCTACTCCGAAAATACACTCCTCACCACACATTGCACGGAATCACTTCCACAATCGCTCACTGTAGAGCACCCCAACAACTTCATCACTTGAAAATTGGCCAGAATGTCTCTCAAACAATGCCTTATCCGAATTTCAGGTCATTCCGTGTCCATCTCGATAGTCGCCAACTTCGACTTTTCACGGCCCCCACCCCACTGCCGCAGCTCACCCTCGCCCCGCCAGACGATGGTGGGCCGACGGACAAGAAATGGGACTCCTCCACCACCGAAATCGCATAATCATTATACTACGACACTTTTCAGTCCGCCCACAGCCTTGGTTCAGTCAAAATTTTAGTCCCCTTCAACCACCCATAACACATTTTTCGCGATTTTTCTCGTTTTTAGACCCCCAGTTTCCAGCCGCCCGGCATCCTACCCCGCTCCGCCTGCCTGGGCTTACGCAATGTTTTTTCACCTTCCCATAACTGTGTTTAGTTCCCCCTTTAAAGAATACCCACGGAATTTTCGACCCTCAAAATACCACCTCGCGAAGGTCTCACCAACAATTTTCGCCAAGTGCCATGTTCAGAGGACCCTCTCGCCCGTTCCAGACGTTTTCACCCGCACTCGTTCCTCTGTCGCAAACTAGCCTAAAAACAGTTCTGGAAAAGGCCCTCACTTCCCCTCAGCGCCCATCCGCAAAAGAGATACGCCCCCCGCACACACTCCTCGCCACACATTGCACGGAACCACTTCCGAAATCGCTCACTGCAGAGCACCCTAACAACACCATCCCTTGGAAATCGGCCAGAATACCTTTTGAAGAACGCCTTATACGAATTTCAGGCCATTTCTCATCCATCTCGAAAGTCGCCATCTTCAATGTCGCTTACAACTTCTGTATTCCTCCTTCAAAAAGTTCTCCTCCGCAGCGTGTAAAACATTCAACCTTTTTGGACTACATCCTTGTTGATATCAGAATATTCATAACTTTACTCATTCTCTCGCCCACGACATCACTGTGATGCCATTTTTGACCAAACCTGACCCAGTTTTCGCAGCACCACTATGGTCAGAATCTAGCGAAACAAGAGTACCGAATCTACATTAAAAGTGATAACTTCTCAGGAACATCAGTGCAGTATGTAGTCATCATTGGTTTTCACATAACGTTCCCATTTCCGTCGTTCAGCAATGCAAAAATTCGCGTTGTGCGCCGCCGAACGCCCTTTCGCGATTTGTTTAATAGTTAGAAAGCGGCGACCTTCAATGTTTGAGCTCTGCCAGCACTTTAGCCATTAGGCAGCGTCCATACCAGGGGTGTGCGGAAAATTCTTTTCAGTAAATTTTTTACCGAAACTTTTTACCGAATTTTTTTTTCGGTAAATACGGTAAAAACGGAAAATTCGGTAAAAATTCCGACTTCGGTTTTTTGGTGCCTACTGTCGTTCTCTGAGCCGAAACCCGGTCCGCAACTGCGGATTGCGGCTGATGCATCATGCGAGGCGTGATAATCGTACTGGGAGAAGGGTGAATCGTGCCGGGACCAAGTGGTCCCAGCACGATTAACCCGTGTTGCATGATGCAATAGTCGTAGTCCGCAATTGCGGACCGTAATTCGGCCCAGAGAACGACAGTATCCCATACGATAGCACAAATGACTGATAATATTTATGTATCATTTTCAATAGTGCGTGAGGATAGTGCAAATAATGACTGAGTTTTAGATATTAAACTGAACTCAAAGGCGGAACCTGATCAGCAGAACCTTGATTTTGAGAAAAGGTAACATTTCAAAATTTTCTGGTGTCAAGGTCTTTCTGTAGTCACTCGAAATCAGGTCAACTGAGGAAGACATCCTTTCCGCCTCAACTGTGCCAGGAGGCGCGCAAAAGTACTTATTGGTCAGTGAGGAAAGGTGCGGGTGCGATGATCACACAATGGAGTCGTTCCAGAACTGCAGTGTATTCAGTGTTGTGTCGGGGTCTTCGGAAAGAGATTTTCAAATATCTGCTTCAGAACTCTGCTGCCCTGGAAATCTGTTGACATTTTTGAAAAAATATGCATTTCTCGGAGTAGTATCTCGCTAAAAAAAGTACGTGACACAAAAGGTGAAGAGATCGTTTGAGCATTCAAAAAGTAGGCCAAAGGGTTAAAAAAGATTAACAAAAGAAGGATGAAGAAGGATATCGCGCCAAATGCATGCCAGTAGCAAACCCGTGAAATACAAGTAAGGAGTAGCCCGATTAGGCAAAAAACACCCAATTTTTTCGGTAAAAATTTCGGTAAATTTCGAGAAAAACTCGGTAAATCGGTAAATCAAAATTTACCGAGAAACACCGGTAAATCCGGAAAATCGGTAAATCGGTAAACGGAAAATGCACACCCCTGGTCCATACGTTGCGGAAGCGAGCGATGAGGCGAAATCGATTGTCATCAAAGTCACACGATTTGCTAGGCGCTCGTGCGCGCTTACGCTCTCTCTCGCGCGCTCACGCCCGCTCTCGCTCGCTAACGCCCAACCTCGCTTGCTCACGCCTTCTTCGAAAGAGATGTAATAAGTTTTATGCTTATAGCTTCATTCATTAAGCACAAAGTTTTGAACCTTGTTCAAAACTGATGCTCTCATATCCCCTACTCAGATACAGACAGCACACTTCCCGCGGTACCACTAGCCGGCGTCCCGTAACCCCTCCCGGGGAAGGCCAATAGATCGATTGCGGGTTGTCGGCAGCGCCTTTTCGTTGACTGCCCATACATGGTAAAAAAATCCCTCTGCCACCGCCTTACGGCTAATCTGATGACTGACAAAAAACAATCCAAAAGCAGTTAGCGGTTGAAACAAGATTTCAAAAAATCCCTTCTGTGCACTTCATCTTGAACTGCTCGTGACAAGTAGGGCTCAGACAGGATTCGCTTCACTACCCCGTAGAAGTTTGGGTGCATTCGGTGCATTGATGGGTCGGACTCTGAGAAAATTTTCACCGGCGGCAGACTAACCCTGCCTTTAAGGCACCTAATAGGTGCCTGCGGGGTAGTGTCTATCCAGGGTCCATCCACCAGCTATGCCACTGCATCAACCTCCCCGCTGCGGTGTCTAAACCAGGACGCGACGGCTCCCAAACCCGGTCTGGAGGTACCTAAACTCGACCGCGACGGTGCCTGATTCGAGCCCCGACGGGACCTAAAACCGGCCGAGATGGTGCCTAAATCTGGCTGCGACGGTGCCCGATTCCGGCCGCAACGGTGCCTGAAACCGGCTGCAACGGTGCCATGTTCCGTCCGCGGCGTTGTCTCAAGCAGGTCGTGACGATCCCTCAACCTGTCCGCGGTGATGCCTGAGCCCTGTCGCAACGGCGCCTGATAGGAGCCGTCACGGTGCTATGTGGACGCATTCGCTGCATAATATATGCATTAGAATGAACGTGGAATGAGGAATTCCTCTGACCAAACGCATCAACTAATAATGCTGATGCAAACGGTATCGGAGATCTTCCACGCCAGCGTTAACTCTGATGCATTGATAACACCGCACTGATGTAGGGAGTAGCTTTTTACCCCTTGAACCTTTTTTTACTCAACTCATAAATTTTTTCCTCCTTGAACATATTTGGTGTATGCTAGAACAACAATTTCAATCCAACTACTATTCCGAATGTATTTATATAGAACGAAATGCCATATATCTGCAGATATTAGCCACCGCAAAATGTGTGAGCGGAATAAAAGAAAAAAATATTAATCTCGGTTCTCAAAAAGAAATTCAACAAATCTAGTATGAAAAATAAAAGAACAAAGCTAGCATAAAGTTTTCGTTATTCTCGTACCACCCATTATCAACTGCAGTGTGATCTAGGGCAAGTTTTGCTTTGTACTCTTCGGTGCTGAGGATCTTGAACAACGCCTTTCCTTTTATTCTTCGCGAAGGGGACATCGACCTTTAATATGGAATAAAATGTCCAGATCCACAAACTTGTGGAAGTGGAAACAGAAAAACTTACAGGACGTAGTAGATTTCTTCGAATATGAGTTTCGCACACTTTTCAGGTACGATTTCGTGGGTGATGTCGAAACCCAAATCGCTTGCATCACGTCTGAGCACGATCATTTTGGTGAGGCTCGCTGTAAATATCGGAGTATTTAATAGTTCATTATGCTGTGCAGAAACTCTGAGAGTTTTTGCCAAGAAATAGCCGCGAAATGCTCTGTTTGCCGTGTAATAGCCGCAAAATAATCGTCGCATAATGCTCGCCGCAAAGCAGCCGCGTAATATCCGCTAAATAGCCGCTAAATGTTGAAGGCCGCGAAATGGCCACCAAATAATGCTCGCCGCGAAATAGCCGCGCAATACCCTGTACATGTACCCTGTACCCTACCCTGTACATGACGGTGTTTCGCATACAGCGGCTGGACTTGTTAATTCCTCGTCGCAGGCTGCACAGTATATACGTCTGAGCTTCTATAGTGCTCAATATTTCGTATTCGAGCTGGCGGATTTCATTTTCAGATACTCGAGCAGAGCCCCCAAATAGAGCGGCAACGGCGTAGAATACTGTTCTCAACTGAGAGTTCGACCAGCAATTCCTCACAGCTTCCGCTAACATATACCATGGCAGGTCTTGCCTGCGCCCTATAAATCAACACAGCTTCCTGGTTGAATCAGCATCGTCCAAATAACATACTTTGCAGCCTTCTTTCGAGAACCTCCTCTCCTATTTCATTTACCCCTTCGACCACCTGCGACTCATCCATCTCTTCAAAACCATTTGGAGCCTCACGGTACTGCGCATCCTCACCGTCTGGATCCTCACGCGGAGCCAACTCGTTAAGTTTTAAATTGATTTCTCAGCTAGAAATTATCGGGACAATATATCACATTCTGCCCAGCAGTTCAGTTTTTTTTGCTAAGAGTCCATATTTCATTACATGGTAATCCCTTTCTAGGCTGCTAGAAAACACCCCTTTGTCGTGACGAAAATTGTCACAACAAGTCGCGACTTGCCACGCTTAAAAGACGCGAGCTACATAGTTATTCCTCGCATCCCAGTACGCGGAGCTCGTGTTTGTCACGAACCCATTGTCACTACAATGTCACGACAATGATCATTTACATATTGGCGAGACATTATCGTGACAAAAAGTTCGTAACAAACACGAGCTCCGTGTGCTAGGATACGAAGCAGACCTATAGCTTGCGCCTTTCACTCGTGACTTCGTCACTTCAAGTCACGATTGTCGTCGTCACGTCACGGTAGTCGTCACTACAATGAGGGCATACTACCAGCCCAGGTAATTCGAATGAATATCTAAAAAAACCTTCGTGCTCTCCAACTCTCTGGGCTTGTAAGTTGTCATCTTCGGCTTCGGCCCGCCCATTGCGATTTGCCAGAGCTCCAATCGGGATATATCGCATCAGAACTCTTCTGAAAACTTGCCAAGTACCCCGGCTCTATGTACGACGCAAAGTTATTATTCCTGTAGGGTAGCAAGCTCACCTTCTTGGTATTAGAACTCCTTGATCTACAAACATCCTGATCACTTCAAAGCACTTGCGATTATTCCATTCGAGGGCATGGATGGGATGGGAAAACAGCCAGTCTGGAAGGTGTGAGCGATGAAAATGACGACTGCAGTGCTCCAAGTTGCTGCAACTTATCTTATCGACATGTTCTTTCGCATTCTGAACTTCATTTACGCCGGCCTCTTTGACTCATCAGCCTGCTGACTAATGTAGCGGTGGCGTCGCGGTGATATCGCGAAGCCGGCGCGAAGCTGTTGCGAGGCCCACGCTTTGCTATCACGGTACCGTTCATGATTGCGGTGCCGTTGCTGTACTGTTGCGGACAAGAAGGAATCTTCCACGTGCCGGAGCCGTTGCTACAGTGTCGCGGCACGGGCTCGGATCACTGTGCCGTTGCTACATCGGCCCGGCACGGTCTCGGGTTGCGGTGCCGTCCCGCCACGGTCAATGCAAATTTCCTCAGAGGAGGGCCGTGAAACCAGCGAGGCGGTGGGCGTGTCTCGATTTCGACCGCGGCGTCGACGAAAAAAACAAGGCGTCGAGTCAGATGTGTTACGCAATTGCACGGGAGGCGTGCAAATGCGCGGATCAATTTAGAAATATCATCATTTTGTCACCGCTTCACCGTTTCAAGCTGTTTGAAGAGTATTTCGTGGTTTTTTTTGCAACTCCTTTTCGAAACAGTTGCTAATATCGTATGATGCTTGCGGTCGTTCTGTTCTGGTTTTCGTCTTGGGTCTCTCTCACTTAGCTGTTTACAACCTGCCACAACAACTGGTGTTCTCTCGAATAGTATTTGATTTGTGAATTATTTACTTGCGGATCTTTTCGGATGTACTAGTGAAACTGACCTTTATCTGGAATGATTAAAATGGCATCATGGAAAAACAACTGAAGAAACCTTACATCAACAATGAGAATGGAAACATCGGTCTATCCTAGAAGGGGGGGGGCACCTAAGCTTCAGTCATAGAAATGAAGCATAATCTAGTTACGCAATCGCGTTCAGTCCGCAATGTCTTATTATCACAATGGTTGAAGCGAAGCGGTTGTTTAGTAGAATGATTTCTTCAATTTCATACTTGAGTTTTTTAAAAACAACCGCTTCGCTTCTACGATCGTGATAATGAGGACTAAGCGCGATTGCGGAACTGAACTATACGTCAGTCAGTCAATGAAGACAACTCTGATAAAAGATTTCTGATAATTATCAAGCAATGTTTTAAGAAAAGCTCTAGAATTACGTCGTCTGGTAGCCTTACCAGTCGGTGGCTCATTTCATTTGTTTGAATCGTGGGTGCCCCCGCCCCGTCTATGATAGTGCCGAAAAATGTACACAGAGAATTTCACAACACTGATAAGCAGATACGAAAATATTAGGCAGAAAAAAGAATGATCTCAAAGAACTGATACGTATGTTTCGCCACGATATTTGATAAGGGTACATGGTGACTGTATCAACGAGATTTTTCTTAGGCGCTCATTTCGACCAGTAAGGTGCTTGAAGAAGGTATTGTTCTGTTGAACCAATCTAATCAAAGCAAGGGCTTGTCGTTTTGCAGTGTTGTGGGAGATGTTCACCACGTGGCTCAATTTTTCGAACGGGTCACAACAGGAGTATTCATCCACCAACATTTTCACCGTTCCGCTGGTTCTGTCATGGAAAAACAGGGTTACGGACCCGAACCCCTCCAGTGCTCTACCGACTTCGTCCTCCCCTTTCATGAACACAAGATCTTGTCTTGTGTCGCTCTCTCGTGTCCAGTACTGACTTGAACTGTATACAGTTCCTTTGACTACCACACGAGAACTGAAAAAGAGAAACGAATAGTTACTGAACAGTTTAATGTTTGGCTAATAATGTTATAGTACCCACTATGCCTGGTATCCAAACTGGGAGACAATCGCCCTGTGTTCATCGATGAGCTTCGAGTCGTCTACTTGGCTATGCTTCGGAATGTAGATGTTATCATCGATAGCAATGTGCAGAGGAAATCTTAATACATGGTATAGGAAGGAGTGTCCATTTTTGAATAAAGTTAGGAGCGAAATAATTAAGATTGTGGGCAGTTTACCTCTCTACGTGTTCGTTGTTGACCTTGCGGGTCAGAGCTCTCATTTCTTCAATGTGCGAGGCTTTTTCGCCCATCAGATGTTTCAGTTTCTTGAGCAGCAAAAACCTGAGAAGAATTTTATTACCTCAAAAATGAGCATTTGTCTGATTGAAACGTAGTCATTGTAGAAAATAATTTTGTAAACTTTTGGGCAAACCTCTCTACTATGGCCGTTGAACTATTCGTCGTAGACTGGTCCATTTTTAGCTGTAGTCGCCTACTCAGAACTTTCTGGGAAAGCTTACTGCGTCTTATTGGGCCGAAAGTAAGCTTCGCCCGTCTATTTCACCGAACTTTGACGGTCTTAAGCTTCCCGCGAGCTTAAAACCGGTCATAAGCATACATCGCCATTGTATGGTTAATGCGTCGTTTTCTAAGCTCGCACTAAGCTTTCCCTGGAGTTGATTAGATGTCGGAAGCCTAACGAAATACCGAATAGTCGCGCAAAGCAAACAACGGGGACTATAGACGCGGTAAGCTTGCGATAACGGCGTGAACAAGAATCATACGTATCGACTTTCGACGGGTCTGACCAGTGTGCTACCACTCGCAGGAAAGAGTGCAAGCGTCCGGCCATGAAGCTGTTCATCATTCTCCATTCTTTTCTTCTCCTTTATCTCCGCCTTCGTTGCCCTTAAATCCTCGATTCAAAGGTTGTGTTCACGATGGTTTTCGATTTTAAGATTACAACTCGATCCTAAGGTAGATTTGAAATGACGAAGAATTTGAATTACGGTTCTCTCATTCAGCCCCACTACTTTTAGAGGAACTGTTCGCGGGGACAATAAAATTTTTCAGCCAACGGCCGCAGTTAATTACAGATTTTCTTTTGTTGCTTTCTTTTCTCTGGACCCTAATGTCTGTACTGTGGAAAATCAAGTCATTTATGTAACCAATACTGTTCTGTATATTACGGTTTGTATCCTATCTCTTGGAAACCGTGATGCAGCTTTTATCTCGCTTTCTTGGGAGTTGTATATCCATTTCTAACATCATGTTCTCTTCAGAAAAACTGCTCGACTTTTGTGATAGATCTATCATACAATACCCGCACTAATTTACTCAAAAAAGTCGCGAATTCGCGACTTTTCGTCATAACTCGGCCCAAAGTGACCCGTTCGGGGAGCTATGGGCATATTTGGAATCAGCATCGAGAGCTCTTCATTTTGAGTACGCACATCTGTTGACCTACCAACAAGGCATGTAGGTTTTGACAGAAAAATCGAGTGAACGAAAACACCACAGACGTCCCGTTCTCAGCTCAAACGAGACCAATCGACCTGGGACTTGGCCTGCAACTTCACTTTACGATCCTCTTCTAAATAAGCACTGCGTCAGCCCAATCCGGAAACGTCAATTTTTCATCCCTTTCACATTCTCGCTTCAAACGGGATCCTGTTAAGAGATGTTTGTGCTCAAAATGAAGAGCTCTCGATGCTGATTCCAAATATGCCCCTAGCTCCCCGATCGGGTTTCTTTTAACCGTGTTATGACGAAAAGTCGCAAAAGTCGCGATTTCGCGACTTTTGCGCGTTTTTTGAAAAAATTAGTGCGGGTATTGTACTGGCCGTCGCTGCTTCCCCCTTCCAGGGATTGACTACATATAGTCTACAGCAATGTAAGTAGGATCTGGTGAGGTTGCGGACTCGTCCTAACATACGGTAGTTTGTTAGCGGTACCACTCATTTTTCCGAAACAGCTGTGATAGATCGGTGAGTCTGTGTTTTCACCGACACGACTACATCTGTGGAAGCAATGAAAACAGGTGAAAATGTGAGAGTGAAATGAGAAACTCACCGAACAATCTAAGCTATTTCGGAAAAATGAGTGATAACACAATCAGAGTACCGTATATTAGCACAAGTCCGCAACCGCACCATGTCCTTTTAACATTGCGGTAAACTATAAACATGAATTTTTGGTTGACCCAATTCATCGGTCAAAGTCCCTTTGTTCTACTGGAAAACTTGTCTTAATCAGAAAATGAGGTCACTGGAATGAGGCGTATCGGTCGTTTCTGCAGTTTCTTCGTGATTTTAGCTGTACATGATGGGCAACGTATTCTTTCAGCTGAGAAGCTCGGCAACTAAAATCGTACTTAACAGTGCCCTTAAAGGCAGTGTCCACGATGTAAATCGTTCTTCTGTTTTTCAGCCTATCTTGAAAACGGTCCCATGCTGATTCCAACGATGTGTCTGAAATCGTACACGACCTTCTGGGATCAGAGTTATGGTACCTCAAAAATTGAGCTAGAAAAGCATTGTGGACGAGTTTTCCGAGGCTTGTAGCTTCCGTCTTTTGCAGCCGATGTATGCGAGCTGACCTGAGTAAAGAGAGAAGTCGAGAATGAAGGGAATAACCGGGCTTTTGATCGAAAACCATCGCTCATTTCGCGATTTCGAGTGTTCCTTCGTTCACGTCGAGAAACTCGACCGCGAGCGAAAGGGTTAGCGCGAGCGGACTTCGGAGCCGTATGGAGCTCTTTCTGGCTCGTTTTCGTTTGTTCTTTCGACCCCAGTGCTCCAACGACACTCTGAATTTTCGATTTCCGGCCAAAAACCGGGGACGAAATTTATCGTGGACCCTGCCTTTAAAGACAGTATTCTCCATGTTCTCCGTTCTTCGAACCTCGGCATCGTATCTTAGATTCTTTACTGCTATGCCAAACGAGGTTTTTAGGTGGAACTTTATTAACGGCCTGACGTTTCGACTTTACGTCTTCTTCAGAGGCCTAAAAAGTGGTCCGAGATTTATTTATTCGTAAATCTGTCCTACCAAGCGCCTCCTCCCCCTGACAGTTCTGACGTACTGTAGGGAGCATCACAGAGGACACGGAAAGATAGGAAAGCTCACCCCGTAAGTCCACCTTTTGAGCGGAAGATGTCCGCTGCCACCGTGTTAGTATACTAGTAGACGCCACTGAGAGTTACCGCGCTTCCTCTGCATAATGATGAAACAGCAGGGAAAACATCATAACTCACAATGTTGTACAAAAGGCAAGAGGTCACTGGTTATCATGGGGCGTTCGACTCTGCTGTTCATTAGTGGGTTCTTTACGTGGATCCAAAACGCCTCCAACGTTTTCCTGGCCAATATTTCGCTTTCGCAAGCTAAGATCGTACACCTTATATCATAATCATCCCCGCTGTGATTGTCCGTTCTATGTCTTCCAAGCGGTGTTCTTGGGTCATTACGCCTTTTTCCGGCTAAATGTTCTTTCAGGCGTATCGCCAGCACTCTTCCGCTTTCCCCTATATAGGTTGCGTTGCATGTCCGACACTCGAGCTGGTAAATAGTGCCGACCTGATAGCAATCACCTAGTCTTGCATAGGGGCAAACGATACAGCCATCTGTAGTGCAGCACCTGTCGTAAATTCTGTTCCTTACCAGTTGACGTTTAATGCTGTCGTTGGGGATGTTCACTAGAGCAACATCGTCATTTAACTGGGCTCGTACGATACACTGCTGTATAGCATCAGACACTATCGGAGAAGAATGGTATGCACAGCGGAATTTTGTTTCGACGTTCAGTATTCCGGCTTACATCATGAGCCCTACGTCCGTACTCTGGTGTTACGTAGCCATTCATCGCTGCTATTTCGACCGCCATGCTACGTGATTCTTGCCGCTCTGCTTCGCCAGTGCACACACCTGTAGCCGTATGGAACATATTCTTAACCACGGCACGCTTAGCAGCTCTCGGATGAGAAGATGTTGCATGGAGCAAGATATTCTTTGAACTGGGCTTACGATACCATTTTACGCTAAAATCGCCGTTGCACACTTTCACCTGAGTGTTAAGGAAAGGTAGCCAGCCTTCTTGTGGTACCTCTCGCGTGAGCCTGATAGTCTGCGACTGTGCATTCAATATACGGAAACATTCATCCATTTCGGACTGCGTAGACGTCATTATGAAGCAATCGTCGATGTACCTACAGTACAATAATGGGCGATGTTCCAATATTGGCTGTTCTATTCTGCTCATAAAGCAGATTGCTAGCACAGGTGCTAGTCGCTGGCCCATCGCCAACCCTCTTATTTGTGAAAAATAAGTTCCTGCCCACTTGAAAATGTTGCAACTCAAGCATTCTTTTACTAGAGTCATGATGACTCTCTTACATAGTCCAAAGGTAACTACGTCTCCAACGTGCCTGTCCAGAAGTTCTGATAAGGCTTGAAGCGCTTCGTCGTTTTGAACATTTGTATAGAGTGATGTAACGTCGAATGACTCTGTGACGCAGTTGTCATCGGGATTTGAGTTGCGCAACATTTCAAGAAATCTGTTGGTACTGGGGAGGTGGGATGGGATGAAGGTCAGTAATTGGTTCACGATAGTGTTAGGAACCATGATATTCGGTCGGTTGGACCACCGACGCAACTGATTATTGGTCTTATCTTGTAGGTCTCCGCCAACATGGACGACATTTCTCGAGATGTGATTTTATGCGTCTTAATCAGGCTATAAAACACTGGACAGCTCGCATTGTCAGACCTAAGCCTGCCTAGGAATCTGGCATTTAGGCCAGCAGACTTTCCGATGGTCATCCAGACATGATTAAGTCGTCTGCATTGGGCCGCGAATTCGGCAGCGGAGGATAACTGATAAGTGGAAGTATCCCGCAGGTGCAATTCAGTTATTTCGCGATCCAATGACTGTGGGATTACCACAAATTCTCCGCCCTTGTCACTGACAGATATGCGTAATGTTCCGTTTGACCGCAGCTCACGCACCTCGTCAAAGCCTTGCCATTGCTCGTGGGTCAGGTTGGTACTTCGGAACCCACGGAATCTGTTAAGCACGCCCAGTACACCTGTTGATAGAATTCTGAACTTGGCGTCGCTTTCGGGAACTGGGTTGGGCTCTCTATAAAAAGAGCTTGGAAACGGTACGATTGGAAATTGCCTATCAGTAGAGTTGCCTGCCGATGCCAAGTTGTTGTTATTAGCTCTTATGCGCAGCATGTCTTTGACTTCTTGCAGCCCGCCTACGACTTTGCGAAATGTAAAGGCGTTAATGTTTTGTGTTGGGGCGAAGGATGGGCCTAGACTAAGAAAATTTACAGCATTTTCTGAGATTTGCGCATCCCCTATAACAGTGACCCTTGTCCTACGATTTTCAACAGTAGCGTTACTGATACCAGTGGCTTGATGGTTGTTTACGTGTGAACGTTCCCCTCTGTCCGAGTGACTCCGCGAAGAGCCCATAAGTGCGTCGTACTTTGCACAAAGTCGGGACTTAGCCCTAGATCGAACAGAATCACAAATCGTTCTCGACTCACCCTCTAACCTCCTCCAAGTCTGTTCAGGCAAAAGACGTCGGCATGCTTGCTCTTTAGAAGTACATCTCAAAATGCAAGAATACAGTACACGCTGATTCTCTCTGATCACAACACGTAATATCGAGCGATATATGTTCACAATCATCGAGTGATCTTCTGGTAAACGGCAGCATGCACCAATTCTCTTATTTGTGATGAATCGCGGAAGCAGGTCGGTCGCTTTGCATCGCTGGAGGAACTTCAGGGACTGTCGAGTGACCACCACTTTTTGTCGGAGCGATAGCGCTTCGTGCACCAAGGAGAACAACTGCGGCGGTATTTCGTTTAGTATTCTCCATGTTCTCCGTTCTTCGAACCTCGGCATCGTATCTTAGATTCTTTACTGCTATGCCAAACGAGCTTTTTAGGTGGAACTTTATTAACGGCCTGACGTTTCGACTTTACGTCTTCTTCAGAGGCCTAAAAAGTGGTCCGAGATTTATTTATTCGTAAATCTGTCCTACCAAGCGCCTCCTCCCCCTGACAGTTCTGACGTACTGTAGGGAGCGAGTCACTCGGACAGAGGGGAACGTTCACACGTAAACAACCATCAAGCCACTGGTATCAGTAACGCTACTGTTGAAAATCGTAGGACAAGGGTCACTGTTATAGGGGATGCGCAAATCTCAGAAAATGCTGTAAATTTTCTTTGTCTAGGCCCATCCTTCGCCCCAACACAAAACATTAACGCCTTTACATTTCGCAAAGTCGTAGGCGGGCTGCAAGAAGTCAAAGACATGCTGCGCATAAGAGCTAATAACAACAACTTGGCATCGGCAGGCAACTCTACTGATAGGCGATTTCCAATCGTACCGTTTCCAAGCTCTTTTTATAGAGAGCCCAACCCAGTTCTCGAAAGCGACGCCAAGTTCAGAATTCTATCAACAGGTGTACTGGGCGTGCTTAACAGATTCCGTGGGTTCCGAAGTACCAACCTGACCCACGAGCAATGGCAAGGCTTTGACGAGGTGCGTGAGCTGCGGTCAAACGGAACATTACGCATATCTGTCAGTGACAAGGGCGGAGAATTTGTGGTAATCCCACAGTCATTGGATCGCGAAATAACTGAATTGCACCTGCGGGATACTTCCACTTATCAGTTATCCTCCGCTGCCGAATTCGCGGCCCAATGCAGACGACTTAATCATGTCTGGATGACCATCGGAAAGTCTGCTGGCCTAAATGCCAGATTCCTAGGCAGGCTTAGGTCTGACAATGCGAGCTGTCCAGTGTTTTATAGCCTGATTAAGACGCATAAAATCACATCTCGAGAAATGTCGTCCATGTTGGCGGAGACCTACAAGATAAGACCAATAATCAGTTGCGTCGGTGGTCCAACCGACCGAATATCATGGTTCCTTAACACTATCGTGAACCAATTACTGACCTTCATCCCATCCCACCTCCCCAGTACCAACAGATTTCTTGAAATGTTTTGCAACTCAAACCCCGATGACACCTGCGTCACAGAGTCATTCGACGTTACATCACTCTATACAAATGTTCAAAACGACGAAGCGCTTCCAGAAAGCCTTATCAGACCTTCTGGACAGGCACGTTGGAGACGTAGTTACCTTTGGACTATGTAAGAGAGTCATCATGACTCTAGTAAAAGAATGCTTGAGTTGCAACATTTTCAAGTGGGCAGGAACTTATTTTTCACAAATAAGAGGGTTGGCGATGGGCCAGCGACTAGCACCTGTGCTAGCAATCTGCTTTATGAGCAGAATAGAACAGCCAATATTGGAACATCGCCCATTATTGTACTGTAGGTACATCGACGATTGCTTCATAATGACGTCTACGCAGTCCGAAATGGATGAATGTTTCCGTATATTGAATGCACAGTCGCAGACTATCAGGCTCACGCGAGAGGTACCACAAGAAGGCTGGCTACCTTTCCTTAACACTCAGGTGAAAGTGTGCAACGGCGATTTTAGCGTAAAATGGTATCGTAAGCCCAGTTCAAAGAATATCTTGCTCCATGCAACATCTTCTCATCCGAGAGCTGCTAAGCGTGCCGTGGTTAAGAATATGTTCCATACGGCTACAGGTGTGTGCACTGGCGAAGCAGAGCGGCAAGAATCACGTAGCATGGCGGTCGAAATAGCAGCGATGAATGGCTACGTAACACCAGAGTACGGACGTAGGGCTCATGATGTAAGCCGGAATACTGAACGTCGAAACAAAATTCCGCTGTGCATACCATTCTTCTCCGATAGAGTGTCTGATGCTATACAGCAGTGTATCGTACGAGCCCAGTTAAATGACGATGTTGCTCTAGTGAACATCCCCAACGACAGCATTAAACGTCAACTGGTAAGGAACAGAATTTACGACAGGTGCTGCACTACAGATGGCTGTATCGTTTGCCCCTATGCAAGACTAGGTGATTGCTATCAGGTCGGCACTATTTACCAGCTCGAGTGTCAGACATGCAACGCAACCTATATAGGGGAAAGCGGAAGAGTGCTGGCGATACGCCTGAAAGAACATTTAGCCGGAAAAAGGCGTAATGACCCAAGAACACCGCTTGGAAGACATAGAACGGACAATCACAGCGGGGATGACTATGATATAAGGTGTACGATCTTAGCTTGCGAAAGCGAAATATCGGCCAGGAAAACGTTGGAGGCGTTTTGGATCCACGTAAAGAACCCACTAATGAACAGCAGAGTCGAACGCCCCATGATAACCAGTGACCTCTTGCCTTTTGTACAACATTGTGAGTTATGATGTTTTCCCTGCTGTTTCATCATTATGCAGAAGAAGCGCGGTAACTCTCAGTGGCGTCTACTAGTATACTAACACGGTGGCAGCGGACATCTTCCGCTCAAAAGGTGGACTTACGGGGTGAGCTTTCCTATCTTTCCGTGTCCTCTGCGATGCTCCCTACAGTACGTCAGAACTGTCAGGGGGAGGAGGCGCTTGGTAGGACAGATTTACGAATAAATAAATCTCGGACCACTTTTTAGGCCTCTGAAGAAGACGTAAAGTCGAAACGTCAGGCCGTTAATAAAGTTCCACCTAAAAACCTCGTTTGGCATAGCAGTAAAGAATTTAAAGACAGTGTTACGATAATCTTCGATTTCGAGATTATCTGCTAGACCAATTGTTTGGCACTCGGATAGAGCTCAAATGATGCAAAAACTGACAAAACACGCGCTAGAAGTACCCGGAAAGCTGTACTCTCACCCCGCTTCTTCACTCTCACTGGAACTGTTGTTAGTGTTGTAACAAAGCAATCTTTTGCGGACCTTTACACAAATTCTTTACTCTCGTTTGCTCCGTTCTTTTTTTCGGACCCAAACTATTACTGTTTTGCCTAAGATATTCTCCCATTTTCGATCAAACTCGTTTTTCAGTGGTGACGACCAGGGATGAGCGGAACAAAAATATGAAATTTGAGAAATCGGTTTTCGGGTTCCGGAACTAAAATTTTTTATCGGGTTTCGGAAATCGGGCGCGAAACGCCTGAAAATGCGCGGAAATGCGGGTTTCGGAACGCGGAACTGCGTTCATCCCTGGTCCGGACCAGGAAAGAGCCTCACTGAAATAAGGCGTTCTAGTGCGTTTTCCTCCGTTTCTTCGTAATCAAGGTAACACTCGTTGGCTAACGCATTGCTTTGAGTCGGAAACTCGAGAACGACAATCATCGTGAACGCGGCCTTATTTCATTCTACCAGCCGTCCTGCGGGCTCCGCCCCCCAGACCCCCGAATTTCCGCCTCCGGCGGAAATTATCAAGTTGTCTTTGCATATATAGAATCGGCTCAGAAATTATTTTGCCCCAATATATTTTGTTGTAAACCTAAATATGGCCTGCCGCACATGTGGACACATGGGAAGGCAGAAAGCGGAAAATTGTACCGAAAAAAACCAACAAATCTGCTTTAGTTGTGCACGCTCAAAAAATCAATCGGAGGTGCGGCTAATCATGTAGAATAGCGTTCTCGAGTCCGTTTCAAAGACATTCTTATTTCTGCGGCGTCCTGCGCTTTGCTACGTAGTACTGTACACTTTCTACAGCGTCCGGAGCACTCCCACGGAGGTCCTGTACATTTTCTACGGCGTTCGGCGCACTCTTACATGGGTCCCGTACACTTTATACGGCGTTCGGCGCACTCTTACATGGGTCCCGCACACTTTCTATGGCGTCTGGCGCACTCTTACATGGGTCTCGCACATTTTCTATGGCGTTCGGCGCGCTTTTGCATGGGTACCGCACACTTAATATGGCGTCCGGCGCACTCCTACATGGGTCCCGCATACGTCAGGCGCACTGCCTCTGAGGTCCCACACATTTTTTTTGACGTCCGGCGCCCTTACATGGGTCCCGCACATTTTCTTCAGCGTCCGGCGCACTCCCGCTAGGGTCCCGCTGACTTTCTACGACGTCCCGTTCGGTTGTTTCGGGCTTATCTCTTGTAAAACAGAAAAGTCTGCAATTACAGAATGCACACCGTAAACTGACGAACTGACTGACTAACTGACGGACGGACGGACACCACTCTCCTTTATTACTATGGAATGATAATAACAAGGGAAATTTTCGAAGAGACCTGAAGCAGGCCGACGAGCCATGTCAGCCTGAGGACCTAAATCGTCGGCACGCGAAGCTATTTTTTCACCTTCGTTGTCGCAGTCGTCGAGCCGAAGTGGTACCCCGAAGTGATCACATTGGCAAAACAAGGATTCTATCAAAAAGGGTTCCTCTAAGCAAAAGTGGTTCGATGCAGGCAGAAACGTTGCAACAAAAGGAGAAAATGGGAAAGTGGAGTTGAGAGAGACTACAAAAAATGAACAATATTTTCTGAAAGCGATGTTGTAGATTAGCATTTACTCAACAAGTAAATGGGAGTCTCGCATTTCCTACCTGAAATTAGACTGTACCTTTGAAGGCAGCATACACGGTCACCACCATGGATGAGATTACAGCATGAATAGGCCAGCGCGGCCCCTACCATGTTGTCCACGAAGTGTTAAAGGCAGTGTCCACGATAAAAACCATGTCTGGTTTTTTGGTGGAGATCGACAGCTGCGGGGCCTAACGCAACCCTAACGTTAAAAAACTAAGAAAAATAAGCTCGAAACGGTCCCCTACGGCTCCAAAGTTGGACACCCATCAGCTCGTTACACCCCAGATGCACTTTCCACGCCCACCGACGTGAACAAATGAATGCTCGAGATTGTGATATGAGCGATGGTTTCCGATAAATAGCCCCGTTCTTCCCTTCACCCCCAGCTTCTCTCTTTACTCAGGTCAGCTCGCATACATCGGCTGCAAGAGACGGAAGTTACAAGCCTCGGAGACAACTCGTCCACCATGCTTTCCTAGGCCAATTTTTGAGGGACCATAACTCTGTTCCTAGAAGGTCTTGTACAATTACAAAAACATCATTGGAATAAGAAAGGGACCGTCTTCAAGATGGGCAAGACAACAGAAAAACGATTCATATCGTGAACACTGCCTTTAGGCACCGGGAACTATCTACGATGGCGTATCCAAGAATTCCTGCCTCACAAGCCTGTATTTTCTCCCCTATTCGAGTAACATAACGAAATGTTAAACTTGGGAGAACATTCACTAATTTAAAGTGACATTAAGGTCAAATCGAAGTCTATAAGAGAAGCAGCTTGATTTAGCTGAGTATGTCTACATACTGAATAATTATTATCCACTTTTAGGAATGCCGCTCTACTTCGAATCGCTTTTGAGGTAGAGGATTTCTCCGGTAGGCAGACGACATGCTATGCTCCGGTTTCACAAACTGTTTCTTCGTAGAGTCCCATTTTACGGTACTATCCCTCTGAACTGAACACCACTTCTCATTCTGTCTTTTTAGACCTGAGAAAATACAGGCTTGAGAGACGGAAATGCTCAAATATTGTCATCCTGAATAGTGCTTGGTGCTTAAGCTCTGTTGACTACATAGAAGGGGATGTGCGCACCTATTTATGTTGTTAATTCGACCGTGTTTGTAAGCGTGTATGCTGCCTTTGAAGTACTGCTGAATTAGGGTGAGCGCAGCCTTGAAGTAGAGTCAATGCAGCTTTGAAGTAAGCTTAGTGCGGCTTTAATGTATCCTTTGCCTTGAAGTAGGATGAATGCAGCCTTGGGGTAGGGTTAATGCAGATTTCAAGTAAGCTCAGTGCTGCTTTGCAGTATCCTCTGCGAAGCCTTGAAGTAGGATGGCTGCAGCACTGAAGTAAGCTTATTGTACGTTCGAGGAAAGGATGCTGCGCCTTTAATGAAACTAGGTTGAAGCAATCAACCTAGATACTATAAAGCCGTGGAAAGCTTTCCCAGAGAGTTCTGAGTATGAAGACTTCCGAATGGGGCCGTTGAATTTTGGTAAATGCTGCCGTACTGATTGATCTCGTGCTCCATTGCGTGATCAAAAAACCACTAAACATTATAACGTGAGTCTTTTTTCTGCCTAATGATAACAAATTCTTACAAATCACTACACTGACGTGGGCTTTCATCGTAAACATCTCTGGCGCCAACATCATCCACAGTTGCTTCGTTGATCTTGCAATGTTTTGAGCAATTCCAATTCTTTCTGATGTTAGCGAAGAGGACCTCACATTTAGTCTCACTGTGAGCCAGTATCCCAATAGTGCAACCGCAGCTAATGGTGAAGGAATAGCTTCCACAGCGGCACATAGTGGAAAGCGATAAACGAGAGCTAAAACATTTGCATTTACCATTTCGAGGAATTGAATTTTCCGCTACTTCATTTCGCTTTCATGCAAGTCTCTTGTATCAGTTGGCAGTGAAAATTGAGAAAGAACGATTTCTCGACTGCTCTGTAGTAGTGAACCTTACGCACGTTGTCCAACTCTGTCGCAGTGCACCGTCCCAAGTCTGCCAACGATAGCACAATGCTGTTTGCATATGTGTGGCCGGTTACTTCGAGGAGACTGCGCTTCACAGCCTCTGCATTTCTGGTGGAGATGCATAACCCACGAAATCGTGTTTCTTTCTGGTTGAATAAGTCTGCAACGAGTAATATTTTTACGGACCTTTTTAGCATTTTTTTAGAAATCGCTCTACCTCGCAGGCGGTTACGTGTTACTCCCTCGCTGCAGACGTGTAAGGCGTCTGCCGGGAAGTCTAGGGGAGAAATAATACCCATTGCGGATCTGGTTTCTGAAAAAAAGCTGGGTATTTCATGTTTAGATGCTGAGTGAGAAGGCTTCAGAAACACACCTCCAACCCCAATATCCCGAGGTCTGTGATCTCCCCAGTAGTCGTCACGTGTCCTGAGAGGGGCATTGTCTTCTCCCATATAGACTCGTGTACCACCTAAACGTGTTCCTTCCGTGAAACACTTCGAGCACCCGTATGCTGACCTCCATCTAGGCATGCCGAAAAGCTTCGGTTGGGCCTAAACAAGGGATTCCAAATTAGTGATGCTTAGAAATACAATCGCATAAAGGTCGCGGAACATACGTCCATATCGGCAATTCCTTTATACATGGATACAGTAACCGCCCAAACTTCTCCATCGACCAGAATCTGGATAGGATGCTCTTGAAGCCACGAAAGTTCCGATTCCAGTCTGGTCAGCAGTACACGGATGAGCTCTTCTCGTGGCTTCACTCTGCCGTAGAGCACACCAGCCAGGATAGACTTGAAATAACTGTCGGCATCCGTACTCGCTAGGTTGTCCAGTCTTAGATATACGGGCCACATTTCACGTCTAAATAACTTTGTTTTTACCAAGAGGAGTATTTCATCTATAATCTTGGGTGTAATTGAAATACTTGGACAATCGCGACGGAACGAATCCATCAGTTGAGAAGGATAAAAGCAGTTTCAACTGTCTCGCTGCAAACTGATCTCGCGTCTCAATACTGCTGTAGAACCCATCACTGAGTCTGCTGTCACTGCGATCGACGCGCATATTGTTCTGAAATACTCTTTGTTACCATCAGCTTGTTTGATGTTGATGAAATTAATTGTGACCGAATGAGAATGGCGGCCGTCGCGTTCGACGCTCTCGGGCGAGCATGCGAAACGACCACACAACCATCGACTACGAACGGGGACGGCACCGGCTTGCAGCAATCAGCTCTGCAGAAGGGGGAGTGGGGCTGGCCGCCGTTGGGCTCCAACACTCGTCCTAGAGCGGCATATGCGACGGCCGCCTACTAAGCACGCCGGCCGCGTGGGCCGCCATTCTCATTCGGACACACTTTACTTACCCCATTCTCGTGCAGTTGTCTGTGGAACGCGATAATTTGTCGCACATATGCTGCTAGTAAATCTTCCAGCTGTGGCGCTATTTCGATTGTCTGCACCTCCATTCTTTGCGCAAGCTTGGCACGCTTAACGCGCATTCTGAAGTGGGTTGTATGTTATGGGTTTGTGTTTGCTCACAATCTGTGGAAAGAATGTTAATTAAAGTCTCACTGTCGAAAACTGCAAGCTCGGTTAGTGCAGCGACCATGAACTCTATTCAGTTCGCTGCAGCATTCACTGCCGAAGAAACGCTGTTCTCTCTGATACCGGCTCAATATCTCATTGTACAGAGGTTGTATATCGCGGCGGTACTAAATACAAAGTAATCAATTTTGTTTGCCATGAACAGTTCTATTATAGCTTATGAGTATTCTTTACCGAAACTACCGGTACCTCACGATCAGGGATGTGCGGAAAAAATATTTTTGGAAACAGAAAACAGAAAATCCAAATTGACAGAAAACAGAAAACAGAGAAAAATCTCCAAAAATGGGCAGAAAACAGAAAACAGAAAATTTTCAAAAATCAATAAAATTTGTTCAGCGTACACTATATAAGTTTTCCAACAGCATAAAATTTATATACATTTTTAGGTTATAAATGTTTTTTTAGCCTAATTTTGAAAATCCAACAATTGGCCAGAGTGATGAGTACGCAAAAAAAACGCAGATTATCAGCGCGGAGACGACAATTTTCTCTTTAACCTTCCTTTCCCCATACAATACCAGCTAGATTACTCGATCAGAAGCTTCATATGCATGTGCAAGAATTTCGTAGATACAGTGACAGCGAGTTAACCCTTCCCTAGTTTACAGATTTTTACACTGATTTTGGGAGAACTGCTGATTTGAACAGTGTACTACTCCTCAGTGCCCGAAAGTCGCGCGTAACGAGCGGCTGTGCCTCTCGAGTATGAATGGCCTGACACTCCGTTTGCTCCACCGTTGTGGGGTCGCTCGTACCTCTGTGAGAGTTTCATCATCTGCTTCATAGCCCCACCATCAAGTTCATCGCGCTTCAACTTTTTAAAATTCCGCATCGTCCTGCGTTGCAATGAGTCAGAATACGCACTCGGAAATTGCGTGTGTGATACATTTGGGGCCCAACTTTTCCCCGCACCACTAAAGCGGTGTCGCTGGAATAATCATAGTCAGTTCTCACGTGTAGAAGTAGTTATACTCGGACACCGGGCCAGTGCGCTATGAATAACGGGCGTTGAAGGCAGTGTTCACGATAATCTTCAATTTTGAGATTATTCGCTATATTAATTAAGTGGCCTCCGGGTAGAACTAAAATGACGTAGAAATTGAGAAAAACGCAGCAGAAGTACACGAAATCTTTAAGTATCCCCCGCCTCTTAAGTATCACAGGAAGTGTTTGTAGTGACAATGCAATCTTTTGTGGACCCGTCCTTTGCAATTCTCTACTCTCTTATGCTCCGTTATTTCCTTAGGGCCCTAGCTAATCTTGCTTGGCATAAAATATTCTTCTTTTTTCGATTGACCCAATTTTTCACCGATGGCAACCACCATGAACATGTTCATCCAACTGGACAACTAGTCCATGTTGGTGAATAATGTCACTGAAATGCGACGTTTTAATGCATTTCTCGTCGTTTCTTCGTAATTTTGTTAACACTTGGAGGCCAACGCTTTGTTTTATGTGAAAAACTTGGGGACGAAAATCATCGTGAACACTGCCTTTAAGTAGGATTGATGGCTCATTAGTGTTAGTATACAATAACATTATAATTTTCGCGTCATTTGACTGCATTGCATGCCTTCTGAAGAATTCATCAACGACAAACCTCTTGGTAATGGTAACCACTATAAGATAAAGATAAAAGCTTGGTTTTTCGAATCCCTTTTAGGTTACGGAGAGCTTTCATCGTCGTATTTGAATGCATTTTGGGTCTATTTAGTGACTTGTTGGCGAGCCGACTTTCCAGTGAGTAGGTTCGTCTCCTCCACATAGACCTTGCACCAACTCAAGGACCTCGGAGGAATAGTACAGTCTACCGCAATGTTAAAAGGACATGGTGCGGTTGCGGTCACACACTAAAACTACGGTGGAAAACCTGGATATTTGCCAAATTCCGCCATCGCTCGACACAGCTGATATTCTGGGTGAGTTACGGTTTTCTTTCCACGCTTGTTTATGCTTCATTTTTGTTTCTGACTCTTATAATATTACGAATAGGGGCTTTTCTTAGTGGGCGAGAGGGATTCGCCGTTTTTTTTTTGAAAATAGAACTTTGAAAAAAAGACACGAAGCCCGAACAAACGGCTAATTTCCCTCATGCACTATGAGTAGCCCCTATTCGCAATATTTGAACAGTCGGAAACAAAAATAATGCCGAAACAAACAAGAAAAAAAAACAGAAAAACCGTAACACAATAAGCAAATCAGTTGTGCAGTCGATCGAAAATGAAATCTGGCAAAGAGCCAGGTTTTCCACCGTAGTTTTACTGTGTGACCGCAACCGCTCCATGTCCTTTTAACATTGCGGTAAACTGTAGGTTTGGCTGACCTTAGGCGAGGATCGAATCCGATCGAGTAGTGCGAGAAGCAGCGCCTCCTGCCACCACGCCACAAGCGCTGGGGTAGATAAAAGTATGGCGAGTAGAAGTGTTTGGTGTGGGGAGAACTATATAACACTCAGGTTACATTAACCCTCAACCTATTGGCTTACCTTTGATAAAACCGGCCTTCGGCCGCAATGGCAATCCTGCTACGAATCGCGATTCACTATTTTTCTGTTTTCTGTCGAATTTTGCCTATTTTTACAGAAAACAGAAAAAAACTGGCCACAAATGGGCAGAAAACACAAAATTCCGCACATCCCTGCTCACGATACAACACTACCATCAACTGCTCAATCCATTTGACTTGTTCGGTTGAAAACGAGAAGTGTTGAAGGAGCATCGCATAATAAAGAATCTTGTCTTCTCTCGCTAAACATAGCATGCTATTAATATCAACAGGCTTTTCTTTTCATTCCAAAAAGGATATGGGAAAAAACGCACACATAATGTTGTCCATCATTCTGAGAAATTGAAGAGGTTCTTCTTGTTCGTCAGCCGGGGCGGCTTCTTCAGGATTGAGGAGCGGTTCATCCTCTGGTTCATCTACTTCTACGTCTTCATAATTTGGATGCAATTCCTCCGCCGGACCTTCTCCCAATTCGCGGATTCTTCTCGCTAGCTGTTCCCGGCCTTGACGACGCTCTTCCTCGAGGTTCTCTGGAAAGCAATATGCCACTTAGGGCGTTAAAGCTAGTGAACCTGAGAAAAGATGTCGAAGTAACTGACCCCCATGTCTTCTCGCTCCAGTTTGGGATACTGTGTGAGGTCTGTATCGCTTCGGGAGATCCTGCGACATAATATTCCGTTATTTTCGTTATCGTGTTGCAAAATACAGTTTGCCTGGAAATAGGCGGATAATGGGTACTCAGTTCAGATGCCTGCGACAACTCTTTCGAGCCGAAGCAGAGCTGCACTGCAAGATGTTAGCAGCGCACAAAGATTCAACGGATCGCCTGTCATCCTTCGTGACCCAAACAGCGGCCAGATATTCACTACATTGCAGCCTGTAATTCTCCAGGACACCGGCGCTACCCAGTACACGAAGGACCGCAGCTGATCCCAGAGGACGATATCCCAATCGATGATAAAGAAAATCATGGTCAAGGTAGGACTACCTCCTTCATAGTACCAGCTTCGTAACGTAACTTACAAGTTTGAGGAAACCCCAACATACGGCCCGAGTTCGGTTTTGCGGAAGTCCAGCCTACACGTACTACAAGGACGCTTCCACAATGTGTACAAGGAAATACCATGAAGATTAGCGAAGCGGCCTAGCTCATGGCACAACAGCAAAGATCGGGTGGATTCAGCGGTCGTTTGTATGAAGTATGTTCCAGTATGGCGATTCCTGTTTCTTCGATCGGCGAGACGCCTATATTTTTAGGAATTCTTGAAAATCTCGTCTCGTGTGGAGCACTTCGTTTATGAAGAAGATTGCGAGCCAAGAGACGGTCTCTGTTTGCGATGGGAGGGACGTATAAGGGTCAGTCAACTGTGTGTTTTGATAGTGGTAAACAACCAACTAAATCAGTTTTAGAATGACGTGCGGGACCTGCAGTGTAAAGCAAAGTGGAGGGACTTGGAGCGCAAAATCGAGACGAGGGATGTGAACTCTTCTGCACCGTTGTCGGCCGGAAAGACGCTATCAATAGCGAAATGTGTAAAGAAGTGGCGGATCGCGTCAGAGCCGCCATTCGTTGAGGTAGTCGTAACAGAACAACGAATTGTAACATTTCCTTATATATGATTTGTAGATGCTTGTGAATGAGGTGGGCCAGGGTTGGACCCCGCGCGTGTACGATACAGGCTTTCAACAAGCCACATCGTTCAATAGATGGTTGCTTCAAAGAGTGAGTTTGTCATCGTCTTGGAAAAATGTTGAAGCTGCAAAGTGTCAAATCCAAACTTCTTTCAGATAACGGATCTGCCGGAAGAGATCCGGTCATATGCAGTACGAGTTAATGGTCATAGAGGACGATCTGCCCTGAAAACGCTGCCTCACTCCATCGAGACCACTCTACTTGGTAACTTGTTTTTATTAACGAGATAACTCTGAGATCGAGTGCGTTTCATTTAGAATTTCTGCTGGATTGTTTTGGCTACGGCCACGACGAATTGCAGACGGGCATCGCGGGAGGCGCAACGCCATCGAGGTAGTATTTGGTGTAGATCTGTTTGCAACGCGCCGATAGTATGTGAATTCCTTGTCATTTTACAGATACTTTCTATCGCTGGGGCGGTCTGATGCCGAGCGCGAAATGGTGCTGGAGACACTTGCGGGAGAAAGAATTCGATGGCGCGTACAACTGTTTCGTGGGCTGCAGAAAGCTTTGTTAGTTTTTTACTATTTAGTGGATTTCTTTCCTATCTAGCCTCGAATTAACGGTGTTTTTCAGGCAGGATGTCCGGGGCTATGACTATGATGTGGAGAACACTAGACGAAAAATACCGTGCGGTACAAATTGCCACGATAGCCGTAAAATATAGTGTATGGTGCAATTACACAACTCACACCGGGGATCACGCCTGTAATTCCAGTGCAACCGCATTCTCAATAAATAATCACATAGGAACGGTTGTTTGGCGGTGGAAAAGGGATTGCCGGTGCAACCGCGGAAGCAAGAATAGAGATATCAGGTTGAAATCACTTGAAACCCAGATTGGACGGTGCAGCCTTCGGCTGCACCGTCAGGCAAGGGAGGTGATCCCCGGGTGGGGGTTGATTTTCGTGTTGGCTGCAATTCGGAGTGGTTTAAATCACTTGAGACCCTGGATGGACGGTGCAGCCTTCGGCTGCACCGTCAGGCAAGGGAGGTGATCCCCGGGTGGAGGCTGATTTTAGTGTTGGCTGCAATTCGGGGTGGTTTAAATCATTTGAGACCCTGGATGACCGTCAGGCTAGGGGGGTAATCCCCGGGTGGGGGCTGATTTTCATGTTGGCTGCAATTCGGAGTGGTTTAAATCATTTGAGACCCTGGATGGACGGTGCAGCCTTCGGCTGCACCGTCAGGCAAGGGAGGTAATCCCCGGATGGAGGCTGATTTTAGTGTTGGCTGCAATTCGGAGTGGTTTAAATCACTTGAGACCCTGGATGGACGGTGCAGCCTTCGGCTGCACCGTCAGGCAAGGGAGGTAATCCCCGGGTGGAGGCTGATTTTAGTGTTGGCTGCCATTCGGGTGGTTTAAATCATTTGAGACCCTGGATGGACGGTGCAGCCTTCGGCTGCACCGTCAGGCAAGGGAGGTGATCCCCGGGTGGAGGCTGATTTTAGTGTTGGCTGCAATTCGGAGTGGTTTAAATCATTTGAGACCCTGGATGGACGGTGCAGCCTTCGGCTGCACCGTCAGGCAAGGGAGGTAATCCCCGGGTGGAGGCTGATTTTAGTGTTGGCTGCAATTCGGAGTGGTTTAAATAATTTGAGACCCTGGATGGACGGTGCAGCCTTGTGCAGCCTTCGGCTGCACCGTCAGGCAAGGGAGGTAATCCCCGGGTGGAGGCTGATTTTAGTGTTGGCTGCAATTCGGAGTGGTTTAAATCATTTGAGACCCTGGATGGACGGTGCAGCCTTCGGCTGCACCGTCAGGCAAGGGAGGTAATCCCCGGGTGGAGGCTGATTTTAGTGTTGGCTGCAATTCGGAGTGGTTTAAATCATTTGAGACCCTGGATGACCGTCAGGCAAGGGGGGTAATCCCCGGGTGGGGGCTGATTTTCATGTTGGCTGCAATTCGGAGTGGTTTAAATCATTTGAGACCCTGGATGGACGGTGCAGCCTTCGGCTGCACCGTCAGGCAAGGGAGGTAATCCCCGGGTGGAGGCTGATTTTAGTGTTGGCTGCAATTCGGAGTGGTTTAAATAATTTGAGACCCTGGATGGACGGTGCAGCCTTGTGCAGCCTTCGGCTGCACCGTCAGGCAAGGGAGGTAATCCCGGAATGGAGGCTGATTTTAGTGTTGGCTGCAATTCGGAGTGGTTTAAATCATTTGAGACCCTGGATGGACGGTGCAGCCTTCGGCTGCACCGTCAGGCAAGGGAGGTAATCCCCGGGTGGAGGCTGATTTTAGTGTTGGCTGCAATTCGGAGTGGTTTAAATCATTTGAGACCCTGGATGGACGGTGCAGCCTTGTGCAGCCTTCGGCTGCACCGTCAGGCAAGGGAGGTAATCCGCGGGTGGAGGCTGATTTTAGTGTTGGCTGCAATTCGGAGTGGTTTAAATCATTTGAGACCCTGGATGGACGGTGCAGCCTTCGGCTGCACCGTCAGGCAAGGGAGGTAATCCCCGGGTGGAGGCTGATTTTAGTGTTGGCTGCAATTCGGAGTGGTTTAAATCATTTGAGACCCTGGATGACCGTCAGGCAAGGGGGGTAATCCCCGGGTGGGGGCTGATTTTCATGTTGGCTGCAATTCGGAGTGGTTTAAATCATTTGAGACCCTGGATGGACGGTGCAGCCTTCGGCTGCACCGTCAGGCAAGGGAGGTAATCCCCGGGTGGAGGCTGATTTTAGTGTTGGCTGCAATTCGGAGTGGTTTAAATCATTTGAGACCCTGGATGGACGGTGCAGCCTTCGGCTGCACTGTTAGGCAAAGGAGGTAATCCCCGGGTGGAGGTTGATTTTAGTGTTGGCTGCGATTCGAAAAAAAAACATTTAAAACCAAAAATCGGCAAGGAAAGAAAACTTCGGGTGTGGGCCGATCTTACTGTTGGTCAAAACTCTGATTGAAGAAATGAAACCGAGCAGCCTTATAGTCAGAGTGAATAGATAACAAACGAGGTTGAAATTCTTGTCTGATTACCCAAAATCCCTTCAATTACCAAGCCAGTACCCTTATTAACTCTCAGTCACATTTCACTGCCACTTTCATGAACATTTCTACCTGAAATTACCGCTTTCCGAAGGAGACGTGAAAGTTTTTTCAAGATTTCCGCAGCTAACCAATAAAATAGGCGTCAATGTTACCATGGATTCTGCATCTACACCATCACACAAGACATTTTACGGCTATCGTGGCAATCGGTACCGCACGGTATTTGGAGTTTACTGTGGAGAACGGAGGCTGGATACCAGTTGATGTAGGTTTCGGTTCTGTTAGCCTCATTTTTTGATAAGTTTCGTGCAGCTGGTGCCTCGTTGGGGCGGAAGGGGAGGGGAGTCGTAATCCCACGTCCCTTGCCATTCTCAGGTAATGGACGTCATTCAAGCAGCACTTGTGTGCGACTTTTTTGCAGGGTGAATAGTACCATTGGGCTATTGAATATCTCTATGGTGCCGAACGTGCTTTTTAGTTTAAAGAGTGCCTGGAGTTTGTTTTTTCAGGATGACGGGCATGAATAGTATAGTCTACAGCGAGTGCGAGTATGGAGCTTCGGGGAATCGTTCTGCTCCTAAACAAATCATACGTATCGATCAAACATGTTCAGACAGGTAATTGCAGGTAAACATGTTTTGTCACTTCAACAGGCATGTTTTAACGTTAGGAGCAAATCGGTTCCCCGAAGCTCTATACCGCTATTCGTCTACAGCAATTAAAGGCAGTGGTCACGATGAAAAACGTTATCGAAAAAACAACAAAAATCAGCTTAGATCAAAAACAGCTGAAAAACTATGAAGGTAGCGCGGTGAAAAACGGTCTACAAATAGAGTTTTTAGGGCCCAAAGAAGCTAGTTCGTGCACACGTGCACAGCGATGACGAAACAGATCGCAGTCTCATGCCGAGCAGTCAAAAATCATCGACATTGAGAGGACGAAATAAATGCAAATTTAACGAATAAAAACAGTTGAATAATGAAAGCATCACTTCAGTCAATGTTTTTGACTAGATGTGTAAATAAATTCGAAGGTTCATTGATTGACATTCAATTTCAAGCCAGCTGATGTTCTTGATATAAGAGGTCATCGATGCCGATGATGTGGAGAGGGCTCGTCCACCATCAAAAGACTAGAAAGTTCAGGTTTTAAATTCGGCCCAAAACAGTGGTTTTTTCGCGATTTTTTGTTATAGGTCCTACTACTCGAGACCCAGGAAAGGATTTGGAGAGAAAAAGACGACAAGCACATTTGATCGCGACCACTGCCTTTAAAGTAGGACCTGGTGAGGTTGCGGACTCTTCCTAACATACTGTAGCCTGATTGCATTATCACTCATTTTTTCGAGTTAACTGAGATTGGTCGGTGAGTTTTTGTTTCCACTGTCCTATTTTCATAGCTTCCACAGGTGTGGTTGTATCGGTGAAAACACAGACTCACCGATCTATCACAGCTGCTTCGGAAAAATTAGTGATACCACTAACGAACTACCGTATGTTAGCACGAGTCCGCAACCTCACCAGGTCCTACCTCCATTGCTGTAGACTATAGAACATTTAAGTTTACACTGCTTTCATATCTCATATATTTGGCGGTTGTTTTGGAGAAAACAGAATGACAGAAATGGGGAAACCACCGCTCCATTCCAAAATAGCGTGATAAGAATTCCAACGCGGCTACCTGGAGATAAGATACAAACCATACTTCCGTGGCAGGGCGGGAGTGTAATGTTGGTGGCTGGTGTGGGACTCGCTCGGAAGCCGTCCGCGGTAGATGGGGAAGGCAGACTTTCTTCAGGTTGGAAATGTGTTTTTGTTGGGTGGGGTATGCTGTCTGTGATGGTATTCACCGTTGGTCTCACAATCCGCCAGTAGCGCTATGTAGTCTGGGTAGAATGATATCATATCGCCAATTCTGTATGTAATAATCCTATAAATATCACGGCATAAATTTGGCGAAATTCGGTGAATATTTCAAGTTTGAGCATCTGTGCATTACAGTTCCTTGTGCCGTTTACATATACCGTCGTTTTCGGAGTGAAATTTCCGTTTCGCAATTGAGGACTACGGTTGTTGCATCAAGCGACGCGATGATATTCGTGCTGGTAGAAAGGCGAATCGTGCCGAGACCAAGTGGTCCCAGCACGATCATCATCCTATTGCGTGGTGCAACCGCCTTGTCCGAAGATGCGGACCGGATTTTGGCTCCGGGAACGAAAGTTAAGGTTCTATCGAGTTCCGCCAAGCTATGCCACTGGGGCGTATATAAAACAGTATCCGCAAAAATGCTCACGTGGTATCATTTTATCAAGTTCTTGATGTATGTATGCACAATAGTGCCCTCGTCATAGTCGGCCGAAAACTGGCCGTCCTAGTCCCACCTGGTTGATATGTATGAGAAACACACAAAACGGCAAGTGATGAAGTGATAAAATTCATTCTGAACTGACCTTCTGTAGGTCATCCGAGGCCTTATCAGTTGGTTTTTCATCATTCGAGACTGTTCTTATCAGTTGAGGCCAATTCTTATCTGATCATAGGGCGATATTTATCATATATGTCAATCGAAAATGATTTTCATCACTTCATTTCTTCTCGTTTTGCCTGTCTCTCACACACATACAACGAATGGGACTGGGACGGCCGGTTTTCAGATATATCGACGGGTGGGACTGGGGCGGCCGGTTTTCGACCGACTATGACGGGGCTTAATGATTTGCGAAAATATATGGACATTTATCTATTCTTCTTCCAGCACCGAGCGAAACGGGCTCGCACTGAGCCCAATTCTCAGTCCTCGCAGTCGAGCGGCGTTGGAACATCGTCCGAGATGTAGCTTTTCGATCCCAATGGCTCCGGTCGTCCACTTTTCATTTCCACTGCAGTTCATGCTCGACTAGCAACATGCTTACCGTTGCGGCTCCATACTTAGGTTATTATCTCTATTTTTTGTATAGTTGTCTTTCTTTCTCAGCAAACCCCTTTTTTGTTGTCAATATATTCTTTGAATATGGTGATTTTTTCGTCAGGGTTCCCTTCTAGTAGTCGTTTTTGAAAATCACAAAATTCTACTAGGTTTCTTGTTCATCACATTGAAGATTTTTTAGGTAGATTTCTGTAGTATTCGCGTTACAAGTTTTGTTAGGTTAAGAGTTTCTTATTTTGGATTTTTTTCGAAAGAAATGTGAATTCTAGAACCACATTTTTTGATGGCGAAGGCGGTAATTTGGGGCCTGATGCCACTTCCTACGGTTTGTTCAGTACGGTGTGTTCGTTACGGTGTGCTCAATACGGTGTGTTCAGTACGGCTTGTTTTTGTTTTGAGATCTTTTGAAGACTTCATTAGGCCCCGGTCATAGTTGGTGCTATTTGCATCTGCATCCCCCCCGCACCCCCCAACACCCCCCCGCACCCCCCAACACCCCCCCGCACCCCCCAACACCCCCCAACACCACCCCGGTCGATACGTATGTTTAAAATGATGGAGTGAGGTTGAGAAAATCACTCGATGCATCCAACTAGATATGACGATGATTACGTGGCCAACAGGATTGCACCTGTTCAGAGAAATAGTGAAGGCGAGTATGGTGAAGTCACGGAGGTAGCAGTAAGGTTAGCTTTCTAGTGACACGCAATGTTTTATCATCGACCCACCCACCCGGTGATTTTCTCATCCGCCGTCATCCACGTATTGCATGGATATCGACCGCGTCGGATACATTGAGTGATTTTCTCAACCTCACTCCATCATTTTAAACATACGTATCGACCGGGGGTGCGGGGGCTGTTGGGGGTGCGGGGAGCGGGGGATACACCGAGTGATTTTCTCAGCTTCACCTCACCATGTTGTTCATACGTATCGACCGGGTGGGTGTTGGGGGGTGTTGGGGGGTGCGGGGGGGATACACCGAGTGATTTTTGCATCCCATTTCCAATGCATTCTGTGTGTATCGACCGGGCTGGAGGCGTCGGCTCATCCAACTATGACCGGGGCCTTAGCTCAAAGAGGGATTATTCCTAGTATTGCGTGATTGTTGAAAATTTTTGTTGAAAATTTTACTAGCTCAAGGAGTCGGATTATTCCTTGTATCGAATGATTGTTGAACTGTGGCCGTATAAATGAAACTTCAGAAAGCTTCCCGGTAAGGTTAAAACCTTCCCGCTGTCGGACGAGTTTTCCGCCATCCATTTACCCGGCTACCCGACGGGTAGACGGGAAGGTTCCTGGTTACCCGGCGGGTAGACAGGTAGGTTCCTGGCTACCCGGCGGGTAGACAGGTAGGTTCCTGGCTACCCGGCGGGTAGACAGGTAGGTTCCTGGCTACCCGGCGGGTAGACCGGTAGGTTCCTGGCTACCCGGCGGGTAAACAGGTAGGTTCCTGCCTACCCGTCGATTGAAGATGGGTAATATCTTCCCGTCAATGAGCTTTCGCACTTTCCGTCTTCCATTCATTGAGTTTAGTGTTGCTTTTATTTCTCTATTCGACCTCATATTTGTACATGACTTACATTTTGGAAGGCACTTCCTGTAGCTCTCGCAATGTGTCAACTCGTGCTGAATTCTGTCCCTGTAGCTTTCGTTAAACCTTTAAACCGATCGCTTCTCTTCATCATTTGTTTTATGCTTGATGGCCAGACTCTCTTGATTTGAAATTCAATTTTTTCTTGAGAGTCGTATGCATTAAACATGTCACATATGAAGAGCATTCTTTGAAAAAATTCACTTTTTTCTATTTATCGCTAGAATTCGCTCAAAATAGAGAGAGTATCGAAATCAATGAGCTACCGACAGGAATTTTTTAATATAAGACCAACCAACAAGTTTAGTTTTCACTTTAATAAATTAATTAACTCGAATTCCAATTTTCGTATTTTACAATATTTCGATTTCTTGCGATTGGATAAACCAGCAAATTCAATGTTTGCAATCCTGAACGGATTAATTCCATTTTTGCAATACTTAATCCACTTAATTAGATTATCTTACTTTCTGGTCCGAGAAACATCAACTTCATTCTTCAAACCAATAAGTTAGATTCTGATGAGAAACGAAGAATTGAGCCGGTTTTTGCATTCTCTAAACGAACGGATAAATTGTTTTTTTGCGAGTAGATTCGATTTCCTTGACTTTGGACCAGAACTATGGAAACCATTTTGGCGTTGTACGAGTTGAGCTAAGTTAAGTACATAACAAAAATGTTCATGTTACGAGTGATAAATACCCGTACATGCCGAAAAAGAATGAGCGCGTGAAAAAATCGGTGACATATCTCTTCGAACTACGGTAAGACAGATGCTGCGTCGCGTACGTGATTTCCGAGCGAGGCAACATCTGTCTTACCGTAATCCAAAACTTCAGGGACCTCTGAGAAAAATTGCCGCTTCAGTGCCGGAAAAGTACCGCGACCCTCGACTATGCCGCGATACTACCGCTGCGGCTCCATGATAGGACGATTCTGTTGCCGTGTCTTGAGCCTCGACATCAGCGCGTCAGTACCGCATTGGCTGCGCGTTAGAACCGCACCGGCTCCGCGAGGACGCAGCAGCGAATAAGCGTGGAGTACGATGCACTGTCCTGTGTGGTAAAACGAAATTGTCGCCAGTTCAATTACCCAAGTTTGATGTACATTCCATATTTGGCGGAAACCTCTGTGATAAGGGGCCCCGTCTAAGTCGGTCGATAAGCTATAGCCACCCCGGTCGATACGTATGCAATGCATTGCGCACTCAAGGCGAAAAATCCCCCGGTGTGTCCGGAGTGCACCCGCGCGCTGCGTCCTGGCCCCTCCGAGTCCGTCCCGGTCGATACGTATGCAATATATTGATCGATATACCCCCGATGTGTCCGTCCTGCGCCGTGTGCAGTGCGCTCGAGTGCGCCAGCCTAATCGATACGCATACAGCCGACCACTAAGGACGGCGGAGGACGGCGTAGAATCATTCGGAGCTGAAGAGGACGGCGCAGTCCGGTTTTCGGCCGACTATGATCAGGCAGAGGACCAAACAACCGCAGCTGCGTATTTTCGTTTCTAGTCCGCCTAGTTTTATTGTAATTCTTGCATAACTTCGTATGAGATTCTCTGCCGGAGCGGCGTCGGCACTGCCGCGTAGCCGCTGCGGCTCCGCGGTGCCGCGATATAGCCGATTCGGTGCCTGTAGGCGGCGAAGCGGCACTATCGCGAAGCCGCAGCAGCAATTTCTCTCAGAGATGCAGGTGGGAGCGCTTCTTCTTTGAACTCTCCGCTTGTCAACTCGTTTGGTTCAGAGTATATCAACGTAACAGATGATAAACTCCACGCATAAAGAGATAAAAAAACATTATTGAAAAAGCTAAGAACTTCCCTCAATGAATGGCTCTCTCTATACGATCGAATAAGAATTCTTATTTGATTACTGACCGATAACGGCGCGCATTAATCTGGAACTTACTCAGACAAAATGCCACTCTACACCCATTTAGAAGGCTGGCATTGTCAGCGGCATAGTGGCCGTAAAGCCCAAAATTCAAAGTTCTGTCGCCCGCGGCAGTGACTGTTTGATACCCGGGCAACAAGCCGCCCATAAAACAAGCCACTGAATCCGAAAGGCCCGCGCGATGAGCCCCTCTGGATGATATGGGCTGGTCTTGAAGCCCAAAAATATACATACGGCGCACCGCTACACGACCGGCACCTCGGCAGCGGGCGCTGTCGGTACACTGGAAGGCACGCAGGGCTGCCAATGCAGCGAGCACCAGCATGGCTCGCTGGCTGTTGGACGGGGCTGCCAGTGTCTGGACGGGTGAAGTACCGCAAACTTGGGTAATCGATCCGACGACATTGCCGACATCTGAGTCCTTTCTCAAGAGTGCGTCGTACGCTCCCCTTGGAAACGGGCGTCGAGCTTCTTTTTGGCGTGCACGCTTTGCCTGTGATATGCACTATTCCGCCCTTCTCGACACGATAGACACTCTCCCGTGTCAGGATGGGAAGCACGTGCTTATCGCGTATCTTTAGGAAAGTGGCCGAATCGGCTTGGGCGTCGAGCTTCTTTTTGTTTGAGTTACGCCTCTCGCCAAAAATTCAATTCGTTCGTGAAAACCTGTAGTTTGTACACCACTTGAGTGCAGCCGTATAGTGCTACTTAGGAAATACGGTGCCTTGTATCTATATTCCTTTTCAAATTCGTAATACTATTCCGTTGGAGTCTTTCACAACTTCCTATTTCGAACGTACATCTACCAAATTTCCTGTTATGAACACCCCGCTCTATTCGAATCCCTCCCTTTAATTGAACCCCCCCAATTGAAAATTAAAACACCCCCCTCTATTAGAGCCCCTCCCCACTCAGCTGAAAAGATACTGGAGACCCATTCCTACCGGACGTGAATTGCTTCCGAAGAGACTGATCTTGAGAAAGACTTGAACAATGACTCTATTGATAATGATCTCTTAATGTTCGCCGCGCAATTCATTATTGTCCCATTTTGGCTTGCCTAATAAATTTTGAAAGCCTATATTCACTCTTGTATTTTCTGTTGAAAAATAGAGCCTCCCCTCTATTTGAACCCCTTCCTCTAATTGAGCCCTCATTTTGGAGGAGGTTGAAAAATAGTACACCCGGGTGTTTAAGTACAGGAAATACGGTATGTTCTCATGCAAACCATCGCTCCGAGCGGGACCGGGTCCTCCCAATTATGACGTCATCGCCCGGACAGCGGCCGAGGGGCCAACTAGCACCGCGGTCCCTGTCCGGTGCCAGTTTGCCCCTCGGTCGCTCTCGGGGCCATCGCCAGAAATAGAGAGACGCGGGATTGGTTGTTCTTTGAGTGATAACGTGCGAGCCACGTTATCACTCAAAGAACAATCAATCCTGCGTGTATAAAAGGCGGCTCGCCTCGTGTAGACGGGTAGTTGGCCTTTCGAGGCCACTCTTGAGAGTGACCTCGGATCACTCTCAGGATGACAATTTTTGGCGGCCAAGGGGATCCCTCTTGGCCCGCGGTGCGGAAGGCTTCCTCATTGCGGACCATGCTGGGATGGTATCCTTGTTGCGGCCTGTGGCAGGACTAACCTCCTGACCCACAGGCTGTAACAGGTACCTTATCCTCTTAACAGGCTTAATCCTCTCCAGAAGAGGCGGAAATAAAGAAAAAATGGCTATTAGGAAATTTTTGAAAATCGCCCGAACAGAGACCGCAGTGCCAGTTGGGACCGAAGATCGCTCCGAGCGATACTGCTGTGGCCCGGAGAGCGGCTGCTGTGGCCCGAGTAGATGGCTAATTTTCGCTCGGAGCAGAGAGGCAGCGCCGCTCGAGTAGCTCTCCGGTACCGCTCGGAGCGATGGTTTGCCTGAGGAGGTGAAATCGAGGGCGATGATCGCATCGAGCGTGATATTGTGGCGTAATTTGCAACAAACTCCCTCCAACCTGACCTTTTCCCGCGATACATTTTTACTCCTGAGAAGATAATAGCCCGACGATTCTAGACTTCAATATTATAACTGTTTTGCTTCGCGTCAAAAGGGTTATGATTTGGCATTGAATAGTTTGTGAGAATCTCGTAAAAGAAGTGCGAATGATTTGGTATGCGATTAAACTGGGAGCAAACGCCTAAAATTCAGTAAAGTAATGGAACATTGATTTTGGCTGTGAACTTGTTCAATAAACAGCGAAAATTGAAAGCAACATTGAAAAAAAAAAAACAGATCACACCCGTATTTTATCCAATGGAGCTAATATATACAGCTTAATTTCACAAAGCCAAGACTCAAGTTTTAACTTACTCCCAAAATTCAGAAACACGCATTCCCAACCATTACTGGTCTTCATGTCTATATGTTCGCTAGCGGATAAGTAAATAAAATGCATTCGTATGAGGAACATTTTTAATTGAATTGAAAATATCATCACACAGTGGGTTTTTACAAATGTTGTCGTCTAAAGGAATCGCAGCCACACGAAGATTTGTGGGTGCTCAATAAGACGGGTGTGATTTGGTTTTGCAATGCTACACCTAGTTGTCGCTGTTTATTAAACAAATGCACAGACAAATCAATTTTTCATCGTTTCACTGATTTTTTAGCGTTTGCCTCATGACCTTCCGATCGTTATCTTCCGTAACGTACCTTTCAGATGCATCGTTCGCGCTGAAAACGAATGTACCGAAGCACTCTTACATGGATCCCGTTCATTTTATATGGCGTCCGACGCACTTTGACATGGGTCCCGCACACTTTATATGGCGTCCGGCGCACTCTTACATGAATCCCGCACACTTTATATGGCGTCCGGCGCACGCTTACATGGGTCCCGTACACTTTCTATGGCGTCCGGCGCATTTTCACATGGGTTCCGTACACTTTTTATGGCGTCTGGCGCATTTTTACATGGGTCCCGTACACTTTCTATGGCGTCCGAAGCAATCTTACATTGGCCCCGTGTACTTTCTATGGCGTCCGGTGCACTATTACTCGGGTCCCGTTCATTTTATATGGCGTCCGGCGCACTTTTACATGGGTCCCGTACACTTTCTATGGCGTCCGGAGCACTCTTACATTGGTCCCGTACACTTTCTATGGCGTCCGGAGCACTCTTACATTGGTCCCGTACGCTTTCAATGGCTTCCGGCGCACTCTTACATGGGTCCCGTTCATTTTATATGGCGTCCGGCGCACTCTTACATGAATCCCGCACACTTTATATGGCGTCCGGCGCACGCTTACATGGGTCCCGTACACTTTCTATGGTGTCCGGCGCATTTTCACATGGGTTCCGTACACTTTTTATGGCGTCTGGCGCACGCTTACATGGGTCCTGTATACTTTCTATGGCGTCTGGCGCATTTTTACATGGGTCCCGTACACTTTCTATGGCGTCCGAAGCAATCTTACATTGGCCCCGTGTACTTTCTATGGCGTCCGGCGCATTTTTACATGGGTCCCGTACACTTTCTATGGCGTCCGGAGCACTCTTACATTGGTCCCGTACGCTTTCAATGGCGTCCGGCGCACTCTTACATGGGTCCCGTTCATTTTATATGGCGTCCGGCGCACTTTTACATGGGTCCCGTACACTTTCTATGACGTCCGGCGCACGCTTACATTGGTCCCGCACACTTTCTATGGCGTCCGGGGCACGCTTACATGGGTCCCGTACACTTTATATGGCGTCCGGTGCATTTTTACATGGGTCCCGTACACTTTCTCTGGCGTCCGGAGCACTCTTACATTGGTCCCGTACACTTTCTATGGCGTCCGGCGCACGCTTACATGGGTCCTGTATACTTTCTATGGCGTCCGGCGCACGCCTACATGGGTCCCGTACACTTTCTATGACGTCCGGCGCACGCTTACATTGGTCCCGCACACTTTCTATGGTGTCCGGCGCATTTTCACATGGGTTCCGTACACTTTTTATGGCGTCTGGCGCACGCTTACATGGGTCCTGTATACTTTCTATGGCGTCTGGCGCATTTTTACATGGGTCCCGTACACTTTCTCTGGCGTCCGGAGCACTCTTACATTGGTCCCGTACACTTTCTATGGCGTCCGGCGCACGCTTACATGGGTCCTGTATACTTTCTATGGCGTCCGGCGCACGCTTACATGGGTCCCGTACACTTTCTCTGGCGTCCGGAGCACTCTTACATTGGTCCCGTACACTTTCTCTGGCGTCCGGAGCACTCTTACATTGGTCCCGTACACTTTCTATGGCGTCCGGCGCACGCTTACATGGGTCCTGTATACTTTCTATGGCGTCCGGCGCACGCTTACATGGGTCCCGTACACTTTCTCTGGCGTCCGGAGCACTCTTACATGGGTCCCGTATACTTTCTATGGCGTCCGGCGCACGCTTACATGGGTCCCGTACACTTTCTATGGCGTCCGGCGCATTTTTACATGGGTCCCGTACACTTTCTCTGGCGTCCGGAACACTCTTACATTGGTCCCGTACACTTTCTATGGCGTCCGGCGCACGCTTACATGGGTCCTGTATACTTTCTATGGCGTCTGGCGCATTTTTACATGGGTCCCGTACACTTTCTATGGCGTCCGAAGCAATCTTACATTGGCCCCGTGTACTTTCTATGGCGTCCGGCGCATTTTTACATGGGTCCCGTACACTTTCTATGGCGTCCGGAGCACTCTCACATTGGTCCCGTACGCTTTCAATGGCGTCCGGCGCACGCTTACATGGGTCCTGTATACTTTCTATGGCGTCCGGCGCACGCTTACATGGGTCCCGTACACTTTCTCTGGCGTCCGGAGCACTCTTACATGGGTCCCGTATACTTTCTATGGCGTCCGGCGCACGCTTACATGGGTCCCGTACACTTTCTATGGCGTCCGGCGCATTTTTACATGGGTCCCGTACACTTTCTCTGGCGTCCGGAGCACTCTTACATTGGTCCCGTACACTTTCTATGGCGTCCGGCGCACTTTTACATGGGTCCCGTACACTTTCTATGACGTCCCGCGCACGCTTACATTGGTCCCGCACACTTTCTATGGCGTCCGGCGCACTTTTATATGAGTCCCGTACACTTTCTATGGCGTCCGGAGCACTCTTACATTGGTCCCGTACGCTTTCAATGGCGTCCGGCGCACTCTTACATGGGTCCCGTTCATTTTATATGGCGTCCGGCGCACTTTTACATGGGTCCCGTACACTTTCTATGACGTCCGGCGCACGCTTACATTGGTCCCGCACACTTTCTATGGCGTCCGGGGCACGCTTACATGGGTCCCGTACACTTTATATGGCGTCCGGCGCATTTTTACATGGGTCCCGTACACTTTCTCTGGCGTCCGGAGCACTCTTACATTGGTCCCGTACACTTTCTATGGCGTCCGGCGCACGCTTACATGGGTCCTGTATACTTTCTATGGCGTCCGGCGCACGCCTACATGGGTCCCGTTCATTTTATATGGCGTCCGGCGCACTTTTACATGGGTCCCGTACACTTTCTATGGCGTCCGGAGCACTCTTACATTGGTCCCGTACACTTTCTATGGCGTCCGGAGCACTCTTACATTGGTCCCGTACGCTTTCAATGGCTTCCGGCGCACTCTTACATGGGTCCCGTTCATTTTATATGGCGTCCGGCGCACTCTTACATGAATCCCGCACACTTTATATGGCGTCCGGCGCACGCTTACATGGGTCCCGTACACTTTCTATGGTGTCCGGCGCATTTTCACATGGGTTCCGTACACTTTTTATGGCGTCTGGCGCACGCTTACATTGGTCCTGTATACTTTCTATGGCGTCTGGCGCATTTTTACATGGGTCCCGTACACTTTCTATGGCGTCCGAAGCAATCTTACATTGGCCCCGTGTACTTTCTATGGCGTCCGGCGCATTTTTACATGGGTCCCGTACACTTTCTATGGCGTCCGGAGCACTCTTACATTGGTCCCGTACGCTTTCAATGGCGTCCGGCGCACTCTTACATGGGTCCCGTTCATTTTATATGGCGTCCGGCGCACTTTTACATGGGTCCCGTACACTTTCTATGACGTCCGGCGCACGCTTACATTGGTCCCGCACACTTTCTATGGCGTCCGGGGCACGCTTACATGGGTCCCGTACACTTTATATGGCGTCCGGCGCATTTTTACATGGGTCCCGTACACTTTCTCTGGCGTCCGGAGCACTCTTACATTGGTCCCGTACACTTTCTATGGCGTCCGGCGCACGCTTACATGGGTCCTGTATACTTTCTATGGCGTCCGGCGCACGCCTACATGGGTCCCGTACACTTTCTATGGCGTCCGGCGCACGCTTACATTGGTCCCGCACACTTTCTATGGCGTCCGGCGCACTTTTACATGGGTCCCGTACACTTTCTATGACGTCCGGCGCACGCTTACATTGGTCCCGCACACTTTCTATGGCGTCCGGCGCACTTTTATATGAGTCCCGTACACTTTCTATGACGTCCGGCGCACGCTTGCATTGGTCCCGCACACTTTCTATGGCGTCCGGCGCACGCTTACATGGGTCCCTTACACTTTCTATGGCGTCCGGCGCATTTTTACATGGGTCCCGTACACTTTCTCTGGCGTCCGGAGCACTCTTACATTGGTCCCGTACACTTTCTATGGCGTCCGGCGCACGCTTACATGGGTCCTGTATACTTTCTATGGCGTCCGGCGCACGCTTACATGGGTCCCGTACACTTTCTCTGGCGTCCGGAGCACTCTTACATTGGTCCCGTACACTTTCTCTGGCGTCCGGAGCACTCTTACATTGGTCCCGTATACTTTCTATGGCGTCCGGCGCACGCTACATGGGTCCTGTATACTTTCTATGGCGTCCGGCGCACGCTTACATGGGTCCCGTACACTTTCTCTGGCGTCCGGAGCACTCTTACATGGGTCCCGTATACTTTCTATGGCGTCCGGCGCACGCTTACATGGGTCCCGTACACTTTCTATGGCGTCCGGCGCATTTTCACATGGGTCCCGTACACTTTCTCTGGCGTCCGGAACACTCTTACATTGGTCCCGTACACTTTCTATGGCGTCCGGCGCACGCTTACATGGGTCCTGTATACTTTCTATGGCGTCTGGCGCATTTTTACATGGGTCCCGTACACTTTCTATGGCGTCCGAAGCAATCTTACATTGGCCCCGTGTACTTTCTATGGCGTCCGGCGCATTTTTACATGGGTCCCGTACACTTTCTATGGCGTCCGGAGCACTCTCACATTGGTCCCGTACGCTTTCAATGGCGTCCGGCGCACGCTTACATGGGTCCTGTATACTTTCTATGGCGTCCGGCGCACGCTTACATGGGTCCCGTACACTTTCTCTGGCGTCCGGAGCACTCTTACATGGGTCCCGTATACTTTCTATGGCGTCCGGCGCACGCTTACATGGGTCCCGTACACTTTCTATGGCGTCCGGCGCATTTTTACATGGGTCCCGTACACTTTCTCTGGCGTCCGGAACACTCTTACATTGGTCCCGTACACTTTCTATGGCGTCCGGCGCACTCTTACATGAATCCCGCACACTTTATATGGCGTCCGGCGCACGCTTACATGGGTCCCGTACACTTTCTATGGCGTCCGGCGCATTTTCACATGGGTTCCGTACACTTTTTATGGCGTCTGGCGCATTTTTACATGGGTCCCGTACACTTTCTATGGCGTCCGAAGCAATCTTACATTGGCCCCGTGTACTTCCTATGGCGTCCGGTGCACTATTACTCGGGTCCCGCACTCTTTCTATGGCGTCCGGAGCACTCTTACATTGGTCCCGTACACTTTCTATGGCGTCCGGAGCACTCTTACATTGGTTCCGTACGCTTTCAATGGCGTCCGGCGCACTCTTACATGGGTCCCGTTCATTTTATATGGCGTCCGGCGCACTCTTACATGAATCCCGCACACTTTATATGGCGTCCGGCGCACGCTTACATGGGTCCCGTACACTTTCTATGGTGTCCGGCGCATTTTCACATGGGTTCCGTACACTTTTTATGGCGTCTGGCGCATTTTTACATTGGTCCCGTACACTTTCTATGGCGTCCGGCGTACGCTTACATGGGTCCTGTATACTTTCTATGGCGTCTGGCGCATTTTTACATGGGTCCCGTACACTTTCTATGGCGTCCGGAGCACTCTTACATTGGTCCCGTACGCTTTCAATGGCGTCCGGCGCACTCTTACATGGGTCCCGTTCATTTTATATGGCGTCCGGCGCACTTTTACATGGGTCCCGTACACTTTCTATGACGTCCGGCGCACGCTTACATTGGTCCCGCACACTTTCTATGGCGTCCGGCGCACTTTTACATGGGTCCCGTACACTTTCTATGACGTCCGGCGCACGCTTACATTGGTCCCGCACACTTTCTATGGCGTCCGGCGCACTTTTACATGAGTCCCGTACACTTTCTATGACGTCCGGCGCACGCTTACATTGGTCCCGCACACTTTCTATGGCGTCCGGCGCACGCTTACATGGGTCCCTTACACTTTCTATGGCGTCCGGCGCATTTTTACATGGGTCCCGTACACTTTCTCTGGCGTCCGGAGCACTCTTACATTGGTCCCGTACACTTTCTATGGCGTCCGGCGCACGCTTACATGGGTCCTGTATACTTTCTATGGCGTCCGGCGCACGCTTACATGGGTCCCGTACACTTTCTCTGGCGTCCGGAGCACTCTTACATTGGTCCCGTACACTTTCTCTGGCGTCCGGAGCACTCTTACATTGGTCCCGTACACTTTCTATGGCGTCCGGCGCACGCTTACATGGGTCCTGTATACCTTCTATGGCGTCCGGCGCACGCTTACATGGGTCCCTAACACTTTCTCTGGCGTCCGGAGCACTCTTACATGGGTCCCGTATACCTTCTATGGCGTCCGGCGCACGCTTACATGGGTCCCGTACACTTTCTATGGCGTCCGGCGCATTTTTACATGGGTCCCGTACACTTTCTCTGGCGTCCGGAACACTCTTACATTGGTCCCGTACACTTTCTATGGCGTCCGGCGCACGCTTACATGGGTCCTGTATACTTTCTATGGCGTCCGGCGCACGCTTACATGGGTCCCGTACACTTTCTCTGGCGTCCGGAGCACTCTTACATGGGTCCCGTATACTTTCTATGGCGTCCGGCGCACGCTTACATGGGTCCTGTATACTTTCTATGGCGTCTGGCGCATTTTTACATGGGTCCCGTACACTTTCTATGGCGTCCGAAGCAATCTTACATTGGCCCCGTGTACTTTCTATGGCGTCCGGCGCATTTTTACATGGGTCCCGTACACTTTCTATGGCGTCCGGAGCACTCTTACATTGGTCCCGTACGCTTTCAATGGCGTCCGGCGCACGCTTACATGGGTCCTGTATACTTTCTATGGCGTCCGGCGCACGCTTACATGGGTCCCGTGCACTTTCTCTGGCGTCCGGAGCACTCTTACATGGGTCCCGTATACTTTCTATGGCGTCCGGCGCACGCTTACATGGGTCCCGTACACTTTCTATGGCGTCCGGCGCATTTTTACATGGGTCCCGTACACTTTCTCTGGCGTCCGGAACACTCTTACATTGGTCCCGTACACTTTCTATGGCGTCCGGCGCACTCTTACATGAATCCCGCACACTTTATATGGCGTCCGGCGCACGCTTACATGGGTCCCGTACACTTTCTATGGCGTCCGGCGCATTTTCACATGGGTTCCGTACACTTTTTATGGCGTCTGGCGCATTTTTACATGGGTCCCGTACACTTTCTATGGCGTCCGAAGCAATCTTACATTGGCCCCGTGTACTTTCTATGGCGTCCGGTGCACTATTACTCGGGTCCCGCACTCTTTCTATGGCGTCCGGAGCACTCTTACATTGGTCCCGTACACTTTCTATGGCGTCCGGAGCACTCTTACATTGGTCCCGTACGCTTTCAATGGCGTCCGGCGCACTCTTACATGGGTCCCGTTCATTTTATATGGCGTCCGGCGCACTCTTACATGAATCCCGCACACTTTATATGGCGTCCGGCGCACGCTTACATGGGTCCCGTACACTTTCTATGGTGTCCGGCGCATTTTCACATGGGTTCCGTACACTTTTTATGGCGTCTGGCGCATTTTTACATGGGTCCCGTACACTTTCTATGGCGTCCGGCGCACGCTTACGTGGGTCCTGTATACTTTCTATGGCGTCTGGCGCATTTTTACATGGGTCCCGTACACTTTCTATGGCGTCCGGAGCACTCTTACATTGGTCCCGCACACTTTCTATGGCGTCCGGCGCATTTTTACATGGGTCCCGTACACTTTCTATGGCGTCCGGAGCACTTCTTACAGTGGTCCCGTACGCTTTCAATGGCGTCCGGCGCACTCTTACATGGGTCCCGTTCATTTTATATGGCGTCCGGCGCACTTTTACATGGGTCCCGTACACTTTCTATGACGTCCGGCGCACGCTTACATTGGTCCCGCACACTTTCTATGGCGTCCGGGGCACGCTTACATGGGTCCCGTACACTTTATATGGCGTCCGGCGCATTTTTACATGGGTCCCGTACACTTTCTCTGGCGTCCGGAGCACTCTTACATTGGTCCCGTACACTTTCTATGGCGTCCGGCGCACGCTTACATGGGTCCTGTATACTTTCTATGGCGTCCGGCGCACGCCTACATGGGTCCCGTACACTTTCTATGACGTCCGGCGCACGCTTACATTGGTCCCGCACACTTTCTATGGCGTCCGGCGCACTTTTACATGGGTCCCGTACACTTTCTATGACGTCCGGCGCACGCTGACATTGGTCCCGCACACTTTCTATGGCGTCCCGCGCACTCTGACATGGGTGCCGTACAGTTTCTATAGCGTCCGGCGCACGCTTACATTGGTCCCGCACACTTTCTATGGCGTCCGGCGCACGCTTACATGGGTCCCTTACACTTTCTATGGCGTCCGGCGCACGCTTACATGGGTCCCGTACACTTTCTCTGGCGTCCGGAGCACTCTTACATTGGTCCCGTACACTTTCTCTGGCGTCCGGAGCACTCTTACATTGGTCCCGTACACTTTCTATGGCGTCCGGCGCACGCTTACATGGGTCCTGTATACTTTCTATGGCGTCCGGCGCACGCTTACATGGGTCCCGTACACTTTCTCTGGCGTCCGGAGCACTCTTACATGGGTCCCGTATACTTTCTATGGCGTCCGGCGCACGCTTACATGGGTCCCGTACACTTTCTATGGCGTCCGGCGCATTTTTACATGGGTCCCGTACACTTTCTCTGGCGTCCGGAACACTCTTACATTGGTCCCGTACACTTTCTATGGCGTCCGGCGCACGCTTACATGGGTCCTGTATACTTTCTATGGCGTCTGGCGCATTTTTACATGGGTCCCGTACACTTTCTATGGCGTCCGAAGCAATCTTACATTGGCCCCGTGTACTTTCTATGGCGTCCGGCGCATTTTTACATGGGTCCCGTACACTTTCTAAGGCGTCCGGAGCACTCTTACATTGGTCCCGTACGCTTTCAATGGCGTCCGGCGCACTCTTACATGGGTCCCGTTCATTTTATATGGCGACCGGCGCACTTTTACATGGGTCCCGTACACTTTCTATGACGTCCGGCGCACGCTTACATGGGTCCCGCACACTTTCTATGGCGTCCGGCGCACGCTTACATGGGTCCCGTATACTTTCTATGGCGTCCGGCGCACGCTTACATGGGTCCCGTACACTTTCTCTGGCGTCCGGAGCACTCTTACATTGGTCCCGTACACTTTCTATGACGTCCGGCGCACGCTTACATTGGTCCCGCACACTTTCTATGGCGTCCGGCGCACTTTTACATGAGTCCCGTACACTTTCTATGACGTCCGGCGCACGCTTACATTGGTCCCGCACACTTTCTATGGCGTCCGGCGCACGCTTACATGGGTCCCTTACACTTTCTATGGCGTCCGGCGCATTTTTACATGGGTCCCGTACACTTTCTCTGGCGTCCGGAGCACTCTTACATTGGTCCCGTACACTTTCTATGGCGTCCGGCGCACGCTTACATGGGTCCTGTATACTTTCTCTGGCGCCCGGCCCCCGCTTACATGGATCCCGTTCACTTTCTCTGGCGTCCGGAGCACTCTTACATTGGTCCCGTACACTTTCTCTGGCGTCCGGAGCACTCTTACATTGGTCCCGTACACTTTCTATGGCGTCCGGCGCACGCTTACATGGGTCCTGTATACTTTCTATGGCGTCCGGCGCACGCTTACATGGGTCCCGTACACTTTCTCTGGCGTCCGGAGCACTCTTACATGGGTCCCGTATACTTTCTATGGCGTCCGGCGCACGCTTACATGAGTCCCGTACACTTTCTATGGCGTCCGGCGCATTTTTACATGGGTCCCGTACACTTTCTCTGGCGTCCGGGACACTCTTACATTGGTCCCGTACACTTTCTATGGCGTCCGGCGCACGCTACATGGGTCCTGTATACTTTCTGTGGCGTCTGGCGCATTTTACATGGGTCCCGTACACTTTCTATGGCCTCCGAAGCTATCTTACATTGGCCCCGTGTTCTTTCTCTGGCCTCCGGCGCATTTTTACATGGGTCCCGTACACTTTCTATAGCGTCCGGAGCACTCTTACATTGGTCCCGTACGCTTTCAATGGCGTCCGGCGCACTCTTGATGGGTCCCGTTCATTTTATATGGCGTCCGGCGCACTTTTACATGGGTCCCGTACACTTTCTATGACGTCCGGCGCACGCTTACATGGGTCCCGCACACTTTCTATGGCGTCCGGCGCACGCTTACATGGGTCCCGTATACTTTCTATGGCGTCCGGCGCACGCTTACATGGGTCCCGTACACTTTCTATGGCGTCCGGCGCATTTTTACATGGGTCCCGTACACTTTCTCTGGCGTCCGGAGCACTCTTACATTGGTCCCGTACACTTTCTATGGCGTCCGGCGCACGCTTACATGGGTCCTGTATACTTTCTATGGCGTCCGGCGCACGCTTACATGGGTCCCGTACACTTTCTCTGGCGTCCGGAGCACTCTTACATTGGTCCCGTACACTTTCTCTGGCGTCCGGAGCACTCTTACATTGGTCCCGTACACTTTCTATGGCGTCCGGCGCACGCTTACATGGGTCCTGTATACTTTCTATGACGTCCGGCGCACGCTTACATGGGTCCCTAACACTTTCTCTGGCGTCCGGCGCACTCTTACATGGGTCCCGTATACTTTCTATGGCGTCCGGCGCACGCTTACATGGGTCCCGTACACTTTCTATGGCGTCCGGCGCATTTTACATGGGTCCCGTACACTTTCTCTGGCGTCCGGAACACTCTTACATTGGTCCCGTACACTTTCTATGGCGTCCGGCGCACGCTTACATGGGTCCTGTATACTTTCTATGGCGTCCGGCGCACGCTACATGGGTCCCGTACACTTTCTATGGCGTCCGGAGCACTCTTACATGGGTCCCGTATACTTTCTATGGCGTCCGGCGCACGCTACATGGGTCCTGTATACTTTCTATGGCGTCTGGCGCATTTTTACATGGGTCCCGTACACTTTCTATGGCGTCCGAAGCAATCTTACATTGGCCCCGTGTACTTTCTATGGCGTCCGGCGCATTTTACATGGGTCCCGTACACTTTCTATGGCGTCCGGCGCACTTTACATGGGTCCTGCACACTTTCAATGGCGTCCGGCGCACGCTACATGGGTCCCTGCACACTTTCATGGCGTCCGGCGCACGCTTACATGGGTCCTGCACACTTTCTCTGGCGTCCGGAGCACTCTTACATTGGTCCCGTACACTTTCTATGGCGTCCGGCGCACGCCTTACATGGGTCCCGTACACTTTCTATGGCGTCCGGCGCATTTTTACATGGGTCCCGTACACTTTCTTCGGCGTCCGGAACACTCTTACATTGGTCCTGCACACTTTCTATGGCGTCCGGCGCACTCTACATGAATCCTGCACACTTTATATGGCGTCCGGCGCACGCTTACATGGGTCCCGTACACTTTCATGGCGTCCGGCGCACGCTACATGGGTTCCGCACACTTTTATGGCGTCCGGCGCATTTTTACATGGGTCCCGTACACTTTCTATGGCGTCCGGGCGCACTCTTACATGGGTCCCGTACTTTCTATGGCGTCCGGCGCACTATTACATGGGTCCTGCACTCTTTCTATGGCGTCCGGCGCACTCTTACATTGGTCCTGTACACTTTCTATGGCGTCCGGAGCACTCTTACATTGGTCCCGTACGCTTTCTATGGCGTCCGGCGCACTCTTACATGGGTCCCGTTCATTTCTATGCGGCGTCCGGCGCACTTTACATGTACACTTTCATGGCGTCCGCAGCACCTTATATGGCGTCCGGCGCACGCCACATGGGTCCTGCACACTTTCTATGGCGTCCGGCGCATTTTCATACGGGTTCCGTACACTTTTTATGGCGTCTGGCGCATTTTACATGGGTCCCTGTACACTTTCATGGCGTCCGGCGCACGCCACGGGTCCCGTACACTTTCTATGGCGTCTGGCGCACTTTTTTACATGGGTCCCGTACACTTTCTATGGCGTCCTGAAGCAACTTTACATTGGTCCCGCACACTTTCTATGGCGTCCGGCGCATTTTTTACATGGGTCCCGCACACTTTCTATGGCGTCCGGTGCACTTACATGGGTCCTACACTTCATGGCGTCCGGCGCACTCTTACATGGGTCCCGTACACTTCTATGGCGTCCGCACGCACTTTACATGGGTCCCGTACACTTTCTATGGCGTCCGGCGCACGCTTACATTGGTCCCCGTACACTTTCCATGGCGTCCGGCGCACGCTTACATTGGTCCTGCACACTTTCTATTGCGTCCTGCGCACTCTTACATGTGGGTCCTGTACACTATCCTGGCGTCCGGGCACTTTACATGGTCCCGTACACTTTCTCTGGCGTCCGGCGCACGCTTACAGGGTCCCGTACACTTCTATGGCGTCCGGCGCACGCTTGCATGGGTCCTGCACACTTTCATGGCGTCCGGCGCACTCTTACGGGTCCCGCACACTTTCTGGCGTCCGGCGCACGCTTACATGGGTCCCACACTTTCTATGGCGTCCGGCGCACGCTTACATGGGTCCCGCACACTTTCTATGGCGTCCGGCGCACGCTTACATTGGGTCCTGCACACTTTCATGGCGTCCGGCGCACGCTTACATGGTCCCGACACTTTATGGCGTCCGGCGCACTCTTTACATGGGTCCCGGTACACTTTATGGCGTCCGGCGCACGCTACATGGGTCCCGTACACTTTATGGCGTCCGGCGCCTTTTACATGGGTCCGTACACTTTCTGGCGTCCGGCGCACTCTTACATGGGTCCCGCACTTCTATGGCGTCCGGCGCACTCTTAAATGGTCCTGCACACTTTATGGCGTCCGTCGCACGCTACATGGGTCCCACACTTTCTATGGCGTCCGGCGCATTTTGCACGGGTCCTGCACACCTTCTATGGCGTCCGGCGCACTTCACATTGGTCCCGTACGCTTTCAATGGCGTCCGGCGCACGCTTACATGGGTCCCTGTATACTTTCTATGGCGTCCGGCGCACGCTTACATGGGTCCCGTGCACTTTCTCTGGCGTCCGGAGCACTCTTACATGGGTCCCGTATACTTTCTATGGCGTCCGGCGCACGCTTACATGGGTCCTGTACACTTTCTATGGCGTCCGGCGCACTTTTTTTTACATGGGTCCCGTACACTTTCTCTGGCGTCCGGAACACTCTTACATTGGTCCCGTACGCTTTCAATGGCGTCCGGCGCACTCTTACATGAATCCCGCACACTTTATATGGCGTCCGGCGCACGCTTGCATGGGGCCCGTACACTTTCTATGGTGTGCGGCCCATTTTCACATGGGGTCCGTACACTTTTTATGGCGTCTGGCGCATTTTACATGGGTCCCGCACACTTTCTATGGCGTCCGAAGCAATCTTACATTGGCCCGTGTACTTTCTATGGCGTCCGGTGCACTATTACTCGGGTCCCGCACTCTTTCTATGGCGTCCGGAGCACTCTTACATTGGTCCCGTACGCTTTCAATGGCTTCCGGGGCACTCTTACATTGGTCCCGTACGCTTTCAATGGCTTCCGGCGCACTCTTACATGGGTCCCGTTCATTTTATATGGCGTCCGGCGCACTCTTACATGAATCCCGCACACTTTATATGGCGTCCGGCGCACGCTACATGGGTCCCGTACACTTTCTATGCTGTCCCGCGGATTTTCACATGGCTTCCGTACACTTTTTATGGCGTCTGGCGCATTTTTCCATGGCTCCCGTACGCTTTCTATGGCGTCCGGCGCACGCTTACATGGGTCCTGTATACTTTCTATGGCGTCTGGCGCATTTTTACATGGGTCCCGTACACTTTCTATGGCGTCCGAAGCAATCTTACATTGGCCCCGTGTACTTTCTATGGCGTCCGGCGCATTTTACATGGGTCCCGTACACTTTCTATGGCGTCCGGAGCACTCTTACATTGGTTCCGTACGCTTTCAATGGCGTCCGGCGCACTCTTACATGGGTCCCGTTCATTTTATATGGCGTCCGGCGCACTTTTACATGGGTCCCGTACACTTTCTATGACGTCCGGCGCACGCTTACATTGGTCCCGCACACTTTCTATGGCGTCCGGGGCACGCTTACATGGGTCCCGTACACTTTATATGGCGTCCGGCGCATTTTTACATGGGTCCCGTACACTTTCTCTGGCGTCCGGAGCACTCTTACATTGGTCCCGTACACTTTCTATGGCGTCCGGCGCACGCTTACATGGGTCCTGTATACTTTCTATGGCGTCCGGCGCACGCCTACATGGGTCCCGTACACTTTCTATGACGTCCGGCGCACGCTTACATTGGTCCCGCACACTTTCTATGGCGTCCGGCGCACTTTTACATGGGTCCCGTACACTTTCTATGACGTCCGGCGCACGCTTACATTGGTCCCGCACACTTTCTATGGCGTCCGGCGCACTTTACATGAGTCCCGTACACTTTCTATGACGTCCGGCGCACGCTACATTGGTCCCGCACACTTTCTATGGCGTCCGGCGCACGCTACATGGGTCCCTTACACTTTCTATGGCGTCCGGCGCATTTTTACATGGGTCCCGTACACTTTCTCTGGCGTCCGGAGCACTCTTACATTGGTCCCGTACACTTTCTATGGCGTCCGGCGCACGCTACATGGGTCCTGTATACTTTCTACGGCGTCCGGCGCACGCTTACATGGGTCCCGTACACTTTCTCTGGCGTCCGGAGCACTCTTACATTGGTCCCGTACACTTTCTCTGGCGTCCGGAGCACTCTTACATTGGTCCCGTACACTTTCTATGGCGTCCGGCGCACGCTTACATGGGTCCCGTATACTTTCTATGGCGTCCGGCGCACGCTTACATGGGTCCCGTACACTTTCTATGGCGTCCGGAGCACTCTTACATGGGTCCCGTATACTTTCTATGGCGTCCGGCGCACGCTTACATGGGTCCCGTACACTTTCTATGGCGTCCGGCGCATTTTTACATGGGTCCCGTACACTTTCTATGGCGTCCGGAGCACTCTTACATTGATCCCGTACGCTTTCAATGGCGTCCGGCGCACGCTTACATGGGTCCTGTATACTTTCTATGGCGTCCGGCGCACGCTTACATGGGTCCCGTGCACTTTCTCTGGCGTCCGGAGCACTCTTACATGGGTCCCGTATACTTTCTATGGCGTCCGGCGCACGCTTACATGGGTCCCGTACACTTTCTATGGCGTCCGGCGCACTTTACATGGGTCCCGTACACTTTCTCTGGCGTCCGGAACACTCTTACATTGGTTCCGTACACTTTCTATGACGTCCGGCGCACGCTTACATTGGTCCCGCACACTTTATATGGCGTCCGGCGCACGCTTACATGGGTCCCGTACACTTTCTATGGCGTCCGGCGCATTTTCACATGGGTTCCGTACACTTTTTATGGCGTCTGGCGCATTTTTACATGGGTCCCGTACACTTTCTATGGCGTTCGAAGCAATCTTACATTGGCCCGTGTACTTTCTATGGCGTCCGGTGCACTATTACTCGGGTCCCGCACTCTTTCTATGGCGTCCGGAGCACTCTTACATTGGTCCCGTACACTTTCTATGGCGTCCGGAGCACTCTTACATTGGTCCCGTACGCTTTCAATGGCGTCCGGCGCACTCTTACATGGGTCCCGTTCATTTTATATGGCGTCCGGCGCACTCTTACATGAATCCCGCACACTTTATATGGCGTCCGGCGCACGCTTACATGGGTCCCGTACACTTTCTATGGTGTCCGGCGCATTTTCACATGGGTTCCGTACACTTTTTATGGCGTCTGGCGCATTTTTACATGGGTCCCGTACACTTTCTATGGCGTCCGGCGCACGCTTACATGGGTCCTGTATACTTTCTATGGCGTCTGGCGCATTTTTACATGGGTCCCGTACACTTTCTATGGCGTCCGAAGCAATCTTACATTGGCCCCGTGTACTTTCTATGGCGTCCGGCGCATTTTTACATGGGTCCCGTACACTTTCTATGGCGTCCGGAGCACTCTTACATTGGTTCCGTACGCTTTCAATGGCGTCCGGCGCACTCTTACATGGGTCCCGTTCATTTTATATGGCGTCCGGCGCACTTTTACATGGGTCCCGTACACTTTCTATGACGTCCGGCGCACGCTACATTGGTCCCGCACACTTTCTATGGCGTCCGGGGCACGCTTACATGGGTCCCGTACACTTTATATGGCGTCCGGCGCATTTTACATGGGTCCCGTACACTTTCTCTGGCGTGCGGAGCACTCTTACATTGGTCCCGTACACTTTCTATGGCGTCCGGCGCACGCTTACATGGGTCCTGTATACTTTCTATGGCGTCCGGCGCACGCCTACATGGGTCCCGTACACTTTCTATGACGTCCGGCGCACGCTTACATTGGTCCCGCACACTTTCTATGGCGTCCGGCGCACTTTTACATGGGTCCCGTACACTTTCTATGACGTCCGGCGCACGCTTACATTGGTCCCGCACACTTTCTATGGCGTCCGGCGCACTTTTACATGAGTCCCGTACACTTTCTATGACGTCCGGCGCACGCTTACATTGGTCCCGCACACTTTCTATGGCGTCCGGCGCCCGCTTACATGGGTCCCTTACACTTTCTATGGCGTGCGGGGCATGTTTACATGGGTCCCGTACACTTTCTCTGGCGTCCGGAGCACTCTTACATTGGTCCCGTACACTTTCTATGGCGTCCGGCGCACGCTTACATGGGTCCTGTATACTTTCTACGGCGTCCGGCGCACGCTTACATGGGTCCCGTACACTTTCTCTGGCGTCCGGAGCACTCTTACATTGGTCCCGTACACTTTCTCTGGCGTCCGGAGCACTCTTACATTGGTCCCGTACACTTTCTATGGCGTCCGGCGCACGCTTACATGGGTCCTGTATACTTTCTATGGCGTCCGGCGCACGCTTACATGGGTCCCGTACACTTTCTCTGGCGTCCGGGGCACTCTTACATGGGTCCCGGATACCTTCTATGGCGTCCGGCGCACGCTACATGGGTCCCGTACACTTTCTATGGCGTCCGGCGCATTTTTACATGGGTCCCGTACACTTTCTCTGGCGTCCGGAACACTCTTACATTGGTCCCGTACACTTTCTATGGCGTCCGGCGCACGCTTACATGGGTCCTGTATACTTTCTATGGCGTCTGGCGCATTTTTACATGGGTCCCGTACACTTTCTATGGCGTCCGAAGCAATCTTACATTGGCCCCGTGTACTTTCTATGGCGTCCGGCGCATTTTTACATGGGTCCCGTACACTTTCTAAGGCGTCCGGAGCACTCTTACATTGGTCCCGTACGCTTTCAATGGCGTCCGGCGCACTCTTACATGGGTCCCGTTCATTTTATATGGCGACCGGCGCACTTTTACATGGGTCCCGTACACTTTCTATGACGGCCGGCGCACGCTTACATGGGTCCCGCACACTTTCTATGGCGTCCGGCGCACGCATCTTACATGGGTCCCGTATACTCTATGGCGTCCGGCACGCCCACATGGGTCCCTGGGTACACTTTCTCTGGCGTCCGGAACGCACTTTACATGGGTCCCGTACACTTTCTATGGCGTCCGGCGCACGCTTACATGGGTCCCGCACACTTTCTATGGCGTCCGGCGCACGCTTACATGGGTCTTGTACACTTTCTATGGCGTCCGGCGCACGCTTAGATGGGTCCCGTACACTTTCTATGGCGTCCGGCGCACTTTTACATGGGTCCCGTACACTTTGTATGACGTCCGGCGCACGCTTACATGGGTCCCCTATACTTTCTATGGCGTCCGGCGCACGCTTACATGGGACCCGTGCACTTTCTATGGCGTCCGGAGCACTCTTACATTGGTCCCGTACGCTTTCAATGGCGTCCGGAGCACTCTTACATTGGTCCCGTACGCTTTCTATGGCGTCCGGCGCACGCTTACATGGGTCCTGTATACTTTCTATGGCGTCCGGCGCACGCTTACATGGGTCCCGTACACTTTCTATGGCGTCCGGAGCACTCTTACATGGGTCCCGTATACTTTCTATGGCGTCCGGCGCACGCTTACATGGGTCCCGTACACTTTCTATGGCGTCCGGCGCATTTTTACATGGGTCCCGTACACTTTCTCTGGCGTCCGGAACACTCTTACATTGGTCCCGTACACTTTCTATGGCGTCCGGCGCACGCTTACATGGGTCCTGTATACTTTCTGTGGCGTCTGGCGCATTTTTACATGGGTCCCGTACACTTTCTATGGCGTCCGAAGCAATCTTACATTGGCCCCGTGTACTTTCTATGGCGTCCGGCGCATTTTTACATGGGTCCCGTACACTTTCTATGGCGTCCGGAGCACTCTTACATTGGTCCCGTACGCTTTCAATGGCGTCCGGCGCACTCTTACATGGGTCCCGTTCATTTTATATGGCGTCCGGCGCACTTTTACATGGGTCCCGTACACTTTCTATGACGTCCGGCGCACGCTTACATGGGTCCCGCACACTTTCTATGGCGTCCGGCGCACGCTTACATGGGTCCCGTATACTTTCTATGGCGTCCGGCGCACGCTTACATGGGTCCCGTACACTTTCTATGGCGTCCGGCGCATTTTTACATGGGTCCCGTACACTTTCTCTGGCGTCCGGAGCACTCTTACATTGGTCCCGTACGCTTTCAATGGCGTCCGGCGCACTCTTACATGGGTCCCGCACACTTGTTAATGGCATCGTGAGAGCGTATGGGCGTCGCTGTGCTTATTCAAATCTCTGCGTTTCGCGCCTCCGTGAACGCGCGTCGCGTGCCTGCGTCGCAGTCTTCCCGTTGATAATTTTGAAAACTTCATAGAGTCGGTTGTTCAAATTATGAGAAGGGCGTGACCGGGTAGGTGCGTTACTTACCCGGTCACGCCCCTTCCCGCTCGAAAACTTTTATTAATTGTGGTGAGCGCGAAGCGCTCACCAGATTTGGCTTTGATTCGCCTTCGCGCAACCCCCTGATCTCAGTATCAGGGTCCAGAGTAAACGTAGGAAGACCGTTCTTTTTGCATTTAATACACTTTAGAAAGGTGAATAACTGTTCGAAAAATGGTCCGGAATGGTTACCTGAGATTCGAGAAAAAGTGTCAAAACCACGTCATTTTGGTCGAAAAAATGTTCATCTCCTTTTTTTTTCAGTTGGCGTTCACGATCTTGTTGGAACACTTATCGTTGAGCTAGAGAGCTCATTTTTGGCCAGGAAGCTGGTTTTGTTTGCACCTAGCTCCTGTCAAATTTTGAAGTTGGTAGCTCAATTTTTGCGGAACCTCAAAATTGAGGGTAAAGAAAGACAAAAACGCGTAAACATGTTATTAAAAACCAACCGACGTTTGCTTATTCGTAAAAATGAACTAGTGAAATAAACACCGTTACTGATAGGCTTTTGCTCAGGATTTGACGGGGCAACGCTTCAATCAATACGGCGGGATCTCGGAAGTACTTTTTGAAACGCCGCACGGTGTGACTCAGAAGTGCGCCACAGAACGCCGTAGATACTGTGCGGGACCCCAGCAGGAGTGCGAAAGACGTCGTAGAACATGTGTGTGACCAAAGTAGGAGTGCGCCGGACGCCGTAGAAAGTGTGCGGGACCCAAGTGGGTGTGCGCAGAACGCCGTAGAAAGTGTGTGAGACCCAAATGGGTGTGCGCAGAACGCCGTAGAAAGTGTGCGGGACCCAAATGAGAGGGCGCCGGACGCCGTAGAAAGTGTGCGGGACCCAAATGGGTGTGCGCAGAACGCCCTAGAAAGTGTGTGGGACCCAAATGAGAGTTCGCCGGACGCCGTAGAAAGTGTGCTGGACCCAAATGAGAGTACGCTGGACGTCGTAGAAAGTGTGCGGGACCCAAATGGGTGTGCGCAGAACGCCCTAGAAAGTGTGTGGGACCCAAATGAGAGTTCGCCGGACGCCGTAGAAAGTGTGCTGGACCCAAATGAGAGTACGCTGGACGTCGTAGAAAGTGTGCGGGACCCTAATGAGAGTGCGCCGGACGCCGTAGAAAGTGTGCGGGACCCAAATGGGTGTGCGCAGAACGCCCTAGAAAGTGTGTGGGACCCAAATGAGAGTTCGCCGGACGCCGTAGAAAGTGTGCTGGACCCAAATGAGAGTACGCCGGACGTCGTAGAAAGTGTGCGGGACCCAAATGAGAGTGCGCCGGACGCCGTAGAAAGTGTGCGGGACCCAAGTGGGTGTGCGCAGAACGCCGTAGAAAGTGTGTGAGACCCAAATGGGTGTGCGCAGAACGCCGTAAAAAGTTTGCGGGACCCAAGTGGGAGTGCGCCGGACGCCGTAGAAATTGTGCGGGACCCAAATGGGTGTGCGCAGAATGCCCTAGAAAGTGTGTGGGATTCAAATGAGAGTGCGCCGGACGCCGTAGAAAGTGTGCGGGACCCAAGTGGGAGTGTGCCGGACGCCGTAGAAAGTGTGCGGGACCCAAATGAGAGGGCGCCGGACGCCGTAGAAAGTGTGCGGGACCCAAATGGGTGTGCGCAGAACGCCCTAGAAAGTGTGTGGGACCCAAATGAGAGTTCGCCGGACGTCGTAGAAAGTGTGCGGGACCCAAATGAGAGTGCGCCGGACGCCGTAGAAAGTGTGCGGGACCCAAATGGGGGTGCGCAGAACGCCCTAGAAAGTGTGTGGGACCCAAATGAGAGTTCGCCGGACGCCGTAGAAAGTGTGCTGGACCCAAATGAGAGTACGCCGGACGTCGTAGAAAGTGTGCGGGACCCAAATGAGAGGGCGCCGGACGCCGTAGAAAGTGTGCGGGACCCAAATGGGTGTGCGCAGAACGCCCTAGAAAGTGTGTGGGACCCAAATGAGAGTTCGCCGGACGCCGTAGAAAGTGTGCTGGACCCAAATGAGAGTACGCCGGACGTCGTAGAAAGTGTGCGGGACCCAAATGAGAGTGCGCCGGACGCCGTAGAAAGTGTGCGGGACCCAAATGGGGGTGCGCAGAACGCCCTAGAAAGTGTGTGGGACCCAAATGAGAGTTCGCCGGACGCCGTAGAAAGTGTGCGGGACCCAAATGGGAGTGCGCCGGACGCCGTAGAGAGTGTGTGGGACCCAAATGAGAGTGCGCCGGACGCCGTAGAAAGTGTGCTGGACCCAAATGAGAGTACGCCGGACGTCGTAGAAAGTGTGCGGGACCCAAATGAGAGTGCGCCGGACGCCGTAGAAAGTGTGCGGGACCCAAATGGGGGTGCGCAGAACGCCCTAGAAAGTGTGTGGGACCCAAATGAGAGTACGCCGGACGTCGTAGAAAGTGTGCGGGACCCACATGGGAGTGCGCCGGACGCTGTAGAAAGTGTGCGGGACCCAAATGGGAGTGCGCCGGACGCCGTAGAGAGTGTGTGGGACCCAAATGAGAGTGCGCCGGACGCCGTAGAAAGTGTGCGGGACCCAAATGAGAGTGCGCCGGACGCCGTAGAAAGTGTGCGGGACCCACGTGGGAATGCGCCGGACGCCGTAAAAAGTGTGCGGGACTCAAATGGGTGTGCGCAGAACGCCGCAGTAAATGTGTGGGACCCAAATGGGTGTGCGCAGAACGCCGCAGAAAGTGTGCGGGACCCAAATGGGTGTGCGCAGAACGCCCTAGAAAGTGTGTAGAACCCAAATGATAGTACGCCGGACGCCGTAGAAAGTGTGCGGGACCCAAATGAGAGTGCGCCGGACGCCGTAGAAAGTGTGCGGGACTCACGTGGAAGTGCGCAGAACGCCGCAGAAAGTGTGCGGGACCCAAGTGGGAGTGCGCCGGACGCCGTAGAGAGTGTGCGGGACCCAAATTGGTGTGCGCAGAACGCCGTAGAAAGTGTGCGGGACCCAAATGGGTGTGCGCAGAACGCCGTAGAAAGTGTGTGGGACCCAGTTGAGAGTGAGCCGGACGCCGTAGAAAGTGTGCGGGACCCAAATGGGTGGGCGCAGAACGCCGTAGAAAGTGTGCGGGGCCCTAGTGGGAGTGCGCCGGACGGCGTAGAGAGTGTGCGGGACCCAAATGGGTGTGCGTAGAACGCCGTAGAAAGTGTGCGGGACCCAAATGGGTGTGCGCAGAACGCCGTAGAAAGTGTGCGGGACCCAAATGGGTGTGCGCAGAACGCCCTAGAAAGTGTGTGGGACCCAAATGAGAGTGAGCCGGACGCCGTAGAAAGTGTGCGGGACCCAAATGGGTGGGCGCAGAACGCCGTAGAAAGTGTGCGGGACCCAAGTGGGAGTGCGCCGGACGCCGCAGAGAGTGAGCGGGACCCAAATGGGTGTGCGCAGAACGCCCTAGAAAGTGTGTGGGACCCAAATGAGAGTGCGCCGGACGCCGTAGGAAGTGTGCGGGACCCAAATGGGTGTGCGCAGAACGCCGTAGAAAGTGTGCGGGACCCAAATGGGTGTGCTCAGAACGCCGTAGAAAGTGTGCGGGACCCAAATGGGTGTGCGCAGAACGCCCTAGAAAGTGTGTGGGACCCAAATGAGAGTGAGCCGGACGCCGTAGAAAGTGTGCGGGACCCAAACGAGAGTGCGCCGGACGCCGTAGAAAGTGTGCGGGACCCAAATGGGTGGGCGCAGAACGCCGTAGAAAGTGTGCAGGACCCAAGTGGGAGTGCGCCGGACGCCGCAGAGAGTGTGCGGGACCCAAATGGGTGTGCGCAGAACGCCCTAGAAAGTGTGTGGGACCCAAATGAGAGTGCGCCGGACGCCGTAGGAAGTGTGCGGGACCCAAGTGGGAGTGCGCCGGACGCCGTAGAAAGTGTGCGGGACCCAAATGGGTGTGCGCAGAACGCCCTAGAAAGTGTGTGGGACCCAAATGAAAGTGCGCCGGACGCCGTAGAGAGTGCCGGACCCAAATGGGTGTGCGCAGAACGCCGTAGAAAGTGTGCAGGACATCAGTGGGAGTGTGCAAGATGTAACAGAATGTGCGCATGACATTAGTGGGAGTGTGCAGGATGTCATAGAAAGTGTGCAGGACATCAGTGAGTGTGCAGGACTATAGTGGGAGTGTGCAGCACCTTATAGAAAGTGTGTAGGACATCAGTGGAAGGATGCAGGACATCATTTGGCGTGTGCAGGACGTCATCGAAAGTGCGCAGGCTATCAGTTGGAGTGCGCAGGACGTCATAGAAGGGGGGGGGGCAGGACATCAGTGGGTTTACTTTCATCTAACACCACCAGGCATAAATCATGTTAGAAAGGAAACCTTTAGAAAAAATGAATGAAATTCCTGAAAGTTTAGGTTCCTGGCAAAAGTAAAGATTTGGCATGGCCATAGAAATATACTCAGTTAAGAAGGGAAAATAAAGAAAAATGAGAAAAGGTTTTGAAATATTCCTGAGAACGATTTGGCGTAGAATAATTTGTTTAGCGGGAAATGAAGTGAAATAGTTGAAAGTATGATTTGGCAGTCGAGTTTGAACCAACTATTGATAAGAGTTGTGCAAAACGAGAGATCGCCTTGTCTGTGCTTATCCGTAAAACATATCAAAGCAAAATCACGCGTGTTGATTTTACTTCACCTAATACGTGAAGACCGCCGCATTACAGCTCCCGAAAAAGTTTTGATGCTTTTCATTTCACGCGTGATTTCGCTTTGATATGTTCTACGGATAAGCACAGACAAGGCGATCTCTCGTTTTGCACAACTCTTATCAATAGTTGGTTCAAACTCGACTGCCAAATCATACTTTCAACTATTTCACTTCATTTCCGCTAAACAAATTATTCTACGCCAAATCGTTCTCAGGAATATTTCAAAACCTTTTCTCATTTTTCTTTATTTTCCCTTCTTAACTGAGTATATTTCTATGGCCATGCCAAATCTTTACTTTTGCCAGGAACCTAAACTTTCAGGAATACGGCCACTGATGTTGGAATAAACTGATTATTATCACGGTAAAAACAGCGAATCATATGGGGAAATGGTGAAAGTCGATACGAAGGGTGAAGACGAGGAGTATTACGTAATGCATGTACATATCTCATCTAGGATTTCAAAATAGGTCAAGGGAAGGTGTTTCCTGTACGGAACTAGGGGTTGATGACGTCACGAGCGTTTATTTGAGAAGGGGTCACCCCGTCCACTGTCGCGTCCATGAAGCCGTTCTCAATGCGGGGCCGCTCCGTCCGGTGTAGGGTTGATGACGGCGCTACGCATGCACGCATGGTTCCGTCGACCTTGGAGTTTGCGACCGCGCTGTGCGAGCGACTCACCACGTCCGGGGTGCTTCCCGGCATGGTCGTCGAACCGTGCCTGAGGGAGTGGGCTTCTACGGGGAAGCTACCTACACTCACTGATTCTTGCCGTCTTCTCATTCGCAGATGCCATCAACGGACAGTGGCTCGCCTGCCTAAAGCCAGCGTCGCACACAGCGCGGGTTTTGGAAAGAGTCTCAACACAGCGTTCTCTGCTCAGCAATCGTTTATTGGCTCCACTCTAGTGGGTGATGCAATGATGATATCAAAGTGGGAATCGATGAGTGAGTGTTCGATGACCCCCAGGAATAGCCGACTGCCCGCCGACACTCCTCGGGAAGACGGGAAAACCTCTCTCTCCGCGGGAAGTGGTGCACTGTGCCGCGCCCACGAAATTGGGGCCGCGCGAAGTCGACTAGCCCAACTTGGCCGGCGGGAAGTGGGCTGTTTTTCTTCTTCTTCTTCTTTGCAGCCACGAAGAGAGTAATTGCTATAGGTTCAGAAACTGGGCGACCAGCGTTGGATTCGTCCAAAGGTCTGTTGTAGTCAATGTTGTAGGGTTTTTTGGACAGTTGAATAAGTGTAGGGTATTGTGGCCAGGACCACCACAGTCCGGGCAAACGTCGGGAGTGCTATTGTCGATCCTGTTCACGTAGGACTTCAGGAACGTTGAGTGCCCACAGCGCAACGAGGCTAGAGTGCATCTGGCACGTCTACTAAGCTGAGACTCAGACTCAGAAACTCGAGGCAGCACAGTACCCAGAATAGGATTAACAGCCGCTCTTTCCAGATACCCTCTGACAAAATGGGTGTGCTCCTCGCGCAACAGACGGAGGCGTTCTTGATATGAATCGTGCCATCTTTGCAGATCGACTTTATCTGGAGCATCGGCGAAAGGTTTTCTGATGCCTCTCTCTCTTACAGGCTCAAGTACTCTCCAAGATGGGTGGTTGGGCTGCTTGACGATGTTAATGTACAGCTGCTGGGCCTGGAGCTGACAGTGCTCCTTTACTGGTAGCACCCGTGTCTCGGCGTGTAAATTCTCGATTGGCGAACTCCTAGCACATCCGGTGGCAATCCGAAGAGCAGCGTTTCGTACACGCTGCACCTTAGTCCAGGATGAGTCCGACACTAAGTGCTGCCAAACCGGTGCCGCATACTCTAGGGCGGGCTGCAGTATAGCCTTATACGTGGTCAGAATAGTTTCCTTACTGCTGCCCCATGATGTACCTCCCAGTGCCCTTAGCACATTGAGTTTAGCTCTTACAATTGCTTGCTTTTGCTCGGTGTTCTTGTGAAACTTCAGCGACGGATCGAGTATAAGGCCGAGTAGTTTGACGAAGCGAGCAGCAGGCAGGCGATCTCCACCCCAGCTGACATTGGGATGGGCGCTGTGCTCTTTGGGGTCCGTTGTGAAAACTGATACTGAAGACTTGGCAGCTGAGACAATGAGCATCTTGTTATCGAAATAGCTCTTAAAATCCATCAGGTACTCGTTGATCCTGCTCGCGGCCACTTGTATGTCGCGGTTTTGGCACATGATAGTCATATCATCAGCGTAGGCGACAACTTTAATGTCTTGGGGAGGTGCCGGAATGTCCTCTAAGTACAGATTAAACAGAGCGGGCGATAAGACTCCGCCTTGCGGAACACCGGCAGCTATGGGGATACTTTTAGAGACATGATTTTGAAACATAACTTTTGCTCGACGGCTCTTGACGAATGCTGTTATCCAACGCTTCTGCCACGGTGGAATAGAGGACTTCAGTATGTTATCCGATAGAATACCCAGGTTAACACTGTCGAATGCCTTTGTCAAGTCCAGGTCTACAGCAACGGTCCTGAGGGGCTTTCTCATATTGAAGCCGTCGATGGCATAGCCAACGATCTCCAAAAGCGCCGTCGTGGTGGAATGTAGCTTCCTAAAGCCGTGCTGGTGATGTTGTTTCTCATTATGCTGAGCCAAATCATTGACGACAAGCTTTTCAGCAACCTTAGCTAGAGGTGACAAAAGGCTTATTGGCCTGTATCCTTTCGCCGATGACAGCGATTTACCGGGCTTAGGCAGAGGAATGACATTTGCTGTTTTCCAGTCTTGTGGCAGTGTGCAGGTTCGGAATGATGTGTTCATTAAATCAGTGAGCAGCGAGAGAAATTCACTGGGGAGCTTCTTTAGGACTGCTGGACAGATTCCGTCAGGTCCAATGGCTTTGGAATTACGCATTTCCTTTATAATCTTCTCCACCTGCGCAGGAGTGAAGGCATCAGCCGTGCCCATAAGCGGAAGGCGGCACAGCTCCCTTACTGTCACTCGGTTTTGCGGGCCACGCTTCGCACATGTTATGAAGAAGCTCTTGCCCAGAGCGTAAGCGGCATCTTGTCCTGACTTGAATACATTGTTCTCAAACTCGATAGTAGATACGGTGGCGGGTGTGGTTTTTCCGGAGAGTTTTCTCAGGATTTTCCATGTCGCAGCACCATCTGCCTTGAAGTTCAATTTTTCAGTGAACTTCTGCCACTCGTCTTTCTTGTGCCTGTCCAAGTCTTTTCTAATCTCTTCGTCAAGTTCAGTGACCTCCGGGTCCAGATGGTTGGCAGATCTCTTTTCATCTCTTGTCCTGATTTTCTGAAGTATTTCCCTGGTGACATTAGGGTAAAAAGTTTTCACGCGTCCTTCTGGTATGGCCGCTTTCATAGCCTTCCGGATAGCGTCAGATATGTGACGCTCTTTCTGGTGCACATCGTTATTCCATGGATATTCAGCCGCTCGGTGAAGTGCAACCTCTCTGAATAGGCTCCAGTCTGCAAGGCCTAAATTGAGATAAGAACGGTGACGAATACCAGAATAAGGGGCTAGAGAATTTGAGAGATCGATATGGACGAAAATGGGAATGTGATCACTAGACAGAGTCGTAGAAGTGGACCACGAGCAAGCACTAGAAAGATTGGAGGAAACGAGCGAAATGTCTGGGGCAAGAAGATCGGCGGAGGGCAGGGAGGCGAGTGGGCTGATCACCGTTTAGGATAACCAGGTCGCACTCCTCCGCCCATTCCTCGACGTCCTCTCCTCTAACATCAGAGTCAAGTGAAGAGCAAAAGGTATGAGCATTGAAGTCGCCCGCGAAGACGACTGAGGGTGAGAGGGCGCAGTCGTTGAGTTGTTTTAGAAGAGGGATAGGATTATAGGTTGCGGGACAAGATGTAGTTGGGGGAATCTAGATGTTGAAGAGAGATAGGGGAGTTTTGAGTGGAAGATGGATGGGGACGAACTTGAGAGTACCGTCCGTAGGGACATTGGGAATTAGATGAGAAGGAAGAGTGGATAGTACAAAAGTAGAAACTCCTCCACCGAAAGACGATCTTGGAGCATGGTATGAAGTATAGCCAGGGATATTTGGGTGAGAAGAAGTAGCAGAGGGAGAAAGTTTGGTTTCCTGAACCATTATAACATCTGGATGGTGAGTACGAGCAAAGAGAGAGAGCTCAGATAGTTTGACACGAAGGCCATTGAGATTTATATGTACAATGGAAAGTGGGCGATCGGAGGTAGAGGAATCAGAGTTGGAAGGTGAGGAGCATAGGACACAGCGAAAAGCAGAGTTATGATGCCTCACAGAACTGAGACCCGAACAGAAGAGATGCACCCACCTTTGGCATCCGAAGCACTGGACGCTGGTATGTCTCCTGGTAACATCCTTGCCGCACGTGACGCATGAGTACTTCTGAGCGGGTCCTGGATTGCCGGCCATTTGTAGGAGAATCCTTAGGAGAGCTGAGGCCAGCCAGCATCTCTCCCATAGCAAAAACCCTCTTCATGGAGGGGTTGATGTCGGTTTGCACGGAGTTGATGTTGCTTCCTCCACACGGCCACGGCACGAACGTACGACATCTCGGCAGCAGGGCTGTTTTTATCTGAGTAGACCCACTACGGCTGTCACAAACCATGGTTACTTAGCTGCCAATGAGTCCAGTCGAGTGATTGATCAACAGGTCAAACGTTAACAATCGAATCAACTTGAGGCAGGAAATGACTGTCGGTGTCTCTCATGATATCGGGCACCCATCAGCGTTGGGCGATGCTGAAGAGCGCTGGGGCCGTATGCATATCGTCCCCGACGGGGAATGGGGGCCTCCGCCACGGGGGAGGGGCACCCGGCGGGGAGGTTCCGTAATGCATAATGTTTCGAGAGCCCCCGGCAAGTGGCGCCATCTCACCTGCGGAGGCTCCTAACGTTCCCTACTCCGGACTAAGGGGGAGATGGAGAATTTCAGCATTCTTGAGCGTATTTTTTTCTGTAGAGTGCAGTTTTACGGATAATATTCTCCATTTTAGAAAAAGACTGGTTTTCCTTTCCATAAATGCAGCTTATATTACAATTTTTCTGCGAAAAAAAACTTTTCTAGGTTTTCCAGTTATTTTCTACACTTCGTTTTTCGAAAATTGATGTTTTTGAGTTTGACTTTTCGTTCTTTTTGCTATTTCAACAGAATGGAATGTTTTTTTATAGTCAGCATCCAAAACAAACCGCATTGAAAAAATTGTGCTCAGTGGGTTGATCGCGACCTCCGGTGGTTATTCACATTCGATTCTTCCACCAACAGACCCAACGGCTTTTTTCCAAATAAAAAAAAAACAGTACCGAATGTTAATAGTTTTGAACTCCGTTCATCGCTAACTCCATAAACTATAAAAATATAGCGGCAAAATTCTGCTGTCCCTGAGCCTCATACTTTATAGTTGTTGAATAAGAATCCAAGGCTCTTCACTATACTCTTTACTGGTGAGCTTTCGCCAATAATGGCATCATCAGACCTTGAAAAATAATACAATATGCTCAACCTAGGTGTGCAAAACATCGAAGCTTAACTACATACATACCGGCTACAGACACTGAAACGGCCGGAGGCTGGTTTGAGCGAGCTTAACACAGTTGCAATAGTGTTGAAATAGAGGATGAGTGTGGAAAGGAGAAACCCACCCCTTTTGCGTGCAAGTGTGCTTAAAACTAACCCCAGGGATGGAAAGGGTCATTAGCGAGCGCGCGATATCACAGTATCAATCTCAGCAGGTCATTCAGTTCTTCCTTTGCGTTGATTTCTGGTTGAACACGTTGGATTTCTCTCGCCTCCATTATTTTTCTCTCCAGCGGCCGTATCAGGTGTTTATGGAGAACAGTCACTTCGAAAGGAGGAGCATCTTCGTCCAAGTGTCTGCTCGTACGGTGCCTTGAGAAACTACTGTTGGGGGAGGCGGCGGGGTTGGAGAGTGCTCTGCGATGCTCATCTAGTCGGAATTTTAGAGGTCTCATCGTCTCGCCCACATAACATTCTCCGCATCCTCGACATCGTACCAGGTATACTGTACCTCGGAGTTCACAAATTTGTTCTGAGAGACAGTATCGGCATGATTGCGCCTGGCACTTTCTTTCATACATTCTTGTAGATGTAAGGAGATCCTTAAGTGTTGGCGGTGATCTGAATACCAAACGGATAGGCAGCTTGGAATCTTTGACAGCGCGATTGACCTCACGAGCTACTTCATCATTGACGAATGGTAGTGCGAGGGTTATCCCATCGGGCGCTCTGTATGGGACCCATGTGTTGAGATTTTCCGGCAAATATCCATTGCTAAAAAGAATGTCTTCCACCTTAGCATCAACAGTAGGATCCACTAACGATCCAAGCCTTTCCTTGGTCTTCAGTAAATTCCGAACAACGTTCGCCTTGACATAAATCGGATGAGCACTTCTCGAGTGCACCAGTATGTTCGATGAGGCCGCTTTTTTAAACCACACATATTCCTTTCGGCTTTCAACGATGCGAATCTTCGTGTTGAGGAATGGCTGGAAACCATCCCTATCTGGATTTTCTACCGTGAAAGCTATGTTAGTGTCCTGTGTATTGAGTCGATCCAGCGCCGCATTCAAATCCTCTTCTGTCGTTGCAATCACAAATACGTCATCGATGTAGCGTTTGTAGTATATAATACTACCGGTCAGGGACGCCTTTTCGATATGATCAAGGAATATGATCGCCAATACAGGAGCTATACGATTTCCCATTGCTAATCCACGTTTCTGCCGGTACATCTTATTGTCGAAACAGAAGATGTTGCACTGCAGGGTGACTTCGATGAGATTCTTGACTTCTGCTACGGTGAACCCCATCATCGAAACTTCCTGTCGATTCTCTTCGAGGAGTCGTAGCACAGCTTCGATGGCATTTGCGTTGTTCACGTTGGTATAAAGGGATACCACATCGAAGCTGGCGTATGCGGCCGAACTGGGTACTGGACATTGACGAAGCGTGGAAAGGAACTCGTCAACGTTGACAATGTGGGCTCCAACATATCGCAGAAGTGGCGTGAGGAGCTGAACCAGAAGCCAGCTTAGTCTGTCAGAAGGACCACCACATGACGATATAATGGGACGAGTTTTGATTTCGTTCCAGGGGAGTAACATCAAGTCAGCAGTTGACGGGATCTTGTGAGTTTTCACTAAATTGTACATCACTGGCACTGTTGGCGCGGTGTCGTGTAGCCGGGCTGCAACTGAATTGCCCAGGCGGGCCTTCACTACCGTCTTGATCGTGTCAGCGACTCGTTTGCATGCATCTTCGAATGCTGAATACGTTGTCTCCTCGTATAATGAGGGATCCAGAAGAGCTTCATTACTGATTCTCTTGTCCAGCTCCTGTGGCATGACAACAAATGAGCCGCACTTGTCTCCAACAGTATACCTCAGTCTGTTCTTTGCACTCAACAACTTCTTCACTCCACTCCGTTCAGCAGGTGTAAGGTTCGGTTGATAAGGTTTCGCTGCTGCATTTTGGTATATGCGTTGAACAGTATGCCCAAGGTTTGCTATTGCCGAATCCAATTCGCGGGAAGGAGGTGGAAGGTGAATTCTTGTTCCTTTGAACGGCATCGAACTAATTAGTGCTGCGTTGCGATCTGGCACAGTCGGACCTCTTTGAGTTCTCCAACGCAAGTGATATGAGAATTGATTCACGCCGCAAAGTGCTGCATCAGTTATCGAATTATCTATTCTTGGTGTTATTGCAAAGGATGGCCCAAGATTGAGAACCGCTGCCATGTCGTTATCGATTTCATTTGTTCCTATAGCTACATGACGTAACGGTGGGACTGCATTTCTGCTGATGAACGAGGGCTGTCGAACAGATGAACTGTGGGATCTTATCAGGTGCAATTTTTCTCCAAAGTGACGGTTGTGGTCCTGTCGTAAACGGGAGCATATCCGTTGATTTGAAGAGGATACGCTTCGAAATACATCAGGCGGGAGTACTGCTTCCAGCCGTTCTCGGTGAAAAACTATGCCTCGTATCGAAAATCTTTTCTGGCGACGATGATCAGCAACAGCAGCATCAAGAAGGGCTCTCTCGAGCGCTGAAATTCTCAACTGGACATCGCAATTATTCTGGTAAGGGAAGCGAGCGAATCTCTCAGCAATAAACTTCGGAAAGATACATTCACGTTTGCAGGTAAGTAAAAACTTGAGAGATGCATCATGCACAACCGTTATTTGATGGAGGGCAACATATCGTAACATGACAGCAAAAACATCCTGACTAATTTGATGTTGTCTTTGCAGGAGTTTCAGATGCGGCAAAATTCTGCTGTCCCTGAGCCTCATACTTTATAGTTGTTGAATAAGAATCCAAGGCTCTTCACTATACTCTTTACTGGTGAGCTTTCGCCAATAATGGCATCATCAGACCTTGAAAAATAATACAATATGCTCAACCTAGGTGTGCAAAACATCAAAGCTTAACTACATACATACCGGCTACAGACACTGAAACGGCCGGAGGCTGGTTTGAGCGAGCTAAACACAGTTGCAATAGTGTTGAAATAGAGGATGAGTGTGGAAAGGAGAAACCCACCCCTTTTGCGTGCAAGTGTGCTTAAAACTAACCCCCGGGATGGAAATGGTCATTAGCGAGCGCGCGATATCACAGTATCAATCTCAGCAGGTCATTCAGTTCTTCCTTTGCGTTGATTTCTGGTTGAACACGTTGGATTTCTCTCGCCTCCATTATTTTTCTCTCCAGCGGCCGTATCAGGTGTTTATGGAGACGCAAAAGGGGTGGGTTTCTCCTTTCCACACTCATCCTCTATTTCAACACTATTGCAACTGTGTTTAGCTCGCTCAAACCAGCCTCCGGCCGTTTCAGTGTCTGTAGCCGGTATGTATGTAGTTAAGCTTTGATGTTTTGCACACCTAGGTTGAGCATATTGTATTATTTTTCAAGGTCTGATGATGCCATTATTGGCGAAAGCTCACCAGTAAAGAGTATAGTGAAGAGCCTTGGATTCTTATTCAACAACTATAAAAATATATTCAGAAAATACATTTTTCCTTAGCAATGAAAAAGTACACGAATACGATGAAGAAGATGAGATGAATTTTTATATTATCGTGATCTTTCCTTTTCGAATTTCGGTGTTAATTCGAGACATCACGATACGCAGCTCAAAGAACAAAGAAGCTGTGTAGAAATCTTGGAAAAATAGAGGGCGCGCAAGCGATACCATGACGCCGCAATCGCCAACAGCATTTCATTCGACGCCCAGCAATTTCATCGTAGCGGGGAGTCTCCCGGAGGGGAGAGTGAGGAGGTCCCTCACTATGCATCGCGGGGCTCCCCACGTTCGCGAGTTGGTACATTTGAGGGTCGAAAAATCCGTGGGTATTTCTTGAAAGGGGGAACTGAACACAGTTATGGGAAGGTTAAAAAGCATTGCGTGAGCCCAGGCAGGCGGAGCGGGGTAGGATGTCGGGCGGCTGGAAAACGGGGGTCTAAATCTGAGAAAATTCGCGAAAAATGAGTAATTGTTGGTTGAAAGGGACTAAAATTTTGAGTGAACCAAGGCTGTGGGCGGACTGAAAAGTGTCGTAGTATAATGAAGATGCGATTTCTGTGGTGGAGGAGTCCCATTTTTGTCCGTCGGCCCACCATCGCCTGGCGGGGCGAGGGTGGGGTGGGGGGTCATTGAAAGTCGAAGTTGGCGACTATCAAGATGGACACGGAATGACCTGAAATTCGGATAAGGCATTGTTTGAGAGACATTCTGGCCTATTTTCAAGTGATGAAGTTGTTGGGGTGCTCTACAGTGAGATTTTGGAAGTGTTTCCGTGCAATGTGTGGTGAGGAGTGTATTTTCGGAGTAGCGTATCTCTTTTGCGGAGGGGCTCTGAGGGGGAGTGAGGGCCGTTCCCAGAACTGTTTTTAGACGAGCCCACACAAGTGAGACGACTGGGGTTGAGGAAGTCTGGAACGGGCGAGAGGGTCCTCTGAACATGGCCCTTGGCGAAGGTCGCTAGTGAGACATTCGCGAGGTGGCACTTTTGGGTATCAGGGAAACGGCTATGTTTAATCAGAATGCAGGACGGAATTCGGTAATCAGAAGGTAGCCCAGCGTTTTAAAAGGCCTAGCAATATGTATTTCTTCACTCGGCTGAGGACTGAAAATGGAAGCTTAAAAACGGGTAAATCACTAAATGCAGCCATCAAAGCTGTTATGCCACAAAAAAATATGGATAGGAGAAAGTCGCTCTAGAAAGGTTCGCACACAAATAGAGTCATCACACTTCACCTGATTTGCTTACCTCGAACTTTATAAAGGCGAATACGAATGAACGAAAAAAAAACGTTGAAAATTTGGTAACGAACAGCTGAAAATTCGAGGTTTTCCAAAATCATCTGTCTAAATTCGCGGCGGTAGTCGGATGCTTGTCTTCGAATGAAATGTATAATCCTAGTTAGAATATATTTGAGAGCTTCCTATTTTCCATTTCTTACATCCGTCATGGCATGTTTTACACGGGAAAATCAAAAAAATTGAAAAAATTGGGCTGAAATTTGCTTTTTTTAGAATAAAGGCTGACAATTTTCATAAAAGTTCATCCTCTTCTCTATACCATTAGAATCCCCTTGTTAAGGGAAATCCAAAAATGTCTTCAAAATTGATTTTGGACCACTCTGAAGCGAGTTATGACAAAGCGGCCCTTTGTGCGCGCAAAAAACGCCGCAAAACGCTGTTTTTGCAGAAAATATGGTACTGTAAATGGTACGCTAGCATTTCCAAAGCTTTCCCCCTTCTGTTTCATCACCCAAACCATCTTTTCCTCTTCGTACTGCCGTGCTGGACTCTCTTTCGTTCTTCTGCTTCCCACCGCGTCTGCTCTTATTCGTCCTCATCCCATCCTTCCGGTGCTTTGATCTGCTTCCATTTCTCCTTATTCGATGAATTATTACTCAGAGGATCGCGGGGTCGTAATGGAGCACAATAGGCTTTCACCTCGACGAGGATAGCGAGGGTAGCACCAGGGGAAGAGCTGCTGCTTGAGCAGCACGTTCTGCTTTTGTGCTGCCCTCAGCAGCACGTGCTGCCCTCGTCCTCCATTCGTCGCCTCAGCTGCTGCTCTCCGTTTTGGCCAGCGCAGTGTAGTAAATTTGCTCAAAGTGGTTCATTTGGGCAGCTACAACGACATTCATAATCAGCTTGGAGAATTTTTTCTTTCGAGCATGTACATTTAGACTTCTGGATATCTATATATCAATTGACATCTTCCGTTTTTCTCCTAATTAATGTGCGCAGAGTTTAAGCAAAACAATCGGTCTTCATTTTAAACGATCATGGGGTTGTAGTGGGACACAATTGGCACTCAGCTCCACAAGAACAACGAAGGCAGCACAAGTGGACGAGCTCCTGCTTGAGGAGCACGTGCTGCCCTCGTTCTCCATTCGTCTCCTCAGCTGCTGCTCTCTGTTGCGGCCAGCACCGTGTGGTAAATTGCTCAACAATGGTCCACTGGGACCAGTGTTGAGCAATAAAAAACAGTATTCTTTTTCTGAAAATTTGGATAGGTAGGCCTACCAGGTTAAGACATTTCGCAAAGAGGCCAGCCAAAACACTCAAGTTTCGGAGGAAAACTCGTTTTTAAATCCCTTACAGCTTCCTTTTTTCACGTCTGTTCGGTGTGTCTTGTGTAATTTTTCTCGCCTCTCTGTTGTCGAAAACTCTCTAAAACAAGAAGCTCTAAATACTCGCGTCTGAACTCGAGGATCTCTCGGAATAAACAAAATAGACTTTCGATGTTCCGCGGCCTGTCGGAGCCTGTCGTGGCGCTTCTGTTCCTCGTGTCAGATGACGCCTTTTCAGACCACGGAGCAGTTTTAACGAGTTTATAGCATTATGAATGCGCGATATTGAGGTCTCAAGTTTCGCTATCTCCACTTGGTTCAAACATTGGAGTGAGAAGAAAACGCCAAATGCGGATTTCCCGCGCGGAAGCTGCCTTCAAAGGCACAGAACACCCAGAAGATTATTTTTTAGTTTTTATGCTGATCTTGGGGAGGGTCACGCTATGATCACAGTGGTATCTCTGCAATCGTCCAAGACCCCTCTGAACAGAGTTATGGCTCTTTAAATATGCCTATGTTTTAGGTGTGAAAAATTGGTGAATGAGTTGTCTCAGGCCTGTATTTCTCATCATTCGCAATCGTTGCGCGAGAGCGAGCCAGGATAAGAAGACAGTCTGGCAATGGACTGAAGAACGACGACTTGTTGAGAATTCAGCCATCCATCTAGCCGCTACAGAGTTTGGAAATCTGGTAGGGGGTGTGGCTGGTGGTGGTCGGCGAAGGAGGTCGGGCCTAATGTGGTCGCCTATATCTCGCTAATTTGAAGGAATTGAGATCTCGCACTTGGCACCTCTTCTATAGGAGAGGTCTACTATAAAATCAAATAAAAATCACAAAATTCATGTCTGAGGGTGTTCTGTACCTTCAAGGTATACAACCGCTTGTTTGGTGTGGGGGGGTATGGGGGGAGTCAGGTGTTCTCACCGCGTTTTATGCGAGGACGCATTACGAATTATCTATGTCGAAATCGTACAAAGTGTACTGTCGCATAAGGGAAAGCTTGCCAGAAGTCTGTAGGAAGGAAAAGCAAACCACGGGTGAAGTCGAGTATCTTTGCAGCCATCTTCCAGAAATGACACAGAACACAAGACATACTTATGAAGCAGTCCTCACACTTTCTTTGCTTACATAACTATTGGGGAATAGTTATGTAAGCAAAGAAAGTGTGAGGACTGCTTCATAAGTATCATACGCGTACAGGCCATAAAACGGCCAATGTCTCACCGTCGACTGCGTATCACGCGCAGCGCGACCGCACGCGAGTCGGAAGCGGACGAGTTTTGGCCGCCGCGCGACGTTTCGGCAGGCGCCGCGCGGCGCCAATCAGCTGTTCCGGTGAGTTTTATTTATTTTTTTGGTTTTTCTCGATAATTTGATGATTTGTTTTGTGTTTTTTGATATTTACATGAATGATAGGACTATTAGAACTAATTCTGTGTTTCAGGTATGGCCGGCGGCGCTGAGGAATGCGAAAATCGCCACGAAATTCGGACGGAACGTTGGTTTTTTTTTTATTTTTTATTTTACCTTAATTTAACTTATGTTTAATATTCATAGAATTTGATTTACTAATTGTTCTAGGATATAGGTTGTTGTATGGTGCTTAATTTTTTTATTTTAGGTGCTGGCAGCCGAAATTACTCCGGTGCCGTTGTGACCCTCCACCTACCAGGTTGGTTTTGTTTATTTCTTTTTCAAATGTGTTTTTTAGTGTTTTATTTTGTTCTGTATTTGTTTAGAAATATATTTGCTTTGATTTAGTGTCGTTTGTTCTTTTCGAAAATGTTTTTTTTTTCAGGGAAGGAGGGCCGAAATCCACCTCGGCCGTCGCGGCTACCCTAAATCAACTACCCTAAATCAAAGCAAATATACTTCTAAACAAATACAGAACAAAATAAAACACTAAAAAACACATTCGAAAAAGAAATAAACAAAACCAACCTGGAAGGTGGAGGGTCCAGGACGGCCGAGGTGGATTTCTGGCCCTCCTTCCCTGGAAAAAATTTTTCGAAGAAAACAAACTACCCTAAATCAAAGTAAATATATTTCTAAACAAATACAGAACAAAATAAAACACTAAAAACCCATTTGAAAAAGAAATAAACAAAACCAACCTGGTGGGTGGAGGGTCCGCAACGGCCGAGGTGGATTTCGGCCCTCCTTCCCTGAAAAAATTGTTCGAAGAAAACAAACGACACTAAATCAAAGCAAATATATTTCTAAACAAATACAGAACAAAATAAAACACTAAAAAACACATTTGAAAAAGAAATAAACAAAACCAACCTGGTAGGTGGAGGGTCCGCAACGGCCGAGGTGGATTTCGGCTGCCAGCACCTAAAATAAAAAAATTAAGCACCATACAACAACCTATATCCTAGAACAATTAGTAAATCAAATTCTATGAATATTAAACATAAGTTAAATTAAGGTAAAAAATAAAAAATAAAAAAAAACCAACGTTCCGTCCGAATTTCGTGGCGATTTTCGCATTCCTCAGCGCCGCCGGCCATACCTGAAACACAGAATTAGTTCTAATAGTCCTATCATTCATGTAAATATCAAAAAACACAAAACAAATCATCAAATTATCGAGAAAAACCAAAAAATAAAAATAAAACTCACCGGAACAGCTGATTGGCGCCGCGCGGCGCCGGCCGAAACAATCGCGCGGCGGCCAAAACTCGTCCGCTTCCTGACTCGCGTGCGCGGTCGCGCTGCGCGTGATACGCAGTCGACGGTGAGACATTGGCCGTTTTATGGCCTGTAGATAGGTTTTGGGGGATGCGTGCCTACTCCCACTCGCTAAACTCTAACCACCAAAACTCTGCTCCAAATCTATTCTAAGCTCCACCAAAAACGTCCTTTTTTTCATGAGACAGTTTGCCATCGGAAGAAATTAGGGCGCAACTGGCTTTCCCAATCCGTAAGCAGATCATTATAAATTTGGAAGGCATTGCTATATTTTTCCATGCCTCAGTATTCCGCTGTGGGTGGTAATATAAATCCTGAGCTCTATGGAAAGGCTCCGAAGATTAGATTGTTCACATTGAACTAAAAAATAGAGAGCCTTTAAATCATTAAATCTGTAATAAACTAGGAAAACTGTGAATTACCAAACATGTTTTGGTGATTTTTTTTCATTTCCGATGGAAATTCAGTAAGGGTGTATTCAGGAGAGCTTACGGGTTGGATAAGCAGGGTAGGGCGCTGCAACATGCGCTCGGCGGGAGGCGGACACGCGGAGTTTTCGGCACGGTCTGAGTCTGGGGTCTTGCCCGTACACATTTTAGTTCTGCGCGTGAGCGATTTACCTGTTCACCTGCGCGATCACCTCAAACGTGGTAATCTTAGGCAAAATTCACATTTTCGTTGCATCAAGTCTTCCAAAAAAATTGGTATTTTATTGATCATCAAATCAAACGCCGCCTAGAAAAGAAAAGGATTTTCGCTAAGTTTGAGATGGTACACTCGAGTAAAATAGTTCCTTGCGAGCAATGTGAATGGTACAGCTCGGTTAAAGACTGATGAATTGAACTGAAAAAAATGATGAGTCGTCATTCTCATAGGATGATAGTCGTGTGGAACCGACCGAAAATTTGAGAGATGTTCAACTCTTTTAAAATAATTTATTCAGTGTTTTTTTACAAGATTCGACAATAATTTGCGTTCTTTTTTTAAATCTGGAAGGTACAAGCCGAAAACTTTGGAAAATTTCGTTCTTACTTCGATATGCGTTTTCATGACTTCGAACTTAGCATTTCCCAGTGAAATGATTTTTTTTTGTTTTGGACGAGGACTCGTATTTTTCAATGACTGAGCGGTGATGGCTTGCCAAAAATTCAACGAAAATTAAAATATTGAACCTTTTTTTCTGTAACATACAGAAATTCTAAAGCAATCAATCATCTCAAGTTTAGTCATGTAATAACGCTAATAACGCTCCGTCAGCAGCAATATGTTTTCAGAATTTCGCGATAATTAAGAATTCCATCCTAAGGCAAGCTGTATATAAGCATATCACATCATACATTTCTTCACCTTTTCACACTCAATATGGAATAAAGGATTGAATTGCTCCTGGATCGACACAATTGGCGACCACGGCAATCGTCAACCTCTGCAATCGACTCAACTACTCTATGGCCTGTACACTACCCGCGCTCGGTTGAACATAGAAGACAGCTCAACCTCATATTTTGTGACACGACTCTACTCTGGAAATGTAAAGGACGAATCGATAACGCTGATCTGCCACCAGATGCAATAACTCCAATCTACAAAACACGAATGGATACCTTTTCACTCGACGCGCGACAATCTTCTGTCAGATTGAAGTCACACAGCAGAATTGGTATCAAAATTTTGGAAGAGATGGACGCAAGAGTATCTGACCACACTGCGTGAACAATTTAAGAGCGAGCATAAGAACCCACGTTCGCATCAAGATGATCCCCAAAAAAAGGCGACTACGTCCTTATACAGGATCCCTTTCTTCCTTTCTTCATCGGGGTCAATGGAAGATGGGAGAAGTGGTAGGTTCACAAGACAACTTCAGAAGATCTGTCGATATCCGTCTTCCTCTCAGACGAATCATAACTCGTCCACATTGTTTAATCCACAAAATGGAAATACCTTCTACAGAACAGCATCCACAATTACCAGCAACTGCACAAATGTCATCTACTTCTCGAAACCAGTCTGCGTCTTCACGACACCCAATGGTCACAAGGTCAAAAGATCGTCTAGCCTCACACATTGCTTCCATGTGCCTTTGCACTCTGGTTTCACTACGAGTCGTCTCTTCGATCAATATGCGATGCCCAGAACAATTCTCTATCAATAAAACAATAATCTACGCTAGCAACTGCGCCTCCAGAGGAATCGCGATTAGACGTTATGAAATCAATGGCAGTCGTACGTGCTGGTTTCCAGTCTCCTGCCCAATTGGACACATACGATTCACGATACAATATACTCATTCAATACAAGAAAACCCAACGCTTTGCGGTGAACCCTGTCTATGTCCAAAGTGGACACAGTCATGCTCCTTCAGCACCAGTTCCAGAACATCGATGTCACAACTAAGCCTAATACCATCACGGCTTCGAGAATACCGACCCAATTATGTCTGCTCATTCAATATTTCCTCTTCATGCGATTCAACCAGAAGACTGGGAATATTCAATCAAATACAGCGTTTCGACGACAGCCTGTTAATAGTGGAAAAACTCACCATCAGCATCAAGGATTACGTGGACAAATATGACTTCGTATGCGTTGACGCAAAAGGCTGGAGAAGAAGACCAACCATGTCAGTAACGGGAACGTCTCAATTTTGCCAGCAACACGACTGTCGACGCAATGCACACCTTTTTTGCACGTAAGACAACCCCCTCGCGCTGTTACTCATCAATGAGTCGAGCAACGCCGATGAAGACGCAATACCGATCAAAGCCTGGGGACCAGTAAAAAAAGCCTATTAAGGATATAAAACAATTTCCGCCAAATCAATTGAAAACTCGAGTATCATATCCGGTAGTTCAACACCCGTGGCCGCGTTTGAATTCCTTGCAGAACCAACATCCGTTGCCACTTCTCCAATACAGCCTTTCTTCACAGAATGCATGAAAGGTGGATTATCCATATCAAGCGCCTTTTTACAGAATGTCATGACCGAACTCATCATCTTCCCGAACTCAATAATTACGTATGATTACATCGTTTCTATCAAAGCATGGACTAAAGGACTCCTCACACACCAGTCAGTGATATCCTGCAAAGCCCATCCAATATGTGAAACTCTCGACTGTACCTTCTGCTGGGAACGACTCTACAATACTCAGTGCTGGACCTTCGTTCAGATTGTATTCATCATATGCTTGTCAAGTATTTTCCTACTACTAGTTCAATGCATTTGTTGTGTTCGGAAAGCCGTCGTTTTCATAAAGCGCATCGTCATGCTCATCCTCTCACCCTTGAAGACCTCCATTAAAGCTCTACAACGACGACGACAAAATCTTCGTCAATACATCAACAAAAGACGACGAGTGCAACAACGCAGGTACCGACTCTGTGCCGTCTTGATACTATTACAAGCTCATGGGAGTGAGTCTTGTTCGCAAGTTGTTTCCATAACTGCCCACGAAGAAGTGTGTCTCAGCTCCGATAATGCAGAAACTTGCACATTCAATGAAGCGACGATAGTCACCCTGCAACCACTCAAGCAAGAAACATGCCTCACATTGAAGGACTACCGCAATAAAATCGTCGGAATGATCTCCATCAAGATCGATGGTATTCTGTTTCAGTGTCGAAAACACGTAGAGTTTTTCACGAGAGATCACAAAATACTATCTGGATCCATTCACCGTTGTTATAAAGCCGGAAGCTGCGTGGAAAACGCATGCGACAATACAACACCAACTACAAAATTGGAAGAATTCTCTTTCTCAATATCGCAAAGAGCAGCCCAGGCTACACCTTCTGTTCGTCCAGTTGTGGATGCATAACATGCGATGGCTGCTTCTTTTGTCAACCAAGCTGCCTGTTTTATCGCCTATACGCTCTACCATCGAGCTCCTCTATCTATACGGTTTTTACATGCCCTAGCTGGGAAGTGCTGGTAAACGCTGAGGTCACAATACGACAAGAAGAGACCACAATATCCACTTCTCTGCAATTCCATCCTGGCCGGACCACAGCATGGAATAACCTGCGATTCAGCCTCATCGGAACCATTGTCCCACAACTGCCAGTGTTATCATCCACGTTCATGACAACTGACAAGACAATTTCAATCATCAAGCCAGCTCATAAAGCGCAACTACTCCCTCGTAGTGCTGGACAACTTCAATGTGCTACGTATGAAAACGCTCAGAATTTTCAATGCCACTTCGCTAGCGGCGCATGCACATGCACCAAAGGACTTCAGACAGCTTCCTGTGTATGCAGTGAAGGAGATATGGAAACTCTAATGCAGCCCTCACCATTACCGCAAGTGTCAAAAAACTTCATGATTTTCTCTCGCGACAACGCGGTATACGCCAAATCAGGCATCGGAACTGCACTTCAATTACACCTCGTAGCAGAAAACTTGAAGATTGTTTCTAAATTCTCCAACAGCACATGCGAGATAGAGACAAGTCATTTAACCTGTTGCTACAATTGCATGGCTGGCGCTGCACTTTCACTCGCGTGTAAGAGCAACCACGGAGAGACGACTGTGAACATCGCTTGCCCTACACAAACTCAAGTTGAACGCTGTACTCCTACAGGTCATCTCAACAAAATAATACTACATTTCAATACTTCAGCAATCTCGATCAACTGCACTGCATCGTGCCCCGGAGGTTCAGTAGAAATCACAATCAAAGGAACATTTCAATTCACCAACGACGGTCTACTCAAAGACGACACAGCTTCAAAAAACGAACAGAGGAAAATTCCGAGAGATGGAGTTCGCACAATAGTTCTAGTCTGAAGAATGGACGGGGCTGCGACGGTAGATCACCCCGCGCGAATCGAAACCCCATCCGCCAGTGAGGCCGCCAACCAAGCAAGGCCAGATGCCTGGTTCATGCGTCAGACTAAAATGAAAACGGGAACCATACCTCATCCTTTCTTGATAGATTTTCTGAGTATGTCCCAAGCTTTGTAACCAAGATTCCAAACCCTTTCAGTTTTCTCAGTTTATGGAAAAACTTAGTAATTGTCATCTCTGGTTTGATCCTGCTCATAGTAATTGTCCACATTCTACGGACCTACTCAAAGATTTGTTGTCAAAAACAAACAAGATCCAAGAAGTCCCTATAACACCACCTTTCTTGCCGTGGCAGTTTCTGTAACATACAGAAATTCTAAAGCAATTAATCATCTCAAGTTTAGTCATGTAATAACGCTAATAACGCCCCGTCAGCAGCAATATGTTTTCAGAATTTCGCGATAATTAAGAATTCCATCCTAAGGCAAGCTGTATATAAGCATTTCACATCATACATTTCTTCACCTTTTCACACTCAATATGGAATAAAGGATTGAATTGCTCTTGGATCGACACAATCTCTGAAAAAAAACTTCTCTTTATGGAAAACAATGCTCACAAAATTCAAAGCCGAGAGTTCTCGAAAATTACTTCGTAATGAATTCAATAATTTTAAACATCCTGAAAATGTTCACGACACTAATTTCCAAAGAAGAGAAAATTTTCGTTGATTCATTGTTTTTTCGTACGGAAGAAATCACCATTTATAAATAGATAATTGAATGATGAATTCTCTAATATTTGAAATTCCGTTTTTCCTAGACATTTCTCTAATCAGTTCGAATTTCAGCGATTTAAGAACAATTTCAGGGAATCTTCATCCTTGGAATATGTAGATATAATTTTTACCAAATAAAGCCATAATTCATCTTTAAAATCGAGAAAAATAGATTATCGCGCTCAATTCACATATCACAAAACCGAGTGAAAATAGATTCTTGTTTAAGGATTAGAGACATTCTCTGTTGAGGAATGTTTTTGGGACACTCGCATTCACTACCGACCGAGGCCTGTGTTGAACGGCCCTCGCAAGCTCGTGCCAGATACGAGGCAGTCTTACATGGGCATGAGACAGTCGGCAATGCGAGCATCATTTCCTCGCCCGGTGGCGAAGATCAATGGATAGAAGCAAGGCTGAAAAACCCGTTAAGGATATCAATAGGCTTCACTGGGGTCTTTATTTTTGATAAATCGCTGCAGCGCTGCTGCTGCACCCGACACATCCCTCGCGAGAGAAAGATTATAAGAAAAGGAAAAGATCAAAAATGAGGAGCAGCAGTTGGGGCGAGAATAAAGAGCAGCAGTTGGGGCCACAATGAGGAGCAGCAGTTGGCGCCACAATGAAGAGCAGCAGTTGGGGCGACGACTGGAGCAGTTGGGGCGACTGTAGCAGCAGATGGGGCAACTGTACGAGCAGCAGTTAGGGCAGTGAGCGGAGCAAGAGGACACAACGTGCTGCCCTGGGCAGCAGTTGGGGGAACGAAAGGGGCTTACACCTCGACGAGTAAATGCGTTAGTAATCCCCCCGTGCTGCCTTACTAAGCCGCGAGTATCTGAGTAGTTACCCAGGCTTTCGTCTATCTTTTTTAAGTTTTTCTATACAGTTTCCTTCATGTTCTTGCACCCCCATCTCTTCTTTTCCTTAAAAACTAATCAATCAATCAACAAACACACAGTAGACGCTCTTTCATGAACAGATCTATTTTGCCCCACTCCGCGAAAAAAAATCATTACGTAAGAAACACTTAATAATTCAACAGCGTTCAAAAGAAAAAAGGCACTAAATCTACCAGCAGATGTACCTTTCAATAACAGAGCATATACAAAACCCCTGATAGTCTCGCAGGAACACGAAATCTATCAACAGATCTATTATACTTTTTCGAAAGGAAAACCACCGAATATACCGAGAGTGGGAGGACCTCGAAAGAAAATTAGATAATACTTTGAAACAAGAATTCAACCACCCATAAGCTCAAACGATGAAAGAATTTTGCAACTCAGAGGTCCAGCTCCATTAACTGTACCATACGACGCGAAAGAACTTCTTGAAACAAGGCAGCTTGCATTTGAGGTCTGCGCATATTAGCTGAAAATGGATTCAGTAATCATTAAATCTAAATAAGATAAAACTCACAAGTTGGATAGTCACCTTTTATACCAGTAGTGGTGGTATTACCATCCTGACCATCCTGAATGGCAGATTGGTGTATGCGGAAATTCGTCATCGTCAGAACCAATATCCCACGCACCAGGACTATTGATTTCGTGTTCACCTTCAAATGTACACATTTAAGGATATAACTGCACCTGAAATAAAAAGGCGCGGCTGCAAGAAGTCTTTGAACACATTTTCTCTAGGCTCATTCACCGGTGCGTCTTGTCTGTCATTGTCGTGAGTCTTACGCTCATTTATCGACGCTAGGCACACTCCTAGCAAGGTCCCGCACAGTTTCTTCGGCAATCGGCGCACTCCCAGCTGAGTCCCGTACACATTCCCCGGCGCTCGCCGCACTCAAAGCTGGTTAACACACAATTTTTCCGGCGCTTGGCGCACTCTCACTTGGATCCCGCACAAATTAGCCGGCGCTTCACGCACTCCCAGCTGTCTTAACTCGAGTTCATGGAGAAAATGGAAATAGTGCGTGATTAAAGAAAATGATAGATAGCTTTCGTAAAAGTCCTCCGGAGAACTTTTTCAAATGCTATCTTTCTTTTTTCTAAATCACAGACCATTAACATTTCCTCTGTCAGCCCTCGTTAAGTTGCATTTTTTGCGCGAACTTAACGCGAGCTGAAATTAGTTCGAAAAAACCTGCAGATTTTTTCCTTAATCCCTATTTTTTCCAAAAAGAAGAAATAGAATAAGCCATTTTCTGGGAACTTTTCTACACTATGGTTATCTAGTGGCTCATAGCGTGGCCTGTGAGTTCGTAATCTTGACGATTTCTGACTTCGTGTCGAAAAATCGTCGAATGAATAGCTCGCGCTAAGCTGTAATTTACCGAGAGCTTACCGCAAGGTTACTCGCGCTCTCAAAACCATTTACTATCAAGCCAAGGTTTATTGCGTTTGCATGAAAATTATTCAATAAAAAAGGATAAGCCCAATTTTTTGGTAGGCGCAGTTACCAGGGGAGGGTTTAGAATTTCGCTAAACATATTTCCGAATTCCGATGGTTTTTGGCGTTCCGATTTTCGAAATTGAGGTCCTTCCGATTTCCGAAATTAAGAAGGTCCTTCCGATTTCCGAGGTCCAGAAAAAAATTCCGCTCATACCTGGTCGCAATCAACTTCGCATCGGCGCTCCATGCAAGCTTGAGCAAACCACGCTGACCATGATTTTCGTGAACAATATATCTTTTGTCTGAACAAAAAAATACATGCGCTTACCAAGTAAGGTCTTCCTGTAATGTAGCAACTCCATTTGATGGTAGTTGAACATCCGTATGTAGCCATCCCAACATATAAACGAAATCCATTTTCAGCTAATATTTTGAATTCAACAAGCCGACAAGCCGCATCCGAACCTGAAACAGTGAATTAGTCAATGCTGCCTTCGCCGATTTTTCAACGATAAACATGAAGATCAACCCTTTTTTAGCGGGAAGCAAGCACTGTGTGCGCCGACGGTTCATCAAAAACCCCATTCCATCTTCCTTGAAGACGTTTCAACATAAACTTTTACTGGTTGCCGCTGTAGCAAATACTAGATTAACAATTTTAGATAAAAGTCTCAGCATCCTTCCGGAAAGCAAACGCTGCCCCTAATTACACCATTCCATTCATGAATTTTTATTATTGTTCTGCTTAAAGGCACAGTCCAACATCAGGGGTAAAATTTGATATTATAGTCCGCCTACCGTGAATAGCAACCCTGGGGCGAAATGCTTTATTATATTTTTAGGGTGTTCGGGGCGGGGCCAACCTTTTCCCTGTACTGTCTCACTTATTTGATCGAATTGAGATCTCGCGCTTGGCAGGGTTGCTATGCACGGTGGGCGGACTATAATATCAAATATTACCCCTGAGGTTGGACTGTGCCTTTAAAGGCACAGTCCAACCTCAGAATCGTTTTTCTGTTTTTCTGCCTATCTTGAAAACGGTCCCACTCCGATTCAAATGATGTCCCTGGAGTCGTACAAGACCTTCTGGGAGCGCAGTTACTGCCCCTCAAAAATTGAGCTGCGGAAGCACGGTGGACGAGTTGTCCGAGGCTTGTAACTTCCGTCATGTGCAGCCGTTGTATGCGAGCCGACCTGAGTAAAGGGAGAGGCTAAAAATGAAGGAAAGAACAGGGCTACTGATTGGAAACCATAGCTCATCTGGCGACTATTGAGCTAGAAAGATCGTAAAAGGGGCGTGCCAAAGTGGCTTCCCGATGTGGGCTCCCCAAGGTGGCTTCCCCCTATATCTCGCCTAATTGGAGGAATGGAGGGCTCGCACTTGGCAGGTGTTGTACGGGGTGGGTCTACTTCACAATTATGTGGAAATTTTAGATTTCGTCCCTGAGCTTGAACTGTGCCTTTAAAGGCACAGTCCAACCTCGAAATCGTTTTTCTGTTTTCCAACCCATCTTGGAAACGGTCCCACGCTGACTCCAAAGATGTCTCTGAAATCGTAAAAGACCCTCTGGGAACGGAGTTATGCCCTCTCGAAAATTGAGTTGCGGAAGCATGGTGGACGAGTTGTCCGGGGCATGTAACTTTTCTCTCTGTAGCAAAAGCTTCTCTCTTTAATCAGGTCAGCTTGCATTCATCGGCTGCAAATGTTAAGGGTACTAACATTTGCAATAGACGAATGCAAGCCGACCTGATTAAAGAGAGAAGCTGAGATTGAGGGAAAGAACGGGGCTATTGATCGTCTCTTCCCGCTCTTCTCGCCACTGTTGAGCTCGGAAGATCGTAAAAGTGCAAGAGTGGCTTCCTCCAATATCTCGCTTATTCGGAGGAATTGAGAGCTCGCACTTGGCAGGTGCTATACAAGGTGGGTCTTCTTCACAATTATGTGGAAATCTCAAATTTCGTCCCTGAGCTTGTACTGTGCCTTTAAAGACAGTGTTCACGATAATCACTGATTTTGAGATTAATTGCTGATTCGATGGTTTGGCCCCCGGGTAGAACTGAAATGACGAAGAAATCGAGAAAAACGCTCCAGAAGAGCACGGAATCTTCAAATCTCACCCCGCCCCTTGAAGAAAGCGTTCACGATAATCATCCTCAAAGACCTTTCACAGTGAAATGATAGGCGAGAAGGTTCCTTGGCTCCCAGTGTCGAAAGAACGGTAGAAAACGAGCCAGGAATGACAAAATGGCAGCTGCAAACAAGCGTTTGGGTGCTCCAGAACCGCCCCTGCTCCAGGTCCGCCCTTTCTATGTGAACAAATGAACACTCGAGATCGTGAGATGAGCGATGGCTTCCGATCAAAAGCCCCTCTCTTCCCTTTATTCTTAAATTCTATCTTTACTCAGGTCAGCTCGCACACATACATAGGCTGCAAACGACGGAAGTTACAAGCCTCGGACAACTCGTCCACCATGCTTCCCTAGTTCAATTTTTGAGGAGCCATAACTCCGTTTCCATGGGTATTGTACGATTCCAGAGACATGATTGGAATCAGCATGGGACCGTTTTCAGGATAGACGAGAAAGCAGAAAAACGATTTCTATCGTGAACACTGCCTTTAAGTCTCACAGGAACTGTTCCTTGTGAGAATGAAATCTTTTGTAGACCGGCTTTTGCAATTCTCTACTCTCCGTTGCTTCGCTTACTTTCTTGCAGACCCTAGCTAATACTTTTTTGCTTTAAATATTTTTCCATTTTCGATTAGCCCTTTTTTTACCGGTGACAACCACCGTGAGCATGTTTATCAAATTGAACACTAGTCTAGGCCAGAGAATAATGTCACTAAAATAAGACGTTTTAGTGCATTTCTCGCTGTCTCTTCGTAATTTTGGTAACACTTGATTGCCTATGCATTGTTCTGATTGGAAAACTCGGGAACGAAAACCATCGTGAACGGGGTACGGACTTAGTGCACCCAAAAGGGCTCGCCGCCGTTACTCTGAGGTTTTCGATAATGTTACGAGCAGGTTAAAATGCTAAAATCATGTTTCGATGGGCCTTATGAGCATGGAGAAACTTGCAGTTTAGTTTTCGTTAGTTACAAATAGCGCTATTCGGCAGGCAACCTAGTAGATGTCGGAAGCATGACAAATATTTGCAGGAACAACTAACTGAAAGGCTTTTGCAACCTCTTGCTTTATTGATCAGTTTAATCGTTTTCCACCCTTCACTTCGCTCGTGCGTTACACATCCCTTCTCAAATCTTTTTTTTTTCACTGCTTATCAAATTTTTTGTTAGAAACCTGGGGTGGTAGTAAATGGTGTGTTAACCGCGAATAAACCGCCACCTCCAAGCCGCCAACATACCGCGAATTAAATGCAGTAGAGCCGCCAAATTAACACGTATTAGCCGCCACCTCCTGGCCGGCTACGAACCGCGAAATAGGTGCCACGGTTTGTTGCCGGTTTAACGAAAGCTGCCCTCTGCCTACACATACATTATGCGTGACCTTCGTCCGCATAAGTATTTTCTACACTTGGACACGAACGACGTTTACGGTGGAAAGACGAGGGATCGGAAAGATTATACAAGTAATGCTATTTATTTTATTCATTAGGAAGAGCTTTCAAAAGGAACTTCGTAATATTTTGCTTGTTCGAAACACGATCAAAATGCATTTTTTAAAATTTTCCTTGTAAATCCTAATTCTCGTAATTTTTTGTGAGCTCCGTGAGTTTTCAGGACCACTCTCGAAAAGACATGTTAGATTAATCATTAGCCTCGATCAATCAATTGCGTGTGATCTGACAAAAGTTTGCATTTGTAGTAACTTTGTTAACTTTGTTTTTGATATTTTCAAACAAAAGTTTTTTTGAAAAACAAAAAATTTATCGGAAGGAAATTTCGAGTGAACGAAAATTTGAGAATTTCTGGATGAATTATTTACAAGGTGTTCTTGAAAAGGTAACGCTAGGTGCGAAAAAGACATTCCGCAACTCGTCGAGTAATGCATAAATTCAAAGAATGTCCTGCATTCAACTGAAATGGATAGTTAAAAACCTATAAGAATGATGATAAACTAGATAGTCTATTTTCGTTCTTGAAAAAGAATTCTATTGTTTTTTTTTTGGAAGTGTGCAACTCAAGTCTGGCGTCCGAGATTGGGGTAATGGTGTGGTTTTGGTCATTGATGCAGTTGAATTTGTGAAGTGTTTGCCGCCTTCTCAAAATAAAACTAATCCACCGCCCGCAGTTAGTGCTGAAAATATATAGAAACACTGTTACACACTCATATGCGCATCGTTTAAGGAAAAGATTTTGTACACATGTTTCAAGGTAAGAATTTGAAACACTTCGAGTGGCTCTACCAATGCACCAAAGCAACTGCGTCAAAAAAATAAGAGGCCACGATGGCACTGATCTGGCAATGAAAGAGGAGTATTAGAATCTTGCAGAGAAAGGAGAACAAATTTAGTTGGTTCAGAAACAAGTTCGCATTTCTTTCCCACAAAACTCGCCCGATACGCCCCGACTAACGCTGATTAATCATTACTAAAGCATCAAATCACTTGAGAATCAGTGGCTTGGAAAAATTTCACTTTTTTGCACTAAAAAGTTGTGGAAACCCCTTCGAAACGCGAGCAAACAAGTAATTTACTACATACTCCTCATAGCCTGTGCTATGCAATGAATTATGAAAATGAAACTAACCTGATAATAGCAAAGCGAATGAATTCCGGAAGAAAATAAACAAAAGCGGGAGAAGTGTCGGCGCTCGAAAAAAAATTAACAGCTGATTGGGAGGGATTGATTAGTGCCACCAAAGAAGACGGCCAACGTGTTTCAGCAATGATCCTTGTTTTGTTTTTGATCCCTCATCGCCCGTTTCCCTGGCGGAAGCCGGTAAAAGACTCTCCTTGGAACACCTTTCAGTTTTAAAGATAGGGTGACGTCCTGGATCAAAATCGCTAACAGTGCTATCAAACTTCCTTAACCCTCTGCATTAATTAAACTCGTACTTGCCCTCAGTATAGATGGTCAAAACTGTTCCTACTGTATCTTCCTAACCGCATCCAAAAAACTCCTCGGGAGGAGTTTTTCGTTAACCGCCAGTTCCTCTCGCATTTCAGCACTATTTCCGTGCTGTCTGCGAGAGTATGTTAAACGCGAACTTACCGCGAAGATGCCACATGGCGGAATTTTAGAGAAAAAACAGACCTGAAAACGTTTTGAAAAGGCTATTTTTCGTAACAAAGGTTACAATTGTCGCTTTTTCGAGGCGTTTTCATTGGAAGTGTATAAGAGGCCTACCACTGGGGGATGTTAGGGTGAAACTAGAGCGAGTTCTCTCTTAACTATCAAGAGTTATCATTACAATCTGGTGTGGTTAAACTCGCGTTTAACGCGAATTTAACTCCTGTTAACTCGCGTTTAACACACCCAATTACTACCACCCCTGTTATTGTTTGCGTTAATTTCGAGACGAGAAAGCAAGCACGAGTAAAAAAAAATAAAACAGCGTGTTCAGAGGTCAGGTTTTGACGGCTTTGTAGCATTTGATTAACAGAAATCTTAAATGCTTCAAAGTATTAGCAATACAGTCTTATTGGACTGCCTCGTTGGACGTATGGCCACATTATATATGCGACATCCCGTTTATGCTTCATCCGTTCAGGTAAACATGAAAAATTGAAAGAAACCCAGGACAAAAAAAAAGATAGCAAAATAAGAATCTCTTCTGGAACCCGTGTTAAGTACCTGAGACATTATGCGCTCTCAAAATGACCGATTTTCAAGCACATTCTCTAGATTTGGGCTAGCTGCGATCACCAATGCCGCTTGAGACCCTAAAAATGCGCTCCCAGAGTGTTATGGTAACCCAAAATGAATTTCGGGTTAATCTAGCACATCTGGGTCGATAGTCCGTGCGACTGTCTAAGAACTTTGAAAAGAATAACAGCAAGAGCTCTACTGGAAAATTTTGTGGTGGTTTTTTAACACCTAGGAGACCGCGCGCTCCACGGCCAATCTTCTCAGAGAGTTTTTAAATTGATTTTTTGTTGTAATTGCCCATATCAGAAGGAGATATTTGGCGCCTATTATCTGCATACCAATTATGGAAATTGTATTAAAGGCAGTGTTCGCGATAAAAGTCGTTTTTCTGTTTTTCCGCCTATCTTGAAAACGGTCCCATGCTGATTTCAATGATGTCCCTGGAATCATACAAGACCCCTGGAAACGGAGTTATGGCCCCTCTAAATTCAGCAAGGGAAGCATTGTGGACGGGTTGTCCGAGGCTTGTAACTCCCGTTTTTTGCAGCTGATGTGTGCGAGCTGACCTGAGTAAAGAGAGAAGTTTATAATGAAGGGAAGAACATGGCTTTTGATCGAAAACCATCGCTCATCTAATCACGAATTCAGTGCAACTTTTATTGGACGTGGACATAGTGGCCCAAGTGGTTGTCTGGCCCACGATTTTTCGTCGCACTTCCTTTCTTAATCTTCTTATAGGGACCAAAAGCTTACGTTATAGCCAAAAAAAACGTGCAACTTTTTCTTCGTGAACACTGCCTTTAAATGAAATAACACCAATTCGTGAATTTTCTTCTTTCTGACACTAGCTTCATATGTGGCTCAGTGATACAAACAATTCCCTATTTGAAACTGTTTCTATCCCTAATTATTTATTTCTTTATCAAACAACCGATTATGAGTTTTTTTCAGTATTGGAAAACGAAATCGATACTTTGCAAAATAAATATTGCTGATTAGTGGTTTGTTTGAACTTTTCAACTAGCAAAATTGGCTTCTCAAATTTATTGCACAAAGAAGAAGTTTTGTGAATTAAAGTTTGCGAAAAAAATTGCTGAAGTTGCTCTCATGAAGGAATCCCGTGAGTCCTTGTGGGTGTCATCATCTAGTGTTAATAGAAGCCAAATGTTCTTTCATTAGAGGTAGATAAGCCTATTCTAATGGAGAAGAGTATCGACAGATATAATTATTCACTACTGCTATTACACTTTTTATTCAAATGCAAACTTCTAAAAATAAAAAGTTTTACGGGAAGCAATAAAGAGCCTGGGTTAGTAGGAGATTTTATACATATTACGCCTTGCCAAAACAGCCTGAAGAGAGAAGAAAAACTTTTTTTCAAAAACCGCAGTTATTTCTGCATCAAGTGCTCATTGTGTTCACCCTGGGTGGTGGTTCAGTCAGGTTACAACACTTTTATTCTCCTATGAACGGTTTCAACCGCTTCCAATACATAGATGCACATGCAAGTAACTAACATGCGGGCGTAGTCCGCGCCCGGATCGCCCGTCGTCGCAACGCGAACCCCGCGGCGCCACGACCTAACGGCCGCGGCGGGGGGTTCGCGTCGCGATCAGTCGATCGCGGCGTGTCACTAATAGTTGGAATCAACATTTTAGAGAGTTACAGAACAGTTCCGAAAATGTTGCGAACACAATACATAGGGCATGAGGCTGCGCAACTTACGATCACGATTTCAACAACTTACGGAAGACTTCGGAAAGTTGTTGAAATTAGTGTTCGCAACATTTCTGAAATCTTCAGAGGTTATTCGCGGACAGGCTGCCAACTGTCACTACAGTATGGCAGCCCCGCCCTTCGCTGACTGCGGCCACGGCTCCAGATCGCGTCGCCGCGCCCGCGGTGAGAGTTGCGGCAACCGCGACTGACCGCCATGAGCCTCCAATACGTGGCTTCCTTGATATTAAAGAAGCTGAATTTGTGCCTGGAGATTCATTGGCCTCAGGCTTCGGATCTTGGAAGCTTAAATGAACATCGAATTTTCGAAATTTTACTTTCAGATTTCAATTTTTTCAAGATTCGCCAGATGCACCTGAAATGACAAATCGTTTTGAAATTGATGGAATTGGAAATTTCGAATGTGATCTACAAATTCAAATTTTTAAAAAATGCATCTAAAATTCCCAGATTTTTACAGCAGTGAGGATCGGTTGCAATTGGGAAGCTGCTGTGCTCCCATTCGTGATTGCTCAATTTAAAAAATTGAAATGTGATCTACAAATTCAAATTTTTAGAAAATGCATCTAAAATTCCCAGATTTTTACAGCAGTGAGGATCGGTTGCAATTGGGAAGCTGCTGTGCTCCCATTCGTGATTGCTCAATTTAAAAAATTGAAATGTGATCTACAAATTCAAATTTTTAGAAAATGCATCTAAAATTCCCAGATTTTTACAGCAGCGAGGATCGGTCGCAGCTGAATAGCTGCTGTGCTTCGAATCGGAATCGCTAAATTAAAAAAATTGAAATGTGATCTACAAATGCAAATTTTTAGAAAATGCATCTAAAATTCCCAGATTTTTACAGCAGTGAGGATCGGTTACAGCTGAATAGCTGCTGTGCTTCGAATCGGAATCGCTCAATTAAAAAAATTGAAATGTGATCTACAAATTCAAATTTTTAGAAAATGCATCTAAAATTCCCAGATTTTTACAGCAGTGAGGATCGGTTGCAGCTGAATAGCTGCTGTGCTCCCATTCGTAATTGCTCAATTTAAAAAATTGAAATGTGATCTACAAATTCAAACTTTTAGAAAATGCATCTAAAATTCCCAGATTTTTACAGCAGCGAGGATCGGTTGCAGCTGAATAGCTGCTGTGCTTCGAATCGGAATCGCTCAATTAAAAAAATTGAAATGTGATCTACAAATGCAAATTTTCAAATTCTCAGAAAATGCACCTAAAAGTCCCAGATTTTGTCCTCTTTCAATTCTTAATTCTAGTACTCAAAAATTTGAATTTTCCTACCATGGTTTCTTCTCTTTTCATATTGAAGCAATTCAACTACAGCAAGCGATATTTGACCCATTATTTCTTTCTACTTCTCTGAAACGTTAAGGTACCTTGACGGTTAAATTCTATGTATGACTGAAACGAGCTAACGAAATTTCATTAATGTGTCTAAATTCGCTATTTTTCCAATGCTAATCATGGTGCCATTTATTGGACTATAATAGAATAGGAAGCTGTGAACAGCAAGATTGGTGACAGGTAGTCATCAGATACTGAAGATAAGGTGGAAGCCATCTTTGATTTAATTAGCTCCAAGCGAAAAAAATCGCCTCTCTTAAAATTTCGTTAAGCCTGTTCTGGTGCTTGAATCCGTGTATTTTTGAGATTTGAACCGATTTTTTTAAAGACTTATGATCAACAATAGCTGTTAGGGATGCTGCGGATTTGTTACAAATTGCCTTTCCCCAGTACTCATGTATATGCATATTTTTCATATATTATGGTTTGTTCGGCTACATTTACTTAATAGTCGTGGTCGACGACTGTACCGCATTGACCTGACTCGTTCTTCTCCTACCCACAGAGACTAGTTACTAGTTTACGATCCTGAGTCGTTACCTGTGGACACGTTTGCGTTTGCGTCTAGCGATTCCAAAGCAAACAGCGACATGAGCTGGGACTCATAGGTCTTGACTTACTTGACTTAATCGGTTGGCTTTCGCCTGACGCGGTCATTCCGCATCTTCACCGAGGTGTGCCGTCCTAGTAGTCAGCCGTGTCCATTTTTCACGGTCTTCAGCCACAATTTGAACACACTCCATCCAGCTGTCACTATTCCATTTCCTGCGAAACGAAACATCGCGCCTGAACTGTCTTTCGATGCCGAGTGACTTTAAATCCTCTTTAACCACATCCGTCCAGAACTTTCGCCTACGCCCAGGTGGCCGTTTCCAGACAGGATTTGGAAGCATTCTTAGGTCGTGTTATACCGGACGATCCGGCGTTCTTTTTAGCATATGCTCTAACAGCCGAAGTCGACTTTCCATTGTTTCTTGAGATGGCGTTCGGAGATGCTGGCTTCTTCTTGTCAAGCGTAGATGTACTGCATCGATTTTCTGGTAAAGATCTTCGTTATGGCGTACACGCGGCCAGAAATATTCAAGCAAACGCCCAAAAAGCTTCCTCTCCGTGCAATCCAACCTTTCCATCTGCGTCTTCGGTGCTGCCCACGTCTCCGATCCGTATATCATGATAGGCGAATAGCGAATAGGTAGACGAGCAACTTGACTTCCTTCGCGATGGTGGTAGACCACAAACACCTGGTTAGAGAATTGAATGCGGACGTAGCTTTCGCACATCGTTGTCGAATATCCGCTGCATAACTACCATCCTTCTCCTGCAAACAGCCCAAATAACAGAAATCGTCCACCAGTTCGATACGTTGTCCGTCCACACAAACTCCAATTGAAGGCCTCTGAGAGACCCACATCTGCTTGCATTTGTCGGGACGAAGACGAATGCCATAGGCTGCGGCATACTTCGAAACGAGGTTCACAATCCTTTGCAGTTTTGCGTTGTTTTCAGCGAATAACACAATGTCGTCGGCGTACTCCAGGTCGACAAGGGAGCGTCCTGATGGTGTTAGGATCACATCCGCAGGAAACTGTTCTGCAACTCTACGCATGATGTCATCAACGGCGAAGTTGAAAAGAAAAGGTCCTGCAACGGCTCCTTGCCTTACTCCTGTTTTCACCTCAAAAGCTGACGTAAATCCGACAGGTGTACGAACTGCTGCTGTTGTTCCTTTGTTCATGTCCTCGATTAACCGAACATACTTTTCCGGGACTCCATCTGCTCGCAGAGCATTGAGCAATCGATCACGATGAGGAGAGTCGAACGCGGCTTCAAAATCCAGAAAAGCAAGCTGTAATGGCTTCGAAAACCGCTGCCACGATTCAATTACTCTTCTCACGACGAACACTTGGTCGATGGTCGATCTTCCAGGTCGCAAACCGGCTTGCTCATCTCTGGTCGTTCCTTCACGATGTTTGATAAGTCGCTCGAGAATGATACGTTCCAAAACCTTGTACATGACACGAAGTAGAGAGATTCCTCTGTAGTTCTTAGGATCCGTGACGGATAGCTTCTTGTGAAGAGGTACGATGATCGCATGTCTCCACGAATCGGGTATCCTTTCGCTCATCCATATGGCACGGATGGTGTTGGTCATTTCACGAATCCCAGACGGAGGAAGAGCTTTCAGCATTTCAGCAGTGATGTTGTCATCTCCACCTGCCTTTCCATTCTTCATTTTCCGGACACAGTCCAAAACTTCAGACTCAGTCGGCGGTTCCTCACTGACATCGTAATGTGCTCTCTGAACATGCGGGAGCTCAGGTACTGATGGCGCTGGACGATTCAGTAGTGAACTGAAGTAATCCTTCCATATTGGCAGCGTCGCATCACCAACTGCAACTCCATTGGTAGTGTTCAAGACAGGAGAACATCTCTTCATCTTCCCGCTATACTGTCGCAGAAACGTGTAGGCTTTCTTCGGATTCTTCTCCTCCCAAGCCTTCTCAAACTCCTTAGCTCTACACGTCCACTCTCGTTCGCGGTCACTTTGAAGCTGCCGACGCAACTTCCTCCTCAGACGCTTCTCCTCCACGAAGTTTCCTGCAGTTCGGAGAGCACATACTCTGTTGTAGGTAGATGTTGTTTCTTCTGAGACGTAGGCGAACTTCTTCTTAGGCTGTACAACCGGGAGTGCCTCTTTCGAAGCGTCCTGGATGCACTTGACAAAAGAATCCGCGTCGCAAAGTTTCTTCTTAGTCCGTACTCCGATGTGAATAGAAACGCGTTGTCGAAAATTCCTTCTGCACTCTTCATCTCTGAGACTTGTCATGTCAATCCTCTGGAGAGGCTGAGCCCCTCGCTTCCTCTTATGAATCCTCGCAGTGAAGTTCAACAGAACAGGACGGTGATCCGAATCGAATGCGACATCCCACACAGCTCTAGATCTTCGAATGTCCGATACTGGAATATTCCTCGTCAGGACATAGTCAAGCTGTAGTTTCAAAGTTGTCATCTTCCGCTTCCGCTGCTCTTCTGGAGATAGCCGGGTTGGTCCCTGCCACTTAAGCTGATGGCGGCGATGATTCCTCTTGAATGTCGATGCAATAATCAGACCACTGCGTTCACAAGAGTCGACAAGGCGGTAGCCATTGTCCGATGTTTGCTCCACTGGGTAGAACCATTTACCGAGTACTTCGGATTCCTGATCAAGTCCCATCTTCGCATTTGCGTCAATCCCCACGGCAACAGCATGTTGACAAGGTATCCTGGCCAGCAACGTATTGAGTTCCTCATAAAACGCATCATTCGAGTTGTCTTCGGCGGTTTCAGTGGGCGCATGAGCACTCACTATCCACAGATTGAATCCTCTGTGATCCCGCAGTCGTACGAATGCATTCCGGCACGACGTTGAGCCAAACTCCTTGACCATACCATTGAAATCCTTCCTTACAGCTATTGCACAGCCTCCCACTCTCCTATCGTCAGCGTTACCGCAGTATATGGTGTACTCTTCGACGCTGATGACGGGTATATTCTTGAGGCGGGTTTCCTGCAAAGCAGCAAACGGTGCATGGAAATAGCTCAGAAGTCTGGATAGCGCAGTTTTTTGGATATCACTCGACAGCGATCGACAGTTCAGGGTGGCGAAATTGTGGCTTGTGGCCAAAGACTCCATGACTCCCTAGGTACGGATCCTAAGGTGTTATGGACCAGAGGCCTTAGTGTGCCGGACGGCGACACCTTTATGCAATGTATGGGATACTTTCGCGATATAGTTGTGCACGCTATATCGCTCGAACGTTCCCTGTGTACACTCAAACGACTGCTGGGTTCAGTAGAAGCAGGGGCACCAACGAGCAGGTACCAACAGACTTGTATACACACCCCCACTCATAGGTCGTAACATACAATACCCGCGCTAAGTTTTGTAAAAACGGGGAGCATCTGGCAAACTTGGCAAAAAAGCGTCCGATGCATGTAACCTTTTTGAATGTAGACTTTTTTTGATTTCTGAAAACACTATCATATTCACAGATCAAATTGCTTCCTAATTATATGACTTGTTTGCGTTAGTTCCCTAAATTCGCTTTGTTTTTGAAGGAAATAATTTTCGCGATCGTTTGTGAAAAACGTCGCGCGCGGCGAAGTGCGGCGAAACTTTTAGCAGTATTTGTACAAGTAATAGAGGAGCAATCTTTATGTTTTCTTCATAAATTAATCGCAGGGGAGAGAATCTCAAGGTTTATGTTGGCTGATTTTTCGGAATCCTCTATTTAGGAGTCCAGGGTTCTCGCAAAAATACTCCGATTTTTCAGGTAGTTCTCAATCGTGTTTATTGGAGGAGTTCGAAAATTCAACCAACACAAACCTTGAGATTCTCTCACCTGCACCTAATTTATAAAGAAAACATACAGATTGCTCCCCTGTTACTCGTACAAATACTGCTCAAAGTTTCGCCGCACTTCGCCGCGCGCGACGTTTTTGGAAAACGATTGCAAAAATTATTTCCTTCAAAAACAAAGCGATTTTAGGGAACTTCGGTCTACAAGCCATATAGTTAGGTAGCAATTTGATCTGTGAATATGATAGCGTTCTCAGAATTCAGAAAAGTCTTCTTTCAATAAAGTTACATGCATCGGACACTTTTTTGCCAAGTTTGCCAGATGCTCCCCGTTTTTACAAAACTTAGCGCGGGTATGGTATATCATGCTATTTCGAGCAAATAATCACGAGGTTCTTTCAACGCAGAAAAACTTCAAAACATACCTGAAAAAAAATCCTGAAACGGGGAACTCATTTTCAGACTTTTTGCGAATATTCGGATTTCCGAAAACCTAGTTTTTTTGGCCTTTCTCGAATATTCGATTTTTCTAATGATTCGAAGTCGACATTTCCAATCAAATAATTGCAATTATTTTTATTATTATTATTATTAATATTAATATTGATATTATTATTATTATAAAAATTCATTTATCTATTCAATGATGATAGGGTTGATCAAATTCTGATAATTATTATTCTATAACATATTACAGTTATTACAGGTTGCTTACCGTACCCTTAGGGAAACAGAAAATCCAGGTATGAGGTCACGAAACTGGAGTATAGCAGCCAGCAGGACAACACGCTATGTACATAACTCGTTGATGACTAATAATTTTTAATAAATTTGCACCGTTTTTACAGGCTGTTGCGTTTTGTGACACGAAAATTTCATTCTGTAGTTCACATTTAATTTTTTTTTAAATTGAGCAATCACGAATCGGAGCATAGCAGCTGTCCAGCTGCAACCGATCCTCACTGCTGTAAAAATCTGGGAGTTTTAGTGCATTTTCTGAGAATTTGAAAATTTGCATTTGTAGATCACATTTCAATTTTTTAATTGAGCATTTCCTATTCGGACCACAGCAGCTATTCAGCCGCAACCGATCCTCACTGCTGTAAAAATCTGGGAGTTTTAGGTGCATTTTCTGAGAATTTGAAAATTTGCATTTGTAGATCACATTTCAATTTTTTAATTGAGCATTTCCTATTCGGAGCAAAGCAGCTGTTCAGCTGCAGCCGATCCTCACTGCTGTAAAAATCTGGGAATTTTAGGTGCATTTTCTGGAAAAATTTTAATTGGTAGATCACATTTCAATTTTTTTTAAATCGAGCAATTCCGATTCGGAGCACAGCAGCTTCCCAAGTGCAACCGATCCTCACTGCTGTAAAAATCAGGGAGTTTCGGGTGAATTTAATGAAAATTTAAAAATTTGAATTTGTAGGTCACATTTAAATTTTTAAACTTAAGCAATCCCGATTCGAAGCATATTAGCTTCCCAGTTGCAACCGTTCCTAGCTGCTGTGAAAATCTGGGAACTCTAGATGCATTTTCTGAAAATTTCAATCTGTAGATCACATTTGAAATTTCCAATTCCATCAATTTCAAAACGATTTGTCATTTCAGGTGCATTTGGCGAATCTTAAAAAAATTGAAATCTGAAAGTAAAATTTCGAAAATTCGATGTTCATTTAAACTTCCAAGATCCGAAGCCTGAGGCCAATGAATCTCCAGGCACAAATTCAGCTTCTTTAATATCAAGGAAGCCCCGTATTGGAGGCTCCTGGCGGTCGGTCGCGGCTGCCGCAACTCTCACCGCGGGCGCGGCGACGTGATCTGGAGGCGCGGCCGCAGTCAGCGAAGGGCGGGGCTGCCATACTGTAGTGACAGCTGGCAGCCTGTCCGCGAGTAACGACGGCGAGCCCTTTTGGGTGCACTAAGTCTCGGACCCATCGTGAACACTCCTTTAATTGAACATGTTCATAGCATATCCTCTGTTTCGGAGGCAAATTAAGTTAACTCTCTCGCGTGCTTGTGTGGAACGAGCGAAGAGACAGCAAGAAACTGTGGGGGGAGAAGGGGACGCTGCATACGCGCTTCCGCACGCGATCAACGACAGTGAGTTTTACTCCGAAATAGATGATACACTTAGGCCGGGATCATACTTCCAGCGACGAGCGACGCGACGCAAAGTTTACCATCCATATCGACCGAAAATCGATATGCCTGATATCCACTGTCGCTGTCGCTGATCGCGGGAAGTATGATCTCGGGCATACAGCTTGTCCCCAGGAAAGAGTTCAGGCGGCGCTGGGTAAATGTAAAGCAGGCGGCTGCGCTATGCGTTTGAAGCAGCTCACAATTTGTGGTTTGTATCCTATCTCTGGGGAGCAGCGTTGCAGCTATTATCTCGCTATCTTGGGAGCGTAGCGATTGTTTATCCATTTCTACCATTGTGTTTTCTCAAAATCAACAAAACAACTGCTCGACTTTTGTGATAAAGCTATCATAGCAGCGTTGCGGCTTCCCCCCATCCAGAGATTGACGATATACTCAAAGTCGTCAAAGAGAACAGAAAAATATTTCTATCCACATGTATGGGACGAGAAACCACGCGGAAAAGCAAAAAAATCGACTCGTGATCTACCAGTCTTCGAACGAAAGAATGGAGGCAAATATGACCAGAAGGACGATAGGGATGAGGACAATCAGGGGAGAGGAGCATCAATATAATAAAAGGAGAGCAAAAACACGGAGGCAGAGGAAAGAGAAGAGTAAAGCGGTTGAGAGTTGAGGAATGAGAGAAAGAAGGAGAAGAAGAACAGGAAGAGAACAGGAGAAAGAGGAAACATGTGAATAGGAAGAAGAGCAAAAGACGTTAAAAGGGGAGGAATACGAAGAAGAGCTAGAAAAAGATGAGGAAGAAGTACGAGAGTGCTCCGATCAGGGGTGTGCGGAATTTTCTGTTTTCTGAAAATTTTCAAAAAATTTTGGCTTACTCCTGACACAGGTGCCCTCTATAAACTGCGCTGAAGTTTCGCTAAAACTCGCCTAAGGGCTTTCTGATTTGCCAAAAGCTCTCAAAAATGGAAGTAACCGTGCTCCATTGCAACATCCGCCGCTGAAACCACCCCCCCCCCGTGAGTCTAGTCGCGGCGCATTTTTTTGCAACTACATATTGCACCTCAGTTTAACAGAATGCACCTTTACTTAAACGGTGTAGTCATCTGCATTAATATCGTGCAGCGTCTCGTTCATAACAGGGTACTGTACCCTTCAGAGACCTATCAATTTGTTCTCAAACCTTTGTCATCTTTTCCTCCTTTTAGGAATACTTCTCGTGTTTCGTCCACAGATATTTTCTCGTGTTTCATCCTCAAATACCGGGAAGCGGATACTCGAAAATGACCGAAGGGCAAAAAATCGCCACACTGAGCACCTCCCTGGTTCCTAAACGAGTTTGCACGATGCTATTGTAGCAATGGTAACAAGTTTGCCTGCGTCACGTTCTCCGCAGATCGCAAGCGGCGCAATCATCCTTTTGGGCGTCGTTTATCCTTCTGTCTCGCACCGCAGCACCGCGGAACATTTGAAGTACATCTGCACAAATTTTTTAAAAGGCGCAACACGCGGCTGCGAGCTGTCGCCCCGCCTAAGGAGTCGTTTATACTTCCGCCGCGGAGCGGCTCGCCGCGCCGCTAGAAAAATCGCGCCATCAGGATGTATAATCGGGCTGCGTCGAATTTACGCGGCGATGACGTTAAACACAGCCTGGAGTAGCTCTGAAAAAACACAAGGCCGATTGTAATGAGTGATTTCTTGTGCAAAAGAAACATCTATGATTTTTCGTACCATAACACAGCACCCGAAGGCGGATAGAGTCTTCGAAAACGATTTCTCTTTAGAAAAATGGTTTCAAAAGCTAAAAAATGAACTTTTCACAACCCAGCCTACTCTAAACAACGCCCAGGACCTTGGAAGGAATTTTAGAGATGAATCAGAAGAGCAAAATTGAGAATGTGTATGAAATAACAGCAAAAGAAGCATACTATGTCAATACGGATCGCACGCGGCTGCCGCGCCGCCTGCTTTCCTCGGGCGGCGCGGCAGCACCTAGGCGGCGGCCGCGTGCGGCACCGTTGGAAGAGTTGGAGCAGAAAAACTCTAAACGCCTCGCGGCGCCGCCACGCGGCGCCGCTCGATCGATATGGCTGTATTGCATCTCGCCGCGCCGCGCCGCGGCGGAAGTATAAGGCGCTATTCATACTACTCAACGCCAGCGCGGTACGCGCGTGCCGCGCTGGCGTGGCGGTTGAGTATGAATGGCCTAACGCCTCGCCCGCGCGGCACGCGCGTGACGCCCGCTCCGCCATGGCGGCGATGGCCGTAATGGCTTTTTAACCATTTTCACCACTAAATCATCATCAATTTCATTTCTTTCCTTTATAATTAATTCCATTGCTCTCCTCTGCTATCGTGGTGGTGCGAGCATTTACAGAATTTGGTTGTTTGGAAAAGTTAGGCCCGCTTTTTTCCACTACGCCTAGGCGTCGCCGCTGGAGTATTCATAGTCTCCGCAAGCGCGGCACGCGCGTCACGCGCTTGAAAAGTATTCATACTCTAACGCCACGCCAGAGCGACACGCGCGTGCCGCGCTGGCGTTGAGTAGTATGAATAGCGCCTAAACGACCCCTAAGATGAGCAGGCGGCGCGATGGCAGCTCGGCGACGATGGTGTCAAAAGCAAGAAGCATCTTCCGGAAATGGACTCATCAACAATAAGTTAGTAAGGTTGGAGTTAAACTAACTACGGGATATCGGAGTTTTTAATCCAGAGCCTAAGGTACCAATTTGATTGTGCACTTTACTTTCTGGCATTAGACCCCAATTCGTTAAAAAACAATAATCCGAACACGGTCGTTTTAAGAGTCATAAAGACTGATATTTCGAGATTCGACTTTAAAACACACAAGTTAGCAGTCATGCGTCACCACCAGGGGTGTGCGGCAATTGCCGTTTGCCGTTTGCCGGCCATTTTTGGGGTTTGCCGTTGCCGTTTGCCGAAATTTTCGTCCAAAACGGCAAATTTTCGGCAAACATCCGTTAAAACTACAAGATTTGCCCTCACCGCAGTTTCTGTATTGGTCAGCGATTCGAAGCTGCTACAAATAATTATTTTGACTAGTTTCAGCTACTAGTTCCAGCTCATGTAATGTTTAATTGTATCCATTAAATCGGTAAAAGACATTGATTTCTCTAGGGCAAATGACAGAAGAGTTTCACAACAGTACCACGCTTGTTTTTGTTTGCAAAAACGGCGTTTTGCGGCGTTTTTTGAGCGCACAAAGCGCCTTATCGCCATAACTACTTTCAAAATTGATGAAATGAGTTTTTCAGGAAGTTTTCGTGTTCCGTGTAATCTCAGAACTTTCTGGAAAAGCTTACTGCGTCTTATTGGGCCGAAAGTAAGCTTCGCCCGTCTATTTCACCGAACTTTGACGGTTTTAAGCTTCCCGCGAGCTTCAAACCGGTCGTAAGCATACATCGCCCATGTATGGTTAATGCGTCGTTTTCTAAGCTCGCACTAAGCTTTCCCTGGAGTTGATTAGATGTCGGAAGCCTAACGAAATACCGAATAGTCGCGCAAAGCAAACAACGGGGACTATAGACGCGGTAAGCTTGCGATAACGGCGTGAAGAAGAATCATACGTATCGACTTTCGACGGGTCTGACCAGTGTGCTACCACTCGCAGGAAAGAGTGCAAGCGTCCGGCCATGAAGCTGTTCATCATTCTCCATTCTTTTCTTCTCCTTTATCTCCGCCTTCGTTGCCCTTAAATCCTCGATTCAAAGGTTGTGTTCACGATGGTTTTCGATTTTAAGATTACAACTCGATCCTAAGGTAGATTTGAAATGACGAAGAATTTGAATTACGGTTCTCTCATTCAGCCCCACTACTTTTAGAGGAACTGTTCGCGGGGACAATAAAAACTTTCAGCCAACGGCCGCAGTTAATTACAGATTTTCTTTTGTTGCTTTCTTTTCTCTGGACCCTAATGTCTGTACTGTGGAAAATCAAGTCATTTATGTAACCAATACTGTTCTGTATATTACGGTTTGTATCCTATCTCTTGGAAACCGTGATGCAGCTTTTATCTCGCTTTCTTGGGAGTTGTATATCCATTTCTAACATCATGTTCTCTTCAGAAAAACTGCTCGACTTTTGTGATAGATCTATCATACAATACCCGCACTAATTTACTCAAAAAAGTCGCGAATTCGCGACTTTTCGTCATAACTCGGCCCAAAGTGACCCGTTCGGGGAGCTATGGGCATATTTGGAATCAGCATCGAGAGCTCTTCATTTTGAGTACGCACATCTGTTGACCTACCAACAAGGCATGTAGGTTTTGACAGAAAAATCGAGTGAACGAAAACACCACAGACGTCCCGTTCTCAGCTCAAACGAGACCAATCGACCTGGGACTTGGCCTGCAACTTCACTTTACGATCCTCTTTTAAATAAGCACTGCGTCAGCCCAATCCGGAAACGTCAATTTTTCATCCCTTTCACATTCTCGCTTCAAACGGGATCCTGTTAAGAGATGTTTGTGCTCAAAATGAAGAGCTCTCGATGCTGATTCCAAATATGCCCCTAGCTCCCCGATCGGGTTTCTTTGAACCGTGTTATGACGAAAAGTCGCATAAGTCGCGATTTCGCGACTTTTGCGCGTTTTTTGAAAAAATTAGTGCGGGTATTGTACTGGCCGTCGCTGCTTCCCCCTTCCAGGGATTGACTACATATAGTCTACAGCAATGTAAGTAGGATCTGGTGAGGTTGCGGACTCGTCCTAACATACGGTAGTTTGTTAGCGGTACCACTCATTTTTCCGAAACAGCTGTGATAGATCGGTGAGTCTGTGTTTTCACCGACACGACTACATCTGTGGAAGCAATGAAAACAGGTGAAAATGTGAGAGTGAAATGAGAAACTCACCGACCAATCTAAGCTATTTCGGAAAAATGAGTGATAACACAATCAGAGTACCGTATATTAGCACAAGTCCGCAACCGCACCATGTCCTTTTAACATTGCGGTAAACTATAAACATGAATTTTTGGTTGACCCAATTCATCGGTCAAAGTCCCTTTGTTCTACTGGAAAACTTGTCTTAATCAGAAAATGAGGTCACTGGAATGAGGCGTATCGGTCGTTTCTGCAGTTTCTTCGTGATTTTAGCTGTACATGATGGGCAACGTATTCTTTCAACTGAGAAGCTCGGCAACTAAAATCGTACTTAACAGTGCCCTTAAAGGCAGTGTCCACGATGAAAATCGTTCTTCTGTTTTTCAGCCTATCTTGAAAACGGTCCCATGCTGATTCCAACGATGTGTCTGAAATCGTACACGACCTTCTGGGATCAGAGTTATGGTCCCTCAAAAATTGAGCTAGAAAAGCATTGTGGACGAGTTTTCCGAGGCTTGTAACTTCCGTCTTTTGCAGCCGATGTACGCGAGCTGACCTGAGTAAAGAGAGAAGTCGAGAATGAAGGGAAGAACCGGGCTTTTGATCGAAAACCATCGCTCATTTCGCGATTTCGAGTGTTCCTTCGTTCACGTCGAGAAACTCGACCGCGAGCGAAAGGGTTAGCGCGAGCGGACTTCGGAGCCGTATGGAGCTCTTTCTGGCTCATTTTCGTTTGTTCTTTCGACCCCAGTGCTCCAACGACACTCTGAACTTTCGATTTCCGGCCAAAAACCGGGGACGAAATTTATCGTGGACCCTGCCTTCAAAGACAGTGTTACGATAATCTTCGATTTCGAGATTATCTGCTAGACCAATTGTTTGGCACTCGGATAGAGCTCAAATGATGCAAAAACTGACAAAACACGCGCTAGAAGTACCCGGAAAGCTGTACTCTCACCCCGCTTCTTCACTCTCACTGGAACTGTTGTTAGTGTTGTAACAAAGCAATCTTTTGCGGACCTTTACACAAATTCTTTACTCTCGTTTGCTCCGTTCTTTCTTTCGGACCCAAACTATTACTGTTTTGCCTAAGATATTCTCCCATTTTCGATCAAACTCGTTTTTCAGTGGTGACGACCAGGGATGAGCGGAACAAAAATATGAAATTTGGGAAATCGGTTTTCGGGTTCCGGAACTAAAATTTTTTATCGGGTTTCGGAAATCGGGCGCGAAACGCCTGAAAATGCGCGGAAATGCGGGTTTCGGAACGCGGAACTGCGTTCATCCCTGGTCCGGACCAGGAAAGAGCCTCACTGAAATAAGGCGTTCTAGTGCGTTTTCCTCCGTTTCTTCGTAATCAAGGTAACACTCGTTGGCTAACGCATTGCTTTGAGTCGGAAACTCGAGAACGACAATCATCGTGAACGCGGCCTTTATGTCATTCTACCAGCCGTCCTGCGGGCTCCGCCCCCCAGACCCCCGAATTTCCGCCTCCGGCGGAAATTATCAAGTTGTCTTTGCATATATAGAATCGGCTCAGAAATTATTTTGCCCCAATATATTTTGTTGTAAACCTAAATATGGCCTGCCGCACATGTGGACACATGGGAAGGCAGAAAGCGGAAAATTATACCGAAAAAAACCAATAAATCTGCTTTAGTTGTGCACGCACAAAAAATCAATCGGAGGTGCGGCTAATCCTGTAGAATAGCGTTCTCGAGTCCGTTTCAAAGACATTCCTATTTCTGCGGCGTCCTGCGCTTTGCTACGTAGTACTGTGCACTTTCTACAGCGTCCGGTGCACTCCCACGGAGGTCCCGTACATTTTCTACGGCGTTCGGCGCACTCTCACATGGGTCCCGCACACTTCATATGGCGTCCGGCGCATTCTTACATAGGTCCCGTACACTTTCTACGGCGTCCGGGGCACTCTTGCATGGGTCCCGTACACTTTCTCCGGGGTACCTGGGCACCCTTAGATGGGTCCTGCACACTTTCCATGGCGTTTAGCGCACTCCTACATATGCCCCGTACACTTTTTATGGCGTTCGGCGCACTCTTACATGGGTCCCACACACTTTTTAAGGCGTTCGGCGCACTCTTACATGGGTCCCCTACACTTTCTATGGCGTCAGGCGCACTCCTAAATGTGCCCCGTACACTTTTTATGGCGTTCGGCGCACTCTTACATGGGTCCCACACACTTTTTAAAGCGTTCGGCGCACTCTTACTTGGGTCCCGCACACCTTCAATGGCGTCCGGTGCACTCTAACATGGGTCCCGTGCATTTTCGACGGCGTTCGGCGTACTCTTACATGGGTCCCGCACACTTTCAATGGCGTCCGGCGCAATCTTACATGGGTCCCGTACACTTTCTACGGCGTCCGGCGTTCTCTTACATGGGTCCCGTACACTTTCTACGGCGTCCGGCGTTCTCTCACATGGGTCCCGTACACTTTATACGGCGTTCGGCGCACTCTTACATGGGTCCCGTACACTTTATACGGCGTTCGGCGCACTCTTACATGGGTCCCGCACACTTTCTATGGCGTCTGGCGCACTCTTACATGGGTCTCGCACATTTTCTATGGCGTTCGGCGCGCTTTTGCATGGGTCCCACACACTTTTTAAAGCGTTCGGCGCACTCTTACTTGGGTCCCGCACACCTTCAATGGCGTCCGGTGCACTCTAACATGGGTCCCGTGCATTTTCGACGGCGTTCGGCGTACTCTTACATGGGTCCCGCACACTTTCAATGGCGTCCGGCGCAATCTTACATGGGTCCCGTACACTTTCTACGGCGTCCGGCGTTCTCTTACATGGGTCCCGTACACTTTCTACGGCGTCCGGCGTTCTCTCACATGGGTCCCGTACACTTTATACGGCGTTCGGCGCACTCTTACATGGGTCCCGTACACTTTATACGGCGTTCGGCGCACTCTTACATGGGTCCCGCACACTTTCTATGGCGTCTGGCGCACTCTTACATGGGTCTCGCACATTTTCTATGGCGTTCGGCGCGCTTTTGCATGGGTACCGCACACTTAATATGGCGTCCGGCGCACTCCTACATGGGTCCCGCATACTTCAGGCGAACTGCCTCTGAGGTCCCACACATTTTTTTTGACGTCCGGCGCCCTTACATGGGTCCCGCACATTTTCTTCAGCGTCCGGCGCACTCCCGCTGGGGTCCCGCTGACTTTCTACGACGTCCCGTTCGGTTGTTTCGGGCCTAACCCTTGTAAAACAGAAAAGTCTGCAATTACAGAATGCACACCGTAAACTGACGAACTGACTGACTAACTGACGGACGGACGGACACCACTCTCCTTTATTACTATGGAATGATAATAACAAGGGAAATTTTCGAAGAGACCTGAAGCAGGCCGACGAGCCATGTCAGCCTGAGGACCTAAATCGTCGGCACGCGAAGCTATTTTTTCACCTTCGTTGTCGCAGTCGTCGAGCCGAAGTGGTACCCCGAAGTGATCACATTGGCAGAATAAAGTTTCTATCAAAAAAGGACTCTTCTAAGCAAAAGTGGTTCGATGCAGGCAGAAACTTTCCAACAAAAGAAGAAAAATGGGAAAGTGGAGTTGAGGGAGACTACAGAAAATGAACAATATTTTATGAATGCGATGTTGTAGATTAGCATTTACTCAACAAGTAAATGGGAGTCTCGCATTTCCTACCTGAAATTAGACTGTACCTTTGAAGGCAGCATACACGGTCACCACCATGGATGAGATTACAGCATGAATAGGCCAGCGCGGCTCCCTACCATGTTGTCCACGAAGTGTTAAAGGCAGTGTTCACGATAAAAACCATGTCTGGTTTTTTGGTGGAGATCGACAGCTGCGGGGCCTAACGCAACCCTAACGTTAAAAAACTAAGAAAAATAAGCTCGAAACGGTCCCCTACGGCTCCAAAGTTGGACATTCATCAGCTCGTTACACCCCAGATGCACTTTCCACGCCCACCGACGTGAACAAATGAATGCTCGAGATTGTGATATGAGCGATGGTTTCCGATAAATAGCCCCGTTCTTCCCTTCACCCCCAGCTTCTCTCTTTACTCAGGTCAGCTCGCATACATCGGCTGCAAGAGACGGAAGTTACAAGCCTCGGAGACAACTCGTCCACCATGCTTTCCTAGGCCAATTTTTGAGGGACCATAACTCTGTTCCTAGAAGGTCTTGTACAATTACAAAAACATCATTGGAATAAGAAAGGGACCGTCTTCAAGATGGGCAAGACAACAGAAAAACGATTCATATCGTGAACACTGCCTTTAGGCACCGGGAACTATCTACGATGGCGTATCCAAGAATTCCTGCCTCACAAGCCTGTATTTTCTCCCCTATTCGAGTAACATAACGAAATGTTAAACTTGGGAGAACATTCACTAATTTAAAGTGACATTAAGGTCAAATCGAAGTCTATAAGAGAAGCAGCTTGATTTAGCTGAGTATGTCTACATACTGAATAATTATTATCCACTTTTAGGAATGCCGCTCTACTTCGAATCGCTTTTGAGGTAGAGGATTTCTCCGGTAGGCAGACGACATGCTATGCTCCGGTTTCACAAACTGTTTCTTCGTAGAGTCCCATTTTACGGTACTATCCCTCTGAACTGAACACCACTTCTCATTCTGTCTTTTTAGACCTGAGAAAATACAGGCTTGAGAGACGGAAATGCTCAAATATTGTCATCCTGAATAGTGCTTGGTGCTTAAGCTCTGTTGACTACATAGAAGGGGATGTGCGCACCTATTTATGTTGTTAATTCGACCGTGTTTGTAAGCGTGTATGCTGCCTTTGAAGTACTGCTGAATTAGGGTGAGCGCAGCCTTGAAGTAGAGTCAATGCAGCTTTGAAGTAAGCTTAGTGCGGCTTTAATGTATCCTTTGCCTTGAAGTAGGATGAATGCAGCCTTGGGGTAGGGTTAATGCAGATTTCAAGTAAGCTCAGTGCTGCTTTGCAGTATCCTCTGCGAAGCCTTGAAGTAGGATGGCTGCAGCACTGAAGTAGGCTTATTGTACGTTCGAGGAAAGGATGCTGCGCCTTTAATGAAACTAGGTTGAAGCAATCAACCTAGATACTTTAAAGCCGTGGAAAGCTTTCCCAGAGAGTTCTGAGATGGTACGAGTAGAAAGCCCTTGTATTTCCAGTATTCCTTTGAAAAATCTGTATTTCCTTCTACGATTCACATCGACCACAAATCAACGGGACAGATTTCTGCTATCATGACCATCTGACCAGTTCATAATGAGGATTTTGTGGTACAAATATTCATTTTTCGATAAACTTCTGGAGTTGGATCTATGATTTTGTAACACCATCGTATAGGACTAAATGGAGACAATCTAAAAATGACTTCAGAATTGAAATTGGACTACTTTGAAACCAGTTATGGCGTTGCGGCGCTTTGTGAGCGCAAAAAAGCTTTCTTTGCAAGGAATTTGCTCGGTACTGTAGGTCTCCCGACTTTCGCTCAAGAAGGGCTAAGTTTGACTCGGTTTTTGCCTTCAAAATCCAAACCGGTAAAACGCCCGTATTGTTAAGCAAATTTTTCCACCTCACATCCTCCAGAACTAGAAGAGGATGCCTGAAGCTCAGTATTATGACAACCAAAACCCAAATAAGAGCCATTTTTTTTCTCCAGCAGAACGAATCCTGTCTTAAATAAGTACTATTATCAAAAGAAACAAATCTCTCTCACTTTCTTTAGTTCTCGCGCACGTCACAGTGACTAAAAATGAACTGATGAAAAAATCTTGGCTAGGTGATTAGAGGAGTTCGTTCAAGTTCTAAGTTGTTGGGAGCCTCCGAATGTCTTTTCTCGATCATCAAATTCTTGGCCCATCAAAAATGCCAAAAAGAAAAATCTTTTCCAAAAGGCACACCGAAGAACCAAGATTACAAAACCGAATGATACAAAGTTGTAGCGTAAAAGCTGCCTTTTTCAGATATATGATCCCGTTGAGAACTCGTGTAGATCAGTCCGCTTATCGTCGGTTGGTGAGCTGATGGTAACACGTAATTGTGACAGGAAATTGATGGTGTTCAATCATATTTCCGATTTAGAGCTCGTTATCTGATACAAAGGGTTGACTCATGGCTGAGCTGAGTTTGTTAAGAAATGGTGTAAAGAAGAAAAAATAAATTTTTTTTATAGGCAACGATTGAAACCGCACTCAATTTTTTACCAGAAATCAAAAGATTCAAGGTCCATTGCAACAACAATGTCGAAAACCGTCTCAAAACGAGCAACCACTACCAATATACGGCCCGAAACTCGAACATGGTGTACAACCCCCACCCCCCACTTCCACTGTAGCCACAGGGGAAGTGGGTGGGGCGAGCACACCACATTCAAGTTCGGGACCGTCTAGAGCGATTTACTGCTCGCTTTTAGCCGATATTGTTGTTGTAATGTGCCTCGTGCCGGCTTGTAGGCTCTATCCACAGAAAGGGAAGGGCCCAAAAGCTGTCCGGCTGGCTAAACGCTCTGCACGCGGCGCTTCAGCGACGACGTGAGCGCAGCGGCTTTCCGTCGCGCGCGTAGTGCCACTAAAACTGTCACTAGATGCCTCTCGTTTTGAGTGTTCCATCAACATGTCCCTTGGAGCTCTTGCTTTCCTATGGAAATTCACAGGCTGCTTTTGTTGTGAGCTCTGCATTCAGCTAGACGGATCTCACTGCAATCCTATAGCCTTACAAGGGAAACCATTCAATCGTAGTTTGAAGTGAGAGGAATAAAAATCTTGAGTTAGCTGCCCGCCCCCGGATTGACAAGGCTGGGTCGCGCTGACCGCAAGCCCCTTTCAGAGTGAACCCTTTGCACATCAATCACACTTTGCACTGTTCAAAAAGAAGCCCAAACTTTGGATCCTTAGAACTGCTTGTACGGAAACTTTGATTAGAGGGAGGGGAATCAACAGAATTATCTCCGGCGAGGGATAGGCTAACGGCATTTTTAAACTTGACAGCGACTCCTATACAGATCACATACAGAACAGCGCTACTGGCGTTTTCTGATCATATGAGGCTTTCAAGTAGCTTCGATATATGGGATTTTTCTTCCTGTAAGAGCTAGTGAAACGCCAGGCACATAGTAACTGGCAGATATTGCATGGAACACCACATGACTGAACAAATGTTGGTGTATTATAGCACAAAACAGACTTTGCCGTTTGCGGTTTTGCCGTTTGCCGGTCATTTTTGGGGTTTGCCGTTGCCGTTGCCGTTTGCCGAAGTTTCAAATTCCTTTGCCGCACACCCCTGGTCACCACCCGAATTAAGGCAGCTCGTTTACAGAGTGAGCTCACTTTTCGCCGCGCCGCTCGGCGGCGGAAGTATAAACGCCACCTTACAGACCAGGATTCCTCTCATTAAAACAATTGCATTCGCGTTATTCTGATGATAGTACAATTTTTAAAATAACGAGGTTGAAATTCTGAAAGAAGCTAAAGTGTGAGCCTAGATGCACTTTCGGTGCGAAGGTCACCACGCAGCGCGTTTTCGCTACGAGGCGACTACTCGAGCAACCAACGCGTGCCCCGTCCGCCCACCCTCGATAATCTATTAAAATTTCGCTCCAATCTGAAGCGTACCAATAAAACATAAAGACTGGATTTTCGCTTACAAATTCGTCAACCTCTCAAATTTTTGATTAGAAGCGGCTGCCCGCCGTCTATAGAACGACGATATCCGATTTCGTCCGCAACTGCGGACTCTGGTCTCAAACCGGAAAAATGCGAAATGGAGGCGAACGTTCACGATTTGAAAGAAAAATAGGTTAAAAGAATATTCGGAAGCGATGAAAGTTTGAGAACTAGACCGATATTTCAAACTTAAATAAACAAATAAAACGGAATAAAAATTTTTTGGAAGAGTGTTATCTATCGAGAATCTTGACGGACCTCAGCATCCACGGATGCAAGGGGCACATTCTCATCTTCCGTAAGTGGAAATCGAAGCTTGTTCAGATAGACCGTGTTGCGCGCTCAAAGGGGAAAAATCATTTGTTAGGACAATGACGGCCGATGAATTGCGAACAAACAATCTCGCCAAAGATTTGAACCTCAAACAGACGTATGGCGCGATCCCGATGGAAAACAGCATACTAAGATTTCCACCTCCTCTCCTGATCTAACCCTTTATCGCCAAAACTGTCTTGAGGAGTCTGTAGAGTTGCACGAACCGGCGACTGGTCGCCGAGCGTCAGCCTTGACGCGGTGACAAAAATGTTTTCGAACATTATCGTCGCCCCCTCAGCTTCCACTCATTGGCGATAACGAATGGTCGTCGCAGCGTCCAAAAACTCTGCCGTGCCCCCTTGTCGTCCTTCACGCCGCGTCGGTTAGGCTCATCGCTGAATGTAATCGATATTGCATCACCTAACGCTGATCGTCGCTGCGAGCCACGCCGCGACTTCAACTCTGCAGACCCCTTTGTATGTAACAATTTCGTGATCATTTAAAAAGGCAGACTTTGGTTGGAACAAGGGATGAGCGGAATTTCGATTTCCGATGGTCTTTGGTCTTCCGATTTACGAAAAAATGCCCCGAAATGCGGAAAAATCGGAAATGATTAGAAGATTGCAATTTTAGGAGCTTACGCATTCTTTTCTGCCAAACCTTTAAGATGTTCTTTAAGGGCTAAACCGGAGGTTTGTTGTGATGTATCAAAATGAGCAAGGAATGAGATTCACATATCTACAGGAACTGTACTTTCTTAAAATAAACCAAAAAACTGCTGCGAATGGACTCTTTTCCGTCAGATTCAGGTTGAACAATTCCAAAACTGGGCTATTTTTTGGGGAGATTTGTGTTTGTCCATGCTTTTATTGAATCTAATAGGGGCCTCTGCCCATGTTTATGTTCAAGTGGAGTTTGCAGTCTGAACAACGTGTACGTATGATCTCTTCTCAGAATATACCGCAGTGAATGGACGGGGCTGCGACGGTAGACGCGCGATCGAAACTCTGTTACCTGTTGGTGTAGCGAACTCCGCACGGCCTCAATGAGCGCGCCTCGTCCATCCGCTAGACGATATTTAGCAAGGGCCCATTACCTACTATAGTATTTTTCCCATCTGTACTTGTTGCGATTCTAATGGTCTATATATTTCTTGTTAGACTCACTACTCAAGCTACAATACATAAAATGATATCTTATTGGGCTACAGTCAATTAGTGAGTGTTGTCTCGAAGCCATGATATCTGTAATGTGCTACCTGAAAATATTTAAATGAAGCGAATTTTTAGCAGCTTAGTCTAGATTATCGGTTTTTGTCGTGTATCCGAACTTCGTGAAAAAATGAGAAAGAAGATTAAGCTTCATGAAGTTCTTTTGTTGGTAGGAGATCTCCTCCCAGTTAGAGATTTGAAACAGTTTTGAAGGCTGAATAGATTAGCAGTAGGGTAGGTACATACAGCCACCATGGGTGGTTAGAATCTATCCAGGTGAACGTCTTTCCGAATACCCAATTTCCCGATTTCACATGGTTTTTGGAGTTCCAATTTCCGATTTCCAAAAATCAAATGGTCGTTCCGATTTCCGATTTCCAAATTTTCGAAAAAGATTACCGCTCATCCCTGGTTGGAAAACTTGCTGTATACGCGGTTGATTGATTAGCTGGAATTCACATGAAATGGTTACTCCATACAAGACGGCGTATTTATTTTGAAACGCACTTAAATGGATGCTAGTTCAACACTATAGAAGTTTGCATGAAAACGACGCACGTTTCTTCTGGATTGGAGGCCAAATGAATTTAGAAAAGATCACTCCGATATCAATCTCAGAGTCTATCATATCTATCGATATTAGTACTAAGCCCATGATCAATATTATTCCGTGAAGATTTTTAACCTACTTTGACGACTTGACTGAACATTTGGTATTCTTTTGGATTAGAAGACTCACTAGAGAAATTAGATAAGTTTATTGAGGATCGTTCATTTCGCTGAAGCTACCCTCCTAGGAAGGATTCGCCTTTTCCCCCAGGATATCAAATGGAGATGAGGAAAATATGAATATGAAGATTATAAAATGAAGATGAGGAAAACAGGAATAAGAGGAGCAATCATAAACTCAGACTCTGCGGGGGGGGGGGGCAAGCGCCGGACAATAGAGCCCGTTTTCGACCTGGGGGAGCGACAGCGCAGGCCTCCCCCGAGGGGGGCTTCAAGGGAGGCCCCTGCTCTCCTCCGGCGCTTGCCCCCTTCCCGAGAGGAAGAGAGGGAAAATATGGGAAGAAGTCGTAGAAGGTAGTTTACGACAATAGAGGCCAGAGAAGGCATAGTAGGCCAAACGCACGCATCGCCATTCACGTCAATAAGTAAATTGAATTTTTTTTTCAAAAACTAGTAAGTCGATCTTGTTATAAAATCAATCAGGGTATCTATAAGTTGAGAGCAACGAGTTTACATTGGTTTCGTTCCTACCAGGGCTGTGCGTAACTGAATTTTGTTATTTCGTAAATCGTAAATCGTAATTTTTCAAATTCCTCGTAATTCGTAAATCGTAATTCGTATTTCGTAACAGATAATGAATAATCACACACATGGCCTAAACCTCATTCGATATCGAAACACCTCATCACTAAAGTGCCGAGTTATCTTCAAACAAAACCTCAAGCCCTACCTTTGATGTGGAAACATTTTAGTGATGAGGTGTTTTCACATCAAAAGTAGGGCTTGTGGTTTGGTTTGAAAATAACACGGTTCTGAGCAGTACTTGAAAAAAGTTTCAGTGAACGTACGTGGGATAGATACAACTTTACAGAACAGTAAAATTTTAAGCTTGACCAAGTACCGAGCCTGTGCCACGTTTTGCCCTACTCTTGAATATGGAAATATAAAGAATCATCGCTATATCAAACACAGTTCGGTGAAAGCCAAGGAGGGAAACACTGAGTTAGGAAAAAATACGGTGTTCGAGAGCTGAAGGCCATATCTGTCAAGGGAAGGACACACACTTGTTGAGGCACTGTTCACGATAAACTTTATCCTCGAATTTTCCTAGGCAAACGCTTCTCGTGGCTCTCAGAAGCAGAACAGCGTCGAAGAAACAGGACGAAAAGCTACCCAGGAGCCGCAAAACGGCTTAGAAAAGTGGGCAAACCCCGCCGCTTTGGGCATGTCCGGCCCCTTTCCGCCCAGCGACGTGAACAATGGAACAATCGAGAACGTGAGATGAGCGATGGTTTCCGATCAAAAGCCCCGTTCTTCCCTTCATTCTCAACTTATCTCTTTACTCAGGTCAGCTCGCATACATTGGCTGCAAAAGACGGAAGTTACAAGCCCTGGACAACTCGTCCACAATGCTTCCCTAGCTCAATTTTTAAGGGACCATAAATTCGTTCCCAGAAGGTCTTGTACGATTCCAGAGACATCATTGGAATCAGAATGGGACCGTTTTCAAGATGGGTAAAAAAACAAAGAATATATTTTCCACCGCTCCACCGACTTGGCTCGTTTATGGAACAAAGAAGGGTTGGAACCCAATAACAAATTAGAGGCGGTCGGTGTGAAAAGCGGAGCAGTCGATCGTTAGGGAATCTCATTATCAACAACTATATTTTGCCATAACCGACCTCTCTGCTGTTAACTGCGCCCGCCTGAAAATGACAGAGAAAACTTTCACAGCATGTTGAAATTGGAAAGAACAATCAAATGCTGGAAATGCAAAAAAGTTAATTTTAACCATGCTGTAGAGAGCAACTTTATATTCTCTGAAGATTCTCGGCTCTGAGCCCCATCGAACAGAATCGGGGCCGCTTGACAGTTTGGCTCTTGCTCTCAATTTCTGCTGTTGCTGTTCGGGCGAACTACAGGAGCTCGGACAACAACAACAGTGGCCCGGAAAGCAGCAACAGTGGCTCGGACAGCAACCGAAGTCGATTCTCAGATTGAGAGAACGAGCCGAACTGTCAGTCGTCTCGAGGCCGAGAATCGCCTGAGTTGTTCTCCCCAGTCGCATTTTCACGATTTGTTACGATTCGTTACGATTTTAGGTCGAAATTTCGTAAATCGTAAATCGTAAAAAAATCGCCAAAAACGGCCGTAATTCGTAAATCGTAAACCGTAATTCGTAATTACGCACAGCCCTGGTTTCTACCCTTAGACCAGTGCAAACGACCTACAAGTTTTGTCCCGATTTGACGTGATTTCTCCTGTGATCAATCACGTGCTCAACCGGTATAAAAGGCGCCTCACCTCATAGAGAGCCGCATTCGGTCCAACAGGGCCGGCCCTGGACGGGGACTTTGAGTCCCTGCCAGAAAGGGATATTTTTGGAGGAGAGCGGCAACGCTTTCCGGAGGGGGGGGGTGACGTCACGGCCCCGGAGCAGTGACGTCGCTGCTCCGGGGCCGTGACATCAGTGCTACGGCAGAGTGACGGGGGGCTTCAAGGCAGTGACAGGGGGGCGTCAGGGCAGTGACAGGGGGGCTTCAGGGCAGTGACAGGGGGGCTTCAAGGCAGTGACAGGGGGGGGGGCTTCAGGGCAGTGACAGGGGGCCTTCAAGGCAGTGACAGGGGGGCTCCAATAAAGCCAAATTGTCACTTCGGCGGTAGGGGGGCAAGCGCCGGTGCCCGGAGGGTTGCCCCCTTGAAGAGCTGCGCTAGCCCCCTCCAGTGTATGAGAAAAACACGAGCAACTCTGGCAAACGCTGGCTAATAGCCCCAGAGAAATTCACTTGTCGCCGAGGAGCTCCGGGGCGACTAGTCTAAAATTGGCAAGGTCGTAGCTAGACAATGGTGAATTTGTCAAGCTGGATGGTGAAAAACTCTAGCTATTGTCGCCTAGTTTCATTGAGCTACTGGCGCCGGCCTCGTCAAGCTATTGTCGCCTAGCTTTGTGGAGCTACTAGCGCCGGCCTGGTGTCAAGCTACTGTCGCCTAATATTGTGGAGCTATTATCGCCGGCAATGTTAAGCCACTGTCGCCCAGTGATATGAGGCCATTGACGCCGACTCCTTGTGTGAATACTGTAGCCTACTGTAGTAGAATTCACCGGGATGCTGGATATCACGAAGGATTTTACGCAAAATTACCGCGAGCCAAGAAAGGCCGCGAATTCACCGCACAAATGCCCCGAAAAAAAAGCGGAAACTACAAATAAACATGACCAAATTCCACCCGAGCCTGCCGCGAGTTCACCGCGATCCGAGAGCGCCCTACTGCAGCAACGGCTGACACAAGAAAGCGATGAATTGGTAAATATCGTACTTCGAATACTTGTATGCAATGGCGAAAACCACGGCAGACTTCGGTGCCATCGCTGCATTTTTGCGTGTATTCTTAAGATTCTCCCCTCTAGGTGCATACTGGTTGAATAAACTTAGAATATCGGACAATGCAATACTTCATATCATAGTACGGGAGCAAAATGTACATAAAAAACATTCCCTACTGACATACGACAACCATAAAAAATTAGATTGAACAATGATATTCACAGAGATCAAATTACACCGTACGAGCAGACAACAACATCAACAGAACAACATAACAACTAACGCCAAAAAAAATCAAGAGAATTCAGCTTCGAAAAAAAAATTAAGAGAATTTAGCTTTGAAAAAAAAAAAACGAGACTCGAAGCTCCGCTTCTTAGCGATCTATTCTCACCGTACAAGAATACGAACACCCAATTTTGAAAGATAATGTTTCGAGCGTATTCTCGGCTTGGCGAAACTTGACGAATTTTTTTTGTTGTAATGCATCATAACCCTCGTCTTACTCGCACTCAAGCCTGGGTTTTCAACACAGTTTTTTGGTGTTTTCAACACAAAAACACAGTTTTTCAATAAAGAATTCATTTACAAATTTGCGGTAAAAAATGAAATTAAGGTTATTCGCTCAGAACATGGCTATTGAAAATCCATACATGTGCCACTTTTTCTCATCAGAAGACCTTAAAAATCGTGGTATAGGACTGCGAAAAAATGATGTCTTGATTCATATTTTCGGAGATGAGCTCGGAATAATTTATGCAATTTCGCACCTCTTCAGTATGTCATTTCGACGAGAATTAAAAGGAGCGAAATCTACACATTTTCAAAAAAATCGTTAAATCATCAGAAAATTGCCTTGATAAATTATTTTCTCGCAATGTTATATTGTGTATTTAAAGGTCCTCTTATGGCTAACAATTGATAAGGGTCTAGTTTTTTTACGGTCATGCTCTGAGGAAACAGCCCTCACTTGATTTAATACCGCGAAATCCTAAACGAAATCGGTATCAAAAGGCTGAACATTCGAAACTCAATCTTGAGTGTGCGTATGACACGTTTTATGATGCCCTAAAACATATTAAGGTTTCGTCGCATTTCGCTAAGTCCTGACCCTAATACATTCAAAATAGCATCTTTACAAAATGGTTGTTCGTATGCTTAACATCGGCGTGGATCCTGAAGACACTTTGCGTTCCCTATTGGAGGTTGGCGCAAGCTCAGTGCACCTATGTTGTAGCACAGAGCACCGAGTTTGCGCCAACCTTCAACAGTGAACGCAAAGTCTCTTCCGGATCCATGCCGACGTTACGTGCCTCACTAGCACTGCCTCACTAACATCTCATAAAGTGTGCCCAAATGAGAATGGCAGCCCACGCGGCCGGCGTTCTCGGCAGGCGGCCGTCGCATGTGCCGCCCTCGGACGAGTGTTGGATTTCAACGACGGCCGTCCCCTCTCCCACCGTCTGCAGAGCTGATTGATCGGCGCAGTTCTTGCTGCCAGCCGGTGCCGGCCCCGTTCGTAGTCGATGGCGGTGGGGACTTTTCGCATGCTCGTCCGAGACGACGGCCGCCTGCCAAGCACGCCGGCCGCTGCGTAATTTTCCCAAATCGTGGCGACCACCCACTGTAATTTTTTTCCAGGTTTCAAAGTTTTTGCGATCCCCCGAGGCAAAGTTTCTGGACAGTTTATAGCCAGACGCTGAAAATTCTTTAAAAACCTGAGCGATTCTACGATCCTTCCCTTTGATGACCAAAAATATTGAGAATTTTCGGGGCATTTCCGTCAAATTTTAATTTTTTTTCTCGGACCGAAAATTCTGCAACCCCCCATCCTAACCTTGATTTTCGGGCCGAAATTTTTGAAAAAAATTCAAATTCACCCCACCCCCGTTGCAAAGATTCTCAGCTTCGCCTGACCCAGGCCGGCAGTCCTAGTCCTGGCTTAGGTCCTCCAATCGTTCTCGACCCCTGAGTCGTCCATTCGTTGCCGCTTTTCCGCATTGTTTAGTCGGCCGCTTCTGTGATGATCTTCCTTGTTTTCTGAAAAAAAGGATAACATAAGACGACCGAAGAACTGGAAAAACGTACAAACAGTAAGCTATATATTTCGAGCTACCAGCTTGTGATGAAGTGTGTGCGAGCTGATGATTATATGAACAGAAACAGCTGAACTTCAATGGCATTACTCGAATTGAGAATAAGGCAGCTTGTGATCTAAAAGCAGCAACATGTGTGTTCCACTTTCGCGATAAAACAGCCGGATGAGGAAAAGCCATTGATGGTAGGACTTCGGCGTATTTCGGCTACCATAATCCAGAAATTGCTTCAGGACCCAACGCAAAATCCTTATTAGCCCAAGCCATTCACAGCTTGATTTACTTCAAACGCGCGCGTTTCGCGTCGCAGTCTCGCTGCATAGCGCGCTTGCTCCCTATCCAGATAAAGCCAAAGATGGTAGGAATCAGCGCTTTTCGGGTGCCGTTTCTGACAATAGTTTCGGCACCCAACGCCGAGTTTCCCTTTACGTCGGAACTGTTTTGTAACCTCATTCAGTTCAATTGCACGCGTTTCCTTTATGGTGTCACTTTGGAGCACACCATGCAGAGGTGGGATCAGATCGGAACTTGTCACCCAGCGATTTTTCTAAACTTTCAGAGCTAGAGTCCTCAAACTCTGGACGTGCTAGCTTAGAAAGAGACACTCAGACTGAAAATCGTTTTCTGCATTCACCTTTAACTTCATAGGCCCTTTAGCTCCCCTGATTTTGCAAAGGGAGGAAGACCCCGGGTTGGTGAGAACATTGTGGATGTTGTGATGAAAGATCACAGAGTGGTCGCCGTGTCAGTCAATCACCACGTAGGCGGAGTTTGCTGACCTGAGCGCGAAAACCCGCCAATCACAGACCACCCAATGCGCCATATAAACCCCCTCCGCTGCACTGTTCTAGATTCTAACCGTCTCTGCACCTGTTCCAGCCACCGTCACTCTGCTCCTGTTGCCGCCGCCTCCAGTTGCTACCACGCCCAACGAGCCGTCGTCCACCAGCACCCGTCATCACCCACCTACCGCCATCATATTCTACTACGTTTTGAACACTATATTCTACTGCACTTTTTGACTATTTCGTATTCTCGCCAATAAAATCTTTTGCTTACTCTGTGCTAGTCGCAGACGTAACAGTGGAGTGTAAAAAAACACGGTGTATACCCTCTATAAAACGTCGTGATTCACATCATTCGAGGCGCGAACGGCGCACGCGACGCCCTCCGCTCTCTCACTGTCTCTAACCTCCGCTTCGGACCAGCAGGCGTAGGAATCATGTGAATTTCGCCGTTTTATAGCCTGTACATAGATATCGTTTCAGGAGTTTATACAAGGAACTACTCCGCTGCTTTCTCCTTGGGTGGAGCCATGAATGAAATCTCACTACTAAGAATTCCGATTGTTCGTGTTTTCGCGGCATTCTCGGCAACGAGAAAATTTCCAAGGGATTTTTTTGGGCGCCTTTTCTACTCATAAGGCCTCCTAAAAATTTTCTCCAAAATCAGCTACAAGTATTCCAAACAACAGCGCATCGGTGTGAATCACACTGTCTGATTGGTGTGATTCACATGCCTTACCCAGTTCATAATTCTGCTTCTACATCTCGGTATCACACATTCGGAAAAGAAAACTTTTGACTCCGGAGTTAGCTTTCACGAACAAGTAAGAGAATGCCTCATCCAAAAATGATTAATTCATCCTGGAATATCAAAAAGTCGTATTCATTAAAAAAGGCGACGAGTGCTGACTGTAAATTAAAGTGGATGAAGAGAATGACTTTCTTCAAGGGATACTGAAGTGGTCAAACTCTTCATCTGAAAAAACTATTCAGGCCAGTTTTAAATGTTACTGACATCATCCGAAAAAATTGTCCGGAAACCTCCTGCTTCAATGGTGGTGAAAAGTTCAGAAAAGCTAAACGATACCATGATGAATAGTGAGTGGAACAGGATGATCTAAACGGCGAAGGGCCGGAGCACGTTTGGGTTCTGAAGCGATTGCCGGATTACGGTAGCAGAAACAAGCCGAAGTCCTACCATCAATGGCTTTAGGATGCGAGTAGTACTGATCGAAGAAAGTACGTCATACCAGATCACCGAAGAATTTCGGCGGACAAAAAGGCGGGGTTTCTCAAGCAGAAATACTGCAAAATTCCAACACTTTCGAGGGCATATCTAAAGGTTTCGGAAATCTTGAGCTCCATTTTCGGCCTTTCGGGACCCTTTCATCGGAAGGATATCCGACAAAATAGACACTTTTTCGGGTCTACTAAATATTTTTTCAGCCTATGTGAGTAGTGGAGAATTCTGCCAGATAACTAGAAAACTCTGCCAGATCACGAGAAAATCTGGCAGAATACGGGAAAATTCTGTCAGAGGAGGGCAACATCGTCTCGTAATCTGGCAGAAATTCTCGTAATCTGGCAGAATTTTCTCGTATTCCCCAGTTCGTATACGTAAGTATTCTGCCAGATTACTAGAAATATCTGTCAGATCACGAAAGAATTCTGCCAGAATGCGGGAGAAATCTGTCAGAGAAGGGCAACATCGTCTCGTAATCTGAGAGATTTTTTCATATTCTTTCAGAATTTTCCCGTAATGGTCAGGCCTGAGAAGAAATGGGAAGAAATGGCAATAAATTGGCAAGAAAATGATAAAGGCAAGAGAAAGTGAAACTGAGAGAAACGAAAGTGCGCGAACTCCGATGCATGGAGGAAAGTCGGCTTCCAAGCGCGAGGCGAGAGACGATTTGAGAGTGTCCCCGATTGGCCGCTATGGAAATTCAAAACACGATCGCTCGTGTTTCACACCGTCTCAAACACGTGATGTTAAGGCGCGATAGCTCGCCTCACGGGGACATTCAGGATCGGGTTGTAGCCTGATATCAAGCTAGATTTTCATGAGAAAATCACCATAGTGACGTCACGCCCGAAGGTCGGCTATTATGGTGAAAAAGGCGCTAGAGTTCTAAAAACGGACCTTAGTATGGGGCTACTAGCCAGCGTTTGCCAGAGAATGAAAGGGTGTTGATAATAATGATGACTTGACTCGGTGAATTGTTGCGTGTAATGTGACGAGTAGAAACAGGTCGATCGCGGTGAAGTATGCAGGGGGCGAATGTGAGTCTGAACGGACGGCTCGGAGTTCGAACGGAAGTTGTCGGGACCTACGCCGACATCGAGCGTTTCGCCCCTCGAGCGTTCAAACGCTGTTCAGATTGCTATTAGGCTGGGGTCGGACCCGGTGAGTGCCTGAGATGAAAAAGTGTTAAATGATCGACCCCTCAGGTGGCCATGAATTTTGAGTGCCGCATTTTTTGGAGCCCCAAGTTTCTTGGGTGATGTCAGGCAGCTCAAATTCTTTGATTGTAATTATTGTTAGAGAAGTTTAGAGTGATTTCTACGGTGTCCCCAAAGGCAGTGTACACGACGATTTTCGTTCTTGAGTTCCCTCTTGAGAAAATGCGTTCAGCGCTACGAGTGACTAAAATCACATGGAAACGGCGAAAATTGCACTAAAACGTCTCATTTCTGTGCAACAATTTTCTGCTCGGGACTAGTTGTCCGGTCCAATCGAATGCTGCACATTATACTTGTTCCAAATGAAAATTATCTCTAACATCCGACTTTTCGACTATAGTCGGATATCACACTGTTTCGAATATTTGAATTTTCGAATAAAAATTCGACTTTTTTATCCGACTGAAACAGTCTGATATTCATCCGATTATTCGATTCAGAACAAGTATACTGCACATTGTTGTCGTAGGGGGCCGGCGAACCCTGCTCATCGTTTGGAGAAGCCAATCGACCAACGGCAAGCCGGCGTCAGAGAAACTATTGGGGGAACCGGAAAGTAATATCGTTTTCGTTAACGACGTGTTAACTCGGAGAAAATTTGCATTGGCAGTGGCGGGACGGCACCGCAAGCCGGGACCGTGCCGGGCCGATGTAGCAGCGGCGCAGCGATCCGGGCCCGAGCCGCGACACTGTAGCAAAGGCTCCGGAATCTTGAAAGATTCCTTCATGTCCGTAACAGTACAGCGACGGCACCGCAATCATGAACGGTACCGCGATAGCGAAGCGTGCGCCTCCCAAGAGTTTCGAGCCGGCTTCGCGATATCACCGCAACATCCCGGTACAGTGGCATACATGAAAAAACATGTTAAAGCGAATGATCACGTACTGATGTGTTTATCACATGCACAGCCGGTATAAAAGGTGCCTCATCTCACTCGAGTCCTCATTCGGCATTCTGATGCCGGCCCTGGAAGGTGACTTCGAGTCCCTCTCCGGAGGCCAGCATATTTTTGACCGCTGGGGGATAGGGGATCCCACGGCTGGGGGTGGGGCGATTTTCGCCGCGGTCCGCATTGATGGTGGTTCCTCACCGCAGACCTCGGCGAAGGTTAAGCCCTTGTCCGGACCTAGGCGAGGCTTTCTCTGGGGGTGGGGGCAGCCGGATTCAGGCACCGTCGCGGCCCGAATCAGGCACCGTCGAGATAGGGTTGAGGTAATTCCAGACCGGGTTTGGGAGCCGTCGCGTCCTGGTTGAGACACCGACGCGGGATTGATGCAATGGCATAGCTGGTGGAGGGACTCTGGATAGACACTACCCTGCAGGCACCGATTAGGAGCCTTCAAGGCAGGGTTGGTCTGCCGCCGGGGCAAATTTTTTCAGAGAAGGGCGGAAGTTGAAGCTAATCCGTGTAAGACGATCGAGGACTTGTCAGATATGTAGTTTCAACCAAGCTTGGTCGACCATTCAGGAACATTCGAAGCAGATTGGGAAAGTAAGCAGAGCAGGTGCTTGGGTCCCGCATAATCTGTCCGAACACAGCAGGGCTAATCGATCAATCACATCCAACTTATTGCTTCAACGACACTACACAGAAGCATTTTTGATCGATCACAGGAGATGAGAAATGGGTCCTGGTCCTATAGGATAACCCAAAACGCAAAAGGAAGTGACTCTCTGAAGACGAAATCCGTCGGAGTACTGCCAAGCCAGGTTTCCATCCCAAAGAAGCACTGTTGTGTGTTTGGTGGAGTTAAACCTGGACAAACTGTCAATCCAGACCTCCAGACATCAAGCAACTGCAGCGAGTGAATCAATCTTTAAATTTTGTGTGTTTGCTGGAGTCAATCAGAACATTTTGGCAATGAGCCTAGGTTCCTTCAGAACTTTCTCCAGCTGCCAAAGGATAGTCGATGAATTGTAGCCTTTGTATGCTTTCTTTTCGTGAATCTTGCTATTTTTTATCAATGTTGATTTACAGCTGTTTTTTTTACTTGCTAGGGTGCCGGATTTACGTATTTCATGGCCACTGTGTTTTAACTGTTTTAATTACGCGTGACGACAGTATGCGTCCATTAAATAAATAAATAAAATGAAAAGTGGCCAGGGATTGTCAACCGAAAAGACGTCATTCTCCAACACGACAATGCAAGATCGCACTGCGCACGGCGAACCCTAGAAGAAATCAGTTATTGGGGTGGAAGGTACTACCTAATCCACCATATTCGCCCGATGTTGCACCATCGGAGTTCTACATACCCCGAGCGCTGCAACACTTTTTAAGTGACAAAACATTTGCAAATCTGGATGATATCCAAAATTCCATCTCTAGATATTTTGCCGGAAAACCAATTAATTTTTATCGATCAGGGATTGAAAATTTACACACTATATGGCAAAAGACTACATACAGTGCGTTCGGAAATGATAGGGACACCCCTGAAAACCACAGTCTTTATGTTTAGATTGCGTGCGGCGTTCGGTAATGCTCATAAATGAATTCAGCAAGGTAAATAACCTATGTTCACTTGTTTCTATAACAATAGCATAATAATGTAATATTTTATTTTAAATTGTCACATTATTCGTCGTTCGGAAATGATAGGGACACTATTAAAAAACAAAAATTATCAAACAAGGAATGAACAAATATACACATACATTTAGGGGAGATCTATTCTGATACCAAGGCCATTGCAAGTGGAGTACCTCAGGGAGGTGTCTTGTCACCAATTCTTTTCATCATTTTTACGGCTGACTTGCAGAATCCGTTCAAGGTCTAGGGGTCAAAGTCAAAATGTACGCAGATGATGTCAAAATGTATAAGGTGATATCTGATCCAGAGGATTCCGTCAACCTTCAAAACTCCATAGATTCGCTTGTGAAATGGTCTGAAAAAAGGCAGTTGCCTTTGTCTCCACAAACACTACTTTTATGCAGCTAAAATCTCACCCACGCTCAAGTGTTACTTCGTACTCAGTGGATGGCGTAACCATTTCTGCTGTTGATTCCGTGAAAGATCTTGGTTTTCATTATAATGACAAGCTTGATTTCACTGCGCATATCAAAGTTCGGTGTAATCAAGCTAAACTGAGAACGTTTCACATTTTTAAAGGTCTTTGCAGCAGAAACAAGTCTGTTCTACTTCGGGCATACAAAACGTATGTTCGCCCACTCGTAGGAGCCAGTGTTACTGTATTCAATCCTCCATTGAAGAGAGACATTCATGCTATTGAAAAAGTACAAAACAATTTTTACACGTAAACTTCTCACACGAGTAGGTGGATTTTTTGTACGAAAGAATCCCAGGCGCCTCTATAAGGAATAGATACTTGAATCTGCCTTCGCTCAGGTCCCGGCGTAGAGTATTTGACGTATGCAAGGTTCATAACTGGATTTACAACCATAAAATGCTAAACATGAAGCGTCTGTTCAATTTAAGTTACTCTCGGACGAGAGGAAACTTGTTCAAAATTGTTTTACGCGGACCAAGTACCAGTTTGTATGCCAACTCCTTCAAATACAGAGCTGGCAGGTCATACTCCGACATCACAAAAAATATGCCTCCAGGGCTGACATTGAGTCAATTTAAAGCACGTGCTAAAAAGATCCTGTTGGATTTTGAATCCTAGTTTTTCGAGATGAGCCGCTGCTTCTGCTTTCATGGTTATGAGCATATGTTGGAGCATTTCTGTTACAGTTTATCCTCGTTATAATTTTTTTCTCACATTTGCCTTTAGCGGATGTAATAAACTTATAAACTTATAAACTTATACATGAAATCTAATACGATATCGCACCTCCAGAGTTGGAAATCAATTCAAAAATTCTATTCGGCATAGAAGTGATCAAATTGGATATCACATTTTTATCCAAATTTCTCCAGGCTTCGAGTACAGCGGCCTTTAGCTCGTATACGGTCCCATACTGCTGGTTATTCGCGTAAATCTGGCGCACAATTATGCCCCAGATATTCTCTATCTGGTTGCAGACAGGACTACACGCGGGCCATTCCGTCACGCGAACTCGGTTTTGTTGAAGCCACGCCTTTGTGGATCTGGAGACAAGGACCGCAGCGTTATCTTGCTGGAAAATGTAGCGTTGACGCCTGTTTCCAGTGAAGAACGGCAGAAGATGCGCACGCAATGTTTCTTGATACTCCTCCGAATCCATCCGACACGAAGTGAAGGCGATTTCCAAAACACCTTCGCTGCAGAATGCTCCCCAACACATCAGCGAACCGCCTCCGAAATTTCTTCGACTAAATACCATCGGATCCTTGCGAAGATCTCTCCAGTAGCATCGAGCACCGTCAGGTCCATCAAGGTTAAACTTCTTTTCGTCGGAGAAAATTACCTGGAACATGTCGCCTTTATCTTTTTAAATTTTATCGGGTTTTTAGAGAATCCCATACCTTTTGACCAGTCTGTTGCCATGTTGTTCCTTGCGAACCGGAGTCGAGCTACTTTGTGAGCTTCTGAGAGTGATGGAGCCTTCTTCACCACTTGGCGGACGATGTTTTCGTCTGCGTTTACGACGCTCCAAACAGTAGTCTTCGACACATTGAGCGACAGCTGAGCCCTCACTTGGTTGAGAGACAGAGTACTGTTTGAGCAGAGTCGGCTTATCCTCCGTGCATCCCTGCCGCTGACCTTTCTTGGACGTCCAGGACTCTTCGCCAAGCCGTAGGAGTCTGGATCTCGTAGGACCTGGCTGATGCAGTTGGGGGAACGTCCGAGCTGGAAGGCAATTCGACGTTGGCTCAGCCCGGCAGCGTTGAGGGCACGTATCCTCTGTTTCCGCATGTGATTTATTTCCGTTCGTCGCGTGCTTCTGCGAGCGTACGCTGCGTCTCCTTCTCCCCACAATTTCTCGCTGTCTCTACCCTCGCTCCGCACCAGCGCGCGAGGGAACAGAGTAAATCATGCTCGGAACCAGAGGATATTTGGGCTTGTCCGGAAACAGTAAGCGATGTACCACGGCCCATGATTGGAATAAAGATGTTGGGTGTCCTCGTGTTGCGTTCATGTAGTGAACTTGTAACGGGAAATTTTGTTCGAAGTGAAAAATTCCATTTTTCGCAAGGTGTCCCTATCATTTCCGAATGGTGAAATTTTCTTAATGTAAAGGAAAAATCTTATGAAATTGGGCACGGTTTCAAGGAAGTTGCGAACAGAGGTTTTTTATCACCCTGAATTCATTGATGAACAGTATTCATCACCATTCCCAGAAATTTTTTGAAAATCTCATTTTTTAGAGGTGTCCCTATCATTTCCGAACGCACTGTATTGACATTGATGGGGAACAGGGCTGTGCGTAACTGATTTTTTTTATTTCGTTATTCGTAAATCGTAACTTTTGAAAATCCTCGTAATTCGTAAATCGTAATTCGTAAATCGTAACTGATAATGAGTAATAGGCCCACACATAACCCACACCTCATTCGATGTGGAAGCACCCTAGCATTTCAGTGATGAGGTGTTTCCGTATCGAAGGAGGTTTGAGGTTGAGTTTCAAACTGACATTTTCAGAGCAGCACATGAAGAAATATTCAGTTCACATACGTGGGATAGAAACGACTTTAATAGACAAAATGGAAACTCTAAGTTTATTTAAAGGCAGTGTTCACGATGAATTTCGTTCACGTATTTCAAGAGTGAAATGCTGTGTTGGCTGGAGACGGGGGGGTAGCGTCAAAAGAAGCACCGAAAACGGGCCAGACTCTGCCAGAAACCGATGCGAAGTGGCCATTTCGGAAAGCCAACCCGCCCAAAAGAAGCCAGGCCGCCTTTCTTGCGACGAGTTTCCGAGGGCTGTGACATCTTTGTTGGCAATTTGCCACAGACAACCGCTCTACCAACTTTGACCAATATACCGGGACAATCATGGCCTCCTGCACAGGGTGGCTGCACTCCCCATCCTTGTCCTCTCATTGCTCTGTTTTTGATCAGTTGTGTTTTTGGAGTTGCCAATCTTTTGCTTGTTTTTGGGGTTCACCCTTCTTTTGTTTGTTTCATGATTCAGGTCTCATTGTCAGCTAATGAAGGTTTCCCATTAAAGGCAGTGTTCACGATAATCTTCGATTTTGAGATTAATCGCTAAATCGATTGTTTGGCCCCCGAGTAGAACTGAAATGACGAAGAAACCGAGAAAAACGCACCAGAAGGGCACGAAATCCTCAAGTATCAGCCCGCCTCTTAAGTATTAATGGAACTGTTCGTTGTGACAATGAAATCTTTTGTGGACCCGTCTTTCGCGATTCTCCATTCTGTGTTGCTCCGTTCTTTCCTTCGGGCCCTAACTAATACGGTTTGCCCAAAATATTCTTCCATTTTCGATTAGTCCCCTTTTTTACCGGTGACAACCACCGTGAACATGTTCATCCAACAAGACAACTAGTCCAGGCCATAGAATAATTTCACTGAAATAAGACGAATTTGTGCGTTTCTCGCCGTTTCTTCGTGATTATGGTAACACTTGGTTGCCAACGCATTGTTTCGAGTGGAAAACTTGGAAACGAGAATCATCGTGAACACTGCCTTTAACTCGTCCAAACTGCACCCCTTGGACCTCATCTCACAAAGGACGACCCCCCTGGGGAGGAGACGTCCTGAAAAAAGTTCTTCTAAAAGTTGTGGGGGATGGATATAGTAACATTACTGTATGTTGGGTTTTACCTAAGGGCCTTCCGATACTCCAGAAAAAAAACAACTATTTGAGACTACCTGTAACCTCCTACTCGGAGCAGCTGGAGTGAGTTCATATGCTCGGCACACATTAAGTTACAATAAAATTGCCCTATACAAGGTTTGACGGTTTGATTCTGGCCCATTCGTGAGATATAAGCCGTTCCCCAGCTCACTGTGCATTCCATTCCCCGTATCACTTGATTGAAGTGATCCAGGTCACCGTGCAGCGATGGTCGAGAGGATAACGATGGGGAATGCTAAACTACGAAGGGTTGTGGGTTCGATTCCCGCAATGCATCTTCTGGAAAAATGTTTTGCATTTGTTCGATTGTTTATCCACGACGTTTCTCGTTCACATTTTAACTTGCTTTTTCCAATCTGACTGGATTAACAATTTCTATCGGGTGAATCCCTGTAGTACATGAGCATTTCCTCACCTTATTCAAAAAAGTATCCTTCTCTTCTTCTTGTGCTGGCATTTCGGGTTCATTGAGAAATATTGTAATGCGAGCATCTTCTAGGTTTTTATAACTTTGCTTGAGTAGAAGAGAACACCTTTCTTGAACACATAAAAGTCGTTTGCGAATCATCGGAGAAAAAAGCATTGCCATTGTAAGAAGCAAAGCGCTGAACCCTTTCTTAAAAATTATCATCATGGCCGCAGTTTTCATTTTCAGAAGGCGACAATCGGTTGCCCAATACATCTGCTGACCCTTCATCGAAAACTACTAAACTTGGCTCGATCACGCAGAAATTTTTTTTCGATTATCTGGAGTTCGAGGGTGAGTGGGTGAGCATACGGCGAAAAAAAAGTCGAAAAAAAATTCTCTCCATATTGATCCAAATAAAGCAGATTGAGGTAGATGGGTGTTAGATATAGTAGCCAGAAGATTTTCGCTTCTGAAAAACCGAAAGCACAGCCATGGTGGTCAGTTGAAGAGAATGCGCCCGCTAATTTTTCATGTTTTTCCAATTTTTTGCTCTACCGGATGGTCCTTAGGTAAAACCCAACATACAGTAATGTTACTATATCCATTCCCCACAACTTTCAGAAGAACTTTTTTCATGACGTCTCCTCCCCCGGGGGGTCGTCCCTTGTCAGATAAAAACAGCCTACTTCCCGCCGGCCGAGTCGGGTTAGACGACTTCACGCGGCCCCAATTTCGTGGGCGTGGGACAGTGCCCCACTTCCCGCTGAGAGAGCGATTCACCCGACTTTCAGCGGGGTGAAAGTTACAACAGAACCTCAAAACATCTTATTTTCTGTGGAGTGGAATTGCCGGGAGGAATTTCAGGGAATATTGAGTTGAAGACAGGGTTCTCGATAAATGCGGTTGTTGTACTTTCTCCATGGAGTGGTAGATCTGGTCATCACAATAGTGAAAATAAGTAAAATTTTGGAGAAAAACGCTTAGGAACAAGTTATTGTTTGGTGTCCTCCCGCCCCAATTATCGAGGTTTCTAGAAAAGCCTGATTTCCCTTCTTTTGCTGAGCACTTAAAAGCAGTGTCCACGATAAATTTCGTTCTCGGTTTTTGGCCGCAAATCGAAAGTTCAGGGTCTCATTGGAGCATTGGGGTCGAAAGAACGAACGAGAACGAGCCCGAAGGAGCTCCATACGGCTCCGAAGTTCGCTCGCGCTAGCCCTTCCACTAGCGGTCGAGTTTTCCGAAGATTAGTTTGGTCCGCTCCTACATTAGCATTGGAGCGCGAGCGCGGCTGAATTTTAGCATTCGGGCGCATTTGCGCACGCTGTCTACTTCAGGCCCATGCCGGCGCAACTCATCCCTCGTTGAAATGTGGCTTTCAGGAAGAAGAGCTGATTTTGGATGTTTCGCAGCGTTTTTCATGAATCTTTCTTCACTGATGAAACAGTCAGACTCTGAACCGTCGTTTTCTGATGGAAACTCAGAAACAATTTTTATCGTGGACACTGAACCTTCGTTTTCTGATGGAAACTCGGAAACGATTTTTATCGTGGACCTTTAACCCATTCACGACCACGCCTATTTTTGGGTGGCTGCACGTTCGGACCGCGTGCAATATTGCGTCACCGTATAACGTGTCCCACCGGTGGGACACGCTGGGTCGAATAGTGTCCCACGGGTAATTCCTTTTTCTTTATTGCGTCCATATTGTAGCTAGCAACGATGGTCGGACAGTATCAGTTTGAGCTTCCGAGACGCCTTCGTTATCGAGAAATAATTACTCAAAACCAAAACAGTGTCAAATGAGCAGCAACGCTTTCAGAAAAGTAAACGAGTTCCAAACGATAGGTTTGTACTAAACAATCTAAAAGCTAGCAATAGAAGGAAGAACGAATCACTAGGTGCTTCTAAAGCTGTTTTACAGCTGTTTTTTTCCTCTACTTTAGCCCACCTGATTTTAGAAAGTTCTAAATATGTTGTTGCATCTGACCTACTGATGGACCACGAGGTTTTCACTTAGGTCTTGGGTAGGTAAAAACATTGATCATATGTAGGTTCGAAAGTAGTTTTTTGAGGCGAAGAAATCGATTTTTGAGAAGGGTGTCCCACCGGTGGGACACGCGGTCCGAAATGGTAGTCAACGCGTGTCCCAGCGGTGGGACACGTGGTCGTGAATGGGTTAAGAGACTACTGGCTACTTGGAGAACAAAACTAAGAATCTCGTTAATTGGTACTCCTTGCACAGACATCCTGAGCTTCTAATAGAGTAATCGAGCTTTTATTGCCTGAGTGAAGAAATGTCAGAGGAGCATTTGTCATCTCATCGCACTCATCGCAATCTGAATTTCTTGGACATCGATACATTTTGCTCTGGCCAACTGTAAGGTTTTGAAAATTCATTGAAAGCATAGATCACCCAAAACTGTATAAAAAAAGTTCAATGTTTTGAAAAATTTCGTTCAGTGTACGCAAATGTTTAAGCACAATTTTCGAAACCCTACAATTGGCCAGACCCTAAAATAAGCACAGACGCCCAAAAAACGCACATTATCAGCGCGGAGACCACAATTTTCTCTCTAACCTTCCTTTCCCCAGACAATAGCAGCTAGATTTCTCGATCAGAAGCTCAATATATATGTGTGAGATTTACGCAGATACAGTGACAGCGAGTTTACCCTTCCCTTGTTTACACAGTTTTACACTGATTTTGGGATAACTGCAGATTTGAACAGTGCACTGTGCCCAAAAGTCGCGCGCGTGACGCGCGGCTGCGCCGTTCGAGTATAAATGACCTGACGCCCCGCTCGCTCCACCGTGGTAAAGTCGCTCGTACCTCTGTGGGAGTTTCATCATCATCTGCTTTATAGCTCCACCATCAATGTCATCGCGCTTCAATTTTTTTAAAATTTTGTATCGTCCTGTGTTGCAATGACGCACTCAGAATTTGTGTGTGTGGCACAGTTGGAGCCCAACTTTTACCCGCCCCACTAAAGCGGTGGCGCTGGAATACTCATAGTCTGTGCCCACGAGTACAAGTAGTTATACTCGGACGCCGCGCAAATGGTTAGATTAAAGGCAGTGTTCACGAAGAAAAAGTTTCCCCTTTTTTGGCTAAAACGTAAGCTTTGGGTACCTATAAGAAGACTAAGAACAGAAGTGCGACGAAAAACGGCCAGTAAGTGGGTGAAAATCTCGTGGGCCAGCCGACCCATTGGGCCACTCCGCCCACGTCCTATAACAGTTCCCCTGAATTTGTGGTTAAATGAGCAATGGTTTCCGATCAAAAGCCCCGTTCTTCCCTTCATTCTCAACGTCTCTCTTTACTCAGGTCAGCTCGCACACATCGGCTGCAAAAAACGGGAGTTACAAGCCTCGGACAACTCGTCCACAATTTTCCCCTGCTGAATTTCGAACAGCCATAACTCCGTTTCCAGGGGGTCTTGTACTATTCCAGGGACATCATTGGAATCAGCATGGGACCGTTTTCAAGATAGGCAGAAAAACAGAAAAACGATTTTTATCGTAAACACTGCCCTTAAATCTCTTTTGGGTTGCGCAGCGCATTCATCGTCGTATTCGTAGGCTTGAATGCTTTTTGGGGCTCTTTACTGACTTGCTGGCGAGCCGACTTTCCAGTCACTGGGTTAGCCTCCCCCACATGGATCTGGTACCAACTCAAGGACCTTGGAGATGTAGTACAGGCCATAAAACGGCCAATGTCTCACCGTCGACTGCGTTTCACGCGCAGCGCGACCGCACGCGAGTCGGAAGCGGACGAGTTTCGGCCGCCGCGCGACGTTTCGGTCGGCGCCGCGCGGCGCCAATCAGCTGTTCCGGTGAGTTTTTTTATTTTTTTGGTTTTTCTCCATAATTTGATGATTTGTTTTGTGTTTGTTGATTTTTACATGAATGATGTTTTTGAATGTTTTCTGACTTTGGGCAAGGATCGAATCCGACTGAGTATTGCGAGCAGCAGTGCCTCCTGTAGCCATTCCAGAAGCGCTAGGATAGGTAACAGTATAGCGAGTACAGTTTCCCTGCGCACTGCCGTTCAGTCCTCAAAGTGCACGCTGATTGCGAAATCGTGCTGCGGCGCGGTTGCTAGTATCCTCAGACAGGGATGTGGGATCACCCGGGCACCAAAGGCGAAAACCGCCCGGGTGATCCCACATCCTTGTCTGAGGATACTCGCAACCGCGCCGCAGCACGCTTTCGCTTACAGCGCGCACTTTGCGGACTGAACGGCAGTGCGGAAGTGAACTGTAAAAGTGTTTGGTGTGGGGGAACTGCAGAACACCCAAATTGCATTAGCCCTCAATCGATTGACTCACCTTTGACAAACCCGACCTTTGGCCCCAAGGGCAATCCTGCTAAAAATCGCGGTTAGCGGTTTTTTTCTGTTTTCTGCCAAATTTTGCCCATTTTTACAGAAAATAAAAAACAGAAAAAAATGGCCAAAAATGAGCAGAACGAAAATTCCGCATATCCCTGATTCCGACACCGTAGACAGCCAATCAGCTCAACGTAAGCGTTTTTAAGACCATACCATAGAGCCAATCGGGTCTACAAACCGTCATGGAGCATGTATCTAAAATTCGACGACGGGACAAGAACGGCATCTTTTTCAAATGGCGTCAGAAGTGGGAAGAGTCATTGGATTCGTTCACTATATCACTGATTTAGTCTAAATAGACACCATGGAGCTGAGTGTCTGGAAATGACCACGGTCAGGGCACGCTCAATGATGAGGTCTTCACCAATTTCACTGCCAAGACCCTTCTTGGTAGTGAGCACCTGAGCAGCTTTTTATGTCCTTCCGGCAGTGTAGAACTTCTTCTAGTATCTGTAGCAATGTCTTCGATTTCTTTGATTCACCTTCAAATAGTCGCCATGGAAAAATCCGGCTAGAAATTGACACGTACCTGCGCGAAGCTGATAGTGCTACACGACAACTGTCAACATATCCGCCGTTTTCGCCCTTACTTCAGTATTCTCGGTATTCCACTAGTATTCTTGGTCCTACATGTAACCTGAGAACAAACAAGTGTGCCGATGCAATTGATGGAATATCTCGATTATGCACCGGTTTCTCCAATGGAGTGTCCAGATTCTTGTAACACAACCGCCTAACCTTGATTTTCGGTAAAGAGCACTAATGCACTAATATTAGTAGATACGAACAGTACATGCTACAGTGAAGAAAGAGCGAGCGACTCTGGCGATATCATCAAAAGCAACAGCTATTACTTTAGTGCCTTTATAGTTTTGAAACAGTGTAAAATTAAAAAAACCTCCACATAATATTCATAATGGAAACTAGAAGGAAAGTTATCATCATGTGTATGAAGAGTACTCAAATACTGAACTTGGTTCTTCTCAATACGTAATACGAAAACATTAGAAAATAAGACCCAATATTTATTGTTCTAACTGACCAAGCTATTATGTAAAACTGCGAAGAAAAGATCGAAACACTAACAACGGGCCTACAAGCGTGCTTTTGGAGGAAAAGAACCACTATACCCACTGGTACCCTCCGAAAAAGTCAGCCACGGTCTCAAAATCACTAAGGCAGACAAACAGTAACATTTCCATTAAGAATTGTAAAATTCAGCTAAAATCAACAACATCACTGAAAAAATAAACATTTTTTATGTCACATATAGAGTATCTTCAGAATCACTTCAATTTCTTTCCGGCAACTGATTCACTGCAGATATCGATAGCTTGGCCTGAAATCAAAGTGAAGGCGGAATAGGTATTATTCAACTCCAGCAAACGACATGCTTGACGGGTGATAGCTGAAACTCTTGTCAGTCACCACCCGATCCAGTTCTGATGTGGAGTTTCTCTGCGCGTTTACCCATCCGATATTTCTATTACCATGACTAGCAGATGGGAAACACTTATCCCCTATGGTGTACATACTAAGGTAGGAGTGCATCAGAAAAAAAAGCTCTCTAACTATTCCCCATGATGAGCCCTGAATAAGGCATTGTGAATCACATTTCAATCGAATCGATGTCAACGGAATGTCGGCTTCAATTGTTCGGGCATGTATATGGGCCTCGTTTTAGTTCGACACTTCGCTGCCAGCTGTCTCTGCAGCACATCTGCTGTTAGTCCATTTAAAAGCATAAGCCATTACAGAATTGCCGCAGAGTCCGAAGGCAGTGGAACGCCCATGTAAGCCGCGGTCCCTACTTGGAAGGTGGTGACGCTCAGCCGATCACTGTCCAGAAACAGTTCAACAGCTAGAACGCCGGCGGCCAAACGAGGCCAAACGAGCCAATCGCTCACGTCTAACGACAGAGATAACTTGTGACAAACACGGTGCACGACTCATAGATTTCAGTTCTGCTGCGAGTTCGATTGTCAATATTCAAAGGATCCTTGTACACATGGACGACGGAACCTAGTTTTCGAATGAATTTTTAATTAGGATATAGGATTTCCAGAACACCGGATGAAAGAATAATTCGAATGACCCCTTTTGAAATTTCCCGAATAAGTGAAAAAACTCCCCTTTCTCTCTTCAGCATCTATATTCCCCCTACCACCTCATGCCCCTCATCCTATGATCCTATTCCACTCCTTAGGCAGCTTTACGACTGCTCCCTCTCATCTTCGTCTATATTTGCGGGCGATTTTAATGCTCATACATTTTGCTCGTCTCTTGGCTCTGATGCTAGAGGAAGTGACGTCGAGGAATGGGCGGAGAAGTGCGACCTGGTCATACTAAACGATGATCAGCCCACTCGTCTCCCTGCCAACGGCCGATCTTCTAGCCCAGACATAACTCTTGTCTCTTCCAACCTTTCCAACACCTGCTCATGGTCTACCTCAACTACATTGTCTAGTGATCATATTCCTGTCTTTGTGCACATCGATCTCTCAAATTTTCTTGCTCCTTACTCTGGTGTTCGACAACGCTCTTATCTCAATTTAGGCCAAGCAGACTGGTGCCTGTTCAGTGAGGTTGCGCTCCGCCTAGCGGCTGATTATCTGTGGAACGGCAATGTGCACCAAAAAGAGCACCACCTGTCTGATGTAATCCGCCGGGCCATGAAGGCGGCTATTACTGTTGGCCGCGTTAAGACGTTCTATCCAAACGTCACCAGAGAAATTCTCCAGAAGATTAGGACTAGAGGAACCAGGAGAGCAGCCGACCATCTATACCCTGTCGTTGCTCAACTAGATGACGAGATCAGAAAAGATCTGGACAGGCACAAAAAAGAAGAATGGGAAAAGTTCACGGGACAGTTGGACTTCAAGGCGGACAGTGCAGCTACTTGGAAGGTACTACGGAAGCTATCTGGAAAGAGCTCGCCAGCCACCGTATCCACCATTGAATTTAATAATAACGTTTTCACGACGGGTAAGGAAGCCGCCTTCTCTCTTGGAAAAAGTTTCTTTGTCACGAGTACAAGGCGAGATCCGCAGAATAGTGACAGTTAGAGAGCTGTGCCGCCTCCCGCTCATGAGCACGGCCTATGCGTACACTATGGCGCACGTAGAGAAGATCATAAAGGACATGCGGAACTCCAAAGCTGTCGGTCCCGACGGCATTTGTCCTGCTGTACTGAAGAAGCTCCCGACTGAGATCCTCTCACCCGTCGTTGATTTGATTAACACTTCATTCAGCTCGTGCATTATTCCCCAAAACTGGAAGACAGCCAACGTCATCCCGTTGCCGAAGCCAGGCAAACCTCAGTCGTCAGTAAAGGGTTATCGACCCACTAGCTTGATGTCACCTTTCGCTAAGGTAGCCGAAAAGCTCATTGTGGACAATTTAGCAGAGCACAAAGAGAAACAATTGTTTCAACACGGGTTCAAAAGGCTGCATTCTACAAATACTGCGTTGCTAGAAAATACTAGCTATGCAATCGACGGGTTCAACGCTTTGAAGCCATTGAGAACTGTAGCTGTCGCTTTGGATCTCACCAAGGCTCTCGACACGGTTAACCTAGGAATCCTGTCAAGAAACGTTTTGGAGTCGTCAATACCACCGTGGCAAAAGCGCTGGATATCGGCCTTTATCGAAGGTCGACGGGCAAGAGTCATGTTCCAGAACCATGTCTCCAACAGTATTCCTATAGCAGCTGGAGTCCCTAGGGCGGTGTTTTATCACCAGCTCACTTCAGTCTGTATCTCGAAGATATGCCTGAACCACCACAGGATATCAAGACTGCCGCGTACGCCGATGACATAACAATCATGTGTCGAGACCGGGATATAAAGGTAGCCGCCACCAAGATCAACGAGTACCTGAAGACGCTGAAGAGGTTCTTCGACGACAAGATGCTTAAGATCTCCGCATCGAAACCATCAGTATCCGTCCTCACAACGGACCCATCCTAGCACAGAGATCATCCGGAGGTAGAGTGGGATGGAGACCGTCTGCCTGCTGCTCGATTTCCAAAACTGCTCGGTCTTGTGCTCGATCCGTCCGGTACCTCATGTGGTAGCAGCAAGGAAACGATACTCATGACGTATAAGGCGATTCTTCAGCCAGCCATGGAATACGCCGCACCGGTTTGGCAGCATCTAGTTTCAGAATCTTCCTGGATTAGGATGCAACGCGTACAAAATGCCGCTCTTCGCATTGCCACCGGTTGTGCAAAGAGTTCCCCAGTCGAGCATCTGCATGCCGAAGCCCGTCTATTGCCTGTGAAGGAGCACTGTCAGCTGCAAGCCCAACAATTACGAATCAATATTATTAAGCAACCAAACCACCCGTCCTGGAGAGTGGTTAACCCCGTTAGAGAGAGAGAGAGAGAGCCAAAAGAATGCCATTTGCCGATGCTCCATGCAAAGTTAACTTGCAAAGATGGAACGACTCACAGCAAGAACGACTCCGTCTTTTGCGCGAGGAGCACACCAAGTTCGTACGGTGTCATCTTGAGAAGGCGGCGGTGAATCCTATACTAGGAGAAGTACCGCCCCCAGTCTGCAAATCCGAGACTCAACTCGGAAGAAGGGCTAGATGCACACTCGCATCGTTGCGCTGCGGTCACTCGTCAATGCTCATGTCCTACGTCAGCAAGATTGACAGCAGCAAATCTGATGTCTGTCCGGACTGCGGTACTATCAGCCATGATACAGCACATTTATTTCACTGTCCGGTGAGACCTACCACGCTGACCACAATGGATCTATGGACGAATCCACTACTGGTCGCCCAGTTTCTTCACCTGTGACAAAACCCTTGACGTGGCTGCAAAGAAGAAGAAGAAGAAAATGTTTACTACCATCATTGATAGTCGATTCCCCTAGAAGGGCACCTTACCCTTCCCGGAAGACGAGCAGAATCACCCCTAGAACTAAAGCCTTAGAATGGCAAATCAATCGAAAACCCGACCGTTGAACCCGCTGCAGTAGTCGCTGAATTGCTGGACCCGTGATTTTTTTAAAATTTATTTCAGCCAATACAAAAATTATCAATGCCCATAACCAACAAACCAGGAAGCAATGATTGGTCATGTAGTAGTGAAAAAAAGAGTTGTGAAACTAGCGAAATTCCCTATAAGAACCGTGCTTCGATAGAAAATGTCTCGATCATTAAAAAAAAACTTCGTAATGTTGGAACTGAGGCTTCATTAGTGCTGCAGACCTACACATTTGACCGCCCTGTAGTTCTACTACCCCCAGAGCACGCAACTGGAAAACCATACATTTCACTCAAATATTCAGAAATTTCACCCGAAAACCCAGAGAAACACACACACGAAAAATTTACCTGATTAGCAGAATGACACTTTGAAAAGTTTCAATTTTCAAACGTAAACGGGAAAGGTTTGTCGAATTTTAATGTGGTGCACTGAAAGTGGCCGAATACTTGAATAAAACCAGAAAATTTAAATTCCCGAAAAAACGAATAACTTCAAATTCCGAATGAATCCAGTGTTCGGATAACCCCAAAATTTCGATTCAAAAAAAATCCAATAACAAAATAAACCCAAGATTCGCAATCCCGAATGACTCGAATATTCGATTACACCCAAAACTTGAATTCCCGGATGAATCAAGTACTCGAACAAATCCGAAAATTTAAATTCCCGAACAGGATACGGCGCGCGGTGTGAATATCCACGCCGGGGGGTCTGAGCTGCTCAAGGATGGATTGAGGTGGGTCTGAGCTCCGACTTGATCAAGTGAACCGTTCTGATTGGGAGTAACACTGTTAGAAGTCATGTTTTGCGAAGAATTCGATTATACCGTCCAGTTTACATAAAATCTTGTTGTAACTAACTTATCGTAAGGATTAAAATAATGATAAGGCTTTTCTAAGGTTGAATATTAACTTAATAACAAAAAAACCTATCAAACTCTTTGTCTCTTATGAAGGATCGCCTACTCGTTGGCAAGAGCGTACGCGGAAGAAGAAGTCGTCTACAATGCCGTCATCCTTCCGAAGTCAAAGACCCTCAACTATACCTCCCAGAATTCACTCCTTCACAAGTCCTGGAGAAAAAATTTTCGGTTACGGATCAGCATAAACCGGCTCTGCTAATTCGTTGTCTTCTCCGTGCCGGAATCGAAGCAAACCCTGGACCCCCTCACCGCATCCGATGGCCCTGCATCCAGTGTGGTACCTCAGCCGCAGCAGGGAGTGTCCAATGCATCAAGTGCAGAAAATGGACCCACGTGAGACAATGTTTCGGCCTCAGGTCTTTCAAGGATGCGGATAGCTCATACATATGCCCCAACTGCATAACCGGGTCAACACAACAATCACAACATATAAACTCAGACTCATTAAAGGTAATCCAATGGAACATAAATGGTTTTCGCAACAAATCAGCTTAATTGGAAGCTCTTGCTCATGGCATAGAGGCCGATGTCATAGGACTACAAGAGACCAAGCTGGACACAAGCCATGGTACACCTATTGTCCGAGGCTATTCTTGCCTGAGGAACGACAGATCGAGATCAGGAGGTGGAGTGGCTTTTCTCGTCAGATGCAATCTACAAAGCAGTGTGATTACTGCTGGAGTTGAGGATGGTACAACGGAATCCATCTCCATAAGTGTAGAAACTAAGTCCGGGCCTGTACACCTTCACAACATATACTCTCCGCCAAGATCCTCGTGTCCACCCTCTTACGAATTGTCCATTTCACCGTTCCTGACGTGCGGCAAGTCCACCATCGTCATGGGAGATGTCAATGCCCATAGCGCTCTCTGGTCACAGGGCGAAGAAAACCAACGCGGACAGTACATTGAAGAGGAAATTTTCCACTCCAATCTAGTGATCCTCAATGACACAATACATCCTACAAGGAAGCCGACACATGAAAGACCCTCATCGCTGGACCTCTCCTTATGTTCGCAGGACTTAGGATCGTCGGCCGTTTGGGACACCATGAACACAGGAGCCAGTGACCATCTCCCAATCCTGATGGAATTTAAGAGCGAAGCCAAGATATCATCATCGCCAAGGACCATGTTCGCCAACTTTAAAAAGGCGAACTGGATCAAGTTTTCGTCAGTATTGGGGCAGCAGCCGGCTGGTTTTGACTTTCGTGCAAGCCCGCAACAGATGGATCGATTCCTCACATCAGGCATCAAAGCAGCAATTTCGCAATCTATTCCAATGACAGACGTAAGGTTTTCACTCCTTGCCTATCTGATACCGCCAAGGACCTTATACGCGAACGAGACACCATTCGGAGAACGGATCCTACCAACACCCGAATTCCCGAGCTCAACAAGGAGATCGCATATGAGGTACACAAAGATCGACAACAGACTTGGAGATCTTTTGTGGAGGGCATAGACCATCGCACGAATTCCTCCAAGCTCTGGTCCACAATGAAAGCACTTGGTGGCCGATCAGCGAAGCCGAACCCCCTCCAACTTCTGCACAAAGGCCAGCCGATCAGAAACAAGAAGGCGGCAAACCTCCTATGCAAGCAGTTCGGCTCTCCATGTCCTCATAGAAGCCTAGAATCGTCCCGGAGGACCTACAGATGGATTAAAACTTTTTCAAGGAACGACGTTCCCATCATCACGGCCGCCCTCATCGACGCCTCTTTGAAGAAATGCAAGCCTTCTAGAGCTCTGGATACAAGTGGAGTGGCCCCTATTATGCTCGAACATACTGGACCAATTTTCCGCGAATGCCTCAGAGCGCTATTCAACAGGACCCTGTCAACAGGGCTGATACCAGCGTCATGGAAGGAAGCCAGGATTTTTCCTCTATTGAAGCCCGAAAAACCTGCCGAAGATCCGAGTAGCTACAGGCCCATTTCGATTATCTCATCCATGACCGGTACTCTGGAGAGACCCATTCTGCCTACATTGGAGACTCATCTGCGTGTTCCCAGTTGGCAGAATGGTTTCCGAAGAGATTTCTCCACCACCTGCGCCCTGGTCGAACTCACTGGAATCATCACAGATGGAATGAATGAGAAGAGACCACCAAGCCACTCACTTATGGTGGCGTTGGATTTGAAGAAGGCCTACGACACTGTCGTTACATCCATACTCTGTCAGAAATTAGCAGAATCGCCGCTACCAAGAGGCCTAACCCGCTGGATTGCAAGCTATCTAAAGGGCAGAACAATTCACATAGAGTTCAAAGGACAAACGTCGACTGTCGACAAACGTATGAGACTGGTGCGCTCCGGGGTGCCTCAAGGAGCAGTAATTTCGCCGCTCCTTTTCTCGTTCTACATCGACCTCCCGATACCCTCACCAGAAGTAGATCTCATTGGATACGCAGACGACCTCACACTGATCGCGTCGGACCCTGACGCTACAAATTGTGAGAAACATCTCAACAACTACCTACCAATATAAACAAAGGCCTTGGAAGACCTTCATTTACAACTGTCACTTCAAAAGACCACTGTTTCCCTGCTAACGACCTACACTGCTCAAGCGAAGTAAATGCCGAAAGCTTTCATTAACGGGATGTAAATTTCGCACGAAAGAAACCCTACGATTCTTGGCTATCAGTTCGATACGATGATGACTGGATGTTTACACGCTGAGGCAGTTCGCAAGAAGACAGCAAAGCGGGCAAACCTCCTGAAAGCTTCGGCAGGAAGGAGCTGGGGAGAAAACAAAGAGCTGCTAACTACTACCTATCGTGCCATCGGACAATCAGTGATGTCTTACGCAGTCCCTGCATGGAGTCCGCTACTGGCCTCGTCACACTGGGATCGGCTAGAAGCTTGTCAAAATGCAGCTCTGAGAACTGCCACGGGAAGCCTGGCAATGGCGAGAACGACCCACCTCAGTAACGAATTTGGAATCATGCCAGTGCAGGCCCATAATGAAATGCTGTCACTCCAATATCGAACAGTTGCGGCACTCGACCCTGAACGCCCCTCCCACGACATGATGAGGAAGCCAGCACCGCCACGACAGATTAGGAGGCACGTCAGAGCTATCACCCCACTGACGGTAAGGCAAGGAAATGCTGAAAACATCAGCAAAGAAGTCCACAAGGAGGTTGTGAAGGATTTCTTGGGTACTATGAACTCTCCTTTACTAAATGGACCACCGCCGCAAATCGCGAAAGAAGAAGAGACTTTACCAAGATCAAGTTGAGCAGCCCTATCCCAGCTTCGGAGTGGCTACTGCTCAAAGTCGCAACGGTATCTTCATAAGATTGGAGCAGCTGATAATCCACTATGACCGGAATGCAGTCTGGAGGAACACACAGTACCTCACATGCTCTCATGCGCTACAAAGCCAACGCATCTAACAATTGAATATCTCTGGCTTAAACCCGTGGAAGTAGCCAATTTTCTGTTACTTTGATTCTATAAGATTGAAAAGAAAGAAAAAGAAAAAAAAATAAAGAAAGAAAGAGCAGAATATGTAAAAAAATAAATGCAGTATAAAAAAATAGAATAAAAAAAGAGGACCAAAGAAAGCTCCATCAGGGATCCTCCAAAGAAGGGGATCCCAGCCACTCGCTTTATTGATTCGTCTACATGCCCGAAATTGGAACCAGGATCCGTGTATATGGTGGAGGATGGGCAACAACAACAACAACAATCAAACTCTTTGGAGCTGTTCTGCCAAAATCACCAAAAATTTGACCAATCAACGCTTCTAGGGGAGGGGTCTAAGAAAATCACCAATTTTGCTCCATGAGGGGGGCCTGAGTACAATTGACCATGTCCACACCCCATGTTGTACCCTGTTCCCGAATGGACCGAATATTCGACTTATTCAAATAATTATTCGATTCGGTCCCGAGTTTATATCCTTGTGCTATACGATATCCAGTCTCGAAATGCGATTCCCAGGCGAAATTCCCGGCTGCCCACAACTTGCCGATCAGCACACTACGATATGAAAAAAAAATCGGCTGGGCTGCCTCCTGTGCGGCTTAAGGGGTCTGCAGAGTTGCGCCGCGGCGAGTCCCGCTGCGACACGGCAGTGTTGGAAAGTGGGGGGCGCCACGCAGTGGGCGAGGACGGCGACGTGCCGCGCGAAAGCAGCGACGTGGGTACCTCGCAGAGTGTTTTCGCCGCCGCGACAGCAGCGGCTCCCGGAGCGACGCCGCCAGCGAACGGCGGCGAGGAATGGTCTGGACCATTTTCATCGTCGGCGAGGAGCGCCGCCATGGATCCTATTAATGAATTTTTCTATTGTTCAGTCATCCACGCAAACTTTTTTTAGTTTTACTCTGACACGTTTCCATAATTACTTGAACATTTTTTCATTTGTTCGCTTTTTTTGTGATCCATTCCATTTCACTCCCGGAATAATTGATTTTATTTCAGTTTTCACTTTCTGTGGGATAATATTGATTCTCACGAGAAATTCCGAATAAACGTTGCTGCTAGATTTCATGTTGCCCGCTGCTGAGAGTGTTTCCGATTTTTTTTTTGAAATGACGAAAATCTTCCAAAACACAGAGAAGTCGAGCTATTTTTGAGGAGCTTTTCAATTCTGGCGTCTTTAAGATTAAAATTTCTGTTCAAATATGGTTTCATGGTGAATCCAAAGAATACATAAAAACGAGCTAGGAAAATAAATACAAAATTTTGAAATCGGCGCAATTCAAATTTTGGCGTGGAATGAACGAGGTTGTACGTAATGGAGGAAAATGGAGAACGACGGCAGGCATCGCTGCCACTCTGCGAAGCATTGGAGTGCGCCGCCGCGTCAGGGTTTGGCCACGCCCCGAACCTCTCGCTCGGCGGCGTGCCGCCGGGCGGTGCAACTCTGCAGACCCCTTTAGTCGCTGTGATAGGCGCAGTTGAACGTTCGGTGGCAGGCGGATGGACGCCGCCAGTGCCTAATAAACGCCGGATTACTTTACTAGACTCGCTTTGAAGATGGTTCAACCTTGCCTAGAACAGCTACTTTAAGATGAGCGAAAACCTCAGACAGGCGAGTCGGATTTGAAATGACCCGATATTAGGAAATAGCCCAACTGCTATATTTAAAGGCAGGGTTCTCGATAAAATCGGTTGTGTTATCCCCATGGAATGGTAGATCTGGCCATCACAAAAGTGAAAATTAGCAAAAAATGGAGAAAAAACGCTTATTAACAAGTTATCGCTTGGTGTCCTCCCGCCCCCAACTATCGAGATCTGTGTAAAAGCCTGTTTTGTCAACTTTTATTTTGCTTCTAAAGTAATTTCTGAGCATTTCTGGAGATTACTGACCACTTTAGCAGCAAAATAAAAGGCGGATAAGCAAGCATTAATAAAAATCTCGTTAATTAGGGGGCCGGCCGACACCGGTAATTAGCCTTTATACTTTGTTTTTGAGCGTTTTCCCAGCAAATTTCAGGGTTTTTTCACTTATTTTAACTTTTGTGATGACCAAATCTACATTATCATGAAGAGAGCTAAAAAGTCGTTTTTATCGCGAACCCTGCCTTTAACTTCGCCGAATGCGGGAAGGCAACGCTGCTCAAAAAATTGATAAATGAGTACGACTTCGCTAACATCAAAAATTAGCGACGATGGGGGTGAGCGGAGTCTCCTTCGCACAGTTCAAACAAGATGATCACTCACCTTAACGGTACTTCCGCTCTTTTTCTGACAACTGTCATGATCTTCGTACTTCAACCAGTCGAACAAAGGCGTTGTGCAACCAGGAGGGCATTCAGCACCGAGCAGTTTCTGCTTGAGAACCTGTCTGAAATAAATAAATGAACATAAAACGCTGGGAAATATGATTTCATAGAGATATTTCAGACGCAAACACAATTCGTTGCAATATTAATCTCACCCGATCCTCATATTTCCTTCTTCCGCACTCCAATCTTTCGTCCACATACTGATCTGAATCGATAAAAAGTGATTCCTCAATATTCACTACGACAACAAGTGTTTAGCTGTCAGCACCTTGCTACCCTTCCCACGCACGTTACAAACAAGGCCACAGATGAGTTCCATGTCTTCACCAAACTGCTCGCCAATCATTGCAATCAATATCTCAAGCCAAATCAGATCCATTATTTCACCAGGCCGCCCCTTCTCGATCTGAAGCAGAAACAAGTAGATGCAAACAGCAATGGTCGGGTACAAAGGGAAGATGTTCTCGGATCATGAACACCGTGCATACTTTTGCAGTGAATACAGCTGCGACCACCACTTTTGCGAGTCAGTAAAAGTAACTAAATGAAGTGTGCTCCACCAAAAGTTGCACAACTACAAGCAAACTAGAAGACGTCGGTTGAAGGTCAAAATGCATGGAGCTCATCGCAGCACAACCGCTCCCGCCTAGAGCGTATTTCATACTTCCGCTGTCGAACGACGTTGCACGTTCAATCTTAGTTCATACTTTCGCAGCCTGGCGGAGCAGCAAACGGCGAAGCGGTGCGACATGCCGCGCCGCTTATAATTTCGCGCAGCCCGCTGTATAAACAGGCCGCGTCAAGTCGACGCGGTGGCGACCAAGTGCCGGCTTGCACACTATGGCTGATGAACGTCGAAAACCGGTATGATTGTCAATTTTAAACAAACCCTGAAATTTGTTACCACATAACTAGAGGTCACCTATTCCGGGTTCAAGTAGAGAGAGCGAACTCTGCTGCACATGCAGGTTCGTTTCTTATCAGACCAGTCAAAGAATGGAACGGATTTGAACCTAGGCTTTTCATGATGAAGCGATCATCTGCATTCCAGGCTCGACTACTCGATTATTTCCAGAAGCGTGGCGAGAAGGATGAATAATTAGTGATCCTTTCCTTTTAGTGTTTTACTTGTTATTAACACGCATTGTTTTTTACTCTTTATACTGTTTGCCGTCATTCATTGATGTCTGTTCTTATATGGCCCCCATGCGCCCCAAATCGTCACTTCAAGGTGGGCATCGGCAATGTTGGCAGGCCAACTAAGATGGTACCCGGAGCCCCGTATACACTCTGTAGGGCTTGCAGTGTTGGCGTCCACTGCCCTTCTGCGCCGTCTTGCCCACCACCCGCCCCTACCCGAGATTCTTAATTGAATCTCCGCATCGGAGCAATTCGTTTCTTATTCTCGTTTTCATTCTTATCTATTATTTGACTTACATATCCGATAAAGATAAAAAAAGATAAGGTTACCTCTCTCTTCCAAAATCATCTAAGCTACTAGCCTACGTTCCACACAATTTTAGATTTCAAATCGAGGTGTTACATTGTTCGACAATTCATCCAAAATGTTAAGTTGCCGTTTTCAGCCGTCAAGAGTCGTTTTCAAGCATTTTCTACATACAGGAAATTATGTTTGTCGGTTATTCCAATATGTGATTCTTCCAAAAGTTCAAATTACTCGGTTTGCTCGAGAAATCGAAACACTTGATTTTTGAAGATTTGTCTAAGTTGACAAATTTTTTATATTCGTTTTCCACTAATATTCGAAATTTTTCAAAGGTCCATTTTTTTCTCTAAATTCGGGTACTTGCCATAATTTTTCTCCAATTTTTTCGTTCAAGAATATTGTCCTCGGAACAGTCCTCGGAGTGTATCCATTCATTCAGAGAAACTTAGGCATTCTAACTTCAAAAAAAAATCGCAACTTCAAGCCGGATTTCCAAAGTATTAATTCAGGTGCAGAGGAGCACGACAACATCTTGCATTTGCCAAAGTTTAGTACAAAAATGACTATTTAGAGCCCTGATCATAAACGCATGACCCTTTTTGCGATTCCCAAATAAAGACGCTGATTCACTGAGTTAACCGTCATATGCAATACGTGTATAATTCAAGAGAACGAAAAAATTAGCGAATAAGGATAAATTCTCATGGGTAAAAATAAACTTCGCTATGCTTTACACAAAAATTTCGTGAGATAATCTATATTCACCAATTTATCGTTGAAGAACCCAATCCACAATCTTCTTCTTCTTCCTAGCGTCTGTCCCACGTGTTCGCGGGGTCCGCTTGTTTGCACATTGTTCGCCATTTGTTCCTGTCAGCGGTGTCCCTCATAGTGAGTTGCGCTTCAGCCATGTCCGTTTTCACTCGATCAAGCCATCGGGTTTTCGGTCTTCCGCAAGGTCTGGTCCCTGCAACTTCCACCATGAGTGCGGTTTTAGCTACTGAGTCTTCGTCCCTCCTTCGAACATGGCCAAACCGCCTGAGGCGGGACTCTTTCATCTTGGCAGTAATGGGGGCCACTCCAAAGGTGGCACGCACCAGGTCATTCGTTAGCCTGTCTTTCAAGGTAACTCCCATTGACCACCTCAGCATACGCATCTCCATCACATGCAGAGATTGCTCAACAGTCTCTGTGGCCGGCCAGCATTCGGTGGCGTAAAGTCGACTGGCCTCACTACCGCCCTTTAGATTTTGGACTTGAGGCGTATCGGTATCTTCCTGTCACACATTACGCCTTGATCCGAGGTACTTGAAACTGTCCACCTTCTTGAGGACGGTGCCATTAATGCTGATGGATCCTTCCTCGATTCTCGGTCCACACTCCATGTACTCAGTTTTGGCGACATTATTGCACTTGAACACGCACCTCCTCTCGCAACTCGGCAGCCAGCATTACGTCGTCAGTGTACAGTATAGTCCATGGATGTGGTTTCTGCAAGTCTTGAGTTATTACATCCATGCATAGGATGAACAGTAGCGGCGACAAGGCTGATCCTTGGTGGACCCCGACTTGAATGGGGAAGGGGTTCCTAGTTCCTGCTGAGCACCTGACAACACTGCCCGGATTCGCGTACAGCAAACTTACCCAGCGCACATACTCTTCTGGCAGTCCATGTGACTTTAACGACATGTATATAAGATCGTGAGGAACGCGATCAAAGGCTTTTACGAGGTCGAGAAACGCGATATGAATGTTACGGTTCTTCTCCCGGTTCTCCCAATCCATGATGTAACTCATATTTTTGACAGCATTGGCGCTCAGCGGCCGCCGCGTGGCCTGCTTTCCTTGAGCGGAGCGGAAGCGCCTTTGACAAATTTCAAGCTCATAAACTCTAAACGCCTTGCGGTACCGCGGCGCGGCTCCGCGAGATGGACGAACCTGGTGAGCGCTAATCCCTCACGGAGCAGTCACTTCTACTCTCGCCATTACGGGCTATGCGTATACCTGCTTTGCATTCATTGCTTTATCTGACCGAAATACTGGTAGTTTTTCCCTCGCTGCTATTAGATGTTTTTTGTTGGTGATTTCGTATATGAGCTGTTAGTTGCACATAAGTCTGGTCCGCAGGCTTATGTAAATAAATAAATAAATAAATATATATATATATATATATATATATATATATATATATATATATATATATATATATATATATATATATATATATATATATATATATATATGCTTGGACCGCACTTTGCCGCACCGCTCCGCGACGGAAGTATAGGCGACGCCTTATGGGTTGTTTATACTTTTACCGGGGCGCCGGGCAGCGCGGCGCAGTGCAGTCCTACTATCGATCGTGCCCCCGCAACGTGATCTAGCTCAAAGGATTACACTGAGCCACGCCGTTCGGCGGCGTAAGTAACAACGACGCCTAAGGGGTAGTTTATACTCCTGCCACCAAGCCGCGCGGGACACTGCAATTCTGTAACACTGATCACGCGGCGCGACACGATCGATATTGCAGGATTGCGCTTCGCCGCGCTGCTCGACCGCGGAAGTATAAATGATCCCTAACCCGCGGCGAACGTGGTGCTGCTTGGAGATTCACGCGTACTGATCTCCAGCAGACTGCTTCTACTTCGCTTATATAGATGTGCAACTTTCTGTTGACTAAACCATGACTTGACGCGTGGAGTTCATCTCCACTGCATACAGTGTTTCAAATAATAAAAAAATATTATAGCGACACCACTCAAAACACCAATATCGAGTCCCACACAGGTTGTCTTCTGTTGGCACGATCACGATTCATATCTACAAATCAGAGCAGCTTGAGCAGTTGGAGTCCATCACTGACAAGGGACGACCCCCCGGAGGAGACGTCCTGAAAAAAAGTTCTTCTGAGAGTTCTGGGGGATGGATAGAGTAACCAAAGTCTATGTTCGGTTTTTCCTACAGGCCTTCCGATATTCTAGAAAAGAAAAAAGACCATTTGAAACTACCTGTAACCTCCTACTCGGAGCAGCTGGAGTGAGTTCGTATGCTCGGTACACATTAAGTTACAATAAAATTGCCCTATACAAGGTTTGACGGATTGATTCTGACTCATTCGTGAGATATAAGCCGTTTCCGAGCTCACTGTGCATTCCATTCCTTGTATCACTTGATTGAAGTTGCCCTACCCGCCGTGCAGGGATGGTCGAGAGGATAACGATGGGGAATGCTAAACTACGAAGGGATGCTGGGTTGCGGGTTCGATTCCCGCAATGCATCTTCTGGGAAAAATGTTTTGCATTTATTGGATTGTTCATCCACGAGGTTTCTCAATCACATTTTAACTCGCTTTTTCCAATCTTACTGGATTTACAATTTCTATCGCGTAAATCCCTGTACAGGGTGTTCATAATTATTGGCGCGCAGATATTGAAGTGTTTCTCGAACGCCACTTTGGATTTTAAGAATAACGAATATGAATGCATTTATTCATACCAGTGTTAACGCAAAACAATGGCCAGATCTGAAAATATCCGCCATCTGTTCGAGTACCGGCTAGAAGTCGCCTCAGGCCAGACGTCGTAGCAGTCACGGAGGTGGTCGTCATACATTTCGTTCAGGGCTTTCTTGAAAACAGCTTTCCAGTAGGCGAATTCTGTATGTCGAGATTCACAGAGCTCATACTCAATCAAGGACCACACTTAAAAGTCGGGTGTATGCAAGTTCGACGAACAGGACCGCAATTCTTCGTACTCGCTTGACTCAGGGTAGCTCGCGTCGACACCACTCTTGAACTGATTTCGTCGTTTATGCTTACCCTTGGCCTGGTGTGAAGCGCCAGGGTCTGCTGCCTAATCCGAAACTTTCACAGCGAATCAGAACAACCTCCAGGTTGTCTTCCTGCAAAATTCCTCTTTGATTTTCATGTCAGAATCCACGGAAAGCGGCAGATTTCTGCCCTCGCCAGCGATGCCTCCCAAAACAATCACAAAAGTGGCATAAGACGTCCATCCAAAGATGTTTTTTGCAGTAAGACCTCATTGAATCTTCTGGCTAAAGTCCAATCGTTTTCACATTTCTTTATCGATTTCACACTGGTAATTTGTTCCATCTTAGAAAGTCCTGACGCAATGCGTGACTCCGTGACAACGGTGCAGGAGCTTCCAACATTTTTAGTCTCATTTCAACTTTTTGTCAGCGGAAAGTAGACGGGTCTGCTCTTAAAGGTGGGAACTAAGATTCAGCTTCTTCCTGACGAGTTTCCAGATAGTTCCTAACCACGGATTCCTTTCTCTAGCTATCCACCTCATCAACAGTCGAGAACTGCGGTTGACTCGTGCACACACCCTCTTGACAACTTTAGATATGCGAATACTGATGTTTTTGTCTTCATAAGCGCCGTCAGAGATTGAAAAAAGCTGACGAAGACGAGTGATAACATTCTGGATAAGTCCCAGCTGATTGGCGATGTGTCTCGTTGTGTGCCTCAAGTTTTGCGTTGGGATGATGGTGCCACACTTCATACTAGCCTTGATCATACTAACTTAAAAACCAATATCTTTAGAGTACTGATGAAAAATGCAGAGCTGAGACTCAATAGAATCCAAAAAATTAGAATAGCACGAATTTGGACATCAAAAACCCTTAATAGAAGCCAATTAGCGCGCCAATAATTTTGGAACACCCTGTAGTATATGAGCATTTCCTTACCTTATTCTTCTCACCTTCTTGTGCTATCATTTCGGGCTCATTGAGAAAATATTGTAATTTGAAAATCTTGTAATTTTGTATTACTTTTCTCGAGTAAAGGAAAACACCTTTTTCGAACACATTAAAGTCGTTTGCGAATCATCGGAGAAAAAAGCATTCTTCTTCTTCTTCTGCAGCCACAGAGAGGGTCCTGTCATAGACTGAGGAACTGAGCCACAAGCGTCGGATTCGTCCACAGATCTACTGTTGTTAACGATGTCGGTCTCATCGGGCAGTTGAAAAGGTGCGCAGTAGTATGCCCTTTATTACCACAACCCGGGCACTCGTCAGGTCTGCTGCTATCGATCTTATGTAAATAAGACATAAGCATGGGGGAGTGCCCGCAGCGCAACGAGGCAAGGGTGCACCTGGCACGCCTACCGAGTTCCATCTCGGTTTCGCTGACCTCAGGCGGCACGACTCCGAGAATGGAGTTTACGGTGAGAGAAGACTGATTGGCCTGTAACCTTTTGCCGTGGATGGTGATTTACCCGGCTTAGGCAATGGGATGACGCGTGCTACTTTCCAATCTTGAGGTAATGTACAGGTCCGAAACGATGTATTAATGACGTCAGCGAGCAGGGGTAGTAGTTCACTTGGCAGTCTCTTTAGAACTGCTGGGCTCAAGCCATCTGGCCCTACTGCCTTCGAGTTACTCATTTCCTTGATAACCTTCTCGACCTGAGCGGGCGTGACTGCATCATCTTCAGCCATAAGTGGCAATTTACAGAGTTCCCGCACAGTTATTCTATTCTGCTTCTCTCTTTTGTTTTAGTTATGAAAAATGCTTCCCAAGAGCATTTGCGGCCTCTTTCCTGACTTAAGGCCTCCGCCGTCGAATCCACTCGTGGAATTGTTGGCGGAGGTGAACTTTCCGGAGATCCTTTTCAAAGCCTTCCACGTTGCTGCAGCATCACTCCTGAAGTTCATCTTCTCAGTGAACTTTTCCCAAGATTCTTTCTTGTGCCTATCAAGGTCCATCCTGATCTCATTATCCAGCTCGGCAATGTCTGGGTCAAGATGATCAGCAGCTCTCTTTGCGTCCCTTGTCCTTATCTTCTGCAGTGTCTCCCTGGTGACATTGGGAAAGAAAGGTCTTGACACGACCTTCAGGGATCGCAGCTTTCATCGCCTTCCGGATGGCATCAGAGAAGTGGCGCTCCTTCTGGTGTACATTGCCATTCCACGGATATTCGGCCGCTTGGCGGAGTGCAACCTCCTGAACAGGCTCCAGTCTGCAAGGCCTAAATTGAGATAAGAACGATGACGCGAACACCTGTATAGGGAGCAAGAGAGTTAGAGAGATCGATATTGACAAAGACCGGAATGTGATCACTGGAAAGAGTTGTGGATGTAGACCAAGAGCAGGCATTAGAGAGATTAGAAGAGACAAGGGAGATGTCTGGGCTGGAAGATCGGCCGTAGGCAGGGGAGACGAGTGGGCTGGTCATCGTTAAGGATAACCAGATCGCACTCCTCCGCCCATTCTTCGACGTCATTTCCTCTAGCATCAGAGTCAAGCGATGAGCAGAACGATGTGAGCATTGAAGTCACCCGCAAAGACAATTGAGGGAGATAGAGAGCAGTCATACAGCTGCTTGAGTAGAGGATAGGGTTGTAGGTTGGTGGACAGGATGTAGGAGGAGGAATGTATATATTGAAAAGAGAAAGTGGAGTTTTTAGAGGTAGATGGATGGGGATGTACTCGAGGGTGCCATCCACTGGAGTGTTTGGAATGATGTGAGAGGGAAGAGACGACAGAACAAAAGTAGAGACTCCGCCTCCTGAGATGACCTAGGAGTATGATAAGCAGTATAGCCCGGGATGTTTGGATGTCGAGAGGTAGCAGAGGGAGAGAGTTTGGTTTCCTGAACCATGATAACATCCGGATGATGAGTACGGGCAAGAGAGATAATTCAGAAAGCTTGGCGCGAAGGCCGTTGAGATTGATATGTACAATAGAGAGGGCGGTTGGTAGATGAGGAATTTGAGTTACTGGAGGCGGAGCACACAATACAACGAAAGGAAGAATCGTGGTGCCTCACAGAGCTGAGACCCGAACAAGAGAAGTGCACCCACCTTTCGCATCCAAAACATTGGACGCTGGTTCCATACCAATTGACATCTCTGTCGCATGTGGCACATGGGTACTTCTTCTTCGCGGGTCCTGGGTTCCTCTCGACGCCGGCTCTTTGCAGTAAGATCTCCAGGAATGCTGCGGCCAGCCAGCACCTCTCCCATGACAAAAACCCTCTCCGCGGAGGGATTGACGTCGGTTTGCACGGAGGTGGTCTTCTTTCCTGCACACTGCCACGGCACGAACGTACGACATCTCGGCAGCAAAAAAGCATTGCAATTGTTCATCGGAGAAAAAAAGCATTGCCATTGTAAGAAGCAAAGCGATGAACCCTTTCTTAAAAATTAACATCACGGCCGCAGTCATATTGATCCAAATAAAGCAGATTGAGGTAGATGGTTGTTAGATATAGTAGCCAGCCGAATTTTCGCTTCTGAAAAACCGAAAGCACAGCCGTGGTGGACGGTTGAAGAAAATGCGGCCGCTAATTTTCACGTCTTTCCAATTTTTGCTCTACCGCATGGTCCATAGGTAAAACCCAACGAACAGCAATGTTACTCTATCCATCCCCCACAACTTTCGGAAGAACTTATTTCATGACGTCTCCTACCGCGGGGGGGGTCGTCCCTTGTGGGAATATATTCTAATCATACGTTGACGCTAGCCTAATGGGAAGTTTTTGGACACACTAGCTTGCAACTCTTCCCGTCGAAAAAGGACATTAGACCTGATTGAAGACCTTCAAGGAGCCATCATCACAACCCAGAACAATTTGAGCCGTATGATGCACATGCAAGTGGTTGACACCATGCTAAAATGAATTCTACGGCTCGTTTCCGGACGTATGGTCCACGCAGAGAGCAGCTTTCATTTACCAATAAAAAATGACTAAACGAAGTGTTACTATAAATATAAAAAGGTGACTTCAAAGGTTAATTGTCAAGCATGCTTCATATCCTCATGCTTCTAGAGTGAGTTAAAGGACCACGGTTATCGAGAGCGCACAGATGAATGACGGTCATGCCAGCACATGAAGCTTTCTGCGGAACTCCATAGCGTTGATTTGAGAGGTGTTGCTCTATTACTATGAAGCCACTGTATTTTTCAGCAACCTGAACACCCACAAGCTAGAAAGTGGCTCTTTCGAATCTCTAGCATAATTTCTCTACAAAGTCTATCTCCTTTGACACCCAATTAGCGAAAATGGAACTCAGTAAGAAGAGGGGAGTGAGACCATCGACAAATGTTATGCCTGTTCTGTGCTAAGGAATGGAAGAATGTGGATGAGCAGATCTCAGAGCTACAAATAGATATGTCAAAACTCACGGTGATGAGCCATCGTCCACCTTTGCGATTTTCAGGCACTTCCCACATTGGCTGAATGCCAGCTTTGAACACATTATAGTCACAAAGGCAACTCAATCCTGATGGTGGCCGGATGTTGTTGTACAATCTGAACCTTTCTGAGACCATTTGTTGTCTTGAGTTCCTGCTAGTCCTTTTTCTGATTAATTTTTGAACGTCAACCTTCCAGCTACTATCAAAGCAGTATCAACCATAGCTATAAAAACGCCTACCATGTGTTTGAACCCGCCCAGACCCACGAAAGTCCAAATTATGAAAAAAAGTTGACTGATAAGAATAGGAAGACGCATTGAGGGGTGTGAATAAGGAACTCTCGAATTAAAGCAAATACTTGTCAAGAACACCGCGATTCATAACTTCATAGATCCACCTATTTTCGAGAGATACTGTTTTTGAACGTACTTCGGCCTGGGCCTAGATACAGAGTACAGCGCAAGATTTGAGGGGTTTGCATGCAGGTCAGACGCACCCCCCCCCTTCGAGCAAGGTCTCACTCACAAGGGAACTACTATAGGTCATAGCAAATATTAAAAAATGAAATGTACTTTACTAGAACCATTTTTGGACCAAAAGTCCGAATATGGCCATCACAGCTGCCTAGACTCACTCTGAAAGAAGTTATTACGGTAGGTAACATGCCTTTTAGGCGGCGAAACCTACCTCAATAATTCGAAAATCGACAAACGGACATCGAATTCGTATTCAGCACCCCCAAATAACGCCCACATAGAAACTTTGAGACAAATCTGAGGCTTTGACCAAACTACCGTATACCCACCGTAATCAACCGCAAGCGGTCAACAATCGATAAACTGACATCAGGTTCGTGTTGAGCACTCCATATAACCCCTAGAGGAACGATTTGAGCCACATCTGTCGTCACATTCCAGAAATCGTCAAATGTCGATTTTGCTGTCAATTTTTTCTGCCGGTGGGAAGCTTTGAACGAATTTAGTCGAAATTTTCGAAAAAAACGACAAATAAATCTCAGATTCGTGATCAGCACCCCAATTAACCCCCCCCCCCGGGGCGAATTCTGAGTCAAATCTAAAATATTTTTCTATTTTTTTCAATGCTTTCAGCACCCCGTAATTGATATAATTGAGCGCTGAACCAAAAATCAAAACGCAATCAGTCTGCACATAGTCCGGAAAGTGTTCTTTCATCCAAACTTTGCCTAAGAGGGTTGTGTTGGGCCCTAAACACGAATATGAGGTCCGTTTCCGGATTTTCTTGAAACTAATGCGCTTTTTGGACGGTACAATAGGTAATCAGAGAAAAAACGCCTGTAACTTTTTTCAGAGTGACTCTAGGCAGCTGCGATGGGCGTATTCGGGCTTTTCATCCAAAAATGATTCTAGAAAAAAACATTTTATTTGGAATGATTAGTATGACTTACAGTAGTTCCCTTGTCAGCTCCCTCTCCCTAAACTCATTAAAATGTGGTGGCCGGGGGTTTTCCCGGCCGGGGGAAGGGGAAGTTATGAACTGTCAAAATTAGACTTCTCGAAAATTTTGAATTTTTCAAAAATTTTTAGGCCGCTCAAATTCATTTGGTGCTGCAATTTAGTCGGGCAAAAGCAATGATAGCTGTGAAATAGGTTTTATCGGTGGACATCTCATTCATTTATTTTATCTTACCGTATATGTGAAGCTACTACCTCTTCACATATATACATGAAGATGTTCACTGATTATGTGGACCACCTATAAGGCTGCAAAGAAAAAGAAGAAGAAAACCTTCATGATACTGAGAGAAATTACTATTTCTAGAATTTTTGTTGTCGGTAAGAATTAAACAAAATGGAGCTCTTGAAAACATTGGTCCAGAAGGTATATAATGGCGTATAGAGCCTGTTTTCAACGCTTTCACACCTGTATTCGTATCAATGAAAGGAGAAACTCACTGGATCCGAGATGCTCAACCTACGCGTGGTGGATCTGTGGAGTCGACCACCAAGATCAAGGAGACTCATCAAACGGGCATCAACAACTCGTAGCTCCTCAAAACACCACTCCTTCGCATTCTACTGTTACGAGCCGGCATTGAGAGGAACCCAGGGCCACGCAGCAAGACTCCGCGATATCCCTGTTTTCATTGTGGATTATCGGCTCAACATGCAAGCGTCCAGTGCGGTGGTTGCCTCGGCTGGGTACACCTCAAATGTTCGGGGTTAACCAGCTATAATGACTACACTGACGCTTATTGTTGTACTTCTTGCTCTAACTCTTTTTCTTTGTCAAGCACTACTGTCTTACTATTCAGCTGTTACATTACCGTCTCGTCAAGCACTTTTCCTGTGCTCATCGTCATCCCCATCCCCCCTCCACCCACCCCCACCAATCATTCCCTACGTCAGGCACTACTCCCTGCTCCTCCGCTCGTCAGGTCTCGTCTCACCTCTTCACTTCATATTCATTTCGGTTCTACGCGGCATATTCTCCTGCTGATGTCGTCTCTTCTAACTGTCGTAACGAAATTCCGTGGAAAGAAAAGAGGCCTCGTGGATGTCAGTTCACCTTCTAACGGACTCGATTTGCTCGCTGATGCTATTCAACAAATGGTGTTGGACGATTCTGTTCCCGCGTATATGAAGGTCATCATGCAGTTCCTGTTGGACTCTAAGGAAAAGATGGATTGTGCAACAATGGAGAACGACAGACAATTGGAGGAAATTCGTCAACTAAGGAAAGATAATTCGAAATTGCGTCTTTTATGTAACTCTCCTAATGCATCGTTCGATAGAAATCTCGTTCTTGATCGTTCTCCTGTTAACACTGATGTTGAGCATCATCCCCGTTCTGGGATTTCTGTTTGTACTCAAACAGAGGCATCTAATCAAGCCCAGGATCTGTCCGTTTGTGATCAAAAAGAAATGTCTCGATCTATTGTGATAGCTGGAATTCCTGAACGTGTTCATCAGACTTCGTCAGTGTGTGTTGACTATGACTATGAGTGTATTAAACGCCTTTTTGATTTTTGAAAATTCCGTGTAAACCTATCAATGTATATCGCCTAGGTCGCCCTCTCTATTATAGGCCGCGTCTTTTTGAAAGTGATACTGCCGTCATCCTACTTCACGGATTTGGCCATTAAATGCGCCCCAAAACTCAAGGGCTCGCCCTTTGTGGGCACATTTATTCGTCCCTCCCTACCTAAAAGTGCTCCAGGCAGGCCTCGCCACCCTGGAGTAGGTAAACGGCAGGATTCCTTTCTTCCTCATCGTACGTCTGCCAATAATGCAATTCATACTACCATCAAGCCGCCCACAATTCCAGCTAATCATCATTCTTTTTCCAATACTGCTCTTGGTAATTGTCCTCGTGTCTCACTTTCTATCGTTGATAATTGTAGTCCAGTTTCAAATCCTGCTCTCGATAATTGTCATCCTAATATTCCTCAACCTAGTCGTTTTAGTTTGGAAAACCTCCAACCAGTTGTTATTCCTAGTGATCAATCACCATCTGTTGACTCCGATATGACTATTCATGTTGTGTCGGGGAATACTAGTCCATCTTTAAACGAGTAGAAATTCCTCGGTCGCCTGATCAATATTCTGAAACTATTGATGTGCTTAAAACTGGCTCTCACTCTTGTTTGGATTTTGAACAAGTTAAGTCTGCGCGTTCACTGGGTACTGGTTCACCATGCATTTCGACTAATATTCGCTCCCTCCCCAAAAATGTGGGGTTTCTTGTTTTTCTTATAAAACAGCATCAGTTCAGTGTCATTGCACTCACAGAGACGTGGCTTACGCACAACATAACTGACGCCTCTCTAGTGGGTGAGTGGTCTGCCATTTACGACCTGCTCAGATGTGATCGAAAACATAAAAAAGGTGGTGGTGTAGCATTCATGGTTAAAAAGGCTCTTTTTCCCAGGCTCATATTCACCAACTCGGTCCCTGATGGTTATGAAATCATTTGTATTGAAGTCAGCTCTGGCGAGATTGTTATTCGTTTGGTTTTGGTCTATAGGACTCCCTCGTGCACCTCTGCGGCCTTTGGTCTATTGATTGAAACATTGAGTGATCTTGTATCCTGCAACTATCCTTGCATTCTTACAGGCGATTTTAACCTTCCTAACGTTGACTGGGCCCAACCTAATGTGTCTAGTGCCATTGGAGCTAATCTTTTCGACCTAGTTGGGCTTTGTCGTGACTATAATTTTTCCCAACTGGTAACTGCAGAAACCCATGGTAATAATATCCTGGATTTGCTCCTAACTAATAACGTCGATCTTGTGGACAATATTAGAGTATGTGATCCTGTAGGGACTAGTGATCATGCTACAATTCATTTTGAGCTCAGTTTTGCCACCCCTTTTAGTGATTTTAAAGTCCTCAGAAGAGACTTCAAAAATGCTAATTTTCCCGCAATCTTTGACTACTTGAATGGTGTTAATTGGTTCGTTTAACACTGCTGACTCGGTCAATGCTAAGTATGAAATGTTTATTTCTATTTTGCAGCACTGCATCCATCTTTTTGTACCACTCATAGAAGTTTCGAACAGCACGGGCCATCTTCCGGAACATTTGCAGCGCCTGGCGCATAAAAAATCTCACGCATGGGATCGGGCCAGAATTACTAATACAGCAGACGGTTGGGATGTTTATAGGGTTGTGTGTCATAGATTTGATAAGCAATTGAAAAAGTTTAACAGAAATATGGAAAAGAGGATCATTGAATCAGGTAAAAGAATGCTTTTTATAGGCTTTTGAATTCTAGATTGAGAGACAAACCGCGATTGGGACCTATTGAGTATGAGGGTCCACAATAACAGACGATAAGGAGAGGTCAGAAATCTTCGCATCTGTTTTTGAAAAGGCTTTTTGCGAGGACGACGGGCCTAGTGACCCTCTGACTTTAACCCAAGAATTCAGTGCAATGGATGATTCCGTCTGGTTTTATCCAGAGGATGTTCACAAGTTCCTTTCTAGCTGGCCTAATTCATTTTCCGATACACCAGACCATTTGCCTTTGAAATTCATTAAACATGTAGCCCACATCATAGTTGGACCGCTTACATACATTTTTAATCTTTCTTTCATGCGAGCAGAGGTTCCGGATAGATGGCGTGTCGCCTTTGTCACTCCTATCCCGAAAAAACCGCCTCATACTAGCCCTGAAAACTTTAGGCCAGTAAGTATTACCTCGCTCTTCGGTAGGTTGTTTGAGAAGATCCTTAAGGTGAGAATTTGTAAGCATTTGGAGGACCACTCGATAATTTCGGAATCTCAACATGGTTTCCAGAAGAAAAAGTCGACGGTGGCAGCCATGTTGCAATCACTTAATGAATGGACCTCACATGTGGATGAGGGAGAAGAGGTTGATGTTATCTATGTTGACTTTTCCAAGGCTTTCGACAGGGTCTCCCATTCCAAACTCATGTCCAAGCTCGCCCAAGTTGGTATTCATCCTAGAATAATAGCATGGATAAGAGCCTTTTTAAGCAATAGGTCCTTTGTTGTTCGAGTTAATTCAACTTTTTCCGATCCTAAACCCATTTGCAGTGGCGTACCTCAGGGGGGAGTTCTATCCCCAATTCTATTTAATATATTTACTTATGAATTACCACGACTAGTTACTTGTGGTCAGGTTAAATGCTCTGCTTTCGCTGATGATTTCAAAATTTTCTCTCCTATTCAGACAGTAAGTGACAGGGAATACTTGCAAATCGCGCTGTGTAAGATTGTAAATTGGTCTAGAGACTGGAGTATGTTGCTTTCAAGTGAAAAAACTAAAGTTTTGCACATCGGAAGCAATAGTGCAGGTTCTGTTTATACCATTGGTGGTCAACAGCTCCAGGTTGTCGATGAAATAATGGATTTGGGTTTTCTGGTGCGTAGCGATCTCACTTTGATGCTCACTGTGCTAAAGCCGTGTCTAGAGCGACTAAGGTTATGTATAGCATGTTCAGAGCTCTATCCAGTAACAGCGAAAAGGTGCTACTTAAGGCTTATAAAACCTATGTAAGACCTCACCTTGAGTATGGAACTGTGATCTCCAACCCTCACAAGGTTTCGACCACTGTTGCGCTGGAGAAACTTCAAAACAGCTTCACACGCAAGGTGATGATGAGGGTCAACGGACTCAATTATAGTCAAATGCCCTGCAGCATTGATAGGAACAAGAAGCTACAGATAGACTCGCTGGCCTGCAGAAGGAAAAGATTCGATATTCTGATGGTTTACAAGATCTTGTATGGCTATGTTGGACTCAAGGCAAATGAATTCCTTCAACTAAGGGCATCTACCACAAGAGGTAGCAGTTTCAAGCTCGTTCGTAACAGAGCCAAGAAAAGTCTGAGGCACCATTTCTTTGTTAATAGAGCCGGGAGCGAGTTTGAAAAGCTACTCAAAAGGTGCAGTCTCCCTACAACCCTACCTGCGTTTAAACGTCTCTTGGATCAGTACTTGATGACTGTGGATGTCTGAGCCGGTTTCTGGCCTTTTATTACTATTGTATAGGTTTTACGTTCTATTTATTCATTATTTGCTGCATTTGTTCTGTGTAAATTAACTAAGCAGGCTAGACCTGTAATAAACATATACATATACAACTCTCCCCCTAGTGTTCCCCTTCATAGTCTTGACATTTTTCAACTCAATATCAATGGCCTACGTGCCAAACTTGCTGAACTCACATTGTACATTGAACGCTTTCATCCTGATGTCATTCTCCTTCAGGAGACAAAACTTAGCCCAGCATCCTCCCTACCCCGCCTCCCCGGTTATACGTCTTACCACCTCCCTCGCACATCTCATGGTGGAGGCGTTTCTACGTTTGTAAAAACTTCCATACCTTCTCATCTTATAGCTCTCCCTAATCATAATGTTGTAGAATGTATTGGTGTTCATGCTGTATTGCAAAGTTGCCCTATAGAAATTGTTAATATTCATATTCCCCCAATCTCCTCATGTCCCAATTCGTTTGACCCCACTCCATTTTTGCAATCTGTCCACACTGCCCTCCCACCGTCTTCTGTTATCATGGCTGGCGATTTTAATGCTCACTCTACTTCATGGTTCTCTCTAGATACTGATGACAGAGGGGAACTACTTGAGCTGTTTGCTGAGGATTGTGTTCTTGTTGCCCTTAACGAGGACGCCCCCACTCGCCTTCCTTCCACGGGCAGGCCGTCCTCTCCGAATGTCACTTTTGTATCAACCTCTCTTGCTGTTTCCTGTAACTGGTCCACTGCTATAGCTATGGCCAGCGATCATGTACCCATATGCGCATCATTGGATTTGTCTCTCAATAGTCACCTGGCACCTTTCATAGGCTCTCGTAGCAAATTGTACACCAACTACCGTAAGGCTAACTGGGTCGCATTTAAGGAGGTGTTACTCAGTCGGGTAGCCTATTATCCGCTTACCGGCTCCGTTCATGAGAAGGACAAGTTCATTGTTGATGCCATATGCAACGCATCCAGAACTGCAATTCCCACAGGGCCCGTTAGAACGTTTCACCCTAACGTTCCCAAAGTTGTACTGGAGCTGATCGAATTATGGGACGAGAAGCGCCGAGCTGATCCGGGAGATCCCAGCATTCAACGACTGTCTGATGAGATCACCAAAATGCTGAATGATTACAAGCGGATGCGATGGATGGAGTTCACTGAATCCTTGAATTTTTCCACTGATGCAAAGAAGACCTGGAGTATTCTTAAGCAGTTGTCTGGGAAGAAACTGGCAGCGGAGCGCAACATGCTTGAGTTCCCTTCGGGGGAATTCGTGTACGGATTTAATGCTGCATGTCGACTCGGAAAACACTTTGCATCAGCGACGTCCCGCCGTGATCATTCCAACAGGCTCACTCTACGGTCTATAAGGAAGCTCAACCGACAAGATGTACCTGCCTTAATTGCCTCTGAGATGTCTTCCCTCATCAAGTCCATGAAGAACTCGCGAGCCGAGGGCCCCGACGATGTGTCAGCCGTCCATCTCAAACACTTGCCGGAACAGTTCCTTGAATTACTTTGTGACCTAGTCTGCTCGTCATTCAGCACAGATGTGTCATTCCTGCTAGATGGAAGCACAGTTGAGCACGCCGTTGTGGCGATTTCTGTAGCGGCTACGACCCCCCCCCCAAATTTTCATTTTTTTCCAAAAAAATTACCAACATTTGCGACCCCTCCCCCAGGAGAGCTCCTGGAAACTAATTTCTTTTAGCTTTATTTAGTGTCAAAATTTAGAGAGAAGCGGAAGCTGTTGTAATATGTTTTATTGTAGATTCGGGGGACATACTAGGCATATATTTTTCAGTTTTATATATATATATATATATATATATATATATATATATATATATATATATATATATATATATATATATATATATATATATATATATATATATATTACAGAGCCATAAAACGGCCAATGTCTCACCGTCGACTGCGTACCACGCGCTGCGCGACCGCACGCGCGTCGGAAGCAAACGAGTTTTGGCCGCCGCGCGGCCGCCCAAACTCGTCGCGCGGCGGCCAAAACTCGTTCGCTTCCGACGCGCGTGCGGTCGCGCAGCGTGGTACGCAGTCGACGGTGAGACATTGGCCGTTTTATGGCCTGTATATATATATATATATATATATATATATATATATATATATATATATATATATATATATATATATATATATATATACATGTGTATATATATATAACGTCGGCATGGGATCGCGAAGAGACTTCGCGTTCACTGTTGAAAGTTGGCGCAAACTCGGTGCCATGTGCTATAACATAGGTGCACCGAGTTGGCGCTAAGCTTCAACAATGCACGCGAAGTCTCTTCCCGATCCATGCCGATGATATATATATATATATATATATATATATATATATATATATATATATATATATATATATATATATATATATATATATATATATATATATATATATATATATATATATATATATATCTGCGAAAGTATATATATATATATATGCTATATATATATATAGTATATCGCGTTCAGTCCGCAAAGTCTCATTATCACAATCGTAGAAGCGAAGCGGTTGTTTTGAGAATGATTCTAGCTGAATTTTTAAGAACAACCGCTTCGCTTCTACGATTGTGATAATGAGGACTGAACGCGATCGCGGAACTGAACTGTATACAGTGCGTTCAGAAAGTATAGGGACACCCCCGAAAATCAAGGTTTCCAAAATCATGTTATATTTGGCTATCAATACTGTTCATGAATGAATTCAACAAGGTGAAAAACCTCCATTTGTTCATTTCTATAACAGCTGAGCAATTTTACAAGAATTTATTTCAAATTTCAGATTTTTTCGCCGTTCAGAAAGTATAGGGACACAACACAAAAACAAAAATCATTGAACAAAGAAAGAATTAAACATACAATCTGAAATAAAATAGCTACACCACCATTAGCAATTATCTCAAAAATTCTCCTTGGCATAGAATTGATCAAATTGGCGATGACGTTTTCATCCAGATTGGCCCACGCTTCGAGGATAGCGACCTTCAGCTCATCTACCGTTCTGTAATGCTTATTGTTGGCACAAACCTGGCGCACAAGTATGACCCAGATATCCTCTATCGGGTTACAATCTGGACTACACGCGGGCCATTCCAACAAACAGATTCGATGACGTAGAAACCAGGTTTTTGTAGACCTGGACACATGTTGTCTTGCCGGAAAGTGAAACGCTGACGTCGTGTTCCGGACAAAAATGGCAGTAGATGTGTGCGAAGAGTTTCTTGATATTCCTCCGAGTTCATGCGACAAGAAGTGAAGGCCAATTCCAAAACACCTTCGCTACTGAATGCTCCCCAACACATCAGCGAGCCACCGCCGAAATTCCGTCTGCTGAAAATCAATGGATCCTTGCGCAGATCTCGCCAGTAGGATCGAGCCCCATCCGGTCCGTCAAGAATAAATCTCTTCTCGTCGGAAAAGATGACCTAACCTTTTTTTGCGTCATTTCTCGATTTTTTTCCGGATTTTATGAGACTGCCTTACCTTTGCCCAATCAGTTGCCATGTTCCTCTTTGCAAATTCAAGTCGAGCCTCTTTATGGTATACAGATAACGACGGGGCCTTCTTCATCACTTGTCGGACAATGTTTTTATCGCCATTTATGGTGTTCCAGACTGTCGTTTTCGAAACACTGAGCGATAACTCAGACTTAATCCGGTTCAGCGACAGTGTGCTGTTGGAGCAGAGCCGAATAATTCTCCGCGAATCTTGATTGCTGATCTTCTTCGGCCGTCCAGTACGTTTTGCAGTACCGTAGGGATCTGGATCTCGCAGGAACTGGTTGATACAGTTAACAGACCTTCCGAGCTGGGTAGCGAATCGACGTTGGCTCAACCCGGCAACGCTGAGAGCACGAATTTGAGCTTGTTCAGCAGCAGTTAGAGCAATACCACGAGCCATTTTAGGAATAAGGAAATCACATGTACTCATCTTGAGTTTATGTAGCAAACTTGCAACGGGAAATTTTGTTTGGATTGAAAAATCTGAATTTTCGAAGGGTGTCCCTCTACTTTCTGAACGGCGAAAAATTCTAAAAGTTGAGATAAAAACTTACAAAATTTCAAATTGTTATATAAATAATCAAAGACAGGCTTTCCATGATGCTGAATTCATTGATGAACAGTATTGATCACCAAACACAAAGCTTTATTGGAAACCTCGATTTTCGGGGGTGTCCCTATACTTTCTGAACGCACTGTATTTATTTCACTATTATATGTATTTGATTAAATGCAATGTACGCGAAACACATTGCAATTAGTTCCAGCGCCTCATTTTTACTTCATTTTACCTTACCAAGTGGTTTGGAAAGGAATTCTATTTTTTTCCAAAAATTTTACGACCCTCCCCCAAATTTTCATTTTTTTTCCAAAAATTTCTTAGCACTTTACGACCCCCCGTTAGGGCGGGTCACAGCGCTGCTCAACCCTGGATGGAAGCAAGCAATTGTTCTTCCGATCCTCAAGCGTGGCAAACCAGAAGATCAAGCAACTTCGCATCGACGCATCTCCCTTTTATCCCCTATTGCTAAGTTAGCGGAGAAATTCATAAACCCGCACCTCCAAGAAGCATTACGTCATAACGTGCATCAACATGGCTTCAAGAAGGCCCACTCTACCATTACGACACTCACGTCCATCACAGAACACATAATTGCTGGCTTCAACATGAAATCTCCAGCTGGTAGAAGTATAGTCGTGGCGGTTGATTTAACCGCTGCCTTCGATAATGTCAGTATCCCGCTGCTGTCCAAATCTATAATGGACTCTACTATTCCCGACTGGTGCAAAAGATGGACTGATAACTTTGTCAAAAATCGTTCCATTCGTGTGAAATTTGATGGACACTTGTCGAAGTCTGTGCCCCTGAAAGCGGGCGTCCCACAAGGAGGAGTTTTATCTCCCAGCCTGTTTTCTTTGTATCTGTCTGATGTGCCGAAGCCGTAATCAAACATCCATTTATGGCCATATGCGGATGACATCACTATTATTTGTACTGACCCTGTCACCGATCGAGCCACTGATGAGATGAATAAATACCTCGTCAGTCTGGCTAAGTTCCTGGAATCGAAGCAGCTAAAGGTCTCTCCAACCAAGTCCAGTACTTTGTGCACTACAGCGACTGCCGAACACAAGCTGCATCCCAAGATTCTTTGGGAAGGAAATATGCTGCCCTTATCAAAACACCCTCGTCTACTTGGTGTATTCCTGGACCCGTCACTACGTTTTCATGAAAACACACGTATTCGAGCTGCTGCTGCCAACACACGCAACAACATTCTACGTTCGCTAGCAGGCACTACATGGGGCAGCTCTAAGGAAATTTTGCGAACCACCTACAGGGCTATGGTGCAGCCGGTGCTGGAAAACGGAGCCCCAATTTGGTCAAGACACCTGTCGGAAGCCTCTTGAAGCAAGCTTCAGCGTGCACAGACACTGCTCTACGCGTGATCACTGGATGCCCGAGATCCACTCCGGTATCTCATCTACATTAAGAGTGTTCGCTGCTTCCTGTAAAGCAGCATTGTCAACTCCAGTCGCAACAGTTCCATGTTGGCATTGTAAGGAATTCCACACACCCCAATTTCCCCCTACTGTGAACTGGTCCCCATTTCCGACATATTCGCTCGCCACTTCATGCTGCAGTCTCTGTCTTGGGCCGTCAACGTTGGGCGACGTCGGAGCTCAATCGCGTCAGATTACTGCAAATGGAGCACACCCGATTCGTCAGAGAATACCTTTCCAGTGCTCCCCTAAATCCAATACTTGGTGACGTGCCCCCCCCCGATCGATGGCAGCGAATCGAACCTACCCAGACGTACACGCACCATCCTGGCAGGTCTACGTTGTGGACACTCCTCACACCTCAAGGCCTTCGTCCATAAGATCGACTCGTCGATCCCCGACGAATGTCCTGACTGCCACAACCCAGGGCACGATTCATTTCATTTATTTTCATGTCCTGCAAGGCCGACATCTCTAACGGTTATGGATATGTGGAAAAACCCGTGCGATGTGGCTGCCTTTTTACACCTATGAGGAGAAGCTCTATGTGGTCGATAAGAGGAAGAAACTCACTGATCATGAGGAGTATAAGTGTTGAAGGTTTGGGATTTTTGAGATCATGATCTGAGGTAATAGCCTTAAAGGCACAGTCAAACCTCGGAATCGGTCTTCTGTTTTTCTGCCTATATTGAAAACGGTCCCACGCTGATTCTAGTGATGTCCTTGGAATCGTACAAGACCCCCCAAAAACGAAGTTATGGCCTCTCAAAAATTGAGCTGCGGAAGCATGGTGGACGAGTTGTCCGAGGCTTGTAACTTCCATCATTTGTACCCGATGTATGCGAGCCGACCTAAATAAAGAGAGAGGCTGAAAATGAAGGGAAGAACGGGGCTATTGATAGGAAACCATCGCTCATTTCGCGACTGTTGAGCTCGAAAGATCGTAGAAGGGGCGTGCCAAAGTGGCTTCTCGAGGTGGGCGCCCCAGGGTGGCTTCCTCCTATATATCGCTTATTCGGAGGAATTCAGAGCTCGCGCTTGACAAGTGTTATACATGGTGGGTGTACTTCACATTTATGTGGAAATCTCAGATTTCGTCCCTGAGCTTGGACTGTGCCTTTAAAGGCAGCGTTCACGATAATTCTCGTTCTCGAAGCCTCGGTGTGACACACTAAGTTGGCAGATGCTGGAGATAGGGTCAAAGAAAGCAACGAAAACTGGCCAGAAATCAATAAAAACGGCTTTGAAAGCTATCCCGGTGCGCCTACCTATCCCGGTCCGCCCCCCAATCGGACGTGCTTGTGGCGCCGCACACATTTCGATGGCAAATTGCCAAGCAACTCTGCCGCGATTAGCATGATTGAATCGCGCAGATTTCGCAATTAGGGCGCGCTTGCCGAAATCAGCAGGACCCATGATTCTCGTCCACGCCCTGAATTTAGAAACCGTTATTTTGACTTATTCTGGACGTTTTTCTTCGCTGTTTATTCACTATTAGTAATAATTTTTGGGTCGAACTCGAGTGCGATAGTCATCGTGAACACTGCCTTTAATTTTGATTAATACCAGGAAATCGTAAATAAATACCATATTTGATATATGTGCATTCAAAACTCAAAGTGCATATGCGTAGGGCAAGGTTTGTGATGCCCTATAACATATCAAGGTTGCATCGAGTTTCGCTAAACTCATACGAGATACCTTTGAAATAAGGATCCATGGGAAATGGGCGGACCTAAAGTTATGGAACGCAGTGTATGCTCTTTGAACAAAGTCGCTTCAGATTATGAAAGCAACCCACGCCCAAAACTCCTCAACAGTGCTGAATGTGCAAACCGGCTTGAGACGATCTTCCCAGCAGGCCTGCCGATCATCGTTCAAATACCAGTACGTCCATTGTTGTTTCAATGGATGAAGGACCTACAACAGCAGACAATTTGACTAGAATTGTCATCGAAAACGCTAAAACAACTCATACCAGCTCTCGTGGTAAAGAAACAGACTCATTCTTCTCTTTTTGAGTTTCTTCGTTCACTTCTGCTTGGTTTTCCTGATTCTCCATTTCAGACATTGCTAATTATAGGCTAAAATGACTGTATTGATGCAAAAATAATAGAATAATTCCAAAAAAGAGCACCGCTACGAAATCGTGAGATCGAGAAGACCCGAAGCACCAACATACGAAACTTTCTCCCACAGACGACGATCTACTTATATATATATATATATATATATATATATATATATATATATATATATATATATATATATATATATAAATATATATATATATATACACACACACACATATATCTATATATATATATATATATATATATCTATATATATATATATATATATATATATATATTTATTACACAAGTTTACACTCATGTGAAAGAAAAAAAAAAAAAAATGAGACAAAAAAAACAACCTCAACCGAAGTAGTCAAAGAAGTAAACATTGTAACCAACTGGAACGAACAATAGTCAAAAGAGAAGAGCAGGATTTCGAGTAATCCAAGCGCTACGGAGGGATACTCGGCTGCCCCCCAGGAGCCAGTTTTACTCGTACCAAGTTTTTGAAGGCACCAAATTCGACAGGAATATTATCATTTCTAATGAGATCCTCGAATAATGGAATAACCCTATTCGTGAAAAAGCAGCGTCGACATTCAAGGTTAGACACGGTGCGATGGAATTTTATCGGCCCTCCCCGAGTGACAGAGTCTCTCGTTCTTACGGAATCCCCAGGCCTTAGACCAAAGTTTACGTTGAAAAGGATTTGATGGAAGAGAAATAGGTCATTTTTCTTCCTTCTGAGAATCAGAGGCTCGAGACTAAAGAGTTCGTTTCTGTCAGCAGCGGAAGGCATTTGCCCATAGATAAAGCCATACTGTCTGATCAGAACTCTTCTAGTAAATTTGTTCTGTATCTTTTCCAATCTGTTTATATTCTTGAGTTTGGCGGGGTTGAAAACCGGGGTACCGTACTCGAGTAGAGGCCTTACATACGTGGTATAAGCATTGATAAGCACAGATGGATTGCAAGTTGACAAACCTCTAAAAATATTATTCATAGCAAAAGTTGCTTTCTTCGCGATAGATTCACAGTGCTTATCAAAACTCAGACTTTTAGTAATAATGAACGCTAGATCAGTTATTTCATCAACTTCCTGGATCTGACAACCATCGACAATATATTTACTGTTAGCATTGCTATGACCCAAGTGGAGAACCTTCGTCTTTTCCTTTGCCAATGGGAGATTCCAATCACGAGACCAAGTACTAACAATGTCAATAGACTGCTGCAGTAAGATACAATTCTCTGGTTGGGAGACGTCCAGGTAGATCTTGATATCGTCCGCAAATGCACTGAAACCGGTGCCACAGGAACCGATAAGACCGGCGATTTCGTGAGTGTATATGTTGAAAAGGATGGGAGACAATACCCCCCCTTGGGGCACACCGCTCAGGACTGGTCTTGGAATCGACCGAGAAGAGTCTATACAGACCGAGAACGTCCTATCAGTTAGGAATGAACGTATCCATGTAACTATTCGAGGATGAATCCCAACCATCAAAAGTTTTTGCAACAACTTGTCATGGGGAACCTTATCAAAAGCTTTGGCAAAATCAAAATAGATAACGTCTACACTCTTTCCATCGTCAAGAAGAGCTGTCCATTTATTAAGCGCTTCAATAGATGACGTCACAGTAGATTTACCTTTCTGGAAACCATGCTGGAAGGGAGAGATAACCTGATTTGATTCCAAATGAGTTACGATTCGTTTTTTGAGAATTTTTTCGAACAGCCGTGAGAAGATAGATGTTATACTGATTGGCCTGAAATTAGCAGGGTCAGTGAAAGGGGGTTTTTTGGAATAGGGGTAACAAACGATTGCCTCCATTTGAGGGGGACCTCTCCAGACATAAAGCTCAGATTGAAAATGTACTCCAAAGGACCTGTAATATCAAGAACGACCTGCTTGATGAAGCTAAGTGGTATGGCGTCGGGAGTCACAGAATTGGATGAAGGCCAGGCTAGAAGTTCCTTGATAATCTCGTCCTTGTGAAACCAACAGGAATCGGCCATAACGGCATAACAATTGGAGACAGGTATTCCCAGCATTCCTCACCAATGTGCCACTAGGGCTTTTAAGGACCCCAACACCTGGTTTTTCTCGGAGTTTAGAGTTGATGAATCTAAAGAATGAATGTTTATCATTTGACTCGACAGCTTTCTTCTCAATATGGTTATTATACTTCTTCAATTTCCGAGTAAAACGTTCACTGATACTTTTGAACCGCTCCCAGACGTCAGCACAGTCGTGAATTTTAGCCAAACGCCAAGCCTCAGATCTCAACCGCTCAAGGGCGGATAAGTGCGTTGGAAGCTTCAGTTTACCACGGCAGGAAGGTTCAAGAGGAACGAAAGTATCAATGCAGTGATGGATAATAGAAAGGAAAAGCTCGTACTTTTCCTCCACACTAGGAACAGTGCTCAGGGAACCAAACCAGTCAACCTGTATCCCACTTAGAAGTGGGATACAGGTTAGGATGAGGAATTCGCTAGGCTCCCAACTGTCGGTTGGACAAAGTGACCACGTTGCGGTCAACTCCTCATCGATGCAGAACCTTTCCGGATTTTGGTCAAGCGACTAAAACCCCTGGGTAAGTCAATGTTTAGGGCGTGTGCGAAAGTCTCAAAAGACTTCCATAGCTTTAAGGAGGTGAGAACCTTAAAACTGATAGAATTTTACACTTGCATAGGATGAGCGCGAGGATGACTTGCCCGTTAGGTGCTATGCATACTGTTAACGTAAGCGCTTTTAATAACGACAGGAAGGTTTCCGTGGTTTACGGAGCTTTCAGCAACTGCCTTCGTAGGCAGCTTTTGATGTTTTCCATCCCTCTATGTGTGTCATTTGCGTCATTTTTAGTTGTTTGTCAGGAATCTCTGATCACTCGGGGGTGTTCATTTACCCTGATTCCCATCCATGTTGTCAATACTCGAGGAAAGGTAAATGTAGCGAGATGAAAAAATTGTAGATTTAAAAAAATAAGCGTAGTTAGCCGATATAACCTTTTCTGTTTAACAAGGGAAGCCGTTTTAGCGTAGTCCGGGATCAGCGAAATGAAGTACCTTGCGAGCTTAAAATTTTGCCGCATTCAATGCGTGTCGAATATGTATCCAACTCGAGTGACCACTCCCATTGAAAAAGTGTATTGCAGGGACACGTGCTCCAAAAAGCAGCGCGTGCTGCAAAATTTTACCGTAGGAGCACGTGTTGCAAAATTTAATCGCAGGAGCACGTGCTGCAAGATAGTCCAGCGTTATCGTAGCTGCACATCGGCACGCGACGCGCCCGGCACACCGACATGCAACTCGGCCAGCTCGTCGAGCACTATCTGGGGCCGCGATTGGTTGGACGAGGTCTCCAGCGGCTGGGCGGGCAAAGCACCGCAAACTAGTGTAATTGAACCATCGAGGCTGCCGGCATCTGTGTCCCGCCTCAAGAGTTTTTCGCATTCTTTCCATTTTTGGGAAATCCTTTTTTCATCGAGTTGAATGTGTATCATGCACGCGTTTTATTCGTCGGGGCACGTGCTGTAATCTGAAACACTATAAGAGCACGTGCTCCCTAGCAGCACGTTCTCTGACTGTGCTCCTAACCGCCTTGTCTTCGGGTTGAATGCATATTCGGCGCGCATTGAATACGGCGATAATCTGGGAGGATGTTCTTGCTACTAGTAGCGGAAAATGTGAGTGACTCCGGTATAATCGTAGCCTGCCTAGACTCACTCTAAAAGAAGTTATGAGCGTTTTCATAGCTTCGCGGCAAGGTAGGGGTACCCACCATGGGGTTTTTGAGGTTTTTTTAAAAATTTTTCTCCGGATACTGCGATAAACATGTACTGCTGAACACGAATCTGGTTTTCGCTTATCGGAATTTATAGGTTTGCTGTAGGTTACGGTAGGTAACATGTTATTCAGGAGGCAGAACTTAATAGTTTGAAAACAGACAAATGGACATCGAATTCGTATTCAGCACTCCAAAAACCCCCACCTAGAAACTTTGAGACAAATCTGTGACATTGATCGAACTACCGTATACTATAGCTGTACAATTTCGAAAAAAATTTCGAACGAACGAAAATTGAAAAAAATTGTTCGACGAAATTTTGAACGGAATTTGAAAAAATTACATTCGAAGAATTTTCGAACGAACGAAAAAATATCGAAATTTTTTTTCAAAAATTTCGTTCTTGCACAACTATACCGTATACCCAACGTAATCTATCGTAAGCTGTCAAAAATCCATAAACTGACTTCAGATTCGTGTTGAGCACTCTAAATAAACCCCAAAAGAACGATTTGAGCAACATCTTTTGTCAGATTCCAGAAATCGTCGAAAGTCGATTTTGCCGTCAAATTTTTCTGCCGATGGGAAGCTTTGAACAAATTTAATCGAACTTAGGAAAAACCACAGGTAAACCTCAGATTCGTGATCAGCACCACAAATCACCCCCAGGTTGAATTTTAAGTCAAATCTGGAAAAAAATTTCAACGCTTTCTGTACGTGTTCTTTCACCCAAACTTTGCCTTGGGGGGCTGCTTCGGGCTCTGAGCACGATTATGAGGTCTGTTTCCGGATTTTCATAAAATTAATGCGCTTTTTCGAGGGTACAATAGGTACAAAAATCCGAGAAAAAAAACTGCTATAACGTTTTCCAGGGTGACTCTAGGCAGCTGCAAAGGGCATATTGACTCTATGTCCGAAACTGGCTCTAGAAAAGTACATTTCATTTGGAATGGTTTGTATAACTTATAGTAGTTCATTTGTAAGCAGTATAGTGTTGTCCGCATAAGGACATCATTACTAAAATAATGTAACGTCGGTATAGATACTAGTGAGACCTTGCGTTTACTCTCGAAGGTTGGCGCAAACTCGGTGTCATATGCTATTACGTAGGTGCACCGAGTTTGCGCCAACCTCCAAGGAGGAACGAAAAGTCTTATTAGGATCCACGCCAATGTTAGCGGATTTTCTCTAGGAAATTTGATTGAGAGGGTCCAATTTCTCTGTTGCGCTTAGATTAGAACTGCAATAAGGAAAATCGGGCCTCATCATCAAGTTTCGAAAGAAGGCATAGCGCCGTTTAAAGGCAGCATACACGCTCACAAACGTGGTCGAGATAACAGCATAAATAGGACCGCACGGCCCCTACCATGTCGTCAAATACGTTTGAAGCGTTAAACCATCCAGGATGACAATATTACTTGGCAATTTTTGAGCAATCTTGCCTTCCACGCCAGTGTTTTCCCACCCATTCAGTACGAGAATGAGAAAAGAAACTTGAGAAAACATGTGATAAGTTAGAGTGATAGCATTACCAAATGGGAATGCACGAGAGACACAACTTTATTCACCTGAAAATATCATGTATGTTCACCTATGTAATCCTCCATTTCAAAAAGTCAGCCGAAGTAGAGCGGCATTCTCAAAAATGGACGAGAGTTAATCGGTATGAAGACATGTTACATTTAAGCAAGTCAAGCTATTTCTCTCGTGCGCTCTCATGAGATAGTGCTCTCACTCTATCTTATCACATGTTTTCTCAAGTTTCATTTCTAATTCCCGTACTCTAACGGGTGTTAAATACAGACGTGGAAGGCTAGATTGCTCAAACATTGTCACATATTGTCATCCTGGATGGTTTTTGGCGCTTCAAACGTCGTAGACGACATGGTAGGAGCCGTGCGGTCCTATTTATGCTGTTATCTACACCATGTTTGTGAGTGTGCTATGCTGCCCTTAAGTGACGTCAAAAAGCGGTTGATGCTTCACTGGGATGGTAATATCAGGTCTACAGGATGTTGATAGGATGTGAACGCGGAATCGGGGATGGAGACCCTCCTCCGATGGGATGTCTACAGCAAAAGCGTTCCCGCGGATAGGTTGTCTACGGCACCAAGGAGGGGGGCGACGGGCAGTTCTCGAGGGGCGATCCATGCCCCTTTTGGATGTCTACAGGGAGCATTGCGTGAGGTGACATCTCATTCGTGTCCTGTGGACAACAGCGAACGTCTGAGTTAGTAACTTTCCCTGTCCCTTCCCATCGAAAAGTTCAGCCTACGACGTGTTTTAGCGATTTGATCAACCAACTGATAATATCACATGATATGATAAGCAGTAAGAAGTAAAGTAGTTAACATGAATCAGTAAATAACGAACTTGTTAGTAACTTTCCCTGTCCCTTCCCATCGCAAAGTACAGCCTACGACGTGTTTTAGCGATTTGATCAACCAACTGATAATATCACATGATATGATAAGCAGTAAGAAGTAAAGTAGTTAACATGAATCAGTAAATAACAAACTTGTTAGTAACTTTCCCTGTACCTTCCCATAGAAAAGTTCAGCCTACGACGTGTTTTAGCGATTTGATCAACCAACTGATAATATCACATGATATGATAAGCAGTAAGAAGTAAAGTAGTTAACATGAATCAGTAAATAACAAAATTGTTAGTAACTTTCCCTGTCCCTTCCCATCGCAAAGTACAGCCTACGACGTGTTTTAGCGATTTGATCAACCAACTGATAATATCACATGATATGATAAGCAGTAAGAAGTAAAGTAGTTAACATGAATCAGTAAATAACAAACTTGTTAGTAACTTTCCCTGTCCCTTCCCATCGAAAAGTTCTGCCTACGACGTGTTTTAGCGAGTTGATCTACCAACTGATAATATCACATGATATGATAAGCAGTAAGAAGTAAAGTAGTTAATGTGAAACAGTAAGTAACAAACTTGTTAGTCACTTCCCCTGTCCCTCCCCATCGAAAAGTACAGCCTACGATGTGTTTAAGCGATTTGGTCTACCAACTGATAATATCACTTGATATGATAAGTAGTGAAAGGTGAAGTAGGTAATGTTAAAGTAAGTGAGTAAGTAATCATATCTGTCCACATACCAACTTACCTACCTGCCCAACTGATCGCCTGGCAGTGGCCACTGGCAGTGGCTAGTGGCAGGAACGAGGAACAGGACACGAGGGACGCGTTACAAGAAAAAACGCGAATTTTTGCTAAGCTTCCGCCGATCTAACTTTGTTAATTTTCAATCGATTTGGCTCAAATGTTGTCAGCGGGTGTCTTCTAGACTCTCTCACTTATATCCAGAAGGAAATCTCTAGAAAATTTGTTTTACAGGTTTTATTAACTACTTTACCAAAATCTAAGTGATCACAAGTGCCAGGCAAAACCAAACCTCTCCAGCCGCTTCGCGGCTGGAGCGATAATGTCTAGGGGACAACTTTGCAGTACAACATGAACTCCTATACATTCAACAACATTATCATTAGGGAGTGCATTAAGATGAGAGGGAATAGATGATTTCACAAAAGTCGACACGCCACCGCCATGTGATGTAAGGGGAATATGGTATGATGTATAGCCGGGGAGGCGGGGCTGAGAAGGGGAGGACACGCTAAGTTTGGTCTCCTGTAGGAGGATGACATCAGGTTGTGAGCGTTCAATGTACAATGTAAGTTCCATAAGTTTGGCACGCAAGCCATTAATATTGAGTTGAAAAATGTTGAGACTATGGAGAGGAACCGTAGAAGGTAAGTTACTACAAGACATACAACAATAGGCATCAGTGTAATCATTATAGCTAGTTAACCCCGAACACTTGAGGTGTACCCAGCCAAGGCAACCACCGCACTGGATGCTCGCATGTTGTGCCGACAATCCACAATGACGGCATGGATATCGCGGAGTCTTGTTTCGCGGTCCAGGATTCTTCTCAATGCCAGCTCGTAACAGTAGAATACGAAGGAGTGTAGCAGCCAGCCATTTACACTCCCACACAGAAAAAACTCCTCGTGGAGTTGTTGATGCTCGTTTGATGAGTCTTCTTGATCTTGATAGTCGACTCCACAGATCCACCACGCGTAGGTTGAGCATCTCGGATCCACTCTCACGTTCTCCAAAGGTCGTTTATTGACCTTTACCTTTTGCATCGCGTCGCTGTATTACCTGTTAATTATCCTCCGGACCTTTGCCAACGGGAAGGATGGCCAGTTGGGAAGGGGAACCACTTATCGCTAGACCTGCTCCAGAAACAAGAGGGTAATGAAACAGAGACCGGCAGCGCAAACTACAGTTTCATGCATTTTTACGAAAAAAAAGAGGTGTTTGAGTCGGAAAGTTTCTTTCTTGAAAGATGAAGAAAAGCAGTAGCGCAACATTGATTTTCCCCCATAATTCTCAAATGAGTCCCTCTTTCGAACATACTATTGTGGAGATACTTGCTCAGGCAATCGCGGGGGTCGGTGGCAGGTTAAAACGCCCCTTTTGCAATGAAATTGATCGGATCTGACTGATCGGCGGAGGTTTCGGCATGACTCATAACTGCCGAAGTTTTCGTGGTGATGTCTCATATGTGGCGGAGTTTTCGGGGCGACGTGTTGCAGTGTCTGCACTGTTTTTCTCTGGTACTCTCTCGTGTAGAGAGCGGAATCGGTAGCCCACAATGTATACGTTGCACTGGAATGTGACGTGTTTGTGCGTATCACGGTTGACAGCTCGGGATATTGACGCTTTGGCGGGCGTCGGTGGCAGGTTAAAAGGTCAATTGTGCTGCCTCTCAACCTGGCACCGACACCCGCGATTGCAGGAGTGGTAGAGGGTGGTCGGTGGGAGGTGATTAGGTGAAACTTTCGGTGTAAACACGTGGGTGTGACGTCACACTGCGTGGTCGGTGGGAGGTGATAAGGCAGAGCTTCCGGTGTGAACGGGTCAAGGATGAAGTGGCATTGTAGGGTCGGTGGGAGGTTGACACGCGGAGTTTTCGGCATGAATGGGGGAGTTTTCGGGCCTTGCTCGCCCTTTTTTTCGTTTCGAGCCGGAGCACGCTACCTGTTCAACTCCTCTCAACCGGCCACCGACCCCCGCGAGCGTGTGAGTGATTTTTAGGAAGGAGCGAGTCGGGCTCGATTGGATCCTACCACAAAGATCAGAAAGTTAGCTGAATAGCTCTATAAGGCGCTATTCGTACTACACAACGCCAGCGCGGCACGCGCGTGCCGCTCTGGCGTGGCGTTAGAGTATGAATACTTTTCAAGCGCGTGACGCGCGAGCCGCGCTTGCGGAGACTATGAATACTCCAGCGGCGACGCCTAGGCGGAGCGGAAAAAAGCGGGCCTAACTTTTCCAAACAACCAAATTCTGTAAATTCTTGCAGCACCACGATAGCAGAGGAGAGCAATGGAATTAATTATAAAGAAACGAAATGAAATTGATGATGATTTAGTGGTGAAAATGGTTAAAAAGCCATTACGGCCATCGCCGCCATGGCGGAGCGGGCGTCACGCGCGTGCCGCGCGGGCGAGGCGTTAGGCCATTCATACTCAAACGCCACGCCAGCGCGGCACGCGCGTACCGCGCTGGCGTTGAGTAGTATGAATAGCGCCTAAGTGAGTATAAGTTCCTATTACAGGACTGTCAACCTTCGATACTCGGTTACGAACAGGTATAGTCTACAGCAATGTTAGTAGGACCTGGTGAGGTTGCGGACTCGTGAATCTGGCACTTTGCCAGATTTCGTCATCGATCGGCGCCACAGCTGATATTCTCGTGAGCAGAGACGGCGCCGATCGATGACGAAATCTGGCAAAGTGCCAGATTCTACAGTAGTTTTAGCACGAGTCCGCAACCTCACCAGGTCCTACTAACATTGCGGTCAACTGTATCTATATTACAGAATCGAGCCAAAAAGCTTTGTTTGAACGTTTGGACAGTGAAGGCGACTACATCACTCATGTCGAATGCACGGTGAGCTTGTATGGATTTCTTCACTAATATATACAATTATTGACTGTTTTTTTTCTGAATTTTGAAACTTCGTCATTCTAGGCAAGATGTGCGCTTGTAAACGTACGATGCGAGGAATAGAGCACTCGGCGGGATCCCTTCAGATGTGAGATCAATTTTTGTTCCACGATTTCGTACTCCAAAGTATTTGGTTTAATTCTAATGCTTACCCTCTTTTCAGCGTAGAGCCAAAAGGCCCGTTTGGGTGACGGCGAGACGCATGTCTACGAGGAAGGACTGTAGACACAGATTTGGGAACCGCCACGATTTCCCCTTGTAATTCATTTAATACGTGATTTTTTAATTTCCATTTTCATCTCTTGATTGTGCCTTCTAAATATTTGCGATTGTGATTACATTCTACGTGTCAACTTCTCGCAGTAATTGCGTCTCAGGTTTTTAATTAATACGTGGTTTGCATTGATTTGCTGAGAAAATCCTATATTGCGAAACTTTTCTTTGAATTCTTATGCGGTTTTGTAGAAGATGTCGTTGTTCTTGGAGTTTCTCCGTTGTGTACATGAGCAGTATCTTTGTAGATGATAGTGGATATATATGTATTTGAATGGATATATTATAGATTATAGTAAGTGTACAAATATTTGTTGTGACTGTTTCCCCCCTTTTCCAAGTATTTTGTGTCTTGTCCTCACTACTGCATCATGTTTCTTTACCTATTTCATTCAAGTCTAATGTGACAGTAGCGATCAGTGGTGACATTGGTAGCTGTATAATTTCTCTATGTAATAATAATGATATATTGATCATAATATTGAATAATTTCGAATAGATTTTGAATTCCAACTTAAATGGTGTGTGGGTTCGTTTGTAAATAAAGGCTTTTGGACATTTCTTGTCTTCACAGCAGCATTGGGATGTGAAAATTGGATGGAGACGTTTCAGTTGTTCAGTGGTACAAGAACAAGCAATTCACAAACACATTTGTTAATCTATTATTGTACGAAGGAGGAAAGCCTGCAGCTACTTTTAATCAAATCGGGTCACCCGCGAGAGGAAGCGATGCGTGCGGCTCGCAACGCGTATCCGCCGATCGGACACCCGCGCTACCATAATGGGGACCACCCCGGCCGTAGAGTTACGGATGTACCCGCAATTGGTCCCGCGGAGTATGCCGATAAAATGACAGAGCAGTTTATTTCACGGTCAATCGTTTTGTGTTTCCCCGACACTGGCAGAGGACTCCTACAGGAGTCCGCTGGGAGTCCTAGTCTCCCCTGCAACAAGAGTCCTGGTTTTCTCCTGTAGGAGTCCTGTGATTGTCCTGTAGGAGACCGGAACTTGTACGGTAGCCTGGAGGGAATTTCAAACAACGTTTGCTGGAATCAAGCCAAAACCGCCTCGTATTCGAATTCTTTGAAATCGAAGCATGATTATCACACTTCCCCGTTGACAACTTTGTCAACGGCAAAATTTACTATAGGAGATGAAGCCCCAATAGCATTCTTCCCCCATTTCCCAAGAAATGTGGGACTCCGGCCTCAAAGCACCCCAATCAATCAATGAAGAGGGCGCCTCTGTGAACCTGCATGAGCGAATCGGCTCTCCACCCCCATGCACACGCGTATCGTACACCGCGCGGGTTCGATCAATACTTCAACGTGCGCGTTCCAGGTCACCTACCGGAGCTGTTTAGTCCTGTAGGAGACCCAGTGAAAGCGATGCGGCGGCATGTCCTGTAGGAGACCGCTTCGTTCTAGTTCGGTCTCCTACAGGACAAAACAGCTCCTCTGGGAGACCGCGATCGTCGTTTTCTCCTGTAGGAGTCCGCTGCCAGTGTCGGAGTTTGTCTCCATGGCATTAGCCGTAGCCAAGGACAAGCCAGTAACGGTCAAAATTTCCAAGGGCAGCCCCGATCCACAATACCCCTTTTCGCGGCGGGACCAGCATGGATTGTTGGCTCGCATGCACCCGAGGATTCTTGGCACGGTTGTTCGATCAATATGCCTAACATATTCGTCATCACAGCGTACGCCGTGGAAAACTGCCCAAATTAGACATTTTTTTTTTTTCGAAAACGGCTGAAATTCTGCCTGCAGGGCCATTTTCTCGTATAGGACGTCATTTATCGGCCGAAACGATGTTTGCTTGCAGATAGCTATGTTATTTTAGCTTTATTTCATGTGTTCTTAAGGCCCTTTATTGGAAACACCATGGAGAGTATGACCCTCCCTGAATTGCTTATGCTTGAGTGAATAACGAATAAAATGAACAAATTCTCAACGAAGAAGACCGAACAGATGCGCCACGAATGCTTTCGCCTCAATCAACAAGAAAGTTTTCGTAGAAGATATTGAAAGTTGTTTAAAGATAAAGCCATCTCAAAGGAAAACACAAATTTAGCATGCACTCACACCGTTCAGAGAGTGTTGAATCCACCATACATGAGTTACATGAGCTGCCGAGATGTCGTACGTTCGTGCCGTGGCAGTGTGGAGGAAAGAAGACCACCTCCGTGCAAACCGACGTCAACCCCTCCGCGTGGAGGGTTTTTGTCATGGGAGAGATGCTGGCTGGCTGCAGCTCTCCTAAGGATTCTACTACAAATGGCCGGCGTCGAGAGGAATCCAGGATCCGCTCAGAAGTACTCATGCGCCACGTGCGGCAAGGATGTTACCAGGAGACATACCAGCGTCCAGTGCTTCGGATGCCAAAGGTGGGTGTATCTCTCCTGTTCGGGTCTCAGTTCTGTGAGGCATCACGATCCTTCCTTCCGTGGTGTTCTGTGCTCTGCCTCCAGTAACTCTGATTCCTCATTTACCAACCGCCCCCTCTCTATTGTGCATATTAACCTCAATGGCCTTCGTGCCAAGTTGTCTGAACTCTCTCTTTTTGCTCGTACTCATCATCCTGATGTCATGATGGTTCAGGAAACCAAACTTTCTCCTTCTACTACCGCACGTCACCCTAACATTCCTGGCTACACTGCTTATCATGCTCCAAGGACAGCTCTCGGCGGAGGAGTTTCCACTTTCGTATTATCAAATCTACCCTCTCATATCATACTAAACACACCAAAGGACGGTACTCTCGAGTACCTACCTATCCATCTCCCTCTTAAAACACCTATATCTCTTTTTAATATCTATATCCCTCCTACCACGTCCTGTCCCCAATCTTATGACCCTATTCCCTCACTCAAGCAGCTGTATGACTGCTCCCTTTCACCCTCTGTTGTCTTCGCAGGCGATTTCAATGCTCATACATTCTGCTCGTCGCTTGACATTGACGCTAGAGGAGAAGACGTCGAAGAATGGGCGGAAGAGTGTGATCTGGTCATTCTCAACGATGATCAGCCCACTCGTCTCCCGGCCAACGGCCGATCCTCTAGTCCAGACATCTCTCTTGTATCATCTAATCTCTCCAGCGCCTGCTCTTGGTCTACCGCTACAACTCTGTCCAGTGATCATATCCCCGTTTTTGTCCATGTCGATCTCTCTAATTCTCTTGCTCCTTATTCAGGTATCCGTCTAAGGTCTTATCTTAATCTTTGCTTTGCAGACTGGCGCTTGTTCAGGGAGGTGGCACTTCGCCATGTGGATGACTACCCATGGAATGGAAACGTGCACCAGAAAGAGCGTCACTTGACGGACGCCATTCGCAAGGCAATGAAAGCCGCCATTCCGGAGGGCCGAGTTAAGACCTTCTTTCACAATGTCACCAGGGAAATCTTGGAGAAGATAAGGACAAGGGATGCAAAGAGAGTGGCAGATCACCTGGATCCGACCATTGCTGAGCTGGATAGCGAGATTAAGCGAGATCTGGACAAGCACAAGAAGGATTGTTGGAAGAAATTCACGGAGAAAATGAATTTCAAGAGTGATGGAGCGTCAACTTGGAAAGTTCTAAAGAAGATCTCGGGCAACAGCACCTCCACCAACTACTCTACGATCGAGTTCGAGAATGGAGTCTTCAAATCAGGAAAGGAGGCTGCAACTGCTCTCGGGAAGAATTTTTTCATAACTCAGGCTAAGAGAGGGAAACAAAATCGAGTAACTGTAAGAGAGCTCTGTAAGTTGCCAGCTGCCGAGATGTCGTACGTTCGTGCCGTGGCAGTGTGGAGGAAAGAAGATCGCCTCCGTGCAAACCGACGTCAACCCCTCCGAGAAGAGGGTTTTTGTCATGGGAGAGGTGCTGGTCGGCCGCAGCTCTCCTGAGGATTTTATTACAAAGGGCCGGCGTCGAGAGGAATCCAGGTCCAGCACGAAAGTATCCATGTGCCCCCTGCGGCGAGGATGTTACCTGGCATAAACAAGTGTCCAGTGCTTCGGATGCCAAAGGTGGGTGCACTTCTCCTGTTCGGGCCTCAGTTCTGTGAGGCATCATGACTCATCCTTTCGTTGTGTTCTATGCTCTGCCCCCAACAACTCTGATTCCTCAATTACCAACCGCCCTCTCCATTGTTCACATTAATCTCAACGGCCTTCGCAACAAGTTATCTGAACTCTCTCTATTCGCACGTTCTCATCACCCGGATGTTATCATGGTTCAAGAAACCAAGCTCTCTCCATCTACCACTTATCCCCAACCTAACATTCCGGGCTACACCGCCTATCACATGCCAAGGACAGCTCTTGAGGCGGAGTGTCTACTTTCGTTCAATCTGCCTTACCTTCTCATATTATCCCTAATACTCCTAAGGACGGTACTCTCGAGTACATTCCTGTCCACCTCCCCCTCAAAACCCCTTTATCTCTATTTAACATATATATTCCTCCTATATCATCTTGTCCCCCTCTTATAATCCCTATTCCCCTCCTTAAGCAGTTATGACTGCTCACTCTCCCCAACTTCAGCTGTCTTTGCGGGTGACTTCAATGCTCACACGTTCTGTTCCGCTCTTGATTCTGACGCCAGAGGAAGATGTCGAAGAATGGGCTGAGGAGTGTGACCTGGTTATCCTCAATGATGACCAGCCCACTCGTCTCCCTGCCAACGGCCGACCTTCTAGCCCAGACATCTCTCTTGTGTCATCCAATCTCTCTAATGCTTGCACGTGGTCCACATCCACAACTCTCTCCAGCGATCACATTCCCGTCTTTGTCTATATTGATCTCTCTGACTCTCTTGCCCCTTACTCTGGTTTTCGTCATCGTACTTATCTTAATTTAGGCCTAGCAGACTGGACCCTGTTCAGAGATGTTGCACTTCGCCATGCGGTCGACTACCCATGGAATGGTGATGTTCATCAGAAAGAGCGCCATCTAACAAGTGCCATCCGCAAGGCCATGAAAGCAGCAATTCCTGAGGGTCGTGTCAAGACCTTTTTCCAAATGTCAGCAGGGAAATACTGCAGAAGATAAGAACCAGAGATGAGAAGAGAGCCGCAGACCATCTAGACCCGGACATAGCTGTGCTGGATAACGAGATCAGGCAGGATCTGGATAAGAACAAGAAGGAATGCTGGGAGAAGTTCACTGAAAAGCTGAATTTCAAGGCTGACGGAACTACGACGTGGAAAGTGTTGAGGAAAATTTCCGGCAAGTCCGCTCCCTCGATGAGCTCCGCTATTGAGTTCGAGGAGAACGTCTTCAAATCAGGGAAAGCGGCTGCTTATGCGCTCGGCAAGAACTTCTTCATCACACGTGCCAAGCGAGGCGTGCAGAACAGAGTCACGGTTAGAGAACTGAGCCGGTTGCCGCTCGCGAACGCTTCTGAGGCCTTTACTCTCACGCAAGTAGAAGGCTATCAAAGAAATGCGGAATTCGAAGGCTATCGGACCTGACGGTATCTCCCCAGCCATCCTGAAGAAGCTTCCCACGGAACTTCTACCGATGCTTGCAGATATCATTAACACTTCTTTCCGGACCTGCACTCTACCCCAAGCTTGGAAGACAGCCAATGTGATACCGTTGCCAAAGCCAGGCAAGTCCCAAAGCACGGCAATGGGCTTTCGACCAATAAGCCTGTTATCGCCCGTCGCTAAATTAGCTGAAAAGTTGATCGTGACGGACCTGGCTGATCAAAATGAGCGACAGCAGCATCAGCATGGGTTCAGGAAACTGCTCACCCACTACTACTGTTCTATTGGAGATCGTGAGCTTGGGGATCGATGGGTTCAACATGAGAAAGCCCCTGAGAACGGTGGCCGTCGCCCTCGACCTGAGCAAAGCGTTTGACTCTGTTAACTTGGGACTGCTGTCCGAGAAACTGCTCAAGTCGTCGCTACCATCATGGCAGAAGCGATGGATTGCAGCGTTCACTAAAGGCCGCCGTGCTAAGGTTCTGTTCCAGAATCATGTATCCGATAGCATTCCAATAGCAGCCGGTGTTCCGCAAGGCGGAGTGCTGTCCCCTGCCCTATTCAGCCTGTATCTTGAGGACATTCCCGAGCCTCCCAATGATGTAAGTTGTTATGTATGCCGACGACATCACCATCATGTGCCAGGATCGTGACCTGCAGATAGCCGCTAACAAGATCAGTGCCTATCTCGTCGAGTTGAAGCTCTTCCTCGATAAAATGATGCTCACAGTCTCTGCCGCAAAATCCTCTGTTTCAGTGTTCACAACGAACACCAAGGAACACAGTGCCCATCCAGATGTCAAATGGGATGGTGACCTGTTGCCAGCAGCAAAATTCCCAAGCTGCTTGGCCTTATTCTTGATCCTCACTGAAGTTCCACAAAAACGCGGAACAGAAACAAACAGTCGTCAAGGCTAGACTTAATATCTTGAGAGCTCTCGGAGGAACATCATGGGAAGCAGCCGAGAGACTATGATTGAGAACCTACAGAGCAATACTTCAGCCGGCTCTGGAATATGCGGCACCAGTGTGGCAGCACCTGGTGTCTGACAGCTCCTGGAATAAGCTGCAGCGTGTACAGAATGCTGCGCTTAGAATTGCTACCGGTTGTGCAAGGAGCTCCCCCGGTGGAGCATCTTTCACGCGGAGGCCTCGCATATTGCCGGTCAAGGAGCATTGTGATCTCCAGGCACAGCAGATGTATATTAATGTTCTGAGGCAGCCGAATCATCCGTCAAAGAGAATAATGAAGCCCATAAGAGAGAGGTCGATTAGGACGCCGTTCGCCGATGCTCCTCGTAAAGTTGATGTACAGAGATGGGCCGACTCCAACATGGAAAGGCTTCGTCTTCTGCGTGAGCACACGCAATTTGTTCGAGGATATCTAGCAAAGGCGGCTGTGAACCCTATCTTGGGAACGGTGCCGCCTCGGGTTTGCGAGTCCGAGTCTCAACTCGGCAGACGAGCCAGATGTGCTCTTGCATCGCTGCGCTGTGGTCACTCTATTCTGCTCATGTCTTACGTCAACAAGATCGACAGCAGCCGACCAGACGCATGCCCGGACTGTGGTGCTCCCGGACACGACACGGCGCACTTGTTCATGTGCCCGAAAAGACCTACCTCCTTAACAACAATGGACCTTTGGACGAATCCTGTGAAGGCCGCCCAGTTCCTCAACCTATGACAAAAACCACTTTGAGGCTGCAGAAGAAGAAGAAGAAGTAAGTTGCCACTCATGAATGGAGCAGAAGCAGTGACGCCCGCGCAGATTGAAAAGGTGGTAAAAGAGATGCGCAACTCGAAGGCTGTAGGGCCGGATGGCATTAGTCCAGCGATCTTGAAGAAACTGCCGACTGAGATTATGCCAATCCTGGCTGACGTCATCAACACATCCTTTCGCACGTGCATCGTACCCCAAGACTGGAAAATGGCCAGCGTCGTTCCGTTGCCTAGGGCACCATCGACGGCTAAGGGATACAGGCCAATAAGTCTGTTGTCACCAATCGCAAAGGTCGCAGAGAAACTGGTCGTCAAGGAGATTGCCGAGCATAATAACAATCAGCAGCACCAGCATGGATTCCGCAAATAACACTCTACCACCACGGCGCTACTGGAGATTGCGAGCTATGTTTTGGATGGCTTCAACGCCACCAAGCCTCAACGCACTGTTGGAGTAGCCCTGAACCTCACGAAGGCGTTTGACACTGTCAACTTGGGCATACTGTCTGAGAAGCTATTGAGGTCCACCATCCCGCCTTGGCAGAAGCGATGGATTACAGCACTCATCAAAGGGCGCCGAGCAAAAGTGCTGTTTCAGGGACATGTCTCTAATAGCATCCCGATCGCTGCCGGTGTCCCTCAAGGAGGAGTCATATCGCCTGCTCTGTTCAGTCTTTACCTGGAAGATTTGCCCGTCCCCCCAAGTGACATCAAAGTCGTTGCGTATGCGGATGACATCACCATCTTGTGCCGGGACAGAGACATTAATGTAGCTGCACGCAAGATCAATAGCTACCTCATCGTTCTGAAGAACTTTCTCGATGATATGATGCTCGCTGTCTCTGCCGCTAAATCATCTGTATCAGTTTTCTCCACTGACCCTAAGGAACACTGCGCTCACCCCGTTGTGAATTGGGAAGACGCTCGTCTGCCTGCTGCACGTTTTCCTAAGCTGCTCGGCCTAGTATTGGATCCTTCGTTGAGGTTCCACAAGAATACTGAGCAGAAACAGGCTACAGTGAAAGCAAAGCTCAACGTCCTACGAGCTCTGGGAGGAACGTCGTGGGGAAGTAGCAAGGAGACAATTTTGACCACCTACAAGGCAATATTGCAGCCGGCGTTGGAGTACGCTGCACCGGTATGGCAGCACATGATATCGGATTCATCGTGGACAAAGATGCAGCGAGTCCAAAATGCTGCTCTTCGGATTGCCACAGGGTATGCTAAAAGCACCCCAGTGGAACATCTTCATGCTGAAGCCCGAATTCTGCCAGTTAAGGAGCACTGCCAACTCCAAGCGCAGCAACTGGTTATTAACATTGTCAAGCAGCCTGACCACCCATTAAGAAGGATCATGAATCCCGTGAGAGAGAGACATATCAGAAGGCCTTTTGCGGATACTCCCGAGAAAGTTAATATACAAAGATGGACGGACTCCCAATTGGATCGTCTGCGTCTTTTACGTGCGGAGCACACCAAGTTCGTCAGGGATCACTTGAGTAGGATGACCGTCAATCCCATATTGGGGGTCGCACCACCGAGATGGAACTCGGTAGGCGGGCTAGAAGTACCCTTGCCTCGTTACGCTGACACGCGGCTAAATCTACGCCTGACATCCGACGTCAATTATGGTGTTTCGCTTGCGCCACTGCAGACGACACACCATAAATGACGGCGACCTTCAAAATTGCGCTCCGCCGCAGTACCTTGGTGAAATCTATCGGAAAACTATGTTTTACGTTGACGTATGTTCCTTAGAAGGTGTAAAAGGATGAAAGCAGAAATTTTAAGGTGAAATATGAGAAGCTACAAATGTCGTGGAGAAATGAAGTTTTCTGTGGGAGTGAATCTGGGAATGGGAGAAAATTCTACGAATTTCTTCCTTGCGTCGAAGAACGCTCCAGCAGGGAATCGGCTGAAGTGATTTGGTTCTACTTTGGCCTTGTCATCAATTCAATTTTATAAATTTCACTGACAAGGAAAAAACTCTTACTCAGCCGAGCAATTTCTGATGAAATAGACTTCTCTAGAACCGTTCTAGAAAGTTCTCTAGAATCTAGTGTAGAATCCGATTATGGTCTTCGCAAAAAAAAAACCTTAAACCACTCAGAAAAACGTTATAGGCATTTTTCGTCACATTTCCGCATCTGTTGTACCTTTTAAATGCACATTAGTCCTTGGGAAATTCGGAAAATGGCCCCATAATCGTGAACAGCGCCGAAAACTACCCCACTGACCAAATTTTGGGTGAAGCTATATTTTCCAAACTCTGCGCAGACAGACGGCGTTTTGGACTTGTACGGATTTTTGGTTGGTCGTTTATCCATACCAATGAGAGGGCTCTGAAAGCGTTTTGAAAAATTGTTTAAGACTTGAATTTAATTCCTGCGAGGTAGGTTATTTGAAGCGCTTATCACGAATCTGGTGTTAATTTCTCAATTTTCCCCTCATTTGCTTATAGCTCCCCATCGAGGAAAAATTTGATGGCAAATCGACGATTTTCGGAGTGCTACGACAGATAAGGCTCAAATTGTTTCTCTGAGGGTTGTTTGGAGTGCTGAGCATGGAGTGCGAATCTGAGGTCCGTTTATCGAACTTTGACAGGTTACGGTAGATTACGGGGTTGCACGGTAGTTTGATCAAAGTCTCAGATTTGACTCAGAATTTGTATGCCGGTATAATTCGGAGTGGTAAAACGGATTTAACGTCAATCTGTCTATTTTCGAAATTCTAAGGTGGGTTTTGCCCCTATATGGAATCGTAACGCACAGTGAACCTCAGGATTCCGAGAAACGAACTCCAGTTTGGTGTTTAGCACACTAGATTACCCCTGCACATAAAATTTCAGCCGAATCCGGATTTTTTCGAAACAACCTAAAAATTTCGTGAGGGCACCCTCACCTTGCTGCCAGGCTTTGAAAAACGCGTATCTTTTTTCCGAGTGGAGAATGTAGGCACACTCGCTCGACGATCCTGTTAAACAACAGGAACAGCAGAGTTACGAATTAAAGAAGGAGGTTGGCAGGATCTCACGTTTTGGATGCTCATTGGAGTGTTGCTGGCACGACCGGACACCTTTAGTAAAAGCTGGAGACAATAGGCAATCTACCGCTTGGTTTAGGAAAAGCTACGACATTGTGTGGCTAATGTTGATGTTGGTACCAAGTTTCATAAAATGATTGTTCAACAATGAAACATCAGCAAGGTGCCGATGCGGTTCAATGAGATGTGTTGACCATGGTAATGAAGGAACTCCTGTTTGTTGAGGTTTCGGCTTCTGCGCTGAAGCCTATTTCTCGGTCTGCGAAGATTGTTTTTGCTACAGCGGCTGTCTTACAAAAAATACAAAATTCTTGTAAATAGGCTGGTCAAGTTGGCTTTCAAACAAATTGTAAGTATCAATTAACCGCGCTCAGACAGGCTCTGACGGAAGTCTATGACCTATTATTTGCCGATCGAGCCCCGAAGCTCTATACCGCTATTCCATATTTCATCAATTCCCTTTGAAGTTAGGTTTTTACACTCATGAAATGACTTCATGTTGAATACATCTTCTTGGCTCCTTCAACACCTTTTTCATGGAGAGCGCTAGTGCTTTCTTGTTCTAAGGAATTCGCTGTGGGAGCCTTCATTTCGACCAAATTTACGTTTGGTCGGGAAAACAAGGTCAATGAATTCCAGGTGGAAATAGTTTTCCAGAATTATTCATCCACGGTTCAAAGAACTGTACAGGATGTGTGAAAAATTCATTTTTTCCCGAGATTCTGTCGCTTGTGGGAGCGGAGTGGAGGTTAGAGACGATATTTAATGAAAGAAAAAAATTTGTTGCTGTGCATTCCCATAGAGAACCTCATCTTTCCAAGAATTGTACTTTCCTATACTTCACCCTAAAATTTCTGCTTTCATCGTTTTTGCACCTTCTAAGGAACATACCTCAACGTAAAACATAGTTTTCCGATAAACTTTTACTACAGCACTGTGGCGAAACGCCATTTTGAAGATCGCCGTCATTTATTGTGTGTCGTTTGCAGTGGCCAAGCGAAACACCATATTTGACGTCGGATGTCAGGCGTAGCTCCGACACTGGCAGCGGACACCTACAGGAGTCGGCTGGGAGTCCTAGTCTCCCCTGCAACAGGAGTCCTGTGGCCGTATTCATGAAACGGCGGGCGCAGGAAGGGGGCGTTACCCCCCCGTGCCCGGCGTATGGCAGCCAGTTTGGTGCCTTCCCCGTCAAAATCTCCATAGTGGCGGCCCCTCTTCGCCACCTGTCAGAGCGTAGACAGGCATGGGTAGCTACCTGCAGGGACGGAGAGGAAACCGTCGGGTAGGAGGCTGCTGTGTCTCACCTCCACTATCAATGCATTCCGGCGGGCACATCATGCCCGACCTAGATTGTGCGGGTGGACGGGTAGAGCGCGCGCTGCCTGCCAGCAACATATTGATCACGTTCTGAAACAAGATTGACGTAGCAGGCAGCCGCAATCATCTCCGTCCACCCGCCAGGTGGCTAGAAACCCTCCCGTCTATCCGCCAGGTAGCCAGGAGCCTTCCTGTCTACCTGCCGGGTACCCAGGAAGGTGCAACATCGGAAACTCGTCCAACAGCGGGTGGACTTTGTACCTTCCTGGGAGGCTCCAAGTGGTTCATGATTACGGCAGTCCTGGTTTTCTCCTGTGGGAGTCCCGTGATACTCCTGTAGGAGACCGGAACTTGTACGGTAGCTTGGAGGGAATTTCAAAAAACGTTTGCTGGAATCAAGCCAAAACCGCCTTGTTTTCGTATTTTCTTTCAAATCGAAGCATGATTTTCACACTTCTTCGTTGACAAGTTTGTCAACGGCAAAAATTAGTGTAGGGCATTACGCCCCATTACATTCCTCCCTCACTTGTCATCAAGGAGGAAATTCGGCTCCTAAGCACCCCAATCAATCAATGAGAGGGGCGCCTCTGTGAGCCTGCATGGGCGAATCAGCTCTCCACCCCATGCACACGCGTATCGTACACCGCGCGGGTTCGATCAATGGTTCAACGTGCGCGTTCCAGGACAACTACTGGAGCTGTTTTGTCCTGTAGGAGACCCAGTGGAAGCGATGCGGCAGCGTGTGCTGTAGGAGACCGCTTCACTTTAGTTCGGTCTCCTACAGGACAAAACACCTCCTGTGGGAGACCGCGATCGTCGTTTTCTCCTGTAGGAGTCCGCTGCCAGTGTCGGAGAGATTTAGCCGCGTGTCGTTACGCTGCGGTCATTCCCCTATGCTGATGTCATTCTTGCATAAGATCGATCGCAGTAAGCCGGACGAGTGCCCGGACTGTGGTAGCCGTGGCCATACAACTGAACACCTATTCGAATGCCCAAAGAGGCCTACCACTCTTACAACAATGGATTTGTGGACGAATCCGGTTTCAGTCGCCCGTTTCTTGAACCTTTGACAAAAACCTTCCTGCGGCTGCAAAGAAGAAGAGAAGATGAGTTTATGATTTTACACATCAATATGAATTATATTCTTTTAATGAATGACTTCACAAGAGAAGCGGCTGCAAGCAAGAAATTATTGCACATATCGATCGATCAAGTGTGCCAAGAATCCATGCTGGTCCCGCCACAAAAAAGGGGTACTGTGGATCGGGGGCAGCCCACACGATTACAATCCTCAAACCACAGGGGTGATCGTCTTGTGGCGCCAAATAGTCAGAAGATTGGGCGGATCAGAGGGAAGGACTAAGCAGCGCTATTGGTTACCGATGTGGCGCCGACCAATAGCAGTGCCTAGCCCTTCCCTCCGTTCTGCCCACCCTCCTCATTGTTTGGCGCCACAAGACGACCACCCAAACCACAGAAATCTTCCACCGTATGCTGACACTGCAGCGCAGGGTCTTCGTTGCGGGACCATCTTGCCGTTCCCACCCCGTCCTTTACTCTTTGCGCTGGATCGCTACCAAATGTGGTTTGCACTACTCAAACACAAGAATGACAGCACTTATTACTATTGTTCAACACACAACTTACTAAAATCTTAGTTAACATAACATAACATCGACATGCACAGTTTAGGAGACAGCAGGAGCAGAACCAACTCTAGTGTGAGCGATATTCAGACGTTGATGCGATGCATTTCTCTTTTTTCCCTTTTTATCACAGTTGGGCATTATTGCCAGATATTCCCAGATGGAGATTAGCACTTTCGATTGAATCTCGCCCACCCCTGGGTTTCAAGTCATTCTCAAAAGTCGGAGTGTTTTGCCCCCGTTTTCTCCTCCGGAGCTTCAGCCTCTATCCTAAAACCTTGGAACCGCTAGAACCAATACGAGAATACCATGCCATCAAAACGGGCCCGTTTCATGTGTAGATTGTCCGACTGTGGACATATCACACTGTATTTACGGCCAATCTGCATTCCTCATACTGATGACAAGTCGTTAATCAAATGGAAACTACAAAAAGCTATTTATATATTACTAGTTATTTCAGTTGGAAGTTATTGCAGTATCCCTTTTGAAAATCTGGGAGTAAATTAATCGTTTTGTCCAAGAGAGTGCATTTCAGGCCATCTGCGGCTCACTTTCTTTGAAAGCAGTGAAACCAGTACACAACCGTGCGTCGGGAAACTAAAATCTCGTTCCATATGCTTCGTGTACCGTTTTTCATCACCGCTTTCGTAAGAATGCCGGCCTTCCGCGGTGAGGAATTAGAGCAACGCGGAGCCTTTCGCAACTGTGGATGCGGCAAGATGGCAGATGGTCCTGCAACGAAGACCCTGCGCCGCTGTGCCAGCCTACGATGGAAGATTTCTGCGGTTTGAGTATTGTAATCGTGTGGGCAGCCCTTGGAAATTTCGACCGTTACTGGCTTGTTAGCCAAGGTTGGTCGTAATACCACGCTGGTCTGCCTGGTAGAGGTATACCCTGTCCCAAACGAGATGGCAAGCCTAGAGTCCGAAGAAGCAGCGCGCCGTCCTCTGCGTCTCTGACATCATCAGCGACCTGAAGCATCTGGATCGATGTTAAAGTTGTCTGAGACTCTATAGAGACTGCAACCGAACTTTAAAGGGAAATAGTGGCTTCGGAGAAGTTAAAACAGCTCGGGCGGCGGCCAGGTGGTACGCCGCGCGCGGCCTGGAGCATGCGTTGCGTGTCGCGTCGTACCACTGAGCGATTATTCGGTCATTTCCCTTCAACGAGATGTATGGAAACAGTCGTATGTTAGGACCAATGCAAGAAGTTGACATAAATGAAGTTCAGAGAAGCAAGCGTCTATCGGTAGCTTAGAATAACTTCTTTTGTGCCTAACTTCTGTGAATATGGCAAGTTCTAATAGAGATCACTAGTAATTCCATATTTCTGGGTTATTAACAATGAGATGTGATGTCTCAGCATCCAAGAACGATTCTTAAACTGAAATGCAGTCATTTTGTTTGTTTTAACGCCACGGTGCATTGATCAATCGACGGTGGTACGCCGCGACGCAATACGCGTCGCTTGTCCTCGCCCCGCGCGGCGTACCACCCTTCCCGCACCCAAACGAATAATGCTAACCAGACACCCACTTGGCGCGACGTGATTACGGACGCCGCACACAATCTCACGCCTAGTGGTATTGTTGGCACTGGGCGAGGTGGTAATGCAGTTTTCATCATTGCGAAGGATTTTAGGGTTATTCTTCGCAATCTGGGAAGAAGATTTTCCAACATAAGCGTTTGAAACACTCGAATTGACAAAAACATTCACTCTTATACACTTTTTTGCTACTTCCACTATTGTGTTGATTTATTTTACTTCATTTTTCAGCAAGTTATGGTTTCTAAACGGTGAATATGATCCAAATACTAGAAAAAATTCTTAGTTCTGCATTCGGCTCTTGTCATAGAAGTTCGCTACGTAGCCAAGATTTATTCATAATTTCTCTACGAGCTGGGCGAATGGTAGCACACTCACAAGGGAAGTGTTTAGAGTGCTAAGGCATCTGCGAAAACAACTAGTACCGTTAGTATTTCTTGTGGCTCAATAGGCTCAATAGTAAAACTGCGCAGTATCCCGCCCCGACCTGTAGGTTCCAAGAAGTTACAAGCTTAAAAAGGTCGTTTTTGTGCTTTTTGTAACTTATAAAAAGCGCATTAGTCTTCGGAAAATCTGAAAGCGGACCCTATAAATGTGTTCAGCGCCAAAAACTACCCCCTGAGCAACATTTGCGTGAAGGCACATTTTCCATACTCTGTACACGTTTTGGACTTGTACGGATTTTCGGTTGGGCGTTTATTTATACCGATTACAGGGCTCTGGAAGCGTTTTGGAAAAATTTTCCAAATTTGACCTAAAATTCTCCCAGGGGTTTTTTTGGGGCGCTGATCACGAATCTGTGGTTTATTTGTCGATTTTCTAAAGTTTTCGGCTAATTTCGTTTGAAGCTTCCCGACCGGGGAAAAATTCGAGGGAAAAACGCCTTTTTCGAGATTTACAGCTTTCTACAATAGATATGTCTCAAAATCATTCTCTGAGGGTTATTTGGAGTGCTAAACATGAAACTGGAGTCCGTTTATCAATTTTCTGCAGAATACGGTATATTACGGTGGGTATACGGTAGTTTGGTCAAAATCTCAGATTTAACCCAAAATTTGTATACGGGGGTTTTTCGGGGGTGGAGAATTCTATAGTCTACAGCAATGGTAGTAGGACCTGGTGAGGTTGCGGACTCTTCCTAGCATACTGTAGTCTGATTGTGTTATCATTCGTTTTTTTCGAAATAACTGAAATTGGTCGGTGAGTTTTCATTTCTACTCTCACATTTTCACCTGTTTTCATTGCTTCCACAGATGTAGTCATATCGGTGAAATCACAGACTCACCGATCTATCACAGCTGCTTCGAAGAAATGAGTGATACCACTAACAAACTACCGTATGTTAGGACGAGTCCGCAACCTCACCAGGTCCTACTTTCATTGCTGTAGACTATAACTTAATGCCCGTTTGTCGATGTTTTGTCCCCTAGATGACATGTCGCCTAACGTAACCTACATCGAACCTCAATAATTCGACAAATGGACTCCAGATTCCTGTTCACCACACTAGATTACCGCTACATACAAGTTTTGAGCTAAATCCGAGAAAGTTTTTTGAAACTCCCAAAAAAGGGCATGATGGGTACCCTTAAGGCGTCGGCAGAGTGGAAAATCTGCGAGCGAGCGAGTTTGCGAGAAATGATGAAGGGTGGGGAGCACTACGCAGTTCGACCGCGCACGCGACCGCACCGCATAGGCTGCGACGGGGGGGGGTGCGCAGAGTGTCTTGCCCGTCGCGGAAATCGCAATTTCGCGGCGAAGCTCGCTGCGAAATTGCGAGACAATTGTGATTTTCAAGCGATTTTGCGAGTTGCTGCGAAGTTTCGCGCTCCATTGCTAATACTTGTGCTCCATTACCATCCTCTATTTAAATGTCCACGATTTCGACCCCTTTCTCTCCTTTGTTCTCATTCCTTCATTCTGCTATATTTTCGGAGTGCTAAACTATTTTGTGGGTTGGCACTCAGGATTAAAGGAGAAATGGATGATACTGATTTCAGAAATCGATCTAATTTCATGAATTTTTTTAAGGAAATTACGAATAACAACGCTATCAAATATCTAATAACGAAAGAATTTTTCCTTTTCATGGATTAATCTTTTCATTTCTATGGGTAAATCCTAAGTGCTCCCCCCAACTAGTTTTGCACCTAGTTTCAGCTTCAGTTTATTTTCTGGTATGCGTTCCAAGATGTTATACCAACCATAGTAATTAGTGATGGTATATGAGGCCTCATGAAATGGATATGGATAAATTTCAGTCTATCATTTGTTAAATATCCCGTTAGCAGGCATCTCAGTGGAGCTTAAATCTTCATCAGATCTCATTTCATTGTCTTGCGTTTGATTTTCACACAAATTTTCCGCCCATGGAAACCTTGAAACACACCCCTAGTATTGTAGTAGACTAACCTCGTCATGTTGTGCCGAGCTCGTTTCACTTTTCAAATTTCTGGCGCATCAGTAGACAGTAATTTTAAAGACGATAAGTTGAATAATGTGCAATATCTGCGAGTCCTGCCGGATTGAATTTTTGTGAAGCCCCTTTTGAATCTTGAAAATGTGGAATCTAATTTTTTTTGCGATCAAGGTGCAAGAGTAGTGGGGGTTAGGGGGCATTGGAGAAAATGAAATGGTTAATTTATGGAAATATTTTCGCTGTTATCATATGCGTGATAGCGTTATCAGTAATTGTTATCAGTCAGCGTTATCAGATTTCAGACAGCTGCGGCCCATCCTGCGAAATAACGAGACGAAAATAGATGATTGACTTCCGCGCTCCAATCGATCAACATTCGCGCTCTAATCCAAATCACACTCTGCGGGGATGCCTGCGACTCCGCCGCAGAATTTTCAGGGCCACGCCCACATTCGCTCGCTCGCTCGTTCTCTCGCAGACTTTCCACTATGCCGACGCCTTTACCTTTTCTCGAGGCTATAGAAATGCTCATTACTTTTTTGAACCTGCAGCTTGGGACGGGATACTGCGCATTTTTACTATTGAGCCAGAAGATGTACTAAGGAAACTAGTCGTTTTCGCAGATGCGTTTGACACTCTAAACACTTCCCTTGTGAGTTAACAATTTATGAAGACAAGCCAAATGAACGATGGATTACGTTTCCTACGCAACAAACGAAAGAATTGAGCCTCAAAAAAGGATAAAATCAACCACATTTCAGTATATGGTTCGTACGCACCGTTTCGAAACCATAACTTAGTAAAAAAGAAGCAAAATAAAATGATACAACAGTATAAACGGAAAAAAATTGTATTAACGTGAATGTTTTTGTCACTTTGAGTGTTTCCAATGCTTATGTTGGCAAATGTTCTTCCCAGATTGTGAAGAATAACCCTAAAATCCTTCGCAACAACGAAAACTGCATTACCAGCTCGCCCAGTGCCAAAACTACCGCTAGGCGTGAGATTGTGTGCGGCGTCCGTAATCACGTCGCGCCAAGTGGGTGTCTGGTTAGCATTATTCCACCCAAACAGCTCGGCTGTATAGAGTTTACGGTGACATCGGCGGGTTAGACGACTCTGTGCGCTCCGGCCTGTTATCCATATCCAGAAAAACTTTCCCTGCCACGTGAAGAACAAAATATGTATCGAGAGTGAATAACACGAGCATTTCGAGAGAAAAGAACGCAAAAGAGCAATGGAGTATGTAAGAAAATGAAGTGGGAAAGTTAAAAAACGTGCTAAAATACAAAACTGTCAGAGACGCAGAGGGCGCCGCGCTGCCTCTTTGGGAAAGTGCTTAACCACTCTGTCAATTGAGGGGGTCGACGCGCCAGAAATTTAGGTGCATTGGGTGCATTGACTCTAGCGCGCGTCTACCCCACTCCGATTTTCTGGCCAAAGCTCGAATCGGGCGACGCGCGGGGGCAAAAATAGTGGCGTCGCGTTGGTTGTGCAGTGTAATCCTGCACAAAATGTTTTTAGCCAGACAACAAAAAAGCTTTCTGAACAGTTGCTGTTCCACACAATCTCTACACCGTCGCATTGGATTTTGTATTTATTTATCTTCTGAATTTCCTCTCACACTATCGTATGCGATTTCCCGCTGTTTCTATCCTATACAGTATTGCTTGATTTAAGGTATTCGGCGTGCTCTTCACAGATGCATTCAGATTCATCACTCTGTCTACAGAACAGTTCTGATTCTATTCGGAGGTTAAGTTTAGAGTGTTATTTTGAAAGACATGAACAACTGAAAGAAAAAAAACAAGTGCACTCAATATCTTTAACGATCCTTCGCTGACCCCACCTTAATCTGCATCGCTGTATTATCTGTGGGTGATCCTGTGACCCTTTGCCATTGGGAACGATGTCTCCACACATAGAGCCAAAGCTACCCCAACAAGAATTTGTTCATCCACCTTATCCACCGTCATATCCTTTTTTCGCCTAATTTAACCCAGAACTGGTCTGAACACGCCACAAAATTGTTCGGCGGCATAAATCAGTGCGGTTTTCATGCTGAATAAGTGATCGTTTTTGTAATCTCAATTTTCAGGACCTTATAGGAAGGAGAAAAACTGTGAAGCACGCTAAATTCAAGTAAGATTACCAGTTGTGTGATTTAACTCAACTTTACTACTTTCAGTGGGTGATGGGCCTCTAATTGTAAGCTTCAAAGCTATGCATCTCAGGGTAAGATGTGCTCATCTCCCTACAGCGAAACGGGAAAGCTCAATAACTTTATGGCACGTACGTATTAATTTTATGAACTTTTTTGAGTAACATTACCAATGTTGAATTCTTCTGTTTTTCAAATACATACACGGATCAAAAAACATTTTTAGGCATGATGTGAGCTCGTACATGCAGGAAGTCAAAAAACGGGTATTTAAGGGCTACTCCTTATGTAAGTGCTGATGTTCCTTTGTAATGTCTAGTCTATAGTGTTCAGTTTCACGTTGGTTAACTTTCAATTTATTTACAGTATCGAGAGTGATCTTGATTGTACCAAAAACACGACCAAGCCCTACCCAGCTTCTGATGGATTGTAAATGAGGCAAATACTCACGACGACGACGTTTTCATTTTTATTCTAATCAAATAAGTGTTCAATCACTCAGGTAATGGTGTGGTTGTTTCTGTATTTTTTCCATTTGTCGCCATTCCTTCCTCCGTTTCCATGACACGTGTTTCCTACTTTCTTTTACTGTGAACCGTAATACTGTTGAATAAATTGCTGCTTGCTAATATTCCCATAGAAACTCATTGTGACATCCATTCCCTGATTAATAATTCTGATGAATGTAACGATAGTAAGATCTAAGTAGGTATATAAGTGATTTCTAGTGAGCCCTCGATTTCCATTGTCATCATCAGCGAAGTGGTGGACCTCGGTAAACTATAACTGGTGATAAATATGCTTTGATGAAGAAGCGATCGTTCGCAGCTGGTGATGAGCGACATCGAGAGCCCTTTAAAGATAACCAAGACCATAGTATGAATAGGTGGTATACATACATATTATTACGAATAAGTAGCAAATGTTCCTTCATAATTTTTGTAAACAGCTGACATTTCTTACATCTACGTACATTTGATTGGCTTACTATATACCTGTGAATTCTACTATTTCATGTATTTCGAGCCTTACTTCTGTCCCATTATCATTGGAATAGCAAATGATGGCAACACTAATAATCATCTTGTATATTCACCTTTGCGCTTATGTACTCATCTCGTATGTAATAATAATGCTGATGAGCGAATTGTACTGAACATTTGAAAGCGTTTTCAAGTGGACAATAAAAAATTCATTATATCATACGCTGTTTTCGCAGCAGCAAATTGAGCTGGAGAATTAAAATGAATGGAAAGCAATATTACAGTTCATGGTGTCTGCACGGGTGCAGTAGCTATGACACAATTCGATTAGATCACGAAATGCACTAATTTGAAAGGGCTAGGTTGATAGCCTACTTCGGCTTCAGAATCTTCGGGTCACCCGCGATGGCCACTGGGATGCTCCGCAAATATCGGGTCTCCCGCGCTACCATCGCTTTTCGGATGTCCCGCGAGACCTTAATCGGGACGACGCCTTGGAGCAGATTCGGATGACACCGGAATTGGTCGTCGCGTCGACGCCCTCAATTGCCAGAGCACCGGAGGCCGGCTGGCGTGACGCGTTTGACGAAAATCTGCGGCGCGCGCGTTTTTACGATTGGAGCACGATTATACACTCGATCAAAATCGTGTACAGGTGAGAGAATGTGATATACAGGCGAAACGAAGCCTTGCTCTGCTTAATACACTACAGATGAGTCTCGGAAAGTAAAAACAATGCAATACGTGGTATAAACACTAAATTTCACACTTCTCTAAGGTTAAGGGGCGAAACTAGTCTAAGCTCTTCCTATTACAGGAGCAACATCAATAACAAGGGATGGTTGCACATATAAGGTGGAGTTTCGAGATGCAACTTTGATATGTTCAAGGGGGAGGACAGTGCTCCAATATTCCATACTCAGAATCTGCTAAGTGCCTCAGATATTCACAGGAGATTTGCAAAAGTGGACATTTCCATAGCATAGCCAACAGAAAAGGCGTACACCAATGACAATTTTCAGGGCGTTCAAAAAAAATTCTCGGATTGAGCCTAAAACTCGTTTCTGGGGCTTGTTTTGGGTGCTAATTACGAATCTGAGGCCCACTTGTCAATATTTGAAAAATTTCATCTGACTCGGTCCGCAGCTTCGAAGTGGGTGAAACTTTGCTGCTCAAACGCGACTTTTGACGATTTCGAGAATGCTACGATCAAATCGCCTCAAAACTTGTACATAGGGGTTATTCGGGCTGTCTCACACTCTAAGTCTGGCGAGGAATGGACCCCAGATTTGGGTTCAGCGCCCTAAATAACACCAATTTGAATGTTTTGCGCCGATTCCGGATTTTTTCTGAACGCTCCGAAAAATCCCTGATACTTTACTTTTTGTGACGCAATGTGAATGCCATTTTTTGGAATCCGCGCAGTTAGTTAACCAATTTCAAGCGCAGGTAATTTATTTTCTGTCACAGACCTACAGCAACGACAACATGGTTTTCCAAATCGCCACCGGAAGATGACAAGCCTCCCTTGTAACAGAACCCACGAGACCAATCTTAACAGCTGTTGAAAACTAGTCTATTGCTCCTCTGCTGTGCTCGGTTTATCTTTTTCGAGACGGTTCCCCACTGTCAAGTAGTAGAATGTGAAAAGCATTGAGCGAATAAGGAATATTGAATGTTGTCTAATGAATCGTTTTTCATGCCCTTTCTAAGGCAGTGAGGCTTAGTCCCTCTCAAAGCTCCAGAGATTACGAGTAATACTGGAGCTCTGAAGGGTAAGGGGTGTAGTTCATGAGGTTTTGCTCTGCAGAAATGTTTCTCAAAAAAACCATCAATCGAATCACCCAAGTTCCGCTTGTCTATCCAAGTTTGATGTTGCTACAAGCGTGATTTATTCCTAAGAAATCCGATCTCATATCTAGTTTTCTGAGGTTGAAATGTATCGAACTCAAGACGGACTGTGATGATGGAGAAGAATAATCAGACTTTCTGCTAACAGGCAGGCTAGAAAATTTCCTATAGTTCTAGGACTGATTAATGACGGTGGAATGACCTTGCATGAGTGGAATCACTTATTTGAGAATTGGAAGAAAGTGTTCTCCTTAAATCAGTTCAAGGACGTTATTAATGGTCTGTTCTATACACTTTTAGCTCCTCATATGCTGTTGAGATTGGTCTCGTGGAGTTCTCACAGTGATGTTGCTTCTGAAATAGGAATAGCTTAGACTAGTTTCGCCTCTTAACCTTAGAGAAGTGTGAAATTTAGTGTTCATACCATATTGTATTATTTTTACTTCCCGAGTTTCGTCAGTAGAGTATTAAGAAGAGCTAGGTACACGTTTCGCCTGTATATCACATTCTCTCGCACATACGGGATTTTGGTTGAGTGTATAATCGTGCTCCAATCGCACAAACGCGCGCGCCGCAGATTTGCGTCACACGCGCTGCGCCAGCCGGCCTCCGGTGGTTAAGCACTTTCCCTCTTTGGACTCTAGGCTTGCCATCTCGTTTGGGACAGCGTATATGCAGTCCCAAACTCTCGATGTTTGAGGCTCCTAAAAACCATGTGAAAAAAGATTGCTGTCGCGAAAAGGGCACCATTTTTCGAACTGAACAAACGTGTTTTCACAGAATCTGAGAGATACCTGAAAAGCCTAACCTGCGAATTAAAATTAAAAAGCATGTAGAAGAAATTACTCGCCACGAATAGAATTTGATAAAGACGTGAACGAATCCAGGTCGCTGCTTCTACGGCATTCTTGGATTACAACAAAACTGAAACTTTTCAGAGCGCTGGTTCTTCTCAATTGATTATATGCCCAAAAACACTTCCGCCTCAACCTAGTGTCGCACTAATCGGTAAGGAAGATTCTTTACCCGAGCAAAACAACTCCCACAGGCTGAACTGGATAATATGACACTTTTTTTAAATGTAAGTGAAACTAAGAAACATTAGCGACAACATTTCAGGCAAACAAGGGAAATTTTGTTGGAAAAGAAACTGCAAAAGCTGAGTTCCGTCAGACGCGCGCTACGGCGCTGCAGCAACGACTATTGAGCGCGCTTTCCCAATCCGGTCTCATCTTTACCGACGTATAGTTGAGTCCACCAAGAGTGTCTCATTTACTGATCAATGCGAAGCGGTCGATGGGAGATCAATGAACATGAAACTCGTTGCAGCACAACCGCTCTCGCTCAATCGGTGTCGAGCGTGCTGGTGTGGGATTCATGCACATTGATCCCCAGCCGACCGCTTCTTATTGATAAGAAAATGAGACACTCTTGGTGGACTCCACTATATACAGTTGGCATGGATCCTACTCAGGGATGAGCGGAATTCCGATGGCTTTGGCCCTTCCCATTTCCGAAAAAAAGCCTGGAAATGCGGAAGAAATCGGAAATGCCCACGTGATTCTTTACACTTCCCCTCGCCAAATCCCTAGGGGGTTATTTCGTAAAGCCATTGATGGTAGGACTTCGGCGTATTTTGGCTACCGTAATCCGGCAATCGCTTCAGAACCCAAAGCCCGATTTCGCTCCTTTTCGTTATATCGACTAGCTTTTCTAACCCCTCCATCACCACTGAAGCAGGAGGGTTTCGATGAATTTCCTCGGAGAATATGAACAGCATCCTGAACTGGGCTGTAAGAGTTTTTAGATGAAGAGCTTTACTATTCCAATACTCCTTGGAGAAGCTTTATTTATTTCAAGCTTTTCAAACTGCAGTCAACACTACAATGCTCTTCGATTTATTTGAATACCATTTTTCGATATTTGAGAATGATTTAATCATTTTTGAATTCAGCATTTTCTTGCTTTCCCGCGAACTCTTGATTTTCCGCAATTCGGAGCCCAGGGTTTTCTTAGCCGAATGAGTGAAATCAGGCAGTAGAGGCAGAAGAATAAATTGGCAAAGGCATGTGAATCACACCTAAATAGTGACGCTCCGTAGTTTGAAAACTTCTAGTTGATTCGGTGGAAAATTTTCCGTGCGCCTTATGAGTAGAGAGTCGCCAGTAAACCTACAACGCAACATTTGGCTGCTGGGCACCCGCGGTATCATCTTCTTCCTATCGGCCACATATAGCTTCTCCTTATAGGTGTAAAAAGGCAGCCACATCGCACGGGTTCGTCCACATATCCATAACTGTTAAAGAAGTCGGCCTTGCAGGACATGAAAATAAATGAAATGAATCGTGCCCTGGGTTGTGGCAGTCAGGACATTCGTCGGGGATCGACGAGTCGATTTTATGGACGAAGGCCTTGAGGTGTGAGGAGTGTCCACATCGTAGACCTGCCAGAATGACGCGTGTACGTCTGGGTAGGTCCGTTTCGCTGTCATCGATCGGGGGTGGCACGTCACCAAGAATTGGATTTAGGGGAGCACTGGAAAGGTATTCTCTGACGAATCGGGTGTGCTCCATTTGCAGCAGTCTGACGCGATTGAGCTCCGACGTCGCCCAACGTTGACGATCCAAGACAGAGACTGCAGCATGAAGTGGCGAGCGAATATGTCGGAAATGGGGACCAGTTGACAGTAGGGAAATTAGGTGTGTGGAATTCCTTACAATGCCAACATGGAACTGTTGCGACTGGAGTTGACAATGCTGCTTTACAGGAAGCAGCGAACACTCTTGATGTAGATGAGATACCGGAGTGGATCTCGGGCATCCAGTGATCACGCGTAGAGCAGTGTTCTGTGCACGCTGAAGTTTGCTCCAAGAGGCTTCCGACAGGTGTCTTGGCCATATTGGGGCTCCGTATTCCAGCACCGGCTGCACCATAGCCCTGTAGGTGGTTCGCAAAATTTCCTTAGAGCTGCCCAATGTAGTGCCTGCTAGCGAACGTAGAATGTTGTTACGTGTGTTGGCAGCAGCAGCTCGAATACGTGTGTTTTCGTGAAAACGCAGTGACGGGTCCAGGAATACACCAAGTAGACGAGGGTGTTTTGATAAGGGCAGCATATTTCCTTCCCAAAGAATCTTGGGATGCAGCTTGTGTTCGGCAGTCGCTGTAGTGCACAAAGTGACGCTGGACTTGGTAGGGTAGACCTTTCGCTGCTTCGATTCCACGAACTTAGCCAGACTGATAAGGTATTTATTCATCTCAGCAGTGGCTCGATCGATGACAGGGTCAGTACACATAATAGTGATGTCATCCGCATATAGACATAAGTGGATGTTTGACGAGGGCTTCGGCACATCAGACAGATACAAAGAAAACAGGCTGGGAGATAAAACTCCTCCTTGTGGAACGCCTGCCTTCAGGGGCACAGACTTCGATAAGTGTCCATCAAATTTCACACGAATGGAACGATTTTTGACAAAGTTATCTGTCCATCTTTTGCACCAGTCAGGAATAGTAGAGTCCAGAATCGATTGGGACAGCAGCGGGATACTGACATTATCGAAGGCAGCGGTTAAAGGCAGTGGTCACGATGAAAAACGTTATCGAAAAAACTACAAAAATCAGCTTATATCAAAAACAGCTGAAAAACTATGAAGGTAGCGCGGTGAAAAACGGTCTACAATTAGAGTTTCTAGGGCCCCAAGAAGCTAGTTCGTGCACACGTGCACAGCGATGACGAAACAGATCGCAGTCTCATGCCGAGCAGTCAAAAATCATCGACATTCAGAGAAAGAAATAAATGCAAATACCTAATAAAAACAGTTGAGCAATGAAAGAAAGCTCTCCAGTCAATGTTTTTGACTAGATTTGTACATAAATCCGAAGGTTCATCGATTGACATTCAATTTCAAGCCAGCTGATGTTCTTGATATAAGAGGTCATCGATGCCGATGATATGGAGTGGGCTCGTCCACCATCAAAAGACAAGGAAGTTCAGGTTTCAAATTTGGCCCAAAACAGTGGTTTTTTCGCGATTTTTTCTTATAGGTCCTACTACTCGAGACCCAGGAAAGGATTTGGAGAGAAAAAGACGACAAGCATATTTGATCGCGACCACTGCCTTTAAGTCAACCGCCACGACAATACTTCTACCAGCTGGAGGTTTCATGTTGAAGCCAGCAATTATGTGTTCTGTGATGGACGTGAGTGCCGTAATGGTAGAGTGGGCCTTCTTGAAGCCATGTTGATGCACGTTATGACGTAATGCTTCTTGTAGGTGCGGGTTGATGAATTTCTCCGCTAACTTAGCAATAAAGGACAAAAGGGAGATGGGTCGATGCGAAGTTGCTTGATCTTCTGGTTTGCCAGGCTTGAGGATCGAAAAAACAAGTGTTTGCTTCCATCTAGCGGGGATGACACCTGTGCTCAATGACGAGTAGACTAGGTCACAAAGTAATTCAAGGAACTCTTCCGGCAAGTGTTTGAGATGGACGGCTGACACACCGTCGGGTCCCTCGGCTCGCGAGTTCTTCATGGACTTGATGAGGGAAGACATCTCAGAGGCAGTTATGGCAGGTACATCTTTTCGGCTGAGCTTCCTTATAGACCGGAGAGTGAGCCTGTCGGAACGATCACGGCGGGACGTCGCTGAAGCAAAGTTTTTTCCAAGTCGACATGCAGCCTTAAATCCGGACTCGAATTTCCCTGAAGGGAACTCAAGCATGTTGCGATCCGCTGCCATTTTCTTCCCAGATAGCCGCTTAAGAATGCTCCAGGTCTTCTTTGCATCAGCGGAAAAATTCAAGGATTCAGTGAACTCCATCCATCGCATCCGCTTGTAATCATTCAGCATTTTGGTGATCTCATCAGACAGTCGTTGAATGCTGGGATCTGCAGGATCAGCTCGGCGCTTCTCGTCCCGTGATTCGATCAGCTCCAGGACATCTCTGGGAACGTTAGGATGAAACGTTCTAACGCGCCCTGTAGGAATTGCAGTTCTGGAGGCGTTGCATATGGCATCAACAATGAACTTGTCCTTCTCATGAACGGAGCCGGTTAGCGGATAGCAGGCTACCCGACTGAGTAACACCTCTTTAAACATGACCCAGTTGGCCTTACGGTAGTTGGTGTACAATTTGCTACGAGAGCCTATGAAAGGTGCCAGGTGACTGTTGAGAGACAAATCCAATGAAACACATATGGGTACATGATCGCTGGCCATAGCTATAGCAGTGGACCAGTTACAGGAAACAGCAAGAGAAGATGATACAAAAGTGACATCCGGAGAGGACGGCCTGCCCGTGGAAGGAAGGCGAGTAGGGGCGTCCTTGTTAATGGCAACAAGATCACAATCCTCAGCAAAAAGCTCAAGTAGTTCCCCTCTGTCATCGGGATCTAGAGAGGAGAACCAGGATGTGGAGTGAGCATTAAAATCGCCAGCCATGACAACAGAAGACGATGGGAGGGCAGTGTGCACAGATTGCAAAAATGGAGTGGGGTCAAACGAATTGGGACATGAGGAGATTGGGGGAATATAAATATTAACAATATCTATAGGGCAACTTTGCAATACAACATGAACACCAATACATTCTACAACATTATGATTAGGGAGAGCTATAAGATGAGAAGGTATAGAGGTTTTTACAAACGTAGAGACGCCTCCACCATGAGATGTGCGAGGGAGGGGGTAAGACGTATAACCGGGGAGGCGGGGTAGGGAGGATGCTGGGCTAAGTTTTGTCTCCTGAAGGAGAATGACATCAGGATGAAAGCGTTCAATGTACAATGTGAGCTCAGCAAGTTTGGTACGCAGGCCATTGATATTGAGTTGAAAAATGTCTAGACTATGAAGAGGAACATTAGGGGGAGAGTTAGAGCAAGAAGTACAACAATAAGCGTCAGTGTAGTCATTATAGCTGGTTAACCCCGGGGGTGTGTATACAAGTCTGTTGGTACCTGCTCGTTGGTGCCCCTGCTTCTACTGAACCCAGCAGACGTTTGAGTTTACACAGGGAACGTTCGAGCGATATAGCGTGCACAACTATATCGCGAAAGTATCCCATACATTGCATAAAGGTGAAGAGTTGACAGAATAATGGCCTGTCTCCGGGTTTTCCTTGAGTTTTCCTTCTATTAGCGCTTTGAGTTGACAGAATAACGGCCTGTCGCCGGGTTTTCCATGAGTTTTCCTTCTATGAGCGCTTTGAGTTGACAGAATAACGGCCTGTCGGCGGGTTTTCCATGAGTTTTCCTTCTATGAGCGCTTTGAGTTGACAGAATAACGGCCTGTCTCCGGGTTTTCCATGAGTTTTCCTTCTATGAGCGCTTAGAGTTGACAGAATAACGGCCTGTCTCCGGGTTTTCCATGTTTTCCTTCTATGAGCGCTTAGAGTTGACAGAATAACGGCCTGTCTCCGGGTTTTCCATGTTTTCCTTCTGTTAGCGCTTTCAGACAGACATTCGGGCTGCCACCTAAACACATGTGTCCAATAGGATTTGTATCTCCATCAAGTGACAGAATAACGGCCTGTCACCGGGTTTTCCATGAGTTTTCCTTCTATAAGCTCTTCGTTTTGTTGCATTTGTCGCGATCGCATTTTTTAAAAGTTTGTTTTGTTCGACATCTTTAATGAGTAACGAAAATGAAGGAAACATAAAAATAAGAAATGAGATCGATATAGTCAGAACTCATGTGGAGGTAGATTACAATGCTCTATTGTGGCCACCAATAGGGCATTTCGGGGTTTATTACACGAGTTCGGTATTGTCATCGTTTTATTTGTTGGGTAAGTCTCGAGGAGGTATACATAATCTTTGTCATGTCTGCTTTCCAAGAAAATCGTCATAGCTTAACGTGAAAGCGGTGAAAATTGTGGAAGGGAAATTTATTAGTCGACGTTGTTGCAAAATCGTATGTAAAATCGTACTGTTGTGAATAAAAATCGGTTTCGTACCCTTACTCGAACTCTTGAGAACACAGAACATTTCGTATTTGGCCGATGCACCATAACTGGATTCCCAAGCCGTGTTGTAATGCGCCGCCCTAGTGGTTATGAACAGGGTGCTTTTATACCACCCAAGTAGGCGGTACGCTATTACACTCATGAGCGCCGTGTCGGTGTGATAGCTAAAAATATCATGAATGGAATTCATGACAATGGCTACCGCCTTGTCGACTTTTGTGAACGCAGTGGTCTGATTATTGCATCGACATTCAAGAGGAATCATCGCCGCCATCAGCTTACGTGGCAGGGACCAACCCAGCTATCTCCAGAAGAGCAGCGGAAGCGGAAGATGACAACGTTGAAACTACAGCTTGACTATGTCCTGACGAGGAATATTCCAGTATCGGACATTCGAAGATCTAGAGCTGTGTGGGATGTCGCATTCGATTCGGATCACCGTCCTGTTCTGTTGAACTTCACTGCGAGGATTCATAAGAGGAAGCGAGGGGCTCAGCCTCTCCAGAGGATTGACATGACAAGTCTCAGAAATTAAGAGTGCAGAAGGAATTTTCGACAACGCGTTTCTATTCACATCGGAGTACGGACTAAGAAGAAACTTTGCGACCCGGATTCTTTTGTCAAGTGCATCCAGGACGCTTCGAAAGAGGCACTCCCGGTTGTACAGCCTAAGAAGAAGTTCGCCTACGTCTCAAAAGAAACAACATCTACCTACAACAGAGTATGTGCTCTCCGAACTGCAGGAAACTTCGTGGAGGAGAAGCGTCTGAGGAGGAAGTTGCGTCGGCAGCTTCAAAGTGATCGCGAACGAGAGCGGACGTGTAGAGCTAAGGAGTTCGAGAAGGCTTGGGAGGAGAAGAATCCGAAGAAAGCCTACACGTTGCTGCGACAGTATAGCGGGAAGATGAAGAGATGTTCTCCTGTCTTAAACACTACCAATGGAGTTGCAGTTGGTGATGCGACGCTGCCAATATGGAAGGGTTACTTCAGTTCACTACTGAATCGTCCAGCGCCATCAGTACCTGAGCTCCCGCATGTTCAGAGAGCACATTACGATGTCAGTAAGGAACCGCCGACTGAGTCTGAAGTTTTGGATTGTGTCCGGAAAATGAAGAATGGAAAGGCAGGTGGAGATGACAACATCACTGCTGAAATGCTGAAAGCTCTTCCTCCGTCTGGGATTCGTGAAATGACCAACACCATCCGTGCCATATGGATGAGCGAAAGGATACCCGATTCGTGGAGACATGCGATCATCGTACCTCTTCACAAGAAGCTATCCGTCACGGAGCCCAAGAACTATAGGGGGATCTCTCTACTGCGTGTCATGTACAAGGTTTTAGAACGTATCATTCTCGAGCGACTTATCAAACATCGTGAAGGAACGACCAGAGATGAGCAAGCCGGTTTTCGACCTGGAAGATCGACCATCGACCAAGTGTTCGTCGTGAGAAGAGTAATTGAATCGTGGCAGCGGTATTCGAAGCCATTACAGCTTGCTTTTTTGAACTTCGAACCCGCGTTCGACTCTCCTCATCGTGATCGATTGCTGAATGCTCTGCGAGCAGATGGAGTCCCGGAAAAGTATGTTCGGTTAATCGAGGACATGAACAAAGGAACAACAGCAGCAGTTCGTACACCTGTCGGATTTACGTCAGCTTTCGAGGTGAAAACAGGAGTTAGGCAAGGAGCCGTTGCAGGACCTTTTCTTCTCAACTTCGCCGTTGATGACATCATGCGTAGAGTTGCAGAACAGTTTCCTGCGGATGTGATCCTAACACCATCAGGACGCTCCCTTGTCGACCTGGAGTACGCCGACGACATTGTGTTATTCGCTGAAAACAACGCAAAACTGCAAAGGATTGTGAACCTCGTTTCGAAGTATGCCGCATCCTATGGACTTCGTCTTCGTCCCGACAAATGCAAGCAGATGTGGGTCTCTCAGAAGCCTTCAACGGGAGTTTGTGTGGACGGACAACGTATCGAACTGGTGGACGATTTCTGTTATTTGGGCTGTTTGCTGAAGAACGATGGTAGTTATGCAGCGGATATTCGACAACGATGTGCGAAAGCTACGTCTGCATTTAATTCTCTAACCAAGTGTTTGTGGTCTACCACCATCGCGAAGGAAGTCAAGTTGCGCGTCTACCTATCCGCTATTCGCCCTATCATGATGTACGGATCGGAGACGTCGGCAGCACCGAAGACGCAGATGGAAAGGTTGGATTACACGGAGAGGAAGCTTTTTAGGCGTTTGCTCGGATATTTCTGGCCGCGTGTATGCCATAAAGAAGACCTTTACAAGGAAATCGACGCAGTACATCAACGCTTGACACGAGGGAGGTGCCAGCATCTCCTAACGCCATCTCTAGCAGCAATGGAAAGTCGACTTCGACTGCTCGGGCATATACTAAGAAGAACGCCGGATCGTCTCGTACATCACGCTCTAAGAATGCTTCCAAATCCTGTCTGGAAACGGCCACCTGGGCGTAGGCGAAAGTTCTGGACGGATGTGGTTAAAGAGGATTTAAAGTCACTAGGCATCGAAAGACAGTTCAGGCGCGATGTTTCGTTTCGCAGGAAATGGAATAGTGACAGCTGGATGGATTGTGTTCAAATTGTGGCTGAAGACCGTGAAAAATGGACACGGCTGACTACTAGGACGGCACACCTCGGTGAAGGTGCGGAATGACCGCGTCAGGCGAAAGCCGACCGATTAATTCAAAGTAAGTCGACCCCGAACATTTGAGGTGTACCCAGCCGAGGCAACCACCGCACTGGACGCTTGCATGTTGAGCCGACAATCCACAATTACAACAGGGATATCGTGGAGTCTTGCTGCGTGGCCCTGGGTTCCTCTCAATGCCGGCTCGCAACAGTAGAATGCGAAGGAGTGCGGCAGCCAGCCATTTGCACTCCCATACAGAAAAAACTCCTCGTGGAGTTGTTGATGCCCGTTCGATGAGTCTCCTTGATCTTGGTAGTCGACTCCACAGATCCACCATGCGTAGGTTGAGCATCTCGGATCCCCGCGGTATCATAAAGGGAGTGACCCCGTTAGACAGACTCGCGTCTCACTGTACTTCGCTAATGAGCACCGCTTCTTCTGCGCGCGCAACCGTTTCGCTTGTACCCAGAGGCTGTTTCATGAAATGTCGTCGAGTACAGTTGTAAAGACTTTCTTACTAAATTGTATTGTAGATCATAACAAGAATGACAGTTTTCGGCGAGCCGAACTTTCAAGCTTAAGCAAAGGGGTGATAGCTCCCTGAGCTTAGCAATGAGAGAAGATTGTGTTGTAATTGTATCACAGACACTACTGCATACATTACCACTCACTTGAAATGCGTAATAATGCTGATATGGCGTCAATACTGCAAGTGCTTCTAATAACAGGAGTTCACCACGGTGGGGTCCTTACTTAGACGAGGGGGACAAGATTATTTCATAGATATCGGATAAATCCAAGCTATCGGGCACTTGATACCGCTATCAATTGAAATTGGCGATCCACTGAACCACGTAGGATAGAACCCCAATAATTCAAATTTATGAAATAATTTTCCATGATTTACACGATCGAATTCTTTCTGGAAGTCAAAATATATGATGTCACAACTACGCTTTTCATTTAGTGACAGGGAAACTTCGGAGATCTTCCCTTGATGAACTGAAGGTATAGGCCAAAGTGCAAACATTAATATGCGCGGTGCTTTGAATGACAGAAAACGGAGTGTTAACCGCTGTCCATGAACAGGATTTGAAACAATTTCTCTTTTATTCTTTTCCTTTCCTCCACTTTCTGGCGCAAAAAAACGTAAAGATCTGCGAGAGTACAGATAGATAGCGCTTTGTTGCGAATATATGAAGCCCTGGCCAAAAATTGCTAGTCTCTTACGGGGTCACTCCCTTTATGGTACCGCGGGTGCCAAGCGGCCAAATGTTGCGTTGTAGGTCAACTGGCGACTTGAGTAGAGCAGGCACTGAAAAAAAATTCCCTTGGAAAACTTCTTCGCGAAAACAGAAATCATGGGAATTCTTGTTTATCAGGTTCCCATTTATGGCTCCACCCAAGGAAAATGTGCGAAGTAGTAGTTTATTGCATGAACTTCTGCAACGAACGATTTCTGTATATACACCGTGGTTTTCCACACTTCGCAAAGTTCTCACCAACCTTCCCTTGCAAAATCAGGAGAGTCAGGAGGCCTATGAAGTCAATAATGAACACAACGTAAGATTTTCGGTTTGAGTGTCCCTTTCTAAGCTATCACGCCTAGAGTTCGAGGACACTAGGTTTGAAAGTTTGAAAAAATCGCTGCGCTGACAAGTTCTGATGTGATCCAACCTCAACATGGATGACCTAGTACGCTACAGAGCGAACGCGTACCGAAAACGCTCGTGATTGAACCGAATGAAGCTGCGAAGCGGTTCCGATGTCGAGGAAACTCTCAAAGCCTTCGTTAGCGAAGGCGTTGAGCATCCCGTTGATCGAAAACAACACATACGAACGCCTTCAAGAACGGTTGAGTGAACGGGATGCTAAACGACTGATGACGTCACAGAAGGGACGGGGCAACCCCCCGACGGCGAACGCAATGCTCCCCGCTATGCGAAACGGGTCACCGAACGGGATGCTAAACCACGAGACAAAATTGATAACGCCATACACGCCACGTGCGCCCCTCCTACTCCTATGCCAACCGCTATACACTAACCTGGACCCTAACCAAGTCTGCACTTTCTGTGCTCTCAAAAATCAATCAATTCTACGAATGCTCCGCCTCTTGCCTGCTCCCAGGATAGAGCACCCATGTTGGTGCAGGAGCAGCCAAGTGCAGGCACACCCCGAGACGGCTCGTATGTACCGCTGGTTTGATTTTGACTTCAACGTTACGTCGGTGCCGTCGTCTGGCGGCACTGCGCACGCGACCCAACACGTATTGACTAACGCCACCTCCGATTCCGAGCTGCGCCTACTGATTCTCAAAATCGGCGACCCTCCGACCCAAAATTTCCCGGATCTCTTACGGGGTCGCAAACGAGTTTTTGCGAGAGAAATCGGGCTTTGGGTCCTGAAGCGATTGCCGAATTACGGTAGCCAAAAAACGCCGAAGTCCTACCATCAATGACTTTAGTTATTTCAGATTTGAAATTCGAATTCGAGGGCCGTCGTCACTTTTCACAAAGCCAGGAGTGGTAGTATTAAAGGCAGCATACACGCTCGTAAACGTGATTGGGATAACTGCGGAAATAGAATGGTATGGCCCAGATTACAACGCCTACGCATTTCGAAGCGTCAAAAACGACCCACAATGCCGTTACAGGAGTAGCAAGTTAGGCCCCGCCCGTATTTTCACGCCCCCTGTATTTGCGTTTCCCTCCAGCGCAGAGTTGCTGGGTCATCTTCGCCGTTAGTGACGAGTGTGGTTCACTTGTTAGGCAATCCACCAACAGTACCGACGGTGAAGATGACCCAGCATCCTTGCGTTTGAGGAAAAGGGCAAATAAAGGGGGGCGTGAAAATACGGGCGGGGCCAAATTTGCTGCTCCTGTAACGGCATTGTGGGTCGTTTTTGACGCTTCAAAATGCGTGGGCGTTGTAATCTCAGCCGTACCATTCTATTTCCGTAGTTATCCCAATCACGTTTACGAGCTTGTATGCTGCCTTTAAAGGCAGCATACACGCTCGTAAACGTAATTGAGATAACAACGGAATTAGAATGGTATGGCACCGAACACAACACCCACGGATTTTGGAGCGTCAAAAACGACCCACAATGACGCTACACGAGGGAGAAGTTGGCTCCGCCCCTGTATCTGCCCGCCCCCTGTATTTGCCGTCTCCTCCAAAACAGGGGTCCTGGACCATTCCCAACGTCGTCGACGTTTGTGGTTGGTGGAATAGGTACAATAGGTAAACCACACACATCGACGACGGTGGAAACGGTCCAGCATCCTTGTTTTGGAGGAGGACACAAATACAGGGGGCGGGCAGATACAGGGGCGGGGCCAATTTATCACTCGTGTAGCGTCATTGTGGGTCGTTTTTGACGCTTCAAAATCCGTGGGCGTTGTGTTCTGTGCCATACCGTTCTAATTCCGTAGTTATTTCGATTACGTTTGCGAGCGTGTATGCTGCCTTTAAATGGTTTTTCAGTGTGAGCTAACAACCACCTTTAAACACGGGTTTACTGCCAGCTTTGCGCGAGCGAACCGCCAGCTTTGTCTGAGCTTTCTATTCGATAAAGAGACGTTCAGTACGCCGTAAAAAGAGCGCAGAACCCCAATGAGAGTGTGCAGGATGTGTGCGGGATCCAGTGGGAGTTTACAGGATGCGTGCCAGACGCCACTGGGAGTGTGCAGAATGTTTGCAGGACCTCCCATTGAAGTCTTGATCACCTTCTCAGACTCGACGTCCGGCTCACTTTCAGTCAAGTCCTGTGCACAATGCCCGATTTCCTGCATACTCCCAGTAATGTCCTAAGGAACACGCGTCATCGCCTGAGATCTCGCGTTAAGTTCGCGAAAAACTGCAACTTAACGCGAGTTGACGAAGAAAATGGAAATATGTGGTGTATTAATGCAGAAAATGATAGATAGCTTTCGAGAAAAATCTCCGGAGAATTTTTTCGAAAGCTATACAGTTGACCGCAATGTTAAAAGGACATGGTGCGGTTGCGGACTCGCACTAAATTACGGTAGAATCTGGCACTTTGCCAGATTTCGTCATCGATCGGCGCCAACCGTCGTCTCTCCGCTCACGAGAATATCAGCCGTGGCGCCGATCGATGACGAAATCTGGCAAAGTGCCAGATTCTACCGTAGTTTTAGTGCGAGTCCGCAACCGCACCATGTCCTTTTAACATTGCGGTCAACTATACTTCTTTCTTCTCAATCACTCACTATTACCATATTCTCTGTCAGCTAGCGTAAAGTTGCAGTTTTGCGCGAAAAAAAGAGAGAATGAACCATTTTGTGGGAATTTTTTTTACAATATGCTTATCTAGTGGCTCATGACGTGGCATGTGAGTTCGTAATTTCGACCATTTCTGACTTTCTGCCTAAAAATCGTCGAATGAATAGCTCGCGCTAAGCTGTAGTTTAGGGAGAACTTACCGCAAGTTTACTCGCGCTCTCAGAACCATTCACTACCAACCCAGGGTTGATTGTGTTTACATTAAATGACTTGAATAAATAAGGATAAGCCCAAGTTATTTGATAGGCACAGTCACCAGGGGAGGGTTAAGAGTTTCGCTAAACGTATTTCCGATTTCGGATGGTTTTCGGCGTTCCGATTTCCGAAATTGAGAAGTTCCTTCCGATCTCCGAAGTTCAGAAAAAAATTTCCGCTTATCCCTGATCCTAGTGATACTTTTCTACGAATCGTCCCTATGGGCCACACCGGTCATATTGGCTCATCGAGAAAACATATTTCTATTGTTGGAGTGGTGCAAGGGAGAACTCTCATAGTAGAGCTCAGCATCAGTTGCGATTATCGCAAGGAGGAGGGTCGTAGAAGGCCCCAAGACACCAATCTCAGACATAAGGGCGGACTTATCGCCCACAGAAAATGCCGCATAGTACTTATCACGCTCAGGTACCGCTTGGACCGCGATCGAAAGTCCAATTAGGACTTACCGCAAAGAAGCTCCTGAAAGGACACGGTCGGAGCGATCGCACTCTAGTGCCCGCGATACAACCGGTCCGCCATCCGGTCGGATCGCCCGATAACTCAGTAATAGGACTGATGTCGCGCGAAATTCCGACTGACCGCGTTCAACCGTGAGGTGGTGTGTGGTGTGTTCTGGACTGACTTGCGTCTCAATTCACGCTCAAAACTGAAATTCATAATTGCACGCCTTGGTTCATGTTCTCTGACATTCGCTTGGGAGTCGCCTCGTAGGGCGGGGCCGATTTCGCTCACTTTTTTCGGCTGCTCTACATTATTCTCACGTCGCGCCGAAGCCATGGCCGAAAAAAGTGGGGAAAATATGGTGAAAATGTGGGGCGACTACCAGAAAAAAGTTCCCTCAGCTCGCGACCTCTCTTCGAACGCCGCTCTCGATGAAAAACGATCGATATGGCTCATCGCTAATTTTTCCACCATCAGCCTTTTACCAATTGCACTTTCTCAGCCCTGTTTTCTTGTTCCCTTCTTCCCATTCTCCTTTCTCGTCTTCGATTCGTCTGATAATTTTCGTGATTGGCGTGATTAATATGAGTTTGAGCTCAAATACATTTTTTTAGGTTTTGGTAGCTTCGTGCAGGAGGATATTGCGAGAACACTCGAGCTCATGCGGCTGAAGGAATGGAGGCCGGTATGGAGGTATGGATTCCGTGCACTGAGAGTTAGGATTTCTACACAGTACCAGTTTTCACAATCGTGAAATATTTTTAGACATGAATTCCGTCAGTGGCAGTCGTCGGAAGAGCGTCACACTGTGCGCAAGGTATTAATCGCACACTTCTTATAGGCCAACACTTTTGCAAATTCTCGACGCATATGCCATTTCAGAAGAGGAAGATGATCTACATGCAGTGACACCACCAATTCAGAAGAAGTTGGGGACGACTCAACGAAGGAGAGATGACGAGCCAAGGAGAGATGACGAGCTCCGTTTTTGAATGGCAACTCTCGTTTTTTGTTCGGACTGCACGGCAAATTGTTTGCTTTTTGTGTTTATGCATCTCACGAGGGAAGGTCATTCGGAGTGTGACTTTTCCGAACAAAATGCAACTCTTACGAGTAGATTTCGAAGAAAAAAATTATCTTGACCTTCTTATGTAGCTGCGCTCCGTTTCTCTGTACGGTGTTACCATATAAAGTTTTTAGCGTTTGACTCACATGCGCATCGCGGCGTGTGATTTATTTATTTGTGGTTTTTCTTCGAAATATGATCCTAAAAAGTTGCATTTCGTTCTGAATGGCCACTTTCTTCAAGTGACCTTCCCTTGTCAGTTCCTGTGTTATCTCTGTTGAAGGCAGCGTCCGATGGGGTGGCCTTTAAAGGCACATTTCGCGATAAACTTCATCCTCGAATTTTTCATGACAAACGCTTCTCGTGGCTCTCAGAAGCAGAACAGCGTCGAAAAAACGGGATGAAAAGCTACCCAGGAGCCGCAAAACGGCTCAGAAAAGTAGGCAAACCCCGCCGCTGTGGGCAAGTCTGGCCCCTTTCCGCCCCTCGACGTGAACAAAGGAACACTCGAAATTGTGAGTTGAGCGATGGCTTCCGATCAAAAGCCCCGTTCTTCCCTTCATTCTCAACTTCGCTCTTTACTCAGGTCAGCTCGCATACATTGGCTGCAAAAGACGGAAGTTACAAGCCTCGGACAACTCGTCCACCATTTTTCCTAGCTCAATTTTTGAGGGACCATAACTCCATTCCCAGAAGGTCTTGTACGCTTCCAGAAGCATCATTGGAATCAGAATGGGACCGGTTTCAAGATAGGCAAAAAAAACAGAAAAGCGATTTCTATCGCGAACAGTGCCTTCAAACTTTTCCATGAAAAATCTAGGATTATTATAAATGATTCAAACTTATTGTTAGGTGAAAAGATACCCTAAAAAAATCACCAGAAACACTCAAATAGCGCACCTAATAATGTTGCTCCGCTTTTTTTTGTAAAATCTGCCCCAGATTGAGAAACTCACTTCCGCAAACCAACTCACTATCACAAGAAGTAATCATGCTCTCAGGTAAAACTAGTAGCCAGACTATCTCGAAAACTTGCCGAGAATAGGTTCAAAATCGAAAAGTTGTTCTGAAGTTTTTGGAGAGGTTGTCGAGAGTTGAGAAAAACCGTGTTTTTCCCGAAAAATCCCGCAGAACTCTCAATATTTTTCCACCAGCTTTTCCACCAGCACGTGCCAGGTTGCAATCAGGATTTCCGGTTCTAGTTGTTATTCTTCCTTGCTATAGGTGCATATTTTCATACGGTTTTCTCGACACCGGTTTTTTGACTTTTAAATCCTTCATACTGGTGGTCTGAATGTCTTTGCGTATAACTCCTTTTCTGAGAAGATCATGGTTATTCAAGGAATTGTTATCTCTCTTGATTTTAGCGAACTGTTTTAGCGCTGCCATGATCCTGCGAACCATTGCTGAGTGACTTTTTCCTTATTCTGATGTTGAGTGTGGTCATTTGTGCTCCAAATACCGAGGAAGGATGTGGTATTCTCTTACCGCTTAGTTGAAGACGAACAATTATTATAGTTTCGAAGTTTTTCTGATGTCCTTTGTTGATTTCGTAGTCACTTTCCCGCTGTTTATTATTTGAAGTAATGGTTTCGATCAATTAACAATGATCTACAACGAATTTTGTCTCCTGTGAGAGGAATGCGAAGCGATATGAGCATAGGTATAGGAAAATCCACGATTCCACGACAAAATTCGCGGTGTGAAACAATGTGAGGTGACAATTTCACTACGAAATCCGTAGTGTGAGAAGAATGCGAGGCCAAAGTGAGGCTAGAGTGAGGCGAGACGACATCTCATCGGGCAGTCACTAGAGTCGCCTCACTTTTTTTCCCAGCTGGGGCTACAATTTCACCGAAATGAGGCTACGCCAATGCCGATTTGACGGGAGTTGCCTCGATGTCACGAGGCAACTCTTACTTTTCATCGAGGCAACTCCCAAGCGAATGTCAGAGTTCATCTCGTATTCATTCATGGATGTTGTTCTTGTTGTTTATCTGAAGGAACAACAACAGCATTGTTGTTCTTTATGATTTTCCTTAAGTTTCTCGCTGACGAATCGTGGGACCATCATAGCTTATGGTAGCTACGATTACAACAAGAATTTTTCACGTACGAGTTTCCGCGGTCGTGTCTCTGACCGGCGCGAAATTTAAACGCGGGTTTCGCGTACTCTGCCGTCTACTCTGCCCAAGCCAGCTGATTCCTGGCTATTTCGACTCGGAAACACCGTCCATCGTCCAGTCACATATTTTTTAGTGCTGCAACCTCCACGGGACGACATTTTCTTCGACTTCGACGACTTTTACGCTGTGAGTGGGACTAATCAGCATCTATTCTGCTAGTACTCGACATTATTCTGGCTTATAACTACTTCTATTCGCTACTATTCGGCTGATGTCCTATTATTGGTTATAATGGTCTTCTATTCTTCTACTATTCACCAATATTCAGCTAGTAATCGGCTATCAGTTATAATTTTTCTGTATCTACTACAATTCAGCTGATATTCAGCCAGTACTCTGATTCATTTCTACCAGGGGTCGTATTCGCCAACAACCCGCCGAGGGAAGTCGAAGGGAAGCGGAAGGGATGATACCGCGCGCGACAGAGGATTAGATTAACCCTTCTTACACCATGTAAGATGGAAATGCAAACTGTGTTACGTATCGATATCACTGCGAAAAGATAAAGATTCCATCGCAAAGCGGCCACTCTTCAACTATGCGATTCGAAAAATTCCGGAGGTCGCGAGGGAAGCTAAGGGAGGCGAGAGGTGGCCGTGGAGCGCGCATTTTGTACTGAAATTTAACCTCATCTACCCTTCTACTCCCCGGCGGGTTGATGGCGAATACGACCCCAGCACTATGTACTATTCAGCGAGTGTTCTGCTAATGTGCGTGTCCTTGCTAATCATTATTCTACATTACCTGTTAGTACTTAGTAGCATTTAACTGCTGATCTGTTATTTTCCTATCACGTCCCCTCTCATGATTAATCAGTAATGATTATCATTCTGATGCAATTTAGGTTCAGTAAGGCATATACCGGCTAGTCGTGCTTGTTGACACGGGAAATTTGAATCCGTGTACCAATCATGATCTGCTGGAAAGTCTCTAAGAACCAACAGGATTGCAATCTTTGTCTTCTTTCATACTATAAAACCAGGTTTCTATCGGCTAGCGAATCCAGTGGCCACAAGAGTCCAAAATAAAATCTAGCACGAGATCGATGAGAACTCGAAAAAAAAACCGCTTCAAGGTGAGCCCACCGCAACCTGAAATTTCAGAGGTTTATATTGATTTTCAATTGTCCCCAGCCCTAGAGACGACAACACAAGTTTACAATTGAACCAAGTTCTCCTCTAACACAGTCGGTAAGTCGAGTTGTGGTAATGTTTGAAATAGCACCAGGCAACTATTCTGACTACTTTTTTCAAATGACACCTGCCCTAAGCAGCACATGAAATACAAAATAGCTTTCGAGTACGAGCAGCATGATCAAGAGAAGACGGGTCGAGATTAACTAGAAATGTTGCAATTTTCAACCATCTGCGTGGGACGCAGTCTACAGTACTCCACACCTTGACCTACAAATTTTAGGAAAAGCCGTTAGGTAAGGCTACAAGCAATCTAGCAAATTCTTTTCAGTGAATCGCATCTCTTCGTTGCTCTTCTACAATCTTGTTCACGAAGATATCGGAATCGAGTTTAACCATGATATGGCAAAAAAAATTGATATGCGGGTTTTTTCTTAATAATAAGTGAGTGGCCGAAAACGAATCCGAGTCCATTCATGTGCTTTGGACATCCACTAATTGCATATTTCACAAAATATTCAAGGTTATGGATTCCATTGCATGCTCAGTTTGCTCAAAGGTGCTGCTTAAAGGCAGTGTTCACGATGATTTTCGTTCCCGAGTTTTTCACATAAAACAATGCGTTGGCCTCCAAGTATTACCAAAATTACGAAGAAACGGCGATAAACGCATTAAAACTTCGAATTCCAGTGGCATTATTCTATAACATGGACTAGTTGTTCGGTTGGATGAACATGTTCATGGTGGTTTTCACCGGTGGAAAAGTGGGTCAGTCAGAAATAGAAGAATATTTCATGCAAAGCAGGATTAGTTGAGGCCCTAAGGGAAGAACGTAGCAATAGAAAGTAGAGCATTGCAAAGGACTGGTCCACAAAAGATTTCATTGTCACAACAAAGAGTTCCAGTGACACTTAAAGGCATCGTTCACGATGGATTTCGTTTTTTACTTTTCCATATATAATGAGGGCTCTAGTACCCTATATAACAGCTACGTTGAAAAAATCGCAAGAAATTCACTGAAAACCCCTTTTTCAGACCGAAAATATCTCAATCGACTTTTGAGAAAGGAAGAGTCGATCGCTAGATATCGCTGTTCTGACCAACGATCTCACGATCAAATGCAGTTTATCTTTCTTTCAAGTGATTTATGGAGAAGGAAAAGTTAATCGATAAGTGTAGAAAAGTCATTCTTTACGTAACTGCATAGTATATTCTATCAACTTCCCCTCAGTTGTACTGTATCAAATGTTCATCATTTGCAATTAGGATGGCTGACAGCAAGTTGTGCCAGATGACTGACGGAGGGCCGGCCCCTTTTGACGGAATTTTAGACATTCGATTTATCTTCACAATAAGGCGTCTTTAATCGAAAAAACTCTCCCTACGTTCTTAGGTGGGCCCAGAGAATCATTCAAACCGAAAAAAACGGTGAGTGATTTTCAGCGCGTACGATGCCTTTAAGAGGCGGGGTGATACTCAAGGATTTCGTGTGCTTCTGGTGCGTTTTTCTCAATTTCTACGTAATTTTAGTTCTACCCGGGAGCCACCTAATCAATATAGCGAATATTCTCAAAATTGAAGATTATCGTGGACACTGCCTTTAAGCGGAACCTTGCTTCTCACTTGCAGAATGTTCATGGCTTTTCGGCTGCCCAAGTGAAAGATGTGAAAACACGAATGAAAGCAACCGATGCCGAGAACCAGGGAAAGCAGCAGGACACATGTGAGGAGTGTGGGGCAAAATTTACCAGCAGGCGAGGATTGAAGAATCACAAGGATTCAAAGCATGCACCTGTTCAAGAGGAAGCGCACGGTATGGAGTCCACGGTGTGCTGTCTTTGTGGGAGTGTGTTCAGATCTCACAGAGACCTTTCTGAACACTGTGCACCAACACACATTGAAGACGGCGCTGACGGCAGACGGCAGGACTATATAGTCCACGACTCTGAAAAAATCTGTGGTGACGGCACCGCAATGCGGCCGTGTACGTGCCCTATAGGCACCTACATGGCGTCATTGCGGTGCCTTCACTACAAATTGCCCTGCCTGCACGCCGATAGCAAAGTAGGCTCCGCAATCGCACTTCGCTGAAGAGCCGAGCGCCGCGTCGGCTGAGCGTTGACGCCGCGTAGGTGTTTTCCGAGAAACCTACGCAACCTCGCTGAGAAGCCTCTGAGTGAGTCGAATATGATTGTCCTCACCATAATAAGGGATATCGAATTGTTACGCAAAACACCGACACAGCTCATGGAACAGCTTTCCAGTTTTCGCCAGTCACCCATTTTACACGTTTTCTTTGGAATCCTTTGCTCTGAAATGGCACTCGAACGATTTGTTTCTTTATGTATTTTAGCTTTCCAAACCCATACGAATGCAGAAGTCGCGAAGACGTAATCCAAATGAAATTCCATGCTAATCAAATACAAATTGCATACATCTAACTTTGATACTTGAATGTAGAAATCTCGATGAAAACCTCACCCAGGTTAATCGGACACTCAATCAGATTAAGTAGTCTTCATGACAGCTGCGTTGAAAAATAGACACAGAATCTCCCGACAACCATTAACGCTATGCATATGACTACGATTCTGACAGTGATGGTTTTCGCTGCTCTGTCAAAGTTCGAGTCTCTGAATCGTTCTGTTCGAAGACAACTCAGCATTTAGAGAAGTGTTCGCCATTCAGGGGCGCGATGCCACGATGAAGTGCAATACCGGTGATATCGTTTGCGTTTCGGGCAAAAAACGGCGTTTTATGCTTCTTGTCACCACTCTGTTCAAAATAGACCATTCGTTGATCCAAAGAGACATCTGAAATCAGCATCGAGAGCCCTTTTTTAGGTGAAAAATTGCTTACTCTGGAACAAGGTACTTAGGGAAAGTTAGCCTTAACACAATCAACACGAGAAACGCGCTTTAAAACTTGAAGCAGTGATGAGTGAATGTGTCAATCGCCACGCCTATATGCTTTGTTCGAGAGTAAGCCATGTGCCATTTTAGAAAAAAACACTCGATGTTAATTCCGAAAGTGTCTTCATATCCCCAGGAACGTATGAAAATGTGGTTTTCGAGTAATTCGAGCGGTCGATCATTCGAAAAAGCACGGTTCCGAAACAACTAAAAATGAAAACAAAGTCTGCAACTCGAATGAAGCGAATTTTTTTGTGAGAAATCGTCAAGTACACAGCGTATTATACTTGGGATCGCATCGAATAATTCATCGAACCAAAATCATATACCATGTACGACTTTCTGTGAATCTTGGCATGGTTGGTCGTTAGTATTGGTTAGCTGTTAGTAGAGCCAAATCCAAGACGTTAGTAGCTTTATTCGGTTGACGTTTCGGCCATATCGCCTTCGTCGGAACCTGGAAAAGTCAAGAACAGTTGCGACATATCCCCTCAAGCAATCTTTCAAATTACAAGAAAAAAGCTCAAAAACTACAAGATCTGTACTGGACAAAGCGAAATCACGATCACAGAATGCTCACCTTACTCGCGCCTAGCCAAGTTGGTAGTGGGCACCCTATGTGGCAAATTCAGTGGGTGGTCAGATGGCGCGCGTCCTTGACATGAAGGCGTTGAGGTCAAAGTCTACAGAGGTCAAGAAACGGGGCGAGCTCAGCTGTTATGGCGAGACACTCATCTTTCCTGTTCATTTTAGGATTCCTGGCGGTAATCCAAAACGCTTCGAGAGTCTTGCGCGCCGCAGTTTGTGGCTCCCGCGCTAGTACCTTTACGGTAACCTGAAACTCTATGTTGTCATGGCACAGTCTCCGATGCGTGCCCAACTGTGTGGTGGGGTTAGATTTTCTAAGGCCTGTAAGATGTTCTTTAACTCGTGTGCATAAGGAACGTCCAGTTTCCCCAATATATTCGTCTTGACAAAGACCACACACGATTCATGTCTAAAATAGAAAGCCCAGTGCTCGATCGTCGACCTGTTCTGTATTGCCGCTATATTGACGACGTTTTCATCGTCTGCTCCACGCAAAAAGAAATTGACGCCTGCTTCAACCTGCTCAGCCAGCAATCACAAGATGTAGAATTCACGCGAGAGGAACCACGGGAAAATTGGCTTCCTTTTCTCAATGTCGAAATTCATTTGGAGCGCGGTTTTTATAGAACCAAATGGTATCGGAAGCCTAGCAACAAAAATATTCTGGTTCACTCCACGTCTGCGCTCCCATTCAGAACAAAGCAGGCAGTCATTAGGAACTTATACAGCACAGCCAAAATGGTTTCGTCCGGTAGCCAGGGAAGAGCTACTTCACTAGAGTTAGCGCGGAAAATTGCCTCATCTAATGGATTTCAGCAAAGGGGCTATCATTCAGGCAGGCCATTCAGAGAGCGCGCCACCTTGGCTTTTGACAAAACCGCAAAAATCCCGTTTTGCTTCCCGTTTGTTTCTGATGCTACATATTAGCGCAGCGATCCGCGCGGCCTTACGCAAATACAGTCTTGAAGACGCTGTGAGGTTGGTCGAAATTCCACCTCCTAACCTGAAGCGCCAGTTGATGCGCAATCGACTGTACGATCGATTCTGTAGCACCCCGGATTGCGTGGTTTGTCCATCTGGGCGAGAGGGGGACTGCATGACGTCAGGAGTGGTATACGTCATCGTGTGTGGTCTTTGTCAAGAGGAATATATTGGGGAAACTGGACGTTCCTTATGCACACGAGTTAAAGAACATCTTACAGGCCTTAGAAAATCTAACCCTACCACACAGTTGGGCACGCATCGGAGACTGTGCCATGACGACATAGAGTTTCAGGTTACCGTAAAGGTACTAGCGCGGGAGCCACAAACTGCGGCGCGCAAGACTCTCGAAGCGTTTTGGATTACCGCCAGGAATCCTAAAATGAACAGGAAAGATGAGTGTCTCGCCTTAACAGCTGAGCTCGCCCCGTTTCTTGACCTCTGTAGACTTTGACCTCAACGCCTTCATGTCAAGGACGCGCGCCATCTGACCACCCACTGAATTTGCCACATAGGGTGTGCCCACTACCAACTTGGCTCGGCGCGAGTAAGGTGAGCATTCTGTGATCGTGATTTCGCTTTGTCCAGTACAGATCTTGTAGTTTTTGAGCTTTTTTCTTGTAATTTGAAAGATTGCTTGGGGGATATGTCGCAACTGTTCTTGACTTTTCCAGGTTCCGACGAAGGCGATATAGCCGAAACGTCAACCGAATAAAGCTACTAACATCTTGGATTTGGCTCTACTAACATCTAACCAATACTAAGAACCATAATCATATTATTCGTTTTATACTCGAGTAGTCGAATATTCTATTCATCTGGGAACTAAAATTGTAGGACTTCTCGAGAATTCGATAAATTTATTAAAACCAAATATCCGCTTTGTTAAAGGCAGTGGTCGCGATGAAATATGCCCATCTTCTTTTCCTCTCTAAACCCTTTTCTGGGTTTAGAGTAGTAGGACCAATGAGGAAAAATCGCGAAAAACCGCTGTTTCGGGCCAAATTTGGAGCCTGAACTTTCTTGTATTTTGATGGTGGACGAGCCCACTCCACATCATCGGCAGCGATGATTTCTGATTTCAAGAAGATCAGCTGGCTTGAAATTGAATTTCAATCAATGAACATTATCCTTCGGACCCGTCTAGACAAATACATTGACTAAAGTGCTTGCTTTCATTGGTCAACTCTTTTCATTACGTGAATTTTAATTTGTTTCTTCCTCTGAATGTCGATGATTTTTGACTGCTCGGCATGAGGCTGCGATCTTTTTTTGCTGCGCTGTGCACGTGTGCACGAACTGGCATCTTTGGGCCCTAGAAACTCTAATTCTAGCCCGTTTTTCATCGCGCTACCTTCATAGTTTTTCAGCTGTTTTCTATCTAAGCTGATTTTTATAGTTTTTCAGATAACGTTTTTCATCGCGACCACTGCCTTTAAAGGCAGGGTTCGCGATAAAAATGACTTTTGAGCTCTCTTCATGAGATTGTAGATTTGGTCACCACAAAAGTAAAAATAAGTGAAAAAACTCGGAAATTCGAGAGAAAAACGCTCAAAAACAAGGTACAACGGTTAATTACCGGTGTCGGCCGGCCCCCTAATTAACGAGAATTTCATTAATGCTTGCTTATCCGCCATTTATTATGCTGCTAAAGTGGTCAGTAGTCTCCAGAAATGCTCAGAAATTACTTAAGAAGCAAAATAAAAGTTGACAAAACAGGCTTTTACATAGATTTCGAAATTTGGGGGCGGGAGGGCACAAAGCAATAATTTGTTCCTGAGCGTTTTTTCACCAGTCTTTTACTTATTTTCAATTTTGTGATGGTCAGGTCTACCATCCCATGGGGATAGCGCAACAACTAATTCTATCGAGAACCGTGACTTTAAGGATTCATTTAAAGACATTTATGTTCGGTTTTCCAATTATTTCAGTAATTGTAAAAAACGCTTCTTAAAAAACCTCGAGTATTCGCTCAATTCGGGCCTAGGGCTTCGAATATTCTGTCATTGAAAAAAATGTGCAGAAACATCTATGAAGTATTTGAAAAGTCGAATCGGATAGGCCGAGTACTTTGCGGAATATTAATACCAAACGGATAGAGTAAGGTTTCCAGATTATTTCACTCATTCGGGAACTTTGAAAATTTTTTATTTAAAATTCTCATTAAAGGTTCACGAATAAAAAAATTCCCTTTTTTTTTGCTAAAACGCTTTGGGTCCCTAAAAGAAGTTCACGAAGAGAAAAATTCCCTTTTTTTGGCTAAAACGTAAGCTTTGGGTCCCTAAAAGAAGATTAAGAACGAAGTGCGACGAAAAACGGCCGGTAAGTGGGTGAAAATCTCGTGGGCCAGCAGACCCATTGGGCCACTCCGCCCACGTCCTAAAACAGCTCCCCTGAATTTGTGGTTAAATGAGCGGTGATTTCCGATCAAAAGCCCCGTTCTTCCCTTCATTCTCAACGTCTCTCTTTAGTCAGGTCAGCTCCCACACATCGGCTGTAAAAAAACGGGAGTTACAAGCGTCGGACAACTCGTCCACAATTTTCCCTTGCTGAATTTCGAGGGACCGTAACTCCGTTTCTAGGGGGTCTTGTGCGATTCCAGAGACCATTGGAATCAGCATGGGACCGTTTTTAAGATAGGCGGAAAAACAGAAAAACGATTCTCATCGTGAACACTGCCTTTAAATCGGGCAATTCAAGAAGAGAAAATTGAATTACACTCACTCATTCTTAAATTTAAAAAGGCAATATTCTGAAAATTCGTTAATTCGAAACTTTCTGACAATTGCCATTTCAATTTTTTGAGAACAAAATGCAATTGTTTTCTGAAAATGCAATATTCTTTCGTTTATTTGAAAATTAGTGTTGAATGACCATGTCTACTCGGCTCTCTATTTAAGGGATGAATTTCCAAATTCAGGCAACTCCGAAAAACACCCGAAAATTTAAGAAGTGTAACAAATGCCATTGTTTCTCAGATCATGATTGCTGCAGTTTTGAAACCGAAATCTCGAAGAATACAAGAAGCGTAATACGCAAAGACGTAATAACACAAACAAGTAATCAAGATGATATTAGTTAATGTCGCAATATAAAAAACGACTTATTGCATGAGGTGGAAACTCAATGTAAATCCCATTTTACCACATAGGCGGTGAATGTTGGGGTCAAAATGAGGATCACATGAAAAACACGAATTCGCACAGAAGCGGAATTGAATTTGGCGAGTCTAGCTTGAACTTCGATCGATACTGCAGTATGACTCATGTGCGCCAGTTCCTAGGTGTGTCGAACGCGGAGCCGACGGGAAACTGAAAGCCTGCACACTCATCGCGGTGCCGTCTCGGTTTTGCCGAGGAGCCGTGTTGTCGACGCTACCTCTTCATCAGATTGCGGAGCCGACATAAAGCTATCGCGGGGCCACTGCGTCACACACCACTTTTCCGCGATCGCGGAGCCGCCAATCAACTGCCGATACCCCATCGCGATACCCGCGAGAATCTCGGGGCTATCGCGAAACCAGCGGTACCAATTTTTTCAGAGGACAATACGTTCCCTACGTTTGCGGAGTACAAGGTTTGTTCGCAGTAATATGACTAGAAAATCTCCTGCATACAACTCTTCAGGAGTGGCTAGAAAGAATGTGCGACTCGAACTGCACCTCGTTTAATTGCAGGACAGGTAGAGGTAGCGGTAAGATTTCATATTTGAGGTGCGATTTTCTGTATGTCTGCCACGGTCAAGCGTGATTGTGTAATTCATCAAGGGTGGTGAGGGGTCGTAAAAACCTTAGTACAAAAATCAATGTTCCGAAGGGAGATGCTGTGCTTCTGTGGGCCAAATTCCGGTCCGCAATTGCGTCTCGAAACGCTTTGTGGCCGCACGCGCTCGAGTCAGTAGGGTTTTCAGCTCTCAACTTCTCTCTTTACTCAGGTCAGCTCGCATACATCGGAGGCAAAAGACGGAAGTTATAAGCCTCGGAAAACTCGTCCACCATGCTTCTCTAGCTCAATTTTCGAGGGACCACAACTCCCAGAAGGTCGTGTACGATTTCAGAGAAATCGTTGGAATCAGCATGAGACCGTTTTCAAGATGGGCTAAAAAACAGAAAAACGATTTTTATCGTGGATACTGCCTTTAAAAGTGAGAGAGGCTGAGAAAGAAGGGAAGAATGGAGTTATTGATCGGAAACTACCCTTCACTTCGTCTCTGTTGAGCTCGAAAGATGGTAAAAGGGGCGTGCCAAAGTGGCTTCTAATGCAGGCGCCCCAGGATGGCTTCCTCCTATATCTCGCTTATTCGGAGGAATCGAGAGCTCCCACTTGGCAGGTGTTATATAGGGTAGGACTGCTTTACAATTACGTGGAAATCTCAGATTTCGTCCCTGAGCTTGGACTGTGCCTTTAACGATGGAGGTGCGAGAGCAGATAATTAGGTGTGTGCGAAGGTGCGAACCACGCTAATGACGGGCTCCTTAATTATATTCGTACAAGTGTATACGAATCCCTCAGGCTACATGTAGGACCAAGAATACTAGAGAAATGACGAACCCACTGGATCTATGGGATGGTCTTCAAAACCCTTACGTTGAGCTGGGTGGTAGCCTACGGTGCCGCGATTTCTAAAAAACATGCCAACTCAAATTTGTGAAGTCATCAGAGTTGGGAGTGGATGATAATCTTGCTGTCCATGTGAGCCTCTCTCGTTTCGCCTGAATCCAAAGTCGTAATCTTCAATTTCTTGGCTAGCTGGCACATAATCTGGACATTAATTTTATTAGTGCTATCTGAGGTGTGTTATTCAGAGATATTCATACAGGTTAGCGGCACTATAGATGTGTTGATGAGCTCTAACAATAAGGTGCAATTCTTGACTAGTGAAACGGAAACAGGCCAACGCTGATATGGAAGTTGTGCAATTCCATGTGTACCCTTGTTTTCGAAGTTGACTTTCACGGGGGAGATCCCGATACACTTTTATTTGCAATGAAGGATCACTTATTTGCAGCTGTACAATCATTTAGACAAGTGCATTTATAGTTTTGAAATAGTGAAAAAACAGAAAATTTTTGAAAAAAACTGCTAGAAATAAATCTTGCGGGGAAATTCGTTAAGGAGTATTGTATACTGGAGAAAACAAGTGGCCAAATGTGCAGAAGGGTGCCCGCAACTATCTATCGGTCTAGTTATCCTAAGAAAATAGGGTGCCTTTATAGGAATGAAACGCACTGTAGTATACTTGCTTCCCAGATAAGTTCTAATAATACGATCGAATAAATTTTTCGCTACCGTGTCAGAATGGTTTGAGCTGCAAGTGGTTTCCAGAGATCAAGTAGATGGAATGTGTGGGATCCAGTTAGGAGTGCGCCAAACGCCGGGGAGGGTGTACGGGACCCAACTGGAAGTGCGCCACGCGCCGTGCAAAGTGTGCGGGACCCAACTGGAAGTGCGCCACGCGCCACGGAAAGTGTGTGGGACCCAAATGGAAGTGCGCCACGCACCCCGGAAAGTGTGCGGGACCCGACTGGAAGTGCGCCATGCGCCATGGAAAGTGTGCGGGACCCGACTCGGAGTGCGCCACGCGCCACGGAAAGTGTGCGGGACCCGACTGGAAGTGCGCCACGCGCCATGAAAAGTGTGTGGGACTCAATTGGAAGTGCGCCACGCGCCGTGGAAAGTGTGCGGAACCCGACTGGAAGTGCGCCATGCGCCATGGAAAGTGTGCGGGACCCGACTAAAAGTGCGCCATGCGCCGTGGAAAGTGTGTGTGGGACCCAACTGGAAGTGCGCCACGCGCCATGAAAAGTGTGTGGGACCCGACTGGAAATGCGCCACGCGCCGTGGAAAGTTTGCGGGACCCGACTGGAAGTGCGCCATGCGCCATGGAAAATGTGCGGGACCCGACTGGAAGTGCGCCACGCGCCATGAAAAGTGTGTGGGACCCGACTGGAAATGCGCCATGCGCCATGGAAAATGTGCGGGACCCGACTGGAAGTGCGCCACGCGCCATGAAAAGTGTGTGGGACCCGACTGGAAATGCGCCACGCGCCGTGGAAAGTTTACGGGACCCGACTGGAAGTGCGCCATGCGCCATGGAAAGTGTGCGGAACCCGACTGGAAGTGCGCCATGCGCCATGGAAAGTGTGCGGGACCCGACTAAAAGTGCGCCATGCGCCGTGGAAAGTGTGTGGGACCCAACTGGAAGTGCGCCATGCGCCATGAAAAGTGTGTGGGCCCCAATTGGAAGTGCGCCACGCGCCGTGGAAAGTGTGCGGGACCCAACTGGAAGTGCGCCACGCGCCATGAAAAGTGCGTGGGACCCAATTGGAAGTGCGCCACGCGCCATGAAAAGTGCGTGGGACCCAATTGGAAGTGCGCCACGCGCCGTGTAAAGTGTGCGAGACCCCACTGGAAGTGCGCCACGCGCCGTGGAGAGTGTGCGAGACCCAACTGGAAGTGCGCCATGCGCCGTGGAAAGTGTGTGGGACCCAACTGGAAGTGCGCCATGCGCCGTGGAAAGTGTGCGGGACCCAACTGGAAGTGCGCCACGCGCCGTGGAAAGTGTGCGGAACCCGACTGGAAGTGCGCCACGCGCCGTGGAAAGTGTGCGGAACCCGACTGGAAGTGCGCCATGCGCCATGGAAAGTGTGCGGGACCCGACTAAAAGTGCGCCATGCGCCGTGGAAAGTGTGTGGGACCCAACTGGAAGTGCGCCATGCGCCATGAAAAGTGTGTGGGACCCAATTGGAAGTGCGCCACGCGCCGTGGAATGTGTGTGGGACCCAATTGGAAGTGCGCCACGCGCCATGAAAAGTGTGTGGGACCCAACTGGAAGTGCGCCACGCGCCATGAAAAGTGTGTGGGACCAATTGGAAGTGTGCCATGCGCCATGGAGTGTGCGGGACCCAACTGGAAGTGCGCCACGCGCCGTGGAAAGTTTGCGGGACCCGACTGGAAGTGCGCCATGCGCCATGGAAAGTGTGCGGGACCCGACTGGAAGTGCGTCATGAGCCGCGGGAAGTGTGTGGGACCCAAATGGAAGTGCGCCACGCACCCCGGAAAGTGTGCGGGACCCGACTGGAAGTGCGCCATGCGCCATGGAAAGTGTGCGGGACCCGACTCGGAGTGCGCCACGCGCCGTGTAAAGTGTGCGAGACCCAACTGGAAGTGCGCCACGCGCCGTGCAAAGTGTGCGGGACCCAACTGGAAGTGCGCCACGCGCCACGGAAAGTGTGCGGGACCCGACTGGAAGTGCGCCACGCGCCATGAAAAGTGTGTGGGACCCGACTGGAAATGCGCCACGCGCCGTGGAAAGTTTGCGGGACCCGACTGGAAGTGCGCCATGCGCCATGGAAAGTGTGCGGGACCCGACTGGAAGTGCGCCACGCGCCGTGGAAAGTGTGCGGAACCCGACTGGAAGTGCGCCATGCGCCATGGAAAGTGTGCGGGACCCGACTAAAAGTGCGCCATGCGCCGTGGAAAGTGTGTGGGACCCAACTGGAAGTGCGCCATGCGCCATGAAAAGTGTGTGGGACCCAATTGGAAGTGCGCCACGCGCCGTGGAAAGTGTGTGGGACCCAATTGGAAGTGCGCCACGCGCCGTGGAAAGTGTGCGGGACCCAACTGGAAGTGCGCCACGCGCCATGAAAAGTGCGTGGGACCCAATTGGAAGTGCGCCACGCGCCGCGTAAAGTGTGCGAGACCCCACTGGAAGTGCGCCACGCGCCGTGGAAAGTGTGCGAGACCCAACTGGAAGTGCGCCATGCGCCGTGGAAAGTGTGTGGGACCCAACTGGAAGTGCGCCATGCGCCGTGGAAAGTGTGCGGGACCCAACTGGAAGTGCGCCACGCGCCGTGGAAAGTGTGCGGAACCCGACTGGAAGTGCGCCACGCGCCGTGGAAAGTGTGCGGAACCCGACTGGAAGTGCGCCATGCGCCATGGAAAGTGTGTGGGACCCGACTGGAAATGCGCCATGCGCCATGGAAAATGTGCGGGACCCGACTGGAAGTGCGCCACGCGCCATGAAAAGTGTGTGGGACCCAACTGGAAGTGCGCCACGCGCCATGAAAAGTGTGTGGGACCCAATTGGAAGTGCGCCACGCACAATGAAAAGTGTGTGGGACCCAACTGGAAGTGCGCCACGAGCCATGAAAAGTGTGTGGGACCCAATCGGAAGTGCGCCATGCGCCATGGAAAGTGTGCGGGACCCGACTGGAAGTGCGCCACGCGCCGTGGAAAGTTTGCGGGACCCGACTGGAAGTGCGCCATGCGCCATGGAAAGTGTGCGGGACCCGACTGGAAGTGCGCCACGCGCCATGAGAAGTGTGTGGGACTCAATTGGAAGTGCGCCACGCGCCGTGGAAAGTGTGCGGAACCCGACTGGAAGTGCGCCATGCGCCATGAAAAGTGTGTGGGACCCAATCGGAAGTGCGCCATGCGCCATGGAAAGTGTGCGGGACCCGACTGGAAATGCGCCATGCGCCATGGAAAGTGTGCGGGACCCGACTGGAAGTGCGCCACGCGCCGTGGAAAGTGTGCGGGACCCGACTGGAAGTGCGCCATGCGCCATGGAAAGTATGCGGGACCCGACTGGAAGTGCGCCACGCGCCGTGGAAAGTGTGCGGGACCCGACTGGAAGTGCGCCATGCGCCATGAAAAGTGTGTGGGACCAAACTGGAAGTGCGCCACGAGCCATGAAAAGTGTGTGGGACCCAATCGGAAGTGCGCCATGCGCCATGGAAAGTGTGCGGGACCCGACTGGAAGTGCGCCACGCGCCGTGGAAAGTTTGCGGGACCCCACTGGAAGTGCGCCACGCGCCACGGAAAGTGTGTGAGACCCAACTGGAAGTGCGCCACGCGCCATGAAAAGTGTGTGGGACCCGACTGGAAATGCGCCACGCGCCGTGGAAAGTTTACGGGACCCCACTGGAAGTGCGCCACGCGCCACGGAAAGTGTGTGAGACCCAACTGGAAGTGCGCCACGCGCCACGGAAAGTGTGTGAGACCCAACTGGAAGTGCGCCACGCGCCATGAAAAGTGTGTGGGACCCGACTGGAAATGCGCCACGCGCCGTGGAAAGTTTACGGGACCCGACTGGAAGTGCGCCATGCGCCATGGAAAGTGTGCGCGACTCAACTGGAAGTGCGCCACGCGCCACGAAAAGTGTGTGGGACCCAATTGGAAGTGCGCCACGCGCCGTGGAAAGTGTGCGGGACCCGACTGGAAGTGCGCCACGCGCCATGAAAAGTGTGTGGGACCCAACTGGAAGTGCGCCACGCGCCATGAAAAGTGTGTGGGACCAATTGGAAGTGCGCCACGCGCCATGGAGTGTGCGGGACCCGACTGGAAGTGCGCCACGCGCCGTGGAAAGTTTGCGGGACCCGACTGGAAGTGCGCCATGCGCCATGGAAAGTGTGCGCGACTCAACTGGAAGTGCGCCACGCGCCACGGAAAGTGTGTGGGACCCAACTGGAAGTGCGCCATGCGCCGCGGAAAGTGTGTGGGACCCGATTGGAAGTACGCCACGCGCCATGAAAAGTGTGTGGGACCCAATTGGAAGTGCGCCACGCGCCATGAAAAGTGTGTGGGACCCAACTGGAAGTGCGCCACGCGCCATGAAAAGTGTGTGGGACCCGACTGGAAGTGCGCCACGCGCCGTGGAAAGTGTGCGGGGCCCAACTGGAAGTGCGCCACGCGCCACGGAAAGTGTGTGGGACCCAACTGGAAGTGCGCCACCCGCCATGAAAAGTGCGTGGGACCCAATTGGAAGTGCGCCACGCGCCGTGTAAAGTGTGCGAGACCCAACTGGAAGTGCGCCACGCGCCGTGGAAAGTGTGCGAGACCCAATTGGAAGTGCGCCACGCGCCGTGGAAAGTGTGCGGGACCCAACTGGAAGTGCGCCATGCGCCGTGGAAAGTGTGCGGGACCCAACTGGAAGTGCGCCACGCGCCGTGGAAAGTGTGCGGAACCCGACTGGAAGTGCGCCACGCGCCGTGGAAAGTGTGCGGAACCCGACTGGAAGTGCGCCATGCGCCATGGAAAGTGTGCGGGACCCGACTGGAAGTGCGCCACGCGCCATGAAAAGTGTGTGGGACCAATTGGAAGTGTGCCATGCGCCATGGAGTGTGCGGGACCCAACTGGAAGTGCGCCACGCGCCGTGGAAAGTGTGTGGGACCCAACTGGAAGTGCGCCACGCGCCATGAAAAGTGTGTGGGACCCAATTGGAAGTGCGCCACGCGCCGTGGAAAGTGTGCGGGACCCGACTGGAAGTGCGCCATGCGCCATGGAAAGTGTGCGAGACCCAATTGGAAGTGCGCCACGCGCCGTGGAATGTGTGCGAGACCCAATCGGAAGTGCGCCATGCGCCATGGAAAGTGTGCGGGACCCGACTGGAAATGCGCCATGCGCCATGGAAAGTGTGCGGGACCCGACTGGAAGTGCGCCACGCGCCGTGGAAAGTGTGCGGGACATAGCTGGAAGTGCGCCACGGGTCATGGAGAGTGTGAGGGACCCAACTGGAAGTGCGCCACTCGCCATGGAAAGTGTGCGGGACCCGACTGGAAGTGCGCCACGGGCCGTGGAGAGTGTGAGGGACCCGACTGGAAGTGCGCTACGGGCCGAACAAAGTGTGCGGGACCCAACTGGATGTGTGCCACACGCCGTGGAGAGTGTGAGGGACCCGACTGGAAGTGCGCTACGCGCCATGGAAAGTGTGCGGGACCCGACTGGAAGTGCGCCACGCGCCGTGGAAAGTGTGCGGGACCCGACTGGAAGTGCGCCATGCGCCATGGAAAAGGTGCGCGACTTAACTGGAAGTGCGCCACGCGCCACGGAAAGTGTGTGGGACCCAACTGGAAGTGCGCCACGCGCCATGAAAAGTGTGCGGGGCCCAACTGGAAGTGCGCCACGCGCCGTGGAAAGTGTGCGGGACCCAACTGGAAGTGCGCCACGAAAAGTGTGTGGGACCCAATTGGAAGTGCGCCACGCGCCATGGAAAGTGTGCGGGACCCGACTGGAAATGCGCCATGCGCCATGGAAAGTGTGCGGGACCCGACTGGAAGTGCGCCACGCGCCGTGGAAAGTGTGCGGGACCCGACTGGAAGTGCGCCATGCGCCATGGAAAAGGTGCGCGACTTAACTGGAAGTGCGCCACGCGCCACGGAAAGTGTGTGGGACCCAACTGGAAGTGCGCCACGCGCCATGAAAAGTGTGTGGGACCCGACTGGAAGTGCGCCATGCGCCGTGGAAAGTGTGTGGGACCCAACTGGAAGTGCGCCATGCGCCGTGGAAAGTGTGCGGGACCCAACTGGAAGTGCGCCACGCGCCGTGGAAAGTGTGCGGAACCCGACTGGAAGGGCGCCACGCGCCGTGGAAAGTGTGCGGAACCCGACTGGAAGTGCGCCATGCGCCATGGAAAGTGTGCGGGACCCGACTAAAAGTGCGCCATGCGCCGTGGAAAGTGTGTGGGACCCGACTGGAAGTGCGCCATGCGCCATGGAAAGTGTGCGGGACCCGACTGGAAGTGCGTCATGAGCCGCGGGAAGTGTGCGAGACCCCACTGGAAGTGCGCCACGCGCCGTGGAGAGTGTGCGAGACCCAACTGGAAGTGCGCCATGCGCCATGGAAAGTGTGCGGGACCCGACTCGGAGTGCGCCACGCGCCGTGTAAAGTGTGCGAGACCCGACTGGAAGTGCGCCACGCGCCGTGCAAAGTGTGCGGGACCCAACTGGAAGTGCGCCACGCGCCACGGAAAGTGTGTGGGACCCAAATGGAAGTGCGCCACGCACCCCGGAAAGTGCGCGGGACCCGACTGGAAGTGCGCCATGCGCCATGGAAAGTGTGCGGGACCCGACTGGGAGTGCGCCATGCGCCATGGAAAGTGTGCGGGACCCGACTGGAAGTGCGCCACGCGCCATGAAAAGTGTGTGGGACCCGACTGGAAATGCGCCACGCGCCGTGGAAAGTTTGCGGGACCCGACTGGAAGTGCGCCATGCGCCATGGAAAGTGTGCGGGACCCGACTAAAAGTGCGCCATGCGCCGTGGAAAGTGTGTGGGACCCAACTGGAAGTGCGCCACGCGCCATGAAAAGTGTGTGGGACCCGACTGGAAATGCGCCACGCGCCGTGGAAAGTTTACGGGACCCCACTGGAAGTGCGCCACGCGCCACGGAAAGTGTGTGAGACCCAACTGGAAGTGCGCCACGCGCCATGAAAAGTGTGTGGGACCCGACTGGAAATGCGCCACGCGCCGTGTAAAGTGTGCGAGACCCCACTGGAAGTGCGCCACGCGCCGTGGAGAGTGTGCGAGACCCAACTGGAAGTGCGCCATGCGCCGTGGAAAGTGTGTGGGACCCAACTGGAAGTGCGCCATGCGCCATGGAAAGTGTGCGGGACCCGACTGGAAGTGCGCCACGCGCCGTGGAAAGTGTGCGGAACCCGACTGGAAGTGCGCCACGCGCCGTGGAAAGTGTGCGGGACCCAACTGGAAGTGCGCCATGCGCCATGGAAAGTGTGCGGGACCCGACTAAAAGTGCGCCATGCGCCGTGGAAAGTGTGTGGGACCAATTGGAAGTGTGCCATGCGCCATGGAGTGTGCGGGACCCAACTGGAAGTGCGCCACGCGCCGTGGAAAGTTTGCGGGACCCGACTGGAAGTGCGCCATGCGCCATGAAAAGTGTGTGGGACCCGACTGGAAGTGCGCCATGCGCCATGGAAAGTGTGTGAGACCCAACTGGAAGTGCGCCACGCGCCATGAAAAGTGTGTGGGACCCGACTGGAAATGCGCCACGCGCCGTGGAAAGTTTACGGGACCCGACTGGAAGTGCGCCATGCGCCATGGAAAGTGTGCGCGACTCAACTGGAAGTGCGCCACGCGCCACGGAAAGTGTGTGGAACCCGACTGGAAATGCGCCATGCGCCATGGAAAGTGTGCGGGACCCGACTGGAAGTGTGCCACGCGCCGTGGAAAGTGTGTGGGACCCAAATGGAAGTGCGCCACGCGCCACGGAAAGTGTGCGGGACCCGACTGGAAGTGCGCCACGCGCCATGAAAAGTGTGTGGGACCCGACTGGAAATGCGCCACGCGCCGTGGAAAGTTTACGGGACCCGACTGGAAGTGCGCCATGCGCCATGGAAAGTGTGCGGGACCCGACTCGGAGTGCGCCACGCGCCGTGTAAAGTGTGCGAGACCCAATTGGAAGTGCGCCACGCGCCATGAAAAGTGTGTGGGCCCCAATTGGAAGTGCGCCACGCGCCGTGGAAAGTGTGCGGGACCCAACTGGAAGTGCGCCACGCGCCATGAAAAGTGCGTGGGACCCAATTGGAAGTGCGCCACGCGCCATGAAAAGTGCGTGGGACCCAATTGGAAGTGCGCCACGCGCCGTGTAAAGTGTGCGAGACCCCACTGGAAGTGCGCCACGCGCCGTGGAGAGTGTGCGAGACCCAACTGGAAGTGCGCCATGCGCCGTGGAAAGTGTGTGGGACCCAACTGGAAGTGCGCCATGCGCCGTGGAAAGTGTGCGGGACCCAACTGGAAGTGCGCCACGCGCCGTGGAAAGTGTGCGGAACCCGACTGGAAGTGCGCCACGCGCCGTGGAAAGTGTGCGGAACCCGACTGGAAGTGCGCCATGCGCCATGGAAAGTGTGTGGGACCCGACTGGAAATGCGCCATGCGCCATGGAAAATGTGCGGGACCCGACTGGAAGTGCGCCACGCGCCATGAAAAGTGTGTGGGACCCGACTGGAAATGCGCCACGCGCCGTGGAAAGTTTACGGGACCCGACTGGAAGTGCGCCACGCGCCATGAAAAGTGTGTGGGACCCAATTGGAAGTGCGCCACGCACAATGAAAAGTGTGTGGGACCCAATCGGAAGTGCGCCATGCGCCATGGAAAGTGTGCGGGACCCGACTGGAAGTGCGCCACGCGCCGTGGAAAGTTTGCGGGACCCGACTGGAAGTGCGCCACGCGCCACGGAAAGTGTGTGAGACCCAACTGGAAGTGCGCCACGCGCCGTGTAAAGTGCGCGAGACCCGACTGGAAGTGCGCCACGCGCCGTGCAAAGTGTGCGGGACCCAACTGGAAGTGCGCCACGCGCCACGGAAAGTGTGTGGGACCCGACTGGAAGTGCGCCACGCGCCGTGGAAAGTTTGCGGGACCCGACTGGAAGTGCGCCATGCGCCATGGAAAGTGTGCGGGACCCGACTGGAAGTGCGCCACGCGCCATGGAAAATGTGCGGGACCCGACTGGAAGTGCGCCACGCGCCATGAAAAGTGTGTGGGACCCGACTGGAAATGCGCCACGCGCCGTGGAAAGTTTACGGGACCCGACTGGAAGTGCGCCATGCGCCATGGAAAGTGTGCGGGACCCGACTGGAAGTGCGCCATGCGCCATGGAAAGTGTGCGGGACCCGACTGGAAGTGCGCCATGCGCCATGGAAAGTGTGCGGGACCCGACTGGAAGTGCGCCATGCGCCATGGAAAGTGTGCGGGACCCGACTGGAAGTGCGCCATGCGCCATGGAAAGTGTGCGGGACCCGACTGGAAGTGCGCCATGCGCCGTGGAAAGTGTGTGGGACCCAACTGGAAGTGCGCCATGCGCCATGAAAAGTGTGTGGGACCCAATTGGAAGTGCGCCATGCGCCGTGGAAAGTGTGTGGGACCCAACTGGAAGTGCGCCATGCGCCATGAAAAGTGTGTGGGACCCAATTGGAAGTGCGCCACGCGCCATGGAAAGTGTGCGGGACCCGATTCGGAGTGCGCCACGCGCCGTGTAAAGTGTGCGAGACCCCACTGGAAGTGCGCCACGCGCCGTGGAGTGTGCGAGACCCAACTGGAAGTGCGCCATGCGCCGTGGAAAGTGTGTGGGACCCAACTGGAAGTGCGCCATGCGCCGTGGAAAGTGTGCGGGACCCAACTGGAAGTGCGCCACGCGCCGTGGAAAGTGTGCGGAACCCGACTGGAAGTGCGCCACGCGCCGTGGAAAGTGTGCGGAACCCGACTGGAAGTGCGCCATGCGCCATGGAAAGTGTGCGGGACCCGACTAAAAGTGCGCCATGCGCCGTGGAAAGTGTGTGGGACCCAACTGGAAGTGCGCCATGCGCCATGAAAAGTGTGTGGGACCCAATTGGAAGTGCGCCACGCGCCATGGAAAGTGTGCGGGACCCGATTCGGAGTGCGCCACGCGCCATGAAAAGTGTGCGGGACCCGACTAGAAGTGCGCCACGCGCCGTGGAAAGTGTGCGGAACCCGACTGGAAGTGCGCCATGCGCCATGGAGTGTGCGGGACCCAACTGGAAGTGCGCCACGCGCCGTGGAAAGTTTGCGGGACCCGACTGGAAGTGCGCCATGCGCCATGGAAAGTGTGCGGGACCCGACTGGAAGTGCGCCACGCGCCATGAAAAGTGTGTGGGACCCAAATGGAAGTGCGCCACGCGCCGTGGAAAGTGTGCGGGACCCGACTGGAAGTGCGCCATGCGCCATGGAAAGTGTGCGGGACCCGACTCGGAGTGCGCCACGCGCCGTGTAAAGTGTGCGAGACCCAACTGGAAGTGCGCCACGCGCCGTGCAAAGTGTGCGGGACCCAACTGGAAGTGCGCCACGCGCCACGGAAAGTGTGTGGGACCCAAATGGAAGTGCGCCACGCACCCCGGAAAGTGCGCGGGACCCGACTGGAAGTGCGCCATGCGCCATGGAAAGTGTGCGGGACCCGACTGGAAGTGCGCCATGCGCCATGGAAAGTGTGTGGGACCCAACTGGAAGTGCGCCATGCGCCGTGGAAAGTGTGTGGGACCCGACTGGAAATGCGCCACGCGCCGTGGAAAGTTTGCGGGACCCGACTGGAAGTGCGCCATGCGCCATGGAAAATGTGCGGGACCCGACTGGAAGTGCGCCACGCGCCATGAAAAGTGTGTGGGACCCGACTGGAAATGCGCCACGCGCCGTGGAAAGTTTACGGGACCCGACTGGAAGTGCGCCATGCGCCATGGAAAGTGTGCGGGACCCGACTGGGAGTGCGCCATGCGCCATGGAAAGTGTGCGGGACCCGACTGGAAGTGCGCCACGCGCCATGAAAAGTGTGTGGGACCCGACTGGAAATGCGCCACGCGCCGTGGAAAGTTTACGGGACCCGACTGGAAGTGCGCCATGCGCCATGGAAAGTGTGCGGGACCCGACTCGGAGTGCGCCACGCGCCACGGAAAGTGTGCGGGACCCGACTGGAAGTGCGCCACGCGCCATGAAAAGTGTGTGGGACCCGACTGGAAATGCGCCACGCGCCGTGGAAAGTTTACGGGACCCGACTGGAAGTGCGCCATGCGCCATGGAAAGTGTGCGGGACCCGACTAAAAGTGCGCCATGCGCCGTGGAAAGTGTGTGGGACCCAACTGGAAGTGCGCCATGCGCCATGAAAAGTGTGTGGGCCCCAATTGGAAGTGCGCCACGCGCCGTGGAAAGTGTGCGGGACCCAACTGGAAGTGCGCCATGAGCCGCGGGAAGTGTGCGAGACCCCACTGGAAGTGCGCCACGCGCTGTGGAAAGTGTGCGGGACCCAACTGGAAGCGCGCCACGCGCCGTGGAAAGTGTGCGGGACCCAACTGGAAATGCGCCACGCGCCGTGGAAAGTGTGCGCGACCCAACTGGAAGTGCGCCACGCACCGTGGAAAGTGTGCGGTACCCAACTGGAAATGCGCCACGCGGCGTGGAAAGTGCGTGGGACCCAACTGGAAGTGCGCGACGCGCCGTGGAAAGTGTGCGGGACCCGACTGCAAGTGCGCGACGCGCCGTGGAAAGTGTGCGGGACCCAACTGGAAGTGCGCCATGCGCCGTGGAAAGTGTGCGGAACCCGACTGGAAGTGCGCCATGCGCCGTGGAAAGTGTGTGGGACCCAACTGGAAGTGCGCCATGCGCCATGGAAAGTGTGCGGGACCCAACTGGAAGTGCGCCACGCGCCGTGGAAAGTGTGCGGGACCCGACTGGAAGTGCGCCACGCGCCATGAAAAGTGTGTGGGACCCAACTGGAAGTGCGCCACGCGCCATGAAAAGTGTGTGGGACCAATTGGAAGTGCGCCATGCGCCATGGAGTGTGCGGGACCCAACTGGAAGTGCGCCACGCGCCGTGGAAAGTTTGCGGGACCCGACTGGAAGTGCGCCATGCGCCATGGAAAGTGTGCGGGACCCGACTGGAAGTGCGTCATGAGCCGCGGGAAGTGTGTGGGACCCAAATGGAAGTGCGCCACGCACCCCGGAAAGTGTGCGGGACCCGACTCGGAGTGCGCCACGCGCCACGGAAAGTGTGCGGGACCCGACTGGAAGTGCGCCACGCGCCATGAAAAGTGTGTGGGACTCAATTGGAAGTGCGCCACGCGCCGTGGAAAGTGTGCGGAACCCGACTGGAAGTGCGCCATGCGCCATGGAAAGTGTGCGGGACCCGACTAAAAGTGCGCCATGCGCCGTGGAATGTGTGTGGGACCCAACTGGAAGTGCGCCATGCGCCATGAAAAGTGTGTGGGCCCCAATTGGAAGTGCGCCACGCGCCGTGGAAAGTGTGCGGGACCCAACTGGAAGTGCGCCACGCGCCATGAAAAGTGCGTGGGACCCAATTGGAAGTGCGCCACGCGCCATGAAAAGTGCGTGGGACCCAATTGGAAGTGCGCCACGCGCCGTGTAAAGTGTGCGAGACCCCACTGGAAGTGCGCCACGCGCCGTGGAGAGTGTGCGAGACCCAACTGGAAGTGCGCCATGCGCCGTGGAAAGTGTGTGGGACCCAACTGGAAGTGCGCCACGCGCCGTGGAAAGTGTGCGGAACCCGACTGGAAGTGCGCCACGCGCCGTGGAAAGTGTGCGGAACCCGACTGGAAGTGCGCCATGCGCCATGGAAAGTGTGCGGGACCCGACTGGAAGTGCGCCATGCGCCGTGGAAAGTGTGTGGGACCCAACTGGAAGTGCGCCATGCGCCGTGGAAAGTGTGCGGGACCCAACTGGAAGTGCGCCACGCGCCGTGGAAAGTTTGCGGGACCCGACTGGAAGTGCGCCATGCGCCATGGAAAGTGTGCGGGACCCGACTGGAAGTGCGCCACGCGACATGGAAAGTGTGCGGGACCCAACTGGAAGTGCGCCACGCGCCGCGAAAAGTGCGCGGGACCCGACTGGAAGTGCGCCATGCGCCGCGGAAAGTGTGTGGGACCCAATTGGAAGTGCGCCACGCGCCGTGGAAAGTGTGCGAGACCCAACTGCAAGTGCGCCATGCGCCATGGAAAGTGTGCGGGACCCGACTGGAAGGGCGCCACGCGCCGTGGAAAGTGTGCGGGACCCGACTGGAAGTGCGCCATGCGCCGTGGAAAGTTTACGGGACCCGACTGGAAATGCGCCACGCGCCATGAAAAGTGCGTGGGACCCAATTGGAAGTGCGCCACGCGCCGTGGAAAGTGTGCGGGACCCGACTGGAAGTGCGCCATGCGCCATGGAAAAGGTGCGCGACTTAACTGGAAGTGCGCCACGCGCCACGGAAAGTGTGTGGGACCCAACTGGAAGTGCGCCACGCGCCATGAAAAGTGTGTGGGACCAATTGGAAGTGCGCCATGCGCCATGGAGTGTGCGGGACCCGACTGGAAGTGCGCCACGCGCCGTGGAAAGTTTGCGGGACCCGACTGGAAGTGCGCCACGCGCCGTGTAAAGTGCGCGGGACCCGACTGGAAGTGCGCCACGCGCTGTGGAAAGTGTGCGGGACCCGAATGGAAGTGCGCCATGCGCCGCGGAAAGTGTGTGGGACCCAACTGGAAGTGCGCCATGCGCCATGGAAAGTGTGCGGGACCCGACTGGAAGTGCGCCACGCGCCATGAAAAGTGTGTGGGACCCGACTGGAAATGCGCCACGCGCCGTGGAAAGTTTGCGGGACCCGACTGGAAGTGCGCCATGCGCCATGGAAAATGTGCGGGACCCGACTGGAAGTGCGCCACGCGCCATGAAAAGTGTGTGGGACCCGACTGGAAATGCGCCACGCGCCGTGGAAAGTTTACGGGACCCGACTGGAAGTGCGCCATGCGCCATGGAAAGTGTGCGGGACCCGACTCGGAGTGCGCCACGCGCCGTGGAAAGTGTGCGGAACCCGACTGGAAGTGCGCCACGCGCCGTGGAAAGTGTGTGGGACCCAACTGGAAGTGCGCCACGCGCCGTGGAAAGTGTGCGGAACCCGACTGGAAGTGCGCCATGCGCCATGGAAAGTGTGCGGGACCCGACTAAAAGTGCGCCATGCGCCGTGGAAAGTGTGCGGGACCCGACTGGAAGTGCGCCATGCGCCGTGGAAAGTGTGTGGGACCCAACTGGAAGTGCGCCATGCGCCGTGGAAAGTGTGCGGGACCCAACTGGAAGTGCGCCACGCGCCATGAAAAGTGCGTGGGACCCAACTGGAAGTGCGCCACGCGCCGTGGAAAGTGTGCGGAACCCGACTGGAAGTGCGCCACGCGCCGTGGAAAGTTTGCGGGACCCGACTGGAAGTGCGCCATGCGCCATGGAAAGTGTGCGGGACCCGACTGGAAGTGCGCCATGCGCCGTGGAAAGTGTGTGGGACCCAACTGGAAGTGCGCCATGCGCCGTGGAAAGTGTGCGGGACCCAACTGGAAGTGCGCCACGCGCCATGGAAAGTGTGAGGGACCCAACTGAAAGTGCGCCACGCGCCATAGAAAGTGTGCGGGACCCGACTGGAAGTGCGCCACGCGCCATGGAAAGTGTGCGGGACATAACTGGAAGTGCGCCACGCGCCATGGAAAGTGTGCGGGACTCAACTGGAAATGCGCCACGCGCCGTGTGTAGTGTGTTTGGGACCCAACTGGAAATGTGCCACGCGCCGTGGAGAGTGTGAGGGACCCGACTGGAAGTGCGCTACGCGCCATGGAAAGTGTGCGGGACCAGACTGGAAGTGCGCCACGAGCCGTGAAAAGTGTGAGGGACCTCACTGGAAGTGCGCTACGCGCCATGGAAAGTGTGAGGGACCCGACTGGAAGTGCGCTACGCGCCATGGAAAGTGTGCGGGACCTCACTGGAAGTGCGCTACGCGCCATGGAAAGTGTGCGGGACCCAACTGGAAATGCGCCACGCGCCGTGTACAGTGTGCGCGACCAGACTGGAAGTGCGCCACGCGCCATGGAAAGTGTGAGGGACCCGACTGGAAGTGCGCTACGCGCCATGGAAAGTTTGCGGGACCCAACTGGAAAAGTGCCACGCGCCATGGAAAGTGTGCGGGACCCGACTGGAAGTGCGCCACGGGCCGCGGAGAGTGTGAGGGACCCGACTGGAAGGGCGCTACGGGCCGAACAAAGTGTGCGGGACCCAACTGGATGTGTGCCACGCGCCGTGGAAAGTGTGCGGACCCAACTGGAAGTGCGCCACGCGCCATGAAAAGTGTGTGGGACCCGACTGGAAGTGCGCCACGCGCCGTGGAAAGTGTGCGGGACCCGACTGGAAGTGCGCCATGCGCCGTGGAAAGTGTGTGGGACCCAACTGGAAGTGCGCCACACGCCGTGGAAAGTGTGCAGGCCCCGACTGTAAGTGCGCGGCGCGCCGTGGAAGGTGTGTGGGGCCCAATTGGAAGTGCGCCCTGCGCCGCGGAAAGTGTGCGGGACCCGACTGGAAGTGCGCCATGCGCCGTGGAAAGTGTGTGGGACCCAACTGGAAGTGCGCCACGCGCCGTGGAAAGTGTGCGGGACCGGAATGGAAGTGCGCAACGCGACGTGGAAAATGTGTGGTACCCAAGAAGAAGTGCGTCACGCGGAGTGCGAAATGTGCGCGAACCATCTGGGAGTGCTCCACGCGCCGTTGAAAGTGTACGGAACCAAACTGGAAGTGCGCCACGCGCCGTGGAAAGTGTTTGGGACCTGACTGGAAGTGCGCCACTCGCTGTGCAAAGTTTGCGCGACCCAACTGGAAGGAAGTGCGCCACGCGCCGTGGAGAGTGTGCGGGACCTGACTGGAGGTGCGCCAAGCGCCGTGGAAAGTGTGTGGGACCCAACTGGAAGTGCGCCACGCGCCGTGGAAACTGTGCGAGACCCAACTGCAAGTGCGCCACGCACTGTGGAAAGTGTGCGGGACCCGAATGGAAGTGCGCCATGCGCCGCGGAAAGTGTGTGGGACCCGATTGGAAGTGCGCCACGCGCCATGAAAAGTGTGTGGGACCCAATTGGAAGTGCGCCACGCGCCATGAAAAGTGTGTGGGACCCAACTGGAAGTGCGCCACGCGCCGTGGAAAGTTTGCGGGACCCCACTGGAAGTGCGCCACGCGCCGTGGAAAGTTTGCGGGACCCCACTGGAAGTGCGCCACGCGCCACGGAAAGTTTGCGGGACCGCTCTGGAAGTGCGCCACGCGCCACGGAAAGTGTGTGAGACCCAACTGGATGTGTGCCACGCGCCGTGGAGAGTGTGCGGGACCCGACTGGAAGTGCGCCACGCGCCGTGGAAAGTGTGCGGGACCCGACTGGAAGTGCGCCATGCGCCATGGAAAAGGTGCGCAACTTAACTGGAAAGGCGCCACGCGCCACGGAAAGTGTGTGGGACCCAATTTGAAGTGCGCCACGCGCCATGAAAAGTAAGTGGAACCCGACTGGAAATGCGCCATGCGCCATGGAAAGTGTGCGGGACCCGACTGGAAGTGCGCCACGCGCCGTGGAAAGTGTGCGGGACCCGACTGGAAGTGCGCCATGCGCCATGAAAAGTGTGTAGGACCCAACTGGAAGTGCGCCACGCGTTGTGGAAAGTGTGCGGGACCCAACTGGAAGTGCGCCACGCGCCGTGGAAAGTGTGCGGGACCCGACTGCAAGTGCGCCACGCACTGTGGAAAGTGTGTGGGACCCGACTGGAAATGCGCCACGCGCCGTGGAAAGTTTACGGGACCCGACTGGAAGTGCGCCATGCGCCGTGGAAAGTTTACGGGACCCGACTGGAAGTGCGCCATGCGCCATGGAAAGTGTGTGGGACCCAACTGGAAGTGCGCCACGCGCCACGAAAAGTGTGCGGGCCCCGATTCGGAGTGCGCCACGCGCCGTGGAAAGTGTGCGAGACCCAACTGGAAGTGCGCCACGCGCCGTGGAAAGTGTGCGGGACCCAACTGGAAGTGCGCCACGCGCCATGAAGAGTGCGTGGGACCCAATTGGAAGTGCGCCACGCGCCATGAAAAGTGTGCGGAACTCAATTGGAAGTGCGCCACGCACTGTGGAAAGTGTGCGGGACCCGACTGGAAGTGCGCCATGCGCCGCGGAAAGTGTGTGGGACCCAATTGGAAGTGCGCCACGCGCCGTGGAAAGTGTGCGAGACCCAACTGCAAGTGCGCCACGCACTGTGGAAAGTGTGCGGGACCCAACTGGAAGTGCACCACGCGTCGTGGAAAGTGTGCGGGACCCACGTGGAAGTGCGCCACGCGCCGTGGAAAGTGTGCGGAACCCGACTGGAAGTGCGCCATGCGCCGTGGAAAGTGTGCGGGACCCAACTGGAAGTGCGCCATGCGCCATGGAAAGTGTGTGGGACCCGACTGGAAGTGCGCCACGCACCCCGGAAAGTGCGCGGGACCCGACTGGAAGTGCGCCATGCGCCATGGAAAGTGTGGGACCCAATTGGAAGCGCGCCATGAAAAGTGTGTGGGACCCGACTGGAAGTGCGCCACGCACCCCGGAAAGTGCGCGGGACCCGACTGGAAGTGCGCCACGCACCCCGGAAAGTGCGCGGGACCCGACTGGAAGTGCGCCATGCGCCATGGAAAGTGTGCGGGACCCGACTCGGAGTGCGCCACGCGCCGTGGAAAGTGTGCGGAACCCGACTGGAAGTGCGCCATGCGCCATGGAAAGTGTGTGGGACCCGACTGGAAGTGCGCCATGCGCCATGGAAAATGTGCGGGACCCGACTGGAAGTGCGCCACGCGCCATGAAAAGTGTGTGGGACCCGACTGGAAATGCGCCACGCGCCGTGGAAAGTTTACGGGACCCGACTGGAAGTGCGCCATGCGCCATGGAAAGTGTGCGGGACCCGACTGGAAGTGCGCCACGCGCCGTGGAAAGTTTACGGGACCCGACTGGAAGTGCGCCACGCGCCATGAAAAGTGTGTGGGACCCAATTGGAAGTGCGCCACGGGTCGTGGAGAGTGTGAGGGACCCAACTGAAAGTGCGCCACGCGCCATAGAAAGTGTACGGGACCAGACTGGAAGTGCGCCACGGGCCGTGAAAAGTGTGAGGGACCTCACTGGAAGTGCGCTACGCGCCATGGAAAGTGTGCGGGACCCAACTGGAAATGCGCCACGCGCCGTGTACAGTGTGCGCGACCAGACTGGAAGTGCGCCACGGGTCGTGGAGAGTGTGAGGGACCCAACTGGAAGTGCGCCACGCGCCGTGTAAAGTGTTTGGGACCCAACTGGAAGTGCGCCACGCGCCGTGGAAAGTGTGCGAGACCCAACTGGAAGTGCGCCATGCGCCGCGGAAAGTGTGTGGGACCCAACTGGAAGTGCGCCACGCGCCGTGGAAAGTGTGCGAGACCCAATTGGAAGTGCGCCACGCACCGTGGAAAGTGTGTGGGACCCAATCGGAAGTGCGCCACGCGCCGCGGAAAGTGTGCGGGACCCGACTGGAAGTGCGCCATGCGCCGCGGAAAGTGTGTGGGACCCAACTGGAAGTGCGCCACGCGCCGTGTAAAGTGTGCGGGACCCGACTGGAAGTGCGCCACGCGCCATGGAAAGTGTGCGGGACCCGACTGGAAGTGCGCCATGCGCCGCGGAAAGTGTGTGGGACCCAACTGGAAGTGCGCCACGCGCCGTGTAAAGTGTGCGGGACCCGACTGGAAGTGCGCCATGCGCCGCGGAAAGTGCATGGGACCCAACTGGAAGTGCGCCACGCGCCGTGTAAAGTGTGCGAGATCCAACTGGAAGTGCGCCACGCGCCGTGGAAAGTGTGCGAGACCCAACTGCAAGTCCGCCACGCGCCGTGTAAAGTGTGCGGGACCCGACTGGAAGTGCGCCATACGCCGCGGAAAGTGTGTGGGACCCAACTGGAAGTGCGCCACGCACTGTGGAAAGTGCGCGGGACCCGACTGGAAGTGCGCCATGCGCCGCGGAAAGTGTGTGGGACCCAACTGGAAGTGCGCCACGCGCCGTGTAAAGTGTGCGGGACCCGACTGGAAGTGCGCCATGCGCCGCGGAAAGTGTGTGGGACCCAACTGGAAGTGCGCCACGCGCCATGAAAAGTGTGTGGGACCCAACTGGAAGTGCGCCATGCGCCGCGGAAAGTGTGCGGGACCCGACTGGAAGTGCGCCACCCGCCGTGGAATGTGTGCGGAACCCAACTGGAAGTGCGCCACGCGCCGTGGAAAGTGTGCGGGACCCGACTGGAAGTGCGCCACGCGCCATGAAAAGTGTGTGGGACCCAATTGGAAGTGCGCCACGCGCCGTGTAAAGTGTGCGGGGCCCAACTGGAAGTGCGCCATGCGCCATGGAAAGTGTGCGGGACCCGACTGGAAGTGCGCCACGCGCCACGGAAAGTGTGTGGGACCCAACTGGAAGTGCGCCACGCGCCATGAAAAGTGTGTGGGACCAATTGGAAGTGCGCCATGCGCCATGGAGTGTGCGGGACCCGACTGGAAGTGCGCCATGCGCCATGGAAAGTGTGCGCGACTCAACTGGAAGTGCGCCACGCGCCACGGAAAGTGTGTGGGACCCAACTGGAAGTGCGCCACGCGCCTCGGAAACTGTGCGAGACCCAACTGCAAGTGCGCCACGCACTGTGGAAAGTGTGCGAGACCCGAATGGAAGTGCGCCATGCGCCGCGGAAAGTGTGTGGGACCCGATTGGAAGTGCGCCACGCGCCGTAGAAGTTTGCGGGACCCGACTGGAAGTGCGCCACGCGCCACGGAAAGTGTGCGGGAATTGACTGGAAGTGCGCCATGCGCCATGGAAAGTGTGCGGGACCCGACTAAAAGTGCGCCATGCGCCGTGGAATGTGTGTGGGACCCAACTGGAAGTGCGCCATGCGCCGTGGAAAGTGTGTGGGACCCAAATGGAAGTGCGCCATGCGCCGTGGAAAGTGTGCGGGACCCAACTGGAAGTGCGCCACGCGCCGTGGAAAGTGTGCGGAACCCGACTGGAAGTGCGCCACGCGCCGTGGAAAGTGTGCGGAACCCGACTGGAAGTGCGCCATGCGCCATGGAAAGTGTGCGGGACCCGACTGGAAGTGCGCCACGCGCCATGAAAAGTGTGTGGGACCCGACTGGAAATGCGCCACGCGCCGTGGAAAGTTTACGGGACCCGACTGGAAGTGCGCCATGCGCCATGGAAAGTGTGTGAGACCCAACTGGAAGTGCGCCACGCGCCACGGAAAGTGTGTGAGACCCAACTGGAAGTGCGCCACGCGCCATGAAAAGTGTGTGGGACCCGACTGGAAATGCGCCACGCGCCGTGGAAAGTTTACGGGACCCAACTGGAAGTGCGCCACGCGCCATGAAAAGTGTGTGGGACCCGACTGGAAATGCGCCACGCGCCGTGGAAAGTTTGCGGGACCCCACTGGAAGTGCGCCACGCACTGTGGAAAGTGTGCGGGACCCGAATGGAAGTGCGCCACGCGCCATGAAAAGTGTGTGGGACCCGACTGGAAGTGCGCCACGCGCCATGAAAAGTGTGTGGGACCCGACTGGAAGTGCGCCACGCGCCATGGAAAGTGTGTGGGACCCAACTGGAAGTGCCCACGCGCCGTGGAAAGTGTGTGGGACCCAACTGAAAGTACGCGACGCGCCGTGGAAAGTGTGCGGGATCCAACTGGAAGTGCGCCACGCGCCGTGGAAAGTGTGTGGGACTCGACTGGAAGAGCGCGACGCGCCGTGGAATGTGTGCGGGACCCGACTGGAAGTGCGCCACGCGCCGTGGAAAGTGTGCGGGACCCGACTGGAAGTGCGCCACGCGCCGTGGAAAGTGTGCGAGACCCAATCGGAAGTGCGCCATGCGCCATGGAAAGTGTGCGGGACCCGACTGGAAATGCGCCATGCGCCATGGAAAGTGTGCGGGACCCGACTGGAAGTGCGCCACGCGCCGTGGAAAGTGTGCGGGACCCGACTGGAAGTGCGCCACGCGCCGTGGAAAGTGTGTGGGAATCGACTGGAAGTGCGCCACGCGCCATGGAAAGTGAGTGGGACCCAACTGGAAGTGCGCGACGCGCCGTGGAAAGTGTGTGGGACCCGACTGGAAATGCGCCACGCGCCGTGGAAAGTGTGCGGGACCCGACTGGAAGTGCGCCATGCGCCATGGAAAGTGTGCGCGACTCAACTGGAAGTGCGCCACGCGCCACGGAAAGTGTGTGGGACCCAACTGGAAGTGCGCCACGCGCCATGAAAAGTGTGTGGGACCCAATCGGAAGTGCGCCATGCGCCGCGGAAAGTGTGCGGGACCCGACTAAAAGTGCGCCATGCGCCGTGGAAAGTGTGCGGGGCCCAACTGGAAGTGCGCCACGCGCCACGGAAAGTGTGTGGGACCCAACTGGAAGTGCGCCACGCGCCGTGTAAAGTGTGCGAGACCCAACTGGAAGTGCGCCACGCGCCGTGGAAAGTGTGCGAGACCCAATTGGAAGTGCGCCACGCGCCGTGGAAAGTGTGCGGGACCCAACTGGAAGTGCGCCACGCGCCATGAAAAGTGCGTGGGACCCAATTGGAAGTGCGCCACGCGCCGTGAAAAGTGTGCGGGATCCGACTGGATGTGCGCTACGCGCCGTGGGAGGTGTGCTGGACACGATTGGAAACGCGCCATGCGCCGTGGAAAGTGTGCGGGACCCAACTGGAAGTGCGACATGCGCCGTGGAAGGTGTGCGGGACCCAACTGGAAGTGCGCTACGCGCCGTGGAAAGTATGCGGGACCCGATTGGATGTGCGCCACGCGCCGCGGGAAGTGTGCGAGATCCGACTGGATGTGCGCTACGCGCCGTGGGAAGTGTGCGGGACCCGACTGGAAGTGCGCCACGCGCCGTGGAAAGTGTGCGGGACCCAACTGGAAGTGCGCCACGCGCCGTGGAAAGTGTGCGGAACCCGACTGGAAGGGCGCCACGCGCCGTGGAAAGTGTGCGGAACCCGACTGGAAGTGCGCCATGCGCCATGGAAAGTGTGCGGGACCCGACTGGAAGTGCGCCACGCGCCGTGGAAAGTGTGCGGAACCCGACTGGAAGTGCGCCACGCGCCGTGGAAAGTGTGCGGAACCCGACTGGAAGTGCGCCATGCGCCATGGAGTGTGCGGGACCCGACTGGAAGTGCGCCACGCGCCGTGGAAAGTGTGTGGGACCCGACTGGAAATGCGCCACGCGCCGTGGAAAGTTTACGGGACCCAACTGGAAGTGCGCCACGCGCCATGAAAAGTGTGTGGGACCCGACTGGAAATGCGCCACGCGCCGTGGAAAGTTTACGGGACCCGACTGGAAGTGCGCCACGCGCCATGAAAAGTGTGTGGGACCCAATTGGAAGTGCGCCACGCGCCGTGGAAAGTGTGTGGGAATCGACTGGAAGTGCGCCACGCGCTGTGGAAAGTGTGCGGGACCCAACTGGAAGTGCGCCACGCGCCGTGGAAAGTGTGCGGGACCCGATTTGAACCGCCACGCGCCGTGAAAAGCGCTTGGGACCCAATTGTAAGCGCGCCACGCGCCATGGAAAGTGTGCCGGATCCGACTGGAAGTGCGCCATGCGCCGCTGGAAGTGTGCGCGACCAAACTGGAAGTGCGCCATGCGCCGTGGAAAAAGTGCAGGACCCAACTGGAAGTGCGCGACGCGCCGTGGAAAGTGTGCGGGACCCAAATGGAAGTGCGCCACGCGCCGTGGAAAGTGTGGAACCCGACTGGGAAGGCGCCACTCGCCGTGGAAAGTGTGAGGGACCCGACTGCAAGTGCGCCATGCGTCTTGAAAAGTGTGCGGGACCCGACTGGAAGTGCGCCAAGCGCCGTGGAAAGTGTGTGGGACCCAACTGATAGTCGCTACGCGTCGTGGAAAGTGTGCGGGATCTGACTGGAAGTGCGCCACGCGCCGTGGAGAGTGTGCGGGACCCGACTGCAAGTGCACCATGCGTCATGAAAAGTGTGCGGGACCTGACTGGAAGTGCGCCAAGCGCCGTGGAAAGTGTGTGGGGCCCAACTGGAAGTGCGCCACGCGCCGTGGATAGTGTGTTTGGGACCCAACTGGAAATGCGCCACGCGCCGTGTAAAGTGTGCGGGACCAGACTGGAAGTGCGCCACGGGTCGTGGAGAGTGTGAGGGACCCAACTGAAAGTGCGCCACGCGCCATAGAAAGTGTGCGGGACCCGACTGGAAGTGCGCCACGCGCCATGGAAAGTGTGCGGGACATAACTGGAAGTGCGCCACGCGGCAAAGAAAGTGTACGGGACCAGACTGGAAGTGCGCCACGGGCCGTGAAAAGTGTGTGGGACCCATCTGGGAGTGTGCCACGCGCCGTGTAAAGTGTGCGCGACCCAACTGAAAGTGCGCCACGCGCCATGGAAAGTGTGCGGGACCCGACTGTAAGTGCGCTACGGGCCGTGAAAAGTGGGAGGGACCCGACTGGAAGTGCGCTACGCGCCATGGAAAGTGTGCGGGACACAACTGGAAGTGCGCCACGCGCCATGGAAAGAGTGCGGGACTAGACTGGAAGTGCGCCACAAGTCGTGAAGAGTGTGAGGGACCCAACTGGAAGTGCGCCACGCGCCATGAAAAGTGTGCGGGACCCGACTGGAAGTGCGCCATGCGCCGCGGAAAGTGTGTGGGACCCGACTTGAAGTGCGCCACGCGCCGTGGAAAGTGTGCGGGACCTGACTGAAAGCGCGCCACTCGCCCTGAAAGTGTGCGGGCACCGACTGGAAGTGCGCCACGCGCCGTGAAAACTGTGCGGGACCGCACTGGAAGTGCGCCACGCTCTTTGGAAAGTGTGCGGGACCCGACTTGAAGTGAGCTACGCGCCATGGAAAGTGTGCGGGGCCCGATGGGACGTACGCCACGCGCCGTGGAAAGTGTGTGGGACCCAACTGGAAGTGCGCCACGCGCCGTGGAAAGTGTGCGGGACCCGACTGGACGAGCGCCACGCGCAGTGGAAAGTGTGTGGGACCCGACTGGAAAGGCGCCAGACGCCGTGGAAAGTGTGCGGGACCCGACTGGAAGTGCGCCACGCGCCGTAGAAAGTGTGCGGGACCCAACTGGAAGTGCGCCACGCGCCGTGGAAAGTGTGCGGGACCCGACCGGAAGTGCGCCACGCGCCCTGGAAAGTGTGCGGGACCCGACCGGAAATGCGCCACGCGCCGTGGAAAGGGTGCGGGACCTGACTGGAAGTGCGCCACGCGCCGTAGAAAGTGTGCAAAACCCGACTGGAAGTGCGCCATGCGCCATGGAAAGTGTGCGGGACCCTACTAGAAGTGCGCCACACGCCGTGAAAAGTGTGCGGGACCCGAATGGAAATGCGCCACGCGCCGTGGAAAGTGAGCGCGACCCGAATGGAAGTGCGCCACGCGCCATGGAAAGTGTGCGGGACCCGACTGGAAGTACGCCACGCGCTGTGGAAAGTGTGCGGGACCCGACTGGAAGTGCGCCACAAACCGAGGAAAGTGTGCGGGACCCAACTGAAAGTGCGCCACGCGCCGTGAAAGTGTGCGGGACCCGAATGGAAGTGCGCCATGCGCCATGGAAAGTGTGCGGGACCCGACTGGAAGTGCGCCACGCGCCGTGGAAAGTTTGCGGGACCCGACTGGAAGTGCGCCACGCGCCACGGAAAGTGTGTGGGACCAATTGGAAGTGCGCCATGCGCCATGGAGTGTGCGGGACCCGACTGGAAGTGCGCCACGCGCCGTGGAAAGTTTGCGGGACCCGACTGGAAGTGCGCCATGCGCCATGGAAAGTGTGCGCGACTCAACTGGAAGTGCGCCACGCGCCACGGAAAGTGTGTGGGACCCAATTTGAAGTGCGCCACGCGCCATGAAAAGTGTGTGGGACCCGACTGGAAATGCGCCACGCGCCGTGGAAAGTTTGCGGGACCCGACTGGAAGTGCGCCACGCACCCCGGAAAGTGCGCGGGACCCGACTGGAAGTGCGCCATGCGCCATGGAAAGTGTGCGGGACCCGACTGGAAGTGCGCCATGCGCCATGGAAAGAGTGCGGAACCCGACTGGAAGGGCGCCATGCGCCGTGGGAAGTGTGCGGGACCCGACTGAACGTGCGCCACGCGCCGTGGAAAGTGTGCGGGACCCGACTGGAAGTGCGCCACGCGCCGTGGAAAGTGTGGGACCCAACTGGAAGTGCGCCACGCGCCGTGGAAAGTGTGCGGGACCCAACTGGAAGTGCGCCACGCGCCGTGGAAAGTGTGCGGGACCCGACTGGAAGTGCGCCACGCGCCGTGGAAAGTGTGTGGGACCCAACTGGAAGTGCGCCACGCGCCGTGGAAAGTGTGCGGGACCCGACTGGAAGTGCGCCAAGCGCCGTGGAAAGTGTGCGGGACCCAACTGGAAGTGCGCTACGCGCCGTGGGAGGTGTGCGGACCCGATTGGAAGCGCGCCACGCGCCGTGTAAAGTGTGCGGGAAACAACTGGAAGGGCGCTACGCGCCGTGGAAAGTGTGCGGGACCCGACTGGAAGTGCGCCACGCGCCGTGGAAAGTGTGCGGGACCCGACTGGAAGTGCGCCACGCGCCGTGGAGAGTGTGCGGGACCTGACTGGAAGTGCGCCAAGCGCCGTGGAAAGTGTGTGGGACCCAACTGGAAGTCGCTACGCGTCGTGGAAAGTGTGGGGATCTGACTGGAAGTGCGCCACGCGCCGTGGAGAGTGTGCGAGACCCGACTGCAAGTGCGCCATGCGTCATGAAAAAAGTGCGGGACCCGACTGGAAGTGCTCCACGCGCTGCGGAAAGTGTGCGATAACTGACTGGAAGTGCGCCCCGCGCCGTGGAAAGTGTGCGGGACCTGACTGGAAGTGCGCCACACCCCGTGGATAATGTGCGGGACCCGACTGGAAGTGCGCCACGCGTTGTTGAAAGTGTGCGGGACCTGACTGGAAGTGCGCCACGCGCCGTGGAAAGTGTGCCGGACCCCACTGGGAGTGCGCCACGCGCCGTGGAAAATGTGCTGGACCGGACTGGAAGTGCGCGACGCGTCGTGGAAAGTGTGCGGGACCCAACTGGAAAAGCGCCACGCGCCATGAAAAGTGTGCGGGACCCAACTGGAAGTGCGCCACGCGCCGTGGAAAGTGTGCGGGACCCGACTGGAAGTGCGCGACGCGCCGTGGAAAGTGTGCGGGACCGGACTGGGAGTGAGCCACGCGCCGTGGAAAGTGTGCGGGACCCGACTGGAAGTGCGCCATGCGCCGTGGAAAAAGTACAGGACCCAACTGGAAGTGCGCGACGCGCCGTGGAAAGTGTGCGGGACCTGACGGAAGTGCGCCACGCGCCGTGGAAAGTGTGCTGGACCCGACTGGAAGTGCGCCACGCGCCGTGGAAAGTGTGCGGGACCCGACTGGAAGTGCGCCACGCACCGTGGAAGATGTGTGGGACCCAACTGGAAGCGCCACGTGCCGTGGAAGGTGTGTGGGACCCAACTGGAAGTGCGCCAAGCGCCGTGGAAGGTGTGCGGAACCCAACCGGAAGTGCTCACGCGCCGTGGAGAGTGTGCGGGACCTGACTGGAAGTGAGCTACGCGTCGTGGAAAGTGTGCGGAACCCAACCGGAAGTGCTCACGCGCCGTGGAAAGTGTGTGGGACCTGACTGGAGGTGCGCCAAGCGCCGTGGAAAGTGTGTGGGACCCAACTGGAAGTGCGCCACGCACCCCAGAAAGTGTGCGGGACCCGACTGGAAGTGCTCCACGCGCTGCGTATAGTTGCGGGACCAGACTAAAAGTGAGCTACGCGCCGCGGAAAGTTTGCGGGAACCGACGAAAAGTGCGCCATGCGCCGTGGAAAGTGTGTGGGACCCAACTGGAAGTGCGCCACGAGCCGTGTAAAGTGGTCGGGACCCGACTGGAAGTGGAATGTGTGTGGGACCCATCTGGGAGTGTGCCACTCGCCATGGAAAGTGTGCGAGACCCAACTGGAAGTACGCCACGGGCCGTGGAAAGTGTGCGGGACCCAACTGGATGTGTGCCACACGCCGTGGAGAGTGTGAGGGACCCGACTGGAAGTGCGCTACGCGCCATGGAAAGTGTGAGGGACCCGACTGGGAGTGCGCTACGCGCCATGGAAAGTGTGAGGGACCCAACTGGGAGTGTGCCACGCGCCATGGAAAGTGTGCGGGACCCGACTGGAAGTGCGCCACGGGCCGTGAAAAGTGTGTGGGACCCATCTGGGAGTGTGTCACGCACCGCGGGAAGTGTGCGCGACCCAACCGGAAGTGCGCCACGCGCCGTGTACAGTGTGCGCGACCAGACTGGAAGTGCGCCATGCGCCGTGGAAAGTGTGTGGGACCCAACTGGAAGTGCGCCACGCGCCGTGGAAAGTGTGTGGAACCCGACTGGAAGTGCGCCAGGCGCCGTGGAAAGTGTGCGGAACCCGACTGGAAGTGCGCCACGCACCGTGGAAAGTGTGTGGGACCCAATTGGAAGTGCGCCACGCGCCGTGGAAAGTGTGTGGGACCCAACTGGAAGTGCGCCACGCGCCGTGGAAAGTGTGTGGGACTCAATTGGAAGTGCGCCACGCGCCGTGGAAAGTGTGCGGAACCCGACTGGAAGTGCGCCATGCGCCATGGAAAGTGTGCGAGACCCAACTGGAAGTGGCCACGCGCCGTGCAAAGTGTGCGGGACCCAACTGGAAGTGCGCCACGCACCCCGGAAAGTGTGCGGGACCCGACTGGAAGTGCGCCACGCACCCCGGAAAGTGTGCGGGACCCGACTGGAAGTGCACCACGCGCGTAGGAAAGTGTGTGGGACCCGACTGGAAGTGCTCCACGCGCTGCGGATAGTTGCGGGACCAGACTAAAAGTGAGCTACGCGCCGCGGAAAGTTTGCGGGAACCGACGAAAAGTGCGCCATGCGCCGTGGAAAGTGTGCGGACCCGACTGGAAGTGAGCTACGCGCTGCGGAAAGTTTGCGGGAACCGACGAAAAGTGCGCCATGCGCCGTGGAAAGTGTGTGGGACCCAACTGGAAGTGCGCCACGAGCCGTGAAAAGTGTACGGGACCCAACTGCAAGTGCGCCATGCGCCGTGGAAAGTGTGCGGGGCCCAAATGAAAGTGCACCATGCGCCGTGGAAAGTGTGCGGGACCCAACTGCAAGTGCGCCACGCGCCTGGAAAGTGTGGGGGACCCGACTGGAAGTTCGCAACGCGCCGAGGAAAGTGTGCGGGACCCAACTGGAAGTGCGCCACTCACCGTGGAAAGTGTGCGGGACCAGCCTGGAAGTGCGCCACGCGCCGTGGAAAATATGCGTTACCCGACTGGAAGTGCGCCACGCGCCGTGGAAAGTGTGCGGGACCCAACTGGAAGTGCGCCACGCGCCGCGGGAAGTGTGCGGTAATCAATTGGAAGTGCGCCATGCGCCTTGGAAAGTGTGCGGACCCGACTGGAAGTGCGCCACGCGCCGCGGGAAGTGTGGGGGACCCGACTGGATGTGCGCCACGCGCCGTGGAAAGTGTGCGGGACCCAACTGGAAATGACCACGCGCCTTGGAAAGCGTGCGGGACCCGACTGGAAGTGCGCCACGCGCCGTGGAAAGTGTGTGGGACCCGACTGGAAAGGCGCCACTCGCCGGGGAAAGTGTGAGGGACCCAACTGAAAGTGAGCCACTCGCCGTGGAAAGTGTGCGGGACCCAATTGGAAGTGCGCCACGCGCCGTGGAAAGTGTGCCGGACCCGACTGGAAAGGCGCCAGGCGCCGTGGAAAGTGTGTGGGACCCGACTGGAAAGGCGCCACTCGCCGTGGAAAGTGTGAGGGACCCGACTGGAAATGCGCCATGTGCCATGGAAAGTGTGCGGGACCCGACTGGAAGTGCGCCACGCGCCGTGGAAAGTGTGCGGGACCCAACTGGAAGTGCGCCACGCGCCGTTGAAAGTGTGCGAGACCCGATTGGAAGTGCGCCACGCGCCGTGGAAAGTGTGCGGGACCCAACTGGAAGTGCGCCACGCGCCGTGGAAAGTGTGCGGGACCCAACTGGAAGTGCGCCACGCGCCGTGGAAAGTGTGCGGGACCCGACTTGAAGTGAGCTACGCGCCGTGGAAAGTGTGCGGGACCCGACTTGAAGTGAGCCGCGCGCTGTGGAAAGTGCGCGGGACCCGATAGGACGGGCGCCACGCGCCGTGGAAATTGTGCGGGACCCAACTGGAAGGGCGCCACGCGCCATGGAAAGTGTGTGGGACCCAAATGGAAGTGCGCCATGCGCCGTGGAAAGTGTGCGGGACCCGACTCGGAGTGCGCCACGCGCCGTGTAAAGTGCGCGAGACCCGACTGGAAGTGCGCCATGCGCCATGGAAAGTGTGCGGGACCCGACTAAAAGTGCGCCATGCGCCGTGGAAAGTGTGTGGGACCCAAATGGAAGTGCGCCACGCACCCCGGAAAGTGCGCGGGACCCGACTGGAAGTGCGCCATGCGCCATGGAAAGTGTGCGGGACCCGACTGGAAGTGCGCCACGCGCCGTGGAAAGTGTGTGGGACCCAATTGGAAGTGCGCCACGCGCCGTGTAAAGTGTGCGAGACCCAATTGGAAGTGCGCCACGCGCCGTGGAAAGTGTGCGGGACCCAACTGGAAGTGCGCCACGCGCCGTGTAAAGTGTGCGGGACCCGACTGGAAGTGCGCCATGCGCCGCGGAAAGTGTATGGGACCCAACTGGAAGTGCTCCACGCGCCGTGGAATGTGTGTGGGACCCAACTGGAAGTGCGCCACGCGCCGTGGAAAGTGTGCGGGACCCGACTGGAAGTGCGCCACGCGCCGTGGAAAGTGTGCGGGAGCCGACTGGAAGGGCCCCACGCGCCGAGTAAAGTGTGCGAGACCCGACTGGAAGTGCGGCACGCGCCGTGGAAAGTGTGCGGGACCTGACTGGAAGTGCGCCACGCGCCGTGGAAAGTGTGCGGGACCTGATTGGAAGTGCGCCACGCTCCGTGGAAAGTGTGCGGGACCCGACTGGAAGTGCGCCACGCGCCGTGAAAAGTGTGCGAGACCCCACTGGAAGTGCGCCACGCGCCGTGGAAAGTGTGTGGGACCCGACTGGAAATGCGCCACGCGCCGTGGAAAGTTTACGGGACCCGACTGGAAGTGCGCCACGCGCCGTGTAAAGTGCGCGAGACCCCACTGGAAGTGCGCCACGCGCCGTGAAAAGTGTGAGGGACCCAATTGGAAGTGCGCCACGCGCCACGGAAAGTGTGTGGAACCCGACTGGAAATGCGCCATGCGCCATGGAAAGTGTGCGGGACCCGACTGGAAATGCGCCACGCGCCGTGGAAAGTTTGCGGGACCCGACTGGAAGTGCGCCATGCGCCATGGAAAATGTGCGGGACCCGACTGGAAGTGCGCCACGCGCCATGAAAAGTGTGTGGGACCCGACTGGAAATGCGCCACGCGCCGTGGAAAGTTTACGGGACCCGACTGGAAGTGCGCCATGCGCCATGGAAAGTGTGCGGGACCCGACTCGGAGTGCGCCACGCGCCACGGAAAGTGTGCGGGACCCGACTGGAAGTGCGCCACGCGCCATGAAAAGTGTGTGGGACTCAATTGGAAGTGCGCCACGCGCCGTGGAAAGTGTGCGGAACCCGACTGGAAGTGCGCCATGCGCCATGGAAAGTGTGCGGGACCCGACTGGAAGTGCGCCACGCGCCATGAAAAGTGTGTGGGACCCAACTGGAAGTGCGCCACGCGCCATGAAAAGTGTGTGGGACCCGACTGGAAGTGCGCCATGCGCCATGGAAAGTGTGCGGGACCCGACTAAAAGTGCGCCATGCGCCGTGGAAAGTGTGTGGGACCCAACTGGAAGTGCGCCACGCGCCATGAAAAGTGTGTGGGACCCGACTGGAAATGCGCCATGCGCCGTGTAAAGTGTGCGAGACCCCACTGGAAGTGCGCCACGCGCCGTGGAGAGTGTGCGAGACCCAACTGGAAGTGCGCCATGCGCCGTGGAAAGTGTGTGGGACCCAACTGGAAGTGCGCCATGCGCCGTGGAAAGTGTGCGGGACCCAACTGGAAGTGCGCCACGCGCCGTGGAAAGTGTGCGGAACCCGACTGGAAGTGCGCCACGCGCCGTGGAAAGTGTGCGGAACCCGACTGGAAGTGCGCCATGCGCCATGGAAAGTGTGTGGGACCCGACTGGAAGTGCGCCATGCGCCGTGGAAAGTGTGCGGGACCCAACTGGAAGTGCGCCACGCGCCGTGGAAAGTGTGCGGAACCCGACTGGAAGTGCGCCACGCGCCGTGGAATGTGTGTGGGACCCATTTGGAAGTGCGCCACGCGCCATGAAAAGTGTGTGGGACCCAACTGGAAGTGCGCCATGCGCCATGGAAAATGTGCGGGACCCGACTGGAAGTGCGCCATGCGCCGTGGAAAGTGTGTGGGACCCAATTGGAAATGCGCCACGCGCCGTGGAAAGTGTGCGGAACCCGACTGGAGGTGCGCCATGCGCCATGGAAAGTGTGTGGGACCCGACTGGAAATGCGCCACGCGCCACGGAAAGTGTGTGGGACCCAACTGGAAGTGCGCCACGCGCCGTGGAAAGTGTGCGGGACCCGACTGGAAATGCGCCACGCGCCGTGGAAAGTGTGCGCGACCCAACTGAAAGTGCGCCACGCGCCGTGGAATGTGTGTGGGACCCAACTGGAAGTGCGCCACGCGCCGTGGAAAGTGTGCGGGACCCGACTGGAAGTGCGCCACGCGCCGTGGAATGTGTGGGACCCAAATGGAAGTGCTCCACGCGCCGTGGAATGTGTGTGGGACCCAACTGGAAGTGCGCCATGCACCGTGGAATGTGTGTGGGACCCAACTGGAAGTGCGCCACGCGCCGTGGAAAGTGTGCGGGACCCGACTGGAAGTGCGCCACGCGCCATGGAAAGTGTGCGGGACCCGACTGGAAGTGCGCCACGCGCCGTGGAATGTGTGTGGGACCCAACTGGAAGTGCTCCACGCGCCGTGGAATGTGTGCGGGACCCGACTGGAAGTGCGCCACGCGCCGTGGAATATGTGTGGGACCCAACTGGAAGTGCGCCACGCGCCGTGGAAAGTGTGCGGGACCCAACTGGAAATGCACCACGCGCCGCGGAAAGTGTGCGGGATCCGACTGGAAGTGCGCCATGCGCCGCGGAAAGTGTGTGGGACCCGACTGGAAGTGCGCCATGCGCCGCGGAAAGTGTATGGGACCCAACTGGAAGTGCGCCATGCGCCGCGGAAAGTGTGCGGGACCCGACTGGAAGTGCGCCATGCGCCGTGGAAAGTGTGCCGGACCCCACTGGGAGTGCGCCACGCGCCGTGGAAAGTGTGCGGGACCCGACTGGAAGTGCGCCATGCGCCGGGGAAAGTGTGTGGGACCCAACTGGAAGTGCGCCACGCGCCGTGGAAAGTGTGCGGGACCCAACTGGAAGTGCGCCACGCGCCGTGTAAAGTGTGCGGGACCCGACTGGAAGTGCGCCACGCGCCGTAGAAAGTGCGCAGGACCCGACTGGAAGTGCGCGACGCCCCGTGGAAAGTGTTCGGAAACCGACTGAATGTGCGCCACGCGCCGTGTAAAGTGTGCGGGGCCCGACTGGAAGTGCGAAACGCGCCGTGTAAAGTGTGCGGGACCCGTCTAGAAGTGCGCCACGTGCCGTGAAAGGTGTGCGGGACCCGACTGGAAGTGCGCCACGCGCCGTGTAAAGTGTGCGGGACCCGACTGGAAGTGCGCCACGCGCCGTGTAAAGTGTGCGGGACCCGTCTGGAAGTGCGCCACGTGCCGTGAAAGGTGTGCGGGACCCAACTGGAAGTGCGCCACGCGCCGTGTAAAGTGTGCGGGACCCGTCTGGAAGTGCGCCACGTGCCGTGAAAGGTGTGCGGGACCCAACTGGAAGTGCGCCACGCGCCGTGTAAAGTGTGCGGGACCCGACTGAAAGTGCGCGACGCGCCGTGGAAAGTGTGCGGGACCCAACTGGAAGTGCGCCACGCGCCGTGGAAAGTGTGCGAGACCCAACTGCAAGTGCGCCACGCACTGTGGAAAGTGTGCGAGACCCAACTGCAAGTGCGCCACGCACTGTGGAAAGTGTGCGGGACCCGACTGGAAGTGCGCCATGCGCCATGGAAAGTGTGCGCGACTCAACTGGAAGTGCGCCACGCGCCACGGAAAGTGTGTGGGACCCAACTGGAAGTGCGCCACGCGCCGTGGAAAGTTTGCGACACCCAACTGGAAGTGCGCCACGCGCCGTGTAAAGTGTGCGAGACCCGACTGGAAGCGCCACGCGCCGTGGAAAGTGAGCGGGACCCGGCTGGAAGTGCGCCACGCGCCGTGGAAAGTGAGCGGGACCCGACTGGAAGCGCCACGCGCCGTGGAAAGTGAGCGGGGCCCAACTGGAAGAGAGCCACGCGCCGTGGAAAGTGGGCGGCACCCGGCTGGAAGTGCGCCACGCGCCGTGGAAAGTGTGCGAGACCCGACTGGAAGTGCACCACGCGCCGTGGAAAGTGTGCGAGACCCAACTGGAAGTGCGCCAAGCGCCGTGTAAAGTGTGCGAAACCCAACTGGAAGTGCGCCACGCGCCGTGTAAAGTGTGGGACCCAACTGGAAGTGCGCCACGCGCCGTGGAAAGTGTGCGGGACCCGACTGGAAGTGCGCCACGCGCCGTGGAAAGTGTGCGGGACCCGACTGGAAGTGCGCCAGGCGCCATGGAAAGTGTGCGGGACCCGACTGGAAGTGCGCCACGCGCCGTGGAAAGTGTGTGGGACCCGACTGGAAGTGCGCCATGCGCCATGGAAAGTGTGCGGGACCCGACTCGGAGTGCGCCACGCGCCGTGTAAAGTGCGCGAGACCCGACTGGAAGTGCGCCACGCGCCGTGCAAAGTGTGCGGGACCCAACTGGAAGTGCGCCATGCGCCGTGGAAAGTGTGTGGGACCCGACTGGAAGTGCGCCACGCGCCGTGGAAAGTGTGCGGAACCCGACTGAAAGTGCCACGCGCCATGGAAAGTGTACGGGACACAACTGGAAGCGCGCCACGGGCCGTGTAAAGTGTGCGGGACTCAAATGGGAGTGTGCCACACGCCGTGGAGAGTGTGAGGGACCCGAGTGGAAGTGCGCTACGCGCCATGGAAAGTGTGCGGGACATAACTGGAAGTGCGCCACGCGTGGTTGGAAGTGTTCGGGACCCAACTGGAAATGTGTCACGCGCCGTGTGTAGTGTGCGTGACCCGACTGATAGCGCGCCACTCGACGTGTAAAGTTTGCGGGACCCAACTGGAAATGCGCCACACGCCGTGTAAAGTGTGCGGGACCAGACTGGAAGTGCGCCACGGGTCGTGGAGAGTGTGAGGGACCCAACTGGAAGTGCGCCATGCGCCATGGAAGTGTGCGGGACCCAACTGGAAGTGCGCCAAGTGCCGTGGAAAGTGTGTGGGACCCGACTGGAAAGGCGCCACTCGCCGTGGAAATTGTGTGGGACCCAAGTGGAAGTGCGCCACGCGCCATGAAAAGTGTGTGGGACCCGACTGGAAATGCGCCACGCGCCGTGTCAAGTGTGCGCGACCCAACTGGAAGTGCGCCCCACGCCGTGGAAAGTGTGCGGGACCCGAATGGAAGTGCGCGACGCGTAGTGGAAAGTGTGTGCGACTCGACTGGAAGTGCGCCACGCTCCGTAAAAAGTGTCTGGGACCCAACTAGAAGTGCACCCACGCGCCGTGAAAAGTGTGCGCGACCCGACTTGAAGTGCGCCACGCTCCGTGTAAAGTGTGTGGAACCCAACTGGAAGTGCACCACGCGCCGTGGAAAGTGTGTGGGACCCAACTGGAAGTGCGCCACGAGCCGTGAAAAGTGTGCGGGACCCAACTGCAAGTGCGCCATGCGCCGTTGGAAGTGTGCGGGACCCAATTGTAAGTGCGCCACGCGCCGTGGAAAGTGCGTGGGACCTATCTGGAAGTGCGCGACGCGCCGTGGAAAGTGTGCCGGACCCCACTAGGAGTGCGCCAAGCGTCGTTGGAAGTGTGCAGGACCCAATTGGAAGTGCGCCACGCGCCGTGGAAAGTGTGTGGGACCCGACTGGAAGTGCGCCACGCGCCGTGGAAAGTGTGTGGGACCCGACTGGAAGTGAGCCACGCGCCGTGGAAAGTGTGAGGGACCCAACTGGAAGTGCGCCAAGCGCCGTGGAAAATGTGCGGGACCCAACTGGAAATGCGCCACGCGCCGTGGAAAGTGTGTGGGACCCAACTGGAAGTGCGCCACGCGCCGTGGAAAGTGTGCGGGACCCGACTGGAAGTGCGCCACGCGCCGTGGAAAGTGTGCGGGACCCGACTGGAAGTGCGCCACGCGCCGTGGAAAGTGTGTGGGACCCAACTGCAAGTGCGCCACGCGCCGTGGAAAGTGTGCGGGACCCGACTGGAAGTGCGCCATGCGCCGCGGAAAGTGTGGGACCCAACTGGAAGTGCGCCACGCGCCGTGGAAAGTGTGCGGGACCCAACTGGAAGTGCGCCACGCGCCGTGGAAAGTGTGCGAGACCCGACTGGAAGTGCGCCACGCGCCGTGGAAAGTGTGCGGGACCCGACTGGAAGTGCGCCACGCGCCGTGGAAAGTGTGCGGGACCCGACTGGAAGTGCGCCATGCGCCATGGAAAGTGTGCGGGACCCGACTGGAAGTGCGCCACGCGACGTGTAAAGTGTGCGGGACCCGACTGGAATGCGCGCCGTGGAATGTGTGTGGGACCCAACTGGAAGTGCGCCACGCGCCGTGGAAAGTGTGCGGGACCCGACTGGAATTGCGCCACGCGCCGTGGAAAGTGTGCGGGACCCGACTGGAAGTGCGCCACGCGCCGTGGAAAGTGTGCGGAACCCGACTGTAAGTGCGCTACGGGCCGTGGAGAGTGTGAGGGACCCGACTGGAAGTGCGCTACGCGCCATGGAAAGTGTGAGGGACCCAACTGGAAGTGTGCCACGCGCCATGGAAAGTGTGCGGGACCCGACTGGAAGTGCGCCACGGGCCGTGGAAAGTGTGCGGGACCCAACTGGATGTGTGCCACACGCCGTGGAGAGTGTGAGGGACCCGACTGGAAGTGCGCTACGCGCCATGGAAAGTGTGAGGGACCCAACTGGAAGTGCGCCACGCGCCGTGGAAAGTTTACGGGACCCCACTGGAAGTGCGCCACGCGCCGTGGAAAGTTTGCGGGACCCGACTGGAAGTGCGCCACGCGCCATGAAAAGTGTGTGGGACCCAACTGGAAGTGCGCCACGCGCCATGAAAAGTGTGTGGGACCAATTGGAAGTGCGCCATGCGCCATGGAGTGTGCGGGACCCGACTGGAAGTGCGCCACGCGCCGTGGAAAGTTTGCGGGACCCAACTGGAAGTGCGCCACGCGCCTTGGAAACTGTGCGAGACCCAACTGCAAGTGCGCCACGCACTGTGGAAAGTGTGCGGGACCCGAATGGAAGTGCGCCATGCGCCGCGGAAAGTGTGTGGGACCCGATTGGAAGTGCGCCACGCGCCGTAGAAGTTTGCGGGACCCGACTTGAAGTGCGCCACGCGCCGTGGAAGGTTTGCGGGACCCGACTGGAAGTGCGCCACGCGCCGTGGAAAAGGTGCGCGACTTAACTGGAAGTGCGCCACGCGCCGTGGAAAGTGTGCGGGACCCGACTGGAAGTGCGCTACGCGCCGTGTAAAGTGTGCGGGACCTGACTGGAAGTGCGCCACGCTCCGTGGAAAGTGTGCGGGACCCGACTGGAAGTGCGCCATGCGCCGTGGGAGGTGTGCGGGACCCAACTGGAAGTGCGCCACGCGCCGCGGGAAGTGTGCGAGATCCGACTGGATGTGCGCTACGCGCCGTGGGAGGTGTGCGGACCCGATTGGAAATGCGCCAAGCGCCGTGGGAGGTGTGCTGGACACGATTGGAAACGCGCCATGCGCCGTGGAAAGTGTGCGGGACCCAACTGGAAGTGCGCTACGCGCCGTGGAAAGTGTGCGGGACCCGATTGGATGTGCACCACGCGCCGTGGGAGGTGTGCGGGACCCAACTGGAAGTGCGCCACGCGCCATGGAAAGTGGGCGGGACCGGACTGGAAGTGCGCCACGGGCTGTGAAAAGTGTGTGGGACCCGACTGGAAGTGCGCCACGCGCCGTGGAAAGTGTGCGGGACCCAACTGGAAGTGCGATACGCACCGTGGAAAGTGTGTGGGACCCGACTGGAAGTGCGCCACGCGCTGTGGAAAGTCTACGGTACCCAACTGGAAGTCCGCGACGCGCCGTGGAAAATGTGTGGGACCCAACTGAAAGTGCGCCAAGCGTCGTTGGAAAAATGTGGGACCCAATTGGAAGTGCGCCACGCGCTGTCGAAGGTGTGCGGGAAACGATTGGAAGTGCGCGACGCGCCATGGAAAGTGTGCGGAACCCGACTGGGAGTGCGCCACGCGCTGTGGAAAGTGTGCGGAACCCGACTGGGAGTGCGCCACGCGCTGTGGAATGTGTGTCGGACCCAACTGGAAGTGCACCACGCGCCGTCGAAAGTGTGCGGGACCCGACTGGGAGTGCGCCACGCGCTGTGGAATGTGTGTCGGACCCAACTGGAAGTGCGCCACGCGCCGTGGAAAGTGTGCGGGACCCGACTGGAAGTGCGCCACGCGCCGTTGAAAGTGTGCGGGACCCGACTGGAAGTGCTCCACGCGCCGTAGAAAGTGTAAGTGTGTGGGACCCAACTGGAAGTGCTCCACGCGCCGTGGAAAGTGGGCGGGACCCGACTGGAAGTGCTCCACGCGCCGTGGAATGTGGTTGGGACCCGACTGGAATTGCGCCACGCGCCGTGGAAAGTGTGCGGGACCCGACTGGAAGTGCGCCACGCGCCGTGGAATGTGTGTGGGACCCAAATGGAAGTGCGCCACGCGCCGTGTAAAGTGTGCTGGACCCACATAAAAGTGGGCGACACACCGTGAAAAGTGTAAGGGACCCAACTGCAAGTGCGCCACGCACTGTGGAAAGTGTGCGGGACCCGATTGGAAGTGCGCCAAGCGCCGCGGAAAGTGTGTGGGACCCAATTGGAAGTGCGCCACGCGCCTCGTAAAGTGTGCGAGACCCCACTGGAAGTGCGCCACGCGCCGTGGAAAGTGTGCGAGACCCAACTGCAAGTGCGCCACGCACTGTGGAAAGTGTGCGGGACCCGACTGGAAGTGCGCCATGCGCCGCGGAAAGTGTGCGGGACCCGACTAAAAGTGCGCCCTGCGCCGTGGAGAGTGTGTGGGACCCAATTGGAAGTGCGCCACGCACCGTGGAAAGTGTGCGAGACCCGATTGGAAGTGCGCCACGCGCCGTGGAAAGTGTGCGGGACCCAACTGGAAGTGCGCCACGCGCCGTGTAAAGTGTGCGCGACTCAACTGGACATGCGCCACGCGCCGTGGAAAGTGTGCGGGGCCCAACTGGAAGTGCGCCACGCACCGTAGAAAGTGTGCGGGACCTGACTGGAAACACGCCACGCGCCGTGGAAAGTGTGTGGGACCCGACTGGAAGTGCGCCACGCGCCGCGGAAAGTTTGCGGGAACCGACTGGAAGTGCGCCATGCGCCGTGGAAAGTGTGTGGGACCCAACTGGAAGTGCGCCACGCGGCGTGGAAAGTGTGTGGAGCCCAACTGGAAGTGCGCCACGCGTAGTGGAAAATGTGCGGGATCTTACTGGAGGTGCGCCACGCGCCGTGGAAAGGGTGTGGGACCCAACCGGGAGTGTGTCAAGTGGCGTGAAAAGTGTGCGGGACCTAACTGGAAGTGCGCCACGCGCCGTGGAGAGTGTGCGGAACCCGACTGGAAGTGCGCCATGCGCCGTGGAGTGTGCGGGACCCAACTGGAAGTGCGCCACGCGCCGTGGAAAGTTTGTGGGACCCAACTGGAAGTGCGCCACGCGCCGTGGAAAGTGTGCCGCACCCAACTGGAAGTGCGCCACGCGCCGTGGAAAGTGTGCGGAACCCAACTGGAAGTGCGCCACGCGCCGTGGAAAGTGTGTGGGACCCAACTGGAAGTGCGCCACGCGCCGTGGAAAGTGTGCGGGACCCGACTGGAATTGCGCCACGCGCCGTGGAAAGTGTGCGGGACCCGACTGGAAGTGCGCCACGCGCCGTGGAAAGTGTGCGGGACCCAACTGGAAGTGCGCGAAGCGCCGTGGAAAGTGTGTGGGACCCGACTGGAAGTGCGCCACGCGCCGTGGAAAGTGTGCAGGACCCGACTGGAAGTGCGCCACTCGCCGTGGTTAGTGTGCAGGACCCGACTGGAAGTGCGCCACGCGCCGTGGAAAGTGCGCGGGACCCAACTACAAGTGCGCCACGCGCCGTGGAAAGTGTGCGGGACCCAACTGGAAGTGCTCCACGCGCCGTGGAAAGTGTGCAGAACCCGACTGGAAGTGCGCCACGCGTCATTGTAAGTGTGTGGGATCCAAATGAAAGTGCGCCACGGGCCGTGGAAAGTGTGCGGGACCCAACTGGAAGTGTGCCACAGGCCGAGGAGAGTGTGAGGGACCCGACTGGAAGTGCGCCACGCGCCGTGGAAAGTGTGGGACCTAACTGGAAGTGCGCCACGCGCCGTGAAAGTGTGCGGGACCCGACTGGAAGTGCGCCATGCGCCATGGAAAGTGTGCGGGACCCGACTGGAAGTGCGCCGCGCGCCGTGGAAAGTGTGCGGGACCCGACTGGAAGTGCGCCACGCGCCATGGAAAGTGTGCGGGACCCGAGTGGAAGTGCGTCACGCGCCGTGTAAAGTGTGCGGGACCGAACTGGAAATGCCCCACGCGCCGTGTAAAGTGTGTGGGACCGAACTGGAAGTGTGCCACGCGCCGTGGAAAGTGTGCGGGACTCAAATGGAAGTGCTCCACGCGCCGTGGAAAGTGTGTGGAACCCAACTGGAAGTGCGCTACGCGCCATGGAAAATGTGCGGGACCCAACTGGAAGTGCGCCACGGCGACGTGGAAAGTATATGGGACCCAACTGGAAGTGCGCCACGCGCTGTGGAAAGTGAGCGTGACCCAACTGTAAGTACGCCACGCGCCGTGGAAAAGGTGTGGGACCCAACTGGAAGTGCGTCACGCGCCGTGGAAAGTGTGCGGGACCCGACTGGAAGTGCGCCATGCGCCGCGGAAAGTGTGTGGGACCCAACTGGAAGTGCGCCACGCGCCGTGGAAAGTGTGCGAGACCCAATTGGAAGTGCGCCACGCGCCGTGGAAAGTGTGCGGGACCCAACTGGAAGTGCGCCACGCGCCATGAAAAGTGCGTGGGACCCAATTGGAAGTGCGCCACGCGCCGTGGAAAGTGTGCGAGACCCAACTGCAAGTGCGCCACGCACTGTGGAAAGTGTGCGGGACCCGACTGGAAGTGCGCCATGCGCCGCGGAAAGTGTGTGGGACCCAACTGGAAGTGCGCCACGCGCCGTGTAAAGTGTGCGGGACCCGACTGGAAGTGCGCCATGCGCCGCGGAAAGTGTATGGGACCCAACTGGAAGTGCGCCACGCGCCGTGTAAAGTGTGCGAGATCCAACTGGAAGTGCGCCATGCGCCGCGGAAAGTGTGCGGGACCCGACTAAAAGTGCGCCATGCGCCGTGGAGAGTGTGTGGGACCCAATTGGAAGTGCGCCACGCGCCGTGTAAAGTGTGCGAGACCCCACTGGAAGTGCGCCACGCGCCGTGGAAAGTGTGCGAGACCCAACTGCAAGTGCGCCACGCGCCGTGTAAAGTGTGCGGGACCCGACTGGAAGTGCGCCATGCGCCGCGGAAAGTGTGTGGGACCCAACTGGAAGTGCGCCACGCGCCGTGGAAAGTGTGTGGGACCCAATTGGAAGTGCGCCACGCACTGTGGAAAGTGTGCGGGACCCGATTGGAAGTGCGCCATGCGCCGCGGAAAGTGTGTGGGACCCAATTGGAAGTGCGCCACGCGCCGTGGAAAGTGTGCGGGACCCAACTGGAAGTGCGCCACGCGCCATGAAAAGTGCGTGGGACCCAATTGGAAGTGCGCCACGCGCCGTGGAAAGTGTGCGGGAACCGACTGGAAGTGCGCCAAGCGCCGTGGAAAGTGTGCGGGACCCGATTGGATGTGCGCCACGCGCCGTGGGAGGTGTGCGGGACACGATTGGAAACGCGCCATGCGCCGTGGAAAGTGTGCGGGAATCAATTGGAAGCGCGCCACGCGCCGTGGAAAGTGTGCGGGAAACAACTTAAAGTGCGCCAAGCGCCGTGGAAAGTGTGCGAGATCCGACTGGATGTGCGCTACGCGCCGTGGGAGGTGTGCGGACCCGATTGGAAACGCGCCATGCGCCGTGGAAAGTGTGCGGGAAACAACTGGAAGTGCGCCAAGCGCCGTGGAAAGAGTGCGGGACCCAACTGGATGTGCGCTACGCGCCGTGGAAAGTGTGCGGGACCCGATTGGATGTGCGCCACGCGCCGTGGGAGGTGTGCGGGACCCAACTGGAAGTGCGCCATGCGCCGTGGAAAGTGTGCGGGACCCAAATGGAAGTGCGCCACGCGCCGTGGAAAGTGTGCGGGACCCAACTGGAAGTGCGCCACGCGCCGTGGAAAGTGTGGGACCCGACTGGAAGTGCGCCACGCGCCGTGGAAAGTGTGCGGGACCCAACTGGAAGTGCGCCACGCGCCGTGGAAAGTGTGTGGACCCAACTGGAAGTGCGCCACGCGCCGTGGAAAGTGTGCGGGACCCGACTGGAAGTGCGCCACGCGCCGTGGAAAGTGTGCGGGACCCGACTGGAAGTGCGCCACGCGCCGTGGAAAGTGTGCGGGACCCGACTGGAAGTGCGCCACGCGCCGTGGAAAGTGTGCGGGACCCAACTGGAAGTGCGCCACGCGCCGTGGAAAGTGTGCGGGACCCGACTGGAAGTGCGCCACGCGCCGTGGAAAGTGTGCGGGACCCGACTGGAAGTGCGCCACGCGCCGTGGAAAGTGTGCGGGACCCAACTGGAAGTGCGCCACGCGCGGTGGAAAGTGTGCGGGATCCGACTGAATGTGCGCCACGCGCCGTGGAAAGTGTGCGGGACCCGATTGGAACCGCCACGCGCCGTGGAAAGCGCTTGGGACCCAACTGGAAGTGCGCCACGCGCCGTGGAAAGTGTGCGGGACCCGATTTGAACCGCCACGCGCCGTGGAAAGCGCTTGGGACCCGTTTGTAAGTGCGCCACGCGCCGTGGAAAGTGTGCGGGACCCGACTGGAAGTGCGCCACGCGCCGTGGAAAGTGTGCGGGACCCAACTGGAAGTGAGCCACGCGCCGTGTATAGCGTGCGGGACCCGACTGGAAGTGCGCCACGCGCCGTGGAAAGTGTGCGGGACCCAACTGGAAGTGCGCGACGCATCGTGGAAAGTGTGTGGGACCCAACTGAAAGTGCGCCATGCGCCGTGGAAAGTGTGTGGGACCCAACTGGAAGTGCGCCACGCGCCATGGAAAGTGTGTGCGGACCCGATTGGAAACGCGCCATGCGCCGTGGAAAGTGTGCGGGACCCAAATGGAAGTGCGCTACGCGCCGTGGAAAGTATGCGGGACCCGACTGGAAGCGCGCCACGCGCCGTGGAAAGTGTGCGGGAAACAACTTAAAGTGCGCCAAGCGCCGTGGAAAGTGTGCGGGACCCAACTGGAAGTGCGCAACGCGCCGTGGAAAGTGTGCTCGACCCAACTGGAAGTGCGCCAAGCGCCGTGGAAAGTATGCGGGACCCGATTGGATGTGCGCCATGCGCCGCGGGAAGTGTGCGAGATCCGACTGGATGTGCGCTACGCGCCGTGGAAAGTATGCGGGACCCGACTGGATGTGTGCTACGCGCCGTGGGAGGTGTGCTGGACACGATTGGAAACGCGCCATGCGCCGTGGAAAGTGTGTGGGACCCAACTGGAAGTGCGCTACGCGCCGTGGAAAGTGTGCGGGACCCGATTGGATGTGCGCCACGCGCCGTAGAAAGTGTGCGGGACCCAACGGGAAGGGCGCCAAGCGCCGTGGAAAGTGTGCGGGACCCGACTGGAAGTGCGCCATGCACCGTGGAAAGTGTGCGCGACCCAACTGGAAATGCGCCACACGCCGTGGAAAGTGTGCAGGACCCGACTGGAAGTGCGCCACGCGCCGTGGAAAGTTTGCGGGACCCGACTGGAAGTGCGCCATGCGCCATGGAAAGTGTGTGGGACCCGACTGGAAATGCGCCACGCGCCGTGGAAAGTTTGCGGACCCGACTGGAAGTGCGCCACGCGCCGTGGAAAGTGTGCGGACCCAACTGGAAGTGCGCCACGCGCCGTGCAAAGTGTGCGGGACCCAACTGGAAGTGCGCCACGCGCCGTGAAAAGTGTTTGGGACCCAACTGGAAGTGCGCCACGCGCCATGGAAAGTGTGCGGGACCCGACTGGAAGTGCGCCATGCGCCGCGGAAAGTGTGTGGGACCCAACTGGAAGTGCGCCACGCGCCGTGTAAAGTGTGCGGGACCCGACTGGAAGTGCGCCATGCGCCGCGGAAAGTGTGCGGGACCCAACTGGAAGTGCGCCACGCGCCATGAAAAGTGCGTGGGACCCAATTGGAAGTGCGCCACGCGCCGCGTAAAGTGTGCGAGACCCCACTGGAAGTGCGCCACGCGCCGTGGAAAGTGTGCGAGACCCAACTGCAAGTGCGCCACGCACTGTGGAAAGTGTGCGGGACCCGACTGGAAGTGCGCCATGCGCCGCGGAAAGTGTGTGGGACCCAATTGGAAGTGCGCCACGCGCCGTGGAAAGTGTGCGAGACCCAACTGCAAGTGCGCCACGCACTGTGGAAAGTGTGCGGGACCCGACTGGAAGTGCGCCATGCGCCGCGGAAAGTGTGTGGGACCCAACTGGAAGTGCGCCACGCGCCGTGTAAAGTGTGCGGGACCCGACTGAAAGTGCGCCATGCGCCGTGGAAGGTGTGCGGACCCAATTGAATGTGCGCCGCGAGCCGTGGAAAGTGTGCCGGATCCGACTGGAAGTGCACCATGCGCCGTGGAAAGTGTGCGGGATCCGACTGAATGTACGCCACGCGCCGTGGAAAGCGCTTGGGACCCAACTGGAAGTGCGCCACGCGCCGCGGAAAATGTGCGGGATCCGACTGGAAATGCGCTACGCGCCGTGGAAAGTGTGCGGGACCCAACTGGAAGTGCGCCACGCGCCGTGGAAAGTGTGCGGGACCCAACTGCAAGTGCGCCACGCGCCGTGGAAAGTGTGCGGGACCCGACTGGAAGTGCGCCACGCGCCGTGGAAAGTGTGCGGGACCCGGCTGGAAGTGCGCCACGCGCCGTGAAAAGTGAGCGGGACCCAGCTGGAAGTGCGCCATGCGCCGCGGAAAGTGTGTGGGACCCAACTGGAAGTGCGCCACGCGCCGTGTAAAGTGTGCGGGACCCGACTGGAAGTGCGCCATGCGCCGCGGAAAGTGTATGGGACCCAACTGGAAGTGCGCCACGCGCCGTGTAAAGTGTGCGAGATCCAACTGGAAGTGCGCCACGCGCCGTGGAAAGTGTGCGAGACCCAACTGCAAGTGCGCCACGCGCCGTGTAAAGTGTGCGGGACCCGACTGGAAGTGCGCCATGCGCCGCGGAAAGTGTGTGGGACCCAACTGGAAGTGCGCCACGCGCCATGAAAAGTGTGTGGGACCCAATTGGAAGTGCGCCATGCGCCGCGGAAAGTGTGCGGGACCCGACTAAAAGTGCGCCATGCGCCGTGGAGAGTGTGTGGGACCCAATCGGAAGTGCGCCATGCGCCGCGGAAAGTGTGCGGGATCCGACTGGAAGTGCGCCATGCGCCGCGGAAAGTGTGTGGGACCCAACTGGAAGTGCGCCACGCGCCGTGTAAAGTGTGCGGGACCCGACTGGAAGTGCGCCACGCGCCGTGGAAAGTTTGCGGGACCCAACTGGAAGTGCGCCACGCGCCTAGGAAACTGTGCGAGACCCAACTGCAAGTGCGCCACGCACTGTGGAAAGTGTGCGGGACCCGACTGGAAGTGCGCCATGCGCCGCGGAAAGTGTATGGGACCCAACTGGAAGTGCGCCACGCGCCGTGTAAAGTGTGCGAGATCCAACTGGAAGTGCGCCACGCGCCGTGGAAAGTGTGCGGGACCCGACTGGAAGTGCGCCACGCGCCGTGGAAAGTTTGCGGGACCCCACTGGAAGTGCGCCACGCGCCGTGGAAAGTTTGCGGGACCCAACTGGAAGTGCGCCACGCGCCATTAAAAGTGTGTGGGACCCAACTGGAAGTGCGCCACGCGCCACGAAAAGTGTGTGGGACCCGACTGGAAGTGCGCCACGCGCCATGAAAAGTGTGTGGGACCCAATTGGAAGTGCGCCACGCGCCATGAAAAGTGTGTGGGACCCAATTGGAAGTGCGCCACGCGCCGTGGAAAGTGTGCGGGACCCAACTGGAAGTGCGCCATGCGCCGTGGAAAGTGTGCGGGACCCCACTGGGAGTGCGCCAAGCGTCGTTGGAAGTGTGCGGGACCCGACTGGAAAGGCGCCACTCGCTGTGGAAAGTGTGAGGGACCCAACTGGAAGTGCGCCAAGCGCCGTGGAAAGTGTGCGGGACCCAACTGGAAGTGCGCCATGCGCCGTGGAAAGTGTGCGGGACCCGACTGGAAGTGCGCCATGCGCCGTGGAAAATGTGTGGGACCCGACTGGAAGTGCGCGACGCGCCGTGGAAAGTGTGCGGGACCGGACTGGGAGTGAGCCACGCGCCGTGGAAAGTGTATGGGACCCAACTGGAAGTGCGCCAAGCGCCGTGTAAAGTGTGCGAGATCCAACTGGAAGTGCGCCACGCGCCGTGGAAAGTGTGCGAGACCCAACTGCAAGTGCGCCACGCGCCATGTAAAGTGTGCGGGACCCGACTGGAAGTGCGCCACGCGCCACGAAAAGTGTGTGGGACCCAAATGGAAGTGCGCCATGCGCCATGGAAAGTGTGCGCGACTCAACTGGAAGTGCGCCACGCGCCACGGAAAGTGTGTGGGACCCAACTGGAAGTGCGCCACGCGCCATGAAAAGTGTGTGGGACCCAATTGGAAGTGCGCCACGCACAATGAAAAGTGTGTGGGACCCAACTGGAAGTGCGCCATGCGCCATGGAAAGTGTGCGGGACCCGACTGGAAGTGCGCCATACGCCGCGGAAAGTGTGTGGGACCCAACTGGAAGTGCGCCACGCACTGTGGAAAGTGCGCGGGACCCGACTGGAAGTGCGCCATGCGCCGCGGAAAGTGTGTGGGACCCAATTGGAAGTGCGCCACGCGCCATGAAAAGTGTGCGGGACCCGACTAAAAGTGCGCCATGCGCCGTGGAAAGTGTGCGGGGCCCAACTGGAAGTGCGCCACGCGCCACGGAAAGTGTGTGGGACCCAATTGGAAGTGCGCCACGCGCCGTGGAAAGTGTGCGGGGCCCAACTGGAAGTGCGCCACGCGCCACGGAAAGTGTGTGGGACCCAATTGAAAGTGCGCCACGCGCCATGAAAAGTGTGCGGGACCCGACTAAAAGTGCGCCATGCGCCGTGGAAAGTGTGCGGGGCCCAACTGGAAGTGCGCCACGCGCCACGGAAAGTGTGTGGGACCCAATTGAAAGTGCGCCACGCGCCGTGGAAAGTGTGCGGGGCCCAACTGGAAGTGCGCCACGCGCCACGGAAAGTGTGTGGGACCCAATTGAAAGTGCGCCACGCGCCGTGGAAAGTGTGCGGGACCCGACTGGAAGTGCGCTACGCGTCGTGGAAAGTGTGCGGGACCCGACTGGAAGTGCGCCACGCGCCATGAAAAGTGTGTGGGACCCAATTGGAAGTGCGCCACGCGCCATGAAAAGTGTGTGGGACCCAACTGGAAGTGCGCCACGCGCCATGAAAAGTGTGTGGGACCAATTGGAAGTGCGCCACGCGCCGTGGAAAGTGTGCGGGACCCAACTGGAAGTGCGCCACGCGCCATGAAAAGTGTGCAGGACCCAATTGGAAGTATGCCACGCGCCAGGAGAAGTGTGCAGGACCCAATTGGGAGTATGCCACGCGCCAGGAGAAGTGTGTGGGCCTGACTGGGTTCCAAGGAACAATAAAAATTAACTTCTCATTTTGCGATGATTGGATTATTCTATGAGTCACAATGTACGCCCACAAGTTTATTTATTTATTACATGAGCGGATCATGTCAGATAGGAAAAATAAGTAGCAGAAAACCAAGAAAAACGTACAACTAAAATGTAGCGACAACAAAATAAAAGTAAAAAAACAAAAAGAGATAACTCTTGTCCAGCGCTTCACGTCGAACTCAGGTAGCTATCCAACATGTATTTGAACACCCTTACATTTTGAGAAACGGGCATTTTTTTACTCAGTTTTATAAAATCAGACCTCGCCCTCACAGAAAAGAAGTGTGATCGACTCCTGAGCCTGACTCTAGGAATTACCAGTTTCTGTGAACCACCTCTAGTGATTGAATTTCTCAATGACCAGAACTCATCCAATTTCAAACCACAATTACCATGCAGTATTTTGTGGAACATAATGAGATCGAATTTACGTCTCCTGAACGCTAGCGAACGTAACTCCAAGCTCTGATTACGCTCTTGAGAAGGAGGAATGCTATCGTATGAAAAACCTTTGGTTCTAACCACTAGTTTTCTAGTAAAACTGTTCTGGACGCTCTCGAGTTTAGCTATGACTTGTTTTTTGTATGGACTGAATATTACCGTTCCGTACTCGAGAAGTGGTTTAACATAAGTTTTGAATGCCCTGAGTAAAACGGCACTGTTATTAGTGTAAAGAGCCCTAAACAAGTTGTATACAGTTTCGTAGCTTTTCCTACTATTCGTTCTCAATGCATATCGAAACTGAGATCGCTAGTTATGAGAAACCAAAGATCTTAGACCTGTTCAACTTTCTGAATTGGGTCACCTCTGATTTCATAATTAGTTCGGTTGTCATTCGATCCGAGGTGCAGAAGTTTCGTGTTCTCTTCAGATAACGGTAAGCCCCAATCATTATGGTATGTGGACAGATATGATAACCTACTCACTTACTTTAACATTAGCTACTTTACCTTTTACTACTTATCATATCAAGTGATATTATCAGTTGGTAGACCATATCGCTTAAACACGTCGTAGGCTGTACTTTTCGATGGGAAGGGACAGGGAAAGTGACTAACAAACTTGTTACTTACTGTTTCACATTCACTACTTTACTTCTTACTGCTTATCATATCATGTGATATTATCAGTTGGTAGATCAACTCGCTAAAACACGTCGTAGGCTGTACTTTTCGATGGGTAGGGACAGCGAAAGTGACTAACAAGTTTGTTTCTTACTGTTTCACATTCACTACTTTACTTCTTGCTGCTTATCATATCATGTGATATTATCAGTTGGTAGATCAACTCGCTAAAACACGTCGTAGGCCGTACTTTTTGATGGGAAGGGACAGGAAAAGTGACTAACAAGTTTGTTACTTACTGTTTCACATTCACTACTTTACTTCTTACTGCTTATCATATCATGTGATATTATCAGTTGGTAGACCATATCGCTTAAACACGTCGTAGGCTGTACTTTTCGATGGGAAGGGACAGGGGAAGTGACTTACAAGTTTGTTACTTACTGTTTCACATTCACTACTTTACTTCTTACTGCTTATCATATCATGTGATATTATCAGTTGGTAGATCAACTCGCTAAAACATGTCGTAGGCCGTACTTTTTGATGGGAAGGGACAGGGAAAGTGACTAACAAGTTTGTTACTTACTGTTTCACATTCACTACTTTACTTCTTACTGCTTATCATATCATGTGATTTTATCAGTTGGTAGATCAACTCGCCAAAACACGTCGTAGGCCGTACTTTTCGATGGGAAGGGAGAGGGTAAGTGGCTAACAAGTTTGTTACTTTTTGTTTCACATTCACTACTTTACTTCTTACTGCTTATCATATGTGATATTATCAGTAGGTAGATCAACTCGCTAAAACACGTCGTAGGCCGTACTTTTTGATGGGAAGGGACAGGGAAAGTGACTAACAAGTTTGTTACTTACTGTTTCACATTCACTACTTTACTTCTTACTGCTTATCATATCATGTGATTTTATCAGTTGGTAGATCAACTCGCCAAAACACGTCGTAGGCCGTACTTTTCGATGGGAAGGGAGAGGGTAAGTGACTAACAAGTTTGTTACTTTTTGTTTCACATTCACTACTTTACTTCTTACTGCTTCTCATATCATGTGATATTATCAGTTGGTAGATCAAATCGCTAAAACACGTCGTAGGCCGTACTTTTCGATGGGAAGGGACAGGGAAAATGACTAACAACTTTGTTACTTACTGTTTCACATTTACTACTTTACTTCTTACTGCTTCTCATATCATGTGATATTATCAGTTGGTAGATCAACTCGCTAAAACACGTCGTAGGACGTACTTTTCGATGGGAAGGGACAGAGAAAGTGACTAACAAGTTTGTTACTTACTGTTTCACATTCACTGCTTTACTTATTACTGCTTATCATATCATGTGATATTATCAGTTGGTAGATCAACTCGCTAAAACACGTCGTAGACCGTACTTTTCGATGGGAAGAGACAGGGAAAGTGACTAACAAGTTTGTTAATTTTTGTTTCACATTCACTACTTTACTTCTTACTGCTTATCATATGTGATATTATCAGTAGGTAGATCAACTCGCTAAAACACGTCGTAGGCCGTACTTTTTGATGGGAAGGGACAGGGAAAGTGACTAACAAGTTTGTTACTTACTGTTTCACATTCACTACTTTACTTCTTACTGCTTATCATATCATGTGATTTTATCAGTTGGTAGATCAACTCGCCAAAACACGTCGTAGGCCGTACTTTTCGATGGGAAGGGAGAGGGTAAGTGACTAACAAGTTTGTTACTTACTGTTTCACATTCATTACTTTTCTTCTTACTGCTTCTCATATCATGTGATATTATCAGTTGGTAGATCAAATCGCTAAAACACGTCGTAGGCCGTACTTTTCGATGGGAAGGGACAGGGAAAATGACTAACAACTTTGTTACTTACTGTTTCACATTTACTACTTTACTTCTTACTGCTTATCATATCATGTGATATTATCAGTTGGTAGATCAACTCGCTAAAACACGTCGTAGGCCGTACTTTTCGATGGGAAGGGACAGGGGAAGTGACTAACAAGTTTGTTACTTACTGTTTCACATTCACTGCTTTACTTATTACTGCTTATCATATCATGTGATATTATCAGTTGGTAGATCAACTCGCTAAAACACGTCGTAGACCGTACTTTTCGATGGGAAGAGACAGGGAAAGTGACTAACAAGTTTGTTACTTACTGTTTCACATTCACTACTTTACTTCTTACTGCTTATCATATCATGTGATATTATCAGTTGGTAGATCAACTCGCTAAAACACGTCGTAGGCCGTACTTTTCGATGGGAAGGGACAGAGAAAGTGACTAACAAGTTTGTTACTTACTGTTTCACATTCACTGCTTTACTTATTACTGCTTATCATATCATGTGATATTATCAGTTGGTAGATCAACTCGCTGAAACACGTCGTAGACCGTACTTTTCGATGGGAAGGGACAGGGAAAGTGACTAACAAGTTTGTTAATTTTTGTTTCACATTCACTACTTTACTTCTTACTGCTTATCATATCATGTGATATTATCAGTTGGTAGATCAACTCGCTAAAACACGTCGTAGGCCGTACTTTCCGATGGGAAGGGACAGGGAAAGTGACTAGCAAGTTTGTTACTTACTGTTTCACATTCACTACTTTACTTCTTACTGCTTATCATATCATGTGATATTATCAGTTGGTAGATCAACTCGCTAAAACACGTCGTAAGCCGTACTTTTCGATGGGAAGGGACAGGGAAAGTGACTAACAAGTTTGTTACTTACTGTTTCACATTCACTACTTTACTTCTTACTGCTTATCATATCATGTGATTTAATCAGTTGCTAGATCAACTCGCTAAAAACGTCGTAGACCGTACTTTTCGATGGGAAGGGACAGGGAAAGTGACTAACATGTTTGTTAATTTTTGTTTCACATTCACTACTTTACTTCTTACTGCTTATCATATCATGTGATATTATCAGTTGGTAGATCAACTCGCTAAAACACGTCGTAGGCCGTACTTTCCGATGGGAAGGGACAGGGAAAGTGACTAACAAGTTTGTTACTTACTGTTTCACATTCACTACTTTACTTCTTACTGCTTATCATATCATGTGATTTTATCAGTTGGTAGATCAAATCGCTAAAACACGTCGTAGGCCGTACTTTTCGATGGGAAGGGACAGGGAAAATGACCAACAAGTTTGTTACTTACTGTTTCACATTCACTACTTTACTTCTTACTGCTTATCATATCATGTGATATTATCAGTTGGTAGATCAACTCGCTAAAACACGTCGTAGGCCGTACTTTTCGATGGGAAGGGACAGGGAAAGTGACTAACAAGTTTGTTACTTACTGTTTCACATTCACTACTTTACTTCTTACTGCTTATCATATCATGTGATTTTATCAGTTGCTAGATCAACTCGCTAAAAACGTCGTAGGCCGTACTTTTCGATGGGAAGGGACAGGGAAAGTGACTAACAAGTTTGTTACTCACTGTTTCACATTCACTGCTTTACTTATTACTGCTTATCATATCATGTGATATTATCAGTTGGTAGATCAACTCGCTAAAACACGTCGTAGGCCGTACTTTTCGATGGGAAGGGACAGGGAAAATGACTAACAAGTTTGTTACTTACTGTTTCACATTTACTACTTTACTTCTTACTGCTTATCATATCATGTGATATTATCAGTTGGTAGATCAACGCGCTAAAACACGTCGTAGGCCGTACTTTTCGATGGGAAGGGACAGGGAAAATGACTAACAAGTTTGTTACTTACTGTTTCACATTTACTACTTTACTTCTTACTGCTTATCATATCATGTGATATTATCAGTTGGTAGATCAACTCGCTAAAACACGTCGTAGGCCGTACTTTTCGATGGGAAGGGACAGAGAAAGTGACTAACAAGTTTGTTACTTACTGTTTCACATTCACTGCTTTACTTATTACTGCTTATCATATCATGTGATATTATCAGTTGGTAGATCAACTCGCTGAAACACGTCGTAGACCGTACTTTTCGATGGGAAGGGACAGGGAAAGTGACTAACAAGTTTGTTAATTTTTGTTTCACATTCACTACTTTACTTCTTACTGCTTATCATATCATGTGATATTATCAGTTGGTAGATCAACTCGCTAAAACACGTCGTAGGCCGTACTTTCCGATGGGAAGGGACAGGGAAAGTGACTAGCAAGTTTGTTACTTACTGTTTCACATTCACTACTTTACTTCTTACTGCTTATCATATCATGTGATATTATCAGTTGGTAGATCAACTCGCTGAAACACGTCGTAGACCGTATTTTTCGATGGGAAGGGACAGGGAAAGTGACTAACAAGTTTGTTAATTTTTGTTTCACATTCACTACTTTACTTCTTACTGCTTATCATATCATGTGATATTATCAGTTGGTAGATCAACTCGCTAAAACACGTCGTAAGCCGTACTTTTCGATGGGAAGGGACAGGGAAAGTGACTAACAAGTTTGTTACTTACTGTTTCACATTCACTACTTTACTTCTTACTGCTTATCATATCATGTGATTTTATCAGTTGCTAGATCAACTCGCTAAAAACGTCGTAGGCCGTACTTTTCGATGGGAAGGGACAGGGAAAGTGACTAACAAGTTTGTTACTTACTGTTTCACATTCACTGCTTTACTTATTACTGCTTATCATATCATGTGATTTTATCAGTTGGTAGATCAACTCGCTGAAACACGTCGTAGACCGTATTTTTCGATGGGAAGGGACAGAGAAAGTGACTAACAAGTTTGTTACTTACTGTTTCACATTCACTGCTTTACTTATTACTGCTTATCATATCATGTGATTTTATCAGTTGGTAGATCAACTCGCTAAAACACGTCGTAGGCCGTACTTTTCGATGGGAAGGGACAGGGAAAGTGACTAACAAGTTTGTTAATTTTTGTTTCACATTCACTACTTTACTTCTTACTGCTTATCATATCATGTGATATTATCAGTTGGTAGATCAACTCGCTAAAACACGTCGTAGGCCGTACTTTTCGATGGGAAGGGACAGGGAAAGTGACTAACAAGTTTGTTACTTACTGTTTCACATTCACTACTTTACTTCTTACTGCTTATCATATCATGTGATTTTATCAGTTGCTAGATCAACTCGCTAAAAACGTCGTAGGCCGTACTTTTCGATGGGAAGGGACAGGGAAAGTGACTAACAAGTTTGTTACTTACTGTTTCACATTCACTGCTTTACTTATTACTGCTTATCATTATCATATCATGTGATTTTATCAGTTGGTAGATCAACTCGCTAAAACACGTCGTAGGCCGTACTTTTCGATGGGAAGGGACAGGGAAAGTGACTAACAAGTTTGTTACTTACTGTTTCACATTCACTGCTTTACTTATTACTGCTTATCATATCATGTGATATTATCAGTTGGTAGATCAACTCGCTAAAGCACATCGTAGGCTGTACTTTTCGATACATAGGGCATCTGATAACGTCATCAGGGTGTCATGTAAAGCACATAGGGCATCTGATGACGTTATCAGGGTGCCATGTAAAGTGCACAGGGCATCTGATGACGTCATCAGGATGTCATGTAAAGTACATAGGGCATCTGATGACGTCATCAGGGTGTCATGCAAAGTACATAGGGCATCTGATGACGTCATCAGGGTGTCATCTAAAGTACATAGGGCATCTGATGACGTCATTAGGATGTCATCTTAAGTACATAGGGCATCTGATGACGTCATCAGGATGCCGTGTAAAGTACATAGGGCATCTGATGACGTCATCATGGTGTCATGTAAAGTGCACAGGGCATCTGATGACGTCATCAGGATGTCATGTAAAGTACATAGGGCATCTGATGACGTCATCAAGGTATCATCTAAAGTACATAGGGCATCTGATGACGTCATTAGGATGTCATGTCAAGTACATAGGGCATCTGATGACGTCATTAGGATGTCATGTCAAGTACATAGGGCATCTGATGACGTCATTAGGGTGTCATCTTTAGTACATAGGGCATCTGATGACGTCATCATGGTGTCATGTAAAGCACATAGGGCATCTGATGACGTTATCAGGGTGCCATGTAAAGTGCACAGGGCATCTGATGACGTCATCAGGATGTCATGTAAAGTACATAGGGCATCTGATGACGTCATCAAGGTATCATCTAAAGTACATAGGGCATCTGATGACGTCATTAGGATGTCATGTCAAGTACATAGGGCATCTGATGACGTCATTAGGGTGTCATCTTAAGTACATAGGGCATCTGATGACGTCATCAGGATGCCGTGTAAAGTACATAGGGCATCTGATGACGTCATCATGGTGTCATGTAAAGTACATAGGGCATCTGATGACGTCATCAGGACGTCGTGGAAAGTGATTAGCGCTTAATTCGTAGCGTGCGCAACAAGTTTGTCGCTTACTGATTATTATAGCAATCCATGCTATTTGAAAAATATTGAAGATTTTTTCATAGATATTACTTCGTAATATCAATAAAAAGTGAACAATTCTATCAAAAAGGGGTCTTTCGAGCGAAAGAGGTTTGGTTGGCGACAGAAACGTTACTACAAAAAGGGAACATTAGGTAAGTAAATTGAGGAGAGTCTACAAAAAGTGAACAATATTCTCTGAGAGTAATTTTCTTGGTGAACACTTCTTAACAGCAAAAACAAACCGTTGCGGTGTTCTACACGGAAGCTTTCTGTGGTTCCAATAATGGTCTTGATTACGCAAGAACCGTTTAAACGTATGTGCATGTAAACCTAACTCTTACCATCAGAATAGAAGATGACGTCGCAAAGACTTAGACAGACGGTTAGGTCTTGCTGTAAGGAGAAGCAAAACAATAAAATAGAAATACAGCATTAAGCAAGAGTAATCCCGTAAAATCTAGTTTAAACGAATAGAAGTCCTTTTTCCGAGAGACACTATACTCATCATCGTAAAATGCCACAACGGTTTGTTTCCGCTGTTAAGAAGTGTTCACCAAGAAAATTACTCTCAGAGAATATTGTTCACTTTTTGTAGACTCTCCTCAATTTACTTACCTATTGTTCCCTTTTTGTAGTAACGTTTCTGTCGCCAACCAAACCTCTTTCGCTTGGAAGACCCCTTTTTGATAGAATATATTTTAAGATCATCAGCAAGACTTCCGGCCCATATCGTTCGACCCCATTGACTTCCGGTCCAGGCAGTCGCGTAATTAGTGGAGACCAAAGTTCAGTTGACCATGCACATGGGTGGTGTGACATTTGTGGACCATTGACTATTGATTGTGCTGTTCTCTGGTCAGTCGACCATTGTTCACAACACCTCCCCTTTCTCAAGCTAGAGGCAGTACGTCTTGCTGGCTGGATCCATGTGTAGACGAGGTGGCGCATGTCGACTGCGAGAGGATCGTCGGACTTCAGGCAAGGCATTCGGATTGGCGGTAGACGTCGATTCCGTGTCGAGTATTGACGGTGACGATGATTGGTTAGAGTCGTCTTCACAGTTGAATAGTGGTAAGTCAAAAACATCCAGCAATTTGTTTGCTGTTGAAATTGAACTCCTTAGTTTGAGTTGATTTACATGTCGAGTCCATAACATGTTTTCGCATTCCACAGTGTACGTGGTGCTTCCAGTTTTCCATTTGACAGTCCCAGGAATCCATGTGCTCTTTTGTCCACGATACACTTTTACGTAAACTTTTGTCATCGACTTCTGAAGTGTCGATGGCGGGAGCCATGGTGTCTGTTGTACTGGGCTTCCATTGAGATGTCTCGGGATCCTTCCTTATTGTTCGCTTCTTCAGGGGCCATCAGGTCTAGCACAGTCCGTATTCGGCGGTTCAGGAAGTTTTCGGCAGGCGATTTGTGATTAGGTCCTGATGGGCAAGGAGTAGAGCGGTAAGAAATTAGGAAGGTTTGCAGTGCGTCAGCCGTGGGTTCCTCCCCCTTCAGTTTTGCGAGTCCTCTTTTGAATGTGTCCACAAAACGTTCCGCTTGTCCGTTGCTCTGCGGGTGGAAGGGCGGGGAGCGAATGTGTGTTATTCCACGTGAGCGGCAGAAATTTGCAAAACCTGATGAGGTAAACTGGGTACCGTTATCCGTCACGAAAATCTTCGGGTTTCCGAATTGCGCGAAAATCTTCTTAAGGACGTTAATGGTCGCGGAAGTTGAGATGGCACTCATTTGAACAATCTCAGGCCATTTCGAATAGGCGTCCACGATAACAAAGTAGTACCTTCCATCCAGGGGTCCAGCGAAATCAGCGTGTACTCGCATCCATGGGGCAGTCGCCTTCGGCCAGGAGTGGAGTTCTGCCTTTATTGGGTCCTTTGAGGCTGCTGCACAACTGCTGCAACTTTTTACAAGCGATTCGATATCGGCGTCGATTTCTGGCCAGTAAACGAAGCTGCGAGCCAACATTTTCATTCTCGTTTGACCGGGATGTGCCTTTGTGCAGTGCTGAGAGTACTCGGCGTTGAAGTGACTTGGGAATTATGATGCGAGTGGAGGTGAGCAGACAGTTATTGACTGTTGTCAGGCTGTCTCGTCGGTTGTAGAAGTGCCATAGTGGGGAGCTGCGATCAATCTTGGGCCATTTTCCGGATCGTGCGCAGTCAATAACCTGTTGAAGGAGTTTATCTGCGTCTGTTGCGGTTCCGGATTGTTTCCCGGAAGATACTGGTAGATTCGTGCAATTAACGGTAAATTCCGCTTGGAAGTCAGCTTCTATGGCGGCTATTACACGGTCTTCAGTTTCCGTTGGATGTGCTGCGATAAGTCGAGATAGCGCATCCGCCTCTCCGAAATCAGTGGTTTTGACATACTCAATGGTGAAGTCGTAATTGAGTAGAGTGGTAGCCCAACGTTGAAGGCGGTTGGCACTATAAATGGGCATCCCTTTCTTGCTTCCAAAGATAGAGATGAGCGGTTTGTGATCCGTCTTCAGCGTGAAATGACGGCCGTGGATGAAACGATGGAACTTCTGCACTGCGAAAACTAGCGCTAAGGCTTCCTTTTCGATTTGGCTGTAATTCTTCTGTGCAGGAGTTAGGGCTCGGCTTGCATGATAAATAGCCTTCTCGGATCCATTCGGGAAGCGATGCAGCAGAACTGCTCCGATACCATAATTTGAGGCGTCTGCGGCTACGATGATCGGCAGACTGGGATCGAAGTGGGTGAGTAATAGATCCGATTTGAGAATGTCCTTTATAAGATCAAATGACGACTGACATTCCGGTGTCCAAGTGAATGTGACATCCTTCTTGGTGAGGGCGTCCAAGGGAGCGCGATAGTTGTGTAAATTCTTGACGAAAGTTCCGTAAAAATTTACTAACCCAAGGAAAGATCGTAGTTGGGTGACGTCTTTTGGGTGCGGCATCTTTTGAATTGCATCGATTTTCGTAGTATCGGGGCGGCGTCCTTCAGCGTCAATGACGAAACCAAGGTAGTTGATCTGAGGTTGTAGGAAGGAGCATTTTTCCAGGCGAACACGAAATCCATAGTCGAGTATTCTTCGAAATACTGCGTCCAGACGATAATTGTGTTCGTCAATGGTTCTACCAGTAACGACGATGTCATCGAGGTAGGCAGCAGATCCATCCAGGCCAGCAATGAGGGAGTCCATTTGTTGCTGGAAGATGCCGGGAGCGGGTTTCACACCAAAGGGTAAGCGATTGAAACGGTAGAGACCTTGGTGTGTGTTGATTGTCAGCAGTGGCTGAGAATTTTCTTCCATTTCCAACTGAAGGTACGCCTCCGCCAGGTCGATTTGAGAGAAGTAGCGTCCTCCATTTAGCTTTGTGAATATGTCGTCAGCAGTTGGAAGTGGGTGCTGGTGCTGTTGAAGGGCGTCGTTCAAACCAGTAGAATAGTCTGCGCAAAGACGGATCGATCCATTTTTCTTTTGAACGGCGACGATAGGGGCTGCCCACTCGGAATGGTCGATGGGCGAGAGTACATTTTCAGCTACCAGCCGGTCGATCTCCTGTGAGATACGTGGTAGTGCGGTATACGGGACGGGGCGAGCTTTCCGGAAAATCGGTCTTGCTTCCGGTTTCAGCGTAAGTGTTGCTTTCGCTTTCTTGCAACATCCCAGTCCTGGCGTGAATACGGCAGCAAATTGATTCTGTAGACGCTTGGTGAGAGAATTTCGTAGGTTGCTGAGCGTGGAGGAAGAAATGTTGCAGATTGTCTTCTCCGTGAGCTGTTTGAAGAGAGGCTCGTTTTGGGAGATCCAGTCGAGTCCAAGCAGCGACGTGGTATCAGCAACATGGCAATTTCCTCTCCCTTTCTGACCGTCGATATTGAAATTGCATTCGAATTGACCTCGTACATTGATGTATTTGTTGTTGGCCGATTTCAGTGTTACGAGTGGTGTCTGCAACTTCGGGCGGCCAATTGCGATCCAATCCTCATGACTCAGCAAGGTAACATCAGCTCCAGTATCCGAGGCGCATCCGTATGGGTCTTCCATTGATCTGCACTTGTCTGTAGATTCGATTGGCAGGTTTGTCCTCACTGGTTGTAAAGGCGACGATGACTACGTTGTTTGCATTTCGGTGCTTTTTCGCTGCCATTGTCGTCTTTCGAGCGAAATTCTTGCAGAATCCTTTTCTGTGTCCAACCATTTTGCATTCGTGGCACTTTCTGTTGTTGTATTCGCAATCTTTTGACCAGTGCGGTCCTCCACAGCGAAAACAGGGCGAGGGTGGGTCCCTTGACGGATTCTTCTTAGCCTTGACGGCGTTGATTCCATGCTGTGGTACTGTCGATTGGTTCCCGAGCAATTTCGCATCCTTCCGTATGTCCATAAACTGCTGTATTTCGGCACTGAGTTCCTTGAGCGTTGTGTTTGGATTGTCCTCCATCTTTCTCAGGGCACGGGCACGAATATCAGCGTCTTCAGGAGCAGCCAGTCCACATATCCATACAAGGCACTTCATTTGTTCAGGAGTAACGTCATTGAATTCGGCCATGGCGTGGCGTCGATTGACCAATCCGGTATAGTCGAGGAGGCACTCAGCATTTCGCTGAGTTCTCAGGTAAGTGTACCGGCGAGCGAATACTGACGTGTTGTGTCCAAACAGATTCTTCAGTGTCTTGATTGTATCCTCCAAAGAGACTTCAGATGTTCTTTTGGGCAGGATATGGTTTGTGAACCGGGCGTACGTGGTTGCGTCGAGTTTTGAAACGATCAGCCTGGCCCTCGCAGATTCGTCCAGACTGGAACCATCCTTGGCGATCACGTCTTCGTAGCGATTGAACCATAGATCGAATGTGCAGCCGGTTTCTGGATCGTAGACGAAGGTTGGCAATCTGGTCGACAGTGAGTTTGTTACGAATTCCACTGTTGAGGCTGGAGCGGGCGTTGGTGCAGCAGACGTGAATAACCGTTCCATTCTTTCCATGACTGCATCCAGAGTCTTCTGCTGCTGCTGAGCCTGTGCTTCCAGAATAGTACGTAGAGTGGTGGCATCCATTGAGTCCGTTGAGTCTTCTTCCAATCGCTGATCGCCACTTGTTGTAGCTGGTACACGAAGTTCTCGGGAACTTTATTAGTCGACAATGAACAACAACATAATGACATATGGATCGCCTTTTATAGGCCTGGACAATCAAAGTACAAAGTATCATGTGATCACGTGACTTCCGGCCCATATCGTTCGACCCCATTGACTTCCGGTCCAGGCAGTCGCGTAATTAGTGGAGACCAAAGTTCAGTTGACCATGCACATGGGTGGTGTGACATTTGTGGACCATTGACTATTGATTGTGCTGTTCTCTGGTCAGTCGACCATTGTTCACAACAGTTGTATTAATCCGCACCCGAAAAGATCTACCTGAGAGAAAGGAGCGTATCCAACCAATAATTCTAGGATGCAGACCAATGAGGTTCAATTTGTGGATTAATGTTTCGTGCGAAACACGATCAAAGGCTTTGGAAAAGTCAAGATAGACCACATCCAGGGGATTACCTTCATCTAGAGCAACAGTCCAGTCATTCATTGACTGAAGCATTGCCGTGACAGTAGATTTACCTTTCTGGAAACCATGTTGGAAATGTGAAATAATTGCGTGTTCCTCGAGATGGGCTTCAATTCTTTTTTTGAGGATTTTCTCGAAAATTCTAGCAAGTATCTACGTTAAACTGATCGGACGGTAATTTTCCGCGAAAGTATGTATAAGGCGGTTCCTTGGGGATAGGCAGGACATTTGCAGTTTTCCACCTTGAGGGAACTTCTGACCTCATAAAGCTTAGATTGAATATATGTTCCAGCGAACCAGCAATCACTTGAGCAACTGACTTGAGAAATAGTTGAGGGATATTATCAGGAGTTTCCGACAGATGAGGGCCATTTGGACAGTAATGTATAAATCTCTTTTGCGAAAAACCATGCCGAATCTTTCATTTGAGGGAAAAGGGGAATTGAAGATATACAATCGAATTCGTAACTGATAATGAGTAACCACACACATGGCCCAAACCTCATTCGATACGGAAACACCTCAGCACTTCAGTGATTGTCTCTTTGTCATGTTTGTATACTTTCTCGAAACTGCCAGCAAATAGTTCAGCTTTTTCAGTATCTTTTCTGAATACGGTGCCATCTTCTGCAACAATTAACCCCATCCTAAGATTTTGCTTTAGCTTGCTATTGAGAAACTTTAAAAATTTGTTTTTATTTTGAGACTCTATGATCTTTTTTCTCAATGGAACTGTTGAACTTCTTCAGTCTTTTCTAGAATATTCTATTCAGCTCTCTGAATTTGTTCCAGTTCTCAGGAGAATTGTTGGCTACAGCAGAATCCCACGCCTGCGATTTTATGAAGAAGTGTTTTTAGATAATGTGGCAGGTTGAGTTTATGGCGTGGGACCTTTTCGACTGGGACAAACAGATCAATGCAGTGATTGAGAATCCATATGAACATTTCATATTTTTTCGTTTACGGCGGAAATGTGGCGAAGAGAGCCAAACCAGTCAACATGGGAAAAGTAAGAATTTATGACGTTACAGTCAGCTCTTGCAAAATTCCGTCCTGAGGCAAACTTAATTTCTCGTTTACGTAGCTCTCAATTGAATCGTATACATGAATGGTCGCTAGCACCCATTGGAGATTCCACCTCTAAATTATTAACCACATTTGACTCAGGGCTTAGAACGAGATCCAGGATATTGTTTCCTAGGGTGCATTTACGGACATATTGGGTTAATTTATGATTCTCACAGAGTTCCAGAAAGGCCTTAGACAAAGATCAAGAAGCCGTGGGTTTCCCAATGGAGATACAGTCGATGTCGGGCATATTAAAATCACCAATTATTAAGCATGTTCGGTCACAAGATATTAAATCACTAAGCGCCTTAACGAAAACATAGGCACTGTGTGCAGGACAGGAAGGGGCTCTGTATACAACTATAATACGCAAGACCTCAGCTTCAAGGAGTATGTCACAACAAATTAACTCGTAAGCGTCAGAAACAGATTCTTTGAAAACTGTAGACGGACAAAAAAGTTTTTTAACCAATATAGCGACTCCTCCCCCTTTCTTACGCGTGCGGTCACATCTGAGTACGTCGTATTGAGAACAGATTTCACCTAGAAGGGGTACCGTGTCAATGGTAGAATTACACCTAGTTTCTTTGAGGGCTCCTAGGTCAAAATTGAAACGATGGAGAGCAAAAATTAGAGCATTCCGGTTTCTCACCATAGAGCGGATGTTTGAAACAAGGCAAGAAATTCTGGAGTTATCGTGTTTCCGACGATCAGCTGCTAGTTTAAAGGCAGTGTTCACGATGATTTTTGTCCCCGAGTTTTCCACATCAATCGATGCGTACGATCCCTCGTAACACCCTAGTCAAGAAGAAAGAACGAAAAACGGCCAGAAACTGGTAATTTAGCCTTCTTTTTTTGAGAGGCCGATGACGACGCGGACGAGATTAGCGTAGCAGCATCTCGAGTGCGGACGAGTTTACGACGTGATGGCAGCATCAGCCGAAACACATAGGTAATCCATCCTGCATCCTTTTTTCTATTTTTGAATTGTCATTCTATTCCTGATCTCAATTCATCGCTTCTTAGATTTTGTGGGGTAATTCGAGCAATGATAATAAGGAGTTAACCTAATGTGTTTTTATTTCGCTCGTTTCACCGCTGTTATTAGCGCACCCTACAAAAAATTTCATGTAGTGTTTTGCACATTTTCTGAACACATTGAAATTGCGACAGGCTGATATTTCAGTATTTACGTGAATTATTTGAGAAATAATTGCCAATGCCAACATCAGTCCAACTCAAGGAATGTAGCGAAACTAAAAATAAGCATCGGTGGAAAATTTAAAATAAATGTCGGCGGAAAACAAACGGGTGTTCAATAAAAAGAGCGTTCTAATTGTTTGCGGAAATGTGATCGAAGAATTTCCAGGCAATTCAGAAGAAAAAATTGGAATCAGCTCTAGACTTTCTCCTAGGGGTTATTTATGCGTCGTTAAACACAAATTTGGAGTGCGTTTGTGGTAATTCAGATGGTTACTGTAGGTTACGGTAGGATCAGGGCGTTTTAACGGGCGTAACCTACCTCATTATTTCGAAAATCGACAATTGAACCTCAGAGTCTTGTTCAGTGCGTGGTCCCCCCCGTCGCAGAAATTTTGAGCCAAATCCGATACCATGACCAGAATACCACATAATATTTAACCACCGTAACACACCCAGGAAAGCTGTAAATGAACCATAAAGATGTGTTAGGCGGCCCAAATAGCCCATATGGATAAGTTTTAAGCTTATTCTGTTGTAGCATTCTGAAAATCTCCAAAGTCGCATTTGGGTAGCAAAATTCCCCACAGAGGGAAGCTTCAAGCTAAATCAGCCCAAATCTTCAGAAAATCGACAAATTGGTCCCAGCTTCGTAATCGGCACCCACCGAAAGTTGTTTTTGGGCATTTTTTTTGTCGGAATGCTATGAAAATTCCCTTTTCTAGAATTCCCGGGGCAACTAGAAAAATTTGAAACCTGGTTTCTGATACACACATCGGGGCGTAGGAAGCAAAAGCCTGGTGATACTCCTGCTGTTGTTGCCTAGCTGTTCATAAAAAAATACTATGCTGCCGGCGTAGCGAATTGCACAGGCGGAGATGTAAACACCATGTGTCATATGATTTCGTCATCTAGGTCATGTGCGTGTACTCTGTCTCCGCTGAGCTCGGGTGCATTTGGTGGCGCTGCGCGAGGTGAGTGGTTTTTTCTGTTATTGAATACGTTATTCCTTATTTCGGACACTTATTAAGGATAGTTTCTATTGCTCTGTCATGTATGACAGTAAGCGGATTTTAGCTCCCAGAATCTCGTGCTACCGTATGCTTGGCCGCAAAGAGCGGTGGTGCAAGCGTGTTGATACACTATATTTGGGACCAAATTTACATTGTTCCTTTGCGCGTATGTGCGAAGCGAGGTGAGAAACTGTGATGGAAGGAGGAGAGGGTGTATACGCGCTTTCACTTATGCGATAAACATGCATGACATTTGCCCCGAGCTTGAAGATATGACAAATGGCTTCGCCACCTCTTTTTGGCCTAAAAAAAAAGAAGGGACAGTGTGCCGAGGGCAGGAGATTGCCTAGTTTCGCGGTTGCAAACAGAATATGTGGCTGAACGTTCGGGATAAAACTGGGGGACAATACATTTCGGGACGCTGGGTTGTGGCTAGTCTGGACCATCCAGGATTTCAATTACCGAAGGAGCACATCTGAGATTCGATATTCTGGAGATTTCGATCACACATGTTTAGTGACCCGCTGGACACGATTCTGATAAATGTTTCAAAATGTCTAAGGTTAATGCGGTTTCATTTCCAAAACTACTCTCCTTGAACAAACTACCTCCAGATTTTAAGCAAACAATAGCTCGGTTTATCAAGTGGATGGAACCTCGGCCAGGGTCGAGCGAGGTTGGGTCGCAACACAACGAGCGCTGAAAGGGGTCGTAACATTGGTAGCCGAAACTAGAAAAGAAATGGTGTGGAGCTCATTCAAATTTCACCCAATAATATGTGAATAGGGGATCGCCAACAATTCCGGTCGTAAAAGGGAGGGTGTCGTAGCTTCCTGAAGTTCAACACAACGGCCTGATGGACCATGACTAGTTGGGTCCAATCCTGGCCTGGGTCTTGAAAGATTAAAAAAAGCCTTCAGCACTCGCGCGAAAAATCCGCTAAGCCCAGGGCTGAAATCTGATAAAAAGTAGGGTTGCTGAGATCGAAGCAAAAAATTGGCATGAAAAAAAGCTCGTGTCCTGTCAGTCACCTGCCGTAGCTCCGAGCTGTGACTTTGGCTTTATGCATCTTTTTTTTTTACAAAATCGTTTGTGATGGCCCTAGTAAGTTTGCAAGCATAATCCTGAAAAATTGCAGGGTTCTTCTGGGAGTGAAAGCTCGAAGGACCCAATGTACAGTCGACCCAATGTACTACAGTCATATTATTGCGATACGTGCCGACTGTAATTGTTTTGTGGGGCGTGTTCTGGCACAGGATGCTCGAACGCGTCAATTTCAGGCGTTCTGATACCAGCCAAATAAGCTCTATTTGGAGTCCAACTTCCCGTGGAATAGCAAGCCTTGAGTCAGTTACTCTCCCCGATTTCGGAAGGAGAAAGAAACTCTAGGGCGGCATGCACGTACATGAGTGTTACGAAGGGGCTGGGGCAAGGTTTGGGGCATCGGCGCGTTCGATGGTGGCAGTACTAGGGCTGGATTCCACTGAAAATCGCTCCCTCGCCAACCCTACCCAGGAGGGTAGGGCAGCCGAGATCCCGCTGAGACACCATTTATAGATGGTCTCCAGCCCTCGCACTGCGATCATCAAGCGCGCCGACCCCCAAAACTTCGTAACACTCGCGTACGTGCGTGCCAACCCGGTCTGGTGTGCAATTTGGGGTGGGTCAAACCTCGTGTTGCGATTTCACCGAGGCCCGGCAGGACCGAGTTTTCCGGCAACCAGCCCGAATGCTAGAATACGTTTGGTATGTGCAGAAATGCTTTCGCGATGTACATGCGCTTCAGCTAGATTGGAATTAGAACTGCAGCTTTGAGAAATTATCAAATTATCAGGAATTACTGTCAGTGAGAAATCACGGGCTCGAAAGTCGTCCCTTCATGAAAAAACCGAATTCTAGGGTTGCTGAGATCGAAGCAAAAATTGGCATGAAAAAAGCTCGTGTCCTGTCAGTCACCTGCCGTAGCTCCGAGCTGTGACTTTGGCTTTATGCATCTTTTTTTACAAAATCGTTTGTGATGGCCCTAGTAAGTTTGCAAGCATAATCCTGAAAAAATTGCAGGGTTCTTCTGGGAGTGAAAGCTCGAAGGACCCAATGTACAGTCGACCCAATGTACTACAGTCATATTATTGCGATACGTGCCGACTGTAATTGTTTTATGGGGCGTGTTCTGGCACAGGATGCTCGAACGCGTCAATTTCAGGCGCTCTGATACCAGCCAAATAAGCTCTATTTGGAGTCCAACTTCCCGTGGAATAGCAAGCCTTGAGTCAGTTACTCTCCCCGATTTCGGAAGGAGAAAGAAACTCTAGGGCGGCATGCACGTACATGAGTGTTACGAAGGGGCTGGGGCAAGGTTTGGGGCATCGGCGCGTGCGATGGTGGCAGTAGTAGGGCTGGGTGCCACTGAAAATCGCTCCTCTCGCCAACCCTACCCAGGAGGGTAGGGCAGCCGAGATCCCGCTGAGACACCATTTATAGATGGTCTCCAGCCCTCGCACAGCGATCCACAACCGCGCCGACCCCCCAAAACTTCGTAACCCCCGCGTTCGTGCGTGCCAACCCGGTCTGGTGTGCAATTTGGGGTGGGTCAAACCTCGTGTTGCGATTTCACCGAGGCCCGGCAGGACCGAGTTTTCCGGCAACCAGCCCGAATGCTAGAATACGTTTGGTATGTGCGAAATGCTTTCGCGATGTACATGCGCTTCAGCTAGATTGGAATTAGAACTGCAGCTTTGAGAAATTATCAAATTATCAGGAATTACTGTCAGTGAGAAATCACGGGCTCGAAAGTCGTCCCTTCATGAAAAAAACCGAATTCTAGGGTTGCTGAGATCGAAGCAAAAAATTGGCATGAAAAAAAGCTCGTGTCCTGTCAGTCACCTGCCGTAGCTCCGAGCTGTGACTTTGGCTTTATGCATCTTTTTTTTTTACAAAATCGTTTGTGATGGCCCTAGTAAGTTTGCAAGCATAATCCTGAAAAATTGCAGGGTTCTTCTGGGAGTGAAAGCTCGAAGGACCCAATGTACAGTCGACCCAATGTACTACAGTCATATTATTGCGATACGTGCCGACTGTAATTGTTTTATGGGGCGTGTTCTGGCACAGGATGCTCGAACGCGTCAATTTCAGGCGTTCTGATACCAGCCAAATAAGCTCTATTTGGAGTCCAACTTCCCGTGGAATAGCAAGCCTTGAGTCAGTTACTCTCCCCGATTTCGGAAGGAGAAAGAAACTCTAGGGCGGCATGCACGTACATGAGTGTTACGAAGGGGCTGGGGCAAGGTTTGGGGCATCGGCGCGTTCGATGGTGGCAGTACTAGGGCTGGATTCCACTGAAAATCGCTCCCTCGCCAACCCTACCCAGGAGGGTAGGGCAGCCGAGATCCCGCTGAGACACCATTTATAGATGGTCTCCAGCCCTCGCACTGCGATCATCAAGCGCGCCGACCCCCAAAAACTTCGTAACACTCGCGTACGTGCGTGCCAACCCGGTCTGGTGTGCAATTTGGGGTGGGTCAAACCTCGTGTTGCGATTTCACCGAGGCCCGGCAGGACCGAGTTTTCCGGCAACCAGCCCGAATGCTAGAATACGTTTGGTATGTGCGAAATGCTTTCGCGATGTACATGCGCTTCAGCTAGATTGGAATTAGAACTGCAGCTTTGAGAAATTATCAAATTATCAGGAATTACTGTCAGTGAGAAATCACGGGCTCGAAAGTCGTCCCTTCATGAAAAAAACCGAATTCGTAGAAGTTGAAAATCGCGGGCAGGTCATGGACATAAACGGAACAAACGTTGTACAGAGACGAAAATCATTTGCTCGTGATGCATAGCATACTCTTGCGTGAGTTTCTTGAGCTGCCATGTTGAATTTCCGTTTAACTGGTCGCCTCGTGGTCAGCACCGACCAGTAGCTCAGTCTTTCGGCGCTATTGGACGGCAATGGCCGCGACGCAATCACACGCATTGAGTCGCGTCTACACAGAGGTTCAATTCTACCACTTCCGCTGAATGGATATACATGATACCATTCGCCCAAGAAAGTTTTAATTTGCAGTTTCTTTTGTTATGGATCGATAGAGGGTGCAGAAATTTACGTTGCTCCTAGGATTCTCGGAAAAGCTTCTGTTTGCAAATTATGAGTCTCCAGAGAGCAATTATCGACGTCTTTTTCATTCAAATCTTGAACGAAAATGAATTTTCCTGACCTTAAAGGTAGTGTTCACGAAGAAAAAGTTTCCTTTTTTTTGGCTGAAACGTAAGCTTTGGGTCCCTATAAGAAGATTAAGAACGGAAAAGCGACGAAAAACGGCCGGTAAGTGGTTGAAAATCTCGTGGGCCAGCCGACCCATTGGGCCACTCCGCCCACGTCCTATAACAGTTCCCCTGAATTTGTGGTTAAATGAGCGTTGGTTTCCGATCAAAAGCCCTGTTCTTCCCTTCATTCTCAACGTCTCTCTTTACTCAGGTTAGCTCGCACGCATCGGCTGCAAAAAACGGGAGTTACAAGCCTCGGACAACTCGTCCACAATTTTCCCTTGCTAGATTTCGAGGGGCCATAACTCCGTTTCCAGGGGGTCTTGTACTATTCCACGGACATCATTGGAATCGGCATGGGACCGTTTTCAAGATGGGCGGAAAAACAGAAAAACGACTTTTATCGTGAACACTGCCTTTAACTGGACAGGAGTTTCAAAAGATGACAATTACTGCCAGCAAGGATTACAGGTGACTGTTACGAAATACTGACAGCTTCAGTCGGCGTTGAGAACGATTGCGAAATAGTAACAGAGGGGGTACGTTTGGAAGGGTGACCAATCCCTGCGCTGCGCACGCCGCGCCACCCTCTCGGCATACGCTCTATCCCTTTCCTCCCTGGTGAGGGAGTGCCTTATATAGACCTTGGGAATAGAGTAATGCTTGAGACCAGGTGCACGATTTACGACAAGTTCAGCGAAATAAGACGATGGAAGAACAACTTTTAATAGATTACGAGACTTGTGATGAGGTGGTATCATGCGATATACTGATTCGGGTAGATACTGAACATTAAGGTAGTCGAGTACGTGGTGCACAGCAATGTAATCATTAATAACACGAGCGGTAGATTGGTGCGCAAAAGTCTCAGGAAGGCTAGCAATAACGACCGAGCGTGTGCGCTCGAACTCTTCGAAAGAGTCATTAGAAACAATGCGAGGAGTTGAAGTTACAGAATGATTACAGATCGGTTTATCAGATGACGTAGAAGAGGTGACAGCAGGTGGAGCTTTGAGGGCAGCCTTGAGCTGTTCGTTCTCGGCTCTCAAACTAGCGTTTTCATCTTCCAACTCACGGTTCCGACAGATGTTTATGTTTATGTTCATTACATTTACATAAGGCAAATGCGCGAAAAAAAATCACAAATACAAAGCAAGCAATAAGAAAACACACAAACACAGAAAAAAATGGCCGTTAAATGAGAGAAAAAAAACACCACTAAAGCCAAACCGATCCCTCCCGAAAAAAAAAGATAACTGCATTCAGCTTGTTGCGGTCTTCCAGCAAGATGGCGATCACGGAGCGCAGATGTAATGGCAGAGACTCGTAGTGCACGAGCAATTTGACATCACGATCAAATAAATCGATTTGCGTTCGTGGCGAGGAGTCAAGACGCAGCTGGACCACGCGCCACTGATCGGCAGGAACAGGAATATGGAGAGTATCCATGGTAGAAAATGGGCCAGTGCAGTAGTTTATAAAGTTTTAATAGTAGTCAGTTGAGAGTATTCATCAGAATGTAGAAACAGTCGACAAGTTCGAACAGGGTCCTTCGACGCCCACTAATCGATGAACCGACCGCTCGCCGTGCCGGCAGAGGCGAGAATGACATAATGGATGTCGCAAAATACAATTCATGAAATTACAATCATCGAATGTTTGATTTTTCCAAGAAAGACGGGTTGCTGTGATGCAGTGGAATCGAAGCATTCTAATCTGACATCGTTTATGAGAACTTTAGTCCCGATTCGGTCTCTAGAAACCAAAATCGTCTCAAACCGTTCTGGAATGAACTTGAAAAATTGATTGATCGGATTATTCAATTTCTGAAAGTTGGGCTCCGCAGAAAAGGTCAAGGATTTGGCATTGCTCTAAAATGTAGTGAAATTGTTTCATTAGATTTGGCTATCGAACAGATTTTCTAAATGTAGTGAAATAGTTGAATCGATTTGGCTGTTGTTGGTATATGAAGATAACATAATCATTAAATGTAGTGAAATTGTTGCAAACGGATTTGGCAGGAGCTCTATGAATTATCACAGTCAAATCACGCGTCAGAAGGTCCTCTGGCGAGCGAATGAAGACAAAAAGAAAAAATAATAAACCTCAGTCAACAATGCTGAACGAAACGTGGCCTTATGGGCTAGAAATAAGGTTCTCGAATGTTATTCTGCCTTTTCAGTGTAGCTCCCACTTAGGTACTAGACCTTCCCTCTTCCCTCACTGATTAGATAAAAATCACGAAAACGAAATGTAACACAATTTATTAGCTACTGACGCTATGTCTTCGTGTCCTCAACGCTTTCACGATTCACATTGTATGGAAACGTTTTTGCTGCTAGACTTATTCTTGTTCTCATTTGGTTCAATATGCGCTCCAAGAAAAACCCCTTCTGACGCGTGATTTGACGGTGATAATTCATAGAGCTCCTGCCAAATCCGTTTGCAACAATTTCACTACATTTAATGATTATGTTATCTTCATATACCAACAACAGCCAAATCGATTCAACTATTTCACTACATTTAGAAAATCTGTTCGATAGCCAAATCTAATGAAACAATTTCACTACATTTTAGAGCAATGCCAAATCCTTGACCTTTTCTGCGGAGCCCAACTTTCAGAAATTTCACAACTTTTTTCAAGGGTTTCCCTTCTAAAACATCGTCAATCTCTAAAAGTCAAGTTGTTGTTTTTTTTCGAAAACATAGTGGTAGAAATGAGGAGACAACCGCTCCGTTGCTAAGACTGCAAGATATTTGTTGCAACGCGGCTTCCTACAAATAAATGCAAGGCATATACTTTTTGAATTTAAAAGTCGAAAAATGAAGAAATGAGCTTCAAAATAACCCAATTGTACAGGTTCTAGGCACTATTCTAGACGGGGGGGGGCACGCACCATTCAAGACAGAAATGAAATGAACGGCTAATTGGTGAGGCTACCAGTCGAAGTATTTCCGCAGAGCTCTAATAAAAACAATGATTGATAGCGCAGTATCAGCCTCTTTTATCCGAGTTTTTCATCATTTCTATGAGTAAATCTTGGGTGGCCCCATCTCGTCTAGGATATACCCAGGGTCAGCCGCTCTAGCCAAACTTCACCGGTTCATGCTGATGTGGCTCGTCTGCGCCGGCCCATATGTCTGTTTCGGAAAAGGAACGATAGTTAAAGGCAGTGTTCACGATGAATATCGGACTCGAGTTCGACCCAAAAATGGGATTGTTTTGTCGTGAGGTAACTAATAGTGAAGAAACAGCGAAGAAAAACGTCCAGAATAAGTCAAAATAACGGCTTCTTAATTCAGGGCGTGGACGAGAATCATGGGCCCTGCTGATTTCGTCAAGCGCGCGCTAATCGCGAAATCTGCGCGAATCGGTAATGCTAATTGCGGCAGAGTTGCTTGGCAATTTGCCATCGAAACGCGTGCGGCGCCACAAGCTCGTCCGATCGGGGCGGACCGGGATAGGTAGGCGCATCGGGAGAGCTTTCAAAGCCGTTTGTATTCATTTCTGGCCAGTTTTCGTTGCCTTCTTAGACCCTATCCTCTACAGCACCTGCCAACTTAGAGTTTCACACCGAGACCTCGAGAACGAGATTTGTCGTGAACACTGCCTTTAAGTGCGCCAGAAGAGGGCTACCGTAATCTTAGGAATAATGTTATTCGGCTCTCGTAAACAAATTGGATGATACAAAATTGACCAAGGGTAAAGTATAAAAGAAGTGAAGAGCGGTGTGTCTTGATTCACACACCGTCCTGCTCCAGAGGTCAGCAGTTGAGGATCTGCATGGACTACAAAGCAGGAAAACATCACCACCTGTAGGGAAGATGAAGCGAATTCGGAGTCAGAACTTAGAAAATTTTAGAGCTAACTCGAGTGAGATTACGGTAGCCCTGTTCTGGCGGACTTAACTATCGTTCTTGTAGATTCGGATGCCTGGCTTGCATACGGTGTCCTGAGCATTAAACTGAGGTCCTGCACACTCCTACTGAGATCCAGCACACATTCCATGAAGTCCTGCTCATCCTTACAGGGGTCTTGCACACGTTTCATGATGTCCTGCACACTCCTACTGATGTTCTGCACACATTCCACGAAGTTCTGCTCATCCTTACAGGGGTCTTGCACACGTTTCATGATGTCCTGCACACTCCTACTAAGGTCCTGCACACATTCCTTGATGTCCTGCACACCCCTATTGGGGTCCTGCACACGTTCTATGATGTCCTGCACAATTTTACTAAGGTCCTACACACATTCTACGACGTCCTGCACACCCCTACTGGGGTCCTGCACAGGTCCCATAATATCCTGCACACTCCTACTGAGGTCCTGCACACATTCTACGACGTCCTGCACACCCCTACTGGGGTCCTGCACAGGTCCCATGATGTCCTGCACACTCCTACTGAGGTTCTGCACACATTCTACGACGTCCTGCACACCCCTACTGGGGTCCTGCACAGGTCCCATAATATCCTGCACACTCCTACTGAGGTTCTGCACACATTCTACGACGTCCTGCACACCCCTACTGGGGTCCTGCACAGGTCCCATGATGTCCTGCACACTCCTACTGAGGTTCTGCACACATTCTACGACGTCCTGCACACCCCTACTGGGGTCCTGCACAGGTCCCATGATGTCCTGCGCACTCCTACTGAGGTTCTGCACACATTCTACGACGTCCTGCGCACCCCTACTGGGGTCCTGCACAGGTCCCATGATGTCCTGCACACTCCTACTGAGGTTCTGCACACATTCTACGACGTCCTGCACACCCCTACTGGGGTCCTGCACAGGTCCCATGATGTCCTGCACACTCCTACTGAGGTTCTGCACACATTCTACGACGTCCTGCACACCCCTTCTGGGGTCCTGCACAGGTCCCATGATGTCCTGCACACTCCTACTGAGGTTCTGCACACATTCTACGACGTCCTGCACACCCCTTCTGGGGTCCTGCACAGGTCCCATGATGTCCTGCACACTCCTACTAAGGTCCTGCACACTCCTACTGAGGTCCTGCACACATTCTACGACGTCCTGCACACCCCTACTGGGGTCCTGCACATGTCCCATGATGTCCTGCATACTCCTACTAAGGTCCTGCACACTCCCACTGAGGTTCTGCACACATTCTACGACGTCCTGCACACCCCTACTGGGGTCCTGCACAGGTCCCATGATGTCCTGCACACTCCTACTAAGGTTTTGCACACGTTCCATAATGTCCTGCAGACTCCTGAGGTCCTGCACACCCCTACTGGGGTCCTGCACAGGTCCCATGATGTCTTGCACACTCCTACTAAGGTCCTGCACAATCCTACTGAGGTCCTGCACACATTCTACGACGTCCTGCACACCCCTACTGGGGTCCTGCACGGGTCCCATAATGTCCTGCACACTCCTACTGAGGTCCTGCACACCCCTACTGGGGTCCTGCACAGGTCCCATGATGTCCTGCACACTCCTACTGGGGTCCTGCACAGGGCCCATGATGTCCTGCACACTCCTACTAAGGTCCTGCACACTCCTACTGAGGTCCTGCACACATTCTACGACGACCTGCACACCCCTACTGGAGTCCTGCACAGGCCCATGATGTCCTGCACACTCCTACTGAGGTCCTGCACAGGTACCATAATGTCCTGCACACTCCTACTGAGGTCCTGCACACCCCTACTGGGGTCCTGCACAGGTCCCATGATGTCCTGCACACTCCTACTAAGGTCCTGCACACATTCTACGACGTCCTGCACACCCCTACTGGGGTGCTGCACACGTCCCATGATGTCCTGCCCACTCCTACTAAGGTCTTGCACACGTCCCATGATGTCCTGCCCACTCCTACTACGGTCCTGCACACTCCCACTGAGGTTCTGCACACATTCTACGACGTCCTGCACACCCCTACTGGGGTCCTGCACAGGTCCCATGATGTCCTGCACACTCCTACTAAGGTTTTGCACACGTTCCATAATGTCCTGCAGACTCCTACTGAGGTCCTGCACACCCCTACTGGGGTCCTGCACAGGTCCCATGATGTCTTGCACACTCCTACTAAGGTCCTGCACACTCCTACTGAGGTCCTGCACACATTCTACGACTTCCTGCACACCCCTACTGGGATCCTGCACGGGTCCCATAATGTCCTGCACACTCCTACTGAGGTCCTGCACACCCCTACTGGGGTCCTGCACAGGTCCCATGATGTCCTGCACACTCCTACTGGGGTCCTGCACAGGGCCCATGATGTCCTGCACACTCCTACTAAGGTCCTGCACACTCCTACTGAGGTCCTGCACACATTCTACGACGACCTGCACACCCTTACTGGAGTCCTGCACAGGCCCATGATGTCCTGCACACTCCTACTGAGGTCCTGCACAGGTACCATAATGTCCTGCACACTCCTACTGAGGTCCTGCACACCCCTACTGGGGTCCTGCACAGGTCCTATGATGTCCTGCACACTCCTACTAAGGTCCTGCACACATTCTACGACGTCCTGCACACCCCTACTGGGGTGCTGCACACGTCCCATGATGTCCTGCCCACTCCTACTAAGGTCTTGCACACGTCCCATGATGTCCTGCCCACTCCTACTACGGTCCTGCACACGTTCCATGATGTCCTGCACACTCCTACTGAGGTCTTCCACACGTTCCATGATGTCCTGCACACTCCTACTGAGGTCCTGCGCAGGTACAATGATGTCCTGCACACTCCTACTGAGGTCCTGCGCAGGTACAATGATGTCCTGCACACTCCTACTGAGGTCTTGCACAGGTCCCATGATGTCCTGCACACTCCTACTAAGGTCTTGCACACGTTCCATGATGTCCTGCACACTCCTACTGAGGTCTTGCACACGTTCCATGATGTCCTGCCCACTCCTACTGAGGTCCTGCACACATTCTACGACGTCCTGCACACCCCTACTGGGGTCCTGCACACGTTCCATGATGTCCTGCACACTCCTACTAAGGTACTGCACACGTTCGATGATGTCCTGCATACTCCTACTGAGGCCCTGCCCACATTCTACGACGTCCTGCACACCCCTACTGAGGTCTCACATAGTCAACCGACACTTCAGCACATCCTGCGACGCCTTCTTATCGATGGTGCGCTTTGAACGAATACGCGCCGCGGTCAAGTACATCAACCCGCACAGCGTCCTCTTCCGAGCCGGACGTTCAAAGTACACCACCCTGGAGAGCAAGGTGTTTATATGGAGTCTAAGAAAACAATGACTGATAACGAAAAACCCACCATTTTCATAAACTTATCTTGAGAGGCCGGTTTCCGAGTTTCAAACGCCCGTTAGGGGCCCAGAAGTCATTATGGTGAGTTCTGACAATTATTTTCGTCATTCCCGTGGCCGATTACCTCTAGTCACAAATCTTCGAGCGATTTGGTCCACGCCTTCCAAAAAATGGTTTTCGACGGACGGAGGTGGAGGCGGAGGCGGTGGCGGTGGTGGAGAACGTTTTTGCGTATTTTGAGAGGTCATAACTTTAGAAAGCGGGGACCAGTTGGGATGAAAAGTTGCACACATATGTAATTTCTTGCAGCGCGTCGAATAGTGTACAGCTCATACCTCTGTTGACGGTATGAATAGGTGATCTCATTGTAGGGCATCCGCGCGGGAAGAGATCAAAGCCAAATCCTGGTGAGCGCTTCGCGCTCACCACAATTTTACCAGAGGAACAAGTTTCGCCAGCTTTCGATCGACTCGCCATTTCTCAAAAGTCTACACAGAAAATTCCGGCCTGAAAAGTCAGCTTTCAGTATTCTTTCGCGGCTTTTTACGTAGCTGTTATATGAGAAGAGCATTCATCATATACATAAAGTCGGGGGTGTTCAAGGGAGTGTTCAAGCTTCTGTCTTCTTTCACCCTTTCCAGAACTATTTCGACTTCCAAGGGTTTTGACCTTCTTCGTGATTGATCGTCCATATTGATTCGGAGCGAACAATTCCTAGCATGGTACGCTGGACTTTCATGTGCGAAGTGGACTGTAAGCAGATCTAAACGAATCGATTTTTTTATTAGAATGCACAATCGTTTTATCCATGGAGGTTGATACCGGCTTATAATCAAACCTAATAGCTTTGCACAATAAAACAGTCGAATCTCAATTTTTATGATGTTCATGCAAAAGACCAGTAACTTTGAGAATTTCATACCGTCTCCTTCCAACGACTTCGTAATTTTGTTAACGGGACTGAAGTTCGTACCAATGCACTCTTCATGCTCATAACTTGTTTAAAAACATTTCTGTTTACGTTAACAATGGTTATAATAATACGATATTAATAAGACATTTATTCAATGGTATCAAAAGTCAGAATAACTATGTTGTTAAAATGTCCTTAAAACTGTAGATTACTGTGCAAACCACCTCGAACATCTCGATTCGAGATAGGATCGTGTAATCCCTGATTTCCCATGTCATCGGACCCAACCAACCGCTTAGGCTACTTGGAATTTGTTGACATGGGGGTACGAACCCTTGACTTATGGATGACAGTGGCGCTCACACGCACTGCGCCATGCTATGCACTGCGCTCTCCATTTCCCGCATAACATGTGGACATGAAAGCGCATGCAGAATTTTAAGTCTATCACCCAGAACAACTGGAAACTAGACATATACACTGCCACTACATATCCTACGAGTGCAGTATGCTTAGTAGAGGCACACGAATAGTTATCTTAAAATGAACATTCTCAAGCACATAGCGTTTCCTGTCATAAATTCTCAATCAGTACTTGATCACAGCAGGTTTCATCAATCTATATTAAACATCTGTATTCAAGTATGTACATTCAGGGAGAATTATAGGCAAGAGATAAACAGCGTCACTCGTCAAACGTAACCCGATATGAAAATATGAAAGAAGAACAGCTCAATCGGAGAGTTGAGGTCGATAAATGAGTAACAACGCGAATATCCTATTATAGATTCAATAACTCTTGATCGTAGCAGTCGCAGGTCCTCAAATTCAGCAGATATCGGAGGAAGTCTATGCCCAATCATAGGTGCATTCCATTGGAAGTATCCTCCATTTCCATCATACCACTATCACAGAAACGGAGCGGCGGTTCGGTGAAAAATGCAGCGGTTGGAAGCTATATTTGGAAATCAGTATGGAAAACCGCATCGTTTCTGTAGTAGTGATTTATAAGTGCTCTGCCGGGATGGAAAAGGAGAGTAATCTTCTATGCGACTGGTGATGTGCGCCATCTGAAGCCCCACGCTCTGTGATAGAAAGGGCTACCCTGAAGACTTTGCAGGGAAATGGACTTCATAAGTGGTGCACAGAGCATAGTGAAGACCGGCAGAGCTCCAAAAATAGCTGCTAGTGAGCGCGCATTTCATAGCTGTGAAAACTTTTTATGTCTCTGCTCTCGAATGACTGCCTCCATAGGACGCCTTCATATGTTATTTTCGAAACATCTTCTGCACAGATTGAGAATGGCGCGTGTGCATATCTACTTCCCATATTTCTCCTTTCTCTCGTCGACAAGAGTAGGGCATTTTTTCGCAACTGCTCCCGAATCATCCTTTTATCACTGTTCCGACATAGAGAAAAGAGTAGGAAATGCGAAATTGGACGGCGAATCCAGCCAAATCACCCGGATTTTGTACAGAGCTGGTCACTGTTACCTATCGCCAGAACACTAGGTACATAGTATATGGTCAGTGCCATTTTTGTGGGGGGCCGCGACGCAGTGACGTGACGCAAAATCATTTGATCGATAATCATTAAGTCCTCCTCTTGTCTCGTACCACGCATGTCAGGTAGCTGCATCGTGGCTTCTCTGGAAACAACTGGAACGATACCTATCGGTCACACATCCATGGACACGGAGGACATTTTTTAAACAGTTTTAAACCTCGATGTTCGCCGCAACGAGCGGTTGTGAAGACATTTCATTGGGTCGATATCAACCGAATCCTTCTTGACTGTCAACTGAGACGATAAAGACACAGACCAACCTCAGAATCGAATTTTTGTTTTCCTCGTTAGCTTAAAGAAAATTTTACGCTGATCACAATGGTGTATCCAAAATCCCTCAGAACTCACTACGAACGGAGTTATAGCCTCTCAAAGATTCTGATTTTTAACGACGAGAAGTTCGCGGACGAGTTGTCTCGAGCCTGTTTTTTTTCTCGTTATTCGCAGCAATCGTTCTGAAGCAGGCCACAATATAAAGCCAGACCGAAAACAAATGGAAGAACATAGATTTTGAATAAAATCAATCGCGCTTCTCTTCCCTACTGAGATCGGAAGCTTGTCGGTGGGCGTCACCCATTTTTTCTTTCAAGGGGGCCTGGGCCGGCTTCTTCCTCGCTTTTTCTCGCTTATTTGGGCAAATTGAGATTTCGCGCTTGGAAGGGTTACTATAAATGGCGGCCGGAATATAATATAAAAATTACCCCTGAGGTTGGACTGTGCCTTTAATATTTAATGTTTTTCTGAGGCAATGGTGGAGGCTTGTCAAGTGGCTGTTGAGAAGACGATAATGGCCTCGTGGGAATGAGAGGAGGAGCATCGAGAATCGACGAAGGGGTAGGGGTCTCGAATGCGTCGGCAAATTTGAGTTCAAGCCAGGGGCTGGAACCTCGTAAGTGAGTCGATGGCCTGAATTCGGCCGGATAGTTGTGCAGTAACTGATGAGGTGGTGGGATCATGGGTGGTCGAGGTGGAGACGTCTCCGGGGGAGGATGACGCTTGTGAAGCGACGAAGTGTTGCTTGAAGATGGTGGAGGCCTAGTAGGAATCGCTAACGATTCAGGCTCATCGACAGGTTTTCTGGAGCCAATTGTGCAGAATCCTAAACAAGAAAAATTCCTTGAGTGTGGGACTTTTTCGATGGAAAAAAGTTAATTACCTCGAACGAAAAGTGACAGCATGAGCGGTAGGAATATGAGACCATGAATTAAACCAATGGAGATGGCCAGGAATACCTGCAAGAGAACGAGTGAGATTATTTTAAAGGCGCAGAAAACTTGTTTCATATTTTTGAGTGGGGATGTCTTTCCACTGATTGTGAGAGAAAATGGCGGAAGTACTTCTCATAGACCGCAAATCGCGAAGAAAACAATTTAAAGTATTGCCTTGTAGATACAGAGTAAAGTCCTTCACACTCTGTATCTATAAGCTACGGTTGTCAACCAAAATGAACAGCTTCCTGCGCTTGATTATGGTGATGCTGACGGTCGTTTTCATTGGCGTGATCGGAGGAAGTTCGGATTGCAGTTACTGTGAGCGTATTCTTTCTGGTCCGGACCGAGAGATTTCCTTGTGTTTACACATACTCCTTCAGAGGAGGAGATCTTGGAGGGAACTTTAAAGCAAAATTTAGGAAGTCTTATATGAAACTCAATTATTAGAAAGAAATTACAACAAAAGTAGCCGGCAGTGGCGTTTGAGTTTTTTCAAACAGTTACGTTGAATCGAAAGCATTGCTTTCAATATCCGATGACGAGAAGCAAAGTGTGATAGATAAACAAATCATTTGCACAGATGGCTTTTCCGAATATTCGTTTATTCGGACAAATATTAGTTGACATACTCTAGAGCCTACGCAAGCAACAGCCTGATCGACTGAGATAAAACATGCCAACTTCTGCTACTCGTAGGGGTATCGTTTAGGCTGGCGATTCAGAATTACTCAAGTACTGTTATAGTGAACTTTATCAAGATAGGCGTAAGGAGCAGCGGTTGAATGCTCTGGGGCTTTTAATAATGAGTTTTACGCCGAAATTTGAGAGTACCGTGAGGCCATTCTGCTACATTCCACTATCCTGTGCACCTACCTGCGCAAAATAAAAAAAATAAGATGCGGTCCCTGCTTTTGAAGAACCCGGAACATAGTTGGAGGAAGCAAGCGCTGAGCACTTGGCCCGTTCTGTTCAGATTAGCTCTTCAATAAATTCCCAACTGAGAAAGACCGGAGAAGGTATTCCGTAGTTATCACTTTTTTCTTGTATTTATCTACTCTTCAATAAGCATATTAATAATAATAATAATTCGTTACGCTGTATAAGACAGACGTTCGAGAATAAAAACAATATAAACTAAAGGCTGCGAAATCACACTCGAATTACACAGTAGAAGTGAAACTATTAATATCAATAAAGGCAGCCTGGAATACATATGCCTAGTACGCGAGGATGACTTTAGAGGCCATTCGTTTGAATGACTGAAATCGCGAGGGCAGGGGATCTATGGTACTCTTTAACGAAACATAAGCAGCGCCAGCACGGACCGTAAATGTGTGGGCACGGATTCCAGTTTTAGCAGTAGGGTATGAGATTTTTATACTACCTCCTCTAGTTCTAGATGCACTGAGTTTGTAGAAATGCGAATAATCTACCTTGACAACACGAGAAATTATTTTAAACACCATACATACGTCCCTCAGTTTTCTCCTAGACTCCAGTGAATGCAACCCGAGAAATTTGTTTCGGATACACGACTTGGGGATACGATCGTAGAGGAAACCTCCGTATATGATTATCAATTTTCGTGTATAATTGTTTTGAATTTTCTCGAGGGATACAATGTCTTTCTTTTTATGCGGTGAAAAAACTGTGGGCCCACACTCTAAGATAGGCCTGACATACGTTTTGTATGCTTTTACGAGAATATTGATGTTTTTTGTTGCTAGTCCCTTGAAAATTTGATAGGTCCGACCATACGCCTTCCTGCAAATATTTCTGTAATGTTCTGAGAAGTCTAACTTGCTATTATAAGAAAATCCTAGATCAACAACTCTGTCCACCAGAGGAATTACCTTATCTTGCAAGACGAAATTCATGCGACTATCTGCCGACCTGATTCTCATGTGCATGGTTTTCTGAGGAGCAAATGGTAATGCCCAGTCCTTACTCCAAGATTCCACAACATTGATAGCGGATTGTAAGTCACATGATGAGGAGTCATCCGGATTTACATAGATTTTGAAATCGTCAGCATATTGCATACATTTCACCCCAGTCTCTCGTACTATATGGGCTAACTCCGACGTGAAGATTGCAAGAAGCACAGGGGACAAGACGCCTCCTTGGGGAACACCGCTAGTGGTACAGTAAATTTCGGATAATGACGAATTTATTTTCACCTGAAACTTGCGATCTCTAATGAAACGCTCAATCCATGTAGTTACTTTTGGGTGAAAACCAAACTTCTCCATTTTGAAAATCAATTTAAATAGACAAACACGATCGAACGCTTTCGAGAAATCGAAGTAAATCACATCACAACTCATCTTTCGGTCAAGAAGATTGGACCAATCATTTATACACTCCAATAAATTTGTCTCAACTGACTTACCCTCCACAAAACCATGTTGACTTGATGGGATTATATCGTTACGCGTTATGTGGTCAACTATAAGCACCTTTAAGAATTTTTTTCGAAAATCCGGCAAAATAACGAAATTATGCTTGCTGGCCTATAGTTAGAAGGGTCACTGGCGGGCTCCTTTATTCTTCTTCTTCTTCTTCTTATCAGCCTCATCGGAGTTTCTTCTCATAGGCGTAGAAAGGTGGCCACATCACACGGCTTGTTCCACATATCACGAGCAGACAGAGAAGTAGGTCTGGCAGGGCATGAAAATAAATGTAGTGAATCATGACCAGCAATATGACAGTCAGGACATTGATCTGGGACCGACTCGTCGATCCTATGTGCGTAGGCTTTGAGGTACGAAGAGTGACCGCAGCGTAGACCCGCTAGAGTGAAGCGGGAGCGTCTGGGCAGAGTCTTCTCGCTGTCATCGACCGTAGGAGGCACAGTACCAAGGATGGCATTGGGAAGGGCACAGGACAGGTATTCGGACACGAATCTGGTGTGTTCAATTTGCTGCAGCCTCTTCCTTGTGAGCTCAGAGGTAGCCCATCTTTGACGATCCAATGTAGAAATAGCAGTATGGAGCGGTGAGCGAATATTACGGGGATGAGGATCAGATGACAGGAGTGGGTAGTTAGGATGTGCGGCATTCTTGACTATGCCAATGTGAAACTGTTGTGGCTGCAGTTGGCAGTGCTGTTTGACAGAAAGTACGGCACATACTTGATGAAGATGGGATATAGGTGTAGAATTTGGGCAGCCAGTGATGACACGTAGAGCAGTATTTTGTACGCGTTGAAGCTTGCTCCAAGAGGCATCCTACAGGTGTCTAGTCCATATCGGAGCTCCATACTCCAGAATCGGCTGTATCATGGCCTCATACGTTGTGCGTAGAACTTCCTTTGTGCTACCCCAAGTGGTGCCCGCCAAAGCACGGAGGATGCTATTTCGCGTGTTAGCAGTTGCGGCTCGGATGCGCGTGTTCTCGTGAAAGCGCAGTGAGGGGTCTAGGAAGACTCCAAGTAGCCGAGAGTGCTTAGACAGGGGCAGCCGATTACCTTCCCAGAAAACCCCGGGATGCAGTTGATGCTCAGCCGCTGCAGTAGTGCACAGAGTAACGCTAGACTTTGAAGGAGAGACCTTTAGCTGCTTCGATTCGAGGAATTTGGCCAGGCTGCAGAGGTATTTGTTCATCTCCGCAGTGGCACGGTCGATAACAGGGTCTGTACATACAATTGTGATGTCATCAGCATACAGACATAGATGGATGTTGGGTGGCGGCTTCGGAATATCGGATAGATACAGAGAGAATAGGCTTGGTGACAATACTCCACCTTGAGGAACGCCTGCCTTCAGGGGGACCGACTTCGACAAGTGTCCGTCGAACTTCACACGTATGGAGCGGTTCTTGACGAAGTTGTCAGTCCATCGTTTACACCAGTCGGGCATATTACAGTCCAGAATCGATTTTGACAACAATGAAGTGCTGACATTGTCGAAAGCGGAAGTCAGATCGACTGCTACGACCAGACTTCTGCCGGCGGGAGCTATCCTATTGAAACCGGCGATGATGTGTTCAGTAATTGACGTTAGTGCGGTGATGGTGGAGTGCGCCTTTTTGAAGCCATGCTGATGGACGTTCTGCTGTAGTGCGCCTTGGAGATGCGGATTTATAATTTTTTCCGCCAGCTTAGCGATAGGGGATAATAGGGATATGGGACGATGTGACGTGGCTTTATCCTCTGGTTTGCCAGGCTTGGGGATGGGGAGAACAAGAGCTTGTTTCCAACGAGCAGATATAATACCACTACTAAACGACGAATAGATAAGATCACTGAGTAACTCGGCATATTGTTCCGGCAAATGCTTCAAGTGAACGGCTGAGATGCCGTCAGGTCCCTCTGCCTTTGAGTTCTTCATTGATTTGATAATGGCAGTGACAGTAGAAGCAGTAATAGCAGGTACGTCCTGGCGACTGAGTTTCCTGATCGCACGTAAGGTACATCTGTGTTGCTTATCACGTCGTGAAGAGGCGGAAGCATAGAGTTTTCCAAGCTGGCAGGCAGCCTTACATCCGAATTCAAATCTGCCCGAGGGGAATTCAAGCATGTTGCGCGCAGGTGCAATCTTCTTTCTAGATAGTCGTTTGAGGATGCTCCATGCCTGTTTGCTATCAGTCGCAAAGTTGATGGATTCGGTGTACTCTCTCCAGCGTTTCTGCTTGTGGTCATTCAGCACTTTGGAGATCTCCTCGGATAATTGAGAAATGCACGGATCAGAGGGGTCACTTCTGCGTCGGTCGTCCCGTTGAGTTATAAGCTCCAGGGCTTCCTTTGGTACGTTAGGGTGGAACGTTCTAACGCGACCGGTCGGGATGGCTGTTCTGGAGGCATCGCATATGGTGTCGACGACGAATTTCTCCTTGCCATGTACCGAGCCAGCTAGCGGATAGTTGGCTACCCGGCTGAGTAGCACCTCTTTAAACAGGAACCAGTTAGCCTTACGATAATTAGTGTAACATTTGCTACGGGAGCCAGAAAAAGGTGCAAGCTGACTATTGAGAGAAAGATCCAATGATGTGCAAATAGGTACATGATCACTGCCCATTGCCACAGATGTGGACCAGCTGCAAGACATGACAAGAGAAGAGGAAACAAACATGACATCCGGTGAGGAGGGTCTGCCCGTCGACGGGAGACGAGTAGGAGAGTCCTCGTTTATAGGTATCAGGTCACAATCATCCGCAAAAAGCTCAAGTAATTCTCCTCTGTCATCGGGATCTAGGAAGGAGAACCAGGAGGAGGAATGAGCATTAAAGTCACCAGCCACGACAACAGATGAAGATGAGAGGATTGCATATACATCATGTAGATATGGAGTGGGGTCAAATGAATTGGGACAAGAAGTGGATGGGGGAATGTAAACATTGATAATGTCTAGGGAACAACTTTGCAGTATAACATGAACTCCTATACATTCAACAACATTATCATTAGGGAGTGCAATAAGATGAGAGAGAATAGATGATTTTACAAAAGTCGACACGCCACCGCCATGTGATGTACGGGGAATATGGTATGATGTATAGCCGGGGAGGCGGGGCTGAGAAGGGGAGGACACGCTAAGTTTGGTCTCCTGTAAGAGGATGACATCAGGTTGTGAGCGTTCAATGTACAATGTAAGTTCCATAAGTTTGGCACGCAAGCCATTAATATTGAGTTGAAAAATGTTGAGACTATGAAGAGGAACCGTAGAAGGTAAATTAATACAAGACATACAACAATAGGCATTAGTGTAATCATTATAGCTAGTTAACCCCGAACACTTGAGGTGTACCCAGCCAAGGCAACCACCGCACTGGATGCTCGTATGTTGTGCCGACAATCCACAATGACGGCATGGATATCGCGGAGTCTTGTTTCGCGGTCCAGGATTCTTCTCAATGCCAGCTCGTAACAGTAGAATACGAAGGAGTGTAGCAGCCAGCCATTTACACTCCCACACAGAAAAAACTCCTCGTGGAGTTGTTGATGCTCGTTTGATGAGTCTTCTTAATCTTGATAGTCGACTCCACAGATCCACCACGCGTAAGTTGAGCATCTCGGATCCAGCATATTCTAGATGAGCCTATTTCATTCCTGTATGCAACACCAGCGCTATCCTTCATAAAAACGAGAAGCTTTGGCTGGAAATCGTTGATTTCAAGTGACAAGAAACTTCCCGTATAAACTTTGTGGTAGTGAAGTAATGAAGAGGTTCACACACCACAACTCTTGGGATCGTCCCGAACTGCTCAGTAAGGAAAGCATAGATGTTGCAATCCTATTACTCGCGCGACTTCTACCCAATGTCTCGTCACAGGTTGATCGCGCGCGAAGATCCCGATGATTCATCGCAAAAACATTTTTCTACAGAAACATAGAAAATTCAGAAAAAATTACCCCGAATTCCACATAATAAAGGAGCGAATCGGACTTTCATAATTAGCAGAAGTCTTCGTTCAAGAAGGTTTAAATCACCGTACGGTTTTTGGAAAATTCTTGTAAATTCTCCCTATTTTTACAAAACATGGCCCAGGTAATGTATAAATGTGTTGACGCTGGATTCCCACAAAGGAAGCTTAGCACCTAAACTTCGTCGTTCTCTGAGTCTATTTCCGGTCCGCATTTGCCGACAACGGCTGTTGCATGATGCAATAGGGTGACAATCGTGCCGGGACCACTTGGTCCCGGCGCGATTCAACTTTTACCCAGCACGATTATCGTCATGCAGAGTGATGCAACAGCCGTAGCCCGCAATTGCGGACCGGAATTTGGCTCCAAGAACGACAGTACTTATTGTTGCATCGGAAAATTTACTCTCGTGAGGAGGCCAGGGCAATGACGTCGACATAAATCCTAGTGATGATTTGCGTTCCCTATTGAAGGTTGGCGCAAACTCGGTGGCATATGCTATAGCATAGGTGCACCGAGTTCGCGCCAGCCTTCAATGGGGAAGGCAAAGTATCACTAGGATTCGTTCCTATTCTAGATTGCCGCTCGTTTTTGAAAACCCTGTTTTCAGATGGTGTCGCCAAAGCAGCACGGGTGGCCGCAAATGACCGCGTATCATGCACTCGCTCGACTAGACTTGGCGAAAGGACTGACGAAAGGAAAGGAAGGACCAGTCTACCAATCAGGGATGTGCGTAATTACGACTAACGACTAACGAATTTAACGACTAACGGGCTTTTTTTGGTGTTACGGCTAACGACTAACGACTACCAAAATGAAAAATATTTTCCAAGCAATCCCTGAAGTCGTTAGAAAATCGTTCCAACCAGGCATGCGCGAAAAACTTTGAAACCGAAAAACGAAAAATTTTCGGTTTTCAATTCGAAAATTTCAGAAAAAAAAACGAAAAATTTTTCTGTGTTTCAAAACGTCTTCTTTTCGTAATTACATATTTTTGACTGGAAAAACGAGGCAACGTAATCTAAGGGCTTCAATTAATTAATGACATAATTATGTTTTCTTACTGAAACAAAGGCATACGCAATCAACGTATCAAAAGCAGTGGTCGCGATCAAATATGCTTGTCGTCTTTTTCTCTCTAAACACTTTTCTGGGTATCGAGTAGTAGGAAATATAAGAAAATATCGCGAAAAAACAACTGTTTTGGGCCAAATTTGACGCTTAAACTTTCTTGTCTTTTGATGGTGGACGAGCCTACTCCACTTCATTGGCATCGATGATCTCTAATATCAAGAACATGAGCTGGCTTGAAATTGAATTTCAATCAAGGAACCTTCGGATTCACGTACACATCTAGTCAAAAGTATTGACTGGAGTGCTTTCTTTCATTGCTCAACGGTTTATATTAGGTACATTTGCATTTATTTCTTCCTCTGAATGTCGACGATTTTTGACTGCTCGGCATGAGACTGCTATGTTTTTGGTCGGCGCTGTGCACGTGTGCACGAACTGGCTTCTTTGGGCCCTAGAAACACTAATTCTAGCCCATCTTTCACCGCGCTACCTTCATAGTTTTTCAGCTGTTTTAGATCTGAGCTGATTTTTGTAGTTTTTTTCGATAACGTTTTTCATCGTGACCACTGCCTTTAATGCGAAAAATTTTACCCTTGTTGCAGTGGATGACAAAATTGTAGCGCTGAAAACCTTCTGAAAATCTTATTGTTGACCTTATGTTCCAAATTGCGGTAGTTCTCTGAACATTCATGTCCAACTTTTTCGCGTTTTAGATAAAAATTGCGGGCTCGAAAGTCGTCCCTTCATGAAAAAAACCGAATTCGTAGAAGTCGAAAATCGTGGGCAGGTCATGGACATAAACGGAACAAACGTTGCACAGAGACGAAAATCATTTGCTCGTGATGCAGAGCATACTCTTGCGTGAGTTTCTTGAGCTGCCATGTTGAACTTCCGTTTAACTGGTCGCCTCGTGGTCAGCACCGACCAGTAGCTCAGTCTTTCGGCGCTATTGGACGGCAATGGCCGCGACGCAATCACACGCATTGAGTCGCGTCTACACAGAGGTTCAATTCTACCACTTCCGCTGAATGGATATACATGATACCATTCGCCCAAGAAAGTTTTAATTTGCAGTTTCTTTTGTTATGGATCGATAGAGGGTGCAGAAATTTACGTTGCTCCTAGGATTCTCGGAAAAGCTTCTGTTTGCAAATTATGAGTCTCCAGAGAGCAATTATCGACGTCTTTTTCATTCAAATCTTGAACGAAAATGAATTTTCCTGACCTTAAAGGCAGTGTTCACGAAGAAAAAGTTTTCCTTTTTTGGCTGAAACGTAAGGTTTGGGTCCCTATAAGAAGATTAAGAACGGAAGTGCGACGAAAAACGGCCGGTAAGTGGGTGAAAATCTCGTGGGCCAGCCGACCCATTGGGCCACTCCGCCCACGTCCTATAACAGTTCCCCTGAAATTGTGGTTAAATGAGCGATGGTTTCCGATCAAAAGCCCTGTTCTTCCCTTCATTCTCAACGTCTCTCCTTACTCAGGTTAGCTCGCACACATCGGCTGCAAAAAACGGGAGTTACAAGCCTCGGACAACTCGTCCCTTGCTAAATTTCGAGGGGCCATAACTCCGTTTCCAGGGGGTCTTGTACTATTCCAGGGACATCATTGGAATGGGCATGGGACCGTTTTCAAGATAGGCGGAAAAACAGAAAAACGACTTTTATCGTGAACACTGCCTTTAAAGGCGCAGTGCACCCTCAGATATGAATTTTGAGATTTTCGTGTAAATGTGTAGAAGACCCCTTCCTTGGGTGAACACGTGCCAAATGCGAGATCTCAATTCCTCCAAATAAGCGATATATGAGCGACCACCACGGGCCCGACCCCCTGCAGCCACCACCACAGGCCCGGCCCCCTTCCTGATTGTCGATCTCAATAGCGGCTAGATGGATGGAGGATTCTCAACCGAGTCTCGTTCTTCACTCCCTTTCCGATCTATCTCCTCATCCTGGCTCACTCTCTTGCCGCGATTGCGAATCAAGAGAAATACAGGCCTGAGACAACTCGTCCATCAAATTTTTGCCCTCAAAATAGAGGCGTTTTCAAGGAGCCATATCTCCGTCCGTAGGGGGTCTTGGACGATTTCAGAAATACAATTGTAATCAAAGTGTAACCCTCTCCAGGATAAAAAAAAACCTAAAAAATTACTTTTTGGGTGTCCTGGGCAGTGTTTTAAAGGCAGTGTTCACGATAGATTTTACTTGTGATATCTTCACCGTTTGCGAAAGGTCTGGTGGCCTATACAGCGAGGTATGCTTGACGATAACGCGTAAGCCGTTTTTTCTGCTAAAAGAGGGTCACCTTTGCTTACGATGACTTTTTAGCGTGGAGGATTTGACCGCTATGAAGGATGACGCCTATTAGTGCAACAAAGCATCTGTTCATTTATCAGCACTTCCTTGACTTGATTATTTCATGTTATCACAACATCAAATGTTCATTTCTTCACGTGTAGGGGGCGGGAAGGGAGCATGAGTCGTTTCGGTGACCTCAGTTTTTAAACAGTTTTTTCGACACTGAAAACATAGAGTTCTTCTCTCGCCTATCATTTTACTGTGAAAAGTCATCGAGAACGATTATGGTGAAATTCTGCCCTTAAAATGCCAATGTAGGTTATCAGCTTTGCGGAATCGAATAGCGTTATTAGATTGGTGACGTTTCCGCCTGTCGAATTTTATATTTTATTTTTCTGAAAAATATGATCAAGCTCAAAATATGCGCAGTAGTCGTTTTAGTCTGATTAAAAACAGAAAATCCAAAAAATTTTAACCCAATCAATCTAATTTTTTATCGAATATGATGCAATAGAAGGAACCGTTGTGCAAGGGGCAGAATAAACATTTGCTTTTGCGCGAAATGGTCCTGAAATAAAATGGAAGACGTGTGCAAACTTGCTGCAGACTTCTATAAGCAGCGAAGGATCGACTGCAAGTCGCATCAGAACCGCAAAATTTGAACCGAAAAAAAACCAAAAAAAAATTAAACTTTTTTGTTTTTTTCGATACTGATTTTTTTCGCCAAAAAGGGCGAAAAACGAAAAATAAACCGAAAAACGAAAAACGCACACCACTGGCTTCAACACAAGGATTGCATCATGAATGATACGTAATTCCCTGTTGGTTGTTCGAGGTGGATGGTACAAAATAACTATGGCCTTCAGTATTTATTTATTTTATTTATTTATTCAAAGAGGCGGATGAAATCACACGTGATCAATACATAAAAGTAAACAGAGAAAATGAACTAGCCGCTGAACAATACGCCTTTAGTTGCTGAAATATCACATTAGATTCGTTTTGTTATGAGATTTTTAAAAACCTGCACAGACGTACAAATAATGTTTTCGTTCTCACTTAGAAGTGAGTTGAACTCCCTTGCAGTTCTATATGTAAAGAAATTCGATCTTGTGTTTGATTTTGCGACTGAGACATAGAGCCTGAGCTTTCCTCTTTTGCTCCTCGTCAATGTAGTACCAAAGAACAGAGTAGGGTTTATAGAAACTCTCCGAGTGATTATTTTGAACATCATCACAAGGTCAGCTTTTATTCTCCTACTCTGAAGCGATTTCAATTTCAATCTATTACATCGCTCAATGCCATTTGGTAGTTGGAAGTAGTTCAAATCGAAACACCTCATCATCATTTTTCGAGTAAAGTTGTTCTGGATGGTCTCTAAATAACTGATATCTTTTTTCTTACATGGATTGAAGACCGTGGTACCAGACTCCATGATCGGTCTTACGTAGGTCTTGTAGGCTCGTAAGTACACCTGAGGGACTTTTGTTTTCAAGATTTTGAATAGATTGTATGTTCTATGACTTGCTTTTTTTGACCATTGCTTTGAAGTGGTTATCAATGTTCAAACTGTTCGACACCAAAAATCCTAGGTCTCTAACCACGGATACAGGGATGAGTACCTAATTCCTCAGTGGGTATTCTGTGACAAGATCACCGTGTCCAGCCCCTATCGACAAGTAGTTGGTTTTCTCGGCCGCTAGCGGGAGCTCCCATTTTTCCCCCATTTCTCTATGCAGAGGATCGCCTCCTGAATAGCCGCAGCATCTTCTTTGTTTGCAATTTGTTTATATATTTTAATGTCGTCAGCGAACATTTTGCATGTCACGCCTAACTGATAAATTTTTTCAGGTAACTCAAATGTGTATAACAGAAATAGCAGTGAAGAGAGAACTCCCCCCTGCGGTACCCCACTGTAAGCGGAATAAATTTTAGAATACTGATCATTTACCCTGACTTGATATGTTCTATTCGAAAGAAAGTCTTTGACCCATCTTATTATCAGTGAATGAATGCCTAGGATTTCCATTTTGAACAATAATTTCTTTGTTGGGACTTTGTCGAAAGCTTTGGCGAAATCAAAGTACAGTACCGAGCATATTTTTTGCAAAAAAACGTATTGCGGCGTTTTTTGCGCTCACAAAGCGCCGCATCGCTATATCTCACTTCAAAACTGACGAAATTAGTTTTTCAGGTAGTTTTCGTGTTCCTCTCAGTGAGGCGAATGTAGTGGTATGTGTAGAAAGTTTTTTCGACTCCGGCATCCTATTGAAAAATGTGTATTTCCTTCTGAAATTCAGATTGACCGTAGGTCAAAACACGAAAAATTTCTGCTGTCATGACGGTCTGATCAGTTCATAACGAAGGATTTTGTGGTGCAAATATGCATTTTTTGATGCACTTGTAGAGTTGAATATTTTATTTTGTACATTACCGTATAGGGCTGAATGAATGCAATCCAGAAATGAGTTCATAATAGGAATTGGACCACTTTGAAGCACGTTATGGCGATGCGGCACTTTGCGAGCGCAAAAAACGCCGCAAAACGCTTTATTTGCAAAAAATCTGCGCGGTACTGTAGACATCATATGTGCGGATTTTGGCTTCCATTGCCTTCGTCCAATCGTTAACAGAGGTCAGCATAGCTGTTTCTACCGATCTGCCTTTAAGGAAACCAAACTGGTTTGCTGATATGATAGCATTTTCTTCCAAATGGCTCACAATGTGTTTTTTCACAATTTTCTCGAAAGTTCTCGCAAGATGAACGTTATACTTATTGGTCGGTAATTCCTAGGGTCATTTACGGGAGGTTTCTTGGATATTGGAGTAACAAACGCATGCTTCCATCTTTGCCGTACTTCTCCTTTCATGTAGCTTAGGTTGAAAATGTGTTCAAGAGGAAACGCTACGTAGTCAATGATTTTTTTGATGAATTTCAGAGGGACCAAATCTGGAGAGGTGGAAAAGGATGGAGGCCACTTGGAAATAATATCAGAAATCTCTTCTTTGTGAAACCATAGCGATTCTCCCATTTGGGGGCAGAGTCAAGCTCAAAGTGGTTCGCGGACCACCGTGGGACCGAGGGGGTGTATTTTTTTTAAACTTGGTATTTTTGGGGGGGGTCGTTTTTTTTCTGACCCATCTGAAATAATGTCTGTATCGCTGAAAAATCGAATCTTGAGGTGAAATTGTCTGGGGCCATGATTATTTACCATGGAATAGTAAACACTATTGATGGAACAAGAGCGGTTTGAAATGAAAAATGGAGTAAATCATCAAACGAGTCCTAGCCCAACATTATCTCTTCTACAACATTTGGAATAGACTTTACTTCGTGGTTTTCTAGCGAAATCCGATGGAAGCGGAGACTATTTTCATTGCGTCGGAAATTGGGGGAAGTTTGGAAAGCTGTTATCGAAAGTTAAAGTAGGATCTCCACTCATCTGATCTGGTAACATCGGCGTGGATCCTGAAGAGGCTCTGCGTTCCCTATTTAAGGTTGGCGCAAGCTCGGTGCACCTATGTTATAGCATAGGGCACTGAGTCTGCGCCAACCTACAACAGTGAACGCAAAGTATCTTCCGAATCCGTGCCGACGTTACATTATATGTCTTTTGAAACAGATGCCAACAAATCAGCTTTTTCGCGACTTGAACAAACTGGTTGCCCGGTTTCTCCAATCAGAGTTGGGATAGTATTTTTGTGACCGCTACGAGAATTTATGTAATCATAAAACGCATTTTTCTTTCCGGAATTCATAAGTTTGTATTTTAAGTGAACGTTGTAACAATGAATAGCCTTTTCGAGCTTTCTGCTGAGAGTCTCATATTCACCCCAAATCTTGTCATCACCAGTTTTGCTTGCCATATCCCAAAGATGTGATCTTCGAGCGCACATCCTTCTGAGATAGGAAGGTAGATTCAGCTGACTAGCCAATATTTTACGCATAGGTACGAACTAATTCAATAATATGATGAATGATAGCAAGAAACATTTCATAGTTTTCATCAACTGTTTTTTCGTTACTGAAAATTCCAATCCAATCGATATCAGCTAGATATTTCTGAATGTTTAGGTTCCTGGCAAAAGAAAAGATTTGGCATGGTCATTTTTTCGAAAAATTAGAAATAGACTCAGTTAAAAAGGGAAAATAAAGAAAAATGAAAATAGGTTTAGAAATATTCCTGAGAACGATTTGGCGTAGAATAATTTGTTTTTCGGGAAATGAAGTGAAATAGTTGAAAGTATGATTTGGCAGTCGAGTTTGAACCCACTATTGATAAGAGTTGTGAAAAATGAGAGATCGCATTGTATGAGCTTATCCGTAGAACATATCGAAGCAAAATCACGCGTGATAAGGCAAGCAGTAAAAGCTGGTTCGGGAGCAGAAATGCCGCGGTATTCACGTATTAAGTAAAGTAAAATCAACTGTTTCTTCCATATCACGCGTGATTTTGCTTCGATATGTTCTACGGATAAGCTTATACAATGCGATCTCTCATTTTGCACAACTCTTATCAATAGTTGGTTCAAACTCGACTGCCAAATCATACTTTCAACTATTTCACTTCATTCCCCGAAAAAACAAATTATTCTACGCCAAATCGTTCTCAGGAATATTTCTAAACCTATTTTCATTTTCTTTATTTTCCCTTTTTAACTGAGTCTATTTCTAATTTTTCGAAAAAATGACCATGCCAAATCTTTTCTTTTGCCAGGAACCTAAACATTCAGAAATTTCATTTATTTTTCCTAAAGGTTTCCTTTCTAACATGGTTTGTGCCTGGTGGTGTTAATTCAAAGCAAACCCACTGATGCCCTGCCCCCTACGCCCCCCTTTCTATGCCGTCCTGCACGCTCCCACTGATGTCCTGCACACTTTCTGTGACATCCTGCACACTCCCACTGATGTCCTGCACATTTTCTGTGACATCCTGCAAACTCCCACTGATGTCCTGCACATTTTCTGTGACATCCTGCAAACTCCCGCTGATGTCCTCCACACTTTCTACGCCGTTCTGTGCACACCCATTTGGGTCACAAGCACGCTCATGCCGATCATTTTTTCCGCAGGACAACCGTAACCCTCCTTCGAAAATTTTCAGAGTGTCAGCTTGGATATAAGCACATCGTAATACCCAACAATCATGTTTGCACAATTTCGACGTCCTTAGCCACTTTCCAGTGGCTTCTCGAAGAGAATGAATGCATACCGCTCCTCCACCCTCTTATACCCCGTATGTTATGAGCGTGTGTTATCGTTCGTTATCATGTTTTGTTCAAGAATGGTTACGGTAGCCCTGCGGAAAAAATGATCGGCATGGGCGTGCTTGTAATTGGGTCCTGAAACTTTCTACGGCGCCCGGCATCATCCACTGTGGGTCCCACACATTTTCTTCGGCGTCCTGCACTCTCATTTGGGTCCACACACTTTCTAGGGCGTCCGACCCACTGTTATTTGGGTCCCACACTTTCTACGGCGCTCTGCGCAAACCCAGTGGGTCCACCGCACACTTTCTACGGCGTCCGGCATCTGTTGTGTGGGTCCCCCACACTTTCTACGGCGTTCTGCGCACTCTCATTTGGGTCACACACGTTTTCTACGGCGTCCTGCGCACTCTCATTTGGGTCCCACACACTTTCTACGGCGTCCGGCGCACTGTTGTTTGGGTTCCACACACTTTCTACGGCGTTCTGCGCACACTAATTTGGGTCCCGCACACTTTCTACGGCGTATTGCTCACTTCCACTTGGTCACCTCACAGTTTCGCCGTCAACGTACTTGCGTTTGGGTCCCACACTTTGTACGGCGTACTGCGCACACCATTTGGGTCCACACTTTCTGGGCGCCCGGCGCGCTCTAATTTGGGTCCCACACACTTTCTACGGTGTCTTGCGCACTCCTACTGGGGTACTGCACACTATCTACGGCGTTCTGTGGCACACTTCTGAGTCACACCATGCGGCGTTCCAAAAAGTGCTCCTGAGATCCCGCCGCATTGATTGAAGCGTTGCCCCGTCTCAAGGAGCGTTCAATCCTGAGAAAAAGCCTATCAGTAACGGTGTTTATTTCATTAGTTCATTTTTACGGATGAGTAAACGTCGGATGGTTTATAATAACATGTTTACGTGTTTTTCTCTTTCTTGACCCTCAATTTTGAGGTTCCACAAAAATTGAGCTACCAACTTAAATTTTTGACAGGAGCTAGGTGCAATCATAACCAACTTTCTGGCCAAAAATGAGCTTTCTAGCTCAACGATAAGTGTTCCAACAAGATCGTGAACGCCAACTGAATAAAAAAAAGGAGATGAACCCTTTCTTCGACCAAATTCACGTGGTTTTGACAATTTTTCTCGAATCTCAGGTAACCATTCCGGACAATTTTTTGAACAGTTATTCAGCTTTCTAAAGTATATTAAATGCAAAAAGAACGGACTTCCTACGTTTACTCTGGACCCTGATACCGAGATCAGGGGGTTGCGCGATGGCGAATCAAAGCCAAATCTGGTGAGCGCTTCGCGCTCACCACAATTCAGCAATTATATCGTAGTTTCCAGTGTTTCCAGTCCAGTACCAGTATAGTAGTTTCCAGTAGTTAGTCCAGTAGTAGTATCGATAGTCCAGTAGTACTATCCAGTTTACAGTATTCATTATTTCCACTGCCCTGCTTCGCAGTTCTGGAACCCCCACATTATGATCCCAAGCGAACGTTGGGCAAGGTTAGGAGCAGCCTTTATGCGCCTCCGTGTCGGTCGTGCGACTTTATGGCAGGCTCACTGACCGGCTCCAACGGAGACTTTCACAAAGGGAAATATCAGAGGTGATAATATGGAGCGGTGCCTGCAGGCCGCAGCTGCGCACCGACTGGAACTGTATCTGATGATTGGATTGTGAAGGGCGCCGTCCTCCGGTTTTCAGTAATAAATTCGAGATACGAGCCTTCTATAAAGTAGTGCTGGAACATCTCAATGTGTGAAATTTTCACTTGGAGATTAATTTCTTCACACTTTTCCCTCACTATGGAAACAAGCTCCAAACGAAGCGCGCGCTTTGCAAGCGACGCTGGGCCATGAACAATTGGAGCAAAGTCGGTGCAGATCTCCGTCTTGTGACCATGGGATAGATCTCATATAACATCATATAGCTCAGAATGGCATATTCTGCCCCGAGAAAATAGAAGAGCTCCAGATTTCCCCACAGAAAAAATGGACAAATACCGGAAATCGGAAAACACACCTTTGAGTGGTAGGCTTTAATTCATATTTTTGATTATGTAGATGCAGGTTTTCAGTTTGAACAAGGTTCTCTATCGATGAGTGTTTTGTGTGCTTGATGGCCATGAATGTTTAGCGAAACAAACATCTTTTCATGCCTTCCCCCTTTTTTTATTCATGAGGATTTTTCCTGCCTCAACTGTGCCTATTTTCAAAGCCTAGATTTTAACGACTAACGATTAACGACTAACGACTAACGAGGGTTTTGGCCGGTTGAACGACTAACGAGTAACGAATTACAAAATTTCTATTACGCACATCCCTGCTACATACCAATGCAGCGTAACGCTGAAGCCCTTCAGCTTTTCTTTTCTGACCAACCGTTTTGAAGAAAGTGACGATCATGTAGGCAGGAACATCAGCCAAAACAACCACAGCCAGAATCGTCGATGCGGCTCCTGAAATTGACACTCAAATGGCAGTTCACACAAAGATGGAAGCGATCATTTGGGTCTATGTACATACTATTTGAGGAAGCACGGGTGACAGCACCAACTTTTTTTCCGCTATCTTCCTTTCACTGTCACGCGAAGTTCTTGTTCCGAAATTAAGGTCTGTGCTCAGAAAAAAAGAATTTAAAGGCAAGAAAATGGATATTTTGTGGCTTTTGCAGGAAACTCGTGGAAAAAAAGAGCAAATGTGTAGTAGAACCCCATTGCAGCCAAATAGGTTCGCAGCACTAGTGAAGCTACGGATTCAACATTATGAAGGGTTTGGCAATCTAGACCGAATTTCTATCACTGCACGGTTCTTCGCAGGGATTGTGCATGCTTCAGCACTTCTAACTTTTGTTTTCCCTACTGCCCGTCCAGTAAATGTTTATTAATTTTTTGCTATTCATATTGCTATTAGTTCTGACTACAATAAACAAATAAATAGATAAATTTAACAAATTATCGAATAAATAAATAAATAATTAAATAAATAAATAAATAAATAAATAGAAAATTAATTAATTAGTTAATATAATACATAAATGAGTGCATAAATAGATAAATAAAGAAGCAAATAAGAAAATAAAAATAAATAAATAAAGAAAGAAAGAAAAATAATTAAATAAATTCAATTTTAACCCTGACACGGTTCAGTACGGGAGCTTTCTCTACTACTACTACTTATGTACCTCTCGCCGTTTTTAGACAGACGTCTCAAGGATGCCACCTCTCATCTGTTGTTGGTTAAACTTGAAAACCAATCCTTTTCTGAGAACTTACCATTGGCCGCGAAACCTTTAGTTTCATCTTCGAAGCACCTTCTTAGAACTTTCGAAAACCCACCCTCACGGTGCAAATAACGAGCGTTGAGCAGCCCGAACATATTCTCTGACATTCGCTTGGGAGTCGCCTCGTAGGGCGGGGCCTTTTTCGCTCACTTTTTTCGGCTGCTGTACATTTTTCTCACGTCCCGCCGAAAGCATCGCAGAAAAAAGTGGGAAAAAAGTGGTGAAAATGTGAGGCGACTTCCAGGAAAAAGTTCCCCCAGCTCGCGCCTTCTTTCCCAACGCCACTCCCGATGAAAAAACGATCGATATGGCTCATTGCTAATTTTTCCATCACCAGCCGTCAACCAGTTCCTCTTCCTCTGTTCTAATTTCCCTTTTTCTAATTTTCGTTCTCTTTTCTCTTCTGGTTATCCTTTGACAATTTTCGTGATAATTGTGGTTGATTTGTGGGTGTTATAGTTATATAATCTCGAAAAAAACAATGTCGAACAAACGATTTTCGAAATTTTTTCGTTCGAAACATTTTCGAACGAACGAAAAATGAAAAAAATACTCGTTCGAAAAAACAATCGAACGAACGAAATTCGAAAAAAAAATCATTTGACGAAATTTTGAACGAACGAAAAGTGAAAAATTGTTAGGAAAAATTTGGGTCGAACGAACGAATTTCAAAACTAATGGAAATTTTGATTTTCTCGAAACTCGTTCGAAACTTCGGATTTTTTTTTCGAATTTCGTTCGAAGTTTAGGATTAATTTCAAAACTCCTTCGAAATTTTGGATTTTTTTCGGAACGAGACTCAGCGCCTTATCTAAAACGCTCAGTCAGAGAATAAATATTCCACACGTGTTCGATATGTACTCAGGTCTCGAGCATGTATGGTCTTTCTCCTTTATTTCAAGCAATTCGAAGTTATGCTTTTTGGGCCTATCATGTCAGAGCCTTCTCATCAGTGTTATATTTTGCCAAGAACAATCGTTCCACTGCTTGCTCAGTTGGACTCATGTGAGCGAGGAAATCTTCATATTCCCCGGTCCCACTCTGAGAGAAATTGCCGCTGCGGCTCCGCGATGGTGCCGCTTCGGCGCCTACAGGCACCGAAGCGGCACTATCGCGGAGCCGCGGCAGCACTACCGCTGAGTCGCGGCGGAACTACCGCGGAGCCGTAGCGGCGATGCGCAGCCGCTTCGGCTCCGCGCTAGTGCCGCAGCGGCTCCGGGAGAGTATCTGATATGAAGTTATTCAAGAGTTATTATACAACTAGGGGGGCCTAAGGACAAAAATACGCACCTGCTGTCGTAACGTCCTCTGTCTGATAGGGACAGAGGTTACCGCCGATTTTGCGCCCAAGGGAATACGAAAATGACCTCGAACTTGGGTCATTGAACTGGCGAAAATTTCGTATTACCACATAGGACAGTATATCGTACTATACGCGGATTCGCTGCTGCATTGTCGCGGAGCCGGCGCGGTTCTAACGCGGAGCCGCTGCGGTACTGTCGCGGCGATGTCGAGGCTCAAGACACGACAAAAGAAGTGCCTGATCACGGAGCCGCTGGGGACTATCGCGGAACTATCGCGGCACAGTTGAGGGTCGCGGTACTTTCCCGGCACTGTCGCGGTACTTTCCCTGCACTGACGCGCCAAATGCTCTCAGAGCAGGCATAACTTATTCGAGCAGGCGATTTGTTCGCTCTCGCCCACGACAACTCGGTCCGAGGAATAACGAAACAGCGTAACCTAGCGTTCGAGAAGATTCTTGCCCTCTATAGTGGAGAAAAATTTTGAAAGGGCCCATGAGCAACCTTCAACTGTAGAGGAAAGTCAGTATGAACACACTGTAAAGTCGAATTTATATCTCACGCCAAGATCGTTTCTGAAGTTTTTGTTTTGCATTTGTAGACCTCTTCACTGTAATTTTCAAAGGTTTTTCTGCATGTGGAGTTGGTGCCGTATCTGTTTTCCATGTTGTTTGACGGCCGCATCGAAATTCTATGAAAAAGTGGCAGATGACCGGTGAGAACTGGTGACGGACTCCCCTCTCCGACTCCTCCAACCTAATAACCCTACGTTTTTGACGCTCCAAAGTTTACCGGTGTGGTCAACCGGGCTCATTGATGAGATTGAGCCTCAAAAATGGAAACTGGTTTCCAGCGCGAGCGATGCCTTCAAAGGAAAGCATGGAACAGCCGAGAGGTTCGCCTAGTGAATAAGCTAGCAGCCTCGTTTTTGTTAAATTTGCATTTGTTGTTTTTGTGTTTTTGCATTCCAATTTCTTTGTTTAGGCTGTCATATCTCATCATCATAAAATTCTACCGGCGTACACCGTAGTCCGATTGCCACCCACATGCAGAAATTTTGAAAAAAATGGGATGTGTGAATTTTCAAAAAAAGATTTTTTTTTGTACCAGGTTGCAATTACATAGGATAACCGGTTCTAGCTGTTAGTTTTCCTTATTATAGTTGCGTAATCTCAAAGATCGCAATCCTCGTACTGACGGTGTGAATGTCTTTGCATCTAGTTCCTTTTCTGTTATTATTATGGTTATTCAAGGAGTTGTTATCTCTTTTGTTTTCAGCGAATTAGCTGTTATCCGCCTAAATCCTGCAGCCCATAGCTGTCTGACTTCTTTCCCTGTTCTGGTCTTGAATGTGGTCATTTTTTGCTCCAAATTGATTGTATCCTCTGTTTCCGAGTGAAATTTATTTCCTTTCATCGCGTGCGTCTGCGCTCGTAGGCTGCGTCTACGTTTCCCACACTTTCTCGTTGTCTCTACCCTCGCTTCGCACAAGCGCGCGAGGAAACAAGTAAATTTGGCTCAGAACCAGAGGGTAAGAATCTACTATTCTCTTATCACTTTGTTTAAGATTAACAATTGTTATAGTTTTTTAGGCTGTTTTGATATCACTTGTTGCTCTCGTAGCGACTTTCTCGCTGCTGTACTAATTGTAGTAATGGTTTTGATCAATAAACAATGATCTACAATGAATTTTCCACTGCGAGAGGAATGCGAAGCGATATGCGCATATGATAAAGGAAAAATCTACGATTTCAAGACAAAATCGCAATGTGAGAAGAATGTGAGGCGACAATTTTACCACAAAGTTCGTAGTGTGAGAAGAATGTGAGGCGAGAGTGGGGCGAAAGTGAGGCGAGACGGCATCTCATCGGGCTGTCACTAGAGTTGCCTCACATTTTTCCCAGCTGGGGCTAAAATTTCACCGTAATGAGGCTACGCCGAAGTCGATTTGGCGGGAGTTGCCTCGATGTCACGAGGCAACTCTTACTTTTCATCGAGGCAACTCCCAAGCGAATGTCAGAGTTATGGCTGCTGGAACATAACAATGTTCCCTGCGCAGGATTTCACAATGCAGAAGTCGTGATGGCCTTCCGAAGCCACACTGCCTTCGTTCAAAACGAGGCTTGAGTGTTCCATTCTTCCTTTTTCAGGAGGAATAAGGGTTCAATTAGATTGCTCATATAGAAATGTATAATAAGTAACCTTGTACGACAGGCCATCCGAGATCGCCGAGTGCATCACGGACCCGTTCTCGTGGATCCGGCTCTTTCGAGATCACATAGCCATAGGTGATATGGGCCGAATAGTCTACCGAGAATCCGACAGACATGATGATTGTGATCATCGAAATCGCGTCCTGAATTTTAGGCTTATATTCTACGCATAGAATCTTCTTGAAATTTTATTTTGAGAGACCGCAAGGTCTAAATGAATTTTTCTTACCAAAGAACAGAAGAAGATGGAAATTTTCTTCTAAAACCTGCACAATGCATCGAAATGCACAAAGAAAAAGGGGAAAAAGTTCTAAAAGTTGAACTTGAGAGGAGATTTTGCACCAAAATTTTGCACATACATGTGCTCTTCCCCCACTGACCAGGTTCACTCCCCACAGAGTCATATATCCAAGAACTCCGAGATCGATTGATCCAATGGTGAAGGCAACCCACAGGGCGCAGAACGGTTGAGGTATGAGAAGGAAGGCTATGAACAGCATGCAGAGTACCGCAATCACAATGTCTTGTACCTAGAAATAGCATTTTCAGAGGACGAATTTATTGGAAAAAGCGTCGAACAGCGATGAGAATCTTACCGTATTCGGTACGACCAGGTCATACTGATCCGTGAAAAGCCAGAGTGGCATGAATGTCGTCACATTGTACTCGGGAAATCTGGCAGCAACCTAAAGGCACTTCGGCTCACTCACGTTAAGGAGTAATCGTTGTAGAGTAATCACTATAATCCGGAACATGAACATCGGAAGTGAAGAGAGATCGTAATGTGCCTTTCACTTTACGTACTGTCGTTCTCGGGGCCAATTTGCATTTGCGGACTATGGCTGTTGCACCATGCGACACGTGATAATCGTGCTGGGACCACTTGGTCTCGGCACGATTCACCTTTCTTCCAGCACGACTCACCTTTCTTTCACGTGTCGTATGATGCAACAGCTGTAGTCTGAAATTGCGTACCGGAATTTGGCTCTGAGAACGATAGTAATTATCGTCGATCACTGCTCGAGAGATCGCCGCGTCGAACACATTGGGCACGCACGCAAGCGAGGAGGTAGTGATAGGATCATTACCTCCCCGCTTGCGTGCGTGCCACATGTGTTCGACGCGGCGATCTCTCGAGCAGTGATCGATCATATGACTAGCGACTGCTTTCGAGGATTCGTTAAACGACCAACGACTAACGAGATCAGGAATTCTTCAACGCGCGATCCAGGAATTCGCTGAAGACAAGTAACCGTTAATGTCGCATTAAACGCTGCGGATCTCTTTGTCCTCAAATTTGCTTGCTGTTGCTCTAGAGTGACAACCTACGAGTTGAATGAGTTGTTCCAGACATTTGATTTAGATAAAGGATGAAAACTAGGCGACTGCAATCCCCACTGTGATGCCAGCGCATTCATGTCTCAGGTCTATACAATGATTTGCGGAAGCTTGGGTGATCTTGGGCGAGGATTGAACTCAATAGTGTGCAGCGGGATTATCGCCTCCCGCCACGACGCCACACGCGCCTCAACTTATGTTTTACAATTGCAAACTTACCTCACGGAAACTCTTTGTAGCAATCTGCTGCTGCGTTGTGCTGGATATATCGCGCATTCCAATCAGAAACCTGCAAACAAATCATTTATTACGCAGTTTCCTACTTCTACATTTTCAAATTTGTTTTCGCAATGGCATTAACCGCTCAGAGGGTAAGTTTGGCAACTTACAAAAGTGTGGTCGGGAAGAGTATAGAAGAGCATCATTGTGCCCCAAGTCGGGGGCTTACCGCACTTCGGTGGACCTTCATCTTGGGAGGGAGGGCGTGAGCTTGGACACGCGAGCCATGAGCACTAATGTAGCTGCGATCTTCATCTCCCTATGACTGAACGTACGCACCCAGAGGTCCGCACTTTACTCGGGACGAGTGCAGTCAACTGACAAACGGCTGCGCACGGTTGTATCCTCTGTTGAAAAACGACATTTTCATCCCTCATCGCGCGTTCGTGCGCGCGCGATGCTGCTTCTCTCATCTCCCCTCCGCTCTATCACTGTCTCTTGCCTCCTTTCCGGTCACGCAAGCAGGGTACGGGGCACCAGGTGTGACGGGTTCCGATAGTGGTCAGACCCCCCCCCCTCCAGCAAGGTCTCCCTCAGCCCCCCCCGCCGCTACCATTTTAGGGGTGGTGACCGCGAGGCGGAGGGGGGGGGGGGTGAGAAATAAAATTCGTTTTCTCACCTACACAGAAATGATTTTTAGCCCATTTGCAACATTTTGGGACCTATTTTCTGATGAAAAAACTTTTTTTTACAAAATTTTCTTCACTAAAATTATTATAACATTCTTTGTAAAAAAGATTTACCCGTGAAACTGTGACTGGGTAAGGTTTAGGTCCGGGGTAGTAGTCTAAGGTACTTCACAGCCCCAGGAAAGGGCTTTTTCGAAGAAATTGCTAGGTGTGAGGGAACGACAAAATCGAAGATTGCCTCACACCTAGTTCCATACATTTAGGTGTGAGGGAATCGTCGATTTTGTTGTTCCCTCACACCCAGCAATTTTTTCAAAAAAGCACTTCCCTGGGGCTGTGAAGTACCTTAGGCTGCTACCCCGGACCTAATCCTTACCCAATCACAGTTTCACGGGTGAATCTCATTTACAAAGAATGTTTTAGCAATTTTAGTAAAGAAAATTTTGTAAAAACTTTTCTTGGTACCAAAAAAGTAGGTCCCAAAATGTAGCAAATTTTCTAAAAATCATTTCTATATAGGTGGGAAATTAACTTTTTTTTGACCTCCACCACCACCTGACTCGGACCACTTGCGAAAAAAATTTTTTTTGGTACCAACAAAGTAGGTCCCAAAGTGTTGCAAATGTGCTGAAAATCATTTCTGTAAAGAAGGGAAATTAACTTTTTTTTCTTCTACCACCTCGGGATGTAATTTTTTCGACCTCACCCCCCTCCGCATCAACCGTCCGATATGAAATTTTCTGTGTTGTAGAACAGGTGTATAGTCCACCTTTCAGGCCTAACAACAGTTCTCATTGCCTCGGTTCAAATCAATTACACCGACTTTTCCTTCGACGGGGTTTAGTGCAATTACACCATACGTCATTTATCAGCCACCGAATAACTTTCCCGCTTCCCTTCCATCAATTAAACCTCTTCCATTTTCAAGTCATCCGTACGTTCGAGCCATTTGTTCATTTTTTGTTTGAAGGCACTGTTCACGATAAACTTCATCCTCGAATTTTCCATGACAAACGCTTCTCGTGGCTCTCAGAAGCAGAACTGCGTAGAAGGAACGGGACGAAAAGCTTAGAAAAGCCGCAAAACGGCTTAGAAAAGTGGGCGAACCCCGTCGCAAGTCCGGCCCCTTTCCGCCCCTCGACGTGAACAATGGAACACTCGAGATCGTGAGATGAGCGGTGGTTTCCTATCAAAAGCCCCGTTCTTCCCTTCATTCTCAACTTCTCTCTTTACTCAGGCCAGCTGGCATACATTGGCTGCAAAAGACGGAAGTTACAAGCCTCGGACAACTCGTCCACCATGCTTCCCTAGCTCAAGTTTTGAGGGACCATAACTCCGTTCCCAGAAGGTCTTGTACGATTCCAGAGACATCACTGGAATCAAAATGGGACCGTTTTCAAGATAGGCAAAAAAACAGGAAAGGAATTTTAATCGTGAACACTGCCTTTAAAGCACGCTGCGTAGTTTCTTCATGATCCAACTGGCTTCACCAAGAACAACCAAGTTACTGGTTGTTCTCCTTCCATCTTAACCTGAAGTTTCAATAGCTCTGCACTGGTTCCACTTAATATGCCATTATTTACAAACGTTTATTTACCAACTTTATTTATTACAAGGAACAAAAGTCAGTAAAACACTTATTCATGAACATATATAAGTTAATTATAAAAACCACAGTTGAATTAACATGCCGTGCATGCTCACTTTCACCTCCTCCTTTATGTGATTAACTCCTGAAAAATTTATGAAATTCAACATTTCAACCTCAAAATGATTATTGAAGTTTTCATTACATCGCATTTCATTCTTCTTATGATAATAAAAGTGCTATTTTTCATGGCGAAACAAACGGAGACGAGCGGGGGTGAACCGGCCAAATTGACAGTGTCATTTTTTCGATTTTCAACCTCTCGGGCCCCCCTCCCCAGATTACCGGAGCTCAGACCCCCCACTGTGAGACCTCACACCTCGCGCCGTACCCTGCACGCGAGGAACCATCGAAATTTGTTTTTTACAGTCTATATGCACATATCCGGTTGCATCTGTCAAGTTTCACTTTTTTGATGTCGTCCTCTTCAAGAAGAATTTTGTAGGTAAAAAAATGAGAAAAATGATATTTTCCCAATCTTTTCTTTCACTCAAAAGAACTGTCAAAATCCTTTTTGGGTTCGAACTGTCATTTTCTGCTAGTCACAGACCTGAACGCGGATATATACGGTTTTTCGTTCCTGTCCAGAGACCATTTCACGTCCTCCATCCATGGGTCGGCGTCATGTGTGTAGAGATAATGTGATGCCATCTCGTAGAACGACTGCAAATATCAAACAATCAAGGTGTTTAAAATGTTTCTATGACCTTCCCTCTTACGCGTATTTCTCTTGAGACACAAAAGTGATGTTGCTTTTCTTAATCAGTTGAGCTACAAAAAGCGTCTAATAATATTCAGCGGTGTTGAGATTAGTTGCTGGTTTGGACCAGATGACACCTCATAGATCGTTTTTTTTTGCCCAACTCATTTCCTTATCGATTGATTTCTATTCATTTCATTGCCTAGAATGGATCTCACCTCGTCTCTGATGGTCATGTTCAGTTCAGTTCGATAGTATCGCTCCATTTCGTTCATCCAGAACTGAACGCTTTGATCACCAATGGCATGCGGGGCGTTTGCGAACGCGGAGACAATCTTGTGCACCCTGGCTCTCTCCCACGGATTGCGCAGGTCTGGAGCCTTGCTGACAACGATCTGTAATCAAGCAGGCTTCTACATATCCTCCATTCACATGTCTCATTGCCTTCGCTCCTCAAGCAAACAAAATGATTTTTGTTGTGTTTGAAGCTGTCGCGTTGAGATAGTCCACCAGAACTCTTTATCCGCAACGTTTCGGGTCATAGACCCTTCATCAGGCGACTGTCACCGCCCATGAACAATCGGGAAGAGATGAGGGAGGCATTGAGATTGTTAACATCGCGAAGTGATTAGAGTATGATATGGACTACTGACCACCCATTTGACCCAGCAACCAATCCCATCAAGAAAGGGTCATCTGTCGTCTACGTGGGTTAAGAGCCGGTTGCAGACGGAACGAAGAACCTCCCCCCCACCCACGCGTGCGTTTACCAATCCCTATCATCTTCTCATCATTGCTCTATTTGATTCGATGTTATATTATGTTATGAATTACAGTCGCCTGATGAAGGGTCTATGACCCGAAACGTTGCGGATAAAGAGTTCTGGTGGACTATCTCAACGCGACAGCTTCAAACACAACAAACAACATCATTATTCTACCATGAAGCTGAGGAATCCAGCCATTCTAAAATGATTTTTGTGAAAAAACACGAAAAATGTGCAGGTGGAAAAGTAAGCATCGATAACCGTTCTGTTTCTGCGGTAGCGACACGAACGTGAACTGCAAACGTGTGAATAGATGGTACATCCTAAATCGGCGTAGCGGTAATGTTAGCGCCTAGTCTAGAGAATTTTTCAGAGTAGTGATGCGAGTTTCTAGTTGAGAAAAAAGACCGATTCCAATCTTCATCGGGGTTAAAAGCAGTATAAACGCCCGCGAAAAAGGTTAAGATAGTGACGCTTATACTCAGAAAAATCAAAACAAGTTACTTGTAATATAAATGTAACTTACTTGAATGTCTCAAGTAGCTTACATTTATATTACATGCAACATACATTTATATTACAGGTATCGTAAATTTATATTGCATGTAAGTTACAGTTATCTTACATGTAACTTACAGTTATATTTTCACTATGGGTGGCCATCACGTGACGCAGACGACACGCGACACAGAGAGCGCGTCTCAGACCACACACTACGCAAAATTAATGTTGTGCGGGGCCTTCCCCGCTTGTGCGGGGTCAAGTACCTCAAACTTGGGTAATTGAACCAACAGCAACGCTAGTCGTAAGCCCGACCCCGCAAGTGCGTCGTACATCCCCCTTGGAAATATCTTCTCGGCCGATTTAAGTTACTTGTAACATATCGGAGGCGCAGTGCACAAAGTGTCCTCTCAGAAAGCGAAAACAAGTTACTTGTAACATATATGAGCCGATGTAAGTTACTTGCGACTTATCTCAGGTCATTTAAGATACATGTAACATATCGGAGACGCACCGCACGCAGTATTCCGCCGATATGTTACATGTAACTTAAATGACCAGAGATAAGTCGCAAGTAACTTACATCGGCTCAGATATGTTACAAGTAACTTGTTTTCGGCCTTTTATGTTACAAGTAACTTGTTTTCATTTTTCTGAGTAGACACGCACAGCCTGTATGTAGCTCTAGCGCTATAGCGCTTACGCCGTTGGAAGCGTCACATACAAGCCTAGGTGACCATATCTCAACAATCAACTTGACGGTGTTTGTATTCAGAAAGCGGGGCTTAGGAAGAGATTGGGCATGGCTCTTCGTTTTTGGAGGTTCAGGATGACTTAAATAGTCATTTTTTGGCTCGATTTTAGCGCTTCCAACGGAATATGGGCCGTTTTGGAGATACTGTAGAAGATTCTCCCACAAGTGACATTGCACAGAAACATGTAGACTGCATTTGGCTACGGAAAAGCCCACAACTGGCCGCGGAACAGCTCAAATTTGGCCGGGAATAACCACAAAGTACACATTGCAATTTAGAATGGCTGGCTGACTATATATTTTCTTACGTCCAACTCCACAAGAAGAACATCACAACAAGGCCGAAAATTTGATTTTTTCCAATGGTAACACAACGATTTTCACAGTCAGAACTCTTTCAAACAATGGTCAGATTTCAAACCATGGTCAGACCTTTATTGGTAGTTTAACATTATTTAGCCAGCTAAACTGCATAAACAATTGTTCTCACCTGAAGAGGAGCTCCATAATGCCAGAAATGTCGTTCCAAAGAAAGGTAATGCGGTTTTGCATATGAGTCGTCCACCTGAAGGAAGAGATCAAAATTCTTGTTCGTTCGTCTAAATTTCGAATGAAGATGTTCTGGAAAGATTATTTTCGGTAAGTTACAATGGGTTCAAATCATCAGTCATTTGTTGTCATTTCGACTCAAGGAAGCTCACCAAGAGATTGACAGGCTCAAGACCTTCTCTAAGATGCATGCAGCCATAGACAGCAAATCCAACATAGATGCAGTACCACATGGCCGCCAAGGCTTTAATAGCTGGTTGCATCAAGATTGGCGCATACCTTAACATTCAAATTTACCACTGCGATGGACAGTTCCTGGGTGTGAAAATTTTCATTACAAAATTTTTTACGCAGATCAGATCACCGAAAAATCGGATAAGGGATTGTGTCTGACCAGTTTTGGAAGAATTTCGTTGCAGCGCAATGCTTGCGATTTGACGCATGCATTGGATCCGGATGAGTGCGTGAACCCAGCCAAAGAAGACGAGTAGAAGCCGATGAAGCCACCTGAAAAGAGAGACGCATTATCATGGGGCTCGTGTTGAACCTGATCGAGCTACCTTTGGAGGTATCGTGGTTTTCAGCCAGAGACAGTGCCTTCCTTCTGACTCCCATTTGGTAGCTAGAGACAATAAAGCACAGAAGAATGTCACCTAAACAATGAAGGTCGGGATACTGCCACAAGGTGTGAAGTGTGCAGCCATTACCTGGAAAAGGAAGGTAAGCACCAGCGCTGCGCAAGTGTAGATGCAGAAAATCTGAACGGCTGGAATTGTAGTGATAGTTCCAACGCCAAATGAAAATGCATCTGGAAAATTATGGCATGAATTGCGCGTTTTTGTTCGAAAATCTAATGGACCTTTACAAAAGCATTTAGAGAAAGAGATGAACCGGTAAGTGCCGTGATGAGAATGGAGACGGCAGCGTCGGCCATACATTCGCCGATTCTCTCCTCAACTGGTAGTATTCGCGATGTCCTCTTCACGGCTGCCACCATCAGGAACATGTTATCCGTACCAACGGCTAAAACGTTCTTTGAGAGGTTTCTGCATTAGTTGGTTAAAGTTTTAATCCTTGTGTGAATCGTGGAAGTATGCGCAACGCAACCACACGCTCAATATCTAAGGTGTGGACCATGTTTTACGCCGGTTTCATACTACGGGCGACACGCGACCGCGAAAACAAAGCGAGTTCCGGTCGACATCGATGATAGCCCAGAATAATATTTGCCGTCGCCGCAATTGATCGCTGATACATTTGAGTCGAAAAGGAAGCGCGTGATGAATAAGTGCAAGGGTAAGGCAAATCATAATCACTTTGCCTACATCGAAGTAGTGCACAAACTCATGGTCACTGGTCCTCTTCTGACCGTCGACCACGGTAATCGACGCGTTCTCGGTCGACTCCAGGGGTGTGCGGCAAAGGAATTTAGAATTTCGGCAAACGGCAAAATCTGTTGTGCACTATGATACACCAACATGTGTTTAGTCGCATGGTATCGCCTTAGGTGATCAGAGAGCGGTGTTCTGTATATGATCAGTATAGAAGTAACTATCACGTTCAATAAGGTCATTAGCGTATCCCTCACCGGAGATATTTCTGTTAATTTCTCCCTTTTAATTCAAGTTTCCGTTCAAATCAATGCTAGAGGTTCAAAACATGGGCGTCTTTTTGAGCAGTGCAATGTGTGACACATCCGCAAGGGATTTGTCCTGATAGAGGCTTGCGGCCAGCGACCCCCCCCTAGTCGATCCGGGGACGTGCAGCAAACCAAAAGGTACGCTTGGTGCGGTGGGAGTGTGCGCCAACCCAAAGGCTGTGACCGATACCGGTACCACATTCAGGTGCGAATAGATCGATGATTCCTCGGCATTTATGGCGAAAGACAGTCAACTCCGCGACCAAGAACGCTCGTTTTAGGTTATGATCGGATACACTCACAATTCTAACTGTTAGTAGCAATTAGTAGGCTCAGGGTTCTTTAATTCGCTCACTTGAAATCACGCTTAGGGGCAATGTCCATGACAAATTTCGTCTTCGTTTTCTCGCCGGAAAGCGAAAGGCCTGTGTATCATTAGAGCGATAAGGTCGAAAGAACGGACAAAAACGGCCTCGAAAGAGCCATTATCGGCTCCGAAATCCGCTCGGGATAGTCCTTTCTAATCAATCGATACATATTTGATGAACGCGAGGAAAGGATTAGAGCGCGCGGATATCGGAACGAAAATGACTCTTTGGAGTCAGTTTTGGATCGTTCTTTCAACCTTATCGCTCCAATGAGACACAGGCCTTTCGAATTCCGGCGAGAAAACGAGAACAAAATTTATCGTGGACACTGCCTTTAGAGGCACAGTATATCCTCAGACATGAATTTTGTGATTTTTATTTGATTGTGTAGCAGACCCCACTTATATAACACGTGACAAGTGCGAGATCTCAATTCCTCCGAATAAGCGAGATATAAACGACCACCACAGGCCCGACCTCCATTGCTCACCACCACGGGCTACACCCCCTACCAGATTTCGAAACTCGATAGCGGCTCGATGAATGGATGAATTCCAACAAGTCGTCGTTCTTAGTCCACTGCTGGGCTGTCTCCTTATCCCGGCTCGCTCTTGCGCAACGATTGCGAATGAGGAGATTCACAGGACTGAGACAACACGTTCACCAATTTTTCACCCTCATAATATGGGCATCTTTAGGGAGCCATAACTCTGTTCTTAGGGGGTCTGGGATGATTTCTGAGATACAACTGTAAGCAGCATGTGACTCTCTCCAAGATCGGCATAAAAACTGAAAAATAATTTTCTGGGTGTTCTATGCCTTTAAAGGCAGTGTTCACGATAAAAGTCGTTTTTCCGTTTTCCTGCCTATCTTAATAAAGGTCCCACGCTGATTCGAATAATGTCACTGGAAGCGTACAAGACCTTCTGGGAACGGAGTTATGGTCCCTCAAAAATTGAGCTAGGAAAGCATGGTGGACGAGTTGTCCGAGGCTTGTAACTTCCTTCAATTGCGACCGATGTATGCGAGCCGAACTGAGCAAAGAGAGAGGTAGAGAATGGAGGGAAGAACGGGGCAATTGATCAAAAACCATCGCTCATCTCGCCACTGTTGAGCTCGAAAGATCGTAAAAGGGGTGTGCCAAAGTGGCTTCCGGGTGTGGGCGCCCCAGGGTGGCTTCCTCCTATATCTCGCTTATTCGGAGGAATTGAGAGCTCGCACTTTACAGGTGTTATATGGGGTGGGTCTACATCACAATTACAGTTGGCCGCAATGTTAAAAGGACATGGTTCGGTTGCGGAGTCGCGCTAAATTACGGTAGAATCTGGCACTTTGCCAGATTTCGTCATCAATCGGCGCCAGCCGTCGTCTCTCTGCTCACGAGAATATCAGCTGTGGCGCCGATCAATGACGAAATCTGGCAAAGTGCCAGATTCTACTGTAGTTTTAGTGCGAGTCCGCAACCGCACCAAGTCCTTTTAACATTGCGGTCAACTGTATGTGGAAATCTCAGAATTCGTCCCTGAGCTTGGACCGTGCCTTTGAAGGCAGTGGTCGCGCTCAAATATGCTCGTCTTCTTTTCCTCTCTAAGCCCTTTTCTGGGTATAGAGTATTAGAACCTATAAGAAAAAATCGCGAAAAAAACAGCTGTTCTGGGCCAAATTCGAAGCCTGAACTTTCTTGTATTTTGATGGTGGACGAGTCCACCCCACATCATCAGTAGTGATGATCTCTAATATCAAGAACATGAGCTGGCTTGAAATTGAATTTTGATCAATGAAAATTAACCTTCGGACTGACCTGCTCGAATATTTATGTACTCATCTAGTCACATTCGACTGAAGTGCTTGCCTTCATTGTTCAACTGTTTTTATTAGGTGAATTTGCATTTATTTCTTCCTCTGAGTGTCGATGATTTTTGACTGCTTGGCATGAGACTGTGATCTTTCTGTGCACGTGTGCACGAACTGGAAATTTAGGGTCATTAATAACTCTAATTCTAGCTCGTTTTTCACCGCGCTACCTTCATAGTTTTTGAGCTGTTTTATATGTAAGCTGATTTTTGTAGTTTTTTTCGATAACGTTTTTCATCGTGACCACTGCCTTTAAATGGTTTCCATTGTGAGACTACAGGAGTGAAGTCCACCAACTGAGGTAGACCACCAAACCTGCAAGAGTTGACAGGATATTGAAGCCACCTTTGTATTAAATGATAGTGTCTGCGGAAAATTTCGACGGAGCGTAATTATTGATTTTTGGCGAAATTTGTGATTTTGCAACTTCGGTCTTTTCAGGCTCATCCGAGAAGTTTCGGCCTCGGAGCTTCCAAGTTAAGTGTAATGGCCAAGCCTCTACTTAGCAGTATTTTTTCGTCAATTATCTATTGCTTTTTTGAAAATTCGATTTTCACAATTTTTATCGATTTTCGAGAAAGCAATCGTCTGGAGTCAAACCTATGTTCCCTTCGCAAACCGAAGAGAGCTTGGATTGGATTGACATATCAGACGAGTTGATTTACGGCACACTCAAAAAGCTCCCAAACAGAACGTCAACTTCGCCCGATCACATTCCATACATTTTCTTGAAGAATGCCTGTCTTGGGTTAGTTGCTCCGCTATCTTTGCTTTTTCACCGCTTCATGCTGCGCAGCGAAATACCGGCTCTATGGAAAATCGGCTGGGTTCGCCAAGTTCATAAAAAAGGTCCGCGTAACAAAGTCTCAAATTACAGGCCTATATGTCTTACCTGTACCACTAGCAAAGTAATGGAACGCATAATGTGCCGTAAAATGACTGAATACCTTCAGGGGTGCGATTCATGAACGGCACATTCGTTGGTTTGGTTTGGCTAGGGTTTGGTTTGGTTTGCAAGCCCACGCGTGACCAAACCACTTACCCGCGCTAACCAGCGATTCATGAATGTTTTCGCCGGCTTGGTTTGCAAACCGGGTGTCAAAACGTGTTTGAAGTTGGTAAATCGGTGCCAGCTAATCAATTCTGTCGGCGTCTGTGTTCGTCTTTTTCATTCGTGATGCTTTTCCTGATTATTCACTGTGAAAAGTTTTATAATATAGTTCATAAAAATTCAATTGATCTCATGGTCAGAGTTATTAACAAATTGCTCGATTTTTTTACCGTTGTTTCGAGTGAAATTGCTGTTATAAAAACAATAAGTACTTGCAATGTTTCTGTTGCGGTGACTCAGGGCGAGATAGGGACATTATAGTTGTACACGAACGAAATTTTCGAAAATTTTTTGAAAGATTTTTGAAAATTTTTTTCTTTCGTTCGAAATTTCGTCGAACGAATTTTTTTCAAATTTCGTTCGTTCGAAATTTCGTCGAACGAATTTTTTTCAAATTTCCTTCGAAATTGTTCCGAACGAAATTTTTTTCATTTTTCGTTCGTTCGAAACGATTTCGAACGAAAAAATTTCGATTTTCGTTCGTTCGACATTTTTTTCGAAATTGTACAACTTTAAAGGATATGTATGGAAAAAATCGGAGCAAGTTTGCAGCTCCATGTAAGTTTCCGAAAGACAAGAATAGGAAAAAAAGAAGGATCGCACTCAAAGCGGTGAAAAAACGTCTAGTGCGCTCCAATGCGAATGCCGCTGTCGCCGTGACGCGCTCGTCGAAAATGGCGTGGGTGTAGTTAACGCGCTCCACTGAAAATCGTTTTCGGTGACTTCTCGGCAAATGGTTGTCAACGGCTCAGAGGGGGGGGGGAGTTCCGCCACCGACTATTTGCTGAGGCATCGTGCCCTAAGACTGCCTAGTGTTGAAAAAAAAACATGGCGTCACATTAAACATTTAGTGAAATTGCACTATCTGCACGTAATTGCACGTCTGGCTGGCTAACCGCACCTAGCCCCCTGCTGACCAGCCGCTCCGAGGTGGGTTGGATTCTAGCCCACTCGTGACCCATAGATAACCAAACCGGAGCTTGATGAATCACTGGTTTGCAATCCCCCCGAGACAAACCCTAACCAAACCAGACCGAACGCGTTCATGAATGCCTCCCCAGAAATATAGTCTTCTTAGTGAATCGCAGCATGGCTTTCTTGGCCGAAAATCCACTATGACAGCCTTGCTTTCCACAGTTCCTGTTTGGCATAAAGAGGTAGACCGCGGCAATTACGTTTATGTCTGCTACGTAGACTATCGTAAGGCGTTCGACTCTATTTCGATACCTTTACTTTTGCTAAAACTTCAGGGATATGGCATTAGTGATTGTTTACTTCGCTTCCTCGAGTGCTTTCTTACAAACCGATCGCAAGCTGTTATCATCAACAACGCCCAGTCAAGGCATTATTCCACCCCGAGTGGAGTCCCGCAAGGAACCTGCATTGGTCCCCTAATGTTTCTCATTTACGTGAATGATTTGCCGAAAGCAATGCCTCCTGGGGTACACTGTTCCATGTATGCCGACGACTCTAAAATATACGCAATTAATGACAGTTGTGCCTTGCAGCGAGCAATAAATGAGCTTGCACATTGGTCAATAACATGGGAACTTGAGATATCTCTAGAAAAAACAACAGTCATGACTTTTGGAAGGAACCACCCTGAGGTTGTGTTCTCTGTTGGAACAGCGGCTTTAAATCGATCTCAGAGCATCCGTGACTTAGGAATCATTTATACTGACACGTTTAGCTACGACGGTTACATTGCGGATATAGTAAGTAAAGCAAAAGCACGGTCAAACTTTATTCTGAGAGCTTTTAGTACACGTAATCCCCTCATCCTTTTCAATCTTTTCGTGGCATATGTCAGGCCCTTGACCGAGTACTGCTCCCCTATCTGGTCCCCATACAAAACCTCTCAAATAGATCAGATTGAAAGCGTACAAAAGTCGTTCACTTACAGGTGTTTTGCAAGAATGGGAATATTTAGGCTTTCATATGATTCAAGGCTTAGAAAACTTGGGGCGGTATCACTCCATGATCGCAGAAAGGTAGCGGACTTGACATTGATGTACAAACTTATTACGCCTGAACTAGACATGACGCTTTGGGATCTATTTGATGCCTCGACCTCCGCCTCCATGACCAGAGGGCACGCCTTCAGGGTTCGCCTTCCTTCCCCTAAAACTACGTCTTGCAGTAATTCTTTTCTCTTCAGAGTTATTAATCCTTGGAATAATTTAGGTAGCGAAGCGTTCAGGTATCTGTGGTCGAGTGGATTTCAGAGTTACGCCACCAGAGTCATTTGCAGAACATGATCAAGTGCAACCATATAGCGTTCTTTTTTTTTCCAGATGCTCCCAGTTTTCAATCCCTTTCCGGTCTTTTTTTGGAGATGTCTATTCTTTTGTCTCGGATGTTGTAGAATTTGAAGTGCCGCTTGTTAACCGCTCTGCTGTATCGTTCAATAATAGTGGTGTTTCCATGGTGGTGTTTCCCATTATGTCGGAGATATCCAATCCGTGTGCCTTTCCATTTCTATGCATGATCCTAAATTCTCGGAGTTTGACGGCTGCATACTTTTGGCTTTTTTCGTTGACCATCCTTGGAAATCCGTCCGCACCTTGAGTCTTGAGCTGTTTCTTTTCATTTGCCGTAAGTGAATCGATCCGACTAATCACCTGGGGTTCACGTTCAGTTCGATGAGGTCACCTGTGGCCAACCCCGGTATGGCTCATCCAGTTAATTGCGTGATTGCCGCGACATATCTCACCTATGGCTCATCGTGTACGCTCAGTAAATATCGGCTCAAGCTATCGCCCGAGGTTCGTGTTTAGATCAAAGAGGTCCCGCGTGGCCCTCCCTGGTATGGTTTATCCAGTTGCGTGCTTGACGCGAGAATACATTTCATTGAGTGTACCGTTGCTTCCGAAACAGAGATCTGAATACTTTCCAATCTCACATGCGGCACAAGAATTTAATAAAAAAAACGGCACAAGGGTTCAAGAAAGGATCATTAACGAGATTTATTAACGATTTAATGGCACCGCTAGCCATCAACTGCGTGAATTGGACCTCCAATTTTTTTCGCTCTTTTGGATTACTACCGCTTTATGAATAGTTGAGCTCTCCCGTATTTCTTTTTGCTTTTTATTGTCCTTTTTTGCTAACAATTTCAGTCAATGGTTTGCCAACCGTGATTTACGGATTATTATTTTTCCTTGACTGAATAAAGCTTAGATAGATAGATCAATAATTGACGAAAATATACTACTGAGTGTCGACTTGGCCACTATACCCAACTTTAGAGCTTCGAGGTTGAAACTTCTCGGACAAGCTAGAAAAGACCGAAATTGCAAAATCACAAAATCGGCTAAAAATCAATAATAACGCACCGTCGAAATTTTCCGTGAACGCCGTCATCTAGTTCTAATGTGGCTCAAACATGCTGCAAACTTTGGCGGGTTTGGTGGTTCACCTCAATGTAAATAGAAGCACTCAAAGATGGTCGGTACGGAAGATCACCACGGAATTATGCAAATATTTTACAATATAAGCAGACTTGGCCCCAAGTGGAAGGCAGCTTTAACTAAAAGAGAATTTGTGTTTTGGATCGGTATATCGCACATGGCCGAAGGGCCAACGCTGAAAGGTTCGAAAATCGCCGAAGTCGGGTAGCGGGAAACTTTTGCTTCAACCTAATATTTTCATTAGTTCCCGATTTGGTGGGTACAATTACACATTGGATGAACTGGAACTAGTAGCTGGAACTAGTCAAAATAATTATTTGTTGCAGCTTCGAGCCGCTGACCAACACAGGGGCGGCATGCACGTACGCGGCGGGTTAGGTTGGGGTTAGGCAGGGCTTGGAGCGTCGGCGCGTTTGATGATAGCAGCGCGAGGGCTAAAAGGGGGTTAGGCTAGCACTGAAAAATCGTTCCCTCGCAAACCCTACGTAGGAGGGTGGGGCAGCCGAAACCCCGTTGAAACCCCAACTATTGATTATCTCCAGCACTCGCACAGCAATGATCAAACGCGCCGACGCCCCAAACCCTGCCTAACCCCAATCTAACCCGCCGCGTACGTGCATGCCGCCCCAGAATTTGTGGTGAGGGCTCCGCCCGGACTCATTACATTGTATTAATACATTTTTGCCGAAAAGGCAGCAGACACGCTCTAAAAAGTTGTTGAGATAACTACGCTACTTGGGTTATATGGCCCCTAGTAGAACGCTCACGTCGATGGAAGCGTCAAAAACGAGTGAAAGCTGCTAAGTTTGAGTCAAAATTTTCGTCAGCCACGCCCATGAGCTTTCAACCCCGCCCCCTCAATATACGAATACGGTCACTTTGGCTGGTTTTTGAAGCTTCCAACGAGGTGAGCGTTCTAGTACAGGCTGTAAGAGTCTATCGGCTTCGCTATCCCAACCGTTTTATCGTTAATATTAGCTATTTCAACCGCTCGGGCAAAACTCGTCCAATTTTACCCCATAACAAAAACAGCCGTTATTCCTGTATTTGCATGCAGTTTTCGTCGGTTTTTCCGTAAGTTTCCCATACTACTAGCTTCAAACCTTCGATTTATGACATAAAATCGATACCATTTTACAGTGTCTGCTGCCTTTGAGCGAAAATTTCGGCAAACGGCAACGGCAAACCTCAAAAATGGCCGGCAAACGGCAATCGGCAAACGGCAACTGCCGCACACCCCTGATTAGGAATCCAATGCGCCAAGTGCGCTAACATGTGCTCAAAGGCAGGATACACGCAAGCAAATGTGATTGAAATAAGGACCTCAATAGGGTCATATGGCTCCTAATGGAACGCTCGCGCCGTTGGAAGCGTCAAAAACGAGTCAAAACGACCGTATTTGGGCTTTTTTGAGCCAGCAGAACATGCAGTCTCCGCCTTATTTCTTTACAGTCCCCCCCTACAAACTAGTGTAAATCGATTGCCCGAAATACGATCATTTTTGCTACTTTTTGATGCTTCCAACGTCGTGAGCGTTCTAGTACAGGCTGTGAAAGTCTATTTGCCTCGCTATCTCAACCATTTCGTCGCTAGCCTCGCTATTTCAACCGAGCGCATATGCAGCGGCGTAACTCGTCCACTTCCATTTCAGTAGAGAAGCAACCCGTGATTTTTTCATTGCGTTTGTCCGTTTTTTCGTTTCTCTATACTAGCAGCTCCAAACCTTCGATTTTCGTCAAAAAATCTATAGCATTCTCTTGAACGTAGATGCCGCCCATAAAGAGAGACACACTCACCGACAACAAGGAAGGGCATCACGGCGACGATGTCGTTGTAGTGCACGTCAAGCAGTACCAATCCTCCCATGGCACTGGCGATTCCCATGCCGGCGTTGAACACACCCAGGATGGAAAGGATTGGCTTTGACAAGACCCAGTCCACATACAGTGTCCCTTAAATAAACGGGATTACTTTACATCGGTGATCACACGTAAATGAAAGTTGTGGATTAGCGCAATTGGCTATACGGAGCTGACCAATCAATAACTTGCCCTGTCTTTCTCGTTAAATTTCGAGTCTTCACGAGCGAAAGAAAACTAGATTTTTCCTAAGTTTATTTTGCCAATATTTCGGAAAAGATCTTTTTCGACACAAAATAGTGTTAAATCAACACAATGGAACGTGAGTAAGTTAGAAAATCAACCAGTAAGGACTGAACGACTCTGATAATACATTTACTTACGATTTTATGACTTTGATCGTGGACGAAAGCCCAGGAAGAGAAAGATCAAAGGAGATCTTGCACTCTGATAATCATAGTTTCCCTCAGACTTGTTTTCACGTCAAATCCAAAACAGGAGCAAAAAGGTCACGTTCAAGACTACTGTGCATCCAAACCTGGTTCAAGATTCATCTGGGAACAGAAACCCCAAAATCAGAACCGGACTGTCCCTGAAAATCGCTGAAGGTAAAAGCTAAGAATGCATCTAAGCCTCCACGGTGACGAAGTCGAATACGTGGCCTAGTCCATTACACATTGGAAGTTTTAGAACACGTCGGCTTTCGAATATGTTTGAGGGGCAACTTCTACGAACATTTAACCTTCAGTCAGGATAAGGTCGATCGGATCGAAGTCAATCGCAAATGCAGTTCACGAAAAGGATAATACAGACTGAAGACCTTTCACATTTTCCATAATTTTTTGACCGAGGCAGGAATGGTAAGTTGGGAGCCTAAAACTATTCCCACTTAAAGGCAGGGTTCTCGATAAAGTCGGTTGTTGAGCTACCTTCATGAAAAGGTAGATATGGCCATTACAAAAGGCCATAAGTGAAAAGTTATAGAAAAAACGCTCACGAAGAGGTTATAGCTTGGTGTCCTCCAGCCCCCAATTATCGAGATTTCTATGAAAGCCTGTTTTACCGTCTTCTATTTTCCTTCTTCAGTAATTGCCGAGCACTTATAGAAACTACTGGCTACTTTAAAAGCTAAATAAAATACGGATAAGCATTCATGAAAATCTCGTTAAATGTGAGGGGGCTGGCCGACACCTGTAATTAGCCGTTCTGGCCTGTTTTTGTGCGTTTTCCCTGCAAATTTTCACTTACTTTTACTTTTCTAATCACCAGACCAACATTTTCCTGAAGAGAGCTCAAAAATTGTTTTTATCGCGAACCCTGCCTTTAAAAATTATGTCAAGTACAATAGTCAAGGCAAGTTCACCAAATTAAGTTGATTGGATAAATCAAAGAATCAAAAAAATACTGGTTCCCCCATTACACAAACCAGAAAAGCGTAACTTTCATTTGGAAAATTCTCAGGACTCCAGTCGGGTTGGATTCTTGGCCACATTGAAAGGATAGTTTTTTTGAAGAGTTGGCCGACTTACAGTCTTCATGAAGAAAAAAAGGAGGGAAGAAGCTATCGAACTAGGAAAGAGACTCACCCTTTATAGTGACCATGGAACAAATAACGGCAAATATCACCAAAATCACAAAAGCTGCGATGAACCTAAAAATGATTGCGAACTACATACATGAATCGCTTCCACTTTTCAAGCTTGAAGTACATTTCAGTTGACCACTAGGAATTCGCACTGTCTAGCAAAAATGTACTAGGTAGCATTAGAATGCTGCCAATTTGTGTACATTCATATAGGCCTTTCGCCAAATCTAGTCGAGCAAATGGACCAGACGCGATTCGTGCGCCACTCATAACACCACGGGTGGTCGTCTTGTGGCGCCAGACAGTGAGAAGGGCGGGCAGATCAATGGGAAGGGCTAGGCAGCGCTATTGATAGCCAAAGTGGCCTCAACCAATAGATGTGACAGCTCATCCCACTGATCTGCCCGCCCTCCTCACAGTTTGGCGCCACGAGACGACCACCCTAGCGTCAAGTGACCGTGATAAGACGCTGGGGATTCGCATCTTCAGCATTTGTTATCGATCTGACTCCCCAGCGACCACTGCAGCCGGCCAGTCGCTGACGGTGGAGGCCTAGTGACCGTAACGGCTGTCACTAATATTATCGATACCATCGTTACACATGTGCGGTCCTCGGACACGTTGAATGCGCCAGCGTATTTGACCGCTGGCGCATGATGTTCCGACGCCTTGACGCTTTGCCGCTGGTCGTCTACTATGGACGGAGCCTAACACCACCGATCAGCGGGGTTTAGGTCGCGAACGATGATCTACTGTTGCGGTCCCGTCCATTCACGAGACTAGATTTGGCGAAAGGCCTCTATGGATATGATGAGGACTCTCTATCAATTATGAACAAAAATGAAGTTTGGTTGTGAAGCCCACCTGGGTGTCAGACTGTCCGCGTTCCGCTTCAGTTCTTCTGCTAAGGTTTGGGAATGGAAGTAAGTTATGGAGATGAACGGATCCTCCGGATAATTGTCCATATGCATTTTGAACGTCTTAAATTTCATACCAAAAAAGGAAGTTCCAATATCTGAGGCGCAAAATATGATTTAATACCTTTTCCCAGATTCCTGAGATGTATGAGACATTTGTTGGGAAGAATTTCAGCTGATAAACTAGTAGCCATGCCTTAGCCGAGGCCAAAATTACAGTTCCATTCTCATCCTTGCTCAATGAAACTCCACCCATTCCTGCTCCCAGATATCCGCTTCTTAAATGTTCAAAATCCATGGAATAATTTTTCGCACCAAAGTCACAATACTGCCCCTAGAAATAGATTAGAAGGCATGCGGGACAGGCTCTCGCGTCGTTACCGTCCATTAACTCCCTTCATACAAATTTTTTTCGGAAACTTATCTCAAAAATTACTCAAGATCTTAGTGATAATGGCTATCCAACTGCACAATGATTACTAAAAAAAGTCTAATTGTAAGGTGGAAGTTTCAGTGTGCCACGTAGTCAGCATAGAAATACAATATACAGCTACACAACGTTATGTGTACTATAGTTGCACAATTTCGAAACAAATGTCGAACGAACGAAATTTGAAAATTTTTCGTTTGAAACCATTTCGAACTAACGAATTTCGAAACTAGTCAAAATTTCGATTTCTTTCAAAAAAAATTCGAACGAACGCAAACAGAAAAAAATTCGTTCGAATACTCTTCGAACGAACGAAAAAAAAATTCGTTCGGAACAATTTCGAACGATTAAATTTCGAAACCCTTTCAAAATTTCGGAGATCGAACGAAATTTGAAACTTATCGAAGTTTTTTTTTTCGATACCCCTTCGAAATTTCGGATCTTTTTTTCGACACCGGACCCAACGCTTTATTTACAACGCTCAGTCAGAAAACGAATATTCCACACGTGTTCGATTTCTACTCAAATCGCGAGCATGTATAGCCTTATTTCAAGCAGTTCGAAGTTATGCTTATTGAGCCTATAATGTCGAAGTCTCCTAATCAGTGTTATATTTTGCCATGACTGATCGCTCCGCAGCTTGCTCCGCCCGGACTCATCACAGCAAGGACGATTTCACATTCCCTGCTCCCAAGCGCAACTTATTCGAACAGGCAAGTTCGCTCACGCCCACGACAACTCGGCCCAAGGAATAACGAAACAGCGTAACACAGGGTTTGAGGAGCGTTCTCAGAATCGATCAAAAATTCGAAGAAAAACATCGAAAAATCAGATCTCGAACGAACGAAAGTTTTGAAAAATTTCGTTCGAACAAAAAACGAACGAACGAAAATCGAAAAAAATTCGTTCGACGAACTATCGAACGAACGATATATGAAGGAAACTCGTTCGACAAAATTTCGAACGAACCAAAACAACCGAAAAAAAGTCAAAAAAGTTTCGAAAATTTCGTTCGTGTATAACTATAATGTGTACTGTATAACTATCATCTAAAAATCTAAAAATCACAAGCGTTTTTGCTCAAATCTAAACCGTAGCAAGCTTTATATTGTTGTACTAGCGAGACCTAGCGAAGTTATCGCTCACAGAAACTTTTGCGTCAGCCAACTACCTGAGACGGATTAGTTTGTTAGAACGGTGGTGACTGACTTCCGTCTACCCGAAAGTTGCTGTACGTATGGACTCTCCTGAGCAGAGCAGGGTGCCGTACATTTACAGCAGGCCGTGGGGGTATCAAAATGTGGGATCATAAAGCAAAACATAAGAAGCCAGCGGTAAATCGTCGGTTGCTACCGGCACAGAATTCACAACCCCTTCTGTACTTCCTTCCCTTACGTCGCTAACCACCGCCCTTTCTTCCAATTTGTGAACTTCACAAGCGATTATTCTCGCTTTACCGTCTCTATCATGATAAGGAAAAAAGCATTCTCATATTATATGATGTTTCCCTAGTTGACCAACATCATGCCCTTGTTCTCAATGAATGAAATTAGTAGGTGGTTGTTTATGTTTTTGTGGTGCAGATTTTGATAAGCTCAGACTTGCAACATATATAAAACTGGTTTTTGGAAGTTAGGGAATCGAAATGACTGAGCGGTTGCAATGAGTGGGGAACAGAGGTGCGGAAGTGGAGCTGCTGCTTGTATCCTAACACCTCATTCATACTTTTGCGATAACGGCAAATGCCGCGGATTATCAGAAGAAAAATGAGAATTTAGATGTCTGATACCATTATCAGACATCTGATTCCACATTTTAGAGCGGTATCAGACATCTGACTACTTATTTTTTCACTGATAATCGCGGCATTTGCCGCCTCGCAAAAGTATGAATGAGGTGTAAAACTGACTAAAAAATGTCGCAGGAGTTCTGCGTCAATCTCAAAAGGCGTCGCACGCTTCTCAAGATTCATGTTTTCCTATCTATTTCTTCTCCACAAAAGGTAAAGATTTAGCATTAGAAAATTGAAAAACCTTTTTTCCAAATTCTACACTCTTGGTGACGTCCTGCACACTCCCACTGCGGTCCTGCTAACTTTTGATGACCTGCACACTCCCACTCGGGACCTGTGCATTTTCTATGACGCCCTGCACACTCCAACTGGAACCTGCGCACTCTCTATGACCTCCTGCACACTCCCGTTAGGGTTCTTCACACTTTCTATGACGCCCTGCACGCTACCGTTTGGGTCCTGCACACTTTCTATGACGTGCTGCACACTCCCGTTGGGGTCCTGCACATTCCTACTTAAAACCTGCGCACTTTCTATGATGTCCTGCACACTTTCTATGACGTCCTGCACACTCCCACTGGGGTCCTGCACATTCCTACTTAGGACCTGCGCACTTTCTATGACGTCCTGCACACTCCGATTAGGGTCCTGCACACTTTCTATGACGCCCTGCACACTCCCACTGAGGTCCTGCACACTTTCTATGACGTCCTGCACACTCCCACTGGGGTCCTGCACATTCCTACTTAGGACCTGCGCACTTTCTATGACGTCCTGCACACTCCGATTAGGGTCCTGCACACTTTCTATGACGCCCTGCACACTCCCACTGAGGTCCTGCACACTTTCTATGACGTCCTGCACACTTCCGCTGGGGTCCTGCACATTCCTACTTGGGACCTGCGCACTTTCTATGACGTCCTGCACACTCCGATTAGGGTCCTGCACACTTTCTATGACGTCCTGCACACTCCGATTAGGGTCCTGTACACTTTCTATGACGCCCTGCACACTCCCACTGGGGTCCTGCACACTTTCTATGACGTCCTGCACACTTCCGCTGGGGTCCTGCACATTCCTACTTAGGACCTGCGCACTTTCTATGACGCCCTGCACACTCCGATTAGGGTCCTGAACACTTACTATGACGTCTTGCACACCCTCACTGGGGTCCTGCACACCTTTTATGACGCCCTGCATTTTTTGCATCGCTAGACGACTCGCAGAAGTTATCATGACCCACGGCCAAAAGTGCGCTCCACGGACAAACTCGGTTGCCCCGATGCAAGTAAGAGGTGACTCGGGCTGATTTTTTGGTAGTCGATAAATGTCGCACCCACAAATGTTGGTACCATTTCATACAACTTTTGATCGGCCATTCCTAAGATATTCGGGACACATGCACACACATACACACACACACACATCGGGACATAACTGCTTTAAGTATAAGGATATATTTATTTATTTATTGTACGCCGTTGCCGACGTGCTCAAAAATCACAAAGCAGTAAGTTAGAAACATGCAAACGAATACAAAAACACAAATAAAAACACAATTAAAAACTTGGCGCAACGCTTCAACAGCCGACCACAAAACCACTGATATGATTAGAGAATAATCGAAAACGCGGCACTAGCTAGAGTAAGGAGCTTTTAAAGGTTGTGGGGGGCAGCAAGGAAAAAAAACCAAAGTGGTGGTAGAAGCTTGGAACCGATCCATATTTCCTATTCGTGGAAATAAATTCATAGCAATTTGTGTCCAATTAAAGTAACGGTGTTGAAAACGGCTTCCTAGGATGCATATGGTCCTCCGACCACTGTTAGGTATCTGGGCGATGTATCTTAAAGTAGTTCCAAATGTAAGTATGGTGGATCACTAGTCGAGAGAGCGCCGCGTCGAGCACATGTGGCACGCACGCAAGCGAGAAGGTAATGATCCTATCACTACCTTCTCGCTTGCGTGCGTGCCCCATGTGTTCGACGCGGCGATCTCTCGAGCAGTGATCGACGATATATCATCTCACCTGAACCCTAAATTATTTTTCAGAGTGCATCTTTCTTTTTTTTTGAATTTTTTTCGTTTTACACTCTTTTCGGTCAAAAAAAATTACTTTGGAAGAAGCAAGAAAGAAGAAGGTTTTCCCTTTTCCTTTGTTCTTGAATTTGCCGTTCTGATGCGCTTTGCACTCAATTCTTCGCCGCCCACAGGCGTACGCAGCAACGATGCGCTCGTCAACCTCTGAAAACCAAAAGTAACATCTAGTCGAACAACATCCTGATGGAACTCTAACTAGGAAAAATATTCAGAGACCCGCGATGTTTTGGAAAACGTTCTACTGGAAGTTGTGAAGGATGACTAGAATAACAAAGATGTATGCTGCGTTTTCCCGACGGAACATTTGGTAGGTTAAAAAAGGCGAAAAAAGACAAAAAAAATGTGTGCAGCTCCTCTCCAAGTGGCCACCATGGCTGCATTTAATATTTTCTAAGAGCGAAAATTAACTGTCATGCGCAGCTGGCAGCCTTCCTCCGAGAAACAGCATCTTTTAAAAAATCTGGAGAATTTTTTCCCCGAGTTTTTTTCGCCATGTAAAGTTCAGTCTGATGAATGGACGGGGCTGCGACGGTAGATCACCCTGGCCCATGCGTCAGACTAAATCGAAAACGGGAACCGTACACCCCCCCCCCAAGGGATATGCCCAGAGAATAAAAAAAAACAATTCTTTTTCCGATGGAAGTCTGTTTAGTGATTTTCGATGTAAGGTTGGCAGACATGTAAGTGAACAAAGTGTCGCCTCCTAAAAATGAAACCTATGTAGGGCTATAATGACCACTGGAAAAAAAGAGTTCCCTTACCTTGCCTATAATTGGCACTTTCTTACCCCTTGTTTGAATGCATACGGGTGTTCTAGTCCTCAACAATTCTTTATAGAGCAAAACTATTTCCGAATGGAACAGTTGTAGCTATAAAATACTTCATCATCAACCGAAAAGGTTAGCATCTGTGACTGCAATCTATGAAGCAACCGAAGCAGAGGCGCCTGTCGCTCTAATCGCCTCTGCTTCGGTAGCTTCATAGAACGCAGTCACAGCTGCTACTTTTCTCGGTTGATGATGAAGTATTATATAGTTATTACCATCTCATTCTGAATTTGTTTAGTTATTTCGGAAGGAAATTCACCAGTTTTCCACCATAAGGAGGCGCATGTTAGTCATTGAGAACACTGGCTAGGTGAGCACAAAAAACATGTGCCCAAAAAAGGAAGCGGAATGCGAAAAAGAGGCACAATAGATTAACGAGTAAACAGAGAAAATTTGAACACCGCAGAAAATCCATTGCTGGATTGGAACTCGTGACACGGCTCTATAGTTGTACAATTTCGAAAAAAATGTTGAACGAACGAAAATCGAAATTTTTTCGTTCGAAATCTTTTCGAACGAACGAAAATCGAAACTTTTTCGCTCGAAATCTTTTCGAACGAACGAAAATCGAAATTTTTTCGCTCGAAATCTTTTCGAACGAACGAAAAATGAAAAAATTTCGTTCGAAAAAATTTCGAACGAACGAAAAATGAAAAAATTTCGTTTGAAAAGATTTCGAACGAACGAAAAATGAAAAAACTTCGTTCGACGAAATTTCGAACGAGCGAAATTTGAAAAAATTTTGTTCGACGAAATTTCGAACGAAAGAAAACGAACGAAAAAAATTTCGAAAAATCTTTCGAAAATTTCGTTCGTGTACAACTATACACGGCTCCATTCTCGCTGCTTAGTAATCCACGTCGTTTTCGAAATTTTCGCTTTTATACCAAAAAATTTTGGTTTTTTTCGCTTTCAAAGTTTTTCCGCACAGTACTTGTCCCCGCTTGCCTTCTGCCCAAATCCTACGGGCGGTAGTGTACCTTCACAGGGACTGATGGTAAGGCCTTAATGCCTAATATGACTGGCGTTGTATAAAGGAATACAACCATATTAAACAAATACTGAAATAAGTCAGTAAGTAGGTAATAAGTACAGGTCGATTTCTGTATTAAATGCCGACGGCATTAAAAAGACGTCAAAGAAAAAAGTGAGGGACTAATTTTTTTCTCTAATGTGCGGAGCAACATTAATTTTCAATGGGCGAAAACTCACTTGCTTCCCATTCGAAACGTTGGATATGTGATGTTGATGCCGTGGTTGTAGAGTTCGGAAATCACTTGGATGTGACTGTTTCCAGGACATCCCTTCTTTTTCCATCTTAGACATAGATCTCGATAGGTATACGTTTTGTTTCGGTATTTCACCTAAAGACCAAACCACCTTACGTTTAGAAGGAAAGACAAACTTAAAATCGGTAACAAAAATATGTAGTATAAAAACGAAATATAAGGCAAAAAGATAAGTGTAAGACACGGAGCATACCCGTATCCGATTTTGAATGTACATATCCAGCCTCTTGATGGCCCGCGCATACTCCGGCAGCAGGATGTTCCCACCATTTTTGGCCACAACTGTGAGCTGGAAAGAGCAGGGATAAAGAGCGTTTCCGCAATCACGAACCATTAGCGTCCTTCTTTAGGGACATCCTTCAAAATAAACTTTTCCCAGATCTCAAAAGTTATTTACGGTGTGAAGGGCTATACAACAGTATGCTTGACGAAGTTTAGTCTCCAATAAGAAAGTTCTAGATGTAATTTCCAAATCGTTATACGGTACACTTAGCGATGTGCAGCCGCATACTGTCATTGTACAGTACTGTATGGCACACTAAAAATCCCGCCCCCCCCAAATTTTCGTTTTCTTTCGAACTCTAGCAATCATCACACCACTGGATATCCTTTCTTACCAGAACCTTTTTTGGCCAAAATGGGGTTTTGCGGACTAACAGAGCGCCGCGTGGCCATAACTCGCTTTATAATGATCCGATTTCAATTTTGAGATCATTTTTGATATCTTCCATCTACTTCAATAAAATAGTGTGCTAAAAACACAATGTTAACTATGGCACCTAATCGAAAGCTGCAAATTTCCACCTCAAAATCTCTCATTTTGCACTGATCAGAACATGACTGTGGCATATATCTATCATGTGATCATGCTTTAGAAGGAAATAGGCATTCTTCGGCAAATCATTAAAGTCGGAAACACCATTTCACAGACCATTACATTCTACTGACCGGGAGGGACACGAAAATCAACTTGAAAATTTACTTCGTCGACTTTAAGACGAATTATGACGATACGACTTTCTGCGCGCCAAAAATGCCGCCCGCAAAACGTCATTTTCGCAAGAAATCTGCAAATGTGCACCGCACAGATCTCGGATTATGCGCTAATTTACTAATTTCGAACGTTTTCCCGGATTTTTCTTGAGTTCTAACTTTTCTTTTACTCGTTGAGGAGGAAAATTATAATAAATCTCAGTTCTAAAACAAAGTTCCTACACAAGGTTGGAAGAAAAAAGAGAAAAAAAGGCGGAAGAAAGGCGGCCAAAAGTTCTGAAGTTCAAAACAAGTGAGCTCCTTCAAATCGGCATTCAAGAAATTAGCATGTAGAGGGATTAGACTGGGATTTACCTGGGCTTCTCGACTTTGCGTCACCGCCCTGCCAGGGACATAATTGTCTTCTCCCAGAGGCCATAAATCGTGGATGATCTGAAACGCTGAATTAGCACGAAGAATGAGTTTTCTGGTTTTTTGATAGTAGAGTGATATATTCTACAATAGAACACTGTTGAGAAAATATGGGTTTACTTGAAAATTATCCTTAAACGGTTGACGTTTCAATTTCGGAGGAAAACTCACCTGTCTCTCGGTTTTTGATGGAGCGTCCGTAGGAGTGTATAGATAAATTGCATCTGTCTGTGGATTCAAGTAGAAAAATCCTTAAAAAGCGGAAATAACTAACATTTCTTAGAGTACAATATGTGTATATATTCTTTTTTGTAGTGCATGTCGTTATGAAGTAAGATTACATATGTGACGAAAACAGTTGAAATGCTTCACTTCCATAATGTTGAAATTGGTTACTCTTGTAACAATATCGGAAAACGCCAAAAATTCCCCTACACGCTAATTGAACGAACAAAACGCCGGGTTTGTACTTTGTACAGCAACGCGATAGCGCGTTTAAAGGCAGCATACACGCTCGTAAACGTGGTTGGGATAACAATGTGAATCGAACCGTATGGCTTACAACTTAGTGCCTACGCATTTTGAAGTATCAAAAAACGACCCACAATGCCGCTACATGAGTTAGAAGTTGGCCCCGCCCTGTATTTTCACGCCCCTGTATTTGTCCTTTTCCTCCAACGCAGGGTTGCTGGGTCATCTTTGCCGTCAGTAACGTGTGTGGTTTACTTGTTAGGCAACCTACCAACAGTACCGACGGTGAATATGACCCAGCAACCTTGCGTTGCAGGAAAAGGCCAAATACAGGGGGCGTGAAAATACAGGGCGGGGCCAACTTCTAACTCATGCAGCGGCATTGTGGGCCGTTTTTGACACTTCAAAATGCGTAGGCGTTGTAATCTAGGCCATAACATTCTATTTCCGTAGTTATCTCAATCGCGTTTACGAGCGTGTATGCTGCCTTTAAATATGGATCTACGCGCCGCGATGAGAATGTGAACCTGATATGAGGCCCGGGTCACCCTTTCGACGATCCAATCAATTGGGGATGCACGGCGACGCGATTCTGACTTGGCTGTCACGTAACTGTGTCGCTATGCGAGAAATAGCGACGACATTTTGCTCCTTATTGACGCCAAACGGCAATCGCGACGACCACAAATAAAGTGTGTCCGAATGACACTGGCGAACCATGCGACTGGCGTGCGTGTCGAGTGTGCCGCTCTCGAACGAGTTTTCCAACGGCTGCAAACAGTATTCCCAAGATCGAAGATTGAAGATCTGATTGATCGAAGCAGTTACCGGCCCCGCTCCTAGTCAGTGGCTGCGAAGAAGGGCTCGGCGCAGTTTTTCATGCTCGTCTGAGAGCAGCGCACGCGACGGCCGCTTGACATGCACGCGGGTCGCATGGTTCGCCAGTCTCATTCGTACACACTTTATGACACCACATGAGCCAATGTGCGGAGGCCTCGCGCGTGGCAGCTGCCCCGTTTTTATCGCGTGCGGCGTGGCCGATGTGCGGAGACCTCGCGCGTGGCAGCTGCCCAGTTTTTATCGGTGCGGCGTGTTGGGTCGGATTCACACTTTGGACGTCGCACGACCGCGACACTGCTTATGAGGCATATTGATTTTTGATCGAGATGAATGATGAATATTGTGTCGCCTCTCTCGTGGCGTGTGGTATGAACCCGGCCTTATCTGCGCAACTCGATCGCGGCGACAGGCATCAAGGGGGACTATATGTAGGTGGTACATTGCACAGGCAAAGGCACATTTGTGTACGGGATTCAATTTAGGCCATTTATTTCTATCCCTAGAAGTTCTTCTCGTCACTACATAATGAGAGTTTTTTTTTAAATCTGAGACGAACGTAGGTGCATGTGTGTGTAGTTGTAAGTATATACGCATACATTACTACACATAGGGATATTCTAGACTTCCGAGCATTCACATTGCTTCAACTTAAAAATTGAATTTAAGAATCTATCAAGGCCTATCGTCTTCCTTATGATCTTAAATTTAGCCGAGTAAATTCGGAAAGGGCGAAGTGGAACGAACCTGTGGACAAATAGAGAGCGATGAGAACTGGAAATGCTATGAATGGAAACTGATGGCGCGAGACGAAAGCCCCGTAACTGTAGAAGAACTTGGCCAGAGGCCGCTCCAAACAGCCGAATTCTAACATCTTCTATTCAGTTATTCGCCAGAGAAGTCTCATATGCGCATCTGAAAAGGAGTTCATCAAATTTTCTATTCAGAGTGAGCAATGATCCTAGAGGGTACACGAGTATTTACAAGGACCAGATTCACCAAAGATAAACTTACCAGCCGCGTCGGCCGGCTGACGCCGGCCTCTGCCGCTGGGGCACGGCTGCGCCGGCCCATTCGCCGGCTTCGCCGTCATCTTGGGTATCGGGCAAATAACTCGGTGCTTTCTTTCTTCCTGCGCCGGCCCATAAGCTGGTTTGGGCGGCAACACTTAAACCATCGGAAATCACAAAGCATTCCAAACCTTGCTACGCCAGTTTACCTCCTTATCTCTACCGTGACACACCGGTCGTTCTTCCGTTTTATAAGATCCTGGAGTGGCCTTTGATTTATCTTAATTTTTGTCATGATAAGGACAACCGCTGTTTGGAATTTACTAAACGTTTTCATGATCAACCGACCCCCTGCTACTTTTATTGCCAAATGAAGTAGAATGATGTTTGTATTTCGTGGATGCAGATTTTGATTAACTCTTATTTTCATCGTATATAAACCCGATTTAGAAAAGTTAGTGCATATAAACAGCTAAGCAGTTGAATTGAGTGGTGAAGGGCAGGAGACCTGAAGAAAGGAGTGGTGTACGCTCTCTTTTAGACGCACATAGTGATTCTGAAGTAATGCGCTCTCTCTCTCTCTCTTGAGTCTCACACGTTTTCTGCGGCGTCCAACGCTTCCTTTTGGGTCTCACACACTTCCTACGGCGCGATCTCCCTCGGGTCTCACACATTTTATGCGGCGCCCCGCGCATTCCCACTTCGGTCCCGCACAGTTTCGACGGCGACCGGCGCTCTCCGCACTTGGGTCCCGCACACTTTCTACGGCGTCCGGCGCACTCTCACTCGGGTTCCGCACACTTTCTACGGCGACCGGCGCACTCCCTTTTGGGTCCCGCACACTTTCTACGGCGTCCGGCGCACTCTCACTCGGGTCCCGTACACTTTCTATGGCGTCCGGCACACTCTCACTCGGGTCCCGCACACTTTCTACGGCGTCCGGCGCTTTCTCACTCGGGTCCCACACACTTTCTACGGCGTCCGGCGCACTCCCACTCGGGTCCCGCACACTTTCTACGCCGTCCGGCGCACTCTCACTCGGGTCCCGCACACTTTCCACGGCGTCCGGCGCACTCTCACTCGGGTCCCGCACACTTTCTACGGCGTCCGGCGCACTCTCACTCGGGTCCCGCACACTTTCTACGGCGTCCGGCGCACTCTCACTCGGCTCCCGCACACTTTCTACGGCGTCCGGCGCACTCCCACCTAGATCCCGCCCACTTTCTCCGGCGTCCTGCGCACTCCCACTTAGATCCCGCACACTTTCTACGGCGTCCAGCACACTCTCACTCGGGTCCCGCACACTTTCTACGGCGTCCGGCGCACTCTCACTCGGCTCCCGCACACTTTCTACGGCGTCCGGCGCACTCTCACTCGGGTCCCGCACACTTTCTATGGCGTCCGGCACACTCTCAGTCGGGTCCCGCACACTTTCTACGGCGTCCGGCGCTTTCTCACTCGGGTCCCACACACTTTCTACGGCGTCCGGCGCACTCCCACTCGGGTCCCGCACACTTTCTACGGCGTCCGGCGCACTCTCACTCGGGTCCCGCACACTTTCTACGGCGTCCGGCGCTTTCTCACTCGGGTCCCACACACTTTCTACGGCGTCCGGCGCACTCCCACTCGGGTCCCGCACACTTTCTACGGCGTCCGGCGCACTCTCACTCGGGTCCCGCACACTTTCTACGGCGTCCGGCGCTTTCTCACTCGGGTCCCACACACTTTCTACGGCGTCCGGCGCACTCCCACCTAGATCCCGCCCACTTTCTCCGGCGTCCTGCGCACTCCCACTTAGATCCCGCACACTTTCTACGGCGTCCAGCACACTCTCACTCGGGTCCCGCACACTTTCTACGGCGTCCGGCGCACTCTCACTCGGCTCCCGCACACTTTCTACGGCGTCCGGCGCACTCTCACTCGGGTCCCGCACACTTTCTATGGCGTCCGGCACACTCTCAGTCGGGTCCCGCACACTTTCTACGGCGTCCGGCGCTTTCTCACTCGGGCCCCACACACTTTCTACGACGTCCGGCGCACTCCCACTCGGGTCCCGCACACTTTCTACGGCGTCCGGCGCACTCTCACTCGGGTCCCGCACACTTTCTACGGCGTCCGGCGCACTCTCACTCGGGTCCCGCACACTTTCTACGGCGTCCGGCGCACTCTCACTCGGGTCCCGCACCTGACGTCCCGCCCACTTCCGGAGCCCGTACCCGTAAGGTAGCCCGTCTTGAAAGTCAAGCCGAATAAACGGTCAAACAAACACACAGAGAAACGCACACATACATAAACACACACACGCACACACAAATTTACCGAAATATATATAGTAGGATGGGTTAGGGATAAGCAGGATGGCTAGATGCAGGTGCATAGCGTAGAAAACTGCAGAGAATGTGGGCAAGGCGAACTATAAACACATGGTTTTAGAGTTGATGATTTCGAGCCCAGGAGCCGTGCGATATTGATGCAGTCATCATGATTAAAGGCATCGTTCACGATGGATTTCGTTTTTGGGTTTTCCATATATATTGGAAGCTCTACATCCCTATATAACAGCTACATTAAAAAAAAACCCGAAAAATTCATTGAAAACTCCTTTTTCGGACCGAAAATCTCTCGATCGACTTTTGAGAAAGGAAGAGTCGATCGTTAGGGGTCGTTTATAGTTCCGCCGCCGAGCGGCGCGGCGAAGTGCGATTCTGTAATATTGATCGTGCCGCGCCGCGTGATCAATATCATAGAATTGCACTTCGCCGCGCCGCTCGGCGGAAGAACTATAAACGACCCCTTAGAGATCGCTGTGCTGACCTACGATCTCACGATCGAATGAAGTTCAACTTTCTTTCAAGCTATTTGTGGGGAAGGACAGGTGAACCGATGTATGTGTAAAAGTCATCCCTCACGTAATCGTAGAGTATATTCCATCAACTTCCCCTCAGTTGCACTGGATCAATTGTTGATCGTTTACTTATGAAATGGCTGACAGCAAAATGTGTCAGATGACTGACGGAGCGCCGGCCGTTTTGACGGAATTTCGGGCATTCGGAATAATATATCTTCACAATAAAGCGTTTTTTGATCCAACAAACTCTCCCTACATGCTTAGATGGATCCAGCCAATCATTCAAACCCATAAAACGGTGAGACGTTTTGAGCGCGTACGATGCCTTTAAGTAACTATGCAGACGAGCAAGGAAAGTATGTAAATATGTATATCATCGAACGTTGAGAACGCTATTCATTCATTTCGAGCTTTTCACACAGAGGCAAACGCTGTATTCTTTCATCGAGACAGGCTTTATATAGATAGAGAAGACGTAAAAGCGAGATTTCTAAAGGCCCAATGTTTAAATGCCAAGCACATACAGTCGCCTCTACCCATTATTTTTTTGTGAAGCCTGGCTCGCGGGCCCTTAGAACAAAACAACGCGTGCCTCACGCTGCGATGACAGAATCCTCACGCTTCGAGAGCCGTTTCCAAGTTACATATAGTATTCGCAGAAAGATAATTAGAAGATGCAATCTAGAGTCAGCCTTTCTCTGATGATATAAGCAGCAAAAGGGGATAAGTAAAACGCAATAAAGCAGAACAACAGAGATTACTACTTGAATTCGTACAGTTTCATTTGAATAACTCAAAAAACAAGACTGTGCACATTTCTTTGCGCACATATGGGGTAGAAAACCAATAAAGTATGCAAGATTGGCTTCAATCAGGGTAGGCAGGCGTAGATGGTAATCTTCTCAGTGAATATACAGGTCAAGCAGCTTATGAGGCTGGAAATTTACAAGAGTCACAAACTTCATACAAACGATAGAGGGTTGAAACAAGTTACGTCCCAACGTCAATGTTCACGAATGACCACGCGGAAACCTTCTGTGCAAAAACTGATTCTCGAAAAGGTACGATCACGGTTCTCGGAGAAACCAGGGTTTATTACGAAAAAATTCACAAAGCGGCTTTCAATCGTTTGGAAAACACAATCAACGGGGTACTAGAAAATAAAAAAAATAGAAAACTTCAAAGATTTTCGCCAAATTGTGTACCCTAAGAATTTTTCTCTCATTACTCCTATTTTCATCACTAGGGCTTATGACCAGAACGACCGTCGGGTACTTCGCTTGGTAGAACAATTTAGGGCCCAGCCCTGACTAGGGAGGTTTCCACCGAGTTGACAACTATTGGATGTCGTGAGGATGTGTAAGGGTAAAAAGCCAATCTAATTGGCAGCGGCAAAATACATCTGGGTAGATCACAAAATTACAAAAGGCAAGACGTGGGTAGAAAAAATGTCATTCTGCCTCCGTAACCTACCGTAGTTCTTCGAGAAACGGAGAGCTGGCCTCATATTCGTGTTCAGCAAACCTTTGAACGAAGTTTGGGCGGAAGAAATTCTTGACTCACAAGCCCAAAAGCAAGGCTGTACCTCCTATTCACCTTTTCTAATCATTTTACTGTTCACTAGGAGGACGGAAAATAATTTATGTTAAATTCCACCTTGGAGGGTTATTTGGGGGTGCTGAGCACGGATAAGTGGCCCGTTTTCTGTTTTTAGAACAATGAAGGTAAGTGAGTGTAGGTATGATGCCGCTGTACTTGCAATGGCCCACTGTAGCCTTTTGAGAAAATGAAAGCGGACTTTCATGTTCGTGTTCAACACTCCCAAGCAACCCCATAAATGATGTCTGAGCAACATTTTTTTCCTATAATGTGGTGCCCGAAAAGTGGAATAGAGCACATTCGTGCACGAAACTGCACAGTCGGCGAACGGCAACGTGAAATCCACAATATACTCAGAAAATTGTGGGGAAGTTCCAGAGAACGACAGCAGAACTTCCCTCGAAACAACTGGGGAACTTCCCCAAATCGAGGGGAGGCGGAGGGGACCTCCGGACAGCAGGTCTTCCCTTGTTCTCCCGACCGCCAGCCTTTCCCAAGCTGCCGCAACCCAACACTCATTGGTCATTGATTTATCGAAAGTCAGCTTGCCGAAACTCGCTGGTTCCAACAGTTTCCTGCTCTTCGAAAGCAGGATTGGGGCCAAAAATGTTAACCTTTGTCAAGAGGTTACAGAGAAGCTTGTTATCTACTCTAAGGTCCGGATAGAGATACCTTACGCAGTCCTTGAGAGGCAAATCTGCCCCTTAAACTTGCGAAGTGCGAGACCACCTCGAGCCTAGCTAGTCTGCATCATCGTATACGCTGCGGCTTTGTTTTCTCGTTCACCATGCTCGGGGGGAGGCCATGGGAACAACCGTGAAGCGAACTTACCCTGTTCTCCCCCCGAGTCGACTGTTTCGAACGCCTTATCGTTGTTTATAATTCGAGGGGAGAGGGGTGAGACGTCCCCCTCCGGGTCTATTATCCTCGGGAACTTCCCCACAAATATCTGAGTATGTCTACTACCGTTCCATAAATATACGAACACCCCGAAATCGCTGATTCTGAAGCTGGAAAGAATTTTCGAGCTGTGAAAGTGTTACCACCGTTTTCTACGACCCCGAAAACCGTAGCATTAATTGGGGATAGCCTTTTTGCAACTATTTTACACGTGTCCTGAACCAGAACACGATTTTTGACGGTTCCATAAATATACGAACACTTGAGGAAAAAAAGCATTTTGAGAGGAAATTTTGAAAACTTTTACCTGTTTCACACATTATATTAATAAAATGGCTAAAAATGCGGAACGTTCCATCCATGCCACGCGCCTCCCGCCTATCTGGAGAAGAGCAAGCCCAAGCGAGGGCTCTGCACATCGCTGGACAAGGAGTGCTACAAATAGCTCGCCAGCTGGGTCGCTCAGCCGCCTGCATTTCAACTTTTCTAAGGGATCCCAAAACAACTTTTCTAAGGGATCCCAAAATGGGGACACGCAGTATCCCAGGTCACCCCCGAATGTTGTCGCGTCAGGATGAACGTCAGATTTCAAGAACAGTTTCCAACGCAATGGTGCCTGCCTCCGAGGTTATCTCAGAGTTCTCACTTGGTATCTCAAAGCAAACTGTTCTGCGCTCCATCCACCGCAACGAACATATCAAGAGGACCATACCAAAAAAACCCTTGTTTGAAGGAACACCACAGGGCTGCTCGGCTTCGGTTCGCTCGCCTGGACATGATCAGGAATTGGGACAAGGTGCGCCTTTTAGACTGTTTCAACTGAGACTCCACAGAACTTGACTGCTTGTTTCATGTAATCTTTGCCGATGAAAAGAAGTTCATTTTGCATGGTCCGGACGGAGAACGACATTACTGGAGAGACATGAGGAAAGAACCAACCTTCTTTAGCCGTCGAAGTTTTGGGGGCGGAAACGTCATGGTCTAGGCGGCATTCTGTGGCACCGGTACCGTGGGATTGGCTTTCGTGAGCAACAGGATGGACTCTACTGAGTACCAGAAAGTCTTGGAAAACCATATGCTACCATCCCTGCACCGCATACGACGTCAGTTGTTCTGCTTCGCCCAAGACGATGCAAGCATCCACGTCAGTCTCTCTACCCAGCCTTGGTTTAAGGCAAAGAACGTCGCGATTTTGCCTTAGCCTGCGGTCAGTCCGGACCTAAACCTTATGGAGAACTTATGGGGTATCATTGCTCAAAGAATTTACCAGCATGGAAAGAAGTACGACATCGTAGACGAGCTGAAGTTGGCTATTCTGGATGCGTGGAGCTGCGTGTAGATTATGTCCTGCTGCAAGATCTCTCCCTAAGCCTACCTGACAGGATATTTGGAGTCATTTCATCCAATGGTGGTCCTACTTAATATTGAAATGTTTTCACGGATTGTGACCAATGTTTGTTGATAAATCTGTCATTTTTCTCAAGTGTTCGTATATTTATGGAACGGTCAAAAATCGTGTTCTGGTCCAATAAATGTGTAAAATAGTTGCAAAAGGGTAAATCCATCTAATACTACGGCTTTCGGAGTCGTAGAATACGGATGTAAGACTTCCACTGCTCAAAACCTCTTTCGAGTGTCAGAATCAGCGATTTCGGGGATGTTCGTCTATTTATGGAACGGAGTGTAGTAACACTTACCTGAGGGCCATCCTGATCCAGACCTCATCACAAAATAGAATACAAATTCCACGAAAAAAATTTTGTGTTTGAGTAGCAGACCCCACTTATATAACACGTGACAAGTGCGAGATCTCAATTCCTCCGAATAAGCGAGATATAAACGACCACCACAGGCCCGACCTCCAATCTCACCACCACGGGCCACACCCCCTACCAGATTTCCAAACTCGATAGCGGCTCGATGAATGGATGAATTCCAACAAGTCGTCGTTCTTGGGCCACTGCTAAGCTGTCTCCTTATCCCGGCTCGCTCTTGCGCAACGATTGTTTGAGCCACCTTTGTATTAAATGACCAGCGGCGTCGCCGGCTGACGCCGGCCTCTGCCGCTGGGGTCCGGCTACGCCGGCCCATTTGCCGGCTTCGCCGGCATCTTAAGTATAAGGCGAATGAATCGAACTCCGCTAATTCTATGTGAGATGGCGTTCGAAGTTCTCACGCTTGCCGGCCATCGCCGGCCTCTGTTGCTGGAGTACGGTTGCGCCAGCACGTGAGCTGGTTTCGACGAAAACGCTCGAGGAATCAGAAATTACAAACTATTTCAAACCATGCAAACCCTGCTAACCTCCTTTCTTATGCAGTTGCACACCGACCCTTACCTAGCTTTAAGAGGTCCTAAAGTGGTAGTTCATTTATATTCAATTCTGTAAAGATAAAGACAACCGCTGTTTGAGATTTAGTAAACGCCTCCATGACCAACCGACACCCTGCTACCTTTATTGCCAAATGAAGTATAATGATGTTTGTGTTTTCTGGATGCATATTTTGATTGACTCACATTTCCATCGTATATAAACCCGATTTAGAAAGGTTGGTACATATAAACAGCTAAGCAGTTGAAATGAGTGGTTAAGGGGAGGACGTGAAGAAAGGGGTGGTATACACTCTCTTATAGATGCACAAAACGATTTTGAAGCTCTGCGCTAACCCACTTCGGTCCCGCACACTTTCTACGGCGTCCGGCGCACTCTACCTTGGGTCCCGCACACTTTTTTCGGCGTCCTCTGCACTCCCACTTGGGTCCCGCACACTTTCTACGGCGTCCTACGCACTTCCACTTGGGTCCCGCACATTTCTACGGCGTCCTACGCACTTCCACTTGGGTCCCGCACACTTTCTTCGGCGTCCTGCGCACTCCCACTTGGGTCCCGCACACATTCTTCGGCGTCTTGCGCACTCCCACTTGGGTCCCGCACACTTTCTACCGCGTCCTACGCACTTCCACTTGGGTCCCGCACACTTTCTTCGGCGTCCTGCGCCCTCTACCTAAGGTCCCGCACACTTTCTACGGCGTCCTACGCACTTCCACTTGGGTCCCGCACATTTCTACGGCGTCCTACGCACTTCCCACTCTGGGTCCCGCACACTTTTTTCGGCGTCCTGCGCACTCCCACTTGGGTCCCGCACACATTCTTCGGCGTCTTGCGCACTCCCACTTTGATCCCGCACACTTTCTATGGCGTCCGGCGCACTCTACCTTGGGTCCCGCACACTTTCTACGTCGTCCGGCGCCCTCTACCTAAGGTCCCGCACACTTTCTACGGCGTCCGGCGCATTCTACCTTGGGTCCCGCACATTTCTACGGCGTCCTACGCACTTCCACTTGGGTCCCACACACTTTTTTCGGCGTCCGGCGCACTCTACCTTGGGTCCCGCACACTTTCTACGGCGTCCTACGCACTTCCGCTTGGGTCCCACACACTTTCTACGGCGTTCTGCGCGCTCTTGAGCCCGTACCCGTAAGGTAGCCCGTCTTGAAAGTCAAGCCGAATAAACGGTCAAACAAACACACAGAGAAACGCACACATACATAAACACACACACGCACACACAAATTTACCAAAATATATATAGTAGGATAGCGTCTGCGGGAAATTTCGACGGAGCGTAATTATTGATTTTTGGCGAATTTTGTGATTTTGCAACTTCGGTCTTTTCAGGCACATCCGAGAAGTTTCTGCCTCAGAGCTTCCAAGTTAAGTGTAATGGCCAAGCCTCTACTTAGCAGTATTTTTTCGTCAATTATCTATTGCTTTTTTGAAAATTCGATTTTCAAGATTTTCATCGATTTTCGAGAAAGCGATCGATAATTGACGAAAAAATACTATTGAGTGTCGACTTGGCCATCATACCCAACCTTAGAGCTTCGAGGTTGAAACTTCTCAGATAAGCCACAAAAGACCGAAATTGCAAAATCACAAAATCGGCTAAAAATCAATATTAACGCACCGTCGAAATTTTCCGTGAACGCCGTCATCCAGTTCTAATGTAGCTCAAACATGCTGTAAACTTTGGCGGGTTTGTTGGTTCACCTTAATGTAAATGAATTTTGTGGTTTTTATTTAATTGTGTAGTAGACTCCTCCTGTATGATTTGTGCCAAGTGCGAGATCTCAAATCCTACAAATAAGCGAGATATGAGCGACCACCACAGGCCCGACACCTTTCGCTCACCACCAGGGCCACACCCTTGCCAGACCTTTGAACTCGATAGCGGTTAGATCGATGGCTGAATTCTCAGGCCGGGGTAGTACCAGAAATTTACCAGAGCTTTCCGAGCAATCACTGGTAAATCTGCAATTACTGCCCGATTACGGAAATTTTGCTATAGCGAAATTTCAATTTTTTCCATATGCATTTTCGACGACGTGTAGATGACGTCTTCTGAAGCCCCATGCGTTTTGACGATGTGTATATGACGTCATCTGAAGCCCCATGCATTTTCGACGATGTGTAGATGACGTCATCTGAAGCCACATGCATTTTCGACGACGTGTAGATGACGTCATCTAGAGCCGCGCGGCAAATTCAAGCGGCGCGAAGGTTCACCATACTCTGAGAATCCGACGGAGAAATATGTAGCCGCGAAATGCCTGCGTTTCGCGTGTTAGCCGAGGAATAGCCGAGAAATAAAACCCTCCAGGGAAGTATACGACGCATTCTTTTTGCACGATTCAGATGTCAACAGCTCCGGTCGAATTTCCCAAATTTGATGTACTTGAACCTCGCTCAGTTTCTGAAGACCTCGCCCAACCGTTGGCGGCCTCAGCAAGCCCAACAAAATTCTGTGGTAATTGTATTGTCATATGCGGAAATCTGCAGATTTTTGCAAAGGAAAGAATGAGCACAAAAAAGGGCATCAGAATTTAGTGGTAATGCATTGGTGATGCAGTGGTAAACGGACGCATTTACCACAAGGTAGAGGAAAAACGTTGATAAAACAGCGAAACTCACCCGGACTGAGTAGAAAATTCACCTTGATCTCTGGTGTTGACATATTCTGCCAGATTACCAGAGAGTTACCACAATATTCCTCTGAAATTTATCGGAGTCCTCCCGTAATCTGTCAAAAAAATTGCGAATTCTGTCGGACCAGAAAATTCGGCCTTAACTTTCGAATTGGAGGTTTGGGGGTCCGTAAGGATGGCAGTTCAAAAGGTAGACTGTTTCGAGATTCATAAGTAAGTGCAAAGCGCGAACATAACCATAGGAAATCCTGAAGCAAAGGGGTCGAGAAAGTGTCTCAGTGATTCGTGCCCTCGTTGTGAGGCAGATTCACGCACAAGCAAGTACGCTTCCTCCTCTTCCACACTTAAGCACTATTCGTACTCCTCAATACAGGCCCGTCATGCGCGGGCGTGGCGTTAGAGTATGAATGGCCTGACGCTACGCCCACGAGGCACGTGCGTGAGAACCGTTCCGAACTGGTGGTGACGGCAGCAACGAATTCTTCATCTTTTTTTTATTAACCCATCATCAATTTCATTCTTTTTCATAATAATTAATTCCAGTGCTATCCTCTGCTACCATTATGGGGTAAACGCGTGTAGATTTTGCTTGTTCGGAAAAGTTAGGGCCCACTTCGAACCGCTCCCCCACAGTCTCGTCGCTGGAGTATTATCAGTCTCCGCAAGCGCGTGACGCGCGTAGGAAGTTTCATACACCAACGCCACGCCCGCGCGTGACGGGCTGGCGTTTAGAAGTACGACTAGCGCCTCATGCGCACGCGAGCACGACCAAGTTCACCGACACGCACATGCGCGCACATACACGTAAACCCGCGCGCACCTGCGCTTTCACGTGTTCTCGAATATACGCACGCAAACCCGTGTCTACACACAAAAACACATGCGGATACAAGCATACGCGTGCACACTCGAGCGCTCATTGGGCTACGCTCACAAAAATGGGCGTGGTTGCGTTTCCATGAGCAAATTTACTTCTCTCAGGTCACACTCAAACGTTCCTTGGGAGCGCCTCCCACTAGGCGAGGAGCACGTTGTTTCTTTGTGCTGCTGACGGCTACACTGGTAAAGATGGAATTCCTCAGTGCTCACTTCAGACCTCACGGTTCTGCAAAGTTTGGTAGAGCCCAATCCGAGTCAAAGTTCAACTCTGTTTTTTTTCTAATGTGAATCTAGTAGCGTTTCTCATTCGTAATGGGCATGGTAGTGCCAAGAAATTTCAAACACATGAAAAATTCGTAGCATGCTTTGCATCAGTACGGAGAGTCGTCGAGTGCACACATATTTCGCATCTCGTCTCTATCACAGCTCCATAATGCTTAAAACCTCATATTCAAGATGATTTTCCATTGCACCATCAGGTTGTGATCTGCTAGGCATGACCACCAAAATCATTCTTGGTCGAAGCGAAATCAATGTCCCCAGCCAGCTGACACATCGAAGACAATTTTCCCCGCGAAACTATATGTTCCCGACAAAAATTGCTATTCCCATTGTAATCTCCAATTTCTCATGTGATTGGGCTTTTTTAATTTTTGATGTTTTCTTTGTTTAATTTACCGAAAGTTTTTTTTCCATGGTTTTTTCAACTGGATAAGATCATAACAAAGAATCAGAAGGCTTGAGTGCATGCAGAGTCTTGCCTGATTTCGAATTTGAAGTAGTTTTTAATTGCTTTCAACGAGTCCTATACATTAGTGTTGCAAAATAATAAATTCAACTCCACAAATTTATCGCGATTATTTCTTACATTTCTATATTTCCTCTCTAAAATCCCGATAAATAAAACTGATTAGACGATCATTACAGCAGAAATTGGTCATATTTGACCTGTACTCGATGGGATTTCCGGTAGAAATACATGTTTTCCGACGAAAGTCGAAAAGACTTATCAAGCATGCATTGCCCTCGACTCATTGACAAGGAAGGCACTATTAGCCGAACTGGCCATACCGATCGAAATGTACTTCTCTAGAATCATTTTTCGACTGAGTTTGAATATGCCCTTCGCAGCTGCCAAGAGTTACACTGAAAAAAGTTATAGACGTTTTTTCTCTGGTTTTCGTACATATTGTCCCTCCAAAAAGAGCATTAATTCTATGAAAAACCTGAAACGGACCCTATAATCGTGTTCAGCACCCGAAACAACCCCTTTAGGCAAAGTTTGGGTGAAAGCACATTTTCCGAGCCTTCTGTTGACTTATAGCGTTTTGGACTTACCCGGATTTTCGGTTCAGCGTTCAATTATATCAATTACGGTGTACAGGAAGCGTTGAAGAAAAATAAGATTTGACTAAATATTTGCCCTGGGGGTCATTCGGAGTGCTCAACACGAATGTCAGTTTATCATCTGCATCTGCGGAAACGAGTTCTATTATCGCTGGTATCGCTATGGCATCTGTGCGAAACTGTGTTGTATTCCGCCCCAATCTAGCTGTTTCAAGAGGATAAGAGCTTGAAGGCATCTTACGCGCAGAAAACCATAAATTATTTTCCTACGTTTTTGTGAAGCCTGGCTTCTCAGTGAATGGAAATGCCGGAAGGACCCTTGAAAACCCTTCATTTCTGAGGGAAAGCCTTGCTGAGCAAAACGTAAAAGTGAATTTGAATTTTGCGCCAAAACCCTTTGTGAAGTTTTTCGGCATTCAGAGACCTGGTCGCCGTCATTTTTGAAGTTTTCCTGCTTGTGAAGTTTGTGCTACAGTTGTTTTTTGTTGTTTGACGGTCGCATCAACATTTCGTGAAAAAAAGGCTAGATGATCGACCCAGAAAAGCTGGACGATCGACCTCACAGCTGTTTTCAGGTGGCCTTAGCTTTTACAGGGCGCATTTTCAGAGCTTCTGGTTTCGTGGGTGCTGCCAGCTAGCCCAAACTGTTTGGTTGTACACAAAAAATTGAAAGTGATATCCAGCGCGCAAGATGCCTTCAAGACAGTCGTTTTTTGTACATTTTGTACCTTCCAAAACGTGCAGTGATCTTTCTAAAAATTTTCAACGGGCCTCATATTCGTGTTCAGCGCCCAGAATAAACCCCACGGACATAACTTCCTCACCATTTTTCGTCGCACTTCTGTTCCTATTCTTCTCAGGGAATCTAAAGCTTACGTTTTAGCCAAAAAACGGGCAACTTTTACATCGTGAACACTGCCTTTAACATTTATTTCATTACGCCTTCAATTTAACATTCATCTTTTTTATTCTTCTATCCCACCAATTTCATAATAGCGTGCACTTGTATCTCACTCAAAACCGCAGGAGTTGGGCATGATTTCTTTCAGGATCCAAAAGATTCTGTGAAATGTGTGGCCTTCTTTGTGTTTGCATTCCTTTGAAATTGCTTCTATTCCGAAATCCGAGAGGGCGCCTTTGATCAATACAATACTGTACAAAAAATGTCAAAAAAGTTGGTAGTGCGGCGAGATATTCGAATAATTCGGATTCGAATGATTCGAATAATTCGTATATTCGAAAGTTAAATTTTCGAATATTTTGTTTATTTGACTATTCGGAAAACTCAATGTTTCGAATAATTCGTTCATTCGACTATTCGGAGAAGTCATTGTTCCGAATAATTCGTTGATTCGATTATTCGAAAGAGTAAATTTTTTGAAATATTCGTTTTTTTCAAAAAAAAATTATTAGTTTGATATACTCTACTTCCCACCAGGGGGCAATTTTGAGCAGAAAACAGGACCTTTGTCGAGTTCATTTTGGCGAATCTTTCCTTGCCGCGAAGCGTAGGAAAACAACTATACCTTGCCTCAGGGTGATACTAGGCAGCCAAGGAGGGTATATTCATGCTCTACGTCCGAAAATCGTTATTCAAAAGTACATTTCATCCAAAATGGCCACTGCAACCAGAGATTGTTCTCTTGTAAGAGGAGGAAATGAAGTATGTGCAAGCTGATAATTATATGAACAGAAACAGCTTCACTTCAATGGCATTACTCGAATTGAGAATAAGACAGCTTGTGATCTAAAAGCAGTAACATGTGCGTTCCACTCTCGCGATAAAATAGCGGGATGCGAGCAGTACTGATCGGAGAAAGTACGTTATACCAGATTACCAACTCAGGCCGGACCACTACGGGAAAATTCTGCCAGATTTTGAAAAGAAAACTGTCAGATTACGTTGCCCTCCTCTGACAGAATTCTCACGCATTCTGACAGAGTTCTCTCGTTATCTGGCAGAATTTTCCAGTAATCTGACAGAATTCTTTTGTATACGGACTAGAAAATACGGGGAAATTCTGTCAGGTTACGAGAAAAATCTGTCATATTACAAGAAAAATCTGCCAGATTACAGGACGATGTTGCCCTCCTCTGACAGAATTTTCCCGTATTCTGGCAGAACTTGCTCGTAATCTGGCGGACTCTTCGCGTAATCTGGTAGAATTCTCCAGTGCTCACTCAGAAAGAAAAAGGAGTATACCTCCAAAAATTTTGCTAGTTCATCAAAAATCTATTAGTATAAGGTTCCAAAATGGCCGAAATTTGGACCTATGAGCCGAAATTTGGACGTACGGCCGAAATTCGGACGAAAATTTCAAAATATTTGAATTTCAACTACACAAATTTTTTTGAAAATCTGAAGTATTTTCGCCTGTGTAATTCTGTCGTTTTTTTTCTTTCTTCCCATTGGCGATCTTGTGAAAAGTACTCTCTTCAATCAGTACTGTTCGTATCCGTCTATCCCATTGCGAGAGTGAGTGGAACACACAAGTCAATGTCTTTTATTCACTTGCTGCACAAGTCTCGTTTGAGTAATTCCATTGCAGTTATGCTGTTTCTATTCATATATTGATCAGCGCCTACATTATGTATTCTCTCGCAAGGGAACTCCTTTTGATCAGATTGACCATTCCAAATGAAATCTGCTTTTCTAAAACTATTTTTGTACGTAGAATGCGAATATACTCCCTTCAGGTGCCTAGAAGCACTTTTAAAGAAAGTTTACGCGTTTTCTTAAGATTCGCGGCAAGGTAAGAATACCCTTCACTAGGCAGTTTTGGCGGTGTTCAAGAAAATTTTCTGGATTTTAGTCACAACTTCTATGTCGGGATAATTAAGGGAGCTGAACACTAGTCTCGAGTCCGTTTGTCGATGTTCTCAAGTCTACTGTAGTTTACGATGGATAAGGTGTAGTTAACCTGGCGAAACTTCTCGCTGGAAACCACATTCCATTTTTCAGGTTCAGTTCCATGAATGAGCCCGATAGACCACACCGGTAAACTTTGGCTCGTCAAAAACGTAGGGCTATGAGGTTGGAAAGAGTTAAAGATGAGGATCCGCCATAAGTTCTCACCAGTCATCTACATTGTTTCCTAGATTGTTGATACGACCGTCAAAAACATGAAAATAGTTGCGGCACAAATTCCACATGGGAAAAAACTTCAAAATGATTTTGGCGGTAAAATTTGAATTCAATTTCACAGTGTGTTCAGGCTGACATTTCTTTGCGAATGAGGGTTTTTTCATGGGCCGTTTCGACATTTTCGTTTACTAGAGAGGCCAAGCTAAACAAGAACATGAAAAAAAAGAGAAGTTCCTTCCTAAAAAGAGAAGTTCCTACAGAGAAGTTTCAGGGCATTTCTCTGACTTTGACCGAAGTACCGTTAACAGACCGTAACCTATCGGAAATCGATAAATGTAACTCGGATTCGAAATCACCTCCAATTAAACCCTCCGAATCCACTCCCGATGAGAAGGGTTGAACAAATGTGTTGGAGATTTTTGAGAATCGACACATGGACGGACCTCAGATCCGTGGTCACCACCTTAGATAGCCCTACGAAAAAGTTCTATCATCCCATATAAAACGAATCACAGCGCGAACTGGCATAAATAAACGCTGAAACAACAATAGGTAAAAGTAGAAGACGCCATTACTCTGTGCAAACTTCGAAATTCTGCTCTCATGCTAACTTTACCCAGGAGGTCTTATTTGGAAGCTCAACACCATTATAGCGTCCGTTTCACTATTTTCGATAGATTACGGCGTGTTTTGGAAAGTACAATAGGCAGGGAAAGCGACTGTTTTGGGCGTATAACTTCTTGAAACCAGCAACTCGTGGCATACTACACAGTTCACTACAGATGATCAAGAGGCACATACTTACAACACAACTTGTTTTCGCGTATGCATTTAGCGTTCTGAACACCTCACTTGTAGGACAACATGAGTCAACCAGGGAATTAAAACTATTGGGCTCTGAGAAGGTAAGAATCATTTGGAAATTTAGTGATGTTTTCTCCAATCATTCGCTCTCTCAGGAAATCGGAATTCCTGTTCTTTGAATATTTTTAATCATTAGTGAGAGTAATCTCATCGATTTTTGAATATTTCTACAATTCAGTTTACGACCGATTAGAATTTAATCTCATGAAAGTGAGGAATGTTAATTGTTTTCAAAAGTCGAATACTCACTCGAGTGTTCGAATAAAAGTTTCAATCGACTTCGATGGAAGACAGTGGTCTGCATGTGGTTAACCTTTCAGAATCTTTCACAGGGTCGTATTTGGAAAACTCATTCATTCAAACCACCGCATGCTGCAAAAAGCTCAAATATTAGAAAAGGATGAGAGTGAAATGGTGAGAAATGCGTTCTCTAGAAGCACGTAGTTTCCTTGGGCGAGCTGTGGTTTCCGTGTCAGCTGAGTATTGATCACGCCTCAACCACTCAGAGGATCGCGGGGTCGTAATGGAGCACAATAGGCTTTCACCTCGACGAGGATGGCGAGGGGAGCACGAGGGGAAGAGCTGCTGCTCTAGCAGCACGTGCTGCCTTTGTGCTGCTCTTAGCAGCACGTGCTGCCTTTGTGCTGCTCTTAGCAGCACGTGCTGCCTTTGTCCTCCTTTCGTCGCCTCAGCTGCTGCTCTCCGTTTTGGCCAGCGCAGTGTGGTAGCTTTGCTCAAAGTGGTTCATTTTGGCAGCTACAAGGACATTCATAATCAGCTTGAAGAGTTCTTTCTTTTGAGCATGTACATTTAGACTTCTGGATATCCACACTACCGCTTGTAGGATTTGGTCAGAAAGTGAGCGAAGTCGGGTTTTCGCGTTTTTTCATCCTTTTTCTATGACTCGCTTCTCGCAAAGTCAACTTTGAGAAAAACCAGGGAGATGCTCATGATCCTGGCGTTGAGCGCTATCCAATGGTAAAGTCATTGTTAGGGTTTCGCTGAGAACCATGAAAGTTTCGCAATCAGCCTGCTCTCTATATACCGTAGACAAAGGGAAAGGCAGACAGAAATGGTAGCTTCCGATCCGCCATGGTACCGTAATTGCAAATCTGGCTGATTGCGAAACTTATATATTTCTCAACGTAACCACCACAAAGGCTTGACCATTGGGTAGCTCTAGTTGCCAGAAAAATAAATATCACCCTAACTTCGCTCAACGTTGAGTTTGAAGCGAGTTATACAAAAAAGACGAAAAAGACGCGAAAACCCGACCTCGCTTGCTTTCTGACCCAATCCTACGAGCGGTACTGTATATATCAATTGACATCTTCTGTTTTTCTCCGAAACAATGTGTATAGAGTTAAAGCAAAACAATCGGTCTTTATCTTAAACGGTCGTGGGGTTGTAATGGGGCACAATTGGCACTCAGTTCCACGAGAACAACGAGGGCAGCACAAGTGGACGAGCTCCTGCTTGAAGAGCACGTGCTGCCCTCGTTCTCCATTGGTCTCCTCAGCTGCTGCTCTATGTTGCGGCCAGCACCGTGTTTTAACAATGCCCACCCCTACTCCCTTACCCTCTATGAAACGTCGTAATTCACATCATTCGATGTGCGAGCGGGGCGCGTGACGCCTCGGCCTCCGTCACCTCACTGTCTCTAATCTCCGCTCCTCACCAGCATGGGTAGGAACCAAGTGAATTTCGCCGTTTTATAGCCTGTACAACTTAGAGTTAGAGTTAACACATCCAATCGATCTCCAGCCATATCACAAGGAGTATAAAGGCACTGCTCTCGATAAAAATCGCTTTTCTGATTTTTTTTTGCCTATCTTGAAACCGGTCCCATTCTGATTCCAATGATGCTTCTGAAATCGTACAATACCTTCTGGGGATGGAGTTATGATCTCTCGAAAATTGAGCTAGGGAAAATGGTGGACGAGTTGTCCGAGGCTTGTAACTACCGTATTTTGCAGCAATGTGTGCGAGCTGACCTGAGTAATGAGAGAAGTTGAGAATGAAGGGAAGAACGGGGCTTTTATTCGAAAACCATAGCTCAACTCACGATTCCGAGTGTTCCTGTGTTCACGTCGAAGGGCGGAAAGGGGCGGAACTTGCCCACAGCGGCGGGGTTTGCCTACTTTTCTGAGCCCTTTTGCGGCTCCTGGGTAGCTTTTCTTCCCGTTTTTCCGATGCTGTTCTGCTTCTGCGAGCCACGAGCGTTTGTCGTGAAAAAATCGAGGATGAAGTTTATCGCGAACAGTGCCTTTAAACCACAGTCCAAGCTCAGAACTGGGTAGAAGTTCGCGGAACTTGAACGGGTAGAAGTTCACGGTCTGAGTCTGGGGTCTTGCCCGTACACTTTTCAGTTCCGCGCGTGAGCGATTTCCCTGTTCACCTGAGCGGCCACCTCAAACGTTTTAATTTTATACAAAATTCAAATTTTCGTTGCTTCAAGTCTTCTAAAAAAATTTGGTATGTTATTGATCATCAAATCAAACTCCGTCTAGGAAAAAAGAAGATTTTCGTTAGGTTCGAGGTGGTACACTCGAGTAAAGTAGTTCCTTGCGAGCAATGTGAATGGTACAGCTCGGTTAAAGACTGATGAATTGAACTGAAAAAAGATGATGGGTCGTCATTCTCATAGTATGATAGTCGTGTGGAACCGACCGAAAATTTGAGAGATGTTCAACCTTTTTAAAATAATTTATTCAGTATTTTCTACAAGATTCGACAAATATTTGCGTCTTTTTTTAAATCAGGATGGTATAAGCCGAGAACTCTGATAAATCCCGTCCTTACTTTGATATGCGTTTTCATGACTTCGAACTTAACTCGCATTTTCCAGTGAAATAATTTTTTTTGGTGTTGGACGAGGACTCGTATTTTCCAAAGTTTGAGCAGTGATGGCTTGCCAAAAATTCAACGAAAATTGAAATATTGAACCTTTTCCAATTAAAAAAAACCTTCTCTTCATGGAAAACAATGCTCACAAAATTCAAAGCTGAGAGCTCTCAAAATATTACATTGCAAAAAATTCAACAATTTTAAACCATCCTGAAATTGATCACGACACTATTTTCGAAAGAAGAGAAAATTTTCGTTGATTCATTGTTTTTTCGTAGTGAAGAAATCACCATTTATAAAGATATCATTAAATGATGAATTCTCTAATATTTGAAATTTCATTAGCCCTAGATATTCCTATAATCAGTGCAAATTTCAGCGATTTAAGAACATTTTGAGGAAATCTTTGTCCTTGGAATATGTAGACATAATTTTTAACAAAGAAAGTCATAATTCGTCTTTGAAATCGAGAAAAATATATTATCGCGCCCAATTCACATCTCTACAGTCACAAAACCGAGTGAAAATAGATTCTTGTTTAAGGAATAGAGAAATTCTCTGTTGAGGAATGTTTTTAGGACACTCACATTCACTACCGACCGAGGCCTGTGTTGAACGGCCCTCGCAATTTCGTGCCAGATACGAGGCAGTCTTTGGTGGGCATGAGACAGTCGGCAATGCGAGCATCATTTCCTCGATCGGTGGCGAAGATCAATGGATAGAATCAAGGACGAAAAACCCGTTAAGGATATCAATGAGGCCCACGGGGGTCTTTATTTTTGATGAGTCGCTGCAGCGCTGCTGCTGCACTCGACACATCCCCCGCGAGAGATAGATTATAGGAAAAAAGAAAAGATCAAAAATGAGGAGCAGCAGTTGGGGCGAGAATAAAGAGCAGCAGTTGGGGAGAGAAGGGCAGCAGTTGGGGCCGCAATGAAGAGCAGCAGTTGGGGCCATAAGCAGGAGCAGCAGTTGGGGAGACGACTGGAGCAGTTGGGGCAACTGCAGCAGCAGGTGGGGCAACTATACGAGCAGCAGTTGGGGCAGTGAGCGGAGCAAGAGGACACAACGTGCTGCCCTGGGCAGCAGTTGGGGGAACGAAAGGGGCTTACACCACGACGAGTAAATGCGTTAGTAATCCCCTCGTGCTACCTTACTAAGCCGCGAGTATCTGAGCAGGAGTGATTTTGGTGGTCATGCTGAGCAGATCACAATCTCATCGTGTAACGGAAATGTAGCTGTAGTGTAATTTTGTTAGCATTATTGAGATGTTATCGAGAACGAAATATGTGTGCGACGCTGCATGTTATGGGTGCGTAACGCTATTTGGTTGAAATTGAAAAAAAAACAAAATATAAAATGGACCTTCACGAAACCGTGAGGTCTGAAGTGAGCATTGAGGGCTTCCAACTTGAAGAGGGTCAAAGAGATAACGCGCTTCTCGCATTACAAAAGGTGCGCTACAAAAAAAAGAAAATTGAAAAAAATGTCACCACGGTGGTGTCAAGCCGCCTGCGGTTAGAGTTCATTTGAGTGTGGCCTGAGAGAAGCAAATTTGTACACGGAAACGCAACCACGCCCACTTTTGTGAGCGTAGCCAAACTAGCGCTCGTGTGTGCATGCGTATTTTTGTATCCGCATGTGTTTTTGTGTGTAGACATGGATTTGCGTGCGTATATTCGAAAACACGTGAAAGCGCAGGTGCGCGCGGGTGTAAGTGTATGTGAGCGCATGAGGAGCTAGTCGTACTTCTCAACGCCAGCGCGTCGCGCGCGGGCGTGGCGTTCGTGTATGAAACTTCCTACGCGCGTCACGCGTTGCGTAAGGCCATTCATACTCCAACACCGCGATGGTAGGGCCATTCATGCTCCAACACCACGCCCATGCATGACGGGCACTTTTTTATGAATCTCGAAACAGTCTCCTTTTTAAACTGCCATCCTTACGGACCCCGAAACCACCAATTCAATAGTTAAGGCCGAATTTTTAGGTCTGACAGAATTCGCCATTTTTCTGACAGATTACGGGAGGAATCCGATAAATTTCAGAGGAATATTGTGGTAACTCTCTGGTAATCTGGCAGAATATGTCAACACCAGAGATCAAGGTGAATTTTCTAGCAAAATTTCCGTAATCGGGCAGTAATTGCAGATTTACCAGTGATTGCTCAGAAAACTCTGGTAAATTTCTGGTACTACCCCGGCCTGAGAAAGAATTTCGGCGGAGAAAAAAAGGCGGGATTTCTCAGGCAAAAATACTGCAAAACTCCAACAACTCTAAGTACATATCTAAAGGTTTCGGAAATCTTGGGCTCCATTTTCGGCCTATCGTGACCCTTTCATCGGAAGAATGTCTGACAAAATAGAAACTTTTTGGGGTCTACTTAATATTTTTCAGCCTATGTGAGTAGTGGAGTATTCTGCCAGATTACTAGAAAATTCTGTCAGATCACGAAAGAATTCTGCCAGAATACGGGAGAAATCTGTCAGAGGAGGGCAACATCGTCTCGTAATCTGACAGATTTTTTTCGTATTCTTTCAGAAATTTCCCGTAATGGTCTGGCATGAGTTTGAAAACACGTCGTCGTTCTTCAGTCCACTGCCGGGCTGTCTCCTTATCCCGGCTCGCTCTCGCGCAACGATTGCGATCGAAGGGAAATAAAGACCTGAGAGATTTCGCCCACCAATTTTTTACCCTCAGAATATAGGCATTTTTAAAGGCAGTGGTCGCGATCAAATATGCTTGTCGTCTTTTTTTCTCTAAACCCTTTTCTGGGTCTCGAGTAGTAGGACCTATAAGAAAAAATCGCGAAAAAACCACTGTTTTGGGCCAAATTTGAAGCCTGAACTTTCTTGTCTTTTGATGGTGGACGAGCCCACTCCACATCATCGGCATCGGTGACCTCTTATATCAAGAACATCAGTTGGCTTGAAATTGAATTTCAATCAATGAAGCTTTGGATTTTTGTGCACATCTAGTCAAAAACATTGACTGAAGTGATGCTTTCATTGCTCAACTGTTTTTCTTCGTTAAATTTGCATTTATTTCGTCCTCTGAATGTCGATGATTTTTGACTGCTTGGCATGAGACGGCGATCTTTTTCGTCATTGCTGTGCACGTGTGCACGAAACAGCTTCTTTGGGCCCTGAAAACTAATTCTAGCCCGTTTTTCACCGCTCTACCTTCATAGTTTTTCAGCTGTTTTGTATCTGAGCTGATTTTTGTAGTTTTTTCTATAACGTTTTTCATCGTGACCACAGCCTTTAAGGAGCCATAACTCCGTTCATAGGGGGTCTTGGACGATTTCAGAGATACCACTGTGATCAGCGTGTGACTCTCTCCATGATAAACATTAAATCTGAAAAATTATATTCTGGGTGTTTTGTGGCTTCAGCTCGGCCACTGAGCCACTTGTTTGGAATCGTTAATTTCTTGCATTCAACCTTGACTAAAAATACTGGCAGCGTATTCGTATGCCCTTCACAGCAATTCCAACGTCATCTTGCTCAACTTTAAGCGTCAATACAGAGCGGCTCGTCTCGTTTAGAACGAATCACGTTTCTGACCCTTCTCGTTCTACTCAGATGCCTTTTGCCCCCGTCAAGTATATTAACCTCTACTTTCGTCCCTCCTCACAACATCCAACAGCTAGTTTGGGTAAGCGTCATCAAGTCGGTGGAAACTTCTCTAGTGTGTAGTCAGGTGAACGTTGGCAAGCCTCACACTATCGGCCTGTCCCCAACACATGATAGAATTTTTATCCCAATTCCTCAAATGTTTGTGAGCTTACGTGTGCTAGCCATCCCACAACTACTCCTTTTCTGAAAAATATGGATTTCCACCAAATAACACCAGAATGGATAACAAGATTTCTCGTAATCCAATGGGGAAGACTCTAAAGCAACAGTTGAAGTTTGTTTGAGCAGTCGGGTCCCGACCATTTGCTTGCCTTATTGTTGGAGCCAAACACCTCTTTTTCAACACGACCTTGAAAAATTTCATGACGGATTTTTTTATCGTATTTTTTAGTCAAGTGAGGAGATGCCGCAGTTAGTTAGATGTAGAAGGCGCATTGCCCTGATACCACGACATTCCCATCACAATCACTCGCGGGAAACAGAAACCAATTTTCTAAAGAACATTCCACGAGATGACGTCGTAAAATGGCGGGGTTGCAATATCCTCGTTGACTTGTAACCTATTATTAGTTGCGAAACCGGATGAAACGGTTAGGAAGACGGCGACTTTTTGTTAACCCTCCTCACTAAGGAATACGCAAATGAGCACATAAATACTAGTGAGTTTTTTATTACTGTACTGAATCCCATCGATAGTTGTCGAATCTACACATGCGCACCCTTAAAGGCACAGTCCAACCTTGAAATCGTTTTTCTGTTTTTCTGCCTATCTTCCAAACGGTCCCACGCTGGTTCCAATGATGTCTTTGAATTCGTACAGGACCCACTGGGAACGGAGTTATCGCCCCTCAAAAATTGAGCTACAGAAGCATGGTGGACGAGTTGTCCGAGGCTTGTAACTCCCGTCATTTGCAACCGATGTATACGAGCCGACCTGAACAAAGGGAGAGGCTGAGAATGAAGGGAAGAACGGGGCTATTGATTGGAAAGAAATCGATCATCTCGCCACTGCTGAGCTCGAAAGATCGTAAAAGGGGCGTGCCAAAGTGGCTTCTCGAGGGGGGCGCCCCAGGGTGGCTTCCTCCTATATCTCGCTTATCCGCAGGAATTGAGAGCTCGCCCTTGGCAAGTGTTATACAGGGAAGGGTCTACTTCACAATTATGTGGAACTATCAGATTGCGTCCCTGAGCTTGGACTGTGCCTTTGAAGGCAGTGTCCACGATTAATTTCGTCCTCGGTTTTTGGCCGGAAATCGAAAGTTCAGGGTCTCATTGGAGCCCTGGGGTCGAAATAACGAACGAAAACGAGCCCGAAAGAGCTCCATACGGCTCCGAAATCCGCTCGCGCTAGCCCTTCCGCTCGCGGTCGAGTTTTCCGAGGAACAGTTTGGTCCGCTTCTACATTAGCATTGGAGGACGAGCGCGGCTGAGTTTTAGCATTGGGCGCATTTGCACGCTGTTAACTTTAGGCCCATGTCCGCGCAACTGATCCACCGTTGAAATGTGGCTTTCAAGAAGAAGAGCTGATTTTGGATGTTTCATGATTCTTTCTTCACTGATGAAACAGTCACTCACTCACACACTCATCCCGTTAGCTGGCGTCTGGTGGAGCGGGATGCCCTCTCAACCAATACACTGCTGTAGGTGCCATAGGAGCTCGTGCGGCCTGAACGATACGCTTCCAATCAAAACGGTTTGCAGCAACAAGTTTAGCGTTAAGGACACTGCACCGTTGAGTCTTCAGATCCTCCTCTATATGTTTGAGCCATGTCTTCTTCGGGGCCGTTCGTTGAATTCTCCACGATGGTGGGCGCTTACGCCACAGCACACTGTACGGGAGACGGGACGGGTCCATCCTACATACATGTCCGAACCATCGCAGTCTTCTTGTCTGCAGCTGTTCTCCGACCGTCTGTTGATTCATGCAGCTCTTCCGTATATCGTCGTTGCAAACATGATCACGAATCGTAATTCCAAGAATCTGGCGCAAACATCGCATCTGGAAGACTTCTAGCTTGACGAGGTCTGACTTTAGCAGAGTCCAGGTTTCCGAGCCGTATAGTAGTACGGGTATTATCAGCGCTCGGAACATTCGCACTTTAGTCTTCAGTGAAATGTTGTTTTTCTTCCACAAACACCAGCCAAGCGACGCAAACACACTAGACGCCTGCCCGATTCTGCTGCACACCTCTGCCGTAGCCGCAACTTTTCGCTCCTGCACTACCGACCCAAGGTATTTGAATTCCTTGACCTGCTCAAGCTCAACTCCTTCAAACTGAACAGATGCAGGCGACCCATCGGATGTCATGACCTTGGTCTTCTCCTGGTTGATTCTTAAGCCGTAGGAGCTCGCAATCAGTGCCATATCGCTGATCAAGGACGTTGCCTCCGCATCAGTATCCGTGAACACTGCGCTGTCATCCGCGAACATCAAATCTGTGACGTACTCATTACTTCCGTATTGAACGCCTCTTCTGTTCTCGAAGACCTTCCTCATAATAGCGTCCACAACAGTATTAAAGAGCAGAGGCGAGACCACATCGCCTTGGCGAACTCCAGCGGTAACGGCAAACTCCTCGGACAACTTATCACCAACGCGTACGGAACTGGTAGACCCTTCGTACGTTTCCTGGAGGAGCTTGACTATCTTCCTCGGTATGTGCTCGCTTTCAAGTGCTCTCCACAGCGCCGGCCAGTGAATACAATCGAACGCAGATTTGAAGTCTATAAATGTGATAACGACACGCTTCCCAGAGCGAATTCTCTCTTCCATTAGCTGTCGAAGTGCGAAGATCTGATCACTACAGCTTCTTCCTGGCCGGAACCCCGCCTGTTCTTCACGACTGGTTTGCTCACGATGACGCTGAAGTCTGTTCTGAATAACCCTCATGAAGACTTTGCCAACGATAGACAACAGACTGATCCCTCAGTGATTTTTGCAGTCTCTAGCATCACCCTTCTTGTGTATGGGCACGATTGTGGCACGTTTCCAGGTAGCTGGTATTTTCTCAGACTGCCAGATAAGAGTAATCAGCCGATGAAGTTGGCGCAGCAAGACGTCTCCGCCAGCCTTGATGGCTTCCGCAGTGATTTTGTCCACTCCTGACGCTCTGCCGTTTTTCAGTGACTTTATCGCTGCCGTTAGTTCATCTACAGTGGGTTCTGAGTCGAGAACTGCATCTCCGGCCGCTTCAACTAGTGGTGGCTCGACAAGCGGTCCTTGCGGCGCTTCATGACTGTATAGTTCACCGAAGAACTGTCTCCATCGACGGAGGCACTCGTCCACAGAGCGCACGAATGACCCATCTGCATTCCTCATACTATCGCTTGTTGGTTTCGTCCTTCCTCCGAGCCGCTTGAGTGTCCGATAGAGTTCGATAATCATGCCTGCTCGCAGACTCCTCCAAATCAGCAGCTACCTTATTCCAATACGACTCTCGTTCCATTTTCAATCTGCAACGAAGCTCTCTGCAGAGCTGACGATATCGATCGAAATCGGTCAATTTCGCTTTCTTCCTTTCTTCTATGAGATGTATGGATTCATCTGATATCCATGGCTGGATTCGCTTACGAGGGGCAGGACAAAGTGGCTCTGCACAATCCACGATGGTGGCTGCTATCTGCTGTTCTTGTTCATCCACAGATGCATCGTCTGCCAACAGCGCAAACCGATTCGACAGTGCCATTTGGAATAACTCCTTCGTCTCAGGTACCATCAAATGTGCCCAGTTGAATTGGCCTTTAGATGGCTCCACAATCCTAGCTCGTTGTAGACGAAGCTTCACTACTGCACGTAGAAGGTAATGATCTGAACCACAGTCGGGTCCTCTCATTGCACGAACATCCTTGAGCGACGACCTGAAACGCGAGCTCATCAGCACGTAGTCTAACAAAGCTACGTCTCGTCCGGAAGGATTTCTCCACGTCAACTGATGCTTTCTGCGATGCTGGAAGTGACTGTTTCCAATAATGAGTCCATTGAAAGCTGCAAACGTGAGCAAGCGCAGACCATTGTCGTTCATGTCACCAACGCCAAATCGGCCCAATACTGCTTCCCAGCCCATTCTGTCTTTTCCAACATGCGCGTTGAAATCACCTGCGACCAGAACAACGTCTCTCTTTGAAATCGTGTTCAGAACGTCCTGAAGCTGAGCGTAAAACGCGTCCTTGTCGGAATCCGGGCTAGGCTCCGTCGGCGCATAAACTGCCACAATATGTGTCCTTATAGTTCCTTTCAGCGTGAGGACAGCGATTCTGCTAGAGATAGGCTCGAAGGTCACAACGCTTCCAGCTGCTTTCCAGTTCAGCATAAATCCAACGCCTTGATGGTGTCCGTCGCTACCGGAGTAGTACAGCGCCATCCTTTCTTGACTATCTGGCACCTGGACAGCCATTGTTCCACTTCCACTGATCCTCAATTCAGACAGGGCGGCAACCGATACCTTCGACTTCAACAGTTCCCTGGCAATGATTTCTTTCTGCCCGACGTAATGCCCTGATCGCACATTTCATGCCGCGAACCGCACCTCCTTCTTCGGCGTTACCAGTCGTCCACTGTTCTGGCCAGTAGCATACTTGTCACCAACACCCTGGGTCCCCAGTGTTGGCGCATCGGCTGCCCCGGATGCAGTAGCCGTGTCGCGTATTCCTATGAGACTCTCCATGGTTACCACCTTAGGTTTTCCAGCCCGTCGGTAGCATGGGGGGCCAACCCTCCTCCTTTCTCATCCGGGCTTGGGACCGGCAACGGCGGAAACAGTCAGACTCTAAACCTTCGTTTTCTGGTGGAAACTCGAAAGCGATTCTTATCGTGGACACAGCCTTTAATGCAAAAGTTGCAAGTTCAGAGGTGGTCGGTTGGAGATCATTATTCACGAATCTTATTGTAAAGCGCTTGCTTAGTAGAAGAGCGCTTTTTACCCGATTTCTTTCACAACGAAAAAACATTGAGAATCCTGGAGAGAGGATTTTCCAGAAGAGGTCCGAGATCAAATTGTCAGCGTGCTAAACAGCTTGGAAATACAGTATGCGAAAGCGCTATGTGTACTGTACTACATATAACAACCTAAAAATTATATTTCACACGTTATTGTTAGAATTAAAACCCTAGCAAGCATACCATCGTTGTATAGCCCTTTTCATCTAGATCCCGACTAACTTTTCGGAAATGAAAACATGAATATAAAGGGCGTTATTAAAAAAGGGGTGCTAAAATCGCGAGAAAGCGTCGCAACAGGCGTTCTGACGAAAACTTAGCGAGGAATACCGGACATAAGTGAGCGAATAGTGAACATACATGTTTTCTTGATAAAATGTACACTAACGGTTTCTCCAAAAAGGTGATTTCTAGCAGCTGAAGATTTAATTTGAACACAAGTAATTAAAAAACTTTCTAACAGTATTAAAAATCGAGCTCCCATTCTGTTTGATCGTAGAGATAAAATCACAGTTTTATCTATTTAAGATTCTAAGCATTTTCAGAATAAGCGTAGTTGAGAAAGGCACAACATTTCTTCAGAGGGGATATCACTTTGAGTTAAAGGGCATAAAAGAAAATCTGCCCGAAGAACAGTTGAATTCCGCGTTCACTATAAACATTCTCGTGGGTTTTCCGTTGTTGAATGCTCCGCGAGGAAGAACTAGGGAAGTCTGTGCCAAAATAACGAAGAAGAAGGAGTCTGAAGGGACAAAAAAACGGCTGCCGATAAGTGCGTCAGGGTCTTCGACTCACATCAAGTCCCCAGCCAGCCTCCTCGAAGTCACGAATGCAGACTCGACATTATGATAACAAACCATGATCAAGAGCAAGAAGCACCGTCAACTGAGATCTAACACCTCATTTCATAAATAGGTACTCCTTCACGACTTGTCACTGCTTCCTTTCCAACTACCAGGGGTCAGCTGGAGCAAGGATGGCCCCAATCTAATGCAAAAAAACAGTTTTCGAAATTTTTCTAACATAAACATGGTTGTCACATGGATTACCCGACCTTCTGCATTCTACTCAGATACAGACAGCACACTTCCCGCGGTACCACTAGCCGGCATCCCGTAACACCTCCCGCGGAAAGCCAATATATCGATTGCGGGTTGTCGGCAGCGCCTTTTCGTTGACTGCCCATACATGGTAAAAAAATCCCTCTGCCACCGCCTTACGGCTAATCTAATGACTGACAAAAGACAATCAAAAGGCAGTTTGCGGTTGAAACAAAATTTCAAAAAACCCCTTCTGGGCACTTCATCTTGAACTGCTCTTGACAAGTAAGGAGTGGGCTTCTACGGGGAAGCTACCTACACTAACTGGTTCTTGCCGTCTTCTCATTCGCAGATGCCATCAACGGACAGTGGCTCACCTGCCCAAAACCAGCGTCGTACACTGCGATGTTTGTGGAGAGAGTCTCAACACAGCGTTATCTGTTCAGCAATCGTTCATTGGCTCCACTTTAGTGGGTGGTGCAATGATGATATCAAAGTGGGAATCGATGAGTGAGTGTTCGATGACCCCCATGGATAGCCGACTGCCCGCCGACACTCCGCGGGAAGACGGGAAAACCTCTCTCCGCGGGAAGTACGCCCACGGAATTGGGGCCGCGCGAAGTCGACTAGCCCGACTTGGCCGGCGGGAAGTGGGCTGTTTTTATCTGAGCATGAAAAGCCCGGAAGTGGAATCTATCGTGAGCGCTTTCCTAAATGAAACATCTTTGAGCAAATCACATTCATTAATTCAACATCCTACTATCTCGTAAATTTGTTTCTGGAGGCACTGAGCTACAATTTTGGAAGTCACCCAATCCCATTGATTCAGTAATCCCTTGGTAACTTATTGTTTGTGAGAAAGACTATCCCCAAGTCTTGGAAGCTTCACAGATTGAACTAGGGGCTGGCGGTGGAGCCAAGTTAGAGATAAAAAGAGATGGAGAAGAGAAAAGGGGAGCAGAAGATATCTACAGTACCGGTCATAAATCTATTGACATGGCCTTCCTACAAAAACTGTTTTTACACATATCTCGGCCTAGGCTGGGCGAAACTTAATGAAACTTTAGTATGTTATATGACATCGCAAACCTTCCTTTAGAGCTACACAAGCTCAGGTTGTGAAGTCGCAGTTTTTAAATAGGAAATTTGTTTATAATTCCGTGGGAAAACTTCAAAATAGAACTATACCCTCAGAACATAGCTAATAATGATATCCCGAACCCAAAGCGCATATTCTTCATTAAAAGATCATCTCAATCGTTGGATAACCTTGTTAGAAAACAATCTCTATCAGAATTTTTCCGGAACTGAATTCAAAATGAAATTATGATTTTTACATCTATTAGGCATCTCTCTTCGAACTTAACGAGAAGAAGCGAAATGTGTGTACCAGTTGTACCTTGTCAAAGTCCATCAAGTACATATTTTCGATTGGTTCTCGAGCGATTAATTTTATAGCGCTGAGTTCTCAAAAATATGCCATATTCTGTTCAATTTTCGGTCTTCAGAATAATTTCGATACGGCTCACAAGGTTATACTTCGGTTCAGAAGATCTTTTAATGGCAATTAGCTGCTACGGGTTTGGGATTGTAGCAGCCATATTTTGAGGGAATAATCCTCATTTGAAATATCACCACGAAATTGCAAATAAATTCCATATTTAAAAACTGCGACCTCAAAACCTAGGCTTGTGTATGTCTAAAGCAAGGTTTGCGATGCCCTATAACATACTGAGGTTTCATAAAGTTACGCCAAGCCTAGGCCGAGATATGTATGAAAACAGATTTTTCAAGAAGGCTATGTCAATAGATTAAAATAGCTACTGTATGTCCTCAAGTCCGCAGTGCAGCTTGTATGGTTTCCGTATTATATTTAGTCTGACGCATGGACCAGGCGGCTGGCGTTGGTGGCATCACCGGCTAACACGGATTCGATCGAGCGCGGCGATCTACCGTTGCAGCCCCGTCCATTCACCAGACTAAATTGATTACGTGAACTCTAAATCTTGCTCCAAAAAAAAGAGTGCAGTTTGGTGCAAAAGTAACCGCGGTTTTGAAAACTAAAACCTTGATAAAGTTCTACAAACGACTTCAAATGTGTCCTTCTAACAGTAGTAAAAAATAAAGAATGGGTAAATTATTGTCAGTTATGCAGGGAAAACGAATGAAGTCTTCGTCTCGGAGTTTTCAGTTAAAGGCAGTTTTCTCGCTGATTTTCGTCCCCGAGTTTTTCACATAAAACAATGCGTTAGCTTGCAAGTGTTACCAAAATTACGAAAAAACGGCGAGACACTATTTTCAGTGACCTTGTTCTATAACATGAACTACCTAGTTGTCCGGTTGGATGAACATGTTCATGGTGGTTGTCACCGATGGAAAATTGGGGGAATCGAAAATAGAAGAATCTTTTATGCAAAGCAGGATTAGTTAGGGCCCTCAGGAAAGAATGGAGTAATAGAGAGTAGAGAATCGCAAAGGACAGGTCCACAAAAGATTTCACTGTCACAACGAACACTTCCTGTGATACTTAAAAGGCGGAGTGATACTTAAAGGCAGTGTTCACGATGATCTTCGTCCTAGAGTTTTTCACATAAAACAATGCGTTGGCCCCCAAGTATTACCAAAATTACGAAGAAAAGACGAGAAACGCATTAAAACGTCGTATTTCAGTGACATTATTTCAAAGCATGGACTAGTTGTCCGATTGGATGAACATGTTCACAGTGGTTGTCACCGGTAAAAAATGGAGCTAATCAAAAATGGAAGAATATTTCAGGCAAAACAGGATTAGTTAGGGCCCTAAGGAAATAAAGGAGCAATAGATAGTAGAGAACTGCAAAAGACGGGTCCACAAAACATTTCATTGTCGCAACAAACACTTCCTGTGATACTTAAGAGGCGGGGTGATACTTAAGGATTTCGAGCACTTCTGGTGCGTTTTTCTCAGTTTCAACGTCATTTTAGTTCTACCCGGGGGCCACTTAATCAATATAGCGAATAATCTCAAATTTTAAGATTATCGTGAACACTGCCTTTAACGCGTGAGTTTGCTTCACGAGGGCAACAATGAGGCTATACTCTACTATGTAGTCTTCAGAAAATAAACTGAAGCTGTGGCATAGAAAAGCAGCTCAATTTACAAACCGTTGACACAGAATTCGATATATTAGCTGTTGAATGGGGTTTTGCGTGGATGTTTCAAGACTGACCCAGAGGGAGTGGCCGAAGGATCAATTAACTGGGTCATTCACTGATTACTGTCATTCGGAGCGGCCGCAACACGAAACGACACCACATGAATCGACAGATGTACGGCGACACTCCGAAAAGAACCCTGTCGTTAACTAGGTCAGAACTCTAGATCTGAAGTGGCAAGGATCTTGGGCCTATGATGCATATTCAGGATTTACGTTTTGAAGTGTCAGTCTGTGCAAAGTAGACTTTCTTTTCAAACGATATCTGGCTAATTTTCGAAATTCATCTAGCGGGATGCTGTGGTGAGCGGAGTTCTCCAATTGCGGTTTCATATTTTCTGGGCATTTCGACACTTCCGTTTTCAAAAAAAAATCAAAAAGATAAATAGATAGGCCGGCAGAAATTAGCTCAATAACGGCAATCACGAAATTTCATACGGTGTTTATCTTTTTTTCAACAAAGCTACGGAAACAAAATAGAAATTGGTGAAGAACTCCAAAAATGGAAACTTAGGATGACTGAAAAATGACAGAAAATCCTAATTTTGAATACCGTTCGCAGCCGTCATTTTTGGAGATGAAAAAATAAAAAATAAAAAAGGACAAATAATGAAATGTGATCGAAATTGCTTATGAGAGGACACGCCAAAATGAGAGTCTCGAATGGAGCGGCCAGGCTGGAAGGCGAAAGAATCAAAAATTCGTGAAAGGCCTTATTTGCGAATCCTTCGGTTGGTAGGAGGTATCCACTTGTCATAACAATTACTGCTCAAACTTTGGCACTTTTAGCTACTGATAATAATCGAGGACATAATTTTTAGCTACTGATAATGATAGAGGGTACTATAGACTGCTCTAACCAATGGAAGAATTTAACTATATCTAGTCATCATCCGTAGGCAAAAGCATCAACAGCCAGCTCACCTAATCATTTTATCGTGAACACTGCCATTTCAAGGCAGCGTACGCGCAGAAAAACTGTTTTTATTTTATTCACAATTTTGCGCAGATATGCTTATCAGGTTGTCATATATCGCAAAGAGACCACTCGAGTTTCGAGGAAAAACTCGTTCGAAAACCCAGGAGCATTCAGCTTCCTTTTTCTCACGTCTGTCCGGTGTATCTTGTGAATTACACAAATGTCGGGAATTTGAACGCTGAATTGGTTTAGCCCCCTTAACTTTTCAGGTCCCACAATTCATTTTGCCTTAGTGCTGTCAATAATCCTCCAGAAACAAGAAGCTTTCGAAACACACGTCTGAACTCGAGGATCTTTCGGAATAAAGAATATAGAAATTTGGATTTCCGGGCCTCGACAGGGCGGTCGGAGCCTGTCGTGGCGCTTTTGTTCCTCGTGTTAAATGATCGACCGGGAAAACGCTCTTTCAGGCCAGGGATCAGTTTCCATTAGACCTATTTTAGAGTTTCATCGCAGCGCGGCGCGATGAGATGTTTTCTGTTATCATCGATCGATAACGCGCCGCTCGTCGTTTCGCATATGAATCATGAAATCGCGTCGCGCCGCGGTGGAACTCTAAAAACCCCCTTACCCTATAGCATTATAAATGCGCAACACTAAGGTCTCAAGTTTCGCCAACTATCTCCGCGTGGTTCAAACATTGGATTGAGAAGTAAAACCCAGATGTGGTTTTCTGAGCGGTCGCTGCCTTTAGGTATATGCAACACTACCTTACTGAAGGCGCATCTATTGCGTCACTTTTAGCCGAATATCACGATTTTCTTCCGTTTTCATATCTTGCAAACAGGAAAGGAAACGGAACGGAAGAGCACGAAAACGACGGCATGATGTAGTAGTTTTCGCATTGCAACGTAATGCCGCTTCAACCGCGTCCCTCGTGTTGTGCGCAACGCTATGTACGCTTGTGGCGCGGTAGTACCAGGTTGTTCAATAAGTTTTGTCGTTCGATAAGAAAAACACAATTTTATGGTTCAAAATACTTTTTATTATTCAGTATAATCTCCCTGAACATTAATACACTTGCTCCAACGATCCTCCAATCTGTGGATCCCATCCCTGAAGTGAGAATCCGTAAGGTCTGCAAAATACGCTTCAATAGCCGTTATGACCTCTTCATTTGATGAAAAACGCCACGCATAATTTTTTTGAGTTCTGGGAACAAATGGAAGTCGCTGGGGGCCAAATCTGGTGAATACGGTGGAAGCTCCAACAAATCGAACTTTAATTCATGGATTTTAGCCATTGTCAAAATGCTCTTTTGACACGGTGCATTGTCCTGATGAAAAAGGATTTTTTCCTTCTGCGAACCGGGTCTTTTTTCACGAATTTTTTCCTTCAACTGGTCCAAAAAATTGCAATAATATTTAAAATTAATTGCTTTGCCAGTTTGCAAGTGATCCAGAAACGAAATTCCTTTCGCATCCCAAAAAACTGATGCCATAACCTTCTTCTCAGAGAAATGAAAACAAGTTACTTGTAACAAAAAAGGCCGAAAACAAGTTACTTGTAACATATCTGAGCCGATGTAAGTTACTTGCGACTTATCTCAGGTCATTTAAGTTACATGTATATACTGCGAGTCCGATATGTTACATGTAACTTAAATCACTTGAGATAAGTCGCAAGTAACTTACATCAGCTCAGATATGTTACAAGTGACTTGTTTCCGATTTCTGAGAGGATGCTGCGTGCAGTGTGCCTCCGATATCTTACATGTAACTTAAATGCCACAATATAAGTCGCAAGTAACTTGAATCGACCAAGAAGATATTTCCAAGGTTGATGTACGACGCACTCGCGGGGTCAGGCTTACGACTGGCATTTGTGTTGGTTCAATTACCCAAGTTCGAGGTATTTGACCCCCCTCCAGCACATGTAATATAAATGTTTGTTGCATGTAATATAAATGTAAGTTACTTGGGACATTCAAGTAAGTTACATTTATATTACAAGTAAGTTGTTTAGATTTTTCTGATTTCCGGACACGAACTCGTTTCGAAGTCGAACAACCAGGTTCACACCACTCTTTAGCCTCTTGTTTTTATTCAGGATCATGGTGATAGACCCAAGTCTCATCCAGAGTGATGAATCGACGCACAAAATCCACTTTATCCTTTTTAAAACGCTCCAAATGTTGCTGAGAAAGTCGCATTCGAATGCGTTTTTGTTCCATTGTTAGCGAATGCGGCACCCATTATGCACACAGTTTTCTAAAACCCAAAATTTCACTTAAAATATGGCTCACACTGCCTAATGAGATGTGTAGAGTCTCTACTAAATCTCTCTCAGTCAATTGACGATCTTCCAAAACCATATCCTGTATTTTGGCTATGATTTCTGGTGTTGATGCGCTTTTTGGACGTCCTTCACGTTGATCGTCTTCAAGACTTGTACGACCACGTTTAAATTCAGCAACCCATCTTTCTACTGTTCCAATTGTAGGTGAACAATCATTATACACTTTTAACATTCATTCGTGAAATCCTTTTGGTGCTAAACCTTCTTCCAAAAATACGAATTTATCACTGCACGATATTCAATTTTTTCCATTGCTGTGACAGGGCGACACTAAATGGCTTGTAAACAAAGAATTAGTTGACAGATTGAAATAAAACTTCACATTCGTCCATATGAAGAGTGTACCAACAAAACAAGAAAAATTTCTTTTCGAACGACAAAACTTATTGAACAACGTGGTAGGTTCTCTGAAGCAGTGCACGCCTTTTATGCGGATCCTCTTTTTGGGAAAACCACATTCGCTAATGGTGGTTTTCTCTGATCCGCACATCAGTGGTTGAAGAAAACCTGATTCCTTTATAACAGGAACTTTTGTTTCCTGCTTTTGGTCTAAAATAATTCCTCACATTCTTGGGGGGTAGACACACTTCCAGCTCCCTCACAATATGAGTCAACTGACAAAGAAATATGACGCAATAAGCATGATTTAGTCCGAGGCAGGATTAGAAATTCTACCTAGAATCTAGATGATACAACATTCCAGTGAAAAAGTGGTATGTACATCATTCTGCTTTCGTTCCAAGCAGCAGCGTTGGAAATGCTGATATTTTCTCTGTATTGCTTGATTCCTGTACTTTTGTTCAAAGGCAGTGGTCACGATGAAAAACTTTATCGAAAAAACTACAAAAATCAGCTAAGATCGAAAACAGCTGAAAAACTATGAAGGTAGCGCTGTGAAAAACGGGCTAGAATTAGAGTTTCTAGGGCCCAAAAATGTCAGTTCGTGCACACGTGCACAGCGCCGACCAAAAAGATCGCCGTCTCATGCCGAGCAGTCAAAAATTATCGACATTCAGAGGAAGAAATAAATGCAAATTTACCCAATAAAAACAGTGGAACAAAGAAAGCAAGCACTTCGGTCAATGTTTTTGACTAGATGAGTACATAAATATATTGAAATTCAATTTCAAGCCAGCTGATGTTCTTGATATAAGAGGTCATCGATGCCGATGATGTGGAGTGGGCTCGTCCACCATCAAAAGACAAGAAAGTTCAGGCTTCAAATTTGACCAAAAACAGTGGTTTTTTCGCGATTTTTTCTTATAGGTCCTACTACTCGAGACCCAGAAAAGGGTTTAGAGAAAAAAAGACGACAAGCATATTTGATCGCGACCACTGCCTTTAAGTAGTTGCATTGTTTCTTTAGCTCGGCACTCTATTTCATTTACTTTTAGCAAAAACACCCAAAATCGTATCAGCCACAATGAGACATTTAAATTGGAAACCTATTTATTCCCACGTCCAGAGAAAAACGGAACGGAAGGAGCTTGTCCAATGATCATGTACGTCATATCATCATATCATTTGCGATAGAAATATAAAGATATTGCTTAAATTGAGTCAACACAATAACAGTTTATATAGAACCTTAAAGGGATTTGTATGTAGGAAAAACGTTTTCCATTGAAAAAATGCACGCATAAAATGTATATGGGAAAAATCGTATTCAAGAGACAAACTAGAGGAGCACGACAGAATTCTAAAACAAATCGAAGCGAATTTCCGAAGCGGCTCCATCCAGAGATCATCATTCAGATCAGTTTGTAATCGAACACATCAGAGGATATTGCTATCGGGAGAATAATAGGTTTGGAAAATTGGGGGTATTCGTCGATGTAGAAAGTTTTACAGTAGAGCGAGTGAGCGCCAGCCGGTGCGCGCTGACCTGGTTTTCCCCTGGCCAACTAGCGATTTTCACTTGCGAAACAAGACTCTCTGCGATTTTCCTAAGAATCTAGTCGGGGTCACGTCACCGAAACAATTTTGGCGAGCGTGTTAACTTTGCAACTCCTTTGGAACTTCTATACTTTCTTCTCCACACTAGAAATCTTCATGTTCAGCTAGCCAAAGCTTGCTTCTGGTAGTTCAAAAAAGGTTTCTAGATTTAAAGGCAGTGTTCACGATGAATCTCACTTCCAATATCTCCACGGTTTGCGGAAGGTCTGATGCCCATTATAGCAAGGCACGCTAAAAAAGTACGCGAAAGCCGCGTTTTTGAGCAAAGATAGGCCCTCTACTGTTTACGTTGATTTTTGAGCGTGGAGGAATCGACCGCTAGAAGGATGATGCCCATCAGTGCAATGAAGCGATCAGCTCACTTATCAGCACTTCCTTGACTTGACCATTCCTGTAATCTGAGTCTTCATTTGTTAATATCGAGGGGGCGGATCTGGGGCACCAGGCGTGTCTGGGGCACCAAAACGCTTGTTTGCAGCCATTATTTTCCCTATCATTTCACTGTGGAAAGGCAACGAGGATGATCATTGTGCACGCTGCCTTTAAGTTATAAGGTGGGATTACATCACACAGTCATCTGATATTTCAACCCGCAGACTGATGGAGCTGCAATATCCTTGACGATACAGTTTTTAAAAGCGTTCGAAATGGAAAAAAAATCTTCTCATCTTTACATGGTCAGTTGTAGGAAAAGATCAAATCGTATTTGAGTTCTTTTGATTTTTAAAAGTAAGCACTGCATGGTGACAGACATTCTAAGGATTTCGAATACACTGGATCCGATTGAACCGAGTGACTCACTGAAGAGGACTTTTCGATTTTTCATTCAATCCGGGATTCGGTTGAACGTTGTCGCATCTGCGTCGACTACGTATCGGGGGCCGATTGTCGTCGATGGCCCACATTACTCGCTTTCACTGAGCGCATAGCGCAAGGCCCGTTGCGCACCGCTGGCTGATCGGCTTGTCATCCAAATCCACGGAGGCCCCTCGCGAGCTAAACGTTACATATGTAACAAAGAAGGACGGAAAATACAGCAAATGGGTTGAACTGCTGCCACAGCACCGAAAAGAGCATCATGACCAAAAACCTTTGCAAACCTATGTGTTCACATACAGCAGCGGTGTACCTAAAGTATCGTCCGGAGAACTCACGTCCGGAGAACTCAGTTATCTGCGTATATCTCGGGTGAGGCAGAACAGATTCGCATGCATTTTTTTAGGATTTCGTTATGCATCGGATTCTACGCAAAGAGCTGTTTTTACCTTTAGAAAGCTGTTTCATGAAGTATCATTTTTTCATTAAAGTTTTAGGTTTTGGTTTTTCATTAAAGTTTCAGGTTTTGGTAGACTGACAAAACAATCCTATACAAGCTAAAAACTCTGGCTTTCAGTGTGGAAAGACTGGCAGGAAACGAGACGCGAATGGCAAAAGAATGGCTGTAAATAAGCGTACTAAAGTCTCCATAACGCCTGATGCCCCCACTCCCTCCTCCTCGACGTGAACAAATGGAAACACCAGATTGTGATAACATCGAACATTCCAGTCAGCGAAGAACTTTTAAGAGGGCTACAACGCTTCAATGCACTGAAAGGTAGCATTTCTCCATAACGGTCAATTCTTCCCTTCCCAGAAGTCACTGTAAGCAAGGCAAGCGTTTTTTAGCACAAAAACGCGACTTTCGCGTTCTTAAACATGCTTCGTTATACAGGACACCAGACCTTACGTTTACCGCGAAGAACTCGAAAATGAAATCAATCGTTCAACGGAGCTCGAAAATAAAATGTGGAAACGAAAAAAACGTCATCTCGTGAATAGGTTATCTGTAAAGCGGGAGGAGCGACTCTCTTCGACTTTTTCGAAAAAAAAAGAAATTATTCAATGGACCAACATGTAAGCAATTTAGCATAGGCTTTGTATATGGAAAATGGAGTTTCTTTTTCCGAGAAATTGGGGCTACTCTCCCACGAATATGTAGTTGTAGCACTTCTCAAGCGCGGAATATGACAACGCTGGGAGATGAATCGTCATTTTCGAGAAAGAAAACGAGAAATTTAAAACTCTTCAGACTTAAAGGTGTCGTGAACCCATTTTGGTGCCATTAGCTAGCTACCATTAGCAAGGCTCGAATGTTCTATGAAATAACGTTGGAATGGATCCTAGTGATAATTTGCGTTCCCTATTGAGGGTTGGCGCAGTCTCGGTGCCATATACACATAGGTGCACCGAGTTTGCGCCAACCTTCAATGGGGAGCGCAAAGTATCATTAGGATTTATTCCCACAGTATATAGAACAGCTCTATGGGTAAAAAGAAACGAACGAGGGACATTTAGAAATTATCAGTACCCAAAACATCCGTTTTTTGTGTGTTTTGATCCGAAAAGCGAAACAGACCGAACTTTTCGAGCAGCGGCAATTACTGCTGCTAGGTTTATAAAGCCGCATTTTGGCCGTTGCGGCCGGCAGTGCGGCGATTGCGACACCACCGGCCAATGAGGTTTCTATGGTGAGCGACGACCTACCGCCGCGGCATCCTACATTCGCTAGACTGGGACTGGAGAACGGCCTTTGAGACACAGCGTTAAAAACCCGTGCTCGATATTCCCTCAATGCTTCGGGTATTCCTAGTGAGACAAAAGGTTTGAGATTGGCCGCCGACTCGCATCTTCTCACTCGTTGAAACTCGAAAACTGCAGCACAAAAACTTCATTTGTACCCTGCTCTGGGGTTTCTCATATTCTTCAGCTGCGATTTTGAGTTTCTGAGCGAGTGAGTTCGTTTTTTAAGTGTTTTGAGTTGTCAGCTTAGCTTAATTTTTTGCCTTTTCTAGAGTCCCTTGATGCATTCAGCAAACTTGGACCGAACATTATTGACGCTGTCCCCCATACCTACAACTATCAAGACCGTTTTGTAGAATCTCGAGTGGAGTCCAAAGAAAGTCCTAGTTGGATAAACTACGACAACCGCTGCATTCAATGCGAGTCGAATATGCATTCAACTCGAAGACAAGGCGGTTTCGAACACAGTTAAGGAATGTGCTGCTAGGGGAGCACGTACTCCTATTGTTTTGCAAATCACAGCAAGTGCCACAAAAAAACAAGATGTTCAATGCGTGCGCGACACACATTGAACCCTATGACAAAACGATTTCCAAAAAAAGGAAAGCATACGACTCACCCTTGAGGTAGGATTGAGATGTCGGCAGCGTCGCCGGTTCGAGTGCCCAAGTTTGCGTTACTTGGCCCGCCCAGCCGCTGGAGGCCTTGTCCTACCGCTGACGGCGCCAAATGGTGCTCGGTGTGCTGGCCGCATCGCATGTCGGTGTGCCTGCCGCGTCGTGTGTCGGTGTGCTGCTACGATAGCGCCGGAATACCTTGCAGCACATGCTCCTGCGATTAAGCCTCGCAGCATTTGCTCATGTGATGAAATTTCGCAGCAGCACGTGCCGCTGTGTGGAGCACGTGCCCCTGCGATAAAGCCTTTCGATGGGTGTGGTTACTCGAATTGAATGCATACTCGACACGCATTGAATGCGGCGATTTTCTGCTCGGCTTCCGAATGGTGAGCCACAAATTGAACGATTACAGACTGACAAGGGAAAATTTCGCTAAACCATATTCGGTGAAAAATGTTCGGATCAACCTAATAGTTGCGCGACTCAGAAAAAAATTTCGAACAAATGAAAATCGAAGGCATCGTCTCCTTTCAATATAAGACCAGAGCAAGAAATCAGCTAATGTACTGGGCCTGGAAGTGCTTAATCACTTTAAATCTACTTTTCAAAACAGTATACTTTGCAGAGAACTTACAAGGCCAGAAATGATTCCTACTGACATTACGTGTACTCCGCATGTTGTGAATAGCAAAGGTGGGCGCCATCAAGTATGAATTGAGCAACATCGCTTACTGCTGAGACCATATGCCCTTTCCCAGCGAGTCACCCTATTCCACATGAAGCGCCCCTAAGAAAATATCGCTCATAGATTATCATTGAGGGAATGGGAAGACTGTTCGGGAATAGCACATATTGCTGCAATGTAGCTAACAGCATGAGTGGAACCTGTTGCTGTGGACAGTGCGAAATCGCTCGATCCACTCACAGAGGCAGTGCAACGTAGTGAGGTGAGGCTGTAACTATTGTGGAACGCGGTTGCTTCTCAACACCGTCCCCTTTGCGGGATCTGGTTCACAGCCAGTAGTGGATTTGGATGCTGGCACGGTCCGCTGCACGCTGGACGACGAATAACACCGAATGGAACAACTGCCCACTCAAAGTCTTCGAGGATATTGTTCGCGAGGAGTTGTGAAAACAACCGTTTCTTCGGGCGAATAGCTTTACAACGCCAAAGAGATGAAACGAAGACAGTTACTCTCAGACAAACACCAAACTTTTTTCATTCATTTTTAGTAAACGAAATCTTAGGTATGGCAACCAGGTACAGGCCCGGAGCATAGTACAAAAATTTCCCCACGAAGTTGGACTGTGCAAAAAAACATTACGTGCTAAACGTCGAGTCATCGCACGTTACCTAGCTGCGGACCACGGTGGTATGCTTCAACTACCCGCAGGGATGCTGACGTGCACTGAATGCGAAAATTCAACACAAAACGCAGGCCCCGAGTCACCGCTCGCCTTCCATGTACTCCCTGGAAAGACATTTTCACGTAGTCAGGTGGAAATTTGGCCCCTTCTCATGAAACTCGTGTTAGCAGTGTTACTCGTGTCACTCTATGAATAATCACCGATCGAGCAGATTATCACGAGTAAGGCACGGCGAACTCGTCCTCGGTCGCACGCAGGGATGAGCGGAATTCCGCGTTTCGCGTTCCGAAACCCGCAGTTTCGCGCATTTCTGGCATTCCGCGTTCCGCCTTCCGAAAACCGCAGAAAACGCTGCGGAACGCGAAAATTTTGGGTCATCTATGAAGGAAGAAAACACCAGAAGAATTCTGACTTATTCCGCGTTTCGCGTTCCGAAACCCGCATTTCCGCGCATTTTCAGGCGTTTCGCGCGCGATTTCCGAAACCCGAGAAAAAATTTCTGTTTTGAACCCCAAATTTTATATTTTATTCCGCTCATCCCTGGTCGCACGCGATCCCGGTACTTCCACTAACTCCCGAAATGATGCACGGAGCATAGCAACTCACAAGAGGTGAAGCGTTCTGTGGAGGAAAACACCGCAAACACTCAGCCGAGACCGGTTGTGTTGAAAAGAGTTGCATGCATTTTGACCACTCCGACCGAGTGCTTTATTTTTTGTCTACAATTGGACAACCTCTGATGAACTATAATTTAGAGAATAGGTCCCGGTCATTGTTTGTTGTTGTAATTGTGTCACACGTGTTCAATCCGCTCAACTAGGCAGTTCTTTTGTGGGGACCAAAGTGGACAGCAGTATTCCATCTGCGGCCTTACATGAACTGTGAAAAGCCTGAACAGCATTCTAGGGTCTCTTCACCTGAATGCTCGCCGGATGAACTTTGATTTTGTTTTGGCTTTCAAAACGGTGCAAGATGAAATTCCGAGACTTGCTCATATGTGTCATCAATACAACAACGCAATGTCATGATTAAGGAATACCTCCAACCAATATCGGATGAGCGGAGTTCCGCGTTTCGCGTTCCGAAACCCGAAGTTTCGCGCATTTTCGGCATTCCACGTTCCGCATTCCGAAAACCGCAGAAAACGCCGCGGAATGTGAAAATATCGGGTCATCTTGCACGTTAGAAAACACTTGATGATTTCCGAATTTTTCCGCGTTTCGCGTTCCGAAAACCGCATTTCCGCGCTTTTTCAGGCGTTTCGCGCCCGATTTCCGAAACCCGAGAAAAAATTTTTGTTCCGAAACCAGAAAACCGATTTCCGAAGTTTCATATTTTTATTCCGCTGATTTTATTTCCCTGTCTCCAACCACTCAATCAGGATCACCCGAAAAACTTCTAGGCCTCAGTTTCTTGCGGACGAAATTTTGAGAGGAAGTTGCTTGGAATAGTCTCAATCGCGCTGAGATTTTCTAGCATAGGAATTGTCTTGCTGGTGAAGAAAGTGTCTGCAATTAGGATTAACTGAATAACAATGGAATTTGACCTCTCCTTCCCGAATAGTGGAAACTCTGAAACTAACAAAATCGTGCGGATTAAAGGCAGTGTTCACGATGACTTTCGTTACCGAGTTTCCCACTCGAAACAATGCGTTGGCAACCAAGTGTTACCAAAATTACGAAGAAACGGCGAAAAACGCACTAAATCGTCTTATTTCAGTGATACTATTCTCTGGCCTGGACTAGTTGTCCGGTTGGATGAACATGTTCACGGTGGTTGTCACCGGTAAAAAATGGGACTAATCGAAAATGGAAGATTATTTTGGGCAAAACAGTATTACTCAGGGTACGAAGGAAAGAACGGAGCAACAAAAAATAGAGAATTGCAAAAGACGGGTCCACAAAAGATTTCGTTGTCACAACAAACAGTTCTACTGAGAGTAAAGAAGCGGGGTGAGAGCAGGGATGAGCGGAATTCCGATTTCCGCAGGTTTTTGGGCATCGGAATTCCAACTTCCGAAAAATGGGTGCGGAAACCGGAAGAAAATGCGGAAATAACCTGAATCGGCATCCTATGGTAGGCGTTGACCAGTTGAAATCGCGCGAATATCGCTCCACGTATAATGTTCTTTTTATACGGTCTTCCTGTTCATATTATGCTACATTTTTAGAATAATGCTGTTTGGCTCACCCCTTCCCATTTTTGGTCTCATTCGCCGTGGGTCAGACTTTTGGCATTGAGGCGCGCTTATCGCTCACTAGGTGTGGACAAGGCCAATTGTGCTCAGACCCACTTCCAGCAGCAGAACTTTGACGATTTTCTCAACATCCCCCCCAGAAGCGAAATAGGTCATTTGTATATTCGTAAAGCGTAATAATATCGTCGTTTGATATATGTTTTGTTGTAAAATCCATATTCAACCTTAGGGAAACATTATGATTTTGACCTTTACTCTAACTTAGTCACGACAAGATTTTATGTAAATTGGACGGCATAATCGAATTCTTCGTAAAAAAAATGACTTCTAACAGTGTATACCCCATTCAAAATGGTTCACTTGGTCTCCCGGCGAAGCTCAGACCCCCCCCCCCGGTGTGGGTATCCACACCGAGCGCCGTTCCCTGAACCGAAAAAAGGCTCCGAAATACCGACGATCTCTTCGGGACAGGGTCTCTCTACACACCGAGGGAAGAGTTGTCCCGCTTCCGGCGGCTCTAATTCCACTCGGGGCCACTTCGCTTGCATTGAGTAGCGTGACGTTCCGAACTGCAAAGAGGGGACAACTCCTCCCTCGGTGTGTAGAGAGCCCCTGTCCCGATCCCTTCCCTCTCTAACAGGACCACCCTTGGTAATGATTACCGAGTGTGTTTGACCCTGAATCAAACATAACGTATCCGTAGGATCCTACCCACACCGCTGCCCCCATTCCTTCTTTATATTTTTTATATCCTTCTTGATTGGGAAATCATCAAGAAAGTATGCACCATACTGGAGCCGCTCGCATCTGCTACAACCATTGTACAGGATCGTGCCTATTCACCGATTAGTGTTGTACTACCACTCTACAACGTGATTGTTGAGGGACTGAAGGAGGACAAACCTCTTCATGGGATCAGAAATCTGATTCATGATGGTCTAGTCTCAAGGATGAGAAAGCATCTGGAAAATGAAGATTTGATCATGGCGACGCTTTTGGACCCAAGGTTCGAGGACACATTTTTCGATTCCAGCAGCAACTATGTTTTGCTGGACAAGGTCAAGGCTGCAGCGGCACGTGTCTACGTCAGCAGGGAAGAACAGGACGCCCAGAAATCATCGACGTCCTGGAAGAATGTATTTTCTTCTTTCTTTGAAAGCAGAAGGATCATGAGAAGCACAGTCAACAGTGCACGCCCTGGAGTGGACGCGAAGACCAAAGCTTTAGCTGTGAGATTTTCTAGGAGTTAGTGTTCACTTTCGTCGACGTTGAAATTACTAACAGTTATTCAGGAGGTGGAAGAGTATCTCAGCATAGAGCCGGCAATCGATTTGGATCCGTACGAATTCTGGGGAAACGAAGCGAATTCGTCAAAGTTCCCTCTACTGAAGGCGCTCGCTAGACGATATCTTTCTGCTCCGTCTACGTCCGCAGAATGCGAACGTCTATTTTCGACTTCCGGTATCAGTGAATGATCTAAGAAAGAGAATGAATTCCGAGACTCTACAAAAACTACTGTTCCTCCATCACAACATTAGTATACTTGGTTATCAATAGCCTCTTTTCAGATTCGCATCCAGGTCCCATAAGGTGGATTGTTTTTGTGAAATTGCTCCTAACTAACACTCCTACCCTCTTTTCGGAACAGTCAGTGATTTTTGAAAATCCGATTCTGATTTGGTCAGTACTGAATAGCTATGAGTGTCTATGTTTGCTTCGTTTCAAGGTGATGAGCTCTGATCTAATCAAAGGATCATTTAAAGGCAGGGTTCTCGATAAAATCGGTTCTTGTGCTATCCCCATGAAATGGTAGATCTGGCCATCAAAAAAGTGAGAATAAGTAAAAAATCGGAGAAAAAACACTCGGGGGCAAGTTATTGCTTGGTGTCCTCCCGCCCCCAATTATCGGGATTTGTGTAGAAGCTCGTTTTCTCAACTTTTATTCTGCTTCTAAAGTAATTTCGGAACATTTCTGGAGACTACTGATTACTTTAGCAGCAAAATAAAAGGCGGATAAGCAAGCATTCACGAAAATCACGTTAATTAGGGGGCCGGCCGACACCTGTAATTAGCCGTTGTACCTTGTTTTTGAGCGTTGTTCCTGCGAATTTCCGGCTTTTTCACTTATTTTTACTTTTGTGATGGCCAAATCTACATTCTCATGAAGAGAGCTCAAAAGTCGTTTTTATCGCGAACCCTGCCTTTAACCACGGATGGGACTCCATAGGACCACCCGAAACGGATTGGGTGAGGTTCGTCGTCTGGTCCTCAGAGGTGAAATGTTCTATTAAGGATGATAGGGCTATGCTTTGATATTAAATGATTGAAGATTTATATATGACAATTCAATATTGAGTAGACTACATCTGAATAGGAAACTCAAGAGCGAAAAAGTGTCAAGGGAAGATAGTAGGAATGCGAAAGTTGAAACGTTTTGGGTTTCTTTTTGGTTTTGGTTTGGTTCAAATGGTTTCATGATATTATTTGTTAATGCGTTCATGCTACAATACCGCTCGTAGGATTTGGTCAAAAAGCGAGCGAGGTCGGGTTTTGCGTCTTTTTTGTATAACTCGCTTTAAGGTCAACCTTGAGCGAAACTAGGAGGATATTCATGATCCTGGCGTTGAGGGCTATCCAATGGTATAGCCATTGTCGGGAATTATTGATGTTGTTTCAGGTTATAAAGTTTTTCGAAGGAATTGGTTTCAAATGAAAGAATCATTTGTTGATTCAAGTAAAAATTACCTTTCAAAGTAAAATGCCTGTTCGAGGGAAATTTTTTGTTCCGATTTCCAAAGGTTCCTATTTTGTTTCGATTTCCGAAATTTCATTTTTGTTTCGATTTCGAATTCCGATTTCCGAAATTTTATTTTTGTTTCGATTTCCGAAATTTAAATTTTGTTTCGATTTCCGAAATTTAAATTTTGTTTCGATTTCTAATTTCCGAAATTCAGATTTTTTTCTTCCGCTCATCCCTGGGTGAGAGTAAAGGATTTCGTGCCCTTCTGGGGCGTTTTTCCCGGTTTCTTCGTCATTTCAGTTCTACACGGGGCCCAAGCAATCAATTTAGCGATTAATCTCAAAATCGAAGATTATCGTGAACACTGCCTTTAAGACCGAACTCAGGGTTAAAAAGGATTTTATGCAAAAGAAGTAAACCATTTATTTCCCTTCTATGAGCCAAAGCTTCGAGGGGAAAGATATTATGCCTGTCAGATAATGAAAGCATCTATTCCAGAGGTGTGCGGCAATTGCCGTTTGCCGGCCATTTTTGGGGTTTGCCGTTGCCGTTTGCCGAAATTTTCGTCTAAAACGGCAAATTTTCGGCAAAAATTCGTTGAAATAACAGGATTTGCCCTCACTGCAGTCTCTCTGTTGGTCAGCGATTCGGAGCCGCTACAAATAACTATTTTGACTAGTTCCAGCTTCTGGTTCCGGCTCATTCAATGTATAATTGTACCCTTTCAATCGGTAACTTATGAAAACATCTCCACTGGGTAATCAGAGGAGTTCGTTCAAGTTCTAAACTGTTTGGAAGCCTCCGGATGTCTTTTTTAATCACCGAAATCATAACCCTTTAAGAATGCCAAAATCGCAAAAAAACCTTTTTCAGAGGCATACCGATTACGGCAAGTTCTAAGATTACAAAACCAAGTCATATCAAAGCTGTAGCGCAAAAGCAGCCTTATTTAGACATATGAACCAGTGGAGAACTCATGTATATAGGCCCACTTATCGTCGGTTGGATGGCTGATGGTGATGGACAGGAAAATTATCAATTCTGCAAACACTTTGTCCGGCTTTTCAAAGGCAGCGTTCACGATGATCATCCTCGTTGACTTTCCTCAGTGAAATGATAGAAGAGAAGGATCCTAGGCTCCCAGTGTCGGAAGAAAGGTAGAAAACGAGCCAGGAGTGGCAAAATAACGGCTGCAAACAAGCGTTTTGATGCCCCAGACACGCCTGGTGCCCCAGATCCGCCCCCTCGAAATCAACAAATGAAGACTCAGATTACAGAAATGATCAAGTGAAGGAAGTGCTGATAAGTGAGCTGATCGCTTCATTGCACTGATAGGTACAGTTGACCGCAATGGTAAAAGGACATGGTGCGGTTGCGTATCGCACTAAAACTACGGTAGAATCTGGCATTTTGCCAGATTTCGTCATCGATCGGCGCCACAGCTGGTATTCTCGTGAGCAGAGAGACGACGGTTGGCGCCGATCGATGACGAAATCTGGCAGTGTCAAATTCTACCGTAGTTTTAGTGCGAGTCCGCAACCGCACCATGTCCTTTTAACATTGCGGTCAACTGTATCATCCTTCTAGCGGTCAAATCCTCCACGCTCAAAAATCAACGTGAACAAGGGAAGGCCTGCCTATTTTGGCTCAAAAACGCATCTTTCGTGCCCTTTTAGGCATGCCTTGCTATATAGGGCACCAGACCTTCCGTAAGCCGTGGAGATATCGGAAGTGAAATTTATCGTGAACACTGCCTTTAAAAGTTGATCAATATTCAGAGCGGTCATTGAAGGCAGTGGTCAATAATATCTTCGATTTCAAGATCATTAGATGAAATGAAAGGTTGACCTAATGACAGAGCTGGGCTTGCTGGGAAATGGTGTAAAGACGAAAAAATGAGAAATCTTTGAAGGCAACGATTAAAACCGCATTCAACTCTTCTCCAAAAATCCAAGGGTTCGAGGCCCATTGCAACAAAAGTGTGGGAAACCGGCTCAAAACGAGCAACCAACATCAATATACGGCCCGAAACTTGAACGTGGTGTACTCGCTCCAGCCACTTCCTCGGTAGCCACAGGAGAGGTGAGTGGGGCGGGTAAACCACATTCAAGTTTTGGGACCGTATAAAGCGATTTATTGCTTGTTCCTAGCCGACATTGTTGCTGTAGTTGGCATCGTGCCAGCTTGTAGGCCGAATACGCAGAAAGGGAAGAGCCCAAGAGCCGTCCAGCTGGCTAAGCGCACTGCACGCGGCGCTCCAGCGACGAAGTGAGCGCAGCGGACTTCCGCCGCTCGCGTCGCATGTACCAGTCAAACGCCCCTCATTCTGTGCACCCGATCAACATGTCCCTCGAAGCTCTTGATTTGAAAATTCGAAGGCTGCTTTTACCGTGAGCACTGCATTCAACTAGACTAGTCTCACTCCATTCCTGTAGCCTCACAAGGGTAACCATTCAATCGTAGTTTGAAGTGAGCGAAATTGAAATCCTTGAGCCTACTACTTGCTACTAACAGTAAAAATTGTGACTCCGGTTATAACCTAAACCGCGCGCTGCTGATCGCGGTGTGAACTGTCTTTCGCCATCAATCCCGACCAGGGCTGTGCGTAATTACGAATTACGGTTTACGATTTACGAATTACGGCCGTTTTTGGCGATTTTTTTACGATTTACGATTTACGAAATTTCGACCTAAAATCGTAACGAATCGTAACAAATCGTAACAAATCGTGAAAATGCGGCTGAGGAGAACAACTCAGGCGATTCTCGGCCTCGAGACGACTGACAGTTCGGCTCGTTCTCTCAATCTGCGAATCGACTTCGGTTGCTGTCCGAGCCACTGTTGCTGCTTTCCGGGCCACTGTTGCTGTTGTCCGAGCTCCTGTAGTTCGCCCGAACAGCAACAGCAGAAATTGAGAGCAAGAGCCAAACTGTCAAGCCTCCCCGATTCTGTTCGATGGGGCTCAGAGCCGAGAATCTTCAGAGAATATAAAGTTGCTGTCTACAGCATGGTTAAAATTAACTTTTTTGCATTTCCAGCATTTGATTGTTCTTTCCGATTTCAACATGCTGTGAAAGTTTTCTCTGGCATTTTCAGGTGGGCGCAGTTAACAGCAGAGAGGTCGGGTATGTCAAAATATAGTTGTTGATCATGAGATTCCCTAACGATCGACTGCTCCGCTTTTTACACCGACCTCCTCTAATTTGTTATTGGGTTCCAACCCTTCTTTGTTCCATAAACGAGCCAAGTCGGTGGAGCGGTGGAAAATATCTTCTTTGTTTTTTTACCCATCTCAAAAACGGTCCCATTCTCATTCCAATGATGTCTCTGGAATCGTACAAGACCTTCTGGGAACGGATTTATGGTCCCTCAAAAATTGAGCTAGGGAAGCATTGTGGACGAGTTGTCCGGGGCTTGTAACTTCCGCCTTTTGCAGCCAGTCTATGCGAGCTGACCTGAGTAAAGAGATAAGTTAAGAATGAAGGACAGAACGCGGCTTTTGATCGGAAACCATCGCTCATCTCACGTTCTCGATTGTTCCATTGTTCACGTCGCGGGGCGGAAAGGGGCCGGACATGCCCAGAGCGGCGGGGTTTGCTCACTTTTCTCAGCCGTTTTGCGGCTCCTGGGTAGCTTTTCGTCCTGTTTCTTCGACGCTGTTCTGCTTCTGAGAGCCATGAGAAGCGTTTGCCTAGGAAAATTCGAGGATATGAAGTTTATCGTGAACAGTGCCTTTAAAGGCAGCATACACGCTCGTAAACGTGGTTGGGATAACAATGTGAATCGAGCCGTATGGCTACAACATAATCCCTACGCATTTCGAAGTGTCAAAAATTACCCAAAAACGCCGCTACATGAGCTAGAAGTTGGCTCCGCCCTGTATTTTCACGCCCCTGAATTTGCCATTTTCCTCCAACGCAGGGTTGCTGGGCCATCTTCGCCGTCAGAGACGTGTGGTTCACTTGTCAGGCAATCCACCAACAGTACTGACGGTGAATATGACCCAGCAACCTTGCGTTTGTAGAAAAGGCCAAATACAGGGCTGGAAAATCCTCAACTCTAACTAATGGAGCGGCATTGTGGATCGTTTTTGACACTTCAAATGCGTAGGCGTTGTAATCTAGGCCATACCATTCTATTTCCGTAGTTATCTCAATCACGTTTACGAGCGTGTATGCTGCCTTTAAACACGTGTGTATCCTTCCCTAGACAGATATGGCCTTCAACTCTCGAACACCGCATTTTTTCCTAACACACTGTTTCCCTCCTTGGCTTTCACCGAACTGTGTTTGATATAGCGATGATTCTTTATATTTCCAAATTCAAGAGTAGGGCAAAACGTGGCACAGGTTCGGTACTTGGTCAAGCTTAAAATTTTACTGTTCTGTAAAGTTGTTTCTATCCCACGTACGTTCACTGAAATTTTTTTCAAGTACTGCTCAGAACCGTGTTATTTTCAAACCAAAACTCATGCCTTGCCTTTGATGTGAAAACACCTCATCACTAAAGTGTTTTTGTATTTTGTATTTGTTTATTGCAGGTCACGCCTGCATAGTTAAGGTTACATAGAAAAACAAGAAAACATCGAATATAAAAAGGACAGGAAACAGATATAGTACCAATATGAATTGAAACAGGCTCAGTCATCCTCAGTCATCAAGTACTGATCCAAGCTACGTTTGAAAGCGGAAAAAGCGGAAAGAGTTGTAGGAAGGTCGCCCCTCTTGAGTAACTTTTCAAACTCACTTCCTGCTCTATTAACAAAGAAGTGGTGCCTCAAACTTTTCCTGGCTCTGTTGCGGGCAAGTTTGAAGCTGCTGCCTCTTGTGGTAGACGCCCTGAGCTGGAGGAAATCATTTGGCTTGAGTCCAACATACCCATACAAGATCTTATAAACCATCAGAAGATCGAACCTTTTCCTTCTGCAAGCCAGCGATTCAAGTTGTAGTTCCTTATTCCTAGCAATGCTGCAGGGCATTTCATCATAGCTGAGACCCCTGACCCTGATCATCACCTTGCGTGTGAAGCTGTTTTGGAGTTTTTCCAACACACCCCTGGTCGAGACCTAGTGAGGGTTGGAAATTACAATCCCATACTCAAGTTGTGGTCTAACATACGTTTTATAAGCATTAAGAAGCACCCTTTCGTTGTTGCTGGACAGGGCTCTGAACATGCTATACATAACTTTACTAGCTCTAGACACAGCCTTAGCACAATGAACATCAAAGGTGAGATCGCTGCGTACTAGGAAACACAAATCCAATATCTCGTCGACAACCTCGAGCTGCTGGCCATCAATGGTATAAACAGCAGCTGAACTATCGCTTCCAATGTGCAAGACTTTAGTTTTTTTCCTTTGAGAGCAACATACTCCACTCTCTAGACCAGCTTACAACCTTATGCAAAGCCATTTGCCAGTACCGCTTGTCGCTTGCCGTCTGGATAGGAGAGAAAATTTTAAAATCATCCGCAAAAGCACAGCATTTAAGCTTACCAAACGTAACTATTCGTGGCAACTCATAAGTAAATATATTGAATAAAATTGGAGAGAGAACTCCTCCCAGGGGTTCTCCACTGCAAACGGGTTTGGGATCAGAAAAAGTTGAGTTGACTCGAACAACAAACGACCTATTGCTTAAAGGGTCTTATTCATACTATAATTCTAGGATGAATGCCAACTAGGGGGAGTTTGGAATGAGAGACCCTGTCGAAAGCCTTGCAAAAGTTAACATAGATGACATCAACCCCTCTTCCTTCATCCACGAGTGAGGTCCATTCGTTAAGTGAATGCAACATGGCCGTAACCGTCGACTTTTCTTTTGAAAACCATGCTGGGAATCCAGAAATTATTAGTGGTCCTCCAAATGCTTGCATATTCTCACCTTAGGGATCTTCTCGAACAACCTACTGAAAATAGAGGTAATGCTTACTGGCCTAAAGTTTTCAGGGTTAGCATGAGGGCTTTGGAGTAGGAGTTACAAAGGCTACACGCCACCTTTCCGGAACCTCTGCTCGCATGAACGAAAGATTAAATATATTTGTAAGCGGTCCAACTATGAGGTGGGCTACATGTGTAATGAATTTTAAAGGCAAATGGTCTGGTGTGTCGGAAAATGAATTAGGCCAGCTAGAAAGGAACTTGTGAACATCCTCTGGATAAAACCTAACAGAATCATCCATAGTATTGAATTTCTGGGCAGTATTCATAACGCCACTAGGCCCATCCTCCTCGCAAAAAGACTTTTTAAAAACAGATGCAAAGATTTCCGACCTCTCTTTATCGTCTGTTATTATGGACCCATCAAACTCAATAGACCCTAACCAGGGTTTGTCCTCAATCAGCATTCAACAGCCTATAGAACGCATTTTTTCACCTGATTCAATGATCCTCTTTTCAATATTTCTGTTGAATTTTTTCAATTGCTTGTCAAATCTGAAACATATAGCCCTATCCACCTCCCAATCGTTTGCTGCATTGGTAACTCTAGCCCGACTCCATGCCTGAGATTTTTTGAACGCCAAGTGCCGTAAATGTTCGGGAGGTGTTTCCACATCAAAGGTAGGGCTTGAGGTTTTGTTTGAAGATAACTCGGCACTTTAGTGATGAGGTGTTTCCATATCGAATGAGGTTTAAGCCATGTGTGTGATTATTCATTATCTGTTACGAATTACGATTTACGAATTACGAGGAATTTGAAAAATTACGATTTGCGATTCACGAAGTAACAAAATTCAGTTACGCACAGCCCTGATCCCGACCAATCATCGCGTATTCACCCTTCTATTTGCACCTGATTGTGGTATCAGTATCGTCCTCAGTCTTTGGGTCGGAGCACACTCCCATCGCACCAAGCTTGCTCACGGTTTGCTGATCTTCCCCGGATCAACTAGGCTGGGACGCGCTGGCCGCAGGCTCTTTCAGAAAATCCTTTGCGGGCCTGTCACACTTCGCACTGCTCAAGAAGACGCCCATCTTTTGAATCTCTAGCATTGATTTGTGCAATTAACAGAATTATTGCTGGCGATGGAGAAGCTTACAGCCTTTTTGATCTTGGTAGTGACTCCTGATCACCTGAGGCTTTCAAGTAGCTTCTGATATATAGGATTTTTCTTCCTGTAAAGGCTCTTGAAACGTCAGGCTCATAGTAACTGGCAGACATTGCATGGAATACGACATGACTCACAAGGAAGGCTTCCCTACATCAGCTAAATGCCTCAGGCAGTCCCTAAAAAGGGTCAAATTTGAACAAGGCCAGAACGGCTCGACCGAAGTGAGAAGAGCTGATTTAACGATTGAATTACCTTTGTGTATGTTCAGAATAGATCAGAATTTGGGCAACAATGCATAATTTCTGATCTAAACAGAATCAATGCGCCAAAATTTTCTACATCTGTTCTGAACACATCTAAAGGTAATTCAATCGTTAAATCGTCTCTACTCGCTTGGGCCGAACCGTTCTGGCCTTGATCAGATTTTCACCTTTTAGGGACTGCCTGAAGCATTTAGCAGATTCCGAGCATAGAATACTGGAACACGGTCCTCCTCCTAGAACATATTAAAATGGCATCCCAAAACTCCATCTGAAGTTGGCAAACCCTTCCTTGTGCGCAAATGTTGGTGTATTATAGCACAAAACAGATTTTGCCGTTTGCCGGTCATTTTTGGGGTTTGCCGAAATTTGAAATTCCTTTGCCGCACACCCCTGATCTATTCATACGTGATGAAATCATGCATTCTTATCATCAATTTTCTCGTGAAACAGTTCTGCACTTTTTCGATGTTTATATTCTCTAGTTTGAAGGGATTGAAATCTGGCGTTTCGTATACGAGTATTGGCCTTACATAGGTCGTATAGGCTTCGATAAGAACAGAAGAATTATTTGTTGTCAAGCTTAGAAATGTTTTGTTCACAGCAAAAAGGGCCTTCTTTGTAGTTTTCGTTCACAAATGAAGACTCGTTCCCCTCTCTAGTACTCTAGGTTCCAGTTATGAGACCACGCGTTTATGACGTCGGTAGATTGCTGCAGCAAACTGATTGAAATAAATATAATTGAGGTAAATTAAACACATTTTAAGAAGAGCACAGGTGTTCTCAAATATACCTTAACATTTTCAGATTTTTTTTCGGATATTCGACTTTTCCAATAGATCGGAAATCGGCAGTTTTCGATTATTCGATTTTCCGAATAATTGGGAAACTGGCCTTTTTCGAATATTCAATTCTACGAATAAATAGTCGGCTTTTTCACGCGACTGTCGAATAAATAGTCCAATTTTTTCATTCGACTTCTCGTGTCAGGCAAAAAATCAGCCTTTGTCCTTTTCTCTGCTTTTCTAAATGCTTTGTAAATGATTATAGGTGGCTTCTCCTTCTTTCTTTTGGGATTAAATGAAATGAATAGGAAAGCAAGCAAAGTATTCACGAGACGATTAACTATATCAAAAAACATACGAATCGGTAAGTATGTGACAAATGATGCAAACAACTGCTTCTCATCGTCTCATCCTTGATCATTCCGCTCTACCTTTATTTCGAAACGGATCTACGATATGCGCCAGTACGCAATCCGCAGCTTCGCGCCTTCTTGGCCTACCGCGTTCCGTATTACCGCACAGAGTGCTGCGGACGGCGGAAATATCAAGTTCACTGAGGTAAAAGCAGCTAATAAAAATTTTTTAAAATTTTCCTCGTTCCGCACCCCGGAAACCGCATTTCCGCGAATTTTTGGGCGGTTCGCACGCGTTTTCCGAAAATCTAGAAAAATTTTTGTGACGGAGCCCTAAATCCGATTTCCGAATTCTTAAACTTTGTTCCGCTCATCCCTGGTACGCATCCTCAGCGCGCTATTTGCTCGTGGATCAATGGAATGTACTAGTGTGTTCATTCGAAAAGAGTTGGCTATCGGATTCATTCGACTGTTTCTGCAGATTTTCGAATTTTCGGTTCTCCGAATAATTCGGAGAATGGCTTTTTTCGAACATTCGATTTTCCAAATAATTCGTTTTCTGGCCTTATTCGAATAATCGGTTTTCCGAATCATTCGGGACTTCGCTTTTTTTGAATATTCGACTTTTCGAATGATTCGGAGTCGACTTTTTCAAAGGAATGATTTTCAAGTCATTCAATTAGGGCAAAGAATACTCTCAACCTTGGAAAACACTATGATGGGAACTTTTACAACAAAATGAAAAAAAACAGCATGAAACAATCCTAGGCGGCTCGCAACAATCTCGAGAACATCCTAAACTGCAGTGTCAGAAATCAAAACTGTTCCTGTTATTCCGCAACATTCATAAAACTGTGATAACAAAGAACTGCACAGCTACTCTACGAGGTATTGTGTGAACTCAAACCGTCGCAGACAAAACTAACAAGCGTAAATGATAATGACTGCTCATCATGATCAATTACTTTTTATACTATCTAGCCTATATACACAGGTCAAAATTTTCACACTTATCAATACTGCTTCACCATACTTGGTTTGGGGTGGTAGAAAAGCGCTGAGTGCATGACAACCTCGGATAGATTTCCGATCAAAGAGGGGCGGTACTGACCAACGGTATCAGTTGCTTTCCCTTCCAGAACCAATAAACCATGAAGACGCTGTTGCACCTGAAGACCGCTTGATTGAATACACGTGCCTTAGAAATTTCATCATTTCAGGGTGTTCAGAATTCGCTTGAAAAAACTTGATGATCAAGCCGAGTATAGCATGATCTCGTGATATTCAAGCATTAAACCCCGAACGTCCTGTTGTAAAACTTGCAGAGCCCCGATCACACCGAAAAACAATTGTATGTACATAACTGTTTCCATCGAAGGAATTCGTCCACTCTCATTCTGAAAAAGTACGATTCCACCAAATAAGTGCATATGCGATATGGAATACGCGCAACACCGTGATGTCGGAGCATCGCAATTCCAACCACTTAAAGGCAGTGGTCGCGATCAAATATGCTTGTCGTCTTTTTCTCTCAAATCCTTTCCTGGGTCTCGAGTAGTAGGACCTATAAGAAAAAATCGCGAAAAAACCACTGTTTTGGGCCGAATTTGAAACCTGAACTTTCTTGTCTTTTGATGGTGGACGAGCCCTCTCCACATCATCGGCATCGATGACCTCTTATATCAAAAACATCAGCTGGCTTGAAATTGAATTTCAATCAATGAACCTTCGGATTTATGTACACATCTAGTCAAAAACATTGACTGAAGTGATGCTTTCATTATTCAACTGTTTTTATTCGTTAAATTTGCATTTATTTCGTCCTCTGAATGTCGATGATTTTTGACTGCTCGGCATGAGACTGCCATCTGTGTCGTCATCGCTGTGCACGTGTGCACGAACTAGCTAGTTTGGGCCCTAGAAACTCTATTTGTAGACCGTTTTTCACCGCGCTACCTTCATAGTTTTTCAGCTGTTTTTGATCTAAGCTGATTTTTGTAGTTTTTTCGATAACGTTTTTCATCGTGACCACTGCCTTTAAGGTCATTTTTTGGCGAACTTTTTCATCACCCGCACTCAGGGGCCCAACTGTCTCTTTTGCACAAAAAAAAGCGGCCAAACCTCTCAGAAACTCTGCACACTTATCGCACATCTATTCTGCCACCGCTGCGTGGAGACCGAGAGCAAGCACCCTCTTTGCCAATTCAGAATCACGAGATTGCTGCCAGGGACTTCATAATTCGTCGAATTTGAGTCAAATTGGAACGTTTTCCTCGCACCACAACATCAATGCCCAATTATGTTTTCTTGAAACAAGCCAACCAAGAATACAAAATGAAAGGCAATCCAGCATTTCATTGCCTAGCTCTCATTATATCCATTTTCTTCTCATGTGGACGTCTTTGGAATGAACGCACCAATAACCATGTCTAGCCAAGCACAAAGCATGTTACGGCGTCATCTTCTCAAATAACCCTACTATGGAGCAGGGCTGTGGGTAATTATGAAGTACGTGGATTTTTGGCATTTTCTTACGATTTACGAAAATTCGGCCCGACATCGTAACGAATTGTGGAAATGCGGTTGAGAGAACAGTGCAAATTTTCTCCAATACTAACAGATTTTCACTCCTAACCTATTCCTGATATTTGATTATTCTTTCCAACTTCAATTTTCGGAGAAGCCTTTGCCTGGTATTTCCAGCCGAGCAGCCTCCAGCAGCGAGGTCGGTCATGAGAAATATACTAGTTAATGACGAGATTGAGGTATGACCGACCGCTCCGCTTCTCATACTGATGGTCTCCAACTTATTATTGAGTTCAACTTTCCTTGTTACATAAGCGAGTAAGGTCAGCGTAGCCGAGCTCCCACAATTATGTATATCTATGGAATGTTCTTACCCTATGATGGAAACGAGAGACGCAGACATTTGGTGGAGCAGCCATCTATATCGCAAAATTCCGGTTCGCAGTTGCAGACAACCGCTGCTGAAACACGTAGTGCAGACAGAATCATGGTAGGAAAAAAGGACCTGGCACCATTAATCTTCGTCCCAGCACCATTATATTCAGGCTGCGGACTGCAACAGGGTTAGTCTGTAACTGCGGACAGGAATTCCCCTACGATACGGGCATACACTATGGAGCTCGACTCTACCGACCTGGCTGACTTATGAAGCAAACAAAGGTCGAAACCCATTACACATTTCGTTCCAGACTTCTGCAAAGATTTCGAGAACAACCCTCAACACGCATCTATTTTCAGCGGCCAAAAAGTTACAAGCTATATCTGCGAAGTCGTAAATTGAAATCTGCTGAAAGATCAGGGAATCAATTTTTTAAACGTGAAGGAGTCTTCGAAACAACCTTATATAGATGCCTACCCCGAAGGCAATTAGGCTACAAGAGAAAAAATTAATTTTAAAATCCAGCTCACAAAGTTTCAGCAAAAGTTATGGCTGCACCAGCTTAAAAAACTCCATGACTCCGGCGAATCCTTCTAGAAAGAAAACCCTCATAAAGTGCCCACCTCTCAATGAGGTTTTAAATGTTTTTTAAGCCAATAATTCAAAAAAAATCAAAATGCAAAAGAAATGAAGATTAAAGAGAACATTAAATTTCGGAATCCACAGGTTTTGAGGGAGCCTTCACCTTTTTACATTTCAACCCCAAACATCCTTCACGTCTCTGACCGCTGTCATGTGTTGCCCTCTTTGGCTCCCATTGGACTGTCCGCCCCTCGATATTAACAAATGAAGACTCAGATTATAGGAATGATCAAGTGAAGGAAGTGCTGATAAGTGAGCTGTTTGCTTCATTGCACTGATAGGTATCATACTTCTAGCGGTCAATTCCTCCGCTCAAAAATCAACGTAAACAAGAGGGCCTATTTTTGCTTAAAACGCGTCTTTCGTGTCCTTTTTCAGCATGCCTTGCTATATAGGGCGCCAGACCTTCCTGAAACCGTGGAGATATTGGAAGTGAAATTTATCGTGAACTCTGATTTTAATTTCGATTATCACCAGCACCGAAGCGGTGAACCGTGTAGAAATATATCTGCTTACAATGACATTCAAACAAAAAAAACGACCGCTAGACGCTGGTAGTTATCGAAATCGAGAGCTCACAATTGGCTCGGAGCTTATGTAGGAGCCTACTACTCATTATCAGTTACGAATTACGAGCAATTCGAAAAGCTACGATTAACGAAATCCGAAAATTAAGTTACGCACAGCCCTGCTAGTTGGTGACTACAACACAAATCAGTTTTGGAAAACGCTCTCCTGAAGGCAGTGAACACGATGATTTTCGTTCCTGCGTTTCCACTTGAAACAATGCGTTGGCCACCAAGTGCTACCGAAATCACGAAGACACGGAGGAAAACGCACTACATAAAGCACCTTTTTTACAACGAAATAATTTTCAGGTCCGGACTAGTTGCTCGGTAGGATGAACGAGTTCTCAATGGTTGCGACGAGTGAATAATGGGGTCAATCGAAAGCACAGAATTCGTGGCGGACGTTGACAAGCCACATTTGCAAATCACACGGTTTTCGCCCCCATATCCAACGACTGGCAACCCTTCAGCAATAAAATTTCGGACCAACAAGGGTCCAGACTTTGAGGTAATCGGTCTGTGAAAGAATTTGCAACCAACTTTTTCTACCAGCTGCTCAAGCTTCAGGAATAATAATACATAAAGGTATGTGTGAGATGTTAGTAGAGCCAAATCCAAGACGTTAGTAGATTTATTCGGTTGACGTTTCGGCTATATCGCCTTCGTCGGAACCTTGAGATACTGGGTTAAAACTACTAATATATTATATGTGTATATTGTAATATATTATATGTTATTATATGTTACTAATATATGTTAAATACTAAAACTAATATAATGTTATACTGGGTTTTAACCCAGTATCTCAAGGTTCCGACGAAGGCGATATAGCCGAAACGTCAGCCGAATAAATCTACTAACGTCTTGGATTTGGCTCTACTAACATCTCACACATACTAACGACCAACCATGCCAAGATTCACAGAAAGTCGTACATGGAACATAAAAAGGTATGTTAGGCGTAATGAAAGAAGCCAGGCCCGGACACCACATTGCGGGAAGGGCGCTAGGCTTGGACGCTTTCCATTATTGCTATATCACCTTTAGTCATTCTCGCTTACATCCGCCCGAGTAAAAGGCGAATCAGTACTTTTCAGATTCTTTTAGTAGACAAGAAATCACGTCATCATTCAAGTAAGAAGTCAATATAATGATTACAACCTTCAATTCATATTCCATTTCATCACACAGGCGTAAAATACAAGGTATAACAAAAAATACACGGGCATAAAACGCGCTATTCCTAGCATTCTTCAAATTTCATCCACCCGTAAGCTTCACCTTGCGCCAGCATTTGGACGAGCGTCGGGCTGTTTCGTTTTTGTTTCAATTTTGCATATTTCAGTATATTCCGGCTGGCTTTAAAAAAACAGCCCGTCGTAATGCCGGTTTTTCTGGGTGATGATTTTCGATATGGCTGGCGGTGGGCTATTTTTCTTTCAGGAGGTCTTCTCTTTGTGATTTTTGTATACTCCAGCTGAAAAATTTGTAAACCCAACCCTTCGTGATGACGAAAATTTTACAGGCGGACTGTTTTCTCATACAGTTCTATTCGATTTTTATTGACGCTAGATGGATTTTTCGTAAAAAGCAGCCCGTGGTAATGCCCAATTGTTTCTGGGAGATAGTTACAATTTCCTTTTTTTGTAAGCGAACTGACCACCGAGAGGGGTCGTAAGTATTTCATGGCTCTTGCCAATGGGCTGATGGAGCTTGCTTACAGGGTATAGCACCTTTTGCGACCACCTCAGGAAGGTTCGTGAGAGGTCGTCAGATATGAAAAGAGGGAGGGAAGCGCGTTGCGCCGATGAGGACTTGGTGAGCAAGGCGATCCCATGAAACAGGTTGAAGAGAAGGGATTGCGAAAACAAACTTAGTCGGGTATGGCCGGCCAGAGAGCGAATTGCTTCTTTTGAAAGCAAAAGTAAGGTTGGTACAAATTGGGACTAGACGAGGTAAACGCTGAGATTTTCTAGGAGAATAATTCTACCATACATTATTTTACTGGACCCAGTCTCGCCCCTTTTCCCGTGCCGACTGCGAGTGAATGAAAGACCCACTCGCAAGTGAGCTCAGGAGTTCCTTTGAATATGCAGTTTTTCGCGTCCGAGATCAGGTTGTCCAGCAAAAAAAAAGCCTGTCTAGGTCCATTTGTAGTGACTGCTGAAGGCAATATTCCGAAACGATTTTGTGACCGAGGCTATAACTGATGGCTAATGGACTTTAGGATCATTGACAATGAAAGCTTCACTTTGAGCACATATATGTTGTGCACATTTCTCTGGCCTGGTATAAAAGTGTTCCACAAAAAACTCCTAAATTGCGGGAAAGCGGGAAACGGCGCGGGAGAGAACTGGGTGAGAAAAATCAAGATAGTTCTTCTCAATACCATTTTAAGGTGGTTTTCATGCCATGGTAGGCCTTTTGATACGTTCCAGGGTGAAAACCTTCGAACTGTGCTCCACACATATGCGAAACCCTTCCACTTCAAACGCACAAACTGGCCTGCAGAGTTGAAGTCGCAACGTTGCTCACCATCGAAAATCGGAATGCGAGTGTTACGAAGGGGTTGGGGCAGGGTTTGAAGCGTCGGCGCTTTTGATGAAAGCAGTGCGAGGGCTGCTAAGGGGTCGGGGTAGCAGTGAAAAATCGTTCCCTCGACAACCCTAGCTAGGAGTGTAGGGCAGCCGAGATTCCGCTGACACACGCATTGATTGATGATCTCCAGCCCTCGCACTGCGACCATCAAACGAGCCAACGCTCCAAACCCTGCCCCAACCTCTTCGTAACACTCGCGTACGTGCATGCCGCCCCTGCTCACTCCTGCCCACGATCAGCTGAATTCAACGAGCGTTGCAATGCGAGTGCGGACAAGACCACCAGCGATCCATCAGCCTCAGGTGACTGAAAATAATGCCACCGCTATACGTACTCATCAAGACCTATAAACTGCCTCCAGGAAACGCAGATACACACCGCTAATCAGCAACGTGGGTGACCACAGCGCAGCGATGCGAGTGTGCATCTGGCCCTTTTCCGAGATGAGACCCGGATATGCAAACTTGAAGCGGTACTACTCCCAGTATAGGATTAATGGCCGCCTTTTCCAGATGACAACATATGAACTGGAGTGTGCTTTTCGTGAAACAGACACAACAGTCTTCCTGTTCCTACCGTGAGTCGTGTCATCTTTGTAAATCGTCTTTGCTAGGAGCATAGGCGAATGGCTTCGAAAGTCCCATTTTGGATCGTTTCCCAATGTTGTATTGCCGCTATATAGATGACTGTTCTGTCGTGTGCTCTACCCAAGATGAGATGGACCAATGTTTTGAGCCAGCAATCAGAGCATATTACATTTACTCTAGAAACCCCGAAGGACAATTTTCTAGCCTTCCTGAATGTACACGTTCACAATTTTCGAGGAGTATGCCGAACAAAAATGGTATAGGAAGCCGACGAGCAAAGAATATCATCGTTAATTGCAGTTTGGACCCCCAGGAAAAAATTTAAAAAGGCGATTGCAGGGAATATGTTTAGGACAGCAGGCTCAGCGTCATCAGATAATGGGGAAAAGCAGCTTCTGTTGAAATGGCGGAACCCATAGCGATTGCATACGGGTTCGCCCCGGCGACATGGAGGAGGGGACGACGCTATGCATAGAGATCGACGCGAAGAGAGTACAAAAATATCTTTCTGCCTGCCCTCAATCTCCGATAAATTAAGCACTTAAATCCGTGCATGCATTCGAAACAGGGTTCGGCGTGAGGTGTGATGTATCACAGAGGGGGGTCGGACCCACCGACATCCGGTGGGATGGGGATCGGACCTTCGGTCAACCAAGAACCAATATGGGCTTCTATCAGGCCGGAGGGGGGGGGGTTGAGAACCATACCGTTAGTATAAAAAATGACGGCAGAATGAGATCACAATAAGAGGTCAAATTAAAACTGGAGATTCTCAGACAGTCGGGGCTTAGTACGTCGGCACAATACCGTTAGTACGCCGGCACAAAGGGATCGGCAGCACCTGTGCTGTAGCTGCTGAGTAACAGCAGGATATGCTGGCAGCGACCAGGAGCTCCTGTTGCTTGTAGCTGGCGTACTAACGCTTTGTTTATCGTGGCACGCGTGCTATTGCCAGCCACTCTCTCTCCCTAGTGTCTGCTGACACTCTTCCATTGATTTGTCTAATACGAATGAACATTGCAGCATCCTCTTAAACGACGGCGGCGGGTATATGAGGCGGCCAGTCTCGTTGAGGGGGCAGTTGGCCGTTTGAGGCCAGTCCGAGGAAGTGACCTTGTGTCACTGTTCGGAAGATTAATTTTGGAACGCTGAGGGATCATCCCTATCGCCCATCGCGAGGAAGCCTCCTGGTTGCGGACCGCGGCGAGATGTTCTCCTTGCTGCTGGCCGTGACAAAATTATATCCACACCGGTAAGGAGGGTGGCAGTCAAATTCTGTCGATAATGAGCGTTAGTACGCCAGCATACGTTGGCAGTATATGCTGCCGCAACCGGCAGCTCCTGCACAATGAGCGTTAGTATGCCAGGTTTGCCCTGGCGTACTAACGGTATTATGCCGACGTACTAAGCCCCGACTGTCTGAGTACTGAGAGAGCAAAATGAGACAGAAGATCAAAAAGAAACTGAACAGTGAGAAACAACTGCGAAAAAACAAATGAGGCAAGATATGAAATGGGGATGTAAAAATGAGGCAGGAACACATAAGAAGAGCTTAGAATTCACTGGTGATAAAGCATGCAAGACAATAGACGACGGTAGCACGGCCATCGTTAATGACTCTGACATGGAGGAGGAGTCTTGGAAAGGTAAAATGTGTCGCCAAAGCGCTCCTGGATAGGTCAGCAGCAGTGGTGTTGAGTATTCGATGTCATCGAGGTCATTACAAGCGGACTGTCCTGTCAACGAAATGACACAGATGTTCTGGAATTTTGTAATCTAAGATGCATTTTTAGGCGATTTAGGATTCACAGGTTCGATCCCGCCAAAGGTAAAGATTTCGCAAAGCTGTAAAACGATGGACAGCTGACTGTCACAAAAGAGCGTTGTTCACTGTGATATCTCTTACAATTTCCTTAAAGAAATCGCCTTTCGATTTTTATGCCCTCAGGGTACATAGGTGCGGTTGCGGGCGCGGAACCCACATTTTGAATACGAATGTCCGCATGTGAAAACGCTCCCAAAGTTTCATGGATGCTGCTTGTATCCGAACAGCGCTACGTAGGGTGGGCGGAGCCTGTTTTCATGCCCTGAGGGCACATAGGTGCTATTTCAGGCTTCAAAACCCCATTTAGTATTTGGCTATCCGGATGTGAAAACGCTCCCAAAGTTTCATGGATGCAGCTTCAATCCGAACAGCGCTACATAGGGTGGGGCCCATGAAAAAATGTTGGTCCGGAATTGTGAAATATTTACAAGTATTCATCGAATTTTTAATTAGGAAGTTTCAGCGTTGCTACAACGCGCGGAAAATAGTCACGGACCCAATTAATCAATTTCATTCGTTTACACGGTTAAAAACGGTCTCTGAAGACCCATTTTTAGGTGTGATACAATCGATTGTCACACCTAATTTGTATGGATTTAGGTGTGATACAATCGATTGTATCACACCTAAAAATAGTCTTCAAAGACCCCTTTCAACCGATTAAAAGAATGAAATTGATTACTTGGGTCCGTGACTAGGTTTTCCGCAAGTTGTAGCAACGCGAAACTCCCTAATTCAAATTTCGTTAAATACCTGTAAATATTTTACAGCTATCGATTTTTCATGGACCCCACCCCATGTAGCGCTGTTCGGCTTGACGCCGCGTCCATGAAACTTTTGAATGCATTTTCACATCCGGATAGTCAATAGCTAGATGTGGTTTTCATGCCTGAAACTGCACCTATGTACCCTCAGGGCCTGAAAACAGCCTCCCTATGTAACGCTGTTCGGCTTAGAGCTTCGTCTATGAGGTTTGGTGTAGTTTTCACATCTGAACAACCCGTTACTCAATGTGGTTTTCATTCCCGAAACCGCACCTATGTGCCCTCAGGGCATTAACGAATGTTCAGCCATTGAACAAACTTTTGGTGTCATTGTCGTAGGAGAGTTGTTTTTGTCTGCTTTCGTGGAAAACATTTATTTATTGCATTATTAGGTCTTGATGTAGTCTTGAATTAAAAATTCGTTCACTATAAAATAAAAAATTACGAAATGAGGACCTCTTCCCCCCCCCCGGTCGTGTCGTCGCTATCACTTTTCCCCAGGGGGAGCTGAGCAAATCGCTTGACTTGGGGGGGGGGGTCGGACCAATGTTGGGTTGTATCACACCTCGCACCGTAGCCTGATTTATAGCATAAATCGAAGGGTTGGCGCTGGTAGTATGTGGAACTAACGAAAAAACCAACGAAAACAACGAAAATAGAGAAATAAGGGTAGTTTTTGTTATCGGATGAAAGTGGACGAACTTTACCGAGCGCATTTGAAACAGCGAATATTAGCGGCAAAACGGTTGAGGTAGCTGAGCCAGTAGACTCTTACAGCTTGTACTAGAACGCTCACCTCGTTGGGAGCATCAAAATCGACCGTAGCGACCGTATTCGAACGATCAATATGGACGAGTTTGCATTTGGGGGTGGGATTGACGAAATTTTTTGACATGCATTGCTCAAGTTTAGTAAATTACACTCGTTTTTGACGCTTCCTAACGGCGCGAGCCTTCTACTAGGGCCATACGACCCCAGTAACGTATTTATTTTAACAACATTTTCGAGCGTGTCTGCGGTCTCTAAAGAACAGCTGACGCGTGACCGTCTCTACGACCGTCTTTGTTCAACTACTTCATTTGTGGTCTGCCCTGAAAAGGGGTTTTGCAAGACCCCTTGCCCTTGGGTTATGTACCTCATTTACATGTCCTACTGTGCAAGGATGAGTACATTGGTGAGACAGACACACCACTCCGTCATAGAATAAAAGAGCACCTGGGCGGTCTTAATGTACCCAAAACTTGCATCCCTCTGGAGGACCACCGCGTCTGCGAATATGGCGATGTGTTATTTGACATTGTTGTAACTATCTTGGCGCGTGAGGCCGACATTTCTGCTCGCAAAACTTTTGAGGAGTTTTGGATCGCTGCTAGGAATCCAAAAATCAACCGCAGGGAGAAGAGTTACCGCCTAACATTGAACTCTGCGGGCCTTATCACCTTAATCGCTACCACATATAGGGGGGGCAGGATTTACGCTGTTATCACAACAATGATTACGAGCGAAGATGCTGCCTTTGAAAAAGAACGGGGATACGACACAAAAAAAGTTGTGCACGACATATTGGGTGTCCCAGCGTGATTACGGTTCTTACCCTAAATGATTTTTTAGTGGAAAATACCATCTTCTTTGCAAACTCTCGCGAGACCGAAAACCTGAATTATAGGTCCAAGACGAAACCGATAACGAGCAAATACACCACTTGTTGAAATTTGATTGATAGCGTAAGCACGAGATATAAAGTCCACATGCCTCTAAGACGCAAAGAGTGTCGTTGCTAACGCAAAAAAAATGGATGGCAGAATCGGTCCATCTTAGGAAAACTCGTCACTGTGGAGGTTCACAGTACATCAGAACATTCGACCTTATTAGTTACAGCGGCTGAAAAGAAAAGACCCATTAGTGATTGTGGCCATTCCAGGTGCAATGTGAATCTCTAGAACGATTTTCAAACGTGGGATCCGAAACTGACTAGGTTCAAACACAACGAAGTACATGCATTTTTTCCAAAGGAGTTTTTGGTGAATTGAGGGCTCGCGCTGGCACACCGGCAATCACCTCCTATCCCGTGTTGATTCGATTGATGACGTTTGACCTGGTGGTTAATCACTCGACACGACTCTGGCAGCTCATTTACCACAGTTTGTGACAGCCGTGATGGATCTGAGGTATACGAGAGCATTAGTTTTGAGCTAGGTTCGAGACTTGGTGCTTCAGGAACGAAGCTATGAGCTTGAAACTTGCTACATCTCTCTCGAAGAGGGCGTGAATGAGCGAGGACGGGCGTGAGCGAGCGACGGTAAGCGCGCTTGAGCGCCTAGCAAATCGTGTGCACTCGATGACCATCGATTTTGAGTCATCGCCCGCTCTCGCAAGTGAAGGACGCTGCCTGAACGCGATGAATGTACAGGGTGCGCTTTAAATATGGTGACAAGGTTTCAAATCTCATCCCGTCGACATATGTACGTCGCTATCCACCCTGTATAGCCTGTTCTTTTCAACAAACCTCTCTCTCCAAATGCACAAAGTTTCGGAGCGCAAAAACGGTTTTTAAAGCAAGTGGTGAGTGAAAGCCTGAAGGGTTCCCGAATTTTCACAGTAGAACTCATTGAGACGGCTTCGGTAATTGTTGCTCGTTCCCCTCATGAAACCATTAAAAACTGCTCCAATGTGGTTATTTTCAAGCAGAGGGTGTATGCTTGAAAGCATATAATAGCCGAAGTCCTTGGGCCATCTATTGAAAGAACGCGACGGCGAATCGCCAAAATCCATTCTTGGCCCAGTCAGTGTTCAGACAGCTGAGCTCGTGCCACTTTTTCGTTTATTGTGCCACTTTTTCCATTTCCCTGACGACTTACAGGCGTCAAACTTGGAGCACAAGTGCCTCTGAAGGTTTTCTGTCGATCTGTACACATATTACCAACTTTCCTCAAAACATCGATCGATTATCGATTTTCTTGAAAATCAATGGGAAATACAAAATTCTATGAAGAATACTCTTCAGAACTTGACGACGAAATCAGCCGCCTGTATGTCTTCAGGGAATGCAAATAATAAGGAAAATGTGGGTGCGCTGAAATTGACAGGACCAACGTATTGAATTCAGTAACTTGCCCTCACCTTTTTGTGGAGGGTCTCAAGACTTCAGCTATGATAAGTATTCAAGCAGACATCTTCCGTTTCAAAAACCACCCCTTAGAGCGGTTCTCAGGTCCGCATACGGGAAGTAGGAAAGATCATTGAAGATGACTGCGAGTCGATTTATTTCGTACGAATTGAAGACCCCTCAAGCATTTGCCCACCATTCACTTCAAAAACGATTTCACACCACGAAATTTTGTATGTTTTGGGAAAGAGGTAAGTGCACCCTGTGGGCCATAGGCAGCATAGTTGTACACGAACGAAGATTTCTAAACATTTCTCGATTTTTTCGTTCGTTCGAAATTTCGTGGAACGATTTTTTTTTCGAATTCCCTTCGCTCGAAATTTTGCCGAACAAAGCTTGTTCGGTTTCCGCTCGTTCGAATTTTTTTTCGAACAAAATTTTTTCAATTTTCGTTCGTTCAAGATCTCATTTTCAATTTATTTTTTCTAAAAATCGTTCAATTTCAATACGCTTCTCGAGCCCAGGTTACGCTGTATCGTTATTCCTCGGGCCGAGTTGAAGGGAGTTTCGAGAAAATTTTGAAAAATCCAAAATTGCGAACGAATTTCGAAAAAATCCGGAATTTCGAACGAATTTGGAAGAAGAATCGAGATTTAGATTAGCTTCGAAATTCTTTCTGTCAATCTCGAAATTTCTTTTCTTTTCGAATCTGTGTTACTATAGTAAGCAGATATGGCTCGAAAAGTGCTCAATAGAGTTATATGACGTGCCGAACACGAACATAGAGGCCAGTTTGCCGGATTTTGAAAGAATACGGTAAGAGTTGATGAAATACACGGCGTATCATAAAGATAGGCCACCCCGGAATTCCTTGGTCCCGTGTTTGTTGTTGTCTTGCTAGAAACTGCAACTTCGCCACGAGAAAACATGGGGAGATACAGGTAAGTGTTTTCTAGCATCATCTGGTACCTGCCGGTAATCATCCGGCAGCTGAAGAACACAAGCTGTAGACGTTCTTCACGGGCGAATGCTCTGACAGATCATTGTAGATCTACAACCGCAGTTCCGACGGCCAAAATGGACAGCGACTCCGAATATTTGTGTATAGGTGGTGTTCTCTGACGAGAAGGAGTTGAATCTCGATGGGCGTGATGGTCGGTAGTGCTACTGACGGAATTCGAGGAAATGTCCTGTCTATTTCAGCCGTCGCAACTGCGGTGGTAGATCTAGCATGATCTCTTAGAGCATTCGTCCGTTAAGGACGTCTACAGCTTGCGTTCGTCAACTGCCGAATGATCACCTGCGAGCATCAGAGGATATTAGAGTGGCACCTATCCTCATTTCCCACGATTTAGTGCGCCAAATTTGCAAATCCTACAACGATTTACAATGGTATATACGCACGCAAAAAAAAAATCTTTTTGGGTCTGAATCAAGTTTGTCGCAAAATGTTTGATTGTATTCGACATGCAGGAAAACCCCAGTGCGAGGGGAAATTACGTAACTTTTGCCATCAAACCACAAAATAGTCTGTTTCAGAAGTATAGACGCACTTTTGGGAATAGGAGAGAAGCACTCTTTCTCTCCAAATGGTTTTCTAGCTCAAGTGTTCAGTTAGTAAGCATAGGTGTTCACAACTCACAGTTCAAACGCCTTGCGGTCCCCGCCTCTCCTAGATCAGCGAGCTCAATTACATGCGGTGAATCCAGTGTATTTGTATGACCAACCCGAGAACCCGTGAGCAGCTCCGCCGTTCTCCGAGCGAAGCCGATAGGAAGCAGTGCTACTCTGGCTTCTAAGGGCGAGGTCAAATCCGGAACCCAAAGAAGTCGGTTGCTCAGAAGGCTCGCGATACTCCTCTATTGGTTTCTAACTTGAGGCCGACGACAAGTGTAGGTTCTGCTGATTTTTCGACTTCTTTCGACTTTTTTAATGCAAATTTAGTGATCTGATGAATTTTACGATGAGATGACAGACCCGCTCGAATGTAAGTCAATCCCAGCACTGAGTTGTAACTGAAAATGCTCCAGCATGACCTGAGGAAATGATAATCTTTTGAGACAAATCCTCCGCTAAGAGCTCCGGAGTGCGCAGCGTCCATTTTCTAAAATATTTCGAGATACTTCTTTAAAATTTGACTTCTCATTTCTTAGAAGTATGACTGCGCCACATCGTTACTTTTGCCAGAACGCTAACCTTTTAGAAATTCTTTACCAGGAAAACGGTTCAAAGAAATGTACACAGGACCAACAACTGCACATAGGGAAATGAAATCAGTAAACGTTAATAGATTGGAGAACCTATCCCGTTACAGATGGCAAGATTTGCTCCCCAACAAATGGGGCCTTCTTTAGATAGCTGAGGAGCTGAATTACTGAGGAAGATCAGAAAGTGTACGCTAATAAGGAAGGATCATTACATGCCGTGGCCATTCTAAATGAACTGTGCATTACGAAGACCAGTTTTCGACGTAGAATTCGAATTTTTGCTCTGCAGCTGCGAATCGTTTCTTTGAAAGGGGTTGTAGGCGTTTTTAGCGCTTCACTCGTAGACGCCTCATAATGCGTAATCCGTGAGTCTTCGTCGCATCCTGAGATACACTGATGTGACTTCTACACCTGAAATCACCTCATAGTGTGTTATAGTGCCGAAATATGTTGCTACGATTAACGAGGCTGCGCGCCGTCATATACGAAGTCGGCGCCCCAGCAGCCGTGACCGGTTGGATATCGAATCCATGCTGCACCCAAAATTTTTGCACACTTGTAAAATACTCGTTTCGATCACTTAATGTGCAGAAGATTAACAGTTTTATCGTGGGAGAGCTTTCTTTGGAAGTAAGAAGCGTTTCAGTCAAGAATGTCTTATCCCCGCGGCTGGTGTTTTACTGTGAAAATAATTAGACTTGCAACAAAGTTATAGCTCACATGTGGTTATGTATATGTTTATTACAGGTCTAGCCTGCTTAGTTAATTTACACAGAACAAATGCAGCAAATAATGAATAAATAGAACGTAAAACCTATACAATAGTTTTACACAAGGTGTTGAGATGATCGCAAAACGCTTGGCTCCAGGCGAGATTGAACCAGCATATTCCCTTTCCGGGGAGCGCCTTATCGCACTGCACCACCGGAGCCCCAGCGCCGCTCTCCACTCAACTGCTCGGCAAATCTTCACCGAAGCAATCATCCTTTCACCCGCATAACAGGATGAAACAGGAATACCGTCCAGAGACTATCCTAACAGTCGTAGACCTGTCAAGATGATGCCCCACATTAGTTAGAGTCTTACACGATTTTTGGATGTTTTGTTGGCTCAGACATCCCACAGTCATCGAAATACTGATCCAAGAGACGTTTAAAGATTTGCCGCTACAACAAACATCCAAAAATCGTGTAAGACTATACAATAATAATAAAGGCCAGAAACCGGCTCAGACATCCACAGTCATCAAGTACTGATCCAAGAGACGTTTAAACGCAGGTAGGGTTGTAGGGAGACTGACGCCAGGTAGGGTTGGTAGGGAGAACGTCATATTCGTAATCAGCGCCCCAAATAACCCACCTATACAACGGGTTGGGCAAAAAATTAAATTTTCACCCTGTCGTGGCAGCCTCCACGCAAGGTGGTAAACTCCTCCACTTTTGGGGGTCCTAAAGTCGAGAAAAAATTTGCTCTGAATTTGTTTGTCAGGGTTATTCTGGAGTGCTGATCACGGAATATGAGAGACCATCAACCCCTCCACGAAGAGGGTTTTGCTATGGGAGAGATGCTGGCTGGCCTCAGCTCCTCCTAAGGATCTGCCTCCACTACAAATGGCCGGCGTCGAGAGGAATCCAGGACCCGCTCCAGAGTACTCTTGCGCCACGTGCATGGGCAAGGATGTTACCAGGAGACATACCCAGCGTCCAGTGCTTCCGGATGCCAAAGGTGGAGTGCATCTCTGTCTTCTGTTCGGGTCTCAGTTCAGTGAGGCATCATAACTCTGGCTTTTTCGCTGTGTCCTATGCTCCCTCACCTTCCAACTCTGATTCATCTACACTCCAATCGCCCACTTTCCTATTGTACATATAAATCTCAATGGCCTTCGTGTCAAACTATCTGAAGCTCTCTCTCTTGTTGCTCGTACTCACCATCCAGATGTTATAATGGTTCCAGGAAACCAAACTTTCTCCCTCTGCTACTTCTTCTCACCCAAATATCCTGGCTATACTTCGCCTCATACCATGCTCCAAGATCTCGTCTTTCCGGTGGAGGAGTTTCTACTTTGTACTATCCACTCTTCCTTCTCATCTAATTCCCAATGTCCCTACGGACGGTACTCTCGAGTTCGTCCCCATCCACCTCCCACTCAAAACTCCTCTATCTCTCTTCCAACATCTACATTCCCCACAACTACATCTTGTCCCGCAACCTATAATCCTATCCCTCTTCTAAAACAACTCAACGACTGCGCCCTCTCACCCTCAGTCGTCTTCGCGGAGCGACTTCAATGCTAGTAACATACCTTTTGCTCTTCACTTCCACTCTGATGTTAGAGGAGAAGGGACGTCGAGGAATGGGCGGAGGAGAGTGCGACCTGGTTATCCTAAACGATGATCAGCCCACTCCTTGGCCTCCCCTTCCATCGGCCGATCTTCTAGCCCAGACATTTCGCTCGTTTCCTCCAATCTTTCTAGTGCTTTAACGCTCGTGGTCCCACTTCTACAACTCTGTTATCTAGTGATCCACATTCTCCATTTTCGATCCGTATCGATCTCTCAAATTCTCTATAGCACCTTTATTCTGGTATTCGTCACCGTTCGTTATCTCAATTTTAGGCGCTTGCAGACTGGAGCCCTTTCAGAGAGGGTTGCACTTCACCGAGCGGCTGAATATCCCATGGAATGGCGATGTGTGCACCAGAAAAGAGCGTCACATATCTGACGCTATCCGGAAGGCTATGAAAGCTTGGCCATACCAGAAGGACGCGTGAAAACTTTCTCACCCTAACTATTGTCACGCCAGGAAATACTTCGAAGAAAATCAGGACCAAAGAGATGAAAAGAGAAGTCTTGCCAACCATCTGGACCCGGAGGTCACTGAACTTGACGGACGAGATTAGAAAAAGAAGACTTGAGACAGAGCACAAGAAAAAAAAAACTGAAAAAAAAGCTGGAACTGAAGAAGATTGTGAACGCTTCCACAGGCAGATGGTGCTGCGACATGGAAAATCCTGAGAAAACTCTCCCGGAAAAACCACACCCGCCACCGTATCTACTGATCGAGTTTGAGAACAATGTATTCAGAGTCAGGACAAGATGCCGCTTACGCTCTGGGCAAGAGCTCTCTTCATAACATGTGCGAAGCTGGAGCCCGCAAATTACATTCGAGTGACAGATAAGGAGCTGTGCCGCCCAACTGGTTCCGCTTATGGGCACGGCAATGATGCCTTTACTCCTGCGCAGGTGGAGAAGATTATAAGGAAATGCGTAATTCCAAAGCCATTGGACCTGACGGAGATCTGTCCAGCAGTCCTAAAGAAGCTCCCCAGTGAATTTCTCTCGCTGCTCGCTGATTTAATGAACACATCATTCCGAACCTGCACACTGCCACAAAACTGGAAAACAGCAAATGTCATTCCTCTGCCTAAGCCCGGTAAATCGCTGTCATCGGCGAAAGGATACAGGCCAATAAGCCTTTGTCACCTCTAGCTAAGGTTGCTGAAAAGCTTGTCGTCAATGATTTGGCTCAGCATAATGAGAAACAACATCACCAGCACGGCTTTAGGAAGCTACATTCCACCACGACGGCGCTTTTGGAGATCGTTGGCTATGCCATCGACGGCTTGAACATGAGAAAGCCCCTCAGGACCGTTGCTGTAGCCCTGGACTTGACAAAGGCATTCGACAGTGTTAACCTGGGTATTCTATCGGATAACATACTGAAGTCCTCTATTCCACCGTGGCAGAAGCGTTGGATAACAGCATTCGTCAAGGGCCGTCGAGCAAACTTATGTTTCAAACTCATGTCTCTAAAAGTATCCCCATAGCTGCCGGTGTTCCTCAAGGCGGAGTCTTATCGCCCGCTCTGTTTAATCTGTACTTAGAGGACATTCCGGCACCTCCCCAAGACATTAAAGTTGTCGCCTACGCTGATGATATGACTATCATGTGCCAAAACCGCGACATACAAGTGGCCAAGTGAGCAGGATCAACGAGTACCTGATGGGTTTGAAGAGCTATTTCGATAACAAGATGCTCATTGTCTCAGCTGCCAAGTCTTCAGTATCAGTTTTCACAACGGACCCCAAAGAGCACAGCGCCCATCCCGATGTCAGCTGGGTGGAGATCGCCTGCCTGCTGCTCGCTTCGTCAAACTACTCGGCCTTATACTCGATCCGTCGCTGATGTTTCACAAGAACACCGAGCAAAAGCAAGCAATTGTAAGAGCTAAACTCAATGTGCTAAGGGCACTGGGAGGTACATCATGGGGCAGCAGTATGGGAACCATTCTGACCACGTATAAGGCAATACTGCAGCCCGCCCTAGAGTACGCGGCACCGGTTTGGCAGCACTTAGTGTCGGACTCATCCTGGACTAAGGTGCAGCGTGTACAAAACGCTGCTCTTCGGATCGCCACCGGATGTGCTAGGAGTTCGCCAATCGAGCATTTACACGCCGAGACACGGAAGCTACCAGTAAAGGAGCACTGTCAGCTCCAGGCCCAGAAGCTGTACATTAACATCGTCAAGCAGCCCAACCACCCATCTTGGAGAGTACTTGAGCCTGTAAGAGAGAGAGGCATCAGAAAACCTTTTGCCGATGCTCCAGATAAAGTCGATCTGCAAAGATGGCACGATTCACATCAAGAACGCCTCCGTCTGTTGTGCGAGGAGCACACCCAGTTCGTCCGAGGGTATCTGGAAAGAGGGGTACTGTGCCGCCTCGAGTTTCTGAGTTTGAGTTTCAGCTTAGTAGACGTGCCAGATGCGCTCTAGCCTCGTTGCGCTGTAGGCACTCAACGTTCCTGAAGACCTACGTGAACAGGATCGACAGTAGCACTCCCGACGTTTGCCCTGACTGTGGTGGTCCTGGCCACAATACCCTACACTTATTCAACTGTCCAAAAAACCCCACAACATTGACTACGGTGGACCTTTGGACGAATCCAGCGCTGGTCGCCCGGTTTCTGGACCTATAGCAATTACGCTCTTCGTGGCTGCAAAGAAGAAGAAGAGGAGGTCCGTTTTCAGTTTTTCGAAAGATTTCTGTAGGTTACGGTACGTACAACTCCATTTTTCTATAGAAATCAATATAAAAAATGCTCATAGCTCCGTTCAGAGGAAGGATTCGCAGCTACAAAGTAAAAATACGAATTCTACGTCAAAAAGTGATCCTAGAAACGCATATTTCATTTGAAATGGCCACGGGATGTAATGATCCTTCCCTTGTAAGTCACCCAGGGACAAAGTTTGGTTGGGATCACAACGATGAGGGGAAGCCGCAGCGGGAAGACAAAAGGTCTGACAGAAAGCAACGGAGGGGTCAATCCATGAGAAGAAGATTCTATGTTTGATTTTCACATGATCACACATGTTTTCAGATGAAACCTGCGTGATGCTGGGAGAAGGCAGATGGAGGGGTCGCTCCTACCAACCGATACGAGCGTGGAGGGCCGCACTCCCAATCGATCTATTTTAACGATGTGTCTGGTGTCAAAACCACACCAGTTTCATCTATGAACGGTTGATCTGTTTCTCCAATAGACAATTTTGGGAAATTAAGGAAAAAATCGGACTTCCCACACCCACTCCCTACATAGCCAACATTACCACTAGTACAGAGAGGCTGTAATTACTGCACGTTGTCAAACCATTCATTATTTCGCCTTTTCTCCCAAAAATGATACATTTCAGTTCATCAAGTGCTCTAAGCCTCTTGAGAACCATTCATGATTAATCTGACTTCACGCAACAAAAACGCCACGCGTGCCTCCTTAGGCCGGAATCATACTTCCAGCGACGAGCGACGCGACGCGATGTTTACCATGAGTATCGACTGAAAATCGATATGCCTGATATGCACTGTCGGTGTCGCCGATCGCGAGGAGTATGATTCCGGCCTTAACCCAGATCCACATGATCGGCAAACACAAGCACACTATTCTGCGAGAAACCACCTACTATTGGTGACTAATGAAAAGTTCTGAGGAGAAGAACTTAGGAAGTCATGGTGAGCTATAATTTTTTTAAAGGCAGGGTTCTCGATAAAATCGGTTGTAAAGCTATCCTCATGGAATTGTAGATCTGCCCATCACAAAAGCGAAAATGAGTAAGAAAATTGGAGAAAAAACGCTCAGGAACAAGTTATGGCTTGGTGTCCTCCCGCCCCCGAATATCGAGATTTGGGTAAAACCCTGGTTTGTTACCTTTTATTTTGCTTCTAAACTAATTTCTAAACATTCCTGGATACTACTGATTAATCTAACAGCAAAATAAATGGCGGATAAGCTAGCATTAATAAAAATCGCGTTAATTAGGGGGACGGCCGACACCGGTAAATAGCCGTTATACTTTATTTTTGAGCGTTTTACCGCAAATTTCCGGTTTTTCACTTATTTTCACTTTTGTGATGGCCAAATCATTCTCATGAAGAGAGCTCAGAAGTCGTTTTCATCGCGAACCCTGCCTTTAATGTGTACCTCCTGTTGCTCCTTCTTCAATACTTCTCGTCTTTTCTCCATTTCCTCTGCTTTCTCCTTCTTCTCGGCAAGGAATCGTTGATGCAGTTCCTCTATGCCGCTCCTTTTCCTGCTCCACACGTGCACGTAGCTGTGCCTCAGCCCATGCCTATCAAAGGGTTAGGTACAGTTTGCACGAAAACTGTTTTCTCTGCACCAAATACTTTTTAAGGGGAATTCCGTGTATACAAACCTTCCTCGTCTTCACGTGCTCGGGCTGCTTCTGTACATGGTATGCTATCTTCAGCTCATTGATCACGCGCTCAAAAGCCTCTGCATCCCGTTCCTGCGGCGAAGAAGTTAAAGCATTTTAAATGAGGCTCTGAAGGCAACAGGTTACAAACCTCAACAATCGAAGACACTTTCTTCTAGAGTTAATCACAAGCCAAATTCGGTGCGTCAGCCAAGTCGGCTTCTGGAAAGCAATTCCTTCGGCTGAGCTTGCGCGAAGAAGGCCAATATCAACCGGGTGAGCTACGGACGGACGCATACGGACTGATCGGGTACGCTATATGCGTCCCATTCTCCACGTTTCTGGCACAAATCAATCGAGTAGAGCTCAGTCGTTCGGTCGGCTCTAACGGAGTCTGATGAATTGAAATACTCTGTCTTCAGCTTTACTCATCTCCATTACAACGCGCTCAAAGAAAAGTGGTGCGCGCGAAATTCTTAGTGAAACATGATATTGAGTTCAATTCCATGTTTTAGGACGCTACATCAGTTTTGAGCTCAGTTACAAGCGTAATTATTCTCCCAACTCACTACTCTTCTCGCAGTCTTAAAAAAAAACCGCGCGATGGAGATCACCACGCAAAAATGAAATTTTTTAGAGTACATCTGAAATGTACATGAAATTCCCTACCAAATCAAACCCTAATGAGCGCAAAACCCTTAAAGTCCGCCAAGAAAATCGAATTCAATTTCCGCTGGCTGCCGAGATGTCGTACGTTCGTGCCGTGGCAGTGTGGAGGAAAGAAGATCCCCTCCGTGCAAACCGACGTCAACCCCTCCGAGAAGAGGGTTTTTGTCATGGGAGAGGTGCTGGTCGGCCGCAGCTCTCCTGAGGATTTTATAACAAAGGGCCGGCGTCGAAAGGAATCCTGGTCCAGCGCAGAAGTACCTATGCGCCACGTGCGGCATGGATGTTAACTGGAGACATACCAGCGTCCAGTGCTTCGGATGCCAAATTTGGGTGCACTTCTCCTGTTCGGGCCTCCAGTTCTGTGAGGCATCGTGACTCATCCTTTCGTTGTGTTCCATGCTCTGCCCCCAGCAACTCTGATTCCTCAATTACCAACCGCCCCTCTCCATTGTTCACATTAATCTCAACGGCCTTCGCAACAAGCTATCTGAAATCTCTCTATTCGCACGTTCTCATCACCCGGATGTTATCATGGTTCAAGAAACCAAGCTCTCTCCTTCTACCACTTACCCCAGCCTAACATTCCGGGATACACCGCCTATCACATGCCAAGGTCTGCTCTTGGGGGCAGGTGTCTACTTTCGTGCAATCTGCCTTACCTTCTCATATTATCCCTAATACTCCTAAGGACGGTACTCTCGAGTACATTCCTGTCCACCACCCCCTCAAAACCCCTTTATCTCTATTCAGCATCTACATTCCTCCTATATCATCTTGTCTCCCCTCCTATAATCCTATTCCCCTCCGTAAGCAGTTGTACGACTGCTCACTCTCGCCTTCAGCTGTCTTTGCGGGTGACTTCAATGCTCACACGTTCTTTTCTGCTCTTGACTCTGACACCCAGAGGGGATGACGTCGAGGAATGGGCTGAGGAGTGCGATCTGGTTATCCTCAATGATGACCAGCCCACTCGTCTCCCTGCCAATAGCCGACCTTCTAGCCCATATATCTCTCTTGTGTCATCCAAGCTTTCTAATGCTTGCACGTGGTCCACATCCACAACTCTCTCCAGTGATCACATTCCCGTCTTTGTCTATATTGATCTCTCTGACTCTCTTGCCCCTTACTCTGGTTTTCGTCATCGTACTTATCTTAATTTAGGACTAGCAAACTGGACCCTGTTCAGAGATGTTGCACTCCGCCATGCGGTCGACTACCCATGGAATGGTGATGTTCATCAGAAAGAGCGCCATCTAACAAGTGCCATCGGCAAGGCCATGAAAGCAGCAATTCCTGAGGGTCGTGTAAAGACCTTTTTTCCAAATGTCAGCAGGGAAATACTGCAGAAGATAAGAACCAGAGATGAGAAGAGAGCCGCAGACCATCTAGACCCGGAGATTGCTGTGCTGGATAATGAGATGAATAGGCATTCGCCATACCGAGGACATTGTCAAGATCAAGCAGGATCTGGATAAGAACAAGAGGGAATGCTGGGAGACGTTCACTGACAAGCTGAATTTCAAGGCGGACGGAACTACGACGTGGAAAGTGTGGAGGAAAATTTCCGGCAAGTCCGCTCCCCCGATGAGCTCCGCTATTGAGTTCGAGGAGAACGTCTTCAAATCAGGAAAAGCGGCTGCTTACGCACTCGGCAAGAATTTTTTCATCACACGCACCAAGCGAGGCATGCAAAACAGAGTCACGGTTAGAGAGCTGAGCCGGTTGCCGCTCATGAACGCTTCTGAGGCCTTTACTCTCACAGAAGTAGAGAAGGCTCTCAAAGAAATGCGGAATTCGAAGGTTAGCGGACCTGACAATATCTCCCCAGCCATCCTGAAGAAGCTTCCCACGGAACTTCTACCGATGCTTGCAGATATCATTAACACTTCTTTCCGGACCTGCACTCTACCCCAAGCTTGAAGACAGCCAATGTGATACCGTTGCCAAAGCCAGGCAAGTCCCAAAGCACGGCAAAGGCTTTCGACCAATAAGCCTGCTATCGCCCTTCGCTAAATTAGCTGAAAAGTTGATCGTGACGGACCTGGCTGATCAAAATGAGCGACAGCTGCATCAGCATGGGTTCAGGAAACTTCACTCTACTACTACTGCTCTATTGGAGATCGTGAGCTCTGCGGTCGATGGGTTCAACATGAAAGCCCCTGAGAACGGTGGCCGTCGCCCTCGACCTGAGCAAAGCGTTTTTTTTTTCAGAGAAGTTCCAGATTATGCAGCTCGTTTGGATATGCTAGGTTAAATACCCTACGATATCGCAGAGCTGAATTTGATTTACATCTGTGTTATAAGATCGTGCATGGTTTTGCGACATTCCTTTGACAGCCTTTTCGTGTTTACTCGCCACCATGTCCCGTTCTCGCAAACATGGATTCCAACTTGAACGGAAATTCACCTCTAAAGGCAGCATATTGAATTCCTTTGCGTTCAGGGTTGTCAGAACTTGGAACAATTTGCCTGCAGAAATCGCTGAATCCGGAAACTTTTCTATCTTTCGAAGTAGATTATCCAAGTACGATCTCAGGTCATTACAAGGAACGAGTGAGCGTCCACTCTGATTAAAAGGGCATTACTAATAATCTAATGTGACGGGTTTTTCAGCTTGTTGTGCTTTTCTTTGTCCCAGAAGCGGTGGCCTCAAAGTATCTTGGAGACAAGATGTCATTCGAATTGTAGAAAAGAAAAATTTCCTCTGCAAAAAAAATCATATTTTGTCCCCTTCTCCACTTCTGCCATTGTTATGCATCTTTTTTACTTTAACAAAGAATCTCATTCACATACGTGTATATGTATGTTTCTTTATTTCCACAATAAAGTCTGACTCTGTTAACTTGGGACTGCTGTCCGAGAAACTGCTCAAGTCGTCGCTACCATCATGGCAAAAGCGATGGATTGCAGCGTTCACGAAAGGCCGCCGGGCTAAGGTTCTGTTCCAGAATCACGTTTCCGATAGCATTCCAATAGCAGCCGGTGTTCCGCAAGGCGGAGTGTTGTCCTCTGCCCTATTTAGCCTGTATCTCGAGGACATTCCCAAGCCTCCCAAAGATGTAAAGATTGTTATGTATGCCGACGACATCACCATCATGTGCCAGGATCGTGCCCTGCAGATAGCCGCTAACAAGATAGCGCCTATCTCGTCGAGTTGAAGCTCTTCCTCGATAAAATGATGCTCACAGTCTCTGCTGCAAAATCCTCTGTTTCAGTGTTTACAACAAACACCAAGGAACACATTGCCCATCCAGATGTCAAATGGGATGGTGACCTGTTGCCAGCAGCAAAATTCCCCAAGCTGCTTGGCCTTATTCCTGATCCGTCACTGAAGTTCCACGAAAACGCGGCTTAATATCGTCAAGGCTAGGCTTAATATCTTGAGAGCTCTCGGAGGAACATCATGGGGAAGCAGCCGAGAGACTATATTGAGAACCTGCAGAGCAATACTTCAGCCGGCTCTGGAATATGCGGCACCAGTGTGGCAGCACCTGGTGTCTGACAACTCCTGGAATAAGCTGCAGCGTGTACAGAATGCTGCGCTTAGAATTGCTACCGGTTGTGCAAGGAGCTCCCCAATAGAACATCTTCACGCGGAGGCCTGCATATTGCCGGTCAAGGAGCATTGTGAACTCCAGGCACAGCAGATGTATATTAATGTTCTGAGACAGCCGAATCATCCGACAAAAAGAATCATGAAGCCCATAAGAGAGAGGTCGATCAGGACGCCGTTCGCCGATGCTCCTCGTAAAGTTGATGCACAGAGATGGGTCGACTCCAACATGGAAAGGCTTCGTCTTCTGCGTGAGGAGCACACCCAGTTTGTTCGAGGATATCTAACGAAGGCGGCTGTGAACCCTATCTTAGGAGCACTGCCGCCTCGGGTTTGCGAGTCCGAGTCTCAACTCGGCAGACGAGCCAGATGTGCTCTTGCCTCGCTGCCCTGTGGTCACTCTATACTGCTCATGTCTTACGTCAACAAGATCGACAGCAGCCGCCCAGACGCATGCCCGGACTGTGGTGCTCCCGGACACGACACGGCGCACTTGTTCATGTGCCCGAAGAGACCTACCTCCTTAACCACAATGGACCTTTGGACGAATACTGTCAAGGCCGCCCAGTTCCTCAACCTATGACAAAAACCACTTTGAGGCTGCAGAAGAAGAAGAAGAATTTCCGCTGCGTTAGTCTCTGCTTCGAATCCGACATTTCTGTGATCGAAACGAAAACGTCAATATAAAGAGTCGTCGCTTCCCAGGAATAATAGGGTTGAAAAATTAGAAGAGGGCCAGCATAACTGACCTTGGGCGTTTGCTTAGCTATGTCATCGACAAGCATCGACCAGTGTCGGATCAAAGCCGTCATCCAAGCAACTGCAAACAGTTCGAGAAAACTCATGTATCAGTGAAGGAAAAAAGCCAGCGAAACTTACTCTTCATCTCCAAACTACTGCCATCCAGAGAGTGTTGATTGACTTTACCGATGAGTTGAGATTTCCACTCGGTGGACATGTCCCGTCGAGTGCCAAATCCAATACTAAAAATTGGGTAGAGAATGAGGCCCTTTGGGAACAGGATCTCCTCCCTCTCTCCAGTGCATCGCATCCGTGACGCACTCAAAGGAAATGTTTCAGCAATAAGATCATTTCCAGAATCGTATTCAGTCAAAAAGACGCTCAGGATGAGCATCTCCAACGAGTTGGTTGGTTGAACTTCGTTTACGCGTTTGATAGGAGCTCCATTCAAGGAATACTCTGCTTGTACTTAGAAACACCATTCTCAAACACTTTGAAAATGAAACTAAACCTGAAAATTTTCTTCACGCTCTCCGGTGCATTCTTCAACACGTCGAGATCCTTGTAGGGAGACCGAGGAGCTTGAAGATCCAAATCGGGCAAACCGAATTTCACCCTGTCCGCAACCTGGTATTTAATACGTAACACACATTCTGAACCCAGGGGTTGTATTCGCCAACAACCCGCCGATGGAAGTCGAAGGGAAGCGGAAGGGATGATACCGCGCGAGGCAGAGAAGCATCCACTCGACTTTTCTTTGTCAAGCACTACCGTCTTACTATTCAGCTGTTACATTACCGTCTCGTCAAGCACTTTTCCTGTGCTCATCGTCATCCCCATTCCCCCTCCCCACCCCCACCAATCATTCCCTACGTCAGGCACTACTTCCTGCTCCTCCGCTCGTCAGGTCTCGTCTCACCTCTTCACTTCATATTCATTTCGGTTCTACGCGGCATATTCTCCTGCTGATGTCGTCTCTTCTAAGTGTCGTAACGAAATTCCGTGGAAAGAAAAGAGGCCTCGTGGATGTCAGTTCACCTTCTAGCGGACTCGATTTGCTCGCTGATGCTATTCAACAAATGGAGTTGGACGATTCTGTTCCCGCGTATATGAAGGTCATCGTGCAGTTCCTGTTGGACTCTAAGGAAAAGATGGATTGTGCAACAATGGAGAACGAAAAACAATTGGAGGAAATTCGTCAATTAAGGGAAGATAATTTGAAATTACGTCTTTTATGTAACTCTCCTAATGCATCGTTCGATAGAAATCTCGTTCTTGATCGTTCGCCTGTTAACACTGATGTTGAGCATCATCCCCGTTCTGCGATTTCTGTTTGTACTCAAACAGAGGCATCTAATCAAGCCCAGGATCTGTCCGTTTGTGATCAAAAAGAAATGTCTCGATCTATTGTGATAGCTGGAATTCCTGAACGTGTTCATCAGACTTCGTCAGTGTGTGTTGACTATGACTATGAGTGTATTAAACGCCTTTTGATTTTTTGAAAATTCCGTGTAAACCTATCAATGCATATCGCCTAGGTCGCCCGCTCTATTATAGGCCGCGTCTTTTGAAAGTGATACTGCCGTCATCCTACTTCAGGGATTTGGCCCTTAAATGCGCCTCAAAACTTAAGGGCTCGCCCTTTTGGGGCACATTTATTCGTCCCCTCCTACCTAAAAGGTGAGAGGGGCAGGCCTCGCCACCCTGAAGTAGGTAAACGGCAGGATTCCTTTTCTTCCTCATCGTACGTCTGTCAATAATGCAATTCATACTACCATCAAGCCGCCCACAATTCCAGCTAATCATCATTCTTTTTCCAATACTGCTCTTGGTAATTATCCTCGTGTCTCACTTTCTATCGTTGATAATTGTAGTCCAGTTTCAAATCCTGCTCCCGATAATTGTAATCCTAATATTCCTCAACCTAGTCCTTTTAGTTTGGAAAACCTCCAACCAGTTGTTATTCCTAGTGATCAATCACCATCTGTTGTCTCCGATATGTCTATTCATGTTGTGTCGGGGAATACTAGTCCATCTTTAAACGAGTAGAAATTCCTCGGTCGCCTGATCAATATTCTAAAACTATTGATGTGCTTGAAACCGGCTCTCACTCTTGTTTGGATTTTGAACAAGTTAAGTCTGCGCGTTCACTGGGTACTGGCTCACCATGCATTTCGACTAATATTCGCTCCCTCCCCAAAAATGTGGGGTTTCTTGTTTTTCTTATAAAACAGCATCAGTTCAGTGTCATTGCACTCACAGAGACGTGGCTTACGCACAACATAACTGACGCCTCTCTAGTGGGTGAGTGTTCTGCCATTTACGACCTGCTCAGATGTGATCGAAAACATAAAAAAGGTGGTGGTGTAGCATTCATGGTTAAAAAGGCTCTTTTTCCCAGGCTCATATTCACCAACTCGGTCCCTGATGGTTATGAAATCATTTGTATTGAAGTCAGCTCTGGCGAGATTGTTATTCGTTTGGTTTTGGTCTATAGGACTCCCTCGTGCACCTCTGCGGCCTTTGGTCTATTGATTGAAACATTGAGTGATCTTGTATCCTGCAACTATCCTTGCATTCTTACAGGCGATTTTAACCTTCCTAACGTTGACTGGGCCCAACCTAATGTGTCTAGTGAGTGGAGCTAATCTTTTCGACCTAGTTGGGCTTTGTCGTGACTATAATTTTTCCCAACTGGTAACTGCAGAAACCCATGGTAATAATATCCTGGATTTGCTCCTAACTAATAACGTCGATCTTGTGGACAATATTAGAGTATGTGATCCTGTAAGGGACTAGTGATCATGCTACAATTCATTTTGAGCTCAATTTTGCCACCCCTTTTAGTGATTTTAAAGTCCTCAGAAGAGACTTCAAAAATGCTAATTTTCCGCAATCTTTGATACTTTGAATGGTGTTGATTGGTACTGGGCGTTTAACACTGCTGACTCGGTCAATGCTAAGTATGAAATGTTTATTTCTATTTTGCAGCACTGCATCCATCTTTTTGTACCACTCATAGAAGTTTCGAACAGCACGGGCCATCTTCCGGAACATTTGCAGCGCCTGGCGCATAAAAAATCTCACGCATGGGATCGGGCCAGAATTACTAATACAGCAGACGGTTGGGATGTTTATAGGGTTGTGTGTCATAGATTTGATAAGCAATTGAAAAAGTTTAACAGAAATATGGAAAAGAGGATCATTGAATCAGGTAAAAAGAATGCTTTTTATAGGCTTTTGAATTCTAGATTGAGAGACAAACCGCGATTGGGACCTATTGAGTATGAGGGGTCCACAATAACAGACGATAAGGAGAGGTCAGAAATCTTCGCATCTGTTTTTGAAAAGGCTTTTTGCGAGGACGACGGGCCTAGTGACCCTCTGACTTTAACCCAAGAATTCAGTGCAATGGATGATTCCGTCTGGTTTTATCCAGAGGATGTTCACAAAGTTCCTTTCTAGCTGGCCTAATTCATTTTCCGATACACCAGACCATTTGCCTTTGAAATTCATTAAACATGTAGCCCACATCATGGTTGGACCGCTTACATACATTTTTAGTCTTTCTTTCATGCGAGCAGAGGTTCCGGATAGATGGCGTGTCGCCTTTGTCACTCCTATCCCGAAAAACCGCCTCATACTAGCCCTAAAAACTTTATGCCAGTATGTATTACCTCGCTCTTCGGTAGGTTGTTTGAGAAGATCCTCAAGGTGAGAATTTGTAAGCATTTGGAGGACCACTCGATAATTTCGGAATCTAAACATGGCTTCCAAAAGAAAAAGTCGACGGTGACAGCCATGTTGCAATCACTTAATGAATGAACCTCACATGTGGATGAGGGAGAAGAGGTTGATGTTATTATCTATGTTGACTTTTCCAAGGCTTTCAACAGGGCTCTCGACAAGTTGGTATTCATCCTAGAATAATAGCATGGATGAGAGCCTTTTTAAGCAATAGGTCCTTTGTTGTTCGAGTTAATTCAACTTTTTCCGATCCTAAACCCATTTGCAGTGGCGTACCTCAGGGGAGTTCTATCCCCAATTCTATTTAATATATTTACTTATGAATTACCACGACTAGTTACTTGTGGTCAGGTTAAATGCTCTGCTTTCGCTGATGATTTCAAAATTTTCTCTCCTATTCAGACAGTAAGTGACAGGGAATACTTGCAAATGGCGTTGTGTAAGATTGTAAATTGGTCTAGAGACTGGGTATGTTGCTTTCAAGTGAAAAAACTAAAGTTTTGCACATCGGAAGCAATAGTGCAGGTTCTGTTTATACCATTGGTGGTCAACAGCTCCAGGTTGTCGATGAAATAATGGATTTGGGTTTTCTGGTGCGTAGCGATCTCACTTTGATGCTCACTGTGCTAAAGCCGTGTCTAGAGCGACTAAGGTTATGTATAGCATGTTCAGAGCTCTATCCAGTAACAGCGAAAAGGTGCTACTTAAGGCTTATAAAACCTATGTAAGACCCTCACCTTGAGTATGGAACTGTGATCTCCAACCCTCACAAAGGTTTCGACCACTGTTGCGCTGGAGAAACTTCAAAACAGCTTCACACGCAAGGTGATGATGAAAGTCAACGGACTCAATTATAGTCAAATGCCCTGCAGCATTGATAGGAACAAGCTACAGATAGACTCGCTGGCCTGCAGAAGAAGGAAACGATTCGATATTCTGATGGTTTACAAGATCTTGTATGGCTATGTTGGACTCAAGGCAAATGAATTCCTTCAACTAAGGGCATCTACCACAAGAGGTAGCAGTTTCAAGCTCGTTCGTAACAGAGCCAAGAAAAGTCTGAGGCACCATTTCTTTGTTAATAGAGCCGGGAGCGAGTTTGAAAAGCTACTCAAAAGGTGCAGTCTCCCTACAACCCTACCTGCGTTTAAACGTCTCTTGGATCAGTACTTGATGACTGTGGATGTCTGAGCCGGTTTCTGGCCTTTTATTACTATTGTATAGGTTTTACGTTCTATTTATTCATTATTTGTTGCATTTGTTCTGTGTAAATTAACTAAGCAGGCTAGACCTGTAATAAACATACATACATACAAACATACAACATGTAAGATGGAAATGCAAACTGTGTTACGTATCGATATCACTGCGAAAAGGTAAAGATTCCATCGCGAAGCGGCCATTCTTCAGCTATGCGATTCGAAAAATTCCGGCGGTCGCGAGGGAAGCCAAGGGAGGCGAGAGGTGGCCGTGGAGCGCGCATTTTGTACTGAAATTTCACCTCATCTACCCTTCCACTCCCCGGCGAATTGATGGCGAATACGACCCCAGGTTTCAAAGTAGTTATGATCAAGGTTCACTATGCATACCAAATTATCCTGGGCCTTCAGACCCAAATCGCGTTCTGATCCGACCTTGTCGTAGTACAGCTTCCCGAGAGCATCGATGTAATTTTCATCTGTAACATAAAAAATGCATCGGCATACAAATCATTAGTAAAAAAAATACGTGAAAAAGCCAATAGCTTTCCAGCACGAGTACAGAAGCGAATCGTAAAAAATCGTTCCCCCAGCATGACTAACCCAAGGGTAACTTTCTGGCAGCTTTCTCGAAGTATTCAGGATCCTGCTTGGCTGGATCAGTGACCTTCTTATGAATGTTGAAGAAAACCGTCCGACCACGTGCAACCACCGACGAACAGTGGAGAGCTCGGCGCGACACGGACTGCATCACATACGCTGAAATATGGGAAATTTAGAAACAACTCGACAAATAAGATGCCGAAGTCACACGCCTCTCGAACAAACTTCAGTGAGTCTTAGAAACATTAACTGGACGGTTAAACAACGTTATTGAGACCTTTGCGAGAAATAAAACTCTGGAGGCGTGCAACAAAATCATGGATGTTTTTTTCTTAAGGGCAACGTCAGTGCCAACATATGTAGATCGTTACAGAATGCATAGATAATGTGCGAATTTCTTCAGCTGTCGCATACTGACGAAACAGTTGACGATAGCCGAACACGAACAGTTGAGGATGAACACGTTTATTAACTAACGAGGGTTTATATAGCGTGTATTATCACTTATCACTATCCCTCTCTACTGTATCCCATCCTACCTCTCTACATCTCCCCCTAGTGACCTACTCGGTCACTCCGAGAGAAAAGGTACACAGTGGAGGTTCGAACGGTAATTCCGATCTACTCCTCCACCGTCTGCCTTCTTACCACAGGCAAGCTATAAAAATTCTTCAATGCCAACTCCTGCTTCCGAGAGCCTTCAACTCCGCTCATAGATATCCTCCTCCCTGCGGTGTTTGCCTCGTCTCCTTGAAAGCTCCTCGACTGCCATGGCTGACTGGGGCTCCTTCCCAGAACCTGACTTCCAAGTCTTGGATGTCTCAGCACATTGCTTAACTTCTTCTTTTTCTCGTTTCCAACGAACTCTTTCATGCGTTCGGTCGTTTTCCTTTTCCGACTCGAGCGTCGTAGTTCAATTTCCGGTGCTAAGGCTGCAGGTGCATCTGCCTTATTAATCTCTTCATCGGCTTGCCCTCTAGCTTTTCGTAAAAGCCTCGAGTCATCAATGTCTTCCCACATGATCACTTTAGCCTTCAGCTGATCCGCATGAATCTTCTTTTGTGCCGTTCCCACATTCACTTCATAAGTGGTCGATCCGCATTTCTTCACTACGATTCCGGGAATCCATTTATCTCCCGTGTTACTGTAGTTGCGAACGAAGACTTCTTGTCCAACTCTGAACATTCGCTCCTTCTTCCCTTTATTATAGGCCTCCTTCATCTTGGCGGGATACCTGTTCATGGGTACGCGCTCTTCGTCCTGTCTGATAACATCCAGAGTTGTCCTTAGTTTCCTGCCCGTGAGCATCTCTGCAGGCGATTTGCCTGTTGCAGCATGTGGTGTCACTCGATACTCAAAAGAGCAGGTCCTCTACGGCAGTTCCTTCGTTCTTGCTTGCTCGTAGTCCCTTGTACAGTGCGTTTTTGAATGCCTGTACGAATCTCTCAAGCTTCCCCATTGGAGTTGAGGTTATAGGGAGGGGTGAACGTCTGCTCAATTTCTCTATCTTCACAATACTCGCGGAATTGTTTGGAAGTGAATGGCGGTCCGTTGTCGGACACCAGTTGTTCCGGTAAACCATTCCAGGTGAAGACTTCTCTGAGCTTCCTAATAGTTTTTTTCGGCTGTGGTAGAGCCCATCTTCAAGACTTCCGGCCATTTGGATTTTGCATCGACTATTACCAGCCACTTACTACCATTTGCATCACAGAAATCTATGTAATCTCTGCCAAACTTTCTGTGGCTCTTCCCATGGATGTAAGGTAGTGCGAACAGGATTTCTGCTCAACGCCGCACATATTTGGCAGCTTTTCGTTATTCTCTCTATGGCAGCCTCTATGCCTGGGAACCAAATTTTTGTCCTCGCTATGCTCACCATCCTGTTCCTGCCATAATGGCTGTTATGCAGTATCTTCAGTACCTGGGTCCTGAATCTGTCGGGGATAACGACCCGGTTTTCCCATAGTATACATCCTTTATGCATGGTCAATGCCGTCTTCTTCTGCTCGAACGGTTTTATTCTGCTGTCATTTATTTTTGCTGGCCATCCTTATTGTATGTAAGTGGCAACTTGTCTCAGAGTACTATCTTCGCTGGTACGCTGAGCTATTTCCTTCTGTGTCATTGGTAGATCTCTCATATTTTCTTCGATTATCTGCAGTACCCTTACTTCATTAACTACCATTTCTGCACTAGGTAGCTCTCTTGGGTCTGGTAGCCACGAAAGACCATCTGCGTTTCCAAACTCTTCTGTTCTTCTATACTCTATATCAAATGAGTATATCATCAACCGCAAGCCCCCTCTGTGCAGTCGTTTTGCTGCAACTACCGGAAGTCCTTGATTAGGGCCAAATATTCGCACTAAATGTTGATGGTCAGTGAGGAGAGTAAACCGTCTTCCGTATAGAAGCAGTTGAATTTCTCGACTCCGTAAACTATTCCTAGAGCCTCTTTTTCTATCTGTGAATAGTTCCGCTCTTCTTTGGTGAGCGATCGAGACGCATAAGCTATTACCTTTTTCTTTACCATCTCCATACTTGTGGTAGAGAACCGCTCCAACACCATACTCGGAGGCGTCCGTCGCCAATATCACCGGTACGTCTGGGTTGAAATGTGCCAGTGTGTCTGTTCCCGTTAGCTTCGCTCTGATAGATTTGAACACCTGACGTTGCTCCTCGCTCCAGTTCCACGCTACCCCCTTTCTTCTGAGTGCATTCAAAGGAGCTGCTAGTGTCGCTAGCTGTGGGATAAACTTCCCATAATACTGCACCATGCCTAGATACGATTCCACTTCTTTCAAATTCTTCGGTTCTGGCATGTTTATCATCGCCTTCAACTTATTCGGCGATGGTCTGATGCCATTTGCGTTGACGACATGTCCCAAAAATTCCATTTCTTCTTTCAGAAATTCATACTTCTCCCGCTTCAACCGAAACCCAGCGTTTCGTAGTCTAGTCAGCACCTCTTCCAGTCTTTGCAGATGTGACTTATTATCTGGACCAGTTACCGTAATGTCGTCTAAATAAATCAAGACGCCTTCAATCCCTGCTAAAGTCGTTTCCATAATTTTCTGAAAGATAGCAGGTGCGGACGCAATTCCAAATGGCACTCTCGTATACTGGAAGAGTCCTTTGAGAGTGTTTATTGTCGTATACTTCTGGAACTCTTCCCTCAGCTCCACTTGCATATACGCGTCCGACAAGTCCAGCTTGGAGAATTTCTTCCCACCATTCAACATGTGGAAAAGATAATCTGGTTTCGGTAGCGGATATTGGTTGATATCCAACTGTGGGTTCACGGTTACCTTGTAGTCGCCACAAATCCGTATTTTACCTCCTGGCTTTGGTAACACCACCAGTGGTGTTGCCCATTCAGTGTGCTCTACTCTCTTGAGTGTGCCGTTGTTGACCAATTCCTCCAGTTTGGCTTCCACCTTGGGCCTCAGAGCTATCGGGACTGGTCTTGCTCTGAAAAATTTTGGCACCGCTTCATTGTTCTTGAACTTCAGCTCTGCTTTGGTGGTTTTACATCGTCCTAAACCACCCTGAAACAACTCGTTATTATCTAACTGTTTTGCTTTGCTACGGATTAGTATGATTTGGAAATGTAACATTTGTGAGAAACTCGTTAAAAGAAGTGAAATGTCTTATGCTACTGATTTGGCATGGGACTAAACTGGAAAGAAGCGCTTAAAACTCAGTGAAATGATTCATCGTTGATTTGGCTGTGCACTTGTTTACTAAACAACAAAAATTGAGTGTGACATTGAAAAACCAAATCACGCACTTCTTACTGAACATTTATGTATTCGTGTGACAGCAGTTCTCTTAGTTGACGACATTCGCATAAACACACTACGTGATGTTATTTCCATTTTCATTAATTGATAGTCAATCGGAAGCGAACGCGTCAAATAATTTAGCAATGCTTGAAAATCAATATTTTTGAACGATCGAAGTGGGAGACACAACATAATTTTGCAAGGACCTGAGACTTGTTAACCTAAACTGTTAGATTGATTTCAGAAGAGAAGCGCGTGATTTGGTATTTTCAATGTCACACGCAATTTTTGTTGTTTAGTAAAGAAGTGCACAGCCAAATCAACGATGAATCATTTCACTGAGTTTTTAGCGCTTCTTTCGAGTTTAGTCCCATGCCAAATCAGTAGCATAAGACATTTCACTTCTTTTAACGAGTTTCTCACAAATGTTATATTTCCAAATCATACTAATCCGTAGCAAAGCAAAACAGATAATTTCACTTTATTTTAGCAAAGGTTTCCTTTTAAAGGCACGTTACACCCTCAGATATGACTTTTCAAATGTTCATGCAGTTGTGTAGTAGACCCCTCTTGCATAACACTTGCCCATCCCTTCTAGCACCACCACAGTTCACACCCTTTTGCATGGTTTCCGAACCCAATAACGACTAGATGAACGAATGAATCGCAACCGCCTTTCCCCGGCGCTTGGCGCACACCCAGTTGGGTCCCTCACGCTTTGCTCGGCGCTTGGCGCTTTCCCAGTTGGGTCACGCACACGTTCCCCGGCGCTTGGCGCGCTCCGTGTCGGGTCCTGCACACTTTCTCCGGGGCTCGGCGCTTTTTTATTGGGGTCCCGCACACGTTCCCCGTCGCTTGGCACACTTATAGTTGAGTCGCGAACACGTTCCCCGGCGCTTGGGGCACTTTTGGTTGGGTCCCGCACACTCTCCCTTACGCTTGGCGCGTTTCCGTTCGGGTTCCGCACACGCTCCCTTCACAGTTGGGTCCCGCACTCTCTCCACTGCGCTTTGGGTATTTTTATTCGGGTTCCGCGCACGTTCCCTGGCTCTTGGCGCACTTCCAATCGGATTCCACACACGTTTTGTGGCGTTTGGTTTCCAGTTGGGTACCGCGCACGTTTCTTGGCGCATGGCACCCTTCCAGTCGGACCCCGCACAATTAACTGTGTGCATACGGTTCCTGATGGACGTAAAGCAGACCTACTCTAAAGCGCCTTTCACAGTCTGCCGGACGACGCCGTCTGATCAGGGCTGTGCGTAATTACGAATTACGGTTTACGATTTACGAATTACGGGTGTTTTTGGCAAATTTTTTACGATTTACGAATTACGAAATTTGGGACTAAAATCGTAACGAATCGTAACAAATCGTAATAAAACGTGAAAACGCGGTTAAATGAGCAATGCGAATTTGCGGTCTAGTACAAATATAAATTTAACACTTTCAATACAACACAACTTCAATACTTTTAAATTTAACACACTCCTAATATTTGATTACTCTTCAAAATTTCAATTTTCGGTGAACCCGTACCCGTGCATGCCCGGCCGGTCGAAGTTAGCAGTAGGTCAGTCATGGAGAACTATAATTGTTGACAACGAGCTTTAGGAATGACCAAACGCTCCCCTTCTCACTCTGACGGACCCAAAGTTATTATTTGGTTCCAACCTTTCCTTGCCCCAAGCCGAGCCAGGTCGGTAGCTTCACACCAATTTACTACCATGGAATGCCCTTGTCACATGATGAACACCAGAGACGCAGACCTTTGTTGGAGCTGCAGTCTATATCGGACTAAAATTTCGGTCCACAGTTGCAGACAACCGCTGTTGCAACACGTACTGCAAACAGAGTCATGCTGTGACCGCGAATTCCTGACATGATCTATATTCGTTCCAGCACCACAATCTTCTAGCTGTCTGTAAACTTCTAAAGCGGTCGTCTGCAACTGCGCACAGCAATTCCATTCCGATATAAATACACAGTAAATATGGGGCTCGGCTCTAAGGGCTTGGCTGGCTCATGGAGCAAATAAAGGTTGGAACCCAATATAAACTTCATTACAGAATTTTGCGGAGATATCAAAAACAAACTTCCCTACGCATCCATCTTTAGCGGTTGAAAAGATTCAAGCAAAAAAGAGGAACTTCGTGAATTCAAATCTGCCGGAGAATCGGGAAATTATTCTACTAACCTCTAAACATTATTCGAAAAAAGATTTTTACGGGGACTCCCAAATTAACCTTCGGTGTCCCCAGAGGCTACGAGAGGAGAGGGGGTAATTTGAGAATTTGGTTTGAAACATTTCTAAGAAATTATGGTTGCAGAGTCTCCTTCTTTTTCAAAGAGTTTTGAAATGTTTTAATAATGAGGAGCAAATTCTGAACGCAAAAAAAAGAAGATGGAGAACCTAATTTTTGAAAGCACAGATTTTGAGGGAGCCCTCACCATTTTGCATTTCAAAATCCTAATCAACCTTCACCACTCAGACCGCATTTGTGCACTACTGCAAATGCTGAGCACAAACTGCATCCCAAGGTTCTCTGGGGAAGGAATCTGCTGCCCCTATCTAAGCACCCTCGTCTACTTGGTGTGTTCCTGTACCCTTCATCGCGTTTTCACGAAAACACACGTATTCGAGCTGCTACGGCCAACACGCGAAATAACATCCTCCGTGCTCTGGCGTGCACCACCTGGGGTAGCACAAAGCGAAGTTTTACGCACAACGTAAAAGACCATGATACAGCCAACTCTGGAATATGGGGCTCCGTTATGGACCAGACATCTGTCAAAGGCGTCCTGGAACAAGCTTCAACGTGTACAGAACTCTGCACTACGGGTCATCACTGGCTGCTCAAGGTCAACGCCCATGTCCCATCTCCATCAAGAATGTGCAGTCCTTCCTGTCAAACAACACTGCCAGCTGCAACCTCAACAGTTCCACATTGGCATTATTAAGAACGCCGCACATCCCAACTACCCACTTCTGTCATCTGATCCACATCACCGTAATATTCGCACACCACTCCATGCTGCTATTTCCACATTGGATCGTCAAAGACGGGCCACCTCTGAGCTCACACGAAAGAGGCTACAACAAATCGAGCACACTAGATTTGTGTCTGAGTACCCTGACCTGCGCCCTTCCAACCCGATCCTTGGTGCCGTGCCTCCTATGGTTGATGATAGTGAGGAAGATCTGCCCATGCGCTCCCGCGTCACTGGCAGGTCTACGTTGCGGTCACTCTTCATACCTCAAAGCCTACGTACACAGGATTGACGAGTCGGTCCCAGATAAATGTCCTGACTGTCAGAATACTGGACATGATTCATTGCAATTATTTTCATGCTCCGCCAGACCTACTTCTGTCTGCTTGTGATATGCGGAACAAGCCGTGTAATGTAGCTGCCTTTCTACGCCTATGAGAAGAAACTGCTGTGGCCGATAAGAAGAAGAAGAAGAAGACCGCCGTCTCCACCGCAACAAACTTACGCTTATGCGGAGGAACGCTTATAACTCCGTTCAGAGCAACGCTTAACAAATTTAGAGCGTACTCGTTTCCTGTGTGAAGAAGTGGTTTGGTAAATGTATATCCCCTTTGGGATGGCCCCTTATCCAAGTATCCTTCCTCAAAAGGTTAAGGCTAAAACTATCCAACCGTAAATTTTTTCTCACCACACTGTTGCCCTCCTTGGCACCACTGAACTGTGTTTGGTAGAGCGATGATTCCCTATGCTTTCGTATTCAAAAGTTGGGCGAAACCTGGCACAGGTGTGGATCCCACGTATGTGTACTGAATATTTATTAAAGTGCTGCTCTAAAATGCCACTTTGAAACCCAACCTCCTGCCTACTTCGATATGGAAACACCTCATCACTGAAATGCTACGGTGTTTCCACATGGAGCGAGGTTTGGGTCGTAATGTGTGGGGCTTATTACTCATTATCAGTTACGATTTACGAATTACGAGGAATTTCAGAAATTACGATTTACGAAATTACAAAATTCAGTTACGCACAGCCCTGCGTCTGATACGTTATAAGATAGGACTGCGGCGTCGGTGAGGCCCGCACTGCGGTATCGGCCGACCGACGTCGCAGTGCGGTGAAATCATTGACACGACGTCGGAGCAAGTTATGACAGGTGAACACGTGTTGGTTTCGCCTTAAATTCTGCACTGAAGAGTCGGAACTTACGGTTGTTCACCGCAGCTTCCTCGCACTGCGGCACTCTTGCAACGTGTCGGACGGCGTCGTCCGGCAGACTGTGAAAGACGCTTAACGCTTGCAATCAATTCACTCTTATCACAATACCACTCCATTTCTCTCATTTGGCCAACCATGTTTCTTATCATTCAAAAGTTTCACCAGAACTCACACACACACACACACACACACACACACACACACACACACACACACACACACACACACACACACACACACACACACACACACACACACACACACACAGACAGGGTTGAGCAGCGTTGTGACTGGTTACAACGGGGGGGTCGTAAAATTTTTGGAAATTTTGGGAAAAAAATTAAAATTTGGGGAGGGGTCGTAGTTTTTTTTGGCAAAAAAATAGGATTTTTCGAACCACTAAGGTAGAATGAGGTAGGAATAGTCAGTCGCGTGCGAGGTGTATGCATTTTCAACAATATAAAGCAGATTATTCACAGAGAAGCTGTTTAGAAAATTGACACTTTTTTTGACAAAACTGACAATTGGACACTGAATAAAGCTTTAAAAATTTTGGTCCCAGAGGTCGTAAAATTCTGGGATTTTTCTTGAAAAAAAGGAAAATGGGGGGGGGGTCGTAGCTGCGACAAAAATCGCCACAACAGCCTGCTCAACCCTGCACGCAGACACACAGACACACATTTTAAAATTCACAAATTTTTCAATATCTCGAGAACCACAAAGCAGATTTTTTCTGAAACTTGGGCAGTGTTAAGAACCTTTACCGCTCTACATTTTGTGTAAATGCCAAGTTTGGAACTATCTTCCAAACCGAGATTCTGTAACGAGTGTTGTGCGCAGAAGCAATCCTTTTCCAAATCGTACGCATTCTAGCCCAGAATTGTGGTGCGCGCTTCGCGCGCACCACAATTCTGGGCTAGAATGCGTACGATTTCCTTCCTTATCTCGATGTTGCTTAGATCATTCACTTGATGTGCATGTCCATAGTGCGGTCCACAACCTATCTGCAACGCTCTTATCATATCTCGCCCACACAGCGAATGCGTTGCATTTTTAAATACGTGAACATCAAGTTCGGCTGCTCTCCCTGCGAATTTCGCTACCAAAGCTAGCTTTCCTTGGAAGTTTATCTTCTTATTATTGTACGCTGTCGCCTCTACTTCCGTTTGACGCATCTGTGGACTTCCCAACTTGCGCCATATCTTCTCATCTAGTATTGACATAGAAGCGCCGGTATCCAACTCAAAAGGGATAGCCAGACCATTGATTTCTATTTTCAGCATCCGTGGCGGTTCCGTGGCTAGCTCATAGACTTCGTTTCTTTTTGGTTGTGTTTCTCGGTTGACTGCTTCCTCCTTTTGTAGCTTTCCCGCATTTGCTCGACAACCGCGGCAGTGCTGTTGATTTATCTCTTTCGTATCTGTTTCGCTGCCACGGTTGGAGCCAATCTGTTCAGCCTGCCTCTCCTCTTGGCGGCTTTCTCTCACCGGTTTCGCGACTCTACGACAGTGTGGTTGGCGGCGGTTGTCAATACCCAAAACCGCATTCACGCCTTGATCCATCCACTCCTCTTCACTGTCGGAGGCTCCGGGAGGCTCCACACACCAGTGCACCTGGCGGGAGACTTGACTTCCAGGTTTCCTCTGACTTCTGCACGTCTCTGGGAAGTGCCCTTTTTTCTTGCATATTCTGCAGTATGGTCGGTCCTTCTTGAAACATTCGTAGCCAGCATGCCCAGGCACCCCACAGACCCAACTTGACTTACTTGACTTAATCGGTTGGCTTTCGCCTGACGCGGTCATTCCGCATCTTCACCGAGGTGTGCCGTCCTAGTAGTCAGCCGTGTCCATTTTTCACGGTCTTCAGCCACAATTTGAACACATTCCATCCAGCTGTCACTATTCCATTTCCTGCGAAACGAAACATCGCGCCTGAACTGTCTTTCGATGCCGAGTGACTTTAAATCCTCTTTAACCACATCCGTCCAGAACTTTCGCCTACGCCCAGGTGGCCGTTTCCAGACAGGATTTGGAAGCATTTTTAAAGCGTGTTGTACGAGACGATCCGGCGTTCTTCTTAGTATATGCCCGAGCAGTCGAAGTCGACTTTCCATTGCTGCTTGAGATGGCGTTAGGAGATGCTGGCACCTCCCTCGTGTCAAGCGTTGATGTACTGCGTCGATTTCCTTGTAAAGGTCTTCGTTATGGCATACACGCGGCCAGAAATATCCAAGCAAACGCCTAAAAAGCTTCCTCTCCGTGCAATCCAACCTTTCCATCTGCGTTTTCGGTGCTGCCCACGTCTCCGATCCGTACATCATGATAGGGCGAATAGCGGATAGGTAGACGCGCAACTTGACTTCCTTCGCGATGGTGGTAGACCACAAACACTTGGTTAGAGAATTGAATGCAGACGTAGCTTTCGCACATCGTTGTCGAATATCCGCTGCATAACTACCATCGTTCTTCAGCAAACAGCCCAAATAACAGAAATCGTCCACCAGTTCGATACGTTGTCCGTCCACACAAACTCCAGTTGAAGGCCTCTGAGAGACCCACATCTGCTTGCATTTGTCGGGACGAAGACGAAGTCCATAGGCTGCGGCATACTTCGAAACGAGGTTCACAATCCTTTGCAGTTTTGCGTTGTTTTCAGCGAATAACACAATGTCGTCGGCGTACTCCAGGTCGACAAGGGAGCGTCCTGATGGTGTTAGGATCACATCCGCAGGAAACTGTTCTGCAACTCTACGCATGATGTCATCAACGGCGAAGTTGAAAAGAAAAGGTCCTGCAACGGCTCCTTGCCTTACTCCTGTTTTCACCTCGAAAGCTGACGTAAATCCGACAGGTGTACGAACTGCTGCTGTTGTTCGCTTTGTTCATGTCCTCGATTAACCGAACATACTTTTCCGGGACTCCATCTGCTCGCAGAGCATTGAGCAATCGATCACGATGAGGAGAGTCGAACGCGGCTTCAAAGTCCAAAAAAAGCAAGCTGTAATGGCTTCGAAAACCGCTGCCACGATTCAATTACTCTTCTCACGACGAACACTTGGTCGATGGTCGATCTTCCAGGTCGAAAAACCGGCTTGCTCATCTCTGGTCGTTCCTTCACGATGTTTGATAAGTCGCTCGAGAATGATACGTTCTAAAACCTTGTACATGACACGAAGTAGAGAGATTCCTCTGTAGTTCTTAGGATCCGTGACGGATAGCTTCTTGTGAAGAGGTACGATGATCGCATGTCTCCACGAATCGGGTATCCTTTCGCTCATCCATATGGCACGGAAGGTGTTGGTCATTTCCACGAATCCCAGACGGAGGAAGAGCTTTCAGCATTTCAGCAGTGATGTTGTCATCTCCACCTGCCTTTCCATTCTTCATTTTCCGGACACAATCCAAAACTTCAGACTCAGTCGGCGGTTCCTCACTGACATCGTAATGTGCTCTCTGAACATGCGGGAGCTCAGGTACTGATGGCGCTGGACGATTCAGTAGTGAACTGAAGTAATCCTTCCATATTGGCAGCGTCGCATCACCAACTGCAACTCCATTGGTAGTGTTCAAGACAGGAGAACATCTCTTCATCTTCCCGCTATACTGTCGCAGCAACGTGTAGGCTTTCCTCGGATTCTTCTCCTCCCAAGCCTTCTCGAACTCCTTAGCTCTACACGTCCACTCTCGTTCGCGGTCACTTTTAAGCTGCCGACGCAACTTCCTCCTCAGACGCTTCTCCTCCACGAAGTTTCCTGCAGTTCGGAGAGCACATACTCTGTTGTAGGTAGATGTTGTTTCTTCTGAGACGTAGGCGAACTTCTTCTTAGGCTGTACAACCGGGAGTGCCTCTTTCGAAGCGTCCTGGATGCATTTGACAAAAGAATCCGCGTCGCAAAGTTTCTTCTTAGTCCGTACTCCGATGTGAATAGAAACGCGTTGTCGGAAATTCCTTCTGCACTCTTCATCTCTGAGACTTGTCATGTCAATCCTCTGGAGAGGCTGGAGCCCTCGCTTCCTCTTATGAATCCTCGCAGTGAAGTTCAGCAGAACAGGACGGTGATCCGAATCGAATGCGACATCCCACACAGCTCTAGATCTTCGAATGTCCGATACTGGAATATTCCTCGTCAGGACATAGTCAAGCTGTAGTTTCAAGTTGTCATCTTCCGCTTCCGCTGCTCTTCTGGAGATAGCCGGGTTGGTCCCTGCCACGTAAGCTGATGGCGGCGATGATTCCTCTTGAATGTCGATGCAATAATCAGACCACTGCGTTCACAAAAGTCGACAAGGCGGTAGCCATTGTCCGATGTTTGCTCCACTGGGTAGAACCATTTACCGAGTACTTCGGATTCCTGATCAAGTCCCATCTTCGCATTTGCGTCAATCCCCACGACAACAGCATGTTGACAAGGTATCCTGGCCAGCAACGTATTGAGTTCCTCATAAAACGCATCCTTCGAATTGTCTTCGGCGGTTTCAGTGGGCGCATGAGCACTCACTATCCACAGATTGAATCCTCTGTGATCCCGCAGTCGTACGAATGCATTCCGACACGACGTTGAGCCGAACTCCTTGACCATACCATTGAAATCCTTCCTTACAGCTATTGCACAGCCTCCCACTCTCCTATCGTCAGCGTTGCCACAGTAGATGGTATACTCTCCGACGTTGCTGACGGGTCGATCTTTGAGGCGAGTTTCCTGCAAAGCAGCAAACGGTGCATGGAAATAGCTCAAAAGTTTGGATAGAGCGGTTTGTTGGATATCACTCGACAGCGATCGACAGTTCAGGGTGGCCTAATTGTGGCTTGTGGCCTAAGACTCCATGACTCCCTAGGTACGGATCCTAAGGTGTTATGGACCAGATGCCTTAGTGTGCCGAACGGCAGCAGCTACATGCAATGTAGGGGATACTTTCGCGATATAGTTGTGCACGCTATATCGCTCGAACGTTCCCTGTGTACACTCAAACGTCTGCTGGGTTCAGTAGAAGCAGGGGCACCAACGAGCAGGTACCAAACCCAACACTTCATCATATCCCGAGCTGGGCCCTTGCTCGGCTTCTTTGCGCGTCTATTTTGGTAGTGTGGGCGCCGGACCAACTGGCGGCTGCAATCTTCTCTTCTTTTTCTTACCTGTGCCACTCCCAGCTGCACTGGACCTTCCTTGAGATGAGGAGCATTTGCTCCCACTCGCTCATAAGCCTCTGCTCGCTCCAGTGCTTCTTTCGATGTCAGCTCTTCTTTTTCAAGAAGTCTTCCTTGTTTCAATTGCGGACAACCCACCGATAAATACCATTGTCACAAATGCGTCGCGGTGGTCCTTGATGTTACTGAAGCTTCATCCATTTGCGGCTTCCTGCAACTCCGCATAATACTCGTGCAGGGCTTGTCCTGGTTTCTGAAATTTGGACATTAGTCCAAATCGCTCTGCTAATATCAGCTTCTTAGGCTGAAAATGCTTCTCCATTGTTGCCCGAAGGTCGAGAAGTTCAACTTCCTGGAGCTCCCGGCCCTGCAAGAGGGACTCTAGGAGTTCGTAGTTGGACCCGCCCTCTTCCTGAGGAAAGGTTAGCCGTTGGTCCTTCTCTACGACCACCTTTCTCAATACTAAAAATTAAGAAAAGCTTCCACCATGTGCACCACGACGTGCCCGGTACGTATGCGGCCTCAGTGTAAGGCTCTTGCCCACCGAGGTCTGCCGTCGGTTGCAGCATGGCAGGAGGCTTCTGCTCCATCATACCGCCCTTGCTAGCGTCCTCCTGGCCTTGCATCTTCTACCCTTCTTCCTTCTTCTTTCCTCCGGTTGCCTTGACTGCTGCAGATCGGTTTCTTGTCCTTGCGTAGAGTTCGGACTAATCACCAGTTGACGATTGCCGAACACGAACAGTTGAGGATGAACACGTTTATTGACTAAGGAGGGTTTATATAGCGTGTATTATCACTTATCACTATCCCTCTACCGTATCCCATCCTACCCCTCTACAAAACCTTATAGTTTCTCTCGTAAATGGCAAAAATGCGGAAAACCAAAATACAGTCGCGAGCAAAGTGATGGGAATGGAGGAGCCCAAGGATATCTGATGAGAACATTTTCACAGAAACCACACCACAACTGCGGTCAGCACACAAACTGATAGCTCAGCTCATCACGCAGGGAAGTTTTACCAAATCGTGATCTGTTCCCGTCCACTTCAGCCCTCCTTGTCGTCATGATTTTTCCCTGACATCCTTCATGTATAGCGGTTCTCCCCCATTTCTAGCCGGTCGAAGTGAGGCTTGTCGGGCTTACCATGTCTGAACCTCCTTGTCACTGCTATAGTTTGCTATGACCGACCGCTCCGCTGCTTCCTCCGCCCGGACTCATATGGTCGAGATGCATATGAGTCCGGGCGTAGCAAGCAGCGGAGCGGTCGATCATAACAAAATAAATTGATGCAAAAGTTTCCGGAGTTTTTAGAGCATTTAGAGAGTCTTTGAGCTATCTCCGAAATGAGGGAAATTTCCAGTTTCAATTTTTGTATATGACTTACTTGACTTAATCGGTTGGCTTTCGCCTGACGCGGTCATTCCGCATCTTCACCGAGGTGTGCCGTCCTAGTAGTCAGCCGTGTCCATTTTTCACGGTCTTCAGCCACAATTTGAACACATTCCATCCAGCTGTCACTATTCCATTTCCTGCGAAACGAAACATCGCGCCTGAACTGTCTTTCGATGCCGAGTGACTTCAAATCCTCTTTAACCACATCCGTCCAGAACTTTCGCCTACGCCCAGGTGGCCTTTTCCAGACAGGATTTGGAAGCATTTTTAAAGCGTGTTGTACGAGACGATCCGGCGTTCTTCTTAGTATATGCCCGAGCAGTCGAAGTCGACTTTCCATTGCTGCTAGAGATGGCGTTAGGAGATGCTGGCACCTCCCTCGTGTCAAGCGTTGATGTACTGCGTCGATTTCCTTGTAAAGGTCTTCTTTATGACATACACGCGGCCAGAAATATCCGAGCAAACGCCTAAAAAGCTTCCTCTCCGTGTAATCCAACCTTTCCATCTGCGTCTTCGGTGCTGCCGACGTCTCCGATCCGTACATCATGATAGGGCGAATAGCGGATAGGTAGACGCGCAACTTGACTTCCTTCGCGATGGTGGTAGACCACAAACACTTGGTTAGAGAATTAAATGCAGACGTAGCTTTCGCACATCGTTGTCGAATATCCGCTGCATAACTACCATAGTTCTTCAGCAAACAGCCCAAATAACAGAAATCGTCCACCAGTTCGATACGTAGTCCGTCCACACAAACTCCCGTTGAAGGCCTCTGAGAGACCCACATCTGCTTGCATTTGTCGGGACGAAGACGAAGTCCATAGGCTGCGGCATACTTCGAAACGAGGTTCACAATCCTTTGCAGTTTTGCGTTGTTTTCAGCGAATAACACAATGTCGTCGGCGTACTCCAGGGCGGCAAGGGACCGGCCTGATGGTGTTAGGATCACATCCGCAGGAAACTGTTCTGCAACTCTACGCATGATGTCATCAACGGCGAAGTTGAAAAGAAAAGGTCCTGCAACGGCTCCTTGCCTTACTCCTGTTTTCACCTCGAAAGCTGACGTAAATCCGACAGGTGTACGAACTGCTGCTGTTGTTCCTTTGTTCATGTCCTCGATTAACCGAACATACTTTTCCGGGACTCCATCTGCTCGCAGAGCATTGAGCAATCGATCACGATGAGGAGAGTCGAACGCGGCTTCAAAGTCCAAAAAGCAAGCTGTAATGGCTTCCAAAACCACTGCCACGATCCACTTCCTCTTCTCACGACGAACACTTGGTCGATGGTCGATCTTCCAGGTCGAAAACCGGCTTGCTCATCTCTGATCGTTCCTTCACGATGTTTGATAAGTCGCTCGAGAATGATACGTTCTAAAACCTTGTACATGACACGAAGTAGAGAGATTCCTCTGTAGTTCTTAGGATCCGTGACGGATAGCTTCTTGTGAAGAGGTACGATGATCGCATGTCTCCACGAATCGGGTATCCTGTCGCTCATCCATATAGCACGGTTGGTGTCGGTCATTTCACGAATCCCAGACGGAGTGAAGAGCTTTCAGCATTTCAACAGTGATGTTGTCATCTCTACCTGCCTTTCCATTCTTCATTTTCCGGACACAATCCAAAACTTCAGACTCAGTCGGCGGTTCCTCACTGACATCGTAATGTGCTCTCTGAACATGCGGGAGCTCAGGTACTGATGGCGCTGGACGATTCAGTAGTGAACTGAAGTAATCCTTCCATATTGGCAGCGTCGCATCACCAACTGCAACTCCATTGGTAGTGTTCAGGACAGGAGAACATCTCTTCATCTTCCCGCTATACTGTCGCAGCAACGTGTGAAGGCTTTCCTCGGATTCTTCTCTCCTCCAAGCCTTCTCGAACTCCCTTAGCTCTACACGTCCACTCTCGTTTGCGGTCACTTTGAAGCTGCCGACGCAACTTCCTCCTCAGACGCTTCTCCTCCACGAAGTTTCCTGCAGTTCGGAGAGCACATACTCTGTTGTAGGTAGATGTTGTTTCTTCTGAGACGTAGACGAACTTCTTCTTAGGCTGTACAACCGGGAGTGCCTCTTTCGAAGCGTCCTGGATGCACTTGACAAAAGAATCCGCGTTGCAAAGTTTCTTCTTAGTCCGTACTCCGATGTGAATAGAAACGCGTTGTCGAAAATTCCTTCTGCACTCTTCATCTCTGAGACTTGTCATGTCAATCCTCTGGAGAGGCTGAGCCCCTCGCTTCCTCTTATGAATCCTCGCAGTGAAGTTCAACAGAACAGGACGGTGATCCGAATCGAATGCGACATCCCACACAGCTCTAGATCTTCGAATGTCCGATACTGGAATATTCCTCGTCAGGACATAGTCAAGCTGTAGTTTCAAAGTTGTCATCTTCCGCTGCTCTTCTGAAGATAGCCGGGTTGGTCCCTGCCACGTAAGCTGATGGCGGCGATGATTCCTCTTGAATGTCGATGCAATAATCAGACCACTGCGTTCACAAAAGTCGACAAGGCGGTAGCCATTGTCCGATGTTTGCTCCACTGGGTAGAACCATTTACCGAGTACTTCGGATTCCTGATCAAGTCCCATCTTTGCATTTGCGTCAATCCCCACGACAACAGCATGTTGACAAGGTATCCTGGCCAGCAACGTATTGAGTTCCTCATAAAACGCATCCTTCGAATTGTCCTCGGCGGTTTCAGTGGGCGCATGAGCACTCACTATCCACAGATTGAATCCTCTGTGATCCCGCAGTCGTACGAATGCATTCCGGCACGACGTTGAGCCAAACTCCTTGACCATACCATTGAAATCCTTCCTTACAGCTATTGCACAGCCTCCCACTCTCCTATCGTCAGCGTTACCGCAGTAGATGGTGTACTCTCCGACGCTGATGACGGGTCTGACGCGCTGAGGCGGGTTTCCTGCAAAGCAGCGAACGGTGCATGGAAATGGCTTCAGAAGTCTGGGTAGCGCAGTTTTTTGGATATCACTCGACAGCGATCGACAGTTCAGGGTGGCGAAATTGTGGCTTGTGGCCAAAGACTCCGCGACTCATAGGTACGGATCCTAAGGTGTTATGGACCAGAGGCCTTGGTGTGCTGGACGGCGACACCTTTATGCAATGTGCGGGATACTTTCGCGATATAGTTGTGCACGCTATATCGCTCGAACGTTCCCTGTGTACACTCAAACGTCTGCTGGGTTCAGTAGAAGCAGGGGCACCAACGAGCAGGTACCAACAGACTTCTATACACATTTTTGTATATATGTAGAGCATATCAGTGCTTATATTTAAACCGACAAGCTTGTCCACTCATTCGGCACAATCGTCGACATGTCAAGTTTTCCAGTGTTGTCACGCGACCAAATTCGCAACTGCCTTCTTTTACGACTACCGATTCGAGATGAAACTTACGGATTCCTATCGCCGCATGGTGATGTCGTTCGGCGACGGCGTTGTTTTCAAAACTACAGTACACGATTGGTTCCAGCAAGTTCAGAGTTGGGCAGTACGAGGTCGAAGACAAGGCGTGTCGTTCGTCTCTTGGCTGCACTTGGAAAGGTTTCCAAGCTCAACGTTTGGGTCCCCACTGTTTGAACGTGAGCGACAAACACCGCCGTCTGGAGACATGCACTGAACTGCTTTCTAGAAAGCGCAATTTTGGTTGGGTTGACGACATTGTCACAGGAGACGAAAAGTGGTGTCTGTACGTCAACACATTGCGTAAAAGGACGTGGACAGACTTTTGGACAAGTAGCGCGGACCACGCCGAAGCCGGAAAAGCATCAGCGGGAAGCTGATGCTCTGCGTTTGGTGGGATTTTCGTGGACCAATTCACTGGGATCTGCTTCCTCAGAACACCACAGTAACCGCCGAGGTTTACTGCTCACAGCTGGTACGTTTGGCCGAGGAGATACGCATTCATCGCCATGGGATGAACACTTTTCGAATTCTTCATGACAATGCTCAGCCACACGTATCTCGGATAACCCGTCAGAAACTGCTGGACCTGGGCTGGGAAGTTCTTCCTCACCTTCCATATAGCCCAGCTGCTTGTCCCTTCCGACTACCATCTGTTCCGCTCGATGCAGCACTTCCTGGATGGAAAATATCACTAACGATCACGAAATGAAAATGGCCTTACAAGAATGTTTCGACTCGTAACAGCCAGTTCTACGCGTCGGGAATTCATAGTCTGCCCAATCGGTGGCGAAGGATCATTGAATGTGATGGAAATTTTTTTGTTGGGTGAGCCTTGTTTGTATTTGAAAAAATTGTTTTTATTCAGACTTGAAAAGTCCGGAAACTTTTGTATCAACCTAATATTCTAATGTATATCATGATTTTATGAGAACTGGATTTCGGTTGTACCAAAAGAGTGGTCGTCTCGAGGAGCCAAACACAGAAGACGACGGGCAGATCAGAGGGAAGGGCTATACACCGCTGTTGATCGAAGCCACTTTGTTGGATCAATAGCGGTGCTTAGTCCTTCCCTCTGAATCGCCCACCCTTTTCAATGATTGACGCCTCGATCATCCTAGGGGCATCGCTCCACCTTAGTCCTGGTTAAAGTCTCAGAGAAACACCACCAACAACACTGCGAAAAATCTACTTTAAGAGCAAAACCAAGCCTCTGGCTACTCCGTATTCGATCTCTGTTGAGAGCAGCGTCAAGCAGGTCATTGTGAAGAATCTCAGTTGAGCTACGATCCCTTCCCCTTATTGTTAGCGACGAGAAATTCCGGAAATTTTTACGACCCTCAACGTATTTTCGTTTTTGGGCCGCAATTCTTACGATCCCCATCAGGAATCATTCTTGGGGCAATATTTTCGTCCCCTCATCGCTCATTGAGAAATCACACAACCGCCAGAGCGCTCCAATTGATTAGCAACTACCGCACAATCGTCTCTCAACTTAGCAACTGTTAAGAAAAAGGTACAGGAAAGCCAATGTCATAAAACCACCCCCATATAACGTCGGCATGGATCGTGAAGAGACTTCGCGTTCACTGTTGAAGCAGGGTCAAGCTCAGGGTGGTCCGCGGACCACCGTGGGAATGGTAGCGTAGGGTTCGTACGATGGCATCGCATCCTGGATAGCGGAGTACTTTTTGAAGTAAGGCGATTATGTTCGTAATCGAATCTAGACGTACTGTGATCTGTATCTTGTTCGCGTCGTCTTTATATTTGGGCCAGCCTCTGGTATTGAACTTGGCGTTTGTAGGTATATACATTTTGAAGCTTTCGAAACTCGCTATTTCACATTGTATCATCTCCAGCAGTATGTGACGACCCAAAGTATAGGGAAAGTCCTTCTGCTTCCTGCGTTAGCCTCGTCTCCTGGGAATATATACCTTCGAATCTGATCGGCATAGCTGGAGTAGAACTCAGTGATGTGGGTGCTAACCAGAGCAACAGATGTCCCTTCGTTATACACTTTACCCAAGGCTCGATGGCTAAGAGCATCGATGTCAAAGGTAATGTATTCGGTGTAACGATAAGCGTTGCTTTGGTCTCTGATGGAGTGTGACTCCTCATCTCTGTTTTTCTGGCTTTATGTTTCGGGACTCCGAAACTGAGAGCGTTTCATGGCTTTGCGACGTCGGTCCACTAAGACCCTTAAATGTCTTAGCGTCATACCACAGCAGGTATTCAGAAATTGGGCCTTCAAAAGAGGTATAGTACTGATCGAGAAACTCTGCGCTCACACTTTCGTATCTTAAGCATGAGGTATTCTTCATTTTCAAATCGTTATTGTCTCTCAATAATCTTTGTGCAACATTCGTCATTTTGACGCCCTTGTCTCCCATCATGTGGTCGAAATAGCGCCAGCGAGACACATATTACACTATGAGACCTTCTTCTTATTGTAGTTCCTCTGAAAATAATGTCAGCTGGAATAGTGTGTGGCTCACGTGGTGAAGAAATGGAAACGTGCGCCCGTCCACGCAGCAGCCACAGCTGTTGCTTTGATACTTTCAGTTGTATCCTCGTTCGCCAAGGATTGAAGGCTCCCAATTAAAATGGGTAGTTGCGTAGGATCTTTGCTAGCGCTTGCTGCATGCTGGCCGACCAGCGGACCCGATGTATCGCCCCATTTTGAGGTACGAAAAGTTCATTTGTTCCTGAGCGAGCCGATACGCGTAGTTGTTCTGAGCAGTTGCGACGGAATTCAGTGTATGTGCTGCGTAGACGCTGAGAAAAAAATCTGAAACAAAACATATTTAGATACCTAAAACTTCTTTTAGTCATGTTGGGTTCGCACCTGCTCTCATATTTCCATAGAGTGTTGTCTCGTCATCTACTATGCGCTAAAGTCTTGCATGAATGCCCTTTATTTGCCCTGTCATCACAGATGCACCCTCGGCAGACGAGGCCATCACCTTTCTTATGGCAAACGCGAAGGGCTTGTGAGAAAGACCATTCTGCATATCTGCCCATGAATCCTCCTCAATAAGAAAATTCCTGAATGCGTCGAGGATGTCTTCGGACTTTCCCTTTCTGTTTCTTCTAAGAAGAGAAGTGGAGAGTTACGGGTGTGTAGGAGGGTGAGATAAACCTTATAAGAAACACAATCCATTTGCGATCGGTGTCGGTAATGCCGTCGGTCAACAGAGAGAAGGGGAGGTTGTTTCCTATTGAATATTTGGGCAAATCAAACTTCATGTGCTGTGCAAAACTCTGGACCATACGCCCTGCGGTTGTGGGATCGTAATGCGATTAAGCAGGCGTCGCATCAAACTTCATTGTCATCACAATAAAAGAGAATTGTTTAGCGAACGATAGCTTCCTTGGCAGTATACTTCGGACCGAATTATATTATTCGAAAATTATTCGAATGATTTTTCGAATTTCGAATCATTCAAAATTCGAAAATTTTCGTTTTCGAATAATATTCGTACTTCAAATATTTCAAAAACCGGCTCTCAAATAATATTCGAAATTCGAATATTTCAAAAACAGGTTTCGAATAATATTCGAAATTCGAATATTTCAAAAAACAGGTTTCGAATAATATTCGAAATTCGAATAGTTGTGTATGGATTTATTCGAATTATTCGTCATTTCGAATAAATTGAGCGGACAACAATTCGTGGCTCAACCACATCCATTGAGAAGTGGTCTTCTGAGGAGAGTACGGATTCGTATACATCTGTACGAGTCTAATTAGGGAGCCCGTCATTAGCGTGGTTCGCACCTTCGTTCACACCTAATTATCTGCGCTCGCACCACCATCGTTGATGACGCCAGCAAAGCTCGTGCAGAAGAGTCCTGGCGCTCAACCAAGGCCCCAATATTGATTGTTCAAATAGCGGATTAAGTGTTAATTAACCCACTCGAGATTTCATAAAGGAAGTTGAAAGATTGTTTTTTATCAGCTGCTGTAATTGCAAAGTGGCGCAAGATATGAGCAGGCAGTGTAAAGGGAAAGCATTGAAGAAAAATACAGATTTGTAAATTGATGACAACAATGATTTGTAGAAAATAATTCCATAATGGTGATTGAAATATGATATGTGACTGTAATGATAAAGTGCTTCAAAATGTAAACAAGCAGAAAAGTGTGCAAGGTAAAAAATGAACTTATAAAAACGCGTTGATGCAACGTTCTCGACTACTTGTCGTACTTTTGATTTTGTGCGGTGCACTAGTTGCTTGTTTTAACAATAGTGGCGGAAGACGAAAAAAAATATTGTTTTTCTGTTAACTTTTCTTTTCTTGGCGGGTGCTTGCTCATCCACTTCCTTATTTGTTCAGTCGTTGTGTATGACAAGTTATTTGGAAACCCCGAGAATCTGTTAAAAATATGCAATTTATTCGAAAATTCGGAAAAAAATATTCGGTAATTCGAAAATTTGGATTTCCGAATATATTCGAAAATTCGAAATTCGAAAACTTTCGTTTTCGAATAATATTCGAAATTCGAAAATTTTCGTTCTCGAATATTCGAAATTCGAAAATTTTGACCATTTTGCCCAAGTATACTTGGCAGCTATACCACATACGAGGTAGGATCGAAAGCTTGGTATGAAGTCATCGTCCGTGCTAAGAAAATATGCAGCATTCTGTGGTAAAACATGAGATTGACACGGTTTTCTGCGCGAACACCTCCTCACCCCTCGTGAAAATTATCTGGAGCTTTCAGAACTTTCGGCATTGCAAGTTCTATCTCATCTATCTCTGTTAGGCCCTACAAAGTTGTCGCAAGCTTCAGCAATTGAGCTCTCATTGTGTGAATGTCCTCATACTGTTCCCACTTCTTTTTTTACACCCTTTGCATAAGGTCTGCAAATATTTTCTGCATCAGGTCCAAGCTCTTCTTCCGTATTCTGGAGCGACCTTGACCAGAAATTTGGAGTCGGTAGCGAAACTAAAACTGTACCTGAATCATCTAGAGCTTTGCTCCGTTTGGTTCACATAACATCCCAAACCTTTGGGTGCTGAAGCTCTTAGAGGAGGAAAAATATTCCGAAAAATAACAAACGAATCCCATTTCTCGCTCCGAAACTTTAGGAAGATACCACACAACATCTCCGTCATCATTTAATACCTTAGCACTAGAAGTTTCGAAACAAGTTCAAAATCGTGCAAGCCGAAAGGAATCGAGTGAAAAATCGTCCCAAAATCGAAAAAGGGTCGTCTAGATACATGACCTAGTGAAAGAGTGGAAACTGTAGACAGATGTTAGAGAATGGTAACGTCCGGAGATCATGAAATCGATTTTGAGCCGAGTTATGGCCGGTCAAAGGTGCGGTGGTCCAAAAGCCCCACCGGACCACCGTGGCCAAAAACGGAGGGCGAAGATTTTTCCGGTTTCTGATATGCTTTTCAGCTTTCCATCTGGCTGAATTTTTTGAATATCGGCAGCGCATGGAACGCTATTCATCCACTTTGGAAGGGTGAGGCCCCAAAAATTGAAAAAACCTCCAAAATGAAACGAGTCAGTAAAGTCTACGAATTTGTTCACCCTTCCTAGAGGGTCGTTTTTTAGCCGAAAAAAATGTCCCTCAGGGGGGGGGTCGTTGTTCAGGACGACACGGACCACCGCTGTGCCTGACCCTGTGTTGAAGGCTGGCGCCAACTCGGTACCATATGCTATAACATAGGTGCACCGAGTTTGAGCCAACCTCCGATGGAGAACGGAAAGTCTCTTCAGGATCCATGCCGATGTTAGCTGCACCCCATGATGGTAGTATCGTGCGCGGTGGAAATCACTTTCAATGCTTTGTGCACAATCGAGCCATTACGGCTGCATCACCCACGAGCCTTGAGACTCTGAAAATACGCATTTTAAAACTTATGTTCACCTGAAAACTGTGAGGTCGATCACCGAGTCAGGCACTCGTAGTTGTGTTCCGCCAGACCGCTGTTGTTTCTGCTTGTCAAGGGGCAAATGGTGTTTCGGAGAAAACCAGGAGTTAAAAAAAGCGCCGAAGCGCGATGTCTCGGGATAAACGGCCGACGTTTCGGAGCAACGAATTCTGCCTTCAATATGAGTAGCACCTCTGGGTCGAGGTGCCAGTCAAACAACATGAAAAGCAATTATGGTGCGAAGTCCACATGCAGGAAAATTTCAAAACAGTCAGTGAACAGGTCTCCAAACGCAGAAGAACTTCAAAAACAATTCTGAAGCGAATTTCAAACCCTTTTTTACAGCGTATTCAAACAGGTTTTTCTTTACCAATGAAGGTTTTTCAGAGACTCTTTCGATATTTTTGTTCATTGAATAAGTCAAGTTATACGAAAACATGGAAAAATGATGTATGGTTTTTCTGCGCGTATGATGCGTCTCGGTACTGATGAAAGCCCTGATGGGAACTATGGTGACAGTCTACGCTAATACCCACTGCTATTTCAGTCAAAGCAACTTAAACAGCTATGTAGTCATAATCTCTCATCCACAACCACGCAAGTTGTTTCATTGTGGCGTTTCATCTCCTCTATAAATCTTGCATATATGAGACCGCTTCAGGGCGGATAAACAATGTGACAACCAATCAATACATATCTTTATATTACAAGTTATGAGTAATTCTTCAGGATATGAATACAAAGAAACAATAGCAGATTCACAGGGGCAGACTTATCACTCTAGCAACAACATCGCTTAGGCTAGTACTTCGTGAGTCTAAAAATCCGCAACAGAAGAGAGAGAGAGAGAGAGAGAGAAAACGTGACATGGTGAGCTACGACAGTAGAGGAACATGAAAACAACAGAAATCATGATAAGAAGACGAATATCGCGTGCTGTAGAAATGGGACTGTGTGAAGAGCAACAGGAAATGGAGAAGGCACCTCATTAAACCATTTCAACATGAATCAAACTAATAATTAATTATTTGGAACATGGCAACATTACGGGTTTCGTCGCACTCTTACAAGTAGCGTCATCTTTGTCGCACATTAACACGACCCCGTACGACGAACTCATTGAAAACAACCAATCGATATCTATCATAAGTGTATTGCTTTATAGAACTGCGAACGATACACATGGGGATGGCTGTAATTGCGCAAATGAAAGAGAGCACGAGTTCATAGTCAAACAACGTCTCAAGAAAGCAGGAATGAACGGGGCTGCGTATTAAGACCAGCACTGTTCTACAATAAGGCAATATTCGATATGTAAGTGACACTTATTGGTTACATGTTCTCGTATTGATCAATTCGGCGTTTCGTGTTTCCGCCGCGAATCTGACGCAGCGTCTTGTATTTATCCCGACCGGCTCGTTTGTTTTCCATGTGTAGCACGTCGTAGTCGGTAACTGCACGCTCATCCTTCACAACTTCCAACTCGCGAGTCAGCAACTTCAATTACAACAATTAGCTCAATGATGAGGATGATCCATCAATTACTTTAGGTTGTTGTCACATTTATCCAATAAGCCGTGGCCCACCTAATCGAACGGTATCTCAGACGTGCAAACGTGGCAAAAACGATCCCCTTGCAAATCGATTTTTAGATGAAATACGCAAAATGAAGGCAAAATTGATGATAAAAATAGTCCTCGGATTATGCAAATCTTTCTCTTGTAGATCGTGATACGTTCCCGGTTTAGTGGTACATTTTGTACTTTGTATTCGTTTATTACAGGTCTTACCTGCATAACCAAATTACATAGAAAACATTGAGTTTAAAAAACAGGAAACCTAAACAGGAAACATACAGTTAGGTCCGTGGCCTGTTTCCTCAAGACAAAACATTCAAATATCACCCTCGGCTGGCGCGGGCGGGTTAGATCTCATCGGCGGTTGGCGGTATGGTAAGCTAATAGGCTGCGCTCTTCTCTCGACCTAAATCGATTAGCCGGCCGGCCCACGCGACAGCCGCGGGTGAGATTTAAATGTTCTTTTCTTGAGGAAGTAAGCCACGGACCTAACCATATGCAGTCGACACGGAAGAATTCATCGTGAGAGCGTACTCTGCGTCTCTCCGTGTAAACTATAAGTTCACGTAGTGATTGGGTTTTCATGTACTGATACGTACGTGTTGATTGAATTTATGAACGTCCTAGGACAGAAGAACTTATTGGCCAACCGGTTCGGACACTCAAATCCTTCGTCGGACGCGATGCGGTCGCGACACGTTCGCATTGGGGCGCGGTTTTCCTTAGCTCCACTCCCCGCATTGTGTCCGTAGTCGGAGTTGTACTTCGAGGACGGGATTTTCGTGTTTATCTGCAAAATCCAATTGGCCAATAAGTTCTTCTGAAAGGGCAAATGATTCGGGGACGATGAATCATTCAAAAAAGGCAGACACGTAAAAATTGTTCGCTTCTACCATGTTTATGTTTATGTTTATGTTTATTACACTCACTTAAGGCAAATGCGTGATAATACAACGAAGATATGGAGAGAAGACAACGTTATATCAACTAAACCAGGGAAAAAGGCAAAAACCAACCAAATAAAAAACTGGAGCAAAAAGCAAATGCAAATGATTTCCATTGGCTTTTTTCTGCTAATTTCTAGGAGTGTATGTTTTGCAGCGCCTGTTTTGTATTAGACAGTAAGCGAACAGTCTTTGAGCGATTACTATTGATTGTTTCAAAATAGATGCTTTTTATGCTTTTTAGTTGTCGAAGAAAACTCCGAGACGTGTTAAAAGGGGGTTTCAGTTTTAGGAGCAAGCAACAGAGCGGTCTTTCATGGCAAAATATAACAGTAATAAGGAGGTTCCGGCATGATAAGCCCGAGAAGCTTTGCTTCGACCATCCCAGAATGAGGGAGCTAGGCTATATTTATTCATCATGGCAATTTTCGGGGCGTTAGGAATGTTATTGCGGATTTTACTCAAAACATAACCATACCCGTTTCCTGGATATTCTGAAGCTTACTTTATCTTACAACAGATGTAGAACATAGTACTATTTGGCTGGCGTAATTTCACTTAGACTTTAAAGATATCGATAAGTGGGCCTTGAATTCATCTTAAGCATATTAAATACCACTACAAGAATGTTTCCAGTTAGATTCGAGACTTAAAAACTACCATATTCCCATCATAGCCAATTTTCCAGCGTTTTGAAAGTCACCAAAAGCTGCATTTTGCCAGGAAGACTTGAAGCAGCTACAAAATAAGATTAGGAAACAATCATAGAAGTTTTTCGAATTGAGGTATAATTCATTACGAACGACCGTATCGTTGATAACCATTTCTTTTTTGAGATGCGCGACCGCAGACAGTCGACTGACCCAGAAAATGGAACGCTGGATAAAAAACCAGTGAGATGAGGAGGATCGTTGTGTACTATATCGAACTATGAGAGGGATAATCGTATTGAAGTTATGTGGAGTGAGTACACAGTACAAGTGCTAGCGACACCGCAAGGTTGGCGATTCAAAATTAATAATCGCTAGAAGATTGGTCGGTAACCATCTATTGAGAAAAAACAGGCGCTGGAAAACTTACACTATTAGAAAATAGAAGGAAAAATCCGATGGAAAGCATGGTAGAAGCGGATATTTTATGTACTGAATGAAGATGTCTGATTTTCTGTAGTGATTCGTCGTCCCCTGATCAATTGTAGTTTAAGAAGAACCTATTGACCAATTGAACATCGCAGATAGAACTGAAAATCCCGTTCACGAAGTACAAATCCGAATACGGACATAATGAGGCGAGTGGAGCTGAGGAATATGGCGCCCCAATGCCAGCGTGACGCGACCGCGTGCGACGAAGGATTTGAGTGTCCGGAACCGGTTGGCCAACAAGTTCTTCTTCCTAGGACGGCTCATAGACGATACAGTGTGGGCCACGCATTTCTATCGGCAAAGCATGACCGGTAGGTTTATTGCTAGGAATCTTTGAGACTCAGAGGAAAGTCAAGAAAGCATTCGTAAAAATCTTTGCGATCATCAAACAACCCATCCTGTCCACTTTCTCCAAAAACAACCAACTCTACAAATACAGACTTCAGACTCGTCCATGCCCACGAGCTTCCATAAATCAGAGGGGAGCTTTTTTGTGATTATCCCATGTGATTAGCACAACATAATAGAGAGCACATTCGTCTCTTCACTGATTTAACTGAACCCAGCATTTCACCCAAATACAAACTTAACTCCGCATGAGACCAATGATTGGTGCATTCCATAACAAATGAAACTATGGCAAGCAACACTTTCACGCAATTGAAGAAGGTTTTAGCGAGATTAAAAAATCCAACCTCAAGCTTGGACTTTATGCTTTGATTCTGTTCAGCAGCGGTGACACGGTCCAATTCTCGTTGCGGTACATGCTGATCGGCGTCGTTCGTGAGCTCTTCAAACGAAAACAGTTTCGAAATGATACTTCAACGAAGCCATAGGGAAACTTACCAGTAACGCCATTCTCATCTTCGTCCGTATGATTCTCCTCACGAGTGAGCACAGTGTGTTCAACCTAGAAACTCGCAAGTTAATAAGAATTCGAGACAATGAAAAGTTGGGAAAGAAAATGGTAGTACATGAGTGTGATGATTAATGACGGAGGTGTGCTTCATGACAGCTTCGCGTCGCGTCGATTCAATTTCGTCTTGAAGGCGATGTGTCACATCTGTTTGGCGTTGCACCTCCGTACGCATAGCGTGCACCTGTACAGATTAGTTTACATAATTAAAAACCGATGAGGACCTACATTTTCTTTGAAATAACATTTGTCAAATGCAACTACAATGAAGGGACTCAAAAAATGGTGACAATTGGGTTTGAGACAGTTTGGGTTTGTTTCTGACATTCGAACGCAATTTCCGACCTATCAAAAACTAAAACGCTAGCAACAAAACACTTTCTCGAAAAATTAATGTTATGCGCCATACGCCCCCAGGAAGGTCGAAATTTTGGCGGCCGATCAACACTGAGGTGAACCTTCTCAATTCTGTAGATTTAGGACATAGATTAATAAAATGACATCGAGGATTTGTAATTATGTCGCTATATGAATGGAATGTCGTTTTTTTAACCCCGAAGATGAACAATACATATACACGCAAATGGAGATACTACAAAAAGGAACTTCCGTGAAGGTTTCATCTTGTACCGATGATTTCATGAGCGAAAACTCTAAATTTTCTCCTCGACAATTTAATGTTTACCCGAAAAAAAGTTAAAAATCCTCGCGTGCACATGCCACTTACTAAAAATGAATTTCATGAGTTTTCACGAGGTTTTGCCGGTAAACGAAATTCTGTTTTAGCTTCTCAACTAGGAGAAACAAGTGGTGGTATTGATTGACGAGACCAGTTCACCATCTATTTTGCCCGAATGAATGTCAGAAATGCATTTGAGGCTATCTACATTGCAAATCAGAAGACTCACCTCGTTCTCACGGATGGCCACTTCATCACGAAGTCGCCGTCTTTCTTCATCACTCATCACCTTTTCAGACTGCAACTGAGCGGTCAACTCACGAAGCTCGACCTCCTTTGCCTCGAGAGCCTCTTTGGCCTGTGAAGAAATATATGATGAAATCTGAAGGCGTTTTCAACAGAATCCGGACGCACCAAATGCAACTGGGCGAGCTGCATCTCCAGATTGTGGATGGTATTCTGTGCCTCAAGAAGTTCTCGTTTGGTACGTTCCACATCCTCCGCCATGCGTCGCATGCGATCCTCAGCCTCTCGCTGACGAGCTTCAGCTTGTTCACGAGCGGACATTTCCTAAACTGATGGAAACGTGAAAATGACAGAAGCGGATCGCCCTCGCTCTTTCCAGCTAATTACGCTCAAAGCGCCAAATTTAAACGCTCCAATTCCTGTTTTTCGACTTCTCGGAGAAATGTTTTGAATTTGACTTTTTTGAAAGTAAGAGTTTCGGTGAAGATTCGGTGAAGATTTACCGAGCAGTTGAGTGAGAGCGGCGCTGGGGCTACGGTGGTGCAGTGCGATAAGGCGCTCCCCCGGAAAGGGAATATGCTGGTTCAATCTCGCCCGGAGCCAAGCGTTTTGCGATCAACTCAGCACCTTGTGTAAACAAAAAATCGTGTAAGAGTTTTGATTGAGTCGAAAATCGAACGTATTCGAAAGGTTGATCGCAAAATTCGAGTCCGAGCAACTTATGTGCACCAACTACTAACCTTGTTTAGCCTCTCTTGCTCAGCCTGCTTGAGAGCTCGCTCCTCACGCGCCTGCTGCTTCATTTGTTGAACCTGAAACAATAGTTAATCAAGGGACAAGAGGAGAAGGAAGTGCGGGACGGAGTTTAATCTTCCGGCTGCAAATCGGCAACGTCTTAAGGTGGCGTTCAGAGTTTTGAGGAGGCCACGCGATGGCACACGTCAGTGCGATGCGACAATCGCGTCGCGTAGGAACTCAGGTGTGAAAGCTGAGCGAACGCTGGGCGATTACACGCAACTGCGTTCGTACGCAATTTCGCCTAAACAAACAACAGCAATTTTTTAGTGGAGTTAGCAACAAATCCTTCGTGTCGGTTTGAGTGCAAGTGGTCCTAAATATGCTGATTTTATTGTTTTTATTGTGAGATCTGGTTAAGTTAAAGAAAAACCCAGAAGAAAACCAGCAACGAGCTTGCCATCGCGTGACGACCGTGCGGAGCGATCATTATTTGGGCGTCAAATCCGGTGTATCGCGCCACTTCCCTGAGAACACATAGCGACGACGCGACGCGACGTCGCTGGATCGATACGTAGGCTAACGTCGCGTCGCAATTGAACTCTGAACGCCGCCTAAGAGGTGGAGAGTTCTGCTCCGATTGAGCGACGGAGGGATAAACCCGCCCTGCACTCCCATCTCCACTCTGTACCGTTAAACAATACACCGCCATTCTGAATATAATAAGCATAAACTCCAGAAAATATCACAGGAACCGTCAACAGACAGAGAGGTAGAAAGGCAGCGAATTCTGACTAAAACTCGTATTCAGCTGTGGAGAATTCAGGGTACTTGAATACTTTTATCGGATATATGAGTGATAAACACGACAGTTAAAAAAAGGCAAACCTCAATGGTATCTGGCTTACGGCGGCGCATGTAGAGCTCGTGATTTCATGCATAACGCTAGGATGCGTTTGTTGATGCGCAATCGAGGAGCGTAGAACACGAAGTCCTGAAAAATAAACAAAATTATAAAAACGCGATCTGTTTTCTGAGAGAATCAGCAGTGGGAACATGATCCGAAGCGGAGTTCAAACGTGCGCAATGCATGACACAGATGAGAGTCAAACTCGAGAAATACCAGATTCGTTTTTGGGAGCAGGGGTCTAAGAAAACTACCAAAAAACAACTCTGCTTAGACGTCGTAGACGTGGAAGGAGCAGATCACAGAAAAAAGTCATCACTTCGTGTGGTCATGGTAGAAGGGGGTCTTAGGCAAATCAACCTGCAACACACTTCGCGCTGAACCTTGACCCAATGATATCCTCTGTAAAAATACGAAATTCGCATCAATCAACACGCATGCGTGCAAAGCTGCCCCCGTCCGTCATACGCTCTCTCGCTACCTCTAGTCTTCGCTTCGCACCCGCACGCGATAGAACTATGGGATTTTCTTTTTCTACAGCCTTTATGCAATAATAGGTAATAGACTGAGCGGTGAGTCTGAAAACGAAATCCCAGGTTCTGTAAACTATGAAACATTTGTGCAGTTCATCATTGTAACTGTAAACTAAAAGAAATAATGACAAAACGCAACTCGTCTTTTATTTCGCTGTAGGGGAAGAACTTCTTTCGAAAAACTGCACGATTGAAACGCGATAGGCTCACGCGAACGTACTAGCAGCTCGCCTCCCCAATTGACCCGCCCTATGAGGCCTTCGATTCTCATTGAATATTCAAAGAACTGGCCGGTGACGTGCCAGGGTAAACGCGCTGGCTTCTGTAACTGTGTCGGTAACTATTTAGCACAAGAAAAATGCAGTCCATGCGGCTCTCGCGGCTGCATCCCACGCACCATGTATCTCTTCGAATACTTTCTTTATCCTGATATTGCCCTGAAAGTTTGCCAAAGAGATCAAGAACAAAAGAAGTGAAATCGCTGTAGATAAGCGTTCACGATGATCATTATCGTGGCGTTTCCACAGTAAAATCTGACGCGAGGAGGAAACAGAGGTCCGAGATCCAAAGAACGAGTAAAAGGGGCCTGAACTAAGTAAAAACGGCTCTAAACACGAGTACTGAAGTATCCGGAACTCATATTGCTCCCAGAAAGCCTCCTAGCCGTGAACAAATAAAAACCAGAGATTGTGATGATAACCAATAACCAAAAGAGATTAGTAATATCGAGTGAGCTATACCTCTTGATTGCACTGATAGGTGTAAACACTTTGGAGCAGGCAATCCTTCCATGCTCAAAAGTCAATGAAAGGTAGGTAAACTGGGAGGGTGAATTCATCGTGAACACTGCCTCTAAGGGTAAGAGGCGATGCCATGATCAGACAGCGCTCACTCCTTGCGGGAGTGCGCGATTACGCGAAATCGATAGTCATCGAGGGCACACGTTTCGCTAGCCGCACAAGCCCACTCTAGTCTCCCCTGCTCGCCTGAAAATAAGCAGCAAGTTTTAAGCTTACTGCTTTATTCCTACAGTTCTCGCGAAGTATGGAAGGAGTCTGATTCGAAAGTAGCAAAGAGAACACAGTGAAGCAGCACGCCTCGGCATACACCCGCACGTCTAGCATGGCGCAACATGCTCTACATATAACATGGCTTTGTACTGAAGAGTAAAAGTTGTTCACTTACATTGGCTTTTTTGTCGATTGGCTTGATCACGAACTTCTTGTCGTTGAACGAAATGTTGCGGATTTCAGACCATGGGAACCCAACATGAAAAATAACACAGCATACACTTTCTCCCAAACAATCAAAACCGGGTGAATTGAACAGTAGATCGGGAGGAGGGGATGTCTGAGGTTCCCCATCTGAGTACCTTGTCAACAAACCAACAGGGTTGAGAGGTGTTGCGACTCGGCACAACGGGGGCCGTGAAATGTTTGGAAATTTTTCGACAAAAAGGAAAATTGGGAAGGGGAGGCTCCTAAAATTTTGGAGAAAGAAGGGAATTTTGTCCAAACCACTTGATATGCTAAAATGAGGCACTATTCGTTGTCTTTTATTACCACAAGTTTGAAATTTTTCTACATTCGTCACCCAAAAAAGCTATAGCAATTTTTCACACTTAGGGAGAGGGGATAGTAAAACTTCTTTCAAACTTTTTCAAAAATTTGGTCAACAAGGGGGTGATAGCTACGCCGAAAATTGGCGCAACGGCATGCTGTACACGTAAGGGGAAAATGACTACATATAGAATAGTAATTCCTGTTTAATTGAAGTAGTTTATCATAATATGCTCATAATACCTTTTTGCTTTATATGATATCATTCGCTATTGCCTCAGTTCGTATTTCTCCTTGGTACTCATCGTCGTTGCACTTTTGCATGTTGTATTTCATTTCGCAATCCGAGTTTGAATTCGGGTGTACGGTATCTTCGAATTGGATGCGGGAAACTTTTTTTTTGCACTCATGCTCCGCCCACGGTTGGGGGTTTTCGAAAATCAGTTAGTCTCTGTCTCGCTGGCCGAAGTCTCACACTCGTCTTCTAGCTTTCCATTCTTGCTTTGCCTCGACCTGAGGCTCTACTGAAGTGGGGTGTTTCGCTCTACGGGTCAATAGTGGGCTAAAATCGTGAGGGAAGTGTTCGACCAACCGTGGGTACTGTGTTATTGTGTTCATTTCGGATAAATCTCATTATTTTTTGCCATTTTGGTTTGAATTCAGAGGGGTTTCCTAACCCAAGTTATCAGTTTGGCATTGTTGACTGTTATTGATTTTGACAGACTGCCATTACTGACCGTACATGGGGGCCAAGGCCAACCTCTGATTTTGCCACTATTTGCGAATTTGTGATTTTCGGTTTCGTAACAGAGCGAACCAATTGCACTTTTGCTGACCCTCCGATCGATTGTTTCTGTGAAGACTGAGCGAGATCCAAGCGATTACCTCGGTCGAATTTCACAAGAAAAACCATTTTGCCAGGAAGACTGAGCGAGATCCAAGCGATTACCTCGGTCGAATTTCACAAGAAAAATCATTTTGCCAGGAAGACTGAGCGAAATCCAAGCGATTACCTCGGTCGAGATTGCTAAGAAAAGTCATTTTGGACCGTGGAACTGAGCGAAATCCAAGCGATTACCTTAGTTTGAAAAAAAAATCTTTTGACAGTGGAACTGAGCGAAATCCAAGCGATTACCTCAGTTTAAAAAAAAATCTTTTGACAGTGGAACTGAGCGAAATCCCAGCGATTACCTCAGTATTCAAAAACCGTTTTCTTACTTGAGACCTGAGAGAAATCCGTGCGATTACCTCAGAAATAACCCACAATCACGTGGAAGATTCCAGCAAGAGTGAGAAGAGGATAGGACCTATTCAAGCTAGGTTGAAATCTTAACGGTTTCCCGTACTGGTCGCAAACGGTAGAGTCGCAGACTAACGCGCGATTTGAAATCTGGTGAACGAGATAGACGCTCTAATCGATTGATATTTGCGTAGCTGAATCATCTCTTGTATCTGTCGATATTTCGGAAATCCTCGAGTGTTGATCGATTGTTAATTAGTAACAAGCGCTTTTCAACTATCACTGTTGTTCTAGATTAGATCGTGATGGCCGATCTAACCGAAGAGCAATTGCTGAGAAGTGCTAGTGAAAGAGGCACTGAGGATACGATGGTCAACGACGCAACGATGGAGACTAGTATTCAGAACGATTACCAGGTTGGTATACTCAGAGTGTACACAAACCGTTACAGTCAATAAAGGAAAGGTGATGCCTAAAATTGAGAAGTTTTTGAGTCTGATTTCCATAGAATGCGACAGAGCATTGGGAAAGAAACTCACCACGGCGGATCCTTTTTAGATGTGACGTGTTTGATGCGGTCAGTAGACAGATTCGGGTATCAAGAGAGAGTATAAAAACATAGTTGAGCAAATAGAACTCGAATGTCAGCCAACTAGTGATTTTCCCGATGACGACATGAGGGAGCTACTCCAAATAGCTGGTTTGTCTTCTGCAAGAGTTTTGGAGGAGTGTCTAGAGGAGAAGTTATTCCATAAAAATTTGGTACTGACTATATGTGAACAACTTGATTGTAGTGAGGATCGCGTACTTGAACAGATACGAGATCTAGAGAGTTGGAGATCAGTTGACGCCAAAAAGGTGGAAGATCTGGAAAAAGAGAATGAAATATTATCATTGCAGGTGTCACAGTTGGCGGAGCTCGTCAAAACTCTCGGCGAGCCTCGCGGTGTATCGTTGAATCCAAATGGTGAGACAACATACCAAAGTACGCCTACAAAATGGGAAAAATTCCAAAATGCCGGAGTTGTTGGACAAGATGGTAATCAACAACTGTTTCAGTCCTACAACAACTCGAGGAGGTCGATGCCCACGTCTTACTTGCCGTGGCAAAAGACAAGATCAGACGAGAGAAGGAGCGAGGAGCTACATGCATTGGGCATAGGTGAGTCGGTTATCAACTCCGGACAAAATCACATGACAGAATGTGTTGCTAGAGGTCCGGCCGACCTGACCACAGAATATATCAAAATGAATGCCTTACCGGAAGTGAAGCCTTTTGCAGGGAAAAACGAAAACTTTCGCAGGTTTTTGAACTCGTTCATGATCAAATACCCTCCTACACTTTGGGATGATAGGAGTAGAATACAGCTGTTTGAGAGTTTTCTGACGAAAGAGGCTTTGATAATTTTTGAAACACTTCCGACCACAGTAAAGGAGAGTTCGTTTGATGATGTGGTAAAGGCTATGAAATCCAGACTGCATGAGGATAGTAATAGCAAGTGCTTGGAAGCTATGTCGGAACTTCGAACACTAGCTATGCGAGAAGGGCAATCAGTGGGAGAATTCTGTTTGGTTCTCGAAAGGATTGCTGGTGGCGCGTTTCCAGGCGCTCCTCTTGAAGTAGCCTCATTGCAGAAAGCTGAGATTCTGTCAAGACAATTAGCCAGCTGGAACTGTAGTCATATTCTGATAGAAGCCATAGAGTGCAATTCTAAAGGCGATGGGCTATGACAGAGTGAAAGAAGCGGCGCTGAGGTTAAAAAGAAATAGGAAGATTGCAAGAGAGATAGTTGTCCCCCCTCGCCAGACCTTCCCAAGAAGCTACGGGTCCCGTGAGAGAAGTGCTCCAGAGGAACGTAAAGGCTATCAGAGCAAGGTACAACATCCGGCTCCTAGTGTGGTATCTAAACCCAGCCCAAGCGCTGACATCAGAGATCACAAAGTGTCTGCAGGGAAATTCCAATCTGGCTCATCGACTATGGGAGATGTTAAGTGCTTCAAGTGTGGTAAAGCGGGACATTTTGCGAAGAACTGCCGAGTTCCCACTCAACAACGAGCCGTACAAGTGACTGATCAGTCAAGAAAGGGGCCATCCCGTAACCTTCAGTCATTCACAACGATCCTGGACAGTGTGATAAGGGGAGTCTTGAGATATCCGTGGTGAATAGCAACAGAGTTTCTCAGGAACCGCAAAAGTTGTTTGGTAGGAAGTCAATTGTTGCGGCGTCGGCGATGAACATGGACGTGACCGTATTACTAGATACAGGGTCAGAGATTTCCATAGCTCCGTTAGGTTTTTTCAAACGAGCTCGTGACCTTGCGGTTGACATAGACGCCTTTGTTGAACGGATACCCGGTGTTAACGCGGTAGTTAGAACAGCGTCAGGGCAGCCTCTAGAGTTCATCGACACAATAGCTATGAATGTTTGCCTTTATGGCAGTACAGCACCGATTTGCTTCCATGTTGGAGGTGGATTGGACAATCTGCTGATACTGGGCACTAATGCCTTGGAGACATTTAGGCTCGCACTGATGAGGAGCCCAGACTTCCTGGAATCTCCTCTGCAATATACGAAATCTGCCGTTAGTAGTGGGCATCGCACGTGCGCATTATTTACGCAGCAGAGGACCATAGAGCCGCCAGGTGGATGGAAAGTTTTGAGCTTGGCAGCGTCGACACCGATATCTCCGGGAGATCGTATGTTTTGGTCAGCGACACCTTTGATAGCTCATGGTGCTTGTAGTGTATCAACAGAGGGTACGATAGAAGTCCCCATTCTGAACACAACACCTCTGCCGGTCGTCCTGCAAAAAGGTGAGACTGTAGGAGAGTATGCAACGGAAGAGTGGGTAGAAGGAGCAGCCTTGCAACAGTTCTGGTGTGGGGCCACTCAAGTCCTGCCAGACACGGAGCAAAGTGATGAGAGAATGTGTGCGTTGCAAACATAATTCAGGCAAATAGTGAAATGCCAAAAGAGTTCATCACGCTGGTGAAAAATTTTCCAGATGTTTTCGCCGTGACAGATTCTGAGTTGCAGCAAACGGATCTGATTACACATGAGATCGATACGGGCGACTCCGTACCAATCAGGCAGAAAACGCGACCAGTTCCTCTCGGAGCCAGACAGGAATTCAAAGCTATCATAAAAGATCTTCTGAAAGAAAAATCATTGAGAAAAAGTAGTTCTGAGTGGGCTTCGCCGGTCGTTCTGGTGAGAAAAAGGACGGCACCTTACGACTCTGCATAGACTATCGGGCGCTCAATAAGGTCATTCGACAAGATGCATATCCCCTGCCGACCATTGATTCTATGTTGCAGAGCTTGAGCGGAGCCAAGGTTTTTCAACGCCAGACCTAGCGGCTGGCTACTGGCAAGTGAGACTGTCCGAGGACGCTAAGCGTAAGAGCGCGTTCACATCTAGCGAAGGGCTGTATCAGTTTACAGTTCTGCCTCTTTGGACTCTCCACGAGCCCTGCCGCATTTCAAAGAATGATGGACCTAGTGTTGGATAATCTCGGCATAAAGGATAAAGAAGTTTTCGTTTATATTGATGACATATTGATTGCCACGGAAACTGTAGAAAGGCACTTTGAAGTTGTGAAGATGCTATTTGGGGCCTTGCGCAAAGCCAACCTAAGTCTCAAACCCGAAAAGTGTCTGGTTCCTCAGGAATGAGTTGAGTTTCCTGGGTCATATCGTGGATCAAAACGGGGTACGAACAGACCCCGAGAAAGTCCAGAAGATCAGAGATTACCCAGTTCCTAGAAACATAGCTGAGCTGCGTACCTTCTTAGGAATGGCGTCGTACTATCGCAAGTTCATTTTACGATTTTCAAAGGTTGCTGAAAGTCTATATGAACTGACAAGTACGAAACGGACTTGGGAATGGACCAGTAGACAGGATATAGCTTTTGAGCAGCTAAAAGAAACCTGGTGCGAAGTCCAATCCTGGCCCAACCCGATGTGAAGGGAGCTGCTAACGGCGAAAGACCATTCCTTGTGTATACAGACGCCTCTACCCAGGGAGTAGGCGCGGTCCTATGTCAGAAAGGGCCCGATGGATTAGTACACCCGATCTATTTCGCGTCGAAATCTCTTTTCCAAAGCGGAGCGCAACTACCACATAACCGATTTAGAGGCTCTAGCAGTGGTTTTCGCCTGAAAAAGTTTCATTTCTTCATATATGGTTTTAAGACATTGATTTATACAGACCATAAACCATTGACTAGTTTATTCAAACAATCCAACGTATCAGCTCGCGTATTGAGATGGGCGCTACAGGTGCAGCAATATAAGCTAGAAATCCACTATGTAGAAGGCAAGGCCAATGCTGTCGCTGATGCTTTGTCGAGAGGCTCCATCTCTGCTGAAACTCAGATTTCGGCTGACGCCGTCTTACCGATATGTGACGAGAACGAAGTTATAGTCTGTAGTATTGAAAGCGCCAAAAACGAGTGGCTAGACGAACTGAAAGCAGATTGTGACTATAGTCAGATATTGAATGACATGATGATGGAGAGAAATGGGGATAAAGTGGTGAGCTTGCCCCGCTGTAAAAGAAGTTCACACTAGCTGATTTTCTGGTGGAGGTCGACGTGCTGAAAATCATCGTTGAAGATAGTGTTGTGAAAATCGTACCTAAATCCCGCAGGAAACCTGTTTTCGATGAAGCACACAGTGGTTTGTTAGCCGGACACTTAAACGGCCGCAAGTTGATTAGACAACTGAAGAAGACTGTTTTCTGGGAGGGAATGGAGAAGGATGTGCGAAAATGGTCAAGAGAATGCAAGCAGTGCTTCCTCACTAGACCTCACACCAAAACCATACCTCCGTTAAAACCATTTACCACTTCATGCCCGTTCGAAATAGTTGGAATAGATTTGGTCGAACTTGGCTTATCGGAGCAAGGTAACCGTTACGCCCTGGTTGCTATCGACCATTTTTCAAAGTTTGTCGGAGCTTATCCTATGAAGGATAAATCAGCACAGACTGTGGCAAAGACGCTCTTTGAGAGATGGATATGTGATGGCTGCCGATGGCCTAAAGCGATTCATTCTGACCAAGGACCGGAGTTTGTAAACAGCATTATCAGCGAACTTTGTCTGATCACAGGTATAGATCAGTCGCTCACAAAAGGCTATAATCCTCGAGAGAATGGCGTTACTGAGCGGGTGATTGGGACGTTAACGCGTATGCTAAGAAAGAAGACAGTGATACCAGTTGAATGGGATAAGCTGCTGCCGATGGTGGTGTTCGCTTATAATGCGTCTCCACATGAGGCGGTAGGAGACAGTCCGTTCTATGTTCTCCATGCGTTCGACCCAAATGTGCCTAACAATGAGATTCCTCCAGATAGGCTTTCGTGGAATCACATAGATTTTGACGACTATAAACATGAGTTGCTAGCTGAGGAAACAGTTGCAAGACAATGTCAAAGCGATTAATGCTGACTACACTGCAAGTAAGGAAGGAGAGATATGACAGAGCAAACAATGAACACTAGTAGGCATGCGAAGGTGGGAGATAGAGTCTACGTACATCTTCCACAAGAGAAAAGCAAGTCCAAATTCCCAAATTGACTCATGACTGGAGTGGACCGTTTCGTGTAATTGAAACTTCCGAGAATTCTGCTCTTTTGACCAATATCAATACAAATGAAGAGCCGATCAGAGTTCAACATGACATGATGATAGTGTTGCCTCACGAAATTGATGATAAACCACTGAACACTAAAACAAAGAGAGTCAAAAGACGTGCCAGGAGGTCACATGTGCGGTAGTGTCAACATGTACTCATTTCAGGTCGAATCGAGCGGCAGCAGCTCACGAAGCAGACACAAGTGCGCTCAGCCTCTTCCACAGTTGTTCTGGTCAGAGCCGTGAGCAAGGCGATCTCGAGATCTATACATGTTCTGTCCGTGGCAATGTGTTTGGTGATGTAGTCAGTGTCAATGATCCTGTGATTAGAGCTCTTCCGTTTAATACCATATATTCATTGGCCCGTCTCATATCTGTGTTTGAAAACGAAGCTGATCCGGATAAGAAACGTCTGCTCATGAAAACAAATTCGTATGCGTTCCTCACTGCGGCAGGTGTAGAAAGGCCTACACATACTTCAAACGCAAGTGCGATCACACTCTCCGAGCTCTACTTCGACACGACGGTTCGATGCTATGTTTGCCTGCTACACACGGCGTCGACATCGATGTTCATCAACTGAACGATCTCGTCAATCATGGATCCGCTACGCACAAACTCATGCTTGGGAGGACGTGACTCTTCACAATGCCAGAAAGAACATCATGATACTGCTTCCACTTGGATTTGAGTGCTACGATCGGGTGCTGGTACTGAGGACCAAGTGATTGTGGAGGTGTATGAGACGCTGACAGATTTGTGTTCGAAAGTGCGCTCTGCCGACAACGTGGGAACGATAGTAGTAGTGGCGCCTGTTATAGGCCTAGTCAAACGGCACGAGTGGACAATGCTGGCAACATCACCAGCAGCAGTCGCGAGAGTCGGAACAAAGGTGCTGGCCGTCAGTGGTCCAAAAGGAGAGGACGTGTGGGAGTCGCACAGACACAGTATGCTGGACACGATGGATATTGTGAAGCTGCCGCGGCTGCTATGAGATCAAATGGTGACGCTCATCAGCAAAGTGCCCAGCGCTTTCGAGCCGTACGTCGCCATGGGACATCACACGAGAAAATGTGCGTCCGATCTTTTCCCTACGGATCCCGTGCAGAAGTTTTTGCTCGAACTTCAAAGCTGCATCGCTCCGCACATTCAAGGAAAACTCTTCACGTGCCGAGACAAGACACTCAATCGGAACCAGGCGCACCGGATGAGAAAGAGGGTGAACCAGCATAAGCCCGAGATTAGAAGAAAGGATAATCACGAAAAGGTTAATAATCCTAGCCATTCCAGACAAGGTCAACGAGGAGGGAGAAGCCGACCGCCAATGAGACACCAACCAGCAATACCATAGCCTCGTCAGCAGTTCAACCCAGGCCGTCAAGCGATACGCGCTTCGTAAGTGAGGAACCGATGTTCGTCGTCAACGCTTACTCCAGGGTGAAATTAGAACCCTAGTCGTCAGAGTGAAGACCATACGCGCGATCTCGATCTCAGATTTGCACCATATTGAGTTTGATTTAGGTAGTATTACGACAGGGATCGTCGTCGCTACAGATGAGGGGATGTACAATGTAAGGGGAAAATGACTACATATAGAATAGTAATTCCTGTTTAATTAGCACCAGCTTAGTTTATCGCATAATATGCCTAGTTACATACCTTTTTGCTTTATATGATATCATTCGGCTATTGCCTCAGTTCGTATTTCTCCTTGGTACTCATCGTCGTTGCACTTTTGCATGTTGTATTTCATTTCGCAATCCGAGTTTGAATTCGGGTGTACGGGTATCTTCGAATTGGATGCGGGAAACTTTTTGCACTCATGCTCCGCTCCACGGTTGGGGTTTTCGAAAATCACAGTGCTAGTCTCGTCTCGCTGGCCGAAGTCTCACACTCGTCTTCTAGCTTTCCATTCTTGAAAGCTTTGCTCGACCCGGAGCGCCTCTACTGGAAGTGGGGTGTTTCTGGCTCTACGGGTCAATAGTGGGTTAAAATCGTGAGGGAAAGTGTTCCTGACCAACCGTGGGCACTCCAAAGTGTTATTGTGTTCATTTCGGATAAATCTCATTATTTTTTTGCCATTTTGGTTTGAATTCAGAGGGTTTCCTAACTCTGCTATCAGTTTGGCATTGTTGGATCATGGTGTTATTGATTTTGACAGGACTGCCATTACTGACCGTACAATGCTCAACCCTGCAAACCAGCCGAAAGCAACCCAACATTTTATATCGTACATCGTTATTGTGACATTAACACGACCTAACACTCTAGCTAGGGTTCTGCACGGACTGTTGTGCAACACACGCAGTGGGTAGGGCGAGGCTGTGTCACGACAAAACCAGTGGTGAGGAGAAGGTCGCAGGAGATTTTGAGACAAACAAAATACGAATTTAGGGGGATTTTGGGACAAAATAAATGTTTTGACACAGCGTGAAACTTTCAGAAATTTTTGGTCCCCCATTAGCACCCGTAACTCTGTACGTGGTTCGACATAATGGCATTACTACGTAGTAGTGGGGGGACTTCCTGCACCGCTGCCATAAAAACACGAAATGGGCAGGCTTGAAGAAAGGGGGTCTGGACTATATTGACCCCTCATCATACTCCGGTCCTGTACCTACGCTCAGTTTCTTACTCCGTCCAGCTGTTTTCGGAGAAATACTGCACATCGTACAAGCGAATGAGTAGAGAAATAGTGTGATAGAATTTTAACCTTTTTTGGAGACAATTTGTTTCGGACTTTTCATAGATGTTGAGACCAAGAGCATCAACGCCAAGATACAGCTCCTGTTCCTTTTTTTGTTGCGGATATCGAAATACTAAAAACACGTCAACATTTACAGACAAGAAAGCGCGAAAGGTTATGGGAAATAACGACCCACTCCATACATTGACACCGTACATTTCCAGATCTTGTGCTAGTTTCAAGTATTCTGCCATCGCTTGTTCAAGGCGACTAGTCTCCTTTGTGATCTGCCCACCAGGTCATGAGATCCGTTTCCTCCCACTCTCGTCAGAGCTCATCTTGAACTCGTCCAGTTACCCGCTGCGGGTAGAAGCCTGAAATTTCGGATAGGAACCTACAGCGCGGGAAATATTCAAGCTACAACACGCAGCATTCCTCCATACTCAAGCCTTATGCAACAAAGGACAGAAATACTCTTGCTCACAAAGCGTATAAAACCCATTGCATTGTTGGACAGATTACAGATTGATTAGACCTATTGCATTATTGAATCAGTATCAACATACATAGTGTATCAGCACTTCAGAGGTTTTTTGTATTGTAATTTGAAGTCCTGATTACAGGTCTTGCTTTGCATAACTGAATTACTATAGAAAAAAATTAAACAAACAATAAAATAAGAAGACAGAAAACCTATACTAATAAAGCTGATAGGGCTTGAAACAGGATCAATCATCCTCTAGTCATTAAGTACTTATCCAAGATACGTTTGAACGCGGAAAAAATTGTAGGGAGGTTGTCCCTTTGGAGTAACTTTTCAAACCTCACTTCCGGCCTCTAAGCACGAAGAAGTGGGGGCATCAAACTCTTCATGGCTCTGTTACTAACTGGCTTTAAAAAGTTCTAATTTTGCGGTAAATGCCCTAAGTTGGAGGATATCACTCGGCCTGGAGTCCAACGTGTCCACACATAAACCATCAGAAGATCGAACCCCTTTTCTTCTGCACACCAGCGTTTTGGTAGCTTTTTATCCCAAGAAGTACTCCAGGGCAGTTCACTATATTTGAATCCCATAACCATCATCATCACCTTGAGTGTGAAGCTGCTTTTGAAGTTTCTCTGCACACATGGTCGAGACATTGTGGGCAGGGTAAGGCATGACGCTGTGGATCGGTCGGTGAGAGGTGCGGCCACCCTCACTGCAGCATGAAAATTTTTGCGGCCCCCTCCCTTCAGCATAAAAAAGTTTTGCGGCTCTCCAAGGTGGGTGATAAGTGCGATAACTAAAACATGGCGAAATTCGATGGTTATGTGGACAAATCGAAGTTGTTTTTTTTATTTCAGAGGAATGTTGAAATTATTCTTCTTCTCTACAAATTCGTTCCACCTTATATTTTCACAAACTTTTTGTACCGACGAATAGCAAGCTAGTTTGCTCTGCTGACCAGCGAAGTCTGCGGCCCCCTCCCACCTTCCCGGCACCCAAAACTGCGCCCTCTGTGATCATCACAGCGTGAGCCTGACCCTGATTGTGGGCTTGCAGATTACAGCCCATACTCAAGGTGTAGTCTGTAACAAATCTTTTCATAAGCATTTAGGAGAACTCTTTCTGTTATTAAGCTGGGCAGTGCTCTGGAACATGCTATACATGAACTCTTTAATTGCTCCTACACACAGCCTTAACACAGTGAGCATCGAAGATGGGATCACTGGTACCAGGAAAACCAAATCCATAATCTCCTTCAACTGTCTGAATATGCTGGTCGCCAATGCTATAAACAGAACCTGCACTATCGCTTTCGATGTCGAGCTTTCATTCCTTTAATTTGGAAGCAAACATAATCTACTCTCACTGAACCAATTAACAAACTCATCCAAGCGTCCCTTTCCAAGCATTCTTTGGCACTTGTCTGGATTGAAGAGAAAATTTTGAATCATAAGCAAAAGCAATGCATTTCACATTAACAAAATTTTACATCCAAGTTCAGTTTTATTACTTCTTGCCGCATTTTCGAACAAGTTTTGTTCATCTCTGCCCTGGAACGTTGTGCTTCTCTCTCGTGCTCCTCTCTTTTTTCTCAAGTTGGCTTCATCCCCTTCTCTCACGGCCAAGATATGGAACACGGCTCTCTTTTTCTGTAATACCTTTGATAGCTAGATGTCGCCTCCTTTGGTCAGTGCTCAATCACATTGATCCTCACTCTTCTTTCCATACACTCATGGTAGGTATTATGGCAGTCTCTCTTTTCAACTCCTGGCTCTAGTAGGACCCTAGTTTTTCTTATTGTTTGCTGTTGGTTATGTTTTTAATGTTTTTCCATTCGCTTTTGTTTGTTTTGTTATGCACATGTGCATGTAATAAATGTAATGGCATAAATGTAAACTTTACATTGCTCTCTGGGCTGCTACTTATCTACAGTGAAAGCTTGTACTCGTGTCCAGCTTGATCGGTCCCACGAAGGCAGCCGGTATACTCGTGTTCCTGCTCCAGCAACCTCCGATAAAGTCATATAAGACCAAGGGTATCATAGCCGGCCATCTGTACATTAGCGCCCTCGGGTCTCAGCTTTGGAATGAGGGACACGGCTCCTAGAGCCGATCTGGGCTATCCATTACATTTTTTATGCCCAATCATGAGCCGATCTCATGACCGTTTGAGCCAGGTACAGTGAGCTAACAGTTTTGTATTTCTCAATTACTGTTAGACAGAGGGTTTTTCTTACAACAATACCTCTTCAGTTCCTGCTCAAGTGTTGTTGTGTAAGATGGGCGTCCACCGGACAAAAATTAATTGAAACTAAATTCATAAACGCAGATTGTGGAGTGGGATGCAACGGTTTCCAACCAATACAAAAAAGGATATACACAGGATAGGAGTACGCAGAAGCTCAGCTTCATAATGACGGTTTTCATATTAAAACAACTCATCGCAAGCAAAAACAAAAAACACAGAGCAACACATTTACAGCTCAATCGGTATGTATTAATTTTGAGCAGAACCGTAAATGCACCATGGACAATAAACGCAGTCTAGCAAAGAAAATTCTTAAGGCGTAAAATTTTAGCTCGCTTAGCACGTTCTCAGTTTTGGCACTCCGATGACTCGTTTCTTGTTACATTTTCGTAACTGGAGCATTTTCTCTCTTGAATACTTTTTTATATTGTTCCACGATTGACACTTAGCTTCTGTATAAGCTTCCAGCTCACCTGTCTGCGCTAAGACATCCTGCTTTGTGTGTCTTCCTGGCTGGTAGTCTCCATACTTGGCTTGCATTGCAAATGAAGCCAACAATACGGAGGTCTCCGGGGAACAATACACTTCCATCTCGGACAGGAATTGCATCCTTCACTTGTAAATAGAAAAGGCGCTGGAAATGGAGTCACATCAGAATAGAAAAGGAATGAAAACGTTCCAAGAACCTCAAGTCTATAATATCCCATAGGCCTACTTCTTAGTTGGCTGATAGGCCAAATAGTACCGCCCATTCGATACGTTCGAGAAACACGTGGATAGAGAGGATATGAAGTGATAAAAATCATCCTCATTCAACAAAAGCCGGCTCCGAATGATGAAAATTGACCTCGTCTCATGAAACACATCCACAATCAATGAAAATCGTCCTGATACGACTTAGAAAGAGATGGAAAGATCGATGCAGAGGAAATAGAAGTTGATAAAATTCGTTTCGCTTCTACCCGCGCAGACGAATCCTTACCAAGCAATTCATGCCGAGGCTCCTCAGTAAGGAAACAATATGAATTGTCGGGATGAGAAAGAGCAATGGGACGAGGAGGATTGAGCGAGAACTGTTGGTAAAGAGCCACATGGGATATTACGAAATTCTGAGACATGAAAATGGTGGAAAAGGCAAAAAGAGTCCAAGAGGGGGCAAACAATGAGTCCAAAAACAAAATGTGATCGATTAGGTCAAATCCCAAAGTGCCGAAGTCAGTCAAATGGTGGGGTATGCAGGGCTGAGCAGGCCGTTGGAGCCAACTTTTCTGCGGGAGCTATGACCCCTACCTGTTGATGCAGATATTTTTGAAAATTCTTCAAAATTATTACGATCCCCTCCCGGAATAAAAAAATTCCTCAAGCTTGTTGGAGAAGGAAAAAGTTGGAAAAATCTCAGATTTGCGGTAAAATTCGGTCAAATCGTACGAGCCCCTTCCCAATTTCAAATTTTTCCAAAAAGTTTCCAACTATTTTGCCATGATCCCCGTTGCGCCTAGCCGCATACCCTAGCTCAACCCCTGGTGGTATGGGGAAAGAATCGGAATCAAGATTAGAGTGTAGCTTATCTCTAAAGCTCATAAAATAGCAGCAAAGAACTTTTCTTAATGTTATTGTGATCATCTGGCAGAAGGAGAATTTATATGAAACTTTTTGTTGCGACAAGCCATGCCATTACGCTTGAAATCTTGATTGAATGCCTTTAGCGCCCTCTCTCGGCAGCCCCTTTGAGCGTGGGGACCACTGTTGCAAATATTCATGTATACTTCTTTATTGAAATAACCAAGCTTCTGATTGATTGAGGACGGTCTACAGAACGATGAAATGTGTAACAGCGTTGAGAACGATCTTTATGAACTCCGTTCTGGCGTATTTCTCATACGATCGTTCTCTAAGCCAGAGTTCCGGAAGTCCGCAATTGCGAACTACGGCTGTTGCATCGTGCGACACGTGATAATCGTGCTGGGAGAAGGGTGAGATCGTGCCAGGACCAAATGGTGGTCCCCGATCACGATTAACACGTGCCGCATGCTGAAAAACAGCCATTGTCCGCAAATGCAGACCGGAATTCGGGCCCAGAGAACGATGCAGCAACATCTCCGACCGGGTGGGGCTAAAGCACGGCCTATCAACCAACTATGACGGAGGAGAATCTTACTCTTGGAAAACATGGAAATGCTTTAATCTCTTTTTGGGAAAGACTGGATTCTCTTGTGTTAGTTATATGGAGTATTTCTCACACAAGTGCACACAATACATCTAATAAACAGCAAGCAAAGTAAAGGGGCAATTTGAATATGTAATTATGTAATCTCCTTTTTCATTCTCGCCAATGCGTTTGGTTCTGCTAACCTTACAGCCAAGGATCCAGTAAGAGAGATACCAAATATTCGAGGCTGAAACAAGCTAAAACAAAGTAAAACCAATTAACGCTTCGCGTTTGGATGATAAACCATTATACTTTTGGCTAAAATCCTGTTAAAACTTTCGAATTTTCGAATATATTCGAAAACCAAATTTTTTCGAATTTCAAATTTTCGTATTTTCCAATTTTTCTACATTTTCGAATATATTTGAAAATCAATTATTTTGAACTTTCGGATAATTTTTTCTATTTTTCGAATAAATTTTCGCGATTTTACAAAATGATAGCTTCGATTTCAAAAAATAGGTTGTGGAAGCTGTCATTTACTGATTGCATTAGTTACTGTGTAGAAATATTCATCGGTTACACGTACTTTTAATCTCAAACCATTTTTTCACTCAGGATGGCTGCAGAATCTGTCCCTAGAGGTTGAACTTGTCTCGGAACCTGGTTAAGAAAGCATATCACAATCTTACCACAAGACGCTTGGCTTCAGTCGAGACTCTGACCAGCATTATCCCTTTCTGTGGAAGCGCCTTTATCGCACCCGAGAACCGGAGACCTTAGCGCCGCTCTCAAGACCTACCAACAATGTCACGGAGCAGGAATAGGCAAATTCACTGCCGCCGAGCTTTGCACGACTTTGAGTGGAAGGGGCAGGGCTGAACATGCGCGCTTGAAACGCTTACGCCCTTTCACATTTTTGCCGGAAAATGCAGCGCTTTTAGTGGGCAACTAAGCTTCTTTGCACAGTATAGAGAATGCTGGCGAAATGCCAAGATCGGAAATCGATTGGCGATCGGGACCTGGTAACGAGACGCGGAAAACGCCGCTATAGCGGTAATAACGATAGAGAACGTTTCCTTCTGCCACCGCCGCGGTGAATCATTTTTTCTCAAAGATCGGCATTTGACGCGGCAGCATGATGTAGGAAAAGCGGCGTTAGGCGACGTTTATACTTCCCGCACCGCCAAGTGGCACGCCGAAGTGCGATCCCCATAATATCGATCGTGCCACGAGCCGCTCGGCGGCAGTAGTGTAAACGACCCCATAGGGGATGGTGATACATAATAAATTCGAAAAGGGAGAAAGAAGCGATTTGCATTTTGAAGACCTATTCGAGACCGATATGAGCACTCTGATTCACACCACGCCCAGATTTGAGGGATACTTACGGGCGCTTTGATATTTCACGCGATCCAAGCGTGTGGTAGTCCCCAAATCGGGCGCGGGGTGAACAGGTCAAGAATGGTGCTTTTGATAGTGTCCTTGCAAAGGTTGCTCAGAATTTTTTGTAATGAATTGGTGATTGTGCATTTTCGATTATTCGGATTTCAAGAATTCGAATATGCTCTTCAAAGCATTCGAATGTCAGGAATACTATTCAGAAACCGCTTTTTACGAAGTATTCGAATTTCGAATCAGGGTAAGAAAGTCACAGCGTCCGGAAGAGACTTCGCACTCGAAACTGATTCACCAACAGCAAACTCACTGGAGTGGGCACTTCTCGACGGGCCGGTGTGGTTGCTTTGAGTGAATCAGTTTGAGGAAATAGTCTCTTCCGGACAATGCTTTCAAACGATTTTCAGGGAAAGCGGACGTATAACGTCGTCACACCGGGCGTAATCCGCTCCAGAGCGGTCAGGATCGACCTGGGACTCGACCGACAGCTTTTTCGGTCCCTTTGTAAATAAACACTAAAGTAGCCAGATGCTTGAAATTATTTTCTGACCTCTCCAGACGTCCAAATCCAGCACAGCGGTTTTCCGACTTCTCCAGCGCCCCGAATGACACACTAATCATCGACTGCTTGGGCTCTGGAAGGACTAACCAAGTAGTTTACTCCCCTTACCGACCTGTTGGAGCTTGAAAAACTGGATCTAGAGTGCATTCATCGAAAAAATCATTAACTGTCTGATAGGGCCTCTTTTTGAGGGCCCAAATCAACTACCGTCACACCGGTCGCATTCGGCTCAAAATGGTCGGATCTGACCAGGGACTCGATTACGGTGGGGGGAAGATACGGTAGTTTTGGTCAAAGTCTCAGGATTTGGCTTAAAAATTTCTCTGTGGGTGTTATTTTGGGGAAGCCGAACACGGAATTTGAGGAGTCCATTTTCTCGGTTGCTTCACACTATTAAGGTAGGCAACACCAGTTGAAAGGCATTATACCTACTGTAACCCTGAGTCTAGCGACAACCAGACCAATATTCGCGTTCAGCACCCTGAATAACCTCCAGCTGAAAGTTTTTGAGCCGAATCCGAATTTTTTTCAGACACCCTACAAATTGGCTGATGGGTGCCCCTTACCTATTCACAAAGCTTCAAAAACGCTTCTATTTTCGTTCAGCGGTGTCCGTAGCAGAATCCGGGAAGTCATTTCCGGAGTCAGCGAATCCCAGAACTGACCGTAGAAAAACATTAATCATCTTTTAAATGGTGGGGATGCCCTTGCGAGGTGTCCTTAGTTAGCTTGTTTCGTACCACTATTGTATGGTACTCGTTGAAAGTTGTACAAGAATGACTTCAAAATTGAAGTCAGGAGGACTCCTGACACAAGTTATTGCCATGCGGTGCACTGCGCGCGCGAAAATGCCGCGAATCGCCGTTTTGCAAAACAAAATCTGCTCGGTACTGTATGAGAGAATTTTTTTGCATGATGATCGGATGCCGGGGCCTGCGGCCCCTACTACCCTGTGCCCAAGGGGCTGCGCCCAACCCCTACTCTGTGCTCCACGTGGCTGCGCCCCCTTCAAAGCGCAGATAGTCACACCAGTACGCCTAAGCCTGATTCGAATATTATTCGAAAACCAGAATTTTCGAGTTTTGGAGTGATTCGGAATTCGAAAAATCATTCGAATAATTTTCGAATAATACAATTCGGTCCGAAGTATAATAAGCATAGCATATGATTAGGGAATACTAAGGTGGATCCACTCTTTGGCGAAAGCTCGGAGCAAAAAAGGAACTGGCATGTACCACTCCAGAAAAAAAAACGCGAAAAACTGAAGCGCTTTCACTTACAATTAATTCAATAGCTCGGTAGGACTTACGTTCTCTGTATTTTGGGAATCTCCGAATAAATGAAGAAAATAGGGTAACTTCTCGCCGAATATTTGGATCCGCTTTGAATCTTATTTTCCCGAGAAACATGAAAGGTAACTAACGAAGGACTTCGATATTACTGTGACAGAAACAAGTTTCAAAGAGTCTTTTGAATCGATTTGGGACAACTCTTTATCAATTTCAGGAAATGAAAACATTGGAAAGATCCAACTGCATCACTACACACGCCTTAAAGCTGATTAGTAGGCAGAACCAGAAAGAACACAGTGGAATTGTAAGGGGTGACGCTATGAAGATGGCGCCACTTTTAGAAAATCTGTTCTGCGACCGGAATGGAAAATTTTTTCGCGACCGATGGCGCGAAATCCACATGGTTCGAAGAACTTCTCCTCTAGACTCTAGAATAACCTCACGTCTGCAAAGAACCGGAATACAAGCGAAAATTTTTCGCAATCCAACGCAACAACGCGACCGCACCCAGCCGTTAGCTTTCGATACTTTTAACAGAAGTGGCAAGAATGTGATGATACACTTGTGTGCAAATGCTGAGGAACGCCTCCGTAAAGCGCCTCCTTGTCGACAGAAATGAATTCCTCAGCTATCAGTCACTAGAGTCGTGACAGTGGCATAACAATGTCACAAAAAATACGTGCGGAATGTATTTTCCGAATGGAATTCTATTTTGACCTTTCTTCGTGCAACTGCAGAAATTGACACATCTTTAGACCATCTTATCAGGGGGCTAAGAAGCAAGGCTGGCGGTACAATCGATTGCTCCGGAACAGCACATACCGCGACCAATAATTGATCCTTGCTTCGCCAAAAGTATTTGTCCTATCGCAGGAAAAGATAATACCAGGAAGTTCAGAGCTATTCACGCCCGATCACTCGCCGGTTACCGCAGAAATTTGTGGCAAGAAAACACATTCCCCAATATGTTGAAAACGTAGATTGCGGTTCCAAAGTGTAGCAGTCCTGGGATTGCATAGGAAGTCGTGCAATCCCAGAAATACTATAATGCTTTACTCAAGTTCTTTTGCACGAACTCGCATTGGAATGACCACTGATACACGTGTAGTGCCTCCAATGTCGTATAATTGACAGTGAGGTAAAGGTGGTCGAGTGAATGTTAGCGGAGCGACGACATAAGCGGATCAAGTCCAAAATTCGACGGCCGACGATGCACAGATAACTCCACGAGCTAGCATTAAGAGCAAAAAGATTGATTTTGCGCTCGCTGAGTCACATAATAGATGTACACGTTCCAGAAAACAATAAACCAGGGGGGAATGGCGCAATAAAATGATTCGCTAAAAGGCACTAGACAATCGTATTTTGTGGGAATTTCTCATAAAGCAACGAAAACGAAGGAATGAGGTTTTACTTCATTCTGACACAGTCCAGTTGTGTACCGCCAGATCAAGTTTTCGTCTGTATTTGTCCCGTGGTAAACACAATGTGTTTCGGATAGTTAGAACGGAGGATGCTTCCGGACAAAGTCAGACGTTCAATAGGCTGTCAGTTAGCGATGCTGCGGAAAGAACTGCTTGACGTTTCCAGAGCAGAAAAATCAGTTCTTAACGACAGCGGCTCTTGCGGAGCACAACTAAAAGTGTGAGCGCTGAGTTCTGAAGGCCCAACTTGAAGTCATGGAGTTTTCAGAGTATGTAGGAAGCTTTTGGAGGTTCACATCCTAAACCATCCAACTGGACAAGTTCAAAAAATCCTCCGAAACGATACCTCCCATCGCAAAGACAACAGCTTCAGATCACACCTCCCTAGAAAACCAACGCAACCAAATCACACATAAGCATCGAAGGACAAACGATACTAACCAAAAAATCGATACCCTAGCAGAAAATGTAACATAATTTTTATACAATATTGCAGGTCATAAGACCCCTGTCAGAGCTGGTTGAAAAAAGCCGTGGCCAACCCGGTAGATACGTATGAAAAACACGGACGTTTGAGAGATTGCAAAAACACACCGGCATGTGGCCAGCTGGCTGGACGCGATCAATATTTATGAATTATGTGGAACGATATCATGCATACCATTCATTTCTTACCTTATATCATGTGAACATCGGTCGTGCAGGCCAGCCACATCGGGTGCTTTTCCACTCCACCCTTCATTCATGTATTTCATGGTTGTATCGACCGGGCTGGCTACAGCGGCGATTCGGCCAACTATGACCGAGGCCTAGGCGATTGCAGTTTTGAAAAACAGAGTGAAACCGACCAGGTCCCTCAAATCCAGAAAATCGTCACCTACCATGGTGACATCCTGAATGATCTCCTCTCCAACATCTTCAGGATAAAACTTGGGCAACGAAGATTTGAACATGAGTGTGCTATCCTTTTGACGTCTTGAGAAAGCACCTTCCTTGTTCAGCTTCAACCATGTCGGAAAAGAAACCTTAAAAAATCACATATTTTTTTGAGTTAGACATAAACTCTTTTTTTTGCAGTACTAAAAAGTATTATAGGATTCTCCTGTCCCTCAGCCTCTTAAGTGATTCAAGCTTTTACGGCAAGAGACTGCAAAACTTCAGAAGTCTGGCTTTTATCAAAAATTTTCAGAAAATCTGGGGTAAAAATAAGAAACATTCTTCCTGATCAGACTTCTTCTTCTTCAAGGTGAGCTTTCGGCGCTTAACGCCTCCTTCATACCCTAAAATATTAAGCATAGATCAGGAGAAGGTAGCGAACGCTCAAACCGACAGAAGGCGCCAAGGGTCGAAAGCAAACCTTGAAGAAGAAGTCCTGCCTGGAAAAAGTTCTTACTCCCAAGTTTTTATGAAAACTTTTGAGAAAAGCCAGACTTCTGAGCACTTTTACAGCCTCTTTGCAAACCACAATTCGATTTCTAAAAAGTTATCATAATTTCGCACTATTTTAGACCCAATACAATAATATGGCACCAATCAATAACAAGAAAAAATAAAAAAGCTTCAGGTAACACAGATCTCTCTCATGCTCTCAGGGACCCTGGAGCAAGGCAGAGAAATTCCAAAAATCAGCTTGTATGATGGAAATATTTACCTTTATTATCCGTGTACTGGAGTCCAAAATACCATATTTCGCGAAGGCCAATGGTTTTCTACGACCTTAAATACTAAAACGAGTGAAAAAAACGGGAAAGGAAGCGAAAAGAGAGATAAAGGAAAGAACCCAAAACGAATTTGACTCCTGATCTACAAGTAAACAAACCTGGTCGAAGAGTTGCTTGCCAGTGGTGTCTCGACTGGATGGCAAAGCTCCCAGCCTCGGCATCCCATGGTGGTGACGCGAACATTGATCTATAGTTATACTTTAAATGTATCTATGATACCTGATGTGCTACATCATAAATAACCAAAATTGACCACTTGTAATTCACACCAAAAACCAGCATTGTAAGTCTCTATGGCTAAACTCAAACAGATAAAAACTACTTCTTTCATCTAAAGTCGACAAAAGAAGATGGATGAATCATGGAAAGAACTCTGGACAAAGACTTACATCCGGAGGAGGGCGCCATGGTCGCGAACAGGCAAGTGCTAACACTACTCACCACTGGGCCCCTGCCCCTTCCATGGCAACGAAAGCGCCCAGGAAAAAATCAACTGCCATTTGAGCAAGTGCGTAAAATGTTGTATTCATCGCCTTCCTCTGGAGAACGACCATCTTTCATAGCCTGTCACGCTACTTCTCCTACTCTTCAACGAAAACTGTTCAGTTCACATTTGAAAAGAAGTCTGAATGAGTTAGGTAACGATTGGGTTGAGGATTAAAAACGACACTTATTCACCGAAAAGAGGCAACCGAGTAAATCGTTCTTATGAAATGAAAATTCAATTCGAAACTGTAAGCTGCTATCATATGTTCAACCTACAGGTTTCAAAGCCTAAAGATTTGAGCTCAAGTATTGAATTTTTTCCAAAAAATTATGGTGTAAGCTTAACTTTTTTTTAATTTCTGACGAGTGAAAACGTTCCTTGGTTTTCTAAGAGAGAGTAGGTACTCTTGGTGGGCAAAATATTAATGAGGGTGAGTATTGGTTTTTTCTAACCTTCACACCTCTCATTAACGAAGCCTGTTCTCTCATAAGCTCTTTGAGCTACTCCTTTTATAACAAATTCAACAAAGCTCCAGTTCACGTATTTTTTTTATCAAAAATCTCTGAATTTAACCACGGCAATCAACTCGAAGGATCTCACTTCTTCCTAAAGGGAGGGTCTCGGCAACGAAACATAGAAGTGCAGAAGGAGATGTGTTTACACTTAGTTCATCCACTATAATACATTTTTGGACACAGTAGAGAAACACGGAATAAAAATAAGAAGGAAAACATCTCTGCTCTCCAGAAATCGCAATAACAGAAAATGGTGAAGGAATTTGAATAAATTTAATGGCCTATTGTAAAGGAATGATAGCGGCAGAACAACTAATGTCAACAATACAAAGTCATTTAATGACGACAGATAACTTCAAACATGTTTTACAACTTACAGCTTTTTAGACATGTTTGGTTCTACACTATAGGCACGGAAGCGTGCGGATGCGAACGCGACGTGATGTTCCAACGACTTTAAGATTCTGAAAATGAAACTACAGTGAGAATATAGTCTCCTTCACTCTTTGAGAAGCCAATATGGAGATGGCTTAGGCGAGATGCGGTTACAGCTCAGTACGCATGCGCAACAAAATTAAACACGACCGCACGCGCCTGTCTGGTGACTTCAGGAGGTTCAGGACTGAAATGATAGGCCTGTTGGTGAACTTTGGACGACAATAAAAAACAAGGGAGACACATCAATATGATAAGGCGATCATCCGTGTCTTTCGGATCAGTAAGACAAGACGCTTTTATAGGACTAGTTATTACCGCCACGCTCAAACGCGTGCATGTAGCTGCGTCACGGCTTACTGGTTGGAAGGACGTGTACTAAGTTCACTTCTACAAAACAACAACAGAAAACACTCCTTTTTGAAGACAAAGGGAAATTTATAGCACCAGAGGAAGACGAGTAAAACAGTAAAAAAACTGGAAGTACACTCAGAAGGAAGATCAGTTGATTAAAAAAGCTAAGCATAGTGATCTTACTAGCGGAGCTCAAAATGACAATCACCAATAGAAAGATACTCATAGGGGTTGCTGATCCAAAGTGAATCTGAGGTCCGGAGTGTTGGGATTTCCAAAAGATTTCGCCGGATTTGATACGAGGTTTTCCATGGGGAAAGGAGACTGGGAGGCTAATTGCGTCAGTCCGAAGTTTTAAAATGCAACGAGATATTTGGCTCAAAATTGTTTTGTGGTGCTTATTCGTAGTGCTTATCCAGTAAATCTTAACACCCGTTTATCGACCTTCGATACATTATGGGTATGTTACGGTGGGTGTAGTGTAGTTTGGCTGACTTGCCAGAATTGGTTCGGAAACATCTTTGTGGGATTATTTAGTGTGTTGGGCACGAATTTGAGGGACTTGTTTTCTAAATATTAAGTAAGATTTCGCCCCCTGCCCCCCCACCAAGTCAGCGAGGTTTCCAGGTTGAGAGATACTATTTTTGCTCAACAAATGTTCGAAACCGATACTTTTCAATTATTCGCGGTTGGGCGGGCAACTCATCCTCATGGGTGAAGAAACTCTCTCTCTCTCTCTCTGATTTTTCAGCGAGGGTTGGAGCCCCTGAGTGGACGAAATGCTTATGTTGGTGCATGGGGTTGGAGAAGCTGGCGCTATCCCTTTGGAGAAAGGTCTAAAGCAGGTTAAGCAATTTCGCGGGACGAGGGGAACGGAAAAACTTTTTGGAAGAGAAAAATGAAAAAGGTACATTCACGGGGAGTGTGGGACGAAAAAAATGTTGTGCGAAAAATTAACGATTTGGGGAGTTTTTACCAGAAATCGAACGAACTAGAAAGCACTCGGCGAGTAGATGATCCAGTGGGGTGAGGAGTGTATTGTTGATTACAAACCCTAACGGTGCTGTCACATCTAATAACTGAGGTTACCATCTCTTTCTATCCAGAAGAAAAGGAGCTAATCTAATACCATGATGTTGGAAATTCCTCACTCCAAGAATTTTCTATAGATCCCCTCGAATTGTTCGAGAGTTCAAAATCTACCACGAAACAGAAGAGTGACATTCAGGACCGAAACTTCCAGTGGCAGATTAAATGTTGTCTATGATTATCCAAAGATTAAGGACTTTAATTCTCCATCTATGAACATTTCGGGGAACAATCGAATTGAAAAGTTACTATTTTCATGAACATGGTTGTTTCTTAGTCGCTTTTTTCTTCTCGCTTCGTCTATTATGTGTGACAAATGCTTCCAGGTCAATGAATAATAATGATAATAACGGTTCCTTGACCCTGCTTCGAAGGCACGAGGAATCCCGAAATCGAGTGTAATTTCGCATTGAAGTTTAAAAATGGGTTTTGAGATGATTTACCCAAGTTCGTCTGTGGATCCAAGCCAAATAGAAGCACAGACACGATAGAGATCGTATCCACTTCCCCTTCCAACGTCTGGAGCCTCCACAAAGTAATGGGTGCGACACAGGGAAAAGCTAAACATACAGCCAATTTATACTTCTTGAGCGCCTTGAACACCTAATACTGTTTTATGGAACATTTATACTTCCTTCCCGCGCAAAAGGATGAAAAAAAGCTATAGTTCATGCCAGCAATGTTAGTGACACCGGTGCGGTTGCGGACTCTTCCGTCCTAACGATACGGTAGTTTGTTAATGGTAGAGTCACCATTTTTTCCGAAACAGCTGTGATAGATCGGTGAGTCTTTTGTTTTCACCGATAAGAACACATCTGGGTGGGAAGGCAAATGAAAAACAGGTGAAAAATGTGAGAGTGGAAACAAAAACTCCAAAAGACTTCAATCTGTTATTTCTGAAAATGAGTGATAACACAATCAGACTACAGTATGTTAGGGAGAGTCCGCAACCTCACCACAGGTCCTACTTCCATTGCTGTAGACTATAAACAAGCCCCCACCAGCGAAGGCGTTTTCTTCCTGGAAAATCCATAATGTTTGCGATCCCCACTCCCAAGGCGCGATTTCTGGGCCCAGTTTATATTTGATTATTAAAACTGTCAGACGCCGAAAGAATCTCGTTCGGAAGTGGGGTCAAGCGTCCTAAAACCTACGATTCTTCTATTTTGATTTTCTGGGATATCTTCGCCAAATTTCCATTTTTTGGTCCAAAAATTCTGCGATCCCCCCTTACCTTCAACTTCCAGGCCAAAATGTTTGCGACCCCCACCCCTCGGTGCGAAATTTCGCACCCGCACCCCCGCCTGACCCCTGGACGTCGCTGCTAATTTTTTAATCGCACTACAACTTCTCGGAGTCTCCCTATCTCAATTATTTAATGCCCCAGGAAGCGTATCTGTCTGTATCGCTACAAGGATGAAAATGTAGGTGGAGATGGGGAAGTGGAATGGCACTGACCCTAACCGCAGGTTCTAACACATCGCACACAAGTTGAATATGAAAAAAGCACGGGTGGCCCCCCAACAAATCATATTAAAATGACAATTTTTAAAACGTCAGGGTTTTCACTCCAGTCAGAAGGGCAACGACCAGCCAAATTGCTAATGCTGGCCGGAAACAGTAGTGAGATATAAGCTCCGGAATCCATTTTATTTGATCCGCCAACAATTTTGAGATCTGAAGACTTCAATGAGAACAAATCTCCTCCGCGATAGAGTGGTTTGCGCCGCGCGCAATCTACACGGTGAACGCGACGCAGCCGTTCGCGGGTTACCTGCACTATGTGGCTACAATTCATAGAAAAAGAATTAGGAACAGGCTAAAAGCTTGACTTCTAACGAGAATTCATCATGATGGAGGTCGTCCGAGGTCTAGGCTTTCCTGTTAGGAGAACAGCGGCAGAACTGACCAGGAAATATCGCTGTGTGATCCCTAGGCAACACGCTCGCAGTCACGAGAGAACAGAAACCGACAGTGAAAATCACAGACCACAGAGGATGGAAAGGTCAGAGCAAACGGAGAACTCTCTATTGAAAGGAGGGAACATATCAAGGGTTATTGTCGTAACAGGGAGACTGACTTGCAAAGACATCACCAGATGAGTCATTTTTGTAAATCTAGACCGGTTTGTGTAGTGACAGCGCTGCATACTCCTGGATTATGCATGCAAAGTTGACGTATAAAAACTTATACGAATATCACAAACTTATGAAATCTTTAGCTTTGCCCATTGTTCAAACATTATTCATAAGACACCCTATAGAGCATAACTGGAAAAAGATTAGCGGCTTCATCCAGATTACGGGGAGACTTGACGGATATGATGATCAATTTCAAGCTTCCAAAATGTCTCCGAGAGTTTTAATGCAATTTTTTATGGTCAATCCTGAAAGCTTAGCTCCAGGGTCAACGCCAACAAGGAGTGGAAAGAGAATCCGGAAGACTTTAGGAAAAAAAAACTACATAAATTCAGAGGCTAAATGGAAACTAAAGAAAACGTGTTACCTGTCCAACGTAAATCTCGAAAGAAAAATTTTGAGCAAAAATCAAAACCCCGGGGTCGGCGCTTTTTTAGGTGCCGCGAAAAGATGTGCCTATCACTTGTGAATCGTCGACCCAATTCATTTCAAAAAAGAATAGCTTCACTGAACTAAGGACAATAAGTTCAAGCACAAAACGAATCCTTATGCTGGAGTCTTTTTAAACAGCTGGTGACGAAACAAGTGATTATGGAGCTGATATATGGTAAGAATTCCCTAATCCAAGAAGAAGAGGCTGTCATATATATATATATATATATATATATATATATATATATATATATATATATATATATATATATATATATATATATATATATATATATATATATATATATATATATATATATATATATATATATATATATATATATATATATATATATATATATATATATATATATATATATATATATATATATATATATATATATATATATATTTACATAAGCCTGCGGACCAGACTTATGTGCAATTAACAGCTCATATACGAAATCACCAACAAAAAACATCTAATAACAGCGAGGGAAAAACTACCAGTATTTCGGTCAGATAAAGCAATGGATGCAAAGCAGATATACGCACAGCCCGTAATGGCGAGAGTAGAAGTGACTGCTCCGTGAGGGATTAGCGCTCACCAGGTTCGTTCCTCGAAGTATTCAGTTGCAGATTTCCTGAACGCCTTATGACTCACAGGGATGGATTTGAGCCTCCCGAGCCGTTCAAATGCAGGAGTCGCCCTATTAATAAAGAAAAAGCGCCTGCAGTTAAGGTTCGAGTTTTTGCGTAGAATTTTTGAAGCTCCTCCCCTGGTACTTGATGTTCTCACCTCGACAATACACTCAGGCTGCAGACCAAAGTCCGGTTTATACAGGATTTTGTGCAGCAGTAGTAAGTCATTAAACTTTCTTCTTATCAAAAGAGATTGCAAGTTGAGCTCACTATTCCTGGTTTCTGCAGATGGCATTTGTTGATAATGGCAAAATCCAAGCTTCCTGATCATTAACTTCCGTGTGAACCCGTTTTGCACCTTCTCAAGTCTAACTATGCTCTTCTTTTTGTGTGGAAAGTACACCGGTGTCCCATACTCAAGAATAGGTCTAACATAGGTTTTGTAGGCTCTAAGTAGCACCGCGCTGCTTCTTGTCCCCAGTCCCCTTAATATATTACTTACGCCCACGGTGGCTCTGGCAGATACCGATTCGCAGTGTTTGTCAAAACTGAGGTTTCGTGTGAGGATAAATCCCAGGTCAGTGATCTGCTCCACATTCTCGATCTCAGTCCCTTCGACATTGTAAGTATGACAGTTATTCGAAGAACACAGGTGCAGAGTTTTAGTTTTTTCCTTCGATAACGGTAAGTCCCATTCATGAGACCACACCGCCATTGCGTCATTGCATTTTGAATTGCATCAATGTCCTCCCTGGAGCCTGCCCACGAAAAATCTTTATATCGTCTGCAAATGCACAGAAATCTACTCCAAATCCACTTAATAAGTCCCCCAGCTCGTGCGTGTAAATATTGAACAGAATCGGTGAAAGAACTCCACCCTGCGGAACTCCACTACACACTGGGTTTTTCTGCGAATACGAAGTGTTCACTCGAACCGAAAAGGTCCTATGCTCCAAAAATGAGACAATCCAAGAAACTGTGCGCGGGTGTACGCCTACCATTGTTAGTTTTTTGTATTAGCTATGATGTGGGACTTTGTCAAATGCCTTGGAGAAATCGAAAAACATCGACATTACTACCTTGGTCTAAAAAGAGAAGTCCAGTTGTTTAGGCTTCAATCATAGCTGTCACAGTTGACTTACCCTTTTTGAAAGCCATGCTGATGGGGAAATAACCGAACAATTTTCGAGATGTGCTCCTAATCAATTCTTTAGAATTTTTTCGAACAACCTAGCGAACAATGACGTTATACTAACTGGTCTGTAGTTGGAAGGCTCTGTGAATGGCGCCTTTTTAGGAAGAGGAGTGACATAAGATAATTTCCATCGATTCGGAACTTCACTTGTCATAAAGCTCAAGTTGAAAAGGAACTCTAGAGGCCCCGCTATTTCATGGGCGACTTTCTTCACGAACATCAGAGGGATATCATCCGGCGTTCTCGAAGACGAGTTTGGCCATTACAAAAGTTCAGTTATAATTTCTTCCTTATAGAACCAACAGGAATCTTGCACTACCCCAAAGCTCGGAGATACCAGCCCTGCTTGGTCCAGTGAAGAAGCTCTTGAAAATGAAAGTTCGAAAGTATTTGCCAAAAGTTCTGCCTTGTCCCTATCAGCCCTGAGGATATTTCCGTCAGACGTCTCAAGCGCCCCAATGGTTTTTTTATCATGCATTCTGGAGTTCAAAAGCTTGTAAAACGCATTCCTATCTTCCGACTCGATGACTTTCTTCTCTATGCTATCGTTGTACTTTTTAAGCTTGCGTTCGAACTTACCATTTATGTCCTTGAACTTCGCCCAGCTAGCGGTGGTATTATATTCTTTTTGCAGCAAACCACGCATCTTTGCGCGCAATCCTTGAAACGCCTTGAGGTATGGGGGAAGCCTGCGGTGACCGCTAGAACCATGTGCATCGGTACAAAAGTTCAATGCAGTGGTGGACTATGGCAATTAAAATTTCGTATTTTCCATTAACCGTAGCCTCCGACTGAAAAGAACTATACCAGTCAACATTCATCAGGTACTCCTTTATCAGGTCAAAACGAGCTGCCTTGAAATTTCTTTTCATCCCTTTCATGGTATTTTGTTTACGAAGCTTGAGCCTGTACTAAACCAAGGAGTGGTCACTCGAACCTAGGGGAGGTAAGACACTTGTATTCGACACGAAATCAGTGCATGCGACCAGTGCCGACCAAATTGACCACGTGACGACATTGTCAGGGTTTTTGGAGGGATTTTCGAACATTGATCGTAAGCTTCCGTGATTAGGCTTCTTCAGGATGTTCCCATCAATCTTTCGGTTCTTAAAGTGAGTCCAATTGTTGACCTACAATAGGTTTTCTTAACCTGTAACGCTACCTAAAAAAGTGCGCGAACTTTTCAGCCCTCCTGTAGTTTTCGGCCATGGCTGATCGGCCCTTCGCCGAGAAATGAGGCTGCAGCACACTTCTTTGCCACTCACGAACCGATAATAAACCCTTTAGAACATTTACTAAAAGGTTTTAAGACTTGGCAAGATAACCAAATTTAGCCATCGAAACAAGGTACGACTGCAATAGACTGAGTTATAAATGAATCGAATTAGAGCTAAGATTACATTTCTTCGTCTTGAACACATGAAAACTCGGTCATAATTGAGTATCGAAGAACAGGAAATCGTAAGATTCGTATCGCCTTACGCGATTACTGCCAAGTTTACGATGGGCAGCAGGACAATAAACATGGGAAGCAATCGATCCGACGGCTAAAAATCATAGTTACAAGAAAAGAATTGTTTTTAAAAATCCGTTAGCCAATCAAAAAGAGATAAGCAAAAATTCTTACAGCATAGACACACAAATATCACCCAATTTCTTAGACCAAAAAAGTTCCCACCAATGTCTAATGCTCCCATTAAGCCATATAAATTAGGGGGTTCATAAATAGCAGTTAAATTCCTCCAGTCAAGCTACGACGAAGCTGTACAGTAAAGGACTGGTATACTAAGAGGTGCATTTCAGTGAGTCACACTCATCGTGAACCCAGTACTTATGCGAGAATCAAAAACATAACTTGTGAGGAAAACCTCGAGATGGGGCCGATTATATTACTTTGATATGGAATCCTCGCACTCATCGTGCAGTGGGTGGGTGTCCCTTGACCCCCCTTCGCAGATGAAGCATCCCTCCTGGAGCTAGACGCGAAGCGAAAATAAAAGTTCTGAAATCTCTTCCACCAATTTTTCATCTTTTCAACAGAGATCGTTGATGAAGGCAATAAAAAATACGCACTAAAAATAGAACAGGATTACTATGATGAATGACCACTTCTACCCACAGGGTTGAGCACGCTGTTTTGCCGATTTTCGGCGGAGCTAACGACCCTTCCATGTTGACCAGCATTTTTTAATTCCCAAATTTTTACGACGCTCTCCGTGGGACGAAAAAGATTTAATCCTTTTTTGGAGCGGCATACATATTTACTCTCATTTTGCCTCACTCAAGTGGTTTGGAGAAAGAATTTCTATTTTTTCTCCAAAACTTTTACGAGCCCCCTCAATTTGTAATTTTTTTCTGAGAATTTCCCAAAAACTTACGACCCCTCTTGTGCTGGGTCACAAACGAACCGAGGTTAAAATCTGGACAATCTACTTCTGGACAATCGTTAAACTTTCAGCTTCCGCAAATTCTTAAGGCGATTTGTTCCACTTTCTGGATGACCCTGAACGCAAATGAACGTAATACGCCTCCCCTTCTTACAAAGGAAACCACAATAAGTCATGCAGTGACCATTCCAAATGAAATGTACTCTCTTAGAACCATTTTTGGACGAAAAGTCCGAATATGCCCATCGCAGCTGCTCTAGGACCCACTCTGAAAAAAAGTTATGGTTGCGTTTTTCTGTGATTTTCGTACCTATTGTACCCTCCAAAAAGCGCAGCTTATTTTTACGCAATTCCTGGAAACGGACCTGATAATCGTGTTCCAGCGCCCAAAACTACCCCACTAAGCGAAGTTTGGGTGGAAGGAACATTTTCCAAACTTTGCAGCAGACTAACAAGCATTTTGGACTTGTACCCGGATTTTTCGGTTGGGCGTTTATTTTTACCAATTTGAGGGCGTTGTTTCTACTGTTTCCGCACATCCTACCAATCTGTTGTCACCGAACCCGTTGCCTCAGACAAGCCAGTTCTCGTTGGTAAATTTGAAGCCATTGAATATTGTTAATAATGATGTACTATCTCCATCCGTAGAAATCTGATGTGTCAATTAATGCTTGTCTCTGACTGCAGTCCTTTAAATGGTTGAAAGGTCCTCCCGGGAAACATGATGTCAGTCCTGAAATTATTGTTCCTCGTTGTGCAGTGATACAGGCATAAATTGCATTCTTAGGCATATTAGGTCCTTGCATAAAAATGCTCAGTCGCTCAGATATTCCTTGTTGTGCTTTTGATTTTGGGGGTTGTCGCGTTGACGGAAACACCGCTTAAGCCTAGTGCTATGTTGGGACCTTTAGCTTGGCGATTTGTGCTCCTCATACGATGTTTTGATGTGTGATCGACCCCGGCTAAAAGGAGGAGGCGTAGCTTTACTCGTTAAGCGCCGACTTTTTACTGAGGATTAGTCTTCAAGGAAAGTGTGGAAGAATTCGTATGAAATTCTGTCCTGCAACCTACATTCTAATGTAACCAAGTGCAGGATTATTCTTGCAAATTTACCGGTCGCCTAAATGTAACGCTAGTAGCAATGTGCAGCTTTGTAAATGCATCCAGTGATCTAACAGCTTGCACTCTTCCTTGTTTTGTTGTTGGGCGATTTCAATTTCCCTAAATTGCTGTGGGAGGATCTTTCGGAAATGCAAGGCGGGAATGTTTTGACCAATGCTTTTCTTGTTCTTATAAATAGTCATCAATATTGTCCGTTGGTGCATGGAAACACTAGAGGTAATCACCTCTTGGATCTTATTTTCGCAGCAATGAGCTGAGTTTGGTGTCTACGGTCAATATTTTGGCACCGCTGGTACTAGTGATCACGCTACCACTACATTTTTAAGCTAGAGGGTTCGCTGAGTGAGCATAAATTTGTACTGAAACGGGATTTCAAACTGGCGAAATTACGACATAATCGGAATCTATCTAGATATCTGTTGATTGGTCGAAGCTCGTTTGGGTGTAGTGCCACTGTAAATAGAGATGTACAGGAGACGTTTCTGTTCATTTTTGAATCATGTTATTACCCTATTTGTGCTTACTTCTTCGAAAAGTTCCTCTATATCATCTAGCAACTTGCCGGATTATCTCTTTCGACTTCTTGAATTCAAAAACAAAATGTTCAAGCGAAAGGCTATGTCAGCCGACGAATCTAGAGGAGGACTGGAATAGCTATAGGTCAGCTACAAAAAAGCATTTGAAAAAGCTTTTCAGATTTAACATTTCGGTGGAAAAGAAAGTTATTGAATCCGGCAACAGAAATGCGTTTTCAAGTTTATTGGCACACGAACTGTAAGCCCAGGGAACGTATGTTGTGCCCTTTGTATAATAGTAATGGAGAATTTCTCACTTCTGATTACGATAAAGCTTGAGCTGCTTTGCTGACACTTTTGAGAAGGTATTTTTGAATGACTCCCATTAACAGCTGTTTCAGATGTGATTTTGAGCCCATCAACTATAATGCATGACTCTGTTTCTTTTCATCGTAATACTATCTTGGGAACTTCTTTTTCAAAAATGGCCCTGTTCTTCCTCTGTGACGCCTGATGACATCCCATTCGCTTTTTCTTAAGAGAGTGGCAGTTCACATCTCCACGCCTTTGGAAATTCTTTTTTTCAATTTGATATTTCACAGGTCAGAGGTTCCAACTAGGTGGGAATCATCTCCTTAGTGGTCCCACTGCACAAAGAAGTCTCTGCACTCTGAGGCATCCAATTATAGGCCAGTAAGCATCACCTCGATTTTTCTGTAGACTTTTTTGAAAAATTTTGAAGATGGCTATTGTAACATATCTCGAGGATAATAAACTGCTGTCTGATCGACAACATGGGTTCAGGAAAGGGAAGTCAACTGTTACTCAGATGATTGAAACGCTAAATCAGTGGACCTCTAGTTTTAGATAGTAAAAATAATGTGGATGTTATCTATTTTTGACTTTCAAAAAGCGTTTGACAAAAGTTGACCACACAAAGCTTATCCTCCAGACTTAGTATCAGCTTGGCATCCACAAAAGCATTGCCAGCTGGATTAAAGCCTTTCTGACAGATAGAACCTTCCAGGTTCGTGTTAATTCTTCCCTTTCCGGCTGTAGAAGTGCTCCAGGAGTGGGGTTCCACAGGGGGGAGTCTTATCTCCTATTCTGTTTAACATTTATGCTTATGACATTCCTCGAATTGTTGAACGGTGTGGTGTTAGGTGTGAAGTTTTATGCGGATGACATTAAAGGGTGTACCGCGAAGTAGGCGGTGATGGAGTCACACTCTTACAGAGTGGTATTGATGACAGTTTATTGCTGGTCCCTAGCTTGGGGCCTTCCCTCTCGGTCAGTAAAGAGAAAACAAAAGCATTGCACCTGGGACATTCCCAACAACTGCAGGCCGTTTACAAAATCAATGATGTACCAATCAGAGGCGGTCGACAAAATTAAGGATCTTGGATTCATAGTCGATAATAAACTCCTTTTGATGAACATTGTAGGCACATTGCTGCTAAAGAAGCGCAACAGAAGGCTCTTTTTATTATTCAAGTCCTTACGGATCTAAGGATCCGCAGCTACTGACTAAAGCTTATAAGATTTACGTCCGGTCTGTGTTGGAGTATGGGACCTGTGTTTATGCACCGCATAAGCGAATGCTAGTTCAAAAACTAGAAGCGGTTCAACGTAGCTTCACGAGGAAGGTCTTCATACGGGCAATGGGATTTTCGTATAGTACAATTCCTAGGGGATAGCATTAGGAATAAGAGGTTGCATTTGGACTCGCTTGCTGTTAGAAAGGAGGAGAAAATGACTTATATTTGGTTTTTAAAATGTTGAATGGTTCGGTAGGGATTGAACGCTTTCCGAGAGTTTTTACCCTCATACGTTCAAATACAAGAGGACAAAGGTACAAACTTAGCTTCCTTAGGCCTCATTCCCAGACTAGGCGGCATTTCTTTCCACCATTCGTGCGGGATCGGATTATCTGAGTTTGAACGCCCAAAAGGAAATGGGAAGTTCCATCCACCTCCTCTGGTTTCAAAAAATATTGTCGGCCAGTATCTTCAACACAGGAGTCAATTTCATTATAAGCTTCTTTGGTAGTAGTGTTTCGTTTTAGTGGATTGAGTTTGTTGTTGTTTTTCTGTCGTTAATTCTTTTCATTTGCTGTTATTTCACATGTGTCTCGGCACATGTAATAAATATGAAATTTGAGGGCTCTCGAAGCGTTTTAGAAAAATATTCTAGATTCGACTAAAAATTCGTTCTGGGGGGTTATTCGGGGTGCTGATCACGAATGTGAGGTTCATTTATCGATTTTCCGAAGTTTTCGACTATATTTGTTCAAAGCTTCCCACTGGCAGAGAAAATTGACGGCAAAATCAACTTTTAACGATTTCCGGTAATGTGACGACAGATGTAGCTCACATCGTTCCTGTGGGGTTATCTGGAGTGCTGAACACGGAAATCTGATGTCAGTTTATCGATTTTTGTCAGCTTACGGTAGATTACGGTGGGTATTCGGTAGTTTGGTCGAAGTCTCAGATTTGCCTCAAAGTTTCTATGTGGGGGTTATTTGGGGTGCTGAATACGAATTCGATGTCCATTTGTCGATTATCGGAATATCGAGGTAGGTTTCGCCCTCTAAATGGCATGTTACCTACCGTATCCTACAGTAAACCTCAAAATTTTTAGAAGCGAACCGCAGATTCGTGTTCAGCACCCCAGGTTACCGCTACGTACATGTTTTTATCAAAATCTGGAGAAAAATTTAAAAATACACTAAAAATTTCATGGGGGTGGTACCCTTACCTTGCCGCGAGGCTTTAAAAAACGCTCATAACTTTTTCAGAGTGGGTCTAGGGCAGCTGGCATAGGCATATTCGGATTTTTCGTCTAAAAATGGTTCTAGAAAAGTACATTTCATTTGGAATGGTCACTATGACTTATTGTGGATTCCCTTGTTAGTGGTAATCGTGCGCTCAAGTTGGAATCTGTGTTGACGAGAATGCGCACAGTATGTCACCCAGAATTCAGGGCAGAAATGAACTGAATCACCAATTGGAAACGCTTTCAATTGAAGAATTTCTGTTGAGTATTGAGTTTCTAATACAACAATGATTGATAGCAGTATCAAGCATCCTTAATCAGAGTTTTTTCTTCATTTCTATGAGTAAACCATTGGGTGCCTCCCCACCCGTCTAGGATAGAGCCCTACCTTTTATCGATTGCAAATCTAGGCTAGACGCCATTGGACACTTTTTCACCAACAGAACTATACCCATTTTTGAGAACCTTGGTAGAAATCATTCCATTCGTTCCAACTACATGTCATTCAAAAAATTTCATTCGAGAAAATTTGAGCTGGCTGATCGTACAAGTAGACCTTCCTGACTGGCTGGATAGCGTGTAGATTCAGGGTTGGGCAGCCTTGCGACCGGTCGCAACGGGGTCGTAAAATTTGGGAGATTCTTCAAAAATAGGAAATTTTTCGGGGGTCGTAAAATTTTCGGAAAAATCGAGGTTGGCTTATCTCCAAACCACTCGGAAAGTCTTCGGAAATATGGGCCATTTCGCCATCCCAGGGGGTTCGTAAAAACCGTGGTCATATTTTTTGATCCCAGGGGTTCCAGTGAACATTTTGATCACCAAGGGGTCGTAAAGTTTTGGTCATCGGTCGCAACAGCCTGCCTGACCCTGTTGTGATTCCTTTCTTAGGCTTGATTATTGCAGCAATGCGCTTTCTTTCTTCTTTCTGTTCCGCTATGTTGTTTTTCTCGTTTCCATGCTTTCCAACTTCCTATGGTTCATTCGTTGCATTTCGCGGTCGTCTTGAACATTGTTTTTGACTACTACATAGGCTTGCCTATGTAATAAATAAATAAATAAATATATATAGGTAATATATATATATATATATATATATAACATATATATATATATATATATATATATATATATATATATATATATATATATATATATATATATATATATATATATATATATATATATATATATATATATAGCCTTCTATTTCCTCCGCTACTCGCACTTTTCTGTATCACTATCATAAAAAAGTGGGTGCGGTTTTTAGAGGTTATAACTTCATTTTCATGGTTGAATTTTTCGAAAAACAACCGCTTCGCATCTACGATTGTGATAATACGACTGCGAGTAGCGTGTGAAATGATGGGGATATATATATATATATATATATATATATATATATATATATATATATATATATATAGCAGTTTCAACAAACTCCAGACATTGCGTTCAGTCCGTAGTGCATCGTTGCTTCGCAAAGCGTGCTGCGGGCGCGGTTGTAGCAGTATTCTCAGACAGGATGTGGGATCACCCGGGCGGTTGTTGCCTTTGGTGCCTGGGTGATCCCACCGCCCGCGTGATCCTACATCCCTCGTCTGAGGATGCTCGCAACCGCGCCGCAGCACGCTTTCGCAAGCAGCGTGCATTTTACGGACTGAACGGCAATGCGGAGTTGAACTGTATAGTCTACAGCAATGGAAGTAGATCTGGTGAGGTTGCGGACTCGTCATAACATACGGTAGTTTGTTCGTGGTATCGCTCATTTTTTTCGAAACAGCTGTGATAGATCGGTGAGTCTGTGGTTTCACTGACATAAATACACCTGTGGAAGCAAATAAATGAAAACAAGGTGCCAAACTGTGAGAGTGGAAACAAAAACTCACCGACCAATCTCTAGTTATTTCAGAAAAAATGAGTGATAACACAGTCAGACTACCGTATAAATATTAGCCTCGAGTCCGCAATCTGCACTCTATGTCCTTTTAGCATTGCGGCAACTATATATATATATATATATATATATATATATATATATATATATAGTATATATATATATATATATATATATATATATATATATATTATATATATATATAAATATATATATATATATATATTACATATATATATATATATATATATATATATATATATATATATATATATATATATATATATATATATATATATATATATATATATATATATATATATATATATATATATATATATATATAAAGATATAGGGTGTGTGTATACAAGTCTGTTGGTACTCTGCTCGTTGGTGCCCCTGCTTCTGCTGAACCCAACAGACGTTTGAGTGTACACAGGGAACAGTTCGAGCGATAGTAGCGTGCACAACTAAATCGCGAAAGTATCCCATACATGTGCATAAAGGTGTTCGCCGTCCGGCAATAACTAAGGCATCTGGTCCATAGCACCTTAGGATCCGTACCTAAGGAGTCATGGAGTCTTTGGCCACAAGCCACAATTTTGCCACCCTGAACTGTCGATCGCTGTCGAGTGATATCCAAAAAAAACTGCGCTATCCAGACTTCTGAGCTATTTCCATGCACCGTTTGCTGCTTTGCAGGAAACCCGCCTCAAGGATAGACCCGTCATCAGCGTCGGAGAGTACACCTATTGCGGTAACGCTGACGATAGGAGAGTGGGAGGCTGTGCAATAGCTGTAAGGAAGGATTTCAATGGTATGATGAAGGAGTTTGGCTCAACATCGTGCCGGAATGCATTCGTACGACTGCGGGATCACAGAGGATTCAATCAGTGGATAGTGAGTGAGTGCTCATGCGCCCACTGAAACCGCCGAAGACAATTCGAAGGATGCGTTTTATGAGGAACTCAATACGTTGCTGGCCAGGATACCTTGTCAACATGATGTTGTCGTGGGGATTGACGCAAATGGGAAGATGGGACTTGATCAGGAATCCAGTACTTCGGTAAATGGTTCTACCCAGTGGAGCAAACATCGTACAATGGCTACCGCCTTGTCGACTTTTGTGAACGCAGTGGTCTGATTATTGCATCGACATTCCAGAGGAATCATCGCCGCCATCAGCTTACGTGGCAGGGACCAACCCAGCTATCTCCACAAGAGCAGCGGAAGTGGAAGATGACAACTTTGAAACTACAGCTTGACTATGTCCTGACGAGGAGTATTCCAGTATAGGACATTCGAAGATCTAGAGCTGTGTGGGATGTCGCATTCGATTCGGATCACCGTCCTGTTCTGTTGAACTTCACTGCGAGGATTCATAAGAGGAAGCGAGGAGCTCAGCCTCTCCAGAGGATTGACATGACAAGTCTCAGAGATGAAGAGTGCCGAAGGAATTCTTCGACAACGCGTTTCTATTTACATCGGAGTACGGACTAAGAAGAAACTTTGCGACGCGGATTCTTTTGTCAAGTGCATCCAGGACGCTTCGAAAAGAGGCACTCCCGGTTGTATTGCAGCCTAAGAAGAAGTTCGTCTACGTCTCAGAAGAAACAACATCTACCTACAACAGAGTATGTGCTCACCGAACTGCAGGAAACTTCTTGGAGGAGGTCGTCTGAGGAGGAAGTTGCGTCGGCAGCTTCAAAGTGACCGCAAACGATAGTGGATGTGTAGAGCTAAGGAGTTCGAGAAGGCTTGGGAGGAGAAGAATCCGAGGAAAGCCTACACGTTGCTGCGACAGTATAGCGGCAAGATGAAGAGATGTTCTTCTGTCCTGAACACTACCAATGGAGTTGCAGTTGGTGATGCGACGCTGCCAATATGGAAGGATTACTTCAGTTCACTACTGAATCGTCCAGCGCCATCAGTACCTGAGCTCTCGCATGTTCAGAGAGCACATTACGATGTCAGTGAGGAACCGCCGACTGAGTCTGAAGTTTTGGATTGTGTCCGGAAAATGAAGAATGGTAAGACAGTTGGAGATGACAACATCACTGCTGAAATGCTGAAAGCTCTTCCTCTGTGTGGTATTCGTGAGATAATCACACTACCATCCTTACCATATGGATGAGCGAAAGGATACCCGATTCGTGGAGACATGTGATCATCGTACCTCTTCACAAGAAGCTATCCGTCACGGATCCTAAGAACTACAGAGGAATCTCTCTACTTCGTGTCATGTACAAGGTTTTAGGAACGTATCATTCTCGAGCGACTTATCAAACATCGTGAAGGAACGACCAGAGATGAGCAGGCCGGTTTTCGATCTGGAAGATCGACCATCGACCAAGTGTTCGTCGTGAAAAGAGTAATTGAATCGTGGCAGCGGTACTCGAAGCAGCTACAACTTGCTTGTTTGAACTTTGAATCCTCGTTCGACTCTCCTCATGGTGATCGATTGCTCAACGCTCTGCGAGCAGATGGAGTCCCGGAAAGTATGTTCGGTTAATCGAGGACATGAACAGAGGAACAACAGCAGCAGTTCGTACACCTGTCGGATTTACGTCAGCTTTCGAGGTGAAAACAGGAGTAAGGCAAAGGAGCCGTTGCAGGACCTTTTTCTTTCAACTTCGCCGTTGATGACATCATGCGTAGAGTTGCAGAACAGTTTCCTGCGGATGTGATCCTAACACCATCAGGACGCTCCCTTGTCGACCTGGAGTACGCCGACGACATTGTGTTATTCGCTGAAAACAACGTAAAACTGCAAAGGATTGTGAACTTCGTTTCGATGCCAGGAAACGCGGAGAGCATTCGCAAAGAAGTGCACAAAGAGTTTGTTAAGGAGTTCCTGGTTACTATGAACTCCCCCTTGCTAAGTGGACCGCCGCCGAGGATTGCTAAGGAGGAGGAGACTTTGTCAAGACCAAGTCGGGCAGCGCTATCTCAGCTCCGGAGCGGTTTCTATTCGAAGTCGCAATGGTATCTACATAAGATAGGAGCAGCCGATAATCCACTTTGCCCAGACTGCGGGCTTGAGGAACACACAGTACCTCACATGTTCTCTTGCTCTGGAAAGCCAACGCACCTCACAATAGAAGGTCTCTGGCTCAAACCAGTGGAAGTAGCCAATTTCCTGTCACTTTAATTATGCAATAATGAATTTGAAATGTAAAAAAAAGAAAAACGAATTTAAAAAAAATAAAATCAAAAAAATATAAAACAAATTCAAAAAAAGATTAAATAAAAAAAATCAAAAAAGAGGGTGGAAAAACGCCACTCAGGGATCCTCCAAAGAAGAGGATCCCAGCAATGTTGCTTCGATGACGTCGTCAATATGCCGGAAATTGATCCAGGATCAGTGTGTATAGTGGATATGGCCAACAACAACAACCTTGTTTGGAAGTATGCCGCAGCCTATGGACTTCGTCTTCGTCCCGACAAATGCAAGCAGATGTGGGTCTCTCAGAGGCCTTCAACGGGAGTTTGTGTGGACGGACAACGTATCGAACTGGTGGATGATTTCTGTTATTTGGGCTGTTTGCTGAAGAACGATGGTAGTTATGCAGCGGATCCTCGACAACGATGTGCGAAAGCTACGTCTGCATTTAATTCTCTAACCAAGTGTTTGTGGTCTACCACCATCGCGAGGGAAGTCAAGTTGTGCGTCTACCCATCCCCTCTTCGCCCTATCATGATGTACGGATCGGAGACGTCGGCAGCAACGAAGACGCAGATGGAAAGGTAGGATTGCACGGAGAGAAAGCTTTTCAGGCGTTTGCTTGGATATTTCTGGCCGCGTGTATGCCAAAACGAAGATCTTTACAAGAAAATCGACGCAGTACATCAACGCTTGACACGAGGGAGGTGCCAGCATCTCCCAACGCCATCTCAAGCAGCAATGGAAAGTCGACTTCGAATGCTCGGGCATATACTAAGAAGAACGCCGAATCGTCTCGTACAACACGCTTTAAGAATGCTTCCCAAATCCTGTGTAGAAACGGCCACCTGGGCGTAGGCGAAAGTTCTGGACGGATGTGGTTAAAGAGGATTTAAAGTCACTCGGCATCGAAAGACAGTTCAGGCGCGATGTTTCGTTTCGCAGGAAATGGAATAGTGACAGCTGGAATTTTTTTTGTCCCAGAAACGGTGGCCTCAAGTCTCTTGAGACAAGAGGTCATTCGAATTGTAAAAAAAAATTCTCTGCAAAAACAATTCAAATTTTGTGCCCTTCTCACTTCTGCCATTGTTATGCATCGTGTTTACTTTAACAAAGAATCTCATTCACATACGTGTATATGTGTGTTTCTTTATTTCCACAATAAAGTCGTTGAATGAATGAATGAATGAATGAATGGATGGAATGTGTTCAAATTGTCTGAAGACCGTGAAAAATAGACACGGCTGACTACTAGGACGGCACACCTCGGTGAAGATGCGGAATGACCGCGTCAGGCGAAAGCCAACCGATTAAGTCAAGGAAGTCATATATATATATATATATATATATATATATATATATATATATATATATATATATATATATATATATATTTATTTATTTATATATATATTTTCTATTTAGATTCCCTGAATCGACCGTGCCAGTAAAAATCACTTTTAAAGCATTCACGACGCGAAGCCTAATATTTTCCTTCGATAAAGCAGCATGTAATGAGATCATTTCCACTAGTTTCCCCAATTTTGAGATCGAATGCTGCTATTAAATTGATATGGCGGATTGTTTCAGCACGTTGTGCTTTTCTTCATGTCCAGAAGAGGTGGTCTCAGGTCTCTTGTGACAAAAAGTCATTCGATTTCTGAAAGATTTCTCTCCAAAAAGTTTCATATCTTGTCCCTTTCTTACTTCTGTATTTGTTATTATGCATCCTTTACTCTTACAAAGAATCTCACTCACATACATATGTATGTTTCTTTATTCTATAATAAAGTCGTTGAACGAATGAATGAACACGACAGACTAATAAAGGTTTCTGTGTGAGAAGTTTAAAGAAAGGAATAGAAGCTATTTAAATTCGACGCAAATTGCTCCCAAATACAAATGAACATGAGAGAAGAAAGTGAAAAAGGTGGAAGAGAGAAAAACGGGCCGAACTAACCCAATTTTCGTGAGGATAAGAGAGAAATTTGAAAAAATTGCGCGTGCGCGAGGAATGAGTCAGCGTGCGGAGGGCTGACGCAAATTCGGATCTGGCGCAGCCGAGATGCTTCACCTCGACAGAAACTCGTGCTCAAGGATAGTACTGTACTCAGTGGGGGTTATGCTAGTGGATTTGACGGCAAGTGTGATAGAAGGATCCAGTTTAAAAAACCGGAGATAAGTGTGCTAGTACAAACATGAGATGGGTCACTGAAGTGGTGATAAGGGGGGTTGGGGACTGGCTGGCACCATGTCCTTTGTTGCTGTTTTGACGGAGTACACATGGGGTCATCCGGAAAGCAGGACGAGGAGGCTGTCTGGCTACTGAAGACGTGTGGTGGTGTCCTCGGGTAAGCTGAACAGGTTTCCCGTGCTAGAGAAATGGGTCCTCCTGCGCCGCGTCCACTTTTTCGGTCAACATTCCCTGATAGCGAAATGAGACTCAATCTGGGCCCTCTCATCAAAGAACATATCGATCGACTGCGCGACGGATTCAGAAGAGAGTACTCGAATAAATTTTGACACGGACACGAATTTGCATAGGAGAGCAGCGGGTTGCAATTTCCTCGCTAGCAAGAGATCTATCTATAAATATCAGGTTCCCAGTCAGAAACCGAAAACAAAATTGAATTCCACTGACTTCCCAGAGGTTTTTGGGACTTTTTCATGTAATCTAGTACATCAAGAAGTCGCAAGTTTGACTGGAAGTGAGGCTTTTTCTATTGAAACTGCATCAGTCAGTTAAACCCTCGTGTGTTCTTTGCCACTGTTTGCGAGCTTTTCACAAGCCTAAACTTTGTCCTAAAAGTGATGAAAAACCTAATAGTTGAAATACCGTAAAATCCCTTCCAGGTAGATACGTAATCAGCAGCAGTGGAACGCACTGTTATATGCAGCGCATTCGACTGCTGCTGATCTCGCTGCGGACCCTCAGCAGCTCGTGTCCGTTATGTGCGCCGTTCGCAATGCGGCTATAGATCGACGTGCGTCATGGGCGCTGGCTTCTGAGTTGTTCACAGCTAGTTTACCAGAGGCGATATACACCAAAGAATGGCGCGCGCCCTGTGCACGTGGGGTTGTCTGCTCTGTCCTCACTTGTACACTCTATCGCTCTGTCTGTCCGTATTTGCGCCAAAGTGCGCGTGCACATTCACATGGTGCATGCCGGCTCAACAGTGAAACGCATTGTACTATGTCTCCCAGTGGCTATTCATATACTCAGCGCTAGGGCGTCATGTGCGGGCGTCGTGTCGGAGTACGAATGGCCTGACGCGCGTGCCTCCCGCTTCGCCATAGCGGCAACCTCATACGGACCTGTTCACCATTTTCATTATTTCTCCATCGACAGTTTCGTTCCATTATTATTATTTCCACCATTTTCCTCTGCTACTATGTATGGTGGAGAACACGTGTATAGAAAGACAGAAAAAAAGACACAAAGGCAAATACAAGAGAAAAAACTGGCGGAGCTGCTTTTTAGAATAAAAAAGCTTGGTCAAATAGTAGGACAAATTGACCAAACAGTGAACCATTTTGGAGGAGAATGGAAAACCACGAGTTTTCCCATAAAGTTTGAATTTTTTCACATTCCTTTTCTTGTTGAGAAAACTAAGAAGTTTGGTTTTCCTATGGTAGTTTTGTAAGGAAACATTCAATGAAATATCAACGTCTTCCGAACTTTCCATATGCACGAAAACTGGGAAATGTGATTTTTCCGCTTGCTAAATTTGAATATTACTTTGACTGCCACGGCGAGTGGTCAGCTTATCACTGGTGATGGAGACAATCCACTGCATACCTTCTATCATTCTTTACTTCTACAAAATAAATGAATTGAGACATGAATACTGTCCTGATAAGAATGGAATCCCGCTCCGCAGTTGCGGACAAGTGCTCTTGCAGCACGTAATATGATGATAATAGTGCTAGGAAAAAGGGCAATCGTGATAATGCCCGGTGGTCCCTACACGATTACCATCGTGTTGTGTGCTGCAACAGTAGCAACTGCGGCTCGGAATTTCGCTCCCATAGTAGTTTTTCTTCAGCGCGCAGTATTCCCCGCAGCCTGCGTCTCCGAACGCCTACGCCATCAACACTCAGTCTATATGTCTTTCCACAGTCTGCGTCTCTATCTGTTTGAAGGCAGCGTACACGCAAAAAACCGTGTTCAATCTTTCACTATTTTCAGGTGTGATATATCACAAAAAAGCCACTCGAAACACTCAAATTTCAAAGAAAAAACTCGCTCGAAAATCCCGGGGTAGTCAGCCTAAAGCCATTGATGGTAGGACTTCGGCGTATTTCGGCTACCGTAATTTCCCTCTACATCGGAACCGCTTCGCAGCTTCATTCAGTTCAATTGCGAGCGTTTCCGGTGCGATTTCGCTTTGGAGCGTACTAGGTCATCCATGTGGAATTTGGATCACATCAGAACTTGTCAGCGCAGCAATTTTTTTAAAGTTTCAAGCCTAATGTCCTCGAATTCTAAGCGTGATAGCTTAGAAAAGGGCACTCAAACTAAAAATCTTACGTTGTGTTCATTATTGACTTCATAAGCCTCCTGACTCTCCTGATTTTGCAAGGGAAGGAAAACCCCGGGTTGGTGAGAACTTTGCGGAGTGTGAAAAACTACGGTGTATACATAGATATCGTCCGTTTCAGAAGTTTATGCAATGAATTAATTCGCAAATTTTTCTTGGGGGGAGCTATAAATGGCATCCTCACAAACAGGAATTCCCATGGTTTCTATTTTCGCGGAGAAATTTTCAAAGGGATTTTTTTCAGTGCCTGCTCTACTCATAAGGTGCACAAAATCAACTAGAAGTATTCAAACTACGGAGCGTCGCTGTGAATCACACTGTTTAGGTGTGATTCACATGCCTTTGCCAATTTATTCTTCTGCCTCTACTGCCTGATTTCACTCATTCGGCAAAGAAAACTCTGGGTTCCGAATTTTGGAGAATCAAGCATTCGCGGGAAAGCAAGAAAATGCTCAATTCAAAAAAAGATTGTTCCATTCTCAAATATCAAAAGTCGTTTTCAAATAAGTCGAAGAGCGCTGTAGTGTTGACTGCAGTTTAAAAAACTTGAAGTAAATAAAGCTTCTCTTAGGAATATTGAAATGGCAAAGCTCTTCATCTAAAAACTCTTCAGCCCTGTTCAGAATGCTGTTCGTATTCTCCGAGGAACTTCTTCGAAAACCTGCTTCAGTGGTGATGGAGGGGTTAGAAAAGCTAATCGACATATAACTAAATGTGGTGAGTGAAACAGCTAATCTAAAGGGCGGAGGGAAATCGGGCTTTTGGTTCTGAAGCGATTTCCGGATTACGGTAGCCGAAATACGCCGAAGTCCTACCATCAATGGCTTTATAGTCAGCCTCCTTTCTTCACGCCTGTCCGGTGTGTCTTATGTAACCCTAATACCCTAATGTCGGAAAACTGGTTGTTTGAAATGGTTTAGTCCATTTAACTTTTTAGGTTGATTTGATTTGCAGCTTGTCGGGGCGCTTCTGCTTCTCGTGCTAGATGATCAACCGGGGAAACGCCTTTTCAGACCACGGAGCAGTTTTCAAGAGGCTATAGCATTATGAATATTCAGCATTAAGGTGGCAACTATCTCCGCTTGGTTCAAACATTGGATTGTCAAGAAAAAACCAAATGTGATTTTCTGCGCGGACGCTAAGTCTTCAACAAAATGCAACGAATCAATATTTCCTGTGGTCAGCAACAAATTATTTGTGGGAAGAAAATCATTACAAGTATCCCCCGGTTTGGAGCCAAATTCACTATGTTCCTTCGCGCGCATGTGCGGAGCGAGGGTAGAGACAGCGAGAGAGTATGGGAAGTAGGAGACGCAGCGTTCGCGCTCAGACGCACGCGATGAACGGAAATAAATGTCACTCGGAAACAGAGGATAGGTAAGCGCTTGAATCAACATTCTCGATATTTTTTTTGCTTCGGATGAGTGTGAAGTTTCATGGCCTACCAAAGCAGGCTTCTATGAGAGAACGAGAGTACAAGAATAGTTCACACTACAGTGTATTCACATGGTGCTTCAATTTAATGTTATGCAAATGCTGAAAAGGAGAACTATACATGTGACGTGAAGAAATGATAAACTGCCGTAAACCTATGAAACATTATTCTGGTCACAAACTCGTATTTGTGTTCCGCCAGAACGCCGCAGTTTGGATTTGTTACCCCGAAACATCCGTAGTTTATCCCGTGAAATCGCTCATTGTCAGTCGCTTGAACGCCTGGTTTTGTCCGGAATACTCACCTTTCTACCCGAAACATCTTGCGTTTGCCCCGATACAGATGGCAGACTACAGCGGTGTTGCAGAACACAACTATATATCTGTGTTTGTGTGACTTTGTGTGCAGCGAAACAATGTAAGACGGTCTAAAACAAGAGATTTCGGAAGGAAAAAAACTTTTTCATGGCTATGAAGAGTGCTAAATTTAGGCAGAACGGTAAGTAAATGTGGGAAACAAATCGATGATTTTGAGTTACAAAACTGATAACGACTGTTCAGCTCAGAAACGGAGAGGATTGGACTTCTGAGCTTTGAACCTCTTTATTTGACATCTACAAGACTCAACATTTCTCAATAATTCTGCTTATTCAGAAAGTTCAAATAAAAGTATTCAAGCTTATTAGTTCGTTCATTGTTACATACATAAGGGTCATTGGGAAGGTAAGGCAATCAAGGAAAAAGGACCGGGAACATAAGAGGGAAAGTTCTCGAGCGCGTACTATGCCTGGGCGGATCTGATCAGATGGCATAGCACGAGAAGACACTAAGTCAGTCGCTGAGGAGATAACCCACATTATAAGGTCGCCGACGCGGTTGCAGGGATAGAAGGGGAAAGGCCATTCGTCATCATCTCCTCCCACGTCTTCTCCATTTTCTATCCCAGTCGGTACATAACTGCGTCTAGCCCCCTTATACCAATTCAAAAGTCCAGCTGAGGTATGATAGTGCGGCGTCGCTTTAACGACCGTCTACAAACACGAATTTCGATAGCTCGCCGAGGCCCGCTCACCACCCCGTCCGCCGTCGCTCCCGGCCGGCGATGAATCAGCCAGTGGGCGAAAGTGGACGTTCTTGGCTTTTCGCCGGCGTATCGATCAACTGTATGTAATAACAACACCAACGGGGGGTTTCACCTTCAAGATGAAGTTCTGGAGAAGCACTCTGCCATTTGTTGGTGGCTTAGAGTTTACCATGGCTGAGCATTCGTTTGGCAAGAAATTTCAGCAGAACCGTCATTTCCTGATGCGTACACCTTTCAATGACAGAAAAAAGGTCTTCAGCAATCGCACATACACTCAATTTCGGAGCGAATTTTACTCGCTTCTATCGCGTGCACTGGCCTCTCTATCCCCCCCCCCCCCTCCATTGCTCCGCCTATATTTGAAAAAATCATTTTGCACGAACCTTGACGCAGCGTGTCATTAAGAAAGGATATACATTGTTTTCCTCTCGCTCCTAAAATTGCTAATCAAGGCTTTTTTTCAACCTTGGCTAGTGCTCACCATCTCTACAACAGACAGTTTGTTCTTCGGAAGGGTAGGGGAACAGGGAGACGACGAGTCAGAAATGCGTTGAGTGAAAATAGAATAACTACCACCTCAATCAGCGTGCAGAGCGGGTAAAGTTGACGGTTTTTTTTCACGAAGAACTATGATAAATGCTCGGTGTTGAGTGAAGTACATATAAAAGAAGAAGAAATCAGAAAAAAAAAGCCAAGAAGCACAAATCCTCAAATCCACAATGCATAGACTTCACCCATTTTAATTATAGTCCATGAAGAAAAAGATATGATGACGTTGAGAAAGTAACAGATTGATAAAAAATACTGTTAAATGACGGCCTAACTATGGGTTGGTTGCCCGACTTTTGAAAAAGTTATCCTTCCTGCATATTTGAATGCCTCTAAACTTAGAATTCAACAGATGAAAAAGTGAATCGATCACATGTGATTTAAAATGGTAGGGCTAGATTTGTTTGCGCATTTATTGCGACTTTTCACTTTTCACATCGTCCTACTTGGCTCAGCCCAACAGCTGAGCCGGAAGGTCTGACGAAGGTGCTAGACATCGAAACGTCACCACGACTAGGAAGTTTTTTGCGGATCTTTCGAAAGTCTTAGAAAGTTTCTGCTTTTTCTAATTTTGGCAGTCTTCTCGCCGATAAATCTTTTGCGCACTTATTGCTATGTACAGCCGGCACTGATCCAAATGATACTTTTAGTTCCCTATTAACTGTTGGCGCAAACTCGATGCACATACGTTATAAAATACGAGTACTGACCTTGCGCCAGCCCATTAGGTAACTAAAAGTATCCGTGCGATCCGTGCCGACTATAGCTCCGCTGTTGTCTACGGTAGTAGACACATAGTAGAGAAGCAGTTCAGGTATGGAGAAATATATCTCATTGTGAACTGCCTTCAAATGTTCGAGGACAAAACCAGAAACAAGTTGACATCACGGAATTTCTGAAATTCTACAGGTAACCTGTTGGATTTCCGAGCGTCTCTACCACTTTTTTCATATTTATGCAGGACTGTTAAAGCTTGCCACAGCTTAAAGGCAGTGTTCACGATAATCTTCGATTTTGAGATTAATCGCTAATTCGATTGTTTGGCCCCCGAATAGAACTGAAATGACGAAGAAACCAAGAAAAACGCACTAGAAGGGCACGAAATCCTCGAGTATCAGCCCGCTTCTTAAGTATCAATGGAACTGTTCGTTGTGACAATGAAATCTTATGTGGACCCGTCTTTTGCAATTCTCCATTCTGTGTTGCTCCGTACTTTCCTTCGGGCCCTAACTAATACTGTTCTGCCGAAAATATTCTCCCATTTTCGATTAGTCCCATGTTTTACCGGTGACAAACAACGTGAACATGTTGATCCAACCGGACAACTAGTCCAGGCCATAAAATAATGTCACTGAAATAAGACGACTTAGTGCGTTTCTCGCCGTTTCTTCGTGATTTTGGTAACACTTGCTCTGGCAAACTGGGGCGTCGACAACAGGTTGATCCGCCCACCATGAGTCACCGCTGGCCAACGCGCCGATATTTGGCGGGGCCGTGGCCGCGAGTTATGCTCTGATCGATGTCGAGCTGTTGCACAGCAATTACGGCCGCGAGTTATGATCTCGTCGATGTCGAGCTGTTGCACAGCCAACGCTCTAGATACAAGGGAAGTATACGACGCATTTTTCAGGCATGCTGTGAATGATGAGAGCGCAGTTGGTTCAATTACCCAAGTTTGCGGGACATTGGCCCCGCCCAGCATCTGGAGGTCCTGTCTATCCGGTGGTGACCCCAGTGGAGGCTGGGCGAGCCAGCCGCGACGCGTGTTGGTGTGCAGACCGCGACACGTGTTGGTGTGCCGACCGCGACGCGTGTCGGAGTGTCGACCGCGATGCGTGTCGGAGAGCCGACCGCGACGCGTGCCGGCCGCGACGCGTGTCGGTGTAAAGTAGTACCTAAGCTAGATGAAACAGTCCTGAAGGAAGTGAACTGCTGCTAAATAGGTCGCTAAACGCGACACATCGAGTTGTCAACAGCTCGACAACAGGCGGACGTCGCTGGGCAACGGGCGGGTCTCAGGCTGACAATACGCGCGATTTGACTTGTCAACAGGGAGCGGTTTATGAGATGACAACTTATCAACCTGTTGTCGACGCCCCAGTTTGCCTGAGTGGTTGCCAGCGCATTGTTTTGAGTTGAAAACTTGGAAACGACAATCATCGTGAACACTGCCTTTAAGTTTCCCTATCAACGCTCAGATAGGCGAGATGTATCGAACTTCAAGAACAGAGTAACCTAGGTGTGGTATTGATTAGTTCTCAATTTATGTAGTGACGTTAAACAGATTCGAAGATGAGGAGGTGCCACAGAATCCATCTCCAGTATATGCCTTCAACTTAGCAGAATACTGTCGTTCTCGGAGCCAAATTCAGGTCCGCAAACGCGGACTGGAATTTGGCTTCGAGAACGACAGTATTTATAATTCCTCCCGTCTATGGAGCAGCTTTCGAGAAGCTGTCTCAATTCATGAGCCTTTTGTTGATACATATGGTTAGTTCCGCGGCTTGTTTCCTCAAGAAACAACATTTAAATGTAAACCGCGGCTGGCGCGATTTAAACCGCCGCGCCAGCCGAGGTTTATATTTAAATGTTTTTTCTTGAGGAAACAAGCCACGGACCTAACTAGACTCTGTTTCAATTCGAGTGAACTCCTGTTTTCGGTTATCACAGCGCGAAGCGGTGGCTTTTTCGTCGGAACCTCCTTATCACAAGTTGTATTTCACCGAGGCTCACCGCTCCGCTGCTGGTGATAATCGAAATCCAAAGGTCACTAGGGGTCGGCCAGAGTCTATATGTATTCTGCAAGTTGATTCAGACAAAAATACGAATCTGAAGGGTTCGTGTGATCGGTGTTTTTTTTGCCGAAGACATGGAAACGCAGAGACGCAGACTACCCGAGCATGCACCGATCCAATGAACGGTTCCGCATCCAATGTATAATTCTATCCAAAAGGGGTCTTCCAAGCAAAAGAGGTTTGGTTCGCGTCAGAAACGTTTCAACAAAAAGGGAACAATTGGAAAGTGAAGTGAGGGGAGTGTACAAAAAGTGAACAATATTTTCTCCAAGCGATATTCTCGGTCGACTCTTCTATACAGCGAAAGCAAACCGTTGTGGTATTCTACTCGGAAGTACTTTTGTGGTTTCAAAAAAAAACTCCGATCATGCGAGAAACGTTAAAAATGTATTTGTATCTGATAGTTTTCATTGAAAGAGATGATGTCAAACTGGCCAGAGCAGACGGTTAGCTCCAGCTCTTGGGAAAAATGAAACAATTGAGATACAACATCAAGCAAGAGTATTCCAATATAATCTCGTAAACGAATAAAAGTCCTTTTTTTTAAACCATTATGCTCTTCCTTGTGAAATACCACAACGGTTTGTTTTCGCTGTATAGAAGAGTCGACCGAGAATATCGCTTGGAGAGAATATTGTTCTTTTTTTGTACACTCCCCTCACTTCACTTTCCTGTTGTTCCCTTTTTGTTGAAACGTTTCTGACGCGAACCAAACCTCTTTTGCTTGGGAGACCCCTTTTGGATAGAATTGTTCACTTTTTCCTGATATTACGCAGTAATATCCCTGAAAAAATTCAATACTTATCAGCCTTTTTGACTGATGCGATAATCAGTAAGCAATCAACTTGAGAAGCACGCTACAAATGAATCGCTACTCACATTTCGCGGCAATACGCACATATTACATGAACCGCTCCGCACTTTGCACGACGTCATGAGGTCAGACGTAACTTGAAGCCCGATGCACATTTAACGACGTCCCGATGACGTCATCAGAAATCCGAAGCACTTTTCACGACGTCCCGATGACGTCATCAGAAGCCCGGGGCACTTTTCACGACGTCCCGATGACGTCATCACAAGCCCAAAGCACTTTTCACGACGTCCCGATGACGTCATCAGAAGCCTGGGACACTTTTCACGATGTCCCGATGACGTCATCAGAAGCCCGGGGCACTTTTCACGACGTCCCGATGACGTCATCACAAGCCCAAAGCACTTATCACGACGTCCCGATGACGTCATCAGAAGCCCGAAGCACTTTTCACGACGTCCCTATGACGTCATCACAAGCCCGAAGCACTTTTGACGACGTCCCGATGACGTCATCAGAAGCCTGGGACACTTTTCACGATGTCCCGATGACGTCATCGGAAGCCCGGGGCACTTTTCACGACGTCCCTATGACGTCATCAGAAGCCCGAAGCACTTTTCATGACGTTCCGATGACGTCATCAGAAGCATGGGACACTTTTCACGATGTCCCGATGACGTCATCAGAAGCCCGGGGCACTTTTCACGACGTCCCGATGACGTCGTCAGAATCCCGAAGCACTTTTCATGACGTTCCGATGACGTCATCAGAAGCATGGGACACTTTTCACGATGTCCCGATGACGTCATCAGAAGCCCGGGGCACTTTTCACGACGTCCCGATGACGTCATCACAAGCCCGAAGCACTTTTCACGACGTCCCGATGACGTCATCACAAGCCCGAAGCACTTTTCACGACGTCCCGATGACGTCATCAGAAGCCTGGGGCACTTTTCACGACGTCCCGATGACGTCATCAGAAACCCGAAGCCCTTTTCACGACGTCCCGATGACGTCATCACAAGCCCGAAGCACTTTTCACGACGTCCCGATGACGTCATCAGAAGCCTGGGACACTTTTCACGATGTCTCGATGACGTCATCAGAAGCCCGGGGCACTTTTCACGACGTCCCGATGACGTCATCAGAAACCCGAAGCACTTTTCACGACGTCCCGATGACGTCATCAGAAGCCTGGGACACTTTTCACGATGTCCCGATGACGTCATCAGAAGCCCGGGGCACTTTTCACGACGTCCCTATGACGTCATCAGAAGCCCGAAGCACTTTTCATGACGTTCCGATGACGTCATCAGAAGCCTGGGACACTTTTCACGATGTCCCGATGACGTCATCAGAAGCCCGGGGCACTTTTCACGACGTCCCGATGACGTCATCACAAGCCCAAAGCACTTATCACGACGTCCCGATGACGTCATCAGAAGCCCGAAGCACTTTTCACGACATCCCTATGACGTCATCGCAAGCCCGAAGCACTTTTGACGACGTCCCGATGACGTCATCAGAAGCCTGGGACACTTTTCACGATGTCCCGATGACGTCATCAGAAGCCCAGGGCACTTTTCACGACGTCCCTATGACGTCATCAGAAGCCCGAAGCACTTTTCATGACGTTCCGATGACGTCATCAGAAGCATGGGACACTTTTCACGATGTCCCGATGACGTCATCAGAAGCCCGGGGCACTTTTCACGACGTCCCGATGACGTCATCACAAGCCCGAAGCACTTTTCACGACGTCCCGATGACGTCATCACAAGCCCGAAGCACTTTTCACGACGTCCCGATGACGTCATCAGAAGCCTGGGGCACTTTTCACGACGTCCCGATGACGTCATCAGAAACCCGAAGCACTTTTCACGACGTCCCGATGACGTCATCACAAGCCCGAAGCACTTTTCACGACGTCCCGATGACGTCATCAGAAGCCTGGGACACTTTTCACGATGTCTCGATGACGTCATCAGAAGCCCGGGGCACTTTTCACGACGTCCCGATGACGTCATTAGAAACCCGAAGCACTTTTCACGACGTCCCGATGACGTCATCAGAAGCCTGGGACACTTTTCACGATGTCCCGATGACGCCATCAGAAGCCCGGGGCACTTTTCACGACGTCCCTATGACGTCATCAGAAGCCCGAAGCACTTTCGCGACGTTCCGATGACGTCATCAGAAGCCCGGGACACTTTCACGATGTCCCGATGACGTCATCAAGCCCGGGGCACTTTTCACGACGTCCCGATGACGTCACCACAAGCCCGGAGCACTTTTCACGCCGTTCCGATGACGTCATCAGAAGCATGGGACACTTTTCACGATGTCCCGATGCCGTCATCAGAAGCCCGGGGCACTTTTCACGACGTCCCGATGACGTCATCACAAGCCCGAAGCACTTTTCATGACGTCCCGATGACGTCATCAGAAGCATGAAGCACTTTTTCACGACGTCCCGATGACGTCATCAGAAGCCTGGGACACTTTTCACGATGTCCCGATGACGTCATCAGAAGCCCGGGGCACTTTTCACGACGTCCCTATGACGTCATCAGAAGCCCGAAGCACTTTTCACGACGTTCCGATGACGTCATCAGAAGCATGGGACACTTTTCACGATGTCCCGATGACGTCATCAGAAGCCCGGGGCACTTTTCACGACGTCCCGTTGACGTCGTCAAAATCCCGAAGCACTTTTCATGACGTTCCGATGACGTCATCAGAAGCCCGGGGCACTTTTCACGACGTCCCGATGACGTCATCAGAAGCCCGGGGCACTTTTCACGACGTCCCGATGACGTCATCAGAAGCCCGAAGCACTTTTCACGACGTCCCGATGACGTCATCAGAAGCCCGGGGCACTTTTCACGACGTCCCTATGACGTCATCAGAAGCCCGAAGCACTTTTCATGACGTTCCGATGACGTCATCAGAAGCATGGGACACTTTTCACGATGTCCCGATGACGTCATCAGAAGCCCGGGGCACTTTTCACGACGTCCCGATGACGTCGTCAGAATCCCGAAGCACTTTTCATGACGTTCCGATGACGTCATCAGAAGCATGGGACACTTTTCACGATGTCCCGATGACGTCATCAGAAGCCTGGGGCACTTTTCACGATGTCCCGATGACGTCATCAGAAGCCCGGAGCACTTTTCATGACGTCCCGATGACGTCATCAGAAGCATGGGACACTTTTCACGATGTCCCGATGACGTCATCAGAAGCCTGGGGCACTTTTCACGATGTCACGATGACGTCATCAGAAGCCCGGAGCACTTTTCACGACGTCCCGATGACGTCATCAGAAGCCCGAAGCACTTTTCACGACGTTCCGATGACGTCATCAGAAGCCCGAAGCACTTTTCACGACGTCCCGATGACGTCATCAGAAACCCGAAGCACTTTTCACGACGTCCCGATGACGTCATCACAAGCCCGGAGCACTTTTCACGACGTCCCGATGACGTCATCACAAGCCCGAAGCACTTTTCACGACGTCCCTATGACGTCATCAGAAACCCGAAGCACTTTTCATGACGTTCCGATGACGTCATCAGAAGCCTGGGACACTTTTCACGATGTCCCGATGACGTCATCAGAAGCCCGGGGCACTTTTCACAACGTCCCGATGACGTCATCACAAGCCCGAAGCACTTTTCACGACGTCCCGATGACGTCATCACAAGCCCGAAGCACTTTTCACAACGTCCCGATGACGTCATCAGAAGCCTGGGGCACTTTTCACGACGTCACGATGACGTCGTCAGAAGCCCGAAGCACTTTTCACGACGTCCCGATGACGTCATCAGAAGCCCGAAGCACTTTTCACGCCGTCCCGATGACGTCATCAGAAGCCTGGGGCACTTTTCACGACGTCCCGATGACGTCATCAGAAGCCCGAAGCACTTTTCACGACGTCCCGATGACGTCATCAGAAGCCCGAAGCACTTTTCACGACGTCCCCATGACGTCATCAGAAGCCCTGGGACACTTTTCACGACGTCCCGATGACGTCATCAGAAGCCCGATGCACTTTTCACGACGTCCCGATGACGTCATCAGAAGCCCGAAGCACTTTTCACGACGTCCCGATGACGTCATCAGAAGCCGGACACTTTTCACGACGTCCCGATGACGTCATCAGAAGCCCGGGGCACTTTTCACGACGTCCCGATGACGTCATCAGAAGCCCGAAGCACTTTTCATGACGTCACGATGACGCCACCACAAGCCCGAACCACTTTTCACGACGTCCCGATGTCGTCATCAGAAGCCTGGGACACTTTTCACGATGTCCCGATGACGTCATCAGAAGCCCGGGGCACTTTTCACGACGTCCCTATGACGTCATCAGAAGCCCGAAGCACTTTTCATGACGGTCCGATGACGTCATCAGAAGCATGGGACACTTTTCACGATGTCCCGATGACGTCATCAGAAGCCCGGGGCACTTTTCACGACGTCCCGATGACGTCGTCAGAATCCCGAAGCACTTTCATGACGTTCCGATGACGTCATCAGAAGCATGGGACACTTTCACGACGTCCGGATGACGTCATCAGAAGCCCGAAGCACTTTTCACGACGTCCCGATGACGTCATCACAAGCCCGAAGCACTTTTCACGACGTCCCGATGACGTCATCACAAGCCCGAAGCACTTTTCACGACGTCCCGATGACGTCATCACAAGCCCGAAGCACTTTTCACGACGTCCCGATGACGTCATCAGAAGCCTGGGACACTTTTCACGATGTCTCGATGACGTCATCAGAAGCCCGGGGCACTTTTCACGACGTCCCGATGACGTCATCACAAGCCCGAAGCACTTTTCACGACGTCCCGATGACGTCATCAGAAGCCTGGGACACTTTTCACGATGTCCCGATGACGTCATCAGAAGCCTGGGGCACTTTTCACGACGTCCCGATGACGTCATCAGAAACCCGAAGCACTTTTCACGACGTCCCGATGACGTCATCAGAAACCCGAAGCACTTTTCATGACGTTCCGATGACGTCATCAGAAGCATGGGACACTTTTCACGATGTCCCGATGACGTCATCAGAAGCCCGGGGCACTTTTCACGACGTCCCGATGACGTCGTCAGAATCCCGAAGCACTTTTCATGACGTTCCGATGACGTCATCAGAAGCATGGGACACTTTTCACGATGTCCCGATGACGTCATCAGAAGCATGGGACACTTTTCACGATGTCCCGATGACGTCATCAGAAGCCCGGGGCACTTTTCACGACGTCCCGATGACGTCATCACAAGCCCGAAGCACTTTCACGACGTCCCGATGACGTCATCACAAGCCCGAAGCACTTTTCACGACGTCCCGATGACGTCATCAGAAGCCTGGGGCACTTTTCACGACGTCCCGATGACGTCATCACAAGCCCGAAGCACTTTTCACGACGTCCCGATGACGTCATCACAAGCCCGAAGCACTTTTCACGACGTCCCGATGACGTCATCAGAAGCCTGGGGCACTTTTCACGACGTCCCTATGACGTCATCAGAAGCCCGAAGCACTTTTCACGACGTCCCGATGACGTCATCACAAGCCCGAAGCACTTTTCACGACGTCCCGATGACGTCATCAGAAGCCTGGGGCACTTTTCACGACGTCCCTATGACGTCATCAGAAGCCCGAAGCACTTTTCATGACGTTCCGATGACGTCATCAGAAGCATGGGACACTTTTCACGATGTCCCGATGACATCATCAGAAGCCCGGGGCACTTTTCACGACGTCCCGATGACGTCGTCAGAATCCCGAAGCACTTTTCATGACGTTCCGATGACGTCATCAGAAGCATGGGACACTTTTCACGATGTCTCGATGACGTCATCAGAAGCCTGGGGCACTTTTCACGACGTCCCGATGACGTCATCAGAAACCCGAAGCACTTTTCACGACGTCCCGATGACGTCATCACAAGCCCGAAGCACTTTTCACGACGTCCCGATGACGTCATCAGAAGCCTGGGACACTTTTCACGATGTCTCGATGACGTCATCAGAAGCCCGGGGCACTTTTCACGACGTCCCGATGACGTCATCAGAAGCCCGAAGCACTTTTCACGACGTCCGATGACGTCATCAGAAGCCCTGGGCACTTTTCACGATGTCCCGATGACGTCATCAGAAGCCCGAAGCTTTTCACGACGTCCCGATGACGTCATCAGAAGCCCGAAGCACTTTTCACGACGTCCCGATGACGTCATCAAGCCCGGCACTTTTCACGACGTCCCGATGACGTCATCAGAAACCCGAAGCACTTTTCACGACGTCCCGATGACGTCATCAGAAGCCTGGGACACTTTTCACGATGTCCCGATGACGTCATCAGAAGCCCGGGGCACTTTTCACGACGTCCCGATGACGTCATCACAAGCCCGAAGCACTTTTCACGACGTTCCGATGACGTCATCAGAGCCTGGGCACTTTTTCACGACGTCCCGATGACGTCATCAGCCCGGGGCACTTTTCTCGACGTCCCGATGACGTCATCAGAAGCCGAAGCACTTTTCATGACGTCCGATGACGTCATCAGAAGCCCATGGGGCACTTTTCACGACGTCCCGATGACGTCATCAGAAGCCTGATGCACTTTTCACGACGTCCCGATGACGTCATCAGAAGCCCGGAGCACTTTTCACGACGTCCCGATGACCGTCATCAGAAGCCCGGGGCGCTTTTTCACGACGTCCCGATGACGTCATCAGAAGCCCGATGCACTTTTTCACGACGTCCCGATGACGTCATCAGAAGCCCGAAGCACTTTTCGCGACGTCCCGATGACGTCATCAGAAACCCGAAGCACTTTTCACGACGTCCCGATGACGTCATCACAAGCCCGATGCACTTTTTCACGACGTCCCGATGACGTCATCAGAAGCCTGGGACACTTTTCACGATGTCCCGATGACGTCATCAGAAGCCCGGGGCACTTTTCACGACGTCCCGATGACGTCATCAGAAGCCCGAAGCACTTTTCACGACGTCCCGATGACGTCATCACAAGCCCGAAGCACTTTTCACGACGTCCCGATGACGTCATCAGAAGCCTGGGGCACTTTTCACGACGTCCCGATGACGTCATCAGAAGCCCGAAGCACTTTCACGACGTCCCGATGACGTCATCAGAAGCCCGAAGCACTTTTCACGACGTCCCGATGACGTCATCAGAAGCCTGGGGCACTTTTCACGACGTCCCTATGACGTCATCAGAAGCCCGAAGCACTTTTTCGACGACGTTCCGATGACGTCATCAGAAGCCTGGGACACTTTTCACGATGTCCCGATGACGTCATCAGAAGCCCGATGCATTTTTCACGACGTCCCGATGACGTCATCACAAGCCAAAGACTTATCACGACGTCCCGATGACGTCATCAGAAGCCCGGAAGCACTTTCGACGTCCCGATGACGTCATCACAAGCCCGAAGCACTTTTCACGACGTCCCGATGACGTCATCAGAAGCCTGGGACACTTTTCACGATGTCCCGATGACGTCATCAGAAGCCCGGGGCACTTTCACGACGTCCCTATGACGTCATCAGAAGCCCGAAGCACTTTTTCATGACGTTCCGATGACGTCATCAGAAGCATGGGACACTTTTCACGATGTCCCGATGACGTCATCAGAAGCCCGGGGCACTTTTCACGACGTCCCGATGACGTCGTCAGAATCCCGAAGCACTTTTCATGACGTTCCGATGACGTCATCAGAAGCATGGGACACTTTTCACGATGTCTCGATGACGTCATCAGAAGCCTGGGGCACTTTTCACGACGTCCCGATGACGTCATCAGAAACCCGAAGCACTTTTCACGACGTCCCGATGACGTCATCACAAGCCCGAAGCACTTTTCACGACGTCCCGATGACGTCATCAGAAGCCTGGGACACTTTTCACGATGTCTCGATGACGTCATCAGAAGCCCGGGGCACTTTTCACGACGTCCCGATGACGTCATCAGAAACCCGAAGCACTTTTCACGACGTCCCGATGACGTCATCAGAAGCCTGGGACACTTTTCACGACGTCCCTATGACGTCATCAGAAGCCCGGGGCACTTTTCACGACGTCCCTATGACGTCATCAGAAGCCCGAAGCACTTTTCATGACGTTCCGATGACGTCATCAGAAGCCTGGACACTTTTCACGACGTCCCGATGACGTCATCAGAAGCCCGAAGCACTTTTCACGACGTCCCTATGACGTCATCAGAAGCCCGAAGCACTTTTCACGACGTCCCGATGACGTCATCAGAAGCCTGGGACACTTTTCACGACGTCCCGATGACGTCATCAGAAGCCCGAAGCACTTTTCACGACGTCCCGATGACGTCATCAGAAGCCCAAAGCACTTTTCACGACGTCCCGATGACGTCATCAGAAGCCCGAAGCACTTTCACGACGTCCCGATGACGTCATCAGAAGCCCGAAGCACTTTCACGACGTCCCGATGACGTCATCAGAAGCCGGGACACTTTTCACGACGTCCCGATGACGTCATCAGAAGCCCGGGGCACTTTTCACGACGTCCCGATGACGTCATCAGAAGCCCGAAGCACTTTTCTTCATGACGTTCCGATGACGTCATCAGAAGCCGGACACTTTTCACGACGTCCCTATGACGTCATCAGAAGCCCGGGCACTTTTCACGACGTCCCGATGACGTCATCAGAATCCAGAAGCACTTTTCACGACGTTCCGATGACGTCATCAGAAGCCTGGGCACTTTTCACGACGTCCCGATGACGTCATCAGAAGCCCGAAGCACTTTTCACGACGTCCCGATGACGTCATCACAAGCCCGGAAGCACTTTTCACGACGTCCCGATGACGTCATCACAAGACCGAAGAACTTTTCACGACGTCCCGATGACGTCATCAGAAGCCCGAAGCACTTTCACGACGTCCCGATGACGTCATCAGAAACCCGAAGCACTTTTCACGACGTCCCGATGACGTCATCACAAGCCCGAAGCACTTTTTCACGACGTCCCGATGACGTCATCAGAAGCCCGGACACTTTTCACGACGTCCCGATGACGTCATCAGAAGCCCGGGGCACTTTTCACAACGTCCCGATGACGTCATCACAAGCCCGAAGCACTTTTCATGACGTTCCGATGACGTCATCAGAAGCCTGGGACACTTTTCACGATGTCCCGATGACGTCATCAGAAGCCCGGGGCACTTTTCACGACGTCCCGATGACGTCGTCAGAAGCCCGAAGCACTTTTCATGACGTTCCGATGACGTCATCAGAAGCATGGGACACTTTTCACGATGTCCCGATGACGTCATCAGAAGCCCGGGGCACTTTTCACGACGTCCCGATGACGTCATCACAAGCCCGAAGCACTTTTCACGACGTCCCGATGACGTCATCACAAGCCCGAAGCACTTTTCACGACGTCCCGATGACGTCATCAGAAGCCTGGGACACTTTTCACGATGTCCCGATGACGTCATCAGAAGCCCGGGGCACTTTCACGACGTCCCGATGACGTCATCAGAAGCCCGAAGCACTTTTCATGACGTTCCGATGACGTCATCAGAAGCCGGATGACACTTTTCACGATGTCCCGATGACGTCATCAGAAGCCCGGGGCACTTTTCACGACGTCCCTATGACGTCATCAGAAGCCCGAAGCACATTTCACGACGTCCCGATGACGTCATCAGAAGCCAGATGCACTTTTCACGACGTCCCGATGACGTCATCAGAAGCCCGAAGCACTTTTCACGACGTCCCGATGACGTCATCAGAAGCCCGAAGCACTTTTCACGACGTCCCGATGACGTCATCAAAAGCCAGATGCACTTTTCACGACGTCCCGATGACGTCATCAGAAGCCCGAAGCCCTTTTCACGACGTTCAGATGACGTCATCATAAGCCCGATGCACTTTTCACGATGTCCGATGACGTCATCAGTAGCCCGGATGCACTTTTCACGACGTCCCGATGACGTCACCAGAAGCCCGAAGCACTTTTCACGACGTTCCGATGACGTCATCAGGAGCAAGAAGGACTTTGCACGACGTCCCGATGACGTCATCAGAAGCCCGGGGCACTTTTCACGACGTCCCGATGACGTCATCAGAAGCCCGAAGCACTTTTCACGACGTCCCGATGACGTCATCAGAAGCATGGGACACTTTTCACGATGTGCCGATGACGGCATCAGAAGCCCGGAGCACTTTTCACGACGTCCCGATGACGTCATCAGAAGCCCGAAGCACTTTTCACGACGTCCCGATGACGTCATCAGAAGCCCGAAGCACTTTTCACGACGTCCCGATGACCTCATCAGAAGCCCGAAGCACTTTTCACGACGTCCCGATGACGTCATCAGAAGCCGGAAGCACTTTTCACGTCGTCCCGATGACATCATCAGAAGCCCGAAGCACTTTTCACGACATCCCGATGACGTCATCAGAAGCACGAAGCACTTTTCAAAACGTCCCGATGACGTCATCAGAAGCCCGGAGCACTTTTCACGTCGTCCCGATGACACGTCCCGATGACGTCCTCAGAAGCCCGAAGCACTTTTCACGACGTCCCGATGACGTCATCAGAAGCCCGAAGCACTTTTCACGACGTCCCGATGACGTCATCAGAAGCCCGGAGCACTTTTCACGACGTCCCGATGACGTCATCAGAAGCCCGAAGCACTTTTCACGACGTCCCGATGACATCATCAGAAGCCCGAAGCACTTTTCACGACGTCCCGATGACGTCATCAGAAGCCAGATGCACTTTTCACGACGTCCCGATGACGTCATCAGAAGCCCGAAGAACTTTTGACGACGTCCCGATGACGTCATCAGAAGCCTGGGGCACTTTTCACGACGTCCCGATGACGTCATCAGAAGCCCGAAGCACTTTCACGACGTCCCGATGACGTCATCAGAAGCCCGGAAGCACTTTCACGACGTCCCGATGACGTCATCAGAAGCCCGATGCACTTTTCACGACGTCCCGATGACGTCATCAGAAGCCCGAAGCACTTTTCACGACGTCCCGATGACGTCATCAGAAGCCCACTTTCACGACGTCCCGATGACGCCATCAGAAGCCCGAAGCACTTTTCACGACGTCCCGATGACGTCATCAGAAGCCCGAAGCACTTTTCACGACGTCCCGATGACGTCATCAGAAGCCCAATGGACACTTTTCACGACGTCCCGATGACGTCATCAGAAGCCTGGGGCACTTTTTACGACGTCCCTATGACGTCATCAGAAGCCCGAAGCACTTTTCACGACGTCCCGATGACGTCATCACAAGCCCGAAGCACTTTTCACGACGTCCCGATGACGTCATCAGAAGCCTGGGACACTTTTCACGATGTCTCGATGACGTCATCAGAAGCCCGGGGCACTTTTCACGACGTCCCGATGACGTCATCAGAAACCCGAAGCACTTTTCACGACGTCCCGATGACGTCATCAGAAGCCTGGGACACTTTTCACGATGTCCCGATGACGTCATCAGAAGCCCGGGGCACTTTTCACGACGTCCCTATGACGTCATCAGAAGCCCGAAGCACTTTTCATGACGTTCCGATGACGTCATCAGAAGCCTGGGACACTTTTCACGATGTCCCGATGACGTCATCACAAGCCCGGGGCACTTTTCACGACGTCCCGATGACGTCATCACAAGCCCAAAGCACTTATCACGACGTCCCGATGACGTCATCAGAAGCCCGAAGCACTTTTCACGACGTCCCTATGACGTCATCACAAGCCCGAAGCACTTTTGACGACGTCCCGATGACGTCATCAGAAGCCTGGGACACTTTTCACGATGTCCCGATGACGTCATCAGAAGCCCGGGGCACTTTTCACGACGTCCCTATGACGTCATCAGAAGCCCGAAGCACTTTTCATGACGTTCCGATGACGTCATCACAAGCCCGGAGCACTTTTCACGACGTCCCGATGACGTCATCACAAGCCCGAAGCACTTTTCACGACGTCCCTATGACGTCATCAGAAACCCGAAGCACTTTTCATGACGTTCCGATGACGTCATCAGAAGCCCGGGGCACTTTTCACAACGTCCCGATGACGTCATCACAAGCCCGAAGCACTTTTCATGACGTTCCGATGACGTCATCAGAAGCCTGGGACACTTTTCACAACGTCCCTATGACGTCATCAGAAGCCCGAAGCACTTTTCATGACGTTCCGATGACGTCATCAGAAGCCTGGGACACTTTTCACGATGTCCCGATGACGTCATCACAAGCCCGGGGCACTTTTCACGACGTCCCGATGCCGCCACCAGAAGCCTGGAGCCCTTTTCACGATGTCCCGATGACGTCATCAGAAGCCCGGAGCACTTTTCACGACGTCCTGATGACGTCATCAGAAGCCCGAAGCACTTTTCACGACGTCCCGATGACGTCATCAGAAGCCCGAAGCACTTTTCACGACGTCCCGATGACGTCTTCAGAAGCCCGAAGCTCTTTTCACGACGTCCCGATGACGTCATCAGAAGCCCAATGCACTTTTCACGACGTTCCGATGACGTCATCAGAAGCCCGATGCACTTTTCACGATGTCCCGATGACGTCATCAAAGGACCGATGCACTTTTTACGACGTCCCGATGACGTCATCACAAGCCCGAAGCACTTTTCCCGACGTCCCCGCGACGGCATCAGAAGCCTGAGCCCTTTCCACCAAGTCCCGATGACGTCATCAGAATCCTGAAGCACTTTTCGCGATGTCCCGATAACGTCATCAGAAGCCCGAAGCACTTTTCACGATGTCCCGATGACGTCATCAGAAGCCTGGGACACTTTTCACGATGTCCCGATGACGTCATCAGAAGCCCGGGGCACTTTTCACGACGTCCCGATGACGTCATCACAAGCCCGAAGCACTTTTCATGACGTTCCGATGACGTCATCAGGAGCCTGGGACACTTTTCACGATGTCCCGATGACGTCATCAGAAGCCCGGGGCACTTTTCACGACGTCCCGATGACGTCATCAGAAGCGCGAAGCCCTTTTCACGACGTCCCGATGACGTCATCAGAAGCCCGAAGCACTTTTCACGACGTCCCGATGACGTCATCACAAGCCCGGGGCACTTTTCACGACGTCCCGATGACGTCATCACAAGCCCGGATGCACTTTTTCACGACGTCCCGATGACGTCATCAGAAGCCCGATGCACTTTTCACGACGTCCCGATGACGTCATCGGAAACCCGAAGCACTTTCACGACGTCCCGATGACGTCATCAGAAGCCCGAAGCACTTTTCACGACGTCCCGATGACGTCATCAGAAGCCCGAAGCACTTTTCACGACGTCGCGATCACGTCATCAGAAGCCCGAAGCACTTTCACGACGTCCCGATGACGTCATCAAAAGCCCAAAGCACTTTTAACGACGTCCCGATGACGTTATCAGAAGCCCGAAGCACTTTTCATGACGTCCCGATGACGTCATCAAAATCCCGGGGCACTTTTCACGACGTCCCGATGTCGTCATCAAAAGCCCGTAACATTTTTCACGACGTCCCGATGACGTCATCAAAAGCCCAAAGCACTTTTAACGACGTCCCGATGACGTTATCAGAAGCCTGGGACACTTTCACGACGTCCCGATGACGTTATCAGAAGCCCGAAGCACTTTTCACGACGTCCCGATGACGTCATCAGAAGCCCGAAGCACTTTTCACGACGTCGCGATGACGTCATCAGAAGCCCGAAGCACTTTTCACGACGTCCCGATGACGTCATCAGAAGCCCGAAGCACTTTTCACGAGGTCCCGTTGACGTCATCAGGAGCCCGAAGCACTGCACGACGTGCCGATGCCGTTATCAGAAGCCCGAAGCACTTTCCATGCCGTCCCGATGCCGTCATCAAAATCCTGGGGCACTTTTCACGCCGTCCCGATGACGTCATCAAAATCCCGGGGCACTTTTCAAGACTTCCCGATGGCGTCATCAGAAGCCCGAAGCCCTTTTCACGACGTTCAGATGACGTCATCATAAGCCCGATGCACTTTTCACGACGTTACGATGACGTCATCAGAAGCCCGAAGCACTTTTCACGAGGTCCCGATGACGTCAGCAGGAGCCCGAAGCACTTTTCACGACGTCCCGATGACGTCATCAGAAGCCTGGGACACTTTTCACGATGTCCCGATGACGTCATCAGAAGCCCGAAGAACTTTTCTTGACATCCCGATGACGTCATCAGAAGCCCGATGCACTTTTCACGACGTCCCGATGACGTCATCAGGAGCCTGAGGCACTTTTCACGATGCCCCGATGACGTCATCAGAAGCCCAAAGCACTTTTCACGACGTCACGATGACGTCATCAGAAGCCTGGGGCACTTTTCACGATGTCCCGATGACGTCATCAGAAGCCTGGGGCACTTTTCACGATGTCCCGATGACGTCATCAGAAGCCCGAAGCACTTTTCACGACGTTCAGATGATGTCATCAGAAGCCCGAAGCACTTTTCACGACGTCCCGATGACGTCATCAGAAGCCCGAAGCACTTTTCACGACGTCCCGATGACGTCATCAGAAGCCCGAAGCACTTTTCACGACGTCCCGATGACGTCATCAGAAGCCCGAAGCACTTTTCACGACGTCCCGATGACGTCATCAGAAGCCCGAAGCACTTTTCATGACGTCCCGATGACGTCATCAAAATCCCGGGGCACTTTTCACGACGTCCCGATGACGTCATCAAAATCCCGGGGCACTTTTCACGACGTCCCGATGACGTCATCAGAAGCCCGAAGCACTTTTCACGACGTCCCGATGACGTCATCAGAAGCCCGAAGCACTTTTCACGACGTCCCGATGACGTCATCAAAAGCCCGAAGCACTTTTAACGACGTCCCGATGACGTTATCAGAAGCCCGAAGCACTTTTCATGACGTCCCGATGACGTCATCAAAATCCCGGGGCACTTTTCACGACGTCCCGATGTCGTCATCAAAAACCCGGAACATTTTTCACGACGTCCCGATGACGTCATCAGAAGCCCGAAGCACTTTCCACGACGTCGCGATGACGTCATCAGAAGCCCGAAGCACTTTTCACGAAGCCCCGATGACGTCATCAGAAGCCCGAAGCACTTTCACGAAGTCCCGATGACGTCACCAGAAGCCCGAAGCATTCTTCACGAAGTCCCGATGACGTCATCAGAAGCCCGGAGCACTTTTCACGACCTCCCGGTGACGTCATCAAAATCCCGGGGCACTTTTCACGACGTCCCGATGTCGTCATCAAAAGCCCGAAGCACTTTTAACGACGTCCCGATGACGTTATCAGAAGCCCGAAGCACTTTCCACGACGTCCCAATGACGTTATCAGAAGCCCGATACATTTTTCACGACGTCCCGATGACGTCATCAGAAGCCCGATGCACTTTTCACGACGTCCCGATGACGTTATCAGAAGCCCGAAGCACTTTTCACGACGTCCCGATGACGTCTTCAGAAGCCCGGAGCACTTTTCACGACGTCCCGTTGACGTCATCAGAAGCCAAGCACTTTTCACGACGTCCCGATGACGTCATCAGAAGCCCGAAGCACTTTTCACGACGTCCCGATGACGTCATCAGAAGCCTGAAGCACTTTTCACGACGTCCCGATGACGTCATCACAAGCCCGGGGCACTTTTCACGACGTCCCGCTGCCGCCATCGCAAGCCCCAACCACTTCTCACGCCGTCCCGATGACGTCATCAGAAGCCCGAAGCACTTTTCACGACGTCCCTATGACGTCATCACAAGCCCGAAGCACTTTTGACGACGTCCCGATGACGTCATCAGAAGCCTGGGACACTTTTCACGATGTCCCGATGACGTCATCAGAAGCCCGGGGCACCTTTCACGGCGTCCCGCTGACGTCATCAGAAGCCCGAAGCACTTTTCATGACGTTCCGATGACGTCATCACAAGCCCGGAGCACTTTTCACGACGTCCCGATGACGTCATCACAAGCCCGGGGCACTTTTCACGACGTCCCGATGACGTCATCACAAGCCCGAAGCACTTTTCATGACGTTCCGATGACGTCATCAGAAGCCCGGGGCACTTTTCACGACGTCCCGATGACGTCATCACAAGCCCGAAGCACTTTTCATGACGTTCCGATGACGTCATCAGAAGCCTGGGACACTTTTCACGATGTCCCGATGACGTCATCAGAAGCCCGGGGCACTTTTCACGACGTCCCCATGACGTCATCAGAAGCCCGAAGCACTTTTCATGACGTTCCGATGACGTCATCAGAAGCCCGGGGCACTTTTCACGACGTCCCGATGACGTCATCACAAGCCCGAAGCACTTTCACGACGTCCCGATGACGTCATCAGAAGCACGGAACACTTTTCACGACGTCCATATGACGTCATCAGAAGCCCGAAGCACTTTTCACGACGTCCCGATGACGTCATCAGAAGCCCGAAGCACTTTTCACGACGTCCCGATGACGTCATCAGAAGCCCGAAGCACTTTTCACGACGTCCCGATGACGTCATCAGAAGCCCGAAGCACTTTTCACGACGTCCCGATGACGTCATCAGAAGCCCGAAGCACTTTTCACGACGTCCCGAACACGTCATCAGAAGCCCGAAGCACTTTTCACGACGTCCCGATGACGTCATCAGAAGCCCGAAGCACTTTTCACGACGTCCCGATGACGTCATCAGAAGCCCGAAGCACTTTTAACGACGTCCCGATGACGTCACCAGAAGCCTGAAGCACTTTTCACGACGGCCCGATGACGTGATCAGAAGCCAGGGGCACTTTTCACGACGTCCCGACGGCGGCATCAGAAGCCCGAAGCACTTTTCACGACGTCCCGATGACGTCATCAGAAGCCCGGAGCACTTTTCACGACGTCCTGATGACGTCATCAGAAACCCGAAGCACTTTCACGACGTCCCGATGACGTCATCAGAAGCCCGAAGCACTTTACACGACGTTCAGATGACGTAATCAGAAGCCCAAAGCACTTTTCACGATGTCCCGATGACGTCATCAGAAGCCAGAAGCACTTTTCACGACGTCACGATGACGTCATCAGAAGCCTGGGGCACTTTTCACGATGTCCCGATGACGTCATCAGAAGCCCGTAGCACTTTTCACGACGTCCCGATCACGTCATCAGAAGCCCGAAGCACTTTTCATGACGTTCCGATGACGTCATCAGAAGCATGGGACACTTTTCACGATGTCCCGATGACGTCATCAGAAGCCTGGGGCACTTTTCACGATGTCCCGATGACGTCATCAGAAGCCCGGAGCACTTTTCACGACGTCCCGATGACCTCATCAGAAGCCCGGAGCACTTTTCACGACGTCCCGATGACGTCATCAGAAGCCCGAAGCACTTTTCACGACGTCCCGATGACGTCATCAGAAGCCCGAAGCACTTTTCACGACGTCCCGATGACGTCGTCAGACGCCCGAAGCATTTTTCACGACGTCCCGATGACGTTATCAGAAGCCCAATGCACTTTTCACGACGTCCCGATGACGTCGTCAGACGCCCGAAGCACTTTTCACGACGTCCCTATGACGTCATCAGAAGCCCGAAGCACTTTTCACGACGTCCCGATGACGTCATCAGAAGCCCAAAGCACTTATCACGACGTCCCGATGACGTCATCAGAAGCCCGAAGCACTTTTCACGACGTCCCTATGACGTCATCACAAGCCCGAAGCACTTTCACGACGTTCAGATGACGTCATCAGCCGCCCGAAGCCCTTTTCACGACGTCCCTATGACGTCATCAGAAGCCCGAAGCACTTTTCACGACGTCCCGATGACGTCATCAGAAGCCCGAAGCACTTTTCACGACGTCCCGATGACGTCATCAGAAGCATGGGACACTTTTCACGATGTCCCGATGACGTCATCAGAAGCCCGGGGCACTTTTCACGACGTCCCGATGACGTCGTCAGAATCCCGAAGCACTTTTCACGATGTCCCGATGACGTCATCAGAAGCCCGGGGCACTTTTCACGACGTCTCGATGACGTCGTCAGAATCCCGAAGCACTTTTCACGACGTTCCGATGACGTCATCAGAAGCATGGGACACTTTTCACGATGTCCCGATGACGTCATCAGAAGCCTGGGGCACTTTTCACGATGTCCCGATGACGTCATCAGAAGCCCGGGGCACTTTTCACGACGTCCCGATGACGTCATCAGAAGCATGGGACACTTTTCACGATGTCCCGATGACGTCATCAGAAGCCTGGGGCACTTTTCACGATGTCCCGATGACGTCATCAGAAGCCCAAAGCACTTTTCACGACGTCACGATGACGTCATCAGAAGCCCGAAGCACTTTTCACGACGTCCCGATGACGTCATCAGAAGCCCGAAGCACTTTTCACGACGTCCCGATGACGTCATCAGAAGCCTGGGACACTTTTCACGATGTCCCGATGACGTCATCAGAAGCCCGGGGCACTTTTCACGACGTCCCGATGACGTCATCACAAGCCCAAAGCACTTATCACGACGTCCCGATGACGTCATCAGAAGCCCGAAGCACTTTTCACGACGTCCCTATGACGTCATCACAAGCCCGAAGCACTTTTGACGACGTCCCGATGACGTCATCAGAAGCCTGGGACACTTTTCACGATGTCCCGATGACGTCATCAGAAGCCCGGGGCACTTTTCACGACGTCCCTATGACGTCATCAGAAGCCCGAAGCACTTTTCATGACGTTCCGATGACGTCATCAGAAGCATGGAACACTTTTCACGATGTCCCAATGACGTCATCAGAAGCCCGGGGCACTTTTCACGACGTCCCGATGACGTCGTCAGAATCCCGAAGCACTTTTCATGACGTTCCGATGACGTCATCAGAAGCATGGGACACTTTTCACGATGTCCCGATGACGTCATCAGAAGCCCGAGGCACTTTTCACGACGTCCCGATGACGTCATCACAAGCCCGAAGCACTTTTCACGACGTCCCGATGACGTCATCACAAGCCCGAAGCACTTTTCACGACGTCCCGATGACGTCATCAGAAGCCTGGGGCACTTTTCACGACGTCCCGATGACGTCATCAGAAACCCGAAGCACTTTTCACTACGTCACGATGACGTCATCACAAGCCCGAAGCACTTTTCACGACGTCCCGATGACGTCATCAGAAGCCTGGGACACTTTTCACGATGTCTCGATGACGTCATCAGAAGCCCGGGGCACTTTTCACGACGTCCCGATGACGTCATCAGAAACCCGAAGCACTTTCACGACGTCCCGATGAGGTCATCAGAAGCCTGGGACACTTTTCACGATGTCCCGATGACGCCATCAGAAGCCCGGGGCACTTTTCACGACGTCCCTATGACGTCATCAGAAGCCCGAAGCACTTTTCATGACGTTCCGATGACGTCATCAGAAGCATGGGACACTTTTCACGATGTCCCGATGACGTCATCAGAAGCCCGGGGCACTTTTCACGACGTCCCGATGACGTCATCACAAGCCCGAAGCACTTTTCATGACGTCCCGATGACGTCATCAGAAGCCCGAAGCACTTTTCACGACGTCCCGATGACGTCATCAGAAGCCTGGGACACTTTTCACGATGTCCCGATGACGTCATCAGAAGCCCGGGGCACTTTTCACGACGTCCCTATGACGTCATCAGAAGCCCGAAGCACTTTTCATGACGTTCCGATGACGTCATCAGAAGCATGGGACACTTTTCACGATGTCCCGATGACGTCATCAGAAGCCCGGGGCACTTTTCACGACGTCCCGATGACGTCGTCAAAATCCCGAAGCACTTTTCATGACGTTCCGATGACGTCATCAGAAGCCCGGGGCACTTTTCACGACGTCCCGATGACGTCATCACAAGCCCGAAGCACTTTTCACGACGTCCCGATGACGTCATCAGAAGCCCGAAGCACTTTTCACGACGTCCCGATGACGTCATCAGAAGCCTGGGACACTTTTCACGATGTCCCGATGACGTCACCAGAAGCCCGGGGCACTTTTCACGACGTCCCTATGACGTCATCAGAAGCCCGAAGCACTTTTCATGACGTTCCGATGACGTCATCAGAAGCATGGGACACTTTTCACGATGTCCCGATGACGTCATCAGAAGCCCGGGGCACTTTTCACGACGTCCCGATGACGTCGTCAGAATCCCGAAGCACTTTTCATGACGTTCCGATGACGTCATCAGAAGCATGGGACACTTTTCACGATGTCCCGATGACGTCATCAGAAGCCCGGGGCACTTTTCACGACGTCCCGATGACGTCATCACAAGCCCGAAGCACTTTTCACGACGTCCCGATGACGTCATCACAAGCCCGAAGCACTTTTCACGACGTCCCGATGACGTCATCACAAACCCGAAGCACTTTTCACGACGTCCCGATGACGTCATCAGAAGCCTGGGGCACTTTTCACGACGTCCCGATGACGTCATCAGAAACCCGAAGCACTTTTCACGACGTCCCGATGACGTCATCAGAAGCCTGGGACACTTTTCACGATGTCTCGATGACGTCATCAGAAGCCCGGGGCACTTTTCACGACGTCCCGATGACGTCATCAGAAACCCGAAGCACTTTTCACGACGTCCCGATGACGTCATCAGAAGCCTGGGACACTTTTCACGATGTCCCGATGACGTCATCAGAAGCCCGGGGCACTTTTCACGACGTCCCGATGACGTCATCACAAGCCCAAAGCACTTATCACGACGTCCCGATGACGTCATCAGAAGCCCGAAGCACTTTTCACGACGTCCCTATGACGTCATCACAAGCCCGAAGCACTTTTGACGACGTCCCGATGACGTCATCAGAAGCCTGGGACACTTTTCACGATGTCCCGATGACGTCATCAGAAGCCCGGGGCACTTTTCACGACGTCCCTATGACGTCATCAGAAGCCCGAAGCACTTTTCATGACGTTCCGATGACGTCATCAGAAGCATGGAACACTTTTCACGATGTCCCGATGACGTCATCAGAAGCCCGGGGCACTTTTCACGACGTCCCGATGACGTCGTCAGAATCCCGAAGCACTTTTCATGACGTTCCGATGACGTCATCAGAAGCATGGGACACTATTCACGATGTCCCGATGACGTCATCAGAAGCCCGAGGCACTTTTCACGACGTCCCGATGACGTCATCACAAGCCCGAAGCACTTTTCACGACGTCCCGATGACGTCATCACAAGCCCGAAGCACTTTTCACGACGTCCCGATGACGTCATCAGAAGCCTGGGGCACTTTTCACGACGTCCCGATGACGTCATCAGAAACCCGAAGCACTTTTCACGACGTCACGATGACGTCATCACAAGCCCGAAGCACTTTTCACGACGTCCCGATGACGTCATCAGAAGCCTGGGACACTTTTCACGATGTCTCGATGACGTCATCAGAAGCCCGGGGCACTTTTCACGACGTCCCGATGACGTCATCAGAAACCCGAAGCACTTTTCACGACGTCCCGATGACGTCATCAGAAGCCTGGGACACTTTTCACGATGTCCCGATGACGTCATCAGAAGCCCGGGGCACTTTTCACGACGTCCCTATGACGTCATCAGAAGCCCGAAGCACTTTTCATGACGTTCCGATGACGTCATCAGAAGCATGGGACACTTTTCACGATGTCCCGATGACGTCATCAGAAGCCCGGGGCACTTTTCACGACGTCCCGATGACGTCATCACAAGCCCGAAGCACTTTTCATGACGTCCCGATGACGTCATCAGAAGCCCGAAGCACTTTTCACGACGTCCCGATGACGTCATCAGAAGCCTGGGACACTTTTCACGATGTCCCGATGACGTCATCAGAAGCCCGGGGCACTTTTCACGACGTCCCTATGACGTCATCAGAAGCCCGAAGCACTTTTCATGACGTTCCGATGACGTCATCAGAAGCATGGGACACTTTTCACGATGTCCCGATGACGTCATCAGAAGCCCGGGGCACTTTTCACGACGTCCCGATGACGTCGTCAAAATCCCGAAGCACTTTTCATGACGTTCCGATGACGTCATCAGAAGCCCGGGGCACTTTTCACGACGTCCCGATGACGTCATCACAAGCCCGAAGCACTTTTCACGACGTCCCGATGACGTCATCAGAAGCCCGAAGCACTTTTCACGACGTCCCGATGACGTCATCAGAAGCCCGGGGCACTTTTCACGACGTCCCTATGACGTCATCAGAAGCCCGAAGCACTTTTCATGACGTTCCGATGACGTCATCAGAAGCATGGGACACTTTTCACGATGTCCCGATGACGTCATCAGAAGCCCGGGGCACTTTTCACGACGTCTCGATGACGTCGTCAGAATCCCGAAGCACTTTTCACGACGTTCCGATGACGTCATCAGAAGCATGGGACACTTTTCACGATGTCCCGATGACGTCATCAGAAGCCTGGGGCACTTTTCACGATGTCCCGATGACGTCATCAGAAGCCCGGATCACTTTTCACGACGTCCCGATGACGTCATCAGAAGCATGGGACACTTTTCACGATGTCCCGATGACGTCATCAGAAGCCTGGGGCACTTTTCACGATGTCACGATGACGTCATCAGAAGCCCGAAGCACTTTTCACGACGTCCCGATGACGTCATCAGAAGCCCGAAGCACTTTTCACGACGTCCCGATGACGTCATCAGAAACCCGAAGCACTTTTCACGACGTCCCGATGACGTCATCACAAGCCCGGAGCACTTTTCACGACGTCCCGATGACGTCATCACAAGCCCGAAGCACTTTTCACGACGTCCCTATGACGTCATCAGAAACCCGAAGCACTTTTCATGACGTTCCGATGACGTCATCAGAAGCCCGGGGCACTTTTCACAACGTCCCGATGACGTCATCACAAGCCCGAAGCACTTTTCATGACGTTCCGATGACGTCATCAGAAGCCTGGGACACTTTTCACGATGTCCCGATGACGTCATCAGAAGCCCGGGGCACTTTTCACGACGTCCCGATGACGTCGTCAGAAGCCCGAAGCACTTTTCATGACGTTCCGATGACGTCATCAGAAGCATGGGACACTTTTCACGATGTCCCGATGACGTCATCAGAAGCCTGGGGCACTTTTCACGATGTCCCGATGACGTCATCAGAAGCCCGGAGCACTTTTCACGACGTCCCGATGACCTCATCAGAAGCCCGGAGCACTTTTCACGACGTCCCGATGACGTCATCAGAAGCGCGAAGCACTTTTCGCGACGTTCCGATGACGTCATCAGAAGCCCGAAGCACTTTTCACGACGTCCCGATGACGTCGTCAGACGCCCGAAGCACTTTTCACGACGTCCCGATGACGTCGTCAGACGCCCGAAGCACTTTTCACGACGTCCCTATGACGTCATCAGAAGCCCGAAGCACTTTTCACGACGTCCCGATGACGTCATCAGAAGCATGGGACACTTTTCACGACGTCCCGATGACGTCATCAGAAGCCTGGGGCACTTTTCACGATGTCCCGATGACGTCATCAGAAGCCCGGAGCACTTTTCACGACGTCCCGATGACGTCACCACTTCCAGCAGCAGAACTTTGACGATTTTCTCAACATCCCCCCCAGAAGCGAAATAGGTCATTTGTATATTCGTAAAGCGTAATAATATCGTCGTTTGATATATGTTTTGTTGTAAAATCCATATTCAACCTTAGGGAAACATTATGATTTTGACCTTTACTCTAACTTAGTCACGACAAGATTTTATGTAAATTGGACGGTATAATCGAATTCTTCGTAAAAAAAATGACTTCTAACAGTGTATACCCCATTCAAAATGGTTCACTTGGTCTCCCGGCGAAGCTCAGACCCCCCCCCCCCGGTGTGGGTATCCACACCGCGCGCCGTTCCCTGAACCGAAAAAAGGCTCCGAAATACCGACGATCTCTTCGGGACAGGGTCTCTCTACACACCGAGGGAAGAGTTGTCCCGCTTCCGACGGCTCTAATTCCACTCGGGGCCACTTCGCTTGCATTGAGTAGCGTGACGTTCCGAACTGCAAAGAGGGGACAACTCCTCCCTCGGTGTGTAGAGAGCCCCTGTCCCGATCCCTTCCCTCTCTAACAGGACCACCCTTGGTAATGATTACCGAGTGTGTTTGATCCTGAATCAAGCATAACGTATCCGTAGGATCCTACCCACTCCGCTGCCCCCATTCCTTCTTTATATTTGTCATATCCTTCTTGATTGGGAAATCATCAAGAAGGTATGCACCATACTGGAGCCGCTCGCATCTGCTACAACCATTGTACAGGATCGTGCCTATTCACCGATTAGTGTTGTACTACCACTCTACAACGTGATTGTTGAGGGACTGAAGGAGGACAAACCTCTTCATGGGATCAGAAATCTGATTCATGATGGTCTAGTCTCAAGGATGAAAAATCATCTGGAAAATGAAGATTTGATCATGGCGACGCTTTTGGACCCAAGGTTCAAGGACACATTTTTCGATTTCAGCAGCAATTATGTTTTGCTGGACAAGGTCGAGGCTGCAGTGGCACGTGTCTACGTCAGCAGGAAAGAAGAGGACGCCCAGAAATCATCGACGTCCTGGAAGAATGTATTTTCTTCTTTCTTTGAAAGCAGAAGGATCATGAGAAGCACAGTCAACAGTGCACGCCCTGGAGTGGACGCGAAGACCAAAGCTTTAGCTGTGAGATTTTCTAGGAGTTAGTGTTCACTTTCGTCGACGTTGAAATTACTACCAGTTATTCAGGAGGTGGAAGAGTATCTCAGCATAGAGCCGGCAATCGATTTGGATCCATACGAATTCTGGGGAAACGAAGCGAATTCGTCAAAGTTCCCTCTACTGAAGGCGCTCGCTAGACGATATCTTTCTGCTCCGTCTACGTCCGCAGAATGCGAACGTCTATTTTCGACTTCCGGTATCAGTGAATGATCTAAGAAAGAGAATGAATTCCGAGACTCTACAAAAACTACTGTTCCTCCATCACAACATTAGTATACTTGGTTATCAATAGCCTCTTTTCAGATTCGCATCCAGGTCCCATAAGGTGGATTTTTTTTGTGAAATTGCTCCTAACTAACACTCCTACCCTCTTTTCGGAACAGTCAGTGATTTTTGAAAATCCGATTCTGATTTGGTCAGTACTGAATAGCTATGTGTGTCTATGTTTGCTTCGTTTCAAGGTATGAGCTCTGATCTAATCAAAGGATCATTTAACCACGGATGGGACTCCATAGGACCACCCGAAACGGATTGGGTGAGGTTCGTCGTCTGGTCCTTAGAGGTGAAATGTTCTATTAAGGATGATAGGGCTATGCTTTGATATTAAATGATTGAAGATTTGTATATGACAATTCAATATTGAGTAGACTACATCTGAATAGGAAACTCAAGAGCGAAAAAGTGTCAAGGGAAGATAGTAGGAATGCGAAAGTTGAAACGTTTTGGGTTTCTTTTTGGTTTTGGTTTGGTTCAAATGGTTTCATGATATTATTTGTTAATGCGTTCATGCTACAATACCGCTCGTAGGATTTGGTCAGAAAGCGAGCGAGGTCGGGTTTTTGCGTCTTTTTTGTATAACTCGCTTTAAGGTCGCCCTTGAGCGAAACTAGGAGGATATTTATGATCCTGGCGTTGAGGGCTATCCAATGGTATAGCCATTGTCGGGAATTATTGATGTTGTTTCAGGTTATAAAGTTTTTCGAAGGAATTGGTTTCAAATGAACGAATCATTTGTTGATTCAAGTAAAAATTACCTTTCAAAGTAAAATGCCTGTTCGAGGGAAATTTTTTTGTTCCGATTTCCAAAGGTTCCTATTTTGTTCCGATTTCCGAAATTTTATTTTTGTTCCGATTTCCGAATTCCGATTTCCGAAATTTTATTTTTGTTTCGATTTCCGAAAATTAAATTTTGTTTCGATTTCCGAAATTTAAATTTTGTTTCGATTTCCCATTTCCGAAATTCAGATTTTTTCTTCCGCTCAACCCTGGGTGAGAGTAAAGGATTTCGTGCCCTTCTGGGGCGTTTTTCCCGGTTTCTTCGTCATTTCAGTTCTACACGGGGCCCAAGCAATCAATTTAGCGATTAATCTCAAAATCGAAGATTATCGTGAACACTGCCTTTAAGACCGAACTCAGGGTTAAAAAGGATTTTATGCAAAAGAAGTAAACCATTTATTTCCCTTCTATGAGCCAAAGCTTCGAGGGGAAAGATATTATGCCTGTCAGATAATGAAAGCATCTATTCCAGAGGTGTGCGGCAATTGCCGTTTGCCGGCCATTTTTGGGGTTTGCCGTTGCCGTTTGCCGAAATTTTCGTCTAAAACGGCAAATTTTCGGCAAAAAATCGTTGAAACAACAGTATTTGCCCTCACCGCACTCTATGTTGGTCAGCGATTCGGAGCTGCTACGGATAACTATTTTGACTAGTTCCAGCTTCTGGTTCCGGCTCATTCAATGTATAATTGTACCCTTTCAATCGGTAACTTATGAAAACATCTCCACTGGGTAATCAGAGGAGTTCGTTCAAGTTCTAAACTGTTTGGAAGCCTCCGGATGTCTTTTTTAATCACCGAAATCATAACCCTTTAAGAATGCCAAAATCGCAAAAAAACCTTTCTCAGAGGCATACCGATTACGGCAAGTTCTAAGATTACAAAACCAAGTCATATCAAAGCTGTAGCGCAAAAGCAGCCTTATTTAGACATATGAACCAGTGGAGAACTCATGTATATAGGCCCACTTATCGTCGGTTGGATGGCTGATGGTGATGGACAGGAAAATTATCAATTCTGCAAACGCTTTGTCCGGCTTTTCAAAGGCAGCGTTCACGATGATCATCCTCGTTGACTTTCCTCAGTGAAATGATAGAAGAGAAGGATCCTAGGCTCCCAGTGTCGGAAGAAAGGTAGAAAACGAGCCAGGAGTGGCAAAATAACGGCTGCAAACAAGCGTTTTGGTGCCCCAGACACGCCTGGTGCCCCAGATCCGCCCCCTCGAAATCAACAAATGAAGACTCAGATTACAGAAATGATCAAGTGAAGGAAGTGCTGATAAGTGAGCTGATCGCTTCATTGCACTGATAGGTACAGTTGACCGCAATGTTAAAAGGACATGGTGCGGTTGCGTATCACACTAAAACTACGGTAGAATCTGGCATTTTGCCAGATTTCGTCATCGATCGGCGCCACAGCTGGTATTCTCGTGAGCATAGAGACGACGGTTGGCGCCGATCGATGACGAAATCTGGCAGTGTCAAATTCTACCGTAGTTTTAGTGCGAGTCCGCAACCGCACCATGTCCTTTTAACATTGCGGTCAACTGTATCATCCTTCTAGCGGTCAAATCCTCCACGCTCAAAAATCAACGTGAACAAGGGAAGGCCTATTTTGGCTCAAAAACGCGTCTTTCGTGTCCTTTTTAGGCATGCCTTGCTATAAAGGGCACCAGACCTTCCGTAAACCGTGGAGATATCGGAAGTGAAATTTATCGTGAACACTGCCTTTGAACCCCGAAGAACCCCACCAGTGCAGTACAGTCGCGGCGAAAATTCGAGTCCAGCGCTGTGCGGCTTTGGTCCTAAGGGGGTGTTACCGGCCAACTACCTTATCCAGGGCCTCTGCTCGCAGCCGCAGGGTGGTGGCCATCGTGTATCAACACCCCTGAGGAGGCGGGAGAAACGAGGGAGGAGCGAGGTTCCTGATTGGACGCAACACGGGCTAGCCCCGGCCCATGGCTGTTGCGTCCAATCAGGAACCTGCTCCTCCCCGTTTCTCCTGCCTCAGGGGTGTTGATCCACGATGGCCACCACCCGCAGCCGCACCGCCCCAGACTAGGATTTTCGACGCTACTGTACATTGTTTAGCTTTACAGTCAATGTATACATGCACTACATATATTTTGGAGTGAAATTAACTTGATTCCTTTGAGTGCGCGTGCAAGGAGACAAGAGGAAATAAATGTGCTCTCTTTCACTACACTCTTCAAATCCACTGAACCACCACCATAATGGCAAAAAGGATACAATTTCTCCAGTCTCACAAGGCTTGTTATAATTTAGACTCTTTTAGGAAGGGGACGTTTTCATGAAAAGATGATGCTTCTGAACGAGATTCTTGCTGAATAGCAGTTTCTGAAACGTATGTCATGGAAAAATGGCCGTGTTGGGCAACCATGGGCTTCAGAAGACAAGCCTTGCAGTAAGAGATCGTGATCTTTCACTGTCCAGCTAGGTTTCATGAATTGTGACGCATTTGTCTCTCAGAACGACCACACTTTTCTTGGAGCAGTTCCCTTGTAAGATAGACAGGAACAACTTCTTTTCCAATGAGTCTCACGCAATTTTGCGAATCAAATCAAAACAAAAGAGAACAAAATGAAGGATGGTAAAAGAGAACTGGACAGAACAAAATGAGAAAAAAAATAAAATAATTAGAGGGAATACGGTTTGGGCCAACAAATTGTATTGAATTACCAAGTCACTTCTATTTATTTAAAGGCAGCATACACTCTCGTAAACGTGGTTGGGATAACAATGTGAATCGAACCGTATGGCTTACAACCTAATGCCTACACATTTTGAAGTGTCTAAAACGACCCACAATGCCGCTACATGAGCTAGAAGTTGGCCTCGCCCTGTATTTTCGCGCCCCCTGTATTTGCCCTTTTCCTCCGTCGCAGGGTTGTTGGACCATCTTCGCCGTCAGTGACGTGTGTGGTTCGTTAGGCAATCTACCAACAGTACTATCGGTGAATATGACCCAGCAACCTTGCGTTGCAGGAAAAGCGCAAATACAGGGGGCGTGAAAATACAGAGCGGGGCCAACTTCAAACTCATGTATGGCATTGTGGGTCGTTTTTGACACTTCAAAAATGCTTAGGCGTTGTAATCTGGGCCATACCATTCTATTTCCGTAGTTATCTCAATCACCTTTACGAGCGTGTATGCTGCCTTTAGTTAGTTTTTAACCGCTGCAAGAGCCTTCTAAAAATGTAACGAAACAATGGAATGAAGTAAAATAACAATGAAGAGGTAGTAATCCAGCTAAAATTTTCGAACCTCTACAAATTGTAAATGTCTTTCTTTGATTCAGTTGGTTACAGACTAATGCCAAGTTATGGAGAGTAGCGTAGGACAGGGGAAAATGGTCAGTTTTTTGCATAGAAAGAACACTACGTCTTCTGTGGACCATGCAGCGTCATCTACAAATGTTCAAAATTTCTTTCCTAAAATGAGCCTAATGTACATAGACGGCCGAATAGAGATATTATCGTCGATCTTCCATGCTTTAATGTCGCTTCTGTAGTTTGAAGGGCTGAGATCTGTCACTAGAAAAGGATTTGAATAGAGGGAGCATCGCGGCGTGGAGCCATCTGACGCCGGCTGGCGCCGTCCGCCACTTGACAGCGGCGCCGTTTTTATCACAGACAAATCGGAAGGGACAAGAGTGGCTGGCCTAGAAAGGGGAAGGGGGGGGGTTGACAACAACGGATGACGGAGACAGTGTTTGTTACAACTCACCTCTCCCTGTCGTCTGATGCTGCGATCGATGAGCAACACAGGTACAACCAACCCTAAACTGCTCCTTACGACCACCGTTTAAGATCCAAAATCGTCCAACAAACACCCCCTACACAATCTCCTTAATATTCGGATAAAATTGAGCCTTGAACATATTTATGTATGTAGCTAGGATACGTGCAACGGAAATGAAGGTGTCCAAAATGAGTAGCATTTTCTGTTTGCTTTCGACCCAAATACCTCAGCGAAAACTTTTCCTGCTCATCGGAGGTAAAATGGGCTAAACAAGGCACAGAAAGAGAGTTACCGTCCGAGCATCACCGAAAACAACGCAAGACTTTCTATGTCACATACATTCATGCCCTAAGTACATTCCGTATTTCCTCCATTCGAAGTACACCTCTAATAAAAGCACATCAAAAAAGGGCTGAAACTAATAGCACACAATGTATATGAACTACTCATCTATCCGAAGTAAACTCCTTTTGAGGAATGTACAGCTTCGGTACTGGGAAGGAAGCAGCGCGATCTGAATGTGGCATTCGTAAGAGGCAAGCTTCGTTAAAAGTTTTTCCTGTTCGAAACATACGTTTACTGTATATTAATCGTATTGTGTTTACCTTGTTGAACCTTGTGTGTTCTGTTGGTTGACGACCAGGGTGGTGCGGAAATTTCTGTTTTCTGTTTTCTGGCCGTTTTGGCCTTTCTGTTTTCTGTTTGCTGAAAAATCTGCGAAAAATGGAAAAAAAATCAGAAAAAAAGCAGCGAAATCCGGATCTGTGAAACAGCGCAGCTTATCTACATAGTCCTTTACGAGGTGCTATTTGTGTTCAATGGTGCGATTGCTGTTAAGGGCAGGGTTCGCGATAAAAAAGTTTATAGTGGTATCTTTTTGAGAAGGTAGGCCTGGTCATCACAAAAGTGAAAATAAGTGGAAAGTCGGAGAAAAAAAGCTCAAAAATAAGCTATTGCTGGGTCTCAGCGCGCCCCCCCCCCAATTAACTAGATTTCTAAACTTGTTTGTTTTGTCGTCTTTTATTCTGCACTTAAAGTAGTTGCTGGCCACTGAGAGACTACTAACGTTTTTAGCGACAAAATAGAAGACGGAAAATAGGCATTTATAGGTATCCTGTTCGTTGGGGGTGTGCTTACACACACCAATTAGCCGTTCTGACTTGTTTTTGTGCGTTTCTATCCGAGTTCTCCCTTATTTTCACTTTTGTGATGACCAGACCTGCATTCTTATAAAGGAAATTCAACAATCATTTTTATCGCGTACCCTGCTAACACACTCGTAGGGTAGTTCTTTTGCACAATAGGGGTAGCATCCCAGGGCAGAGCCCGAATTCAACCTCCCCTTGTCAGCAGCTGCTGCTGACAGCGAGGGGTTGAACCCGATGTCTGTCCTAGGATGCAAACCTTATTGTGCTGATATACTACCATACGGGTGAGAGCTCTGAGTTTTGGCTGAGCAATAGCCGATAAATAGCCACAAAATGCCTGATTCTCGCGTAATAGCCGAGAACGAGGTCGTGTTCGGAAAATAGCTGTTTGCCGCGAAATAGGCGTCAGATAATGGTAGTCGAGAAACAGCCGAGAAAGAATGCTCTGAAAGGGGGTATAAGACGCATTGTTAAGGCAGATTCGAATGTCAACACCGCCGTCGGTTCAACTACCCATGTTTTCTCGGTTATTCCTCTGTTATTTCGCGAACAGCATGATTGCAGCCACCTAGCAGGCAAGAAATAAGAAATACTCGAGAAACAGCTCAACAGGATCAGTTGTTGAGCCTGGTGGGCTATTTGTCGGCCAAGACTCTCAGAGTGCCTTTAATGATCTTGTATCCATCATTGACGCGTCATTGCTACTATCGATGCTTTATAGGTCATCTGTGCAGTTCCGTAGATATTATATTACAAGTATGACAAAGGTATTCAGAATTACATCCTCTCTTCACTTGAAAAAAAAGTCAAAATGCAATGAGTACTCTTTCTGAAAACTTTCTGTTTTCTGATTTTTGTTTTCTGGCCGTTTTGACCTTTCTGTTTTCTGAAGAACTCGATTTCCTGTTTTCTGAAATTTTTAAAAAAATTTCCGCACATCCCTGTTGACGACGTTCGTGGCGAGCTAATTCATATATACTCTGTTTATCTTGAATTGCACAAAACACGGTCCGCCAATAGTCCTCTAATTGGCCCGCTAGTACCGTAGTGTACGTCCACGACGCGTTCTCGGCAGACCCGGGTGTGCACCGGGTGTGCAGTGCAATCGATTCGTCAATGCCGTCACTCGGCCACCCACCCTGCCACCCGGGTCTACCGAGAACGCGTCGTGGACGTACACTACGGTACTAGCGGGCCAATTAGAGTGACTATTGGCGGACTGTGTTTTGTGCAATTCAAGATAAACAGAGTATACAAATATCCGGGCCAGCCTGCCTATCAGTCAGTTTCAAGTCTCTCTTGCTGAATGCTGGTACCCTATTTCCTGTAACTGAACATGCCCCCCTCCCCTATTTGAACACCCCTTTCGAGAAAAGTGAAAAATTGACCCCCCTGTGTATTTTACCCCACTCCCCTAATCTTGAGATGGATGATTTTCGCAAAAAAAGATGTTCCCAATGGTCATTCACATCTACAATACCCGCGCTAAGTTTTGTAAAAACGGGGAGCATTTACCAAACTTGGCAAAACAACGACCGATGCTTGTAACTTTTTTGAACGATTTTTTTATTCCTGAAAATGCTATCATATTCACAACTCAATTTATGTTCTGTGGACCTAGGTTCCCTGAAATCGCTGTGCTTTTGAATGAAATTGTTTTTGCTGTCGTTTCTCAAAAACGTCGCGCGCGGCGAAACTTTGAGTGGTGATTGTACTAGAAATAGAAGAACAATCTCTACGTTTTCTTCATGAATTGGATACTGGTGGGGCAATCTTAAGATTCGTGCAGGCAGAGTTTTCGACATCCTTCATCAAACGCTACTCGCTGAAAAGTCGGACTCGTGTTGCGAAAACCCCAAAACGTTGAATGAAGGATTTCCAAAACTCTACCTGCAGGAATCTCAAGATTGTCCCACCAGCATCTAATTCATGAAGAAAACGTAGAGATTGCTCTTCTACATATTGCATTTACAATTACCACTCAAAGTTTCGCAGCACTTTGCCGCGCGCGATGTTTTTGAGAAACGACTGCAAAACCGATTTCATTAAAAAACAAGGCGGTTTCAGGGAACTTCGGTCCACAAAACGCATTATTACGTAGGAAATTCAGCTGTGAATGTGATGGCGTTTCCAGAAACTAAAAAAATGTTCGTTCAAAAAAGTTACAAGCATCAGTCATTTTTTTTGCCAAGTTTAGCAAATGCTCCCCGTTTTTACAAAACTTAGCGCGGGTATTGAACGTCACCCGCTGACGAAAGCGACACTAATACAGTCCATGAATGAAATTGATCTGCTATGGTTTTGAAAACGATGATAATATCAGCGCTTGTAGAAGCGACGATTCAATTGAGCTTGAATGACTGCATTGCCATTGTTGTTGTCCGAGAAATAAAAGCTTGGTATTAAAATAAAATTATCTTCTGGAAATGGAATCAGATCATCATGGTAAAAGCAGAGATTCGGGTTCAAAAATAGACTCCAAACCTCTAATAGAAGTATTTACATACAAATGAATAAATAAGAAAATAAGGAATACATGTTTGTAAAAGTCAAAATGCGGCGTGTGACAGGTCCACCTCGAGTTATCAAATTCTTGTCGTTTCAAATTCAATTTGCCAAAACATTGAGAGAAAATGCTTGACTAAACCGTTGGAAGAGGTCGTAAGCAAGCGAATTTCTTGCAAAGGAACTCACTGTCAAAGTGTTTACCTGTATATGTACGTCCTTTAATTGTCTAGGTTGTACCATAAACGGTACTGATTTGTGGTGTTCAAAAAGACCGCCTGACATGCATTCTGTTTCCGCCCAAAACTAGAAATAAATCACAGTCGTCAACAAGGGAATAAATAGTGATCGTCAATTAACATCTCGAACCAAACAATCGCTGAGTGATCATAACCGTCATTTTTTCAAGGATGGGACACGTGGTCAGGTGAAGCTCTCTATGTTAGAGCACATATATCTAAGCTCTGGTACATCTCTAGTGACCTGTTGATTTCGATTATCACCAGCAGCGGAGCGGTGGACCTCGGTGAAATATAACTAGTGATAAGGAGGTTTCGACGAAAAAGCCACCGCTCAGCGCTGTGATAACCGAAAACATGAGTTCATTTGGAATGAAACAGAGTCTACATATTTAGTTGTCAGTGGTATTTGTGTTTTTGAGGCCCTTACACAGGCAGTGCTCACTAGGACTTACCAATCACGCTATGCATCAAACTGTTTCGTGAAACGAAGTAGTGGCCTAAAGCAGAAATACCAGTCAAAACTATGTATTAAAACTCTCGCTGGAGAAGTATATATGATCGACGCGGAATGATTTCTTTGATCAGGGATTTCTGCCCAAGACATATAGATCGCGGACGCAAAGATATATTCTGCGGCAACTGAAAATTTCAGTGGTATGGTTGCGCATTTTGGGTCATGGAGAAGTTGTCCCGCCCGCTCTCTTCAGTTTCGATCCCACTCGGGACCACTTCACTTGGATGGAGTAGGGTGGTGTATCGAACTGCGAAAAAAAGGGTCAACTCATCCGTGTGTGTGTGCTGAGACCACTAGGCACGTGTTTTCTTTGAAGGCAGCAGACACGCTCAAAAAGATGCTGGGATAAATACGTTATTGGCGTCGTATGGTTCCAATTAGAACGCTTATGCCGTTAGAAGCGTCAAAAACGAGTCAAAACTGCCAAATTTGAGCAACAGCGAGTCAAGAAATTTCGTGGACGCTGCCCATTAGACTATGTCAACGAATATTCGGAAAACGAATATTCGGCCGAATAAACGAATAATCGAATATTCGAATAATTCGATTTTTCGGAAAAGTCAATTTTTCGAATAATTCGTTTATTCGAATATTCGGAAAAGTCAATTTTTCGAATAATTCGTTTATTCGAATATTCGGAGAAGTCAATTTTTCGAGTAATTCGTTTATTCGAATATTGGAAAGAGTCAATTTTCCGAATTATTCGTTTATTCGAATATTCGAAAATTTTTATTCGTTTGATATACTCTACTGCCCATGAGCTTCGCAGATTCTACCCAAATGCGAACTCGTCCAAATTGATCCTTCGAATACGGTCACTTTGACTATTTTTCGAAGCTTCCAACGACGTAAGCGTTCTGTGTAGTACAGGTTGTAAAGTATAGTTGTACAATTTCGAAAAAATGTCGAACGAACGAAAATTGAAAAATTTTCGTTCGAAAAAGGTTCGAACGAACAAAAATCGAAAAAATTTAGTTCGAAATAGTTTCGAACGAACGAAATTCGAAAAAATTTCGTTCGACAAATTTTCGAACGAACGAAAACGAACGAAAAAAATTTCGAAAAATTTTACGAAAATTTCGTTCGTGTACAACTATACCTTAAAGGCAGTGGTCGCGATCAAATATGCTTGTCTTCTTTTCCTCTCTAATCCCTTTTCTGGGTTCAGGGTAGTAGGGTCTATAGGAAAAAATCGCGAAAAAGCACTGTTTTGGGCTAAACTTGAAGCCTGAACTTTCTTGTCTTTTGATGGTGGACGAGCCCACTCCAAATCATCGGCATCGATGATCTCTAATATCAAGGACATCAGCTGGCTTGGAATTGAATTTCAATCAATGAACCTTCGGATTTATATACACATCTAGTCAAAAACATTGACTGGAGTGCTTTCTTTCATTGCTCAACTGTTTTTATTAGGTAAATTTGCATTTATTTCTTCCTCTGAATGTCGATGATTTTTGACTGCTCGGCATGAGAAGGCGATCTTTTTGGTCGGCGCTGTGCACGTGTGCACGAACTGGCTTCTTTGGGCCCTAGAAACTCTAATTCTAACCCGTTTTTCAGCACGCTACCTTCATAGTTTTTCAGCTGTTTTCGATCTGAGCTGATTTCTATAGTTTTTTTTTGATAACGTTTTTCATCGTGACCACTGCCTTTAAAGGCACAGTCCAAGCTCGGGCGAAATCTGAGATTTCCACATAAATGTGAAGTAGACCCACTCCATATAGCACCTGCCAAGTACGAGCTCTCAAATCTTTCAAATAAGCGAGATATAGGAGAAAGCCAACCTGGGGCTCCCACATCCGGAAGCCACTTTGGCACGCCCCTTTTACGATCTTTCGAGCTCAACAGTGGCGAGATGAGCGATGATTCTCGATCAATATCCCCGTTCTGCTCTTCATTCTCAGTCTCTCTATCCACTCAGGTCGGCTCGCACACATCGGTTGCAAATAACGGAAGTTACAAGCCACGGACAACTCGTCCACCATTCTTCCGTAGCTCAATTTTCGAGGGGCCATAACTTCGTTCCCAGGGGGTGCTGTACGATTCCAGAGACATTATTGGAATCACCGTGGGGCCGTTTTCAATATAGGCAAAAAACAGAAAAACGATTCCGAGGTTGGACTGTGCCTTTGAAGGTACGTAGGCTTCGCTATCAGAGCCACTTTAAATCTATCACTGCTATTTCAACCGAGCGGGTATGCTGCGGTGTGACTCTTCCATTTTCCTTCCACAACAAAAACATTTAGTTATTCCCCTATTTGCATCCTACCAGCTCCAAACCTTCGATTTATGCCATCAAATCGACCCCATTTCTGAGTGTGTATGCAGCCTTTGTAGCCATGGGTGGCTCGGTTCCAAGATTGCCATCAACCAATAAGGAGTCAGCTAATAAACTTTTCCTGGCATTGTTTTTTTCAGTTTCTCGTGATATTCTTGAGTGTATCTGTAGCAAGGTTTTTAGATGTAACGGAATTATGTGTTTGGGAGGGGAAGTTTTAGCGTTTCCGGCGCTTTCCTCCCAAAAATGAGAAAAGAAGTTCAAAAATTCGTAGTCAAAAAATTATACAGGCTATAAAACGGCGAAATGCACATGGTTCCTACGCGTGCTGGCAGGGTTCGGCGTGAGGTTTGATGTATCACAGAGGGGGGGTCGGACCCGTCGACATCCGGTGGGATGGGGGGTCGGACCTTCGGTCAACCAAGAACCAAGATGGACTTCTATCAGGGCGGGGGGGGGGGTTGAGAGCCATACCGTTAGTATAAAAAATGGCGGCAAAATTAGATCACAGTAAGAGGTTAAAATAAAACTGGAGATCATACTGAGAGAGCAAAATGAGACAGGAGATCAAAAAAGAAACTGAATAGTGAGAAAGATTCTCGAAAAAAACAAATGAGGCAAGATATGAAATGGGGATGTAAAAATGAGGCAGGAACACACGAGAAGAGCTTACAATTCACTGGTGATAAAGCATGCAAGACAATAGACGACAGTAGCATGGCCATCGTTAATAATCTCACATGGAGGAGGAGTCGTGGCCAGGTAAAATGTGTCACCAAAGCGCTCCTGGATATGTCAGCAGCGGTGGTGTTGAGTATTCGCTGTCATCGAGGTCATTACAAGCGGACTATCCTGTTAACGAAATGACACAGATGTTCTGGAATTTCGTAATCTAAGATGCATTTTTAGGCGATTTAGGATTCACAGGTTCGATCCCGCCAAAGGTAAAAAATTCCGCAATTTTGAGAAATAATAGATAGTTGACTGTTTGAGAAGAGGATTGTTCACTGTTAAATCTCGCAATTTACTCCACGAAATTGACTCGTGCCCCAGATGCGATATCGCCTGAAGCATAGAATTGTTATGCCCTGAGGGCACATAGGTGCAGTTGCGGGCGCGGAACCCACATTTTGAATACGAATGTCCGCATGGGAAAACGCACCCGAAATTTCTTGGACGCAGCTTTAAGCCGAACAGCGCTACATAGGGTGGGGTCCATGAAAAAATCGATAGCTGTGAAATATTTACAAGTATTTAAAGAAATTTGAATTAGAGAGTTTTGCGTTGCTAAAACGTGCGGAAAACCTAGTCACGGACCCATGTAATTGTAATCTTTTGACCGGTTAAAAAAGGTTGTTCGGCTAAAAGTTGCGTCTTTAAAATTTTGAGTGCGTTTTCCCATCCGGATAGCCAATTATTATACGGGGGTTTCTTGCCCGAAACCGCACCTATGTGCCCTCAGGGCATGAAAACAGGCTCCGCCCACCCTATGTAGCGCTGTTCGGCTTAGAGCTTCGTCCATGAAATTTTGGGTGCGTTTTCACTTCTGAACGGCCAATTACTAAATGTGGTTTTCATGCCCGAAACCGCATCTATGTGTCCTCAGGGCTTTGATCAATGTTCAGCCATTGAACAAACATTTGGTGTCATTGTCGCGAGTTGTTTTGTGAGGACCCCCCCCCCCCCCGGTCGTCGCTATCAGTTTTTTCCAGGGGGGGGGGCTGAGCAAATCGCCTGACTTGGGTGGGGGGTCGGACCAATGTTGGGTTGTATCACACCTCGCGCCGTAGCCTGCCTGCTGGTGCGGAGCGGAGGTTAGAGACAGTGAGAGAGCGGAGGGCAGGCGGAGGCTGAGGCATCGCGAATGATGTGAATTCCGACGTTTTATGGAGGGTGAATCGGTCGACTAGTGTATGGTTTCCGTATTCGATTTAGTGTGAGGCATGGACCAGGCGGCTGATTGTGCGGTGTTGGCGGCATCACGGACCAACGGGCTTTCGATTCGCGCGCGGGCGGCGATCTACCGTCGCAGCCCGTCCATTCATCAGACTAAAGTTATTACGTGAACTCTACTTGCGTACGCGCTTGCGGACTCTCACCATAACAGATGGCGATTTTTTAATTTGTTCTTGAATTTTGGAAAGAAATGCACCCGAAACGTGAAGAGACGGCAAGTTTTCCCCTTAAACACACAATTTCAATACATCTAAAGTTTTTACCATGGATACACACAAGATTACCACGAAAAATTGTAAAAAAACCTGAACTAGAAAAAAATTGTCTGCTGCTTTCTTATCGATTAATGGCAAACCTGGGACCGATCCAGCGCCATGGGCTGTAAAAACTGCTGGGCAAACACCCATCCGACGAACGATTCCTCGTCGACTTCACATTCCTATAGTGTCCGAATGAGAATGGGGGCCCACGCGGTCGGCGTGCTTGGCAGGCGGCCGTTGCATATGCCGCTCTCTGACGAGTGTTGGATTCGAACGGCGGCCATCCCCCTCCCCCTTTCTGCAGAGCTGATTGATCGGCGCAGTGTTTGCTGCCAGCCGGTGCCGGCTCCGTTCGTAGTCGATGGCTGTGGGGGGACGTTCCGCATGCTCGTCCGAGAGCAGCAATCGCGACGGCCGCCTGCCAAGCACAACGGCCGCATGGGACTCGTACGATTGATTGGATTTTTCTGAGCGCAAGTGTTAGAGGTAGTGTTCGTGATGGAAAAGCTTCCTGTATTTTTTTCTAGCAAGAACGTAAGCTTTAGGGTCGTCTTAGACAAATTTTTAATAAAGAACGGCGAAAAATGGGCAGGAGATAAGTTAAATTTGCGACCGATTTGATCAGCCCGCACACATCGTGGAAGCGTTGTCTATCCAAAAGAACAGAAACCTTTGCTATGAATACTCTTCATATCAAATGCAGTCTCTCCGTCGCTGCCAAATTGGCAGCGACGGAGCAAATGTGCGACCGCTGCTAACCGCTCCTCCAGGAGTGATGCAGTAAAACATAGGATTTGGCCGCCACGTCGCAGCGATGGCGGATGTGTGCCAAGAAGCGATCACGATCGGAGCGCTTTTCAATCATGCGCGAAGGAAAAGGAGCAGTTGTTCCCCCCCTGCCGCAGCGACCAGCTTTATTCCTTGACTCATGTTTATTTGTTCGGAACTCAGTTGTTTCTCTAGAAAGAAAGGGTGTTAAAAGCGGAAACTGTGAAACTACTTATTCGTAGTTGTTACTGCCTACAATACAATACGGACAAAAATGAAAAATCAACTTCGACTGGCTATTCTACTTAGGGTATATAACCGGTGGGACACGATATACGGTAATGCAATATTGCGCGCAGTCCAAACGTGCAGTCACCCAAAATTAGGCGCGATGATGAATGGGTTAAAGGCAGTGCTCACGATAAATTTCACTTCCGATATCTCCACGGTTTACAAAAGGTCTGGTGCCCTATATAGCAAGGCATGCTTAAATAGGACACGAAAGATGCGTTTTTGAGTAAAAATAGGCCCTCTCTTGTTTACGTTGATTTTTGAGCGTGGAGGAATTGACCGCTAGAAGGATGATACCTATCAGTGCAAAAAAACAAACAGCTCATTTATCAGCACTTCCTTAACTTGATCATTCCTATAATCTGAGTCTTCATTTGTTCCTTTCAAGGGGCGGATCTGGGGCACGGGGCGTGTCTGGGGCACCAAAACGCTTGTTTGCAGCCGTTATTTTGCCACTCCTGGCTCGTTTTCTACCGTTCCTTTGGCACTGGGAGCCTAGGATCCTTCTCCCCTATCATTTTACTGTGGAAAGTCAACGAGGATGATAATCGTGAACACTGCCTTTAACTAATGTTGATGGAATCATCTAATGCTTAGCCTGCAGCCGTGCAGTAGCCTTGCTTATAGTGTGTTCGAATGTAAACATGCAAACATAGCATTTGTGTATGTGGCACAGTTGAGGCCCAACTTCATCCCGATCCGCGATGGCGGTGCAGCCGAAAGTTTTGTAAATGTCTGCCGGAGCCGCATGTGTGACGCGCGGTAAATACGTTCATAGTCCACCGCTCATCTCGTGGTTGACACACGGGCCTCTGTTGTAGTGAGGGCTATGGAAGACGCCTTACATGAAAAAAGTGAGACCCCGCTTTTGGCTCATGTATTCCAGGTGGAGTTACTCTATAATTGCATGAGAATCTCAAAATTAACGTGAGGATGTACTGCATCTTTACTAGAAGTGTGCTTACCCAGCATATCTCCGACTCAGTGAACTGTTCTGGGTAAATGTAGCCCTTGTTTTCCATTTGAATTGTGAATGGGAAGGTGCGAAACGTGCTGTGTGCTTATCACTAGCCTCCGTCATTGATGTGTGTTGACATCTTTCCAATGGGGTTTATAGGCGTTGATGATAGGTGGAAAGAGAAATGTAGGAGGTGTGAGAAGGAAGGGGTCTCGTCACGGCGATCGAATGAATAGCGGAGGAGCAAAAGAGGTCGGGATGAGGAGTGCCGTCGCTTTCGAACATTTCGATGACGCCCATCACTAAGGTCATTACAATAACCACAACCTCTCCTAGTGATTCGAAGTGACGTTTGCGCCACGATTGGTCCGAATGTTGGAGGAAGGGGTAGATCGATAAGCATGAGAATAACAGTTGAAAATAGTTGTTAGGACATTAGGTGTTCGCCGGCTATGTGTGTGATTGTACACACACGGACACCAGCGAATTCCAAATGCATGCAGTTTTTGCTGTTTGAAATGCTTTTCACAAATAAGCGAGCTGAATGGACCAACGAAACAGGGCTGCAATCCAGCCACAGCGTCTCCTTCATGTCCAGAAAAACCCTCAATCGTAACGAAAGAGTTCATCCACCGTATGGGAGAAATCATGGATATCAACTGAGTTCAGAGTATCGTCAATCCCATTTTTGTTTTCAGGGATCCGTGACGCAGCTACTGTAACGTCGGCGTGGATAGTGAAGAGACTTCGCGTTCACTGATGAAGGTTGGCGCAAACTCGGTGGGAACGCAAAGTGTCTTCAGGATCCATGCCGATGTTACCATGTCATAGAAAGCGAGCCGTCCTTCTCTGAAAATTATAATGGTAGAAAAAGAGGAAGAACCGCTCCGGTCTTAAAATTATTATATCATAGCTGCGTCGCGGTTACCTGAAAAAACGACATGAACCACATTTAGGTACCTGTAAATGATGATCCAATGCTTGCCTGCTGTCATCAAACCTGTTTAGCACCTAAGAGACCGCATGTTCACACTGCGCACCCCCGTCATGAATTAAATTTTTCATAGTTTCTTCGAAAAAACAAGATTCCTTCTCATTGTAGCTGGACGATCAGTATTAATAATAATAATAGGTTTATCGGTAACATGAAGGTAAAATAATACAGGAATTCAAGTTGAACGAGACGCACCTATGTTATGTAGGAATGTTATCATGACCTTAGAGTTAATACAAAGAATAGAGATTACGACGAACGAGGAACTTACGACGAACGAGGATTAAGAGGAACTTTTATTAGTTGTGGGCAGACATGAGTCACCTTGATATTTTTTAAGGCCATAAATGGTTCATTCATAAGGAAAATCACGGCTTTAATACCCACTGAACTGATTGTCCGTAAAGCGCGCAGTCGGCTGCGCATAGTAGCCGTAGGGCGCCGTAGGGAAAGAACATTTTTATGGAAGCATCATGAGAAGACGAATTGTACTGTTCGCAAGAAATGACAGTGGAATTCATGACGGCTGAGAGAAGTTCACACAAATTAGCGATTCCATTGCCAACAAACAGTAATCAAGATACTACATAGGAGATCGAAGTCCAGGCGACTGAAAACTGGTGATCTAAGGCGAACTTGAAAAATGAGTGAGCGTAGAATTCATGAACAAGGTGAATACAAAAGACTCGAACTCTTGGGTACCTCTAATCTGGCACGAACAAAGTATTTGAAGCACAGGAAACACCATGATGTTGATTATGCAAAAACTTTTACTGACCAGAACTGAGGTTAAAGGTACAGTACACCCTCAGATATGAATTTTGAGATTCTCGTATAATTGTGTAGAAGACCCCTCCTGTATAACACGCGCCGAATGCGAGACTTCAATTCTCCAAGATAAAGATAAAACCTTAGACATAATTTTCTGGGTGTCCTGTGCCTTTAAGTTGAGTGGTCAGACAGCTAAATTTCGATCTTGGAAGTACACTACCGCGATCATTTTTGCGGAAGTGGCGCTTCTTGGCGTTTTTTTGGTGCAGAAGGCGCCGTGTCCCCATCGCTGGTTCAACAATTGCACAATCGTATTTCTGAGGTAATTTGTAGATTTTCTTCAACGAGATTATATAATAACGTGAACAAGAAAAATCTCAACTCCAGAATTTGATAGGGAGCTAGTGCAGAGAATTTCGCACGGTGTCAAAATTACAACCTCCACATAGAATTACATTACTCTCATTGAGAAGAATCTGCGAATATCCTGAGAAGTAAACTTCAACTGTTCAAAAAATTTTTTAGCATTGTGCACCAAAAGAAGCTCGAAAACGTTTTTTGCAAAGAAAGGGTGATACTGGCCTTTCGGAGAGGCTACGATCGTACTGCGCACTCGCTCGTTGTCTGCAAAAATGTTGTGCGCGCGAAGCTCCCACCAGGGGCGGCATGCATGAACGCAGCGAACGGTGTCAGGGAGCCGCTCCGCGTGCCATGCGCGCAGCGTTGAGCAACGGGGCGGCCCTGAATTTCGTGGCGTGTATTGAGGTGCCTGGTTTTCGGGGCCGCCCGTTGCTCGACGCTGCGAGCATGGCACGCGGAGCGGCTCCCTGACACCGTTCGCTGCGTTCATGCATGCCGCCCCAGATTTGGTTTTGCATTGGCCAAGCGCGCCACCCGTTTTTCGAAATCTCAGCTCAGAGTGAACGTAGAAATTAACTCTAAATTGCTTTGAAAATACCGCAAAAAGTTGATATTCATCCCCCAAAATGATTTAGAGTGGTTTCCTAAGATTCGAGAAAAATGTGAAAAACCGCAAGTTTTCTCTGTTAATCCCCTTTTCTTTTTTCAGACGGCGTTCACGATCTTGTTGGTACACTTAAAATTGAGCTAGGGAGGTCATTTTTGGACAGGAGGCTAGAAATGGATGCAGGTCGCTGCTATTCCAATTCGAACTTGTTAACTTAACTTTGAAGGTTACTTCAAAATCGTGGGTCTACATACTAAATTAGCCGTGGAGCACGAAAACTGCTTGGACATGAGACCAAGGTGTGTGGGTGGATCTGCAGCCAAATAGCTCAGGTCGTCGGAGGTAAGAACTGAACTTGTCAGAGTTCGTGACACGTCATCGATCGATAACCAATATTGTGGATTTTCGCGTTTTTTCCACAAAATGCGGCAAGGAGTGGTGATACCTGATGGGATTGGGTTTCTTGGTTTGGGAATTTTGTTCTTCAGTTATTATAAATAAATACCAATCAATAATATCGATTTTCTCGCCTGTTGCACAAAATGTCGCAATGATTTTTTGATTGTTGATGGCTCCATGTCACTTGTTTGGGAAATTCTTCTCATCATGCAAAATTGAATACTAATCATCAATAATATCGATTTTTCACAGGTTGCACAAAATTCGGCAATGAGTGGTACTTTTATGGTTGTTGGTCATAGGTTTCAAAAATTGTACTCATATGACAATCTCGTCTGTTAGGTGTTTCATCATTTCAAAATGGAAATCGTGGAGCAAGATTGAAGTCAGAAAGGGAACCTTCGAGAAAATTATGTGAAATTTTTGAAAGCTTAGCTTCCTGGCAAAAGTAACGATTTGGTAATGCCATTAAGAAGTCAGAAAAAAGTTTCAAAAATATCTTGAAATATCTTAAAAAAATGATGAGCCCGGAGTAATAAAAAAGCTAGGAAACGAAGTGAAATAACCAAAAATACGACTTGGTGGTCGACAATTTACCAAGCTTCTCCGTTAAACTTATCAAAACGAAATCAAGCGCACATTGGGCCATTTTCGAAATCTGCAATAAGTGAACCAGCATAAGTCAATCTAGGTGAACGCGACGCTCCATTCCATATTGCGCCTGATTTTGCTTTGATAAGTTTAACGGAGAAGCTTGTGAAATGTGAAATGGTATTTCACTTCATTTCCTAGCTTTTTTATTACACCAGGCTAATTTACGCCAAATCATTTTTTAAGATATTTCAAGATATTTTTGAAACTTTTTTTTGACTTATAAATGGCATTGCCTTACTTTTGCCAGAAAGCTTAACTTTCAGAAATTAGATGCTATTAATTTCGCTTGAATATGGAGTAGTGCTCAGAAGAATGATGTGGTGCTAAATTGGTCACAATTCATAAGCAAAAAATGTGTGAGACGATAACTTTTTTTTCCGATGAATGGTAAAGAAAGTTATGAGAAAGGCTTCCAAAAGAAGCGAAGGTGAGTCATTGTCGAAAAATTGGAAAACAAATCGGTCACGTTGCTATTGATGGTTAATATGGATTGCAATTCGGGAAATGTGTCCGCGTGTGTCAACGAAAATAATGTGGACGTTTCCGAAGGAGATAATGTGGCTCCCATGCATCTACGATTCACCTTAGAGAAACTATCGGGGGGGGGGGGGGTGGGGCGGGGAGGAATTGTATTCGGAAAAGCAAATAGCCCACTCACGTTTTATCCGATAAAAGTGCACGTTTTATGATATTTTCATTCCCTTGAGCTTCTATTCCGAGGGGTCACACTTCTTCTTATACACACTTTCGGAGCATTTGTGTCTTCATGGAGTAATATTAGTTTACTTACCTGTACTCCTCAGATACATGAGGGGACCGGACTTTTTCATGAATCCTCGAATGCACACGACACTGCGTTTGAGAGTTGTGTTCTTAAATCTGTTCATCCTGATAAGGTTCAAATACGTCATGGTTGGGCTTCTTCATTAAAGGCAGGGTTCTCGATAAAATCGGCTGTTGTGTTATCACCGTAGAATGGTAGATCTGACCATCAAAAAAGTGAAAATAAGTAAAAAATTGGAGAAAAAACGCTCAGGAGAAAGTTATGGCTTGGTGTCCTCCCGCCCCCAATTATCGAGATTTGGGTAAAAGCCTGTTTTGTCAACTTTTATTTTGCTTCTTAAGTAATTTCTGAACATTTCTGGAGGTTACTGATTGCTTTAACAGAAAAATAGATGTCGGATAAGCAAGCATTAATGAAAATCGCGTTAATTAGGGGGCCGGCCGACACCGGTAATTAGCCGTTATACTTTGTTTTTGAGCGTTTTTCCCGCGAATTTCCGGGGTTTTTCACTTACTTTCACTTTTGTGATGGCCAAATATACATTCTTATGAAGAGAGCTCAAAAGTCGTTCTTATCGCGAACCCTGCCTTTAAGATCAGAATTTGCGTGATTTTTGTATGAAAACTGTAGAAACTGTGGCACTTTCCGACTAGAATACTTCAAAAGTTTTACCTCGATGCATCCTACTTTTCAGAAAAAATTCTGATAAAGCCGACTTACCCTAAAAGTGTCAAGGAAATTAAGAGGGTAAAAAGGATGGGGAACAGGTCGACTGACTACAGTCGATGTATGAGCAGAGTTTGGGCGAGCAATGTGTTCGCGGTAATCCTCTAAAGCAAATTGGTCCCGAACAATAGTGGCGGCTCGCAGTCGCAGTCGGGTCGCATTAAGTCCGACTCATGTTGAGCACGAGCAGCGAACGAGCACGAACGGTTATGTTGCATTGGGAGCTCCACTTGTAAGGGATGAAATTTGCGGTCACAGAGTCCACTCGGCAATCGTTTTTTTTAGCCATAAAACTGAAAAAAGACGTGTGTGCCTTCCAGAGGAAATACCAAGGAATTTCTCTTATCACCCACAACAATGACATGACATTTTATTGCACAGCTTATTTCTGATAAACCAACCCCAGAATTTGAAAATCGACTACATCTAGGGAATAACAGTTGCAAGAATATTGATTACTACTTTTGCTCATTGTGCATCTTAGATTCAGGGTTGCGATAAAAATTACATCGAAGTTGATATTTTAATGAAAGATACATGACTAATAAAATCTGAAAGAATGGGCCTAATCTACCGAACTTGAGCGGCTTGGATAGGGGAGGAAGACGAGGTGTTGAATCCAATCCTTCATATTGCTCTACAGGGCTGGGATTCAAGAAAGGCAAATCACGGTTACGGCTGGGTTAGTGGAGGACATCGGCATTCACAGAAAATCCGGTTTGGTTACGGCTGGGCTACGATTGGGCTACGCGTAACTGCACTGCGGAGCTGCGGTTAGCCGCGGTTAGCAGCGGTTTTGCGGCTTAGCCGTCGAATTAATAGTGTGTTGTATTAGTGCGCAACACTGAGGTTCGAGGGAATCGTAAACGAGGGTTCTCTCAGGATATCTGAATAAAATAAAGTTGCATTTTGTTGATATGGACCATGTGCACAATTTATTCCAAAACCTTTTGCCATTACACATAAGAACTTTATATTTTCGAGGTAAACTGAAAATACAGGAATGCTGCTCGTTATTGACTGCCACATTATAGGCTCGCTAGCCATCACGTGTTCCTCTCGATAACAACGGAAATTTTCAGAATCATCAACCCCATCTGCAAGTTTTATGTATCTTGCCCATTAATAGCTAAAATCTCTACGCCTGTCCTCCCTGCTCTCGCTCTCTCCTTTATTTTATCGCACATCTTTGTTATTTTTGCCTCCACTTTTTGTTTCTAGTTCTTTTCTTCCGTGCGCTCAATATTTACCGATCAGCCACGGGCTCTTCGCTGAGGTTTCTCCGCCATTTCGGCTCCGAATTCCCTCATTTTCAGAATTTTTTCCCAGCACTTTTCTTACACGTTTTCGTCATTTTTCTTTTGGAAAACCCTAACTTGGTTTGGTACTGTGATGCCGCACCCTTTTTGTCAGCCTGGGGTTTCGTGGTGCGTTTTCAAAACCCGATTTGCCTTATCCACATGATTTTGTTTTTTTCCGCATTTACAACTTTTACTTTTTTCAAAAGCGCCCACTTGGATTTACAATGTTAATGTTTTGTTACATGGTTCTGTGATCAGCCTGGGTCTTCTCGATGTTTTTAGTTTGAACTCCTGTTTTCCCTTGCATTTTGAGCTTTTTCCATGTAATTTTTCTAACAAATCGTTTTAGTTTATCTCCAGTTGTGAGCGACAGTAAGCTTTTGTGAGAATGACAAAGGGAAAAAAAACAAAAAAGGGATTCTTAGAAAAAAAATGAAATGTAAAAACTCGGAACTCAAACGACAAGCGGAGAACTTGGGGTCAAAAACTCAGCGAGAGGACGAAGATGATCCCTGCAGCAACACCTAAGCCATGTGAAACACACAAAAAATTAGAGGGGCGTTTCGAAAAAAAAACTAGGTGAAAAGGCTAAAAATGCGAGAAAAAATTGGAGGTTGAAATCTCACCAGCAGGTTTACGGCTCATCGTGATTAGTGTTTTCATAATCAATTGCTGTGAAGCACTCTCGCACTAGAACCCCAAGGCAGCGTGCACCCCTAGCGAGAGCGTGCGATTGCGCGAAATTGATATTCATCGTGTGCAAACGATTGGCCAGCCGCTTATGCGTGTTCCCTTTCGCGCGCTGACGCCCGCTCGCTCTCGCGCCGCTCTCTCCACGTATGGCCGCTGCCTAATGGAAACAGGGTTGTAGTCTCAGTGCACAAAAATGGAGGAGTTGGCCCGTCTTTTGCTGTTCGAAACCTCAGGCTATCTTATTCAAGCAAAGGGGCCGCGAGTGGAGTTTGAACCGGAATACACAAGACCACTGCTCCATTTTCGTGAATGGAGACCACAACTCATGGAAACATGAAATTGTCGATTCGTAAAGTGCTTGTATTGATAGGGGGATGAAGCATCTGTATCTTCATAAGAGCTTTACATTGATCACCAAATCGTCCCTCGCCGCACTGACTGCCCGTCCTATAGTCTCTGAAGTAAACTCACCTCGAACAAGCCGCGAACCCAAATCAAACTCCGTGCCTACCACCGCGATTCCGAACCTGCCGCAAACACCTCGCACCGTGATGTTCTTTTAGTATTGACTCTGGCCCTGCTGCGAGCCTGCCTCGTACCTGCCGCCAACCTACTGCGATGTTTCTCTCTGCGGCGGACTTGCCCTCAAACCTGCCGCGTATCTGCCACGAACTCATATGAGCTGTCGGCTTCGGGTTTATCGCAAAACGACACAGAAAGTGCGCAGGAATTCAAAATCGACGCTTTCAATGTGTGCGGGCCTCAGGAACCACCACACGGTACGTTGTGAAAGGGGATAGTGCTTCAGTTCATCACGCAGAACGATAAAGAAAGCGCGCGGGACTTCGGAACCGGCGCGTTCGACGTTCAACGATCGCTCCCTGCTGTGATAATAGAAAATAGGATCTTACTTGAGGGGGGGGGGCGGTTTTCACTGCGGTCCGCAATGGGAGTGACTCCTCACCACAGTCGGCGCCTTGAACCTGCCGAGTCGTAGCCCGATAGGCTACGACTCGGCAGATCTGCGGTAGATTCGCTTGTGAATTGTTTCTTGAAGTTTGTGATTTTTCGCTGATTCTTGCAAAAATCTATGTAAAAAAACCAACAACTGTTCCTATTGTGAGCCCTGCTTCGAAACCAAAGCATGAGGATAGCCATTAATCTCATTCACGACCACGTGGCCCACCGGTGGGACAGGTTTTTCAAAAATCGATTTCTCCGCCGCAAGTAGGAGTTTACAATCCCACACATGATCAAAGCATTGACCTACCCTAGAGTTGAAACCTCGTGGTCCGCCGGTAGGCCATAAGCAACAACAGATTCGGACCTTTTCAGAAATACCCTTAGTTGAGGTGGAAGAAAAAGCGCCTGTGCAGTATACTTAGTATCCGAATCACTCCATTTCGGATATCCGACCGGATATCCGAGATTCGGATAATCCGATATCCGAAAATTTGAAAACACGCATTATCTGAATCGAACCAATATCCGGGAAATTTGAAATCGGCATTATCTGAATCGAACCATTATCCGAAGGGTCAAAAATTCGGATAAAACCGGATAAAACTCGGATAAAATCGGATAAAATTCGGGTAAAATTTCGGATAGAATCGGATAATTTTTGAATAAAATCGGATGAAATTCGCTAGGCCACGCCCATTTTCCGTACCGCCTTCTATTTAGTACATCAACCCAGGATTTTCTCCCTTCTTCCGAAATCGGAAGAGTCGTTGCGGCGCCGAAACATGGGCGTGATTATGTGAGATGACCAAGTGGCTAGTTATCCAGTGCAGAAGTTTTTTTGTATAGTCGCTTTGCATACTTTTTACTTGTTAGTTGTCCTGAAAAACCTGCGTATGGATAATAATGTGTCTCCCAACGACGATAGAGTAATTGAAGATTTGTTTTCATGTTTTTATTAATACGCATACATGAAGATTGAAGTTTTTATGTGAACATGCTGCGAATGCAATGAAGGACTACTGTTTGCTCCATTATGGATGTTTTCGAAGGCTTGCCTTGAGTGCCTGGTTTATTTTGCAAAGTTTTTTTTTGTTCGGAAAATATCCGAATTTATCCGACCGGATATCCGCATCCGAATCATTGGAAAAATGGCGCTATCTGAATCGATCCATTATCCGAAATTTTGAAAAAGCGCATTATCTGAATCGAACCAATATCCGGAAAATTCAAAATCGGCATTATTCGAATCGATCCATTATCCGAAAAATTGCCTTCGGATAACAAGTATACTGTGCAGCCATTTCAGAAGCACCTTATGATTTCTTTCTGGTTCTATCGCTACTTTTCATGTTTAAAAGGAGAAATATACCGTTTGAAACTTGTTCTCTCCTCTCAAAACGTTGCAACTTAGTTGACCGTGCTGTGGTTTCGAGGTATTGTTCTTCTGAAACGAGAGGGTGTCCGGAGGTCAAACTGTGATAATGTTCCTTTAGCGTTACTAGCTACAATAGAAAAGAGAAAAAGCAATCTCCTGTGGAACGCTATTAAAGCTGGCGTGTCCCACCGGTATACAGTGAGGCAATATTGCATACAGTCGTGAATGGGTTAAGTCATCGTAAGGCGTAATCTAAAATTAGGTTGTCAATTCAATATGAAATTCCTCTGCATTCATCTGGAAGGCAGCAAGAGAAGAAGCGAAATCCATGACGACTTAACGACTTCCCATGTCACCAATACCTTCCTGTCTCCTCTAAAGAGCTCGAATTCTCTGATCATCACAGAACGTCATATGGTCTCTTTGTAAAAATTAGACTAATAGATGGACGGAGCTGCGGCAGTAGATCGTCGCGCGCGATAGAAATCTCGCTGTCCGGTGGTGTCGCGAACGCCGCAAGGCCGGCCGCAATAAACGCTCCTTTTCTATCCTCTACACTGAATTTAGCGAAATGCCTTCTTATATGATCTAGCTGCTATAAAAGCGCGTAATGCTTAATTGACGTTTTCGACTCGTCCAGATTTTCATTGATAACGCTGGGACTAAGTTTAGCGTAAAAGACGTTAAACGTAAGACGTAAAAGACGTTTAACGTAAGAGTCAACGCGAGGGAAGAGGCCTTTCCGATTCCCAAGGTGATTCATCGACTACCAATTATCAGTGCTATTTCATCTGGTGATCTGTTATGGGTTATGCTCCTGCCACCCAGCGGAATTTTCCGTGATATTGATCGTGCCGCGCCGCCTGATCAATATTTCAGAAATGAATTGTGCTGCGCTGCTCGGCGACGCAAGTATAAACGATGTCATGCGAACACAGTGCGTGGGTCGCATATGCAACACGATTCTCGACTGCTAACCTCGTCTTCAATTCGAGATTCCTCTGATGGTAGTCCGTGAATGTAGTCGCTTCATTCATTCTAGTCAAGGCGCTTCAGTCGATAAGGCTACCGTATTCACTAATAGATCAAATAAATGACAACCGGTGAAAAATTTACCGGTTGTCATTTATTTGATCTATTATGGTGATGAAATGTTTGAGGATTGAAAGGCGCTACATATAATGCACCCTATGATTGAGTGGCGTTCCTAAAAACGTCGTTTTTCACAGGTTTCGAATAATTTTTTGACGATTACCTCAGAAAAATTTTGTCGCGGCTCTAAATCTATATTAAGACGGCCTTTTTATCCATGTCTCCTTCCCTTGTGAGCGCGTTTAGAAATCATGTGACGAAATAGTGTTTAAACTTTCAAAAGATGTGATAGGAATTGAAGAGAAACGAGTTTCTGTAGAGAGGAGTTACCAGGACAGGAACAAATGGCAGTAGTTTCTTGGTAAACACATAGACACAGGCCCACGACATGACTCTCCCATGACCGGTTTATGGGAAAATGGGATTGTTCTGACTGTCGGAATCGACAGCGGAGAGTGACAGGCGAATGGCTAGCTGAAATTGCCTCGCACAAGTATCTTATTGTTAGATGCACGAAAGGAAAGTTAGCCCATCCTCAAAAATTTGAAGGACGCGGTGATTCGTTTCGCCAACTGTAAAGAAGACCCTGGTAGCGGAGACATTTAAAGCCGATTGACTTCTGGGAAGCTACGATTTTCAACGTGATTTCGCTTGGCTCGATTTCTTTTCGGTGGCGAATTTCGAGCGTAGCTTTTAACGTTTTCGGAACCATTTTTCTGTACTTTACCATGTTGGAAACAGAGTTTGATAGGTTGTCTACAAGCGTTAGGAGAGCCTTTCAAATCAAGCAATTCGTCACACTGCCATCAAAACTGACGTAGTTGATACTTTGACTGTAGGAGGCACGAGGTAGTATGGTTTTTTTGGCAGACTAACGTTTCGGCGGTCTCGCCCCTTCGAACTCCAAAAAAGGTCGAATCTATGTGTAAAATTACTCGGCCAAACGTAGTTTTTACCCTACAGAAACTAAAGACAAAATTCTCCAAATAAATTCCTGGCATACATGAAACTGAGTGACTTGTGTACATTCTCAAAGTCCATGGAACATAAGGTATTCCGGTAGGGAAACGGCTGGGTATCGAGGTATCAAGACATATTGAAGCCCAATGGCATCTACCAGCTTGTCCAATAATTGTTGTCCAAAAATTTTCAAAATTCTATAATTTTCTTTAGAAGTGTTATAATATCAGGCAAGTGTAAGAACCTTCTAGAAGGTTCTCCAAAGTTCTACGCTAGGGGTATATAAGGCGCAGTCGCCGCGTCTAGCTACCAGTACAAGCTAAAATGGACCAAGGTCGAATTTGTACGTTCGTGTATTACGGGTGGCTGCTGGGCAACGACAAGAGCACCGAGGACCTGGTCACTGGAAATGGGAGCTGGGTCCTCTACGACAACGTCGCCCGCCGTGTCGTCTGGATCCCGCACGGAGAAGAGCCGCCGACGACGCCGAAATCCGACCTGCACCCGGTGAAGATCATGCTCTGCTGCTGGTGGGACACCAAGGGCATGCTGTACTTCGAGCTGCTCCCGCAAGGCAGGACGGTCACCGCCTCCATCTACACCGATCAGCTCGAGAAACTAGCCGCCGCCATCCGAGAAAAGCGTCCCCGACGGGCCTCGGTCCACCTGCTGCACGACAACGCGCGCCCCCATGTGGCAAAGGAGACCCAGCAGAAGTTGGCGACGCTCGGCTGGGAGACGGTTGCCCATCCGCCGTATTCCCCGGACCTCGCCCCCTCTGACTACCACTTGTTCCGCCCGCTGAAGCACCATTTGACCGGAAGAAAATTCACCAACAACGACAACCTCAAATCCGACATCGCGGACTTCTTCGAGTCGCAGCCCCCGGAGTTCTGGGCGAAGGGCATCGGCGACCTGCCCAATCGATGGGCCACTGTTGTGGATAACTGTAGTGATTATATTGTTGATTAGACTTGTTTTTCAAAAAAGTTGAAAAAAATTAAAAATGGTGAAATTTTCGGACAAGAATTATTGGACAACCTGGTACAAGCTTTCTCGGAGGTTTCTCTTCAACATACTACATTTACGAATACACAGCCTACCGGATCGTCGTGATTTGGACCTCTCAAAATGCTGTTTCGTTCAGCGAAAATCAAGGAAAAGTCGGAACCAAGTCGAAAACATACCACTGACCAATTTTTGTTCCAAAACTATCCACTGAGTTCAAAAACCATGCAACATGGGTTCTAGCACAAACTTTTTTGGCTCCTATGATCCGTGGTGGGTGTACCTCAGAAATTTCGAAGAAAATGAAATTCCAGATAAGCTCAGGGTGGATTAATTTTTCTGTGGAGGACCAAAAAAGGACTGCAGCTAAAATTTGGCGCTTTGACTATGATATGGTTTTCTACCCCGACAGGCACCAATAATCCTGTGGAAGGCACCTAAGGCCGCGATCATATTCCAGCAACGTGTGACGCTACATTGTGCTTATTATACGAGTACACGAAAAGCGATGTGCGTCGTATGCACTGTCGCGGTCCCGGGAAGAATGAATGTGGCCTGAGGGCCCGAATAGAGTCTCGTCGCTCAAATGCCCGGCAGCATGCAATGCAGGAGTATCGATCATGGCATGCAATGCAGGAGTATCGATCATGCGAAGCCGATCAATTCTCATCGAATGCATGGTGCTGCGCCTTTCAGCGGCAGGACTCTATTTGGGCTCTAAGGCATCATTCACAGTTCTCACAGCAAGTGCGGACGGGCGGTGGACTATGAAACTTTTCACGCGCGTGTCGCTTATTGAGCACCACCATAGCGGCGCAGCCCCTAACCGCAATGGTGGTATCGCCATTCGAATAAGTGCTCGCTTCTCAGATTGAGTCCACTCCAACAAAAATAATTCTGGGATTATCCTACGCTACCATATTCGCAAACCAGAAATGTCTGTGCATGTCACAGTTGAGGCCCAAATTAAACCCACACCGCCATTGTGGTGCCGCCGGAGATCTCACAGTTGCTCCTCACGCGGTGATAAGTTTCATAGTTCAACGCCCCTTGCGCGGGTCTCGCGCGTGCCGCGCTAGCGGTGAGGACTATGAAAGACGCCTAAGGTGTCGTTCATAGTTCCATCGCTGCGCTGCGCGGCGAAGTGCATTTTAACGATATCGACCTAAAAGACGTTTGGAGTTCATCTGCATAAATATTGTAAAAGGCGCCGCACGCGGCCGCCGCCCCGATTCCACTGCCGCGACGCCCGAGAGGAGCAGTCGGCGGCCGCTCGGCGGCGATGATGTCAAAAGAAAGGAAACCCTTCCGGAATCGGACTCATAAACGATAAGTCGGTGTGGGCAGAGTTAAATTAACCTTGGGATATTGATGCTCTGTAATTCAGAGCAAGGAGAAGCACGGTTAACCGATGCCCACGAATTTTTCGTATATTCTAAATATTATTGAAAACATTGGTTTTCCTGTACTTATTTGTTTTGATTGTGCAGTTTCCTTTTAGGCATTAGACCCTAATTCCTGGATAAATCAGTGGTTCGAACACGGCAGTTTAAAGAGTTATCATGGAAAAATCTTGGGAGTTTAGAAACCAGATTTTTTAGGTAACTCGCCATTCTCGAAGAACTGTTCCATATTCGCTCCAATTCAATGTTCAGGTATTTATTTGAACAATGAGTCTCTTGGATTGTTCTTAAAAAAATTAGCGTTTGTCTATTCGAGCCTCGTAGTTCAATATTCTCAGGTCCGGGCACTACCAGAGGTTTACCAGAGGTTTACCACCAATCTCCCGGAATTCGGGTTTTTGCCGAATTACCACAGTTTTACTAGAGGAATTCCACAACCTTCTGGACTGCCGAAAAATCACTGAAATTTCAGACGTTTACTACAGAATTTCTCCAAAATTCTCCGTACCAGAGGTAATCTGCCAGATTTTACCCGATTTTCGGTAAATTGAAAATTTTCCAGCGATTTTACGCGGAGGTGATAGAAAAAGGGATCAGGCGTGAAACAGAGCGACTAAGAGCCTGTGACATGGGTTTTACGCGCTCAGCAGTCGTAGAAAGTAGTGAGAAATGTGGGCAGGGCAAACAGATTAGCGGGTGGCGAGTAATAGGAAAAGGTCAAAGCGTGCGCAAGTTTGCAAAAAGTCGGGAAATGGGCCTGCAACCAAGAAAATGGACGGATTACGTCTACTGAAGGGCCGAGTCAGAACAATATGGTGTGTGAACGTTGTTAATCGGAAGAGGCGCGCATAGTGGTGCTCAGGTGTCAGGTATGAGCGGGATCGATTAAAATGGGCTGGAAATTAGTGAAAATACGAGGAAGGAAATCGTAGGGAATGTGTGGAATTGCGTAGATGGCACAGCGCCTACGCGTTGTAAGATTGCGATGCTCGTTGAGGCCTTCCTATAGAATCAGGTCAGTGTGCGACGCAACGTGGTAGGATTTAGATACAAGTCGATGCGCGGTGCGATATCGACTGAAACGCGCGGCGAGGGGATGCTGTACGCTGCACACCATACCATGCAAGCTCACTGCTGCACACGAATTAGGATAATGCTTCAGCGGGAGTGTACAAGCAGCGCCATTTTTAGCTCGTCGCGCCACATGTTCCGGCTCCTTATGTCCTGACTGAATAATGCTGCAGTGATACGACTTGGTGCATCACGCAGTGCACGTCCTCTCCGTACGCGTGATACCATTTTTTTCCTCACAGTTCAAAGCTGGCACTCGCACTAAAAATTGAGTGCCGCATCAGAAAAAAATCGCTGTAGATGTTATAGTTTTCCCAATAATTCGAGTTGTTTTAGTTATCTCACATTTGATATAGAGCTCGCTGATGACGTCTCACTCTTCACGCATACTCGTGACAGTCATTAATTTTGCCCGTGTTGGTCTTTTCCCCTCAGAAATCTTTCGCGATTGACTTTTCTTAGTCTTGAATTTTGGGGAAGCCTAAGATTATTTTCAGACAACACCTGAGCAGAGTACAAGTAGAGTATGCGATCGCCGCGTTCTGGGGTGCGGTTTGGTCATGAAGCTGGTCTGGTTCACGGCACTACGAAAGACGTTTCGGAGTGCGAATCTCTCATCGCTGCGCCAATGTTGAAAGACAGTTATTTCGGATTGCGAGATTACGATGGAAAGGAACTTCTACCCTACTTGCTTCCCGCGCGCTTATCGCCTCAAGCCGTTCGGCACAGAAATGCACAGTGCCGGGCCGCTCGAGGGGGAGTGTAAACTTGCCGTTAAAAAGGCGTGGTAGAATGAAGCGGCGCGAATTGTAGAGATGCGTGCGGCGGCGCCCATGCGCGGCAGAAGATTAATCAAATACCGATACAGCTTTTCCTTATTCATCCACTTTAAGTTTCTATGATTTTATTGAAACTTTGACATCTTCAGCGTCCACCGCGCGGACATGGACGCGACGGAGACAAGTCATCTCTGTCTTGAGATAGAAGATATATTTTTTCTCGTATTCGCCGTTCTTCCTGTCGTTTCTTCCATTTCGCTATCTGGACCGATTGTTTTGCATAAGTTTTTAACTTAATCAAATGACATGGCATCGACTTTCTCTAGAATTTTGGGGCCGCATGTTCACGTTTCCGCGAAGGCTCTCTTTTTATTGGGCTTCACGGCCGCATTTGATCAATCAGGAAACGCGCATCGTGGGGACGATGATGCCCGAGGTAGAGATGAACTAATTTTGCTTTTATTATGTTATCTGCATTGAATTGGCATACTAGAGAGTTCCTGTGAACGTGTCAAAACGTAGTGTGTGATGCAAACGTGTTGAAGCGCATGTTGTTCATCATGGTGTGGAATCTATGCTGTAATTTCCATTTTCTGCGTTCGAGTGCGACAGACGGGTGGGTGAAATTTTCTTTCGCAAGTGCGGAATGTAAAGCGCCTAAACCTTGCTGTTTTCGCCAGCTCTTTTTCCTCTCGCCACAACTCCCGGGTATCAGGTGTTCGTTTCCTCATAACGCATATTCGGGACCATGCCATGCCAGACGGATCAGCGCTGACTTGAAGTCATTGTGAGACTTTCAATTGGAATTTTATGATTTTAAGGCTTGATTTGAATTCTAATCTCAGCAATGGGGCGGTATACTCATGGCCTTTGATCTGTAAAAGTCATTTTTTTATTGTGCTAGTCTCCAGTCATCGAACAAATTCTCCTTCAGAAAAACCCTAACTCATAAAGTTTCTCAGACGTTATATATCTCACAACCCTGCTAAGTAGATTTTTATCACTGAAGGATGAATGTTAAACGAGGTCGGTGAATGATACCATGATATCAACGATTTTCTTCTGGACGTGATCGACTGCTTGGTTGGTCACGCCGACGCCAGCCAGCAGCCGACAGCCCGGGGTTTTTCTCCTTGCCATATTTTGCATTTCTCTCATGCGTTCACTTTTTAATTCCAAACTTGTGTTTTTCTCTCCGAATTTTTTCGAAAATGTTCACCAACCTAATAGTACATGTTTCCCCAGGGGCCGCACCTAATTAAGCCGAAACATCGTACACTTGAGAGCGCTCTGCCTATTTGTCATCTCTGAGGACGTTCGAAGTTGAGTTGAACTCATGATTGTTTTTCATTCTATATACATTTGACGGGGTGTGTATACAAGTCTGTTGGTACTCTGCTCGTTGGTGCCCCTGGGCTTCTACTGAACCCAGCAGACGTTTGAGTGTACACAGGAACGTTCGAGCGATATAGCGTGCACAAAACTATATCGCGAAAGTATCCCGCACATTGCATAAAGGTGCAAACGCCACGTCCGGCACACTAAGGGCCTTCTGGTCCATAACACCTTAGGATCCGTACTCAGGAGTCATGGAGTTCTTTGGCCACAAGCCACAATTTCGCCACCCTGAACTGTCGATCGCTGTCGAGTGATATCCAAAAACTGCGCTTATCCAGACTTCTGAGCTATTTCCCATGCACCGTTTGCTGCTTTGCAGGAAAACCCGCCTGGCAAGGATAGACCCGTCATCAGCGTCGGAGAGCGTACACCATCTACTGCGGTAACGCTGACGATAGGAGAGTGGGAGGCTGTGCAATAGCTGTAAGGAAGGCGATTTCCAATGGTATGGTCAAGGAGTTCGGCTCAACGTCGTGTCGGAATGCATTCGCGTTACGACTGCGGGATCCACAGAGGATTCAATCTGTGGATAGTTAGAGTGCTCATGCGCCCACCGAAACCGCCGAAGACAATTCGAAGGATGCGTTTTATGAGGAACCCAATACGTTGCTGGCCAGGATTAACCTTGTCAACATGCTGTTGTCGTGGGAAGATTGACGCAACGTTGCGAAGATGGGACTTGATCAGTGAACTGAAGTACCGGTATAATGGTTCTGACCCAGTGGAGTACAAACATCGGACAATGGCTACCGCCTTGTCGACTTTTGTGAACGCAGTGGTCTGATTATTGCATCGACATTCAAGCAGGAATCATCGCCGCCATCAGCTTACGTGGCAGGGACCAACCCGGCTATCTCCAGGAAGAGCAGCGGAAGCGGAAGATGACAACTTTCCTGAAACTACAGCTTCGATTATGTCCTGACGAGGAATATTCCAGTATCGGACATCTGCAAAGATCTAGAGCTGTGTGATGTCGTATTCGATTCGATCACCGTCCTGTTCTGTTGAACTTCACTGCGAGGATTCATAAGAGGAAGCGAGGGGCTCAGCCTTCCAGAGGATTGACATGACAAGTCTCAGAGATGAAGAGTGCAGTAAAGGAATTTCCGACAACGCGTTTTCAATTCTCAAAGACATCGGAGTACGGATCATCAAGAAGAAACTATTGCGTGACGCGGATTATTTTGTCACAATGCATCCAGGACGCTTCTGAAAGAGGCACTCCCGGTTGTACAGCTTCAAGAAGTTCGCCTACGTCTCAGAAGAAACAACATCTACCTACAACAGAGTATGTGCTCTCCGAACTGCAGGAAACTTCGTGGGAGGAGGAAGCGTCTGAGGAGGAAGTTGCGTCGGCAGCTTCAAAGTGACCGCGAACGAGAGTGGACGTGGTAGAGCTAAGGAGTTCGAGGAAGGCTTGGGAGGAGAAGAATCTGAGGAAAGCCTCACACGTTGCTGCGACAGTATAGCGGGAAGATGAAGAGATGTTCTCCTGTCTTGAACACTACCAATGGAGTTGCAGTTGGAGATGCGACGCTGCCAATGATGGAAGATTACTTCAGTTCACTACTGAATCGTCCAGCGCCATCAGTACCTGAGCTCCCGCATGTTCAGAGAGCACATTACGATGTCAGTGGGAGGAAACCTGCCGACTGAGTCTGAAGTTTTGGATTGTGTCCGGAAAATGAAGAATGGAAAGGCAGGTGGAGATGACAACATCACTGCTGAAATGCTGGAAAGCTCTTCTCCTCCGTCTGGGATTCGTGAAATGACCAACACCATCCGTGCCATATGGATGAGCCGAAAGGATACCCGATTCGTGGAGACATGCGATCATCGTACCTCTTCACAAGAAGCTATCCGTCAGCGGATCCGACAAGAACTACAGAGGAATCTCTACTTCTGTGTCATGTACAAGGTTTTAGAACGTATCATTCTCGAGCGACTTATCAAACATCGTGAAGGAATCGACCAGAGATGAGCAAGCCGGTTTTCGACCTGAAGCATCGACCATCGACCAAGTGTTCGTCGTGGCAGAAGAGTAATTGAATCGTGGCAGCGGTTTTCGGAAGCCATTACAGCTTGCTTTTTTTTTGGACTTTAGCCGCGGTTCGACTCTCCTCTATCGTGATCGATTGCTCAATGCTCTGCGAGCAGATGGAGTCCCGGAAAAGCATGTTCGGTTAATCGGAGGACATGAACAAAGGAACAACAGCAGCAGTTCGTATTAACCTAAGTCGGATTTACGTCAGCTTTCGAGGTGAAAACAGGAGAAGCGCAAGGAGCCGTTGCAGGACCTTTTCTTTCAACTTCGCCGTTGATGACATCATGCGCGTAGAGTTGCGCAGAACAGTTTCCTGCGGATGTGATCCTAAACACCATCAGGACGCTCCCTTGTCGACCTGGAGTACGCCGACGACATTGTGCGTTATTCGCTGAAAACAACGTGCAAACTGCAAAGGATTGTGAAACCTCGTTTCGAAGTATGCCGCAGCCTATGCGACTTCTTCGTCTTCGTCCCGACAAATGCAAGCAGATGTGGGTCTCTCAGAGGCCTCTTCTCAACTGGAGTTTGTGTGGATGGACAACGTATCGAACTGGTGGACGATTTCTGTTATTATTTGGGCTGTTTGCTGAAGAACGATGGTGAAGTTATGCAGCGGATATTCGACAACGATGTGCGAAAGCTGGCCGTCTGCATTCACCTCTTCTCTAACCAAGTGTTTGTGGTCTACCACCATCGCGAAGGAAGTCAAGTTTGCGCGTCTACCTATCCGCTATTCGCCCTATCATGATGTACGGATCGGAGACGTGGGCAGCACCGAAAACGCAGATGGAAAGGTTGGATTGCACGTGAGAGTGAAGCTTTTTAGGCGTTTGCTTGGATATTTCTGGCCGCGTGTATGCCATAACGAAGACTCCTTTACAAGGAAATCGACGCAGGTACATCAACGCTTGACACGAGGGAGGTGCCAGCATCTCCCTAACGCCATCTCAAGCTTGAAAAGCAATGGAAAGTCGACTTCGACTGCTCGGGCATATACTAAGAAGAACGCCGGATCGTCTCTGTGGCCAACACGCTTTAAAAAATGCTTCCAAATCCTGTCTGGAAACGGCCACCTGGGCGTAGGCGAAAGTTCTGGACGGATGTGGTTAAAGAGGATTTGAAAGTCACTTCCGGCATCGAAAGACAGTTCAGGTGCGCGATGTTTCTGTTTCGCAGGAAATGGGAATAGTGACAGCTGGATGGAATTACCGTGTTAACCAAATTGTGGCTGAAGACCGTGAAAAATGGACACGGCTGACTATTAGGACGGCACACCTCGGTGAAGATGCGGAATGACCGCGTCAGGCGAAAGCTCAACTGATTAAGTCAAGTTCATACATTTGACTTTCCTGTACACGCCTATATTGAACCCCTTCCTTTATTTTCTTTAGAACGATGCGCTTACTGCGTAAATTGTTTGGATGCCTCGCATGGAAAAAGCGTGCAGCAAACTGTAGGCCGTGGTGTATGTTAGCACACAATGCGTGCGCATTTTTACGGAAGAAATTTTCAAGCAATCATTCGTTCCCACACGATTACAATCCTCAAATCACAGAAATCGTCCACTGTATGCCTGACACTGCAGCGCAGGGTCTTCGTTGCGGGACCTCAACTGGCCGTTTCCACCCCCGTCCTTTACTTCTGCGCTGATCGCTGCCGAACGTGGTTTCCTACTGGAAACAAAGTAATGACAGCAACTTGTTATTATCATTCAACACACAACTTACTAAGATCTTAGTTAAGCATAAACACAAACATTGGCATGAATACTTTAGGAGACAGCTGGAGCAGAAGCAACTCTAAGTGAATGCGATATTCAGGCGTTGACGCAATGCGTTTCTCCTTTTTTGCTTTTTCACAAAGTTGTGACGTTTTTGCCAAATATCATTCCAAATGGAGATTAGCAGATACTCTTTCGGAATAGACGATCCACTAGAGAAATTTCATGAGAAATGTTCATCCCAACTCAGAGCCGTTGGAATTTGATTTCTAGTCTATTTCAAACACACTGAACTGTTTGATGTGACTAACCGTGGAGCGGCTCGGTCAAGCCCAAACAATTGCCAATTTCATTTCTGTACTTCCTTTAGTGGGTCGTCTATTCCGAAAGCGGCACCGGGATTAGCACTTCCGCTTGAATCTCGCCCACCCCTGGGTTTTAAGCTTCATTCTCAAAAAGTCGGAGCGTTTCGACCTCACTTCTTTTCGTCCGGAGCTTTAGCCTCTAATTCCTAAAAACCTTGGAAACCATTTGAACCAATACGAGGATACTTTATGCCATCGAAACGGTCCCGTTTCATGTGTAAGTTGTCCAACTGTGGACATACTCTACCGTATTTAACAGCAAATCTGCACTCGTCATTCCTATGACAAGTTATTAATCGATTGGAAACTACGTGGAAAGCTATTTATATATTACTAGTTAACTCAGTTGGTAGCTATTGCAGTATCCCTTTGAGAATCTATGAGTAAATTAATCCTGTTTTGTCCGAGAGAGTGCATTTTAGGCCATCTGCGGCTGACATTCTTTGAAAAGCAGTGGAAACCATTACACAACTGTGCGTCGGGGAAACTAAAATCTCATTCCATATGCTTCTTGTACCGTTCCTTTCATCACTGCTTTCATAAGAATAAAGCCGGCCTTCCGCGGTGAGGGAATTAGAGCAACGCGGCGCTCTTTCGCAAACTGTGGATGCGGAAAGATGGTAGATGGTCCTTGGGCAACGAAGACCCTTGCGCTGCAGTGTTACCATACGGTGGACGATTTCTGTGGTTTGAGGATTGTAATAGTGTTTCGTACCTCATCATTCGTTTTCGGTTAATGAAAAAAGGATTTAGAAAATTAAAAAAAGTTCGAATTGTAAGTGTTCTCTTTGTGTATTTTGTGTACGACGACTGATGAAGGTATAACCGAATGTTGAAAAATCTGTGGTGTTCTACAAAATTTAGATTTACGCGTGAACGCGTGTGTATTGCGTGTGAGTAAACCACGCGCCTTTTTTCTTTAACGCCGGACAAATATGAGTGACTTTGGGAGAATAGCTGGTGTTTCACATACCGAGAAAGGGAGTTGCCTCTGCCTTCGGAGTCCCTAATTCCTCGATACCACTCTGCTAGAACTGAGCAGCTGAACTCTGTCGAGCTCGGCAAAACGGTACAACTCTTTCTGGTTCGTGGGTGCCCTAATCCAGAAAATGAGCCTGTGCTGGGCCTCTTTGATGTCCTGTAAGAAATCAGAGTGGGTAATGTGCACACCTATTTTCGTGTGTTGCAGTTTGGGGGAACAACATTTGTCAATATGGTGTTTCACATATAGCTGCGCACCGGCATAAGGAGCATTTTTGTAGTGGGCCCAATTATGGGGATATCAGTTCTGGATTGGATTGGGAGGAAACTTCTATCATGCCGACTTTCGGTAAAATTCTTGAATTTGTACAATAATATTTACTTGCATTTATTCGTGGAAAGACTGTCCAATGAAGCGAATCTTAATCCAAAATTTCATCACCTTTTTAAGCATCGTTAAAAAGCCGAAATTTGGATTCTCACATACCATATTCTTCTCGAAGATATTTATTTGCCTAGACTAAGTCCGAATGGATGAAAATACATGAAGCGGAACAATAAAGTTGTTACGTGGAGAATGACGAAGTTCCAACCGAGAACGGAGGGAGGTGTGGCATCTGCTGCTGAAGCGGACGACATATCCTACTTGCAGTTTTCATTGTCTGTTTGGTGTCTTTCTATCTAGTATTGCGGCAGCGAAACGATGAAGGCATCAAGGCTATATCGACGCCAGATTCAATTTAAGATTTTGAGTGGCAATAACATCACCATAGTTTTTCAGAGACCCTAAACTAACTTGAGAAACCACTTTGGCGTAGTTACAGAGTGGAGTTCAGAACAAGAACGTTGCCAAGGCTACGAGTAGGTAGGAAAAACCGGTCGTGACCCCGGCCTAATCGTATATCTGAAAGCAGTTATGAACTCGAAACGATTGGTGACAGTACTAAATTGACGTCTCCACCTAATGTATCCTGCAACCTCATAAAAGTTCGATGACACTGTCGAAACCGACCTCAATATTTTGTTCAGCGTCTCAAATTACTCTCTAACAAGCTCTCAGTGAGTTATAGGAGCTCTGAGAAGTAAAAGTAAAAAAGAAGTTGAGAAATAAAAAGCGGTAAACTCCTCCCTCCCCGCGGCCAGCGGACCTTCTCTCGTATATCCGCAGCAGTCAGAATAGGTCGAGGGCTTCTAGCGTCCAGTGGTGGAGAGGCTGGGCTCATAGGCGTAACACTAGTGGTTCGATCCCACTCCACTGCAATTTTTTGCATTCTGTACAACGTAGTCACATTCTACCTTGGAATCATATCGTGACCCTAATTTGAACTTTCTTGGCAGTGCAGAGAACCTTTGGTTTTGTCGAAGCATCGATCCACAACAAGTAGTGAAAGTTTACATTCCCCCAGCAAGGCCTTCTTCTTTGTAGGCCGGTACCGCAAATGTAGTGTAAGCAGATGGATTACTACACCAGGATTGGCTGACGTTTGCGGCTAATGGTTGTCCTACACAGAGCTCGCAATCAGCAACGCGCAAAGCTATCGATCAAAAATCGATGTATTAGACGTAGGGCAGCCGCCGCTACTCACACACTAGCGGAGGTCGGGTGGCCGGTTCAGAGGAGTTTAACAGGTAGCGTGCTGCCGCTCGAAACGAAAAGAGGCGTGCGAGAGCCCGAAAACTCCCCTATTCATGCCGAAAACCAACCCGCGTGTCAACCTCCCACCGACATCACAGTTGACCTTGTTCACACCGGAAAACTCTGCCTAATCACCTCCCACCGACGACTCAGTGTGACTTCTCACCCACGAGTTTACACTCAAAAATTTCGCCTGATCGGCTCCTTCCGACCGACCACCGGCTACCACCCCGGTAGTCGCGGGGGCGTCGGTGGCAGGCTTGAGAGGCAGGATTGGCGATTCAACCTGCCAGCGACGTCGCCACCAGAGCGTTGACAACCCGCCCAATGTCAACCGTGACAAGCACAAACACCTCACACCCAGTGCAGCGTATACATTGTGGGCTGCCATTCCCGCGCTCTTCACTGATAGAGTGTTAGAGAAAAACAGTGCGGACACTGCAACACGTTGCCCCGAAAACCTGCCTGCGTCACATGATAAGATATAACCACGAAAAAACTCGGCAGTTATGAGTCGTAAGCCGAAACCTCCGCCGATCAGCCAGACTCTGATCAATTTTGGTTGGGAAAAGGGCGTTTTAACCGGCCACCCTGATCCCAGCGATTGTCTGAGTGGGGCAATTTATAGTTCTGACCGGCTCCGCAGTCGCGCATGTTCGTCTTGGAATCTCTCGCACTTTCGGGATTTCATACTTTTGATGAGTTCATGGGAGTCATTACCAAGCGCTGAACGCGAAATACTAGGGACCGATTCTCAATTTTTTCGACTGGATTGCAAACGGCTTACGGCAGTTATAATGGTACCTTGATCACTCTGCTTCACCTTAGTCCTTCAGAAAATCATCAAAAACGGGTTTTATTTTAAGTTCAGCACTGAAGAAACCCCATGGGCTGGGAGTCGTTAAGCGAAAACATTTTCTTCCACCTCCGGAGCAACCACATGGGGTCCCATTTCGCTGACGTTCATTTTAGGGGTGGGTCCGAAGTTGTCGAAATATTTTTATTGCTCATTACCTGCGCCCAGGTGGTAGCTTGGGGCGCCGAATAGTGAGGTCCCTTTTTGAATTTTTGAATATTTCCGGTAGGCCATATTGGGTGGAGCGTAATTTCTTTCTCTGCAACCTGGATCGCGGCTTTTAAGCCCATAACTCTTCCAATTAATGGTTTCCCTAGTCCTAGTCTCCGCATCAATGGTTGCTGCACAGAATAAAAAACTATTCATCAAACAGATATCGTAAAATTCGTGGTCCAAAATTTCGAAGACAACTAATATTTCTTCTGCTAAACGATCCCCTTCCCTTCGGAGCTCGGATGTCCACAGATGGAGAATTACAGTAAAAACATTTTCTGTATTGTGAAACAAAAATACCGATGACATTCCGGATTTCCGATACCGAACCATATCAAGTGGGTAAAAGTTTTCACTGCAATTGGCTTCACAAACTGGAATACATACTGCTCCTCCGTGGGAAAACATAGCTTGTATGCTGTGTCACGGTCTTTCTGTTCGTGAAGCCAATTTCACTGAGAGCACGATCTACTAGGGATTTTATTTTGTTATGGAGAGTGCAGAATGCCATCGCGCACTTTGTTCATCACCAATGAAAATGGATTACTGCTATTCCTTACCTATCTGAATCCACCTCCAGACGAGAGAAAAATGGTGATGGGGAAAATGGAGTTGTGTCTTCATGCTCTTGCACCACTTCAAATTTGTGATTTTTGTTCTTCAAAATTAGTTTTTTTAATCCACCTGCACACTAATTGGCCTGAAATTTAGTTATAAGGGTCATTTGCAGCCCTGAACACAACTGTGATGTTGTTGTGAATCAAAACTCAAAATTGAAACTGGTATCAGGTGAAACTGGGCTGTTTTTTATGATTTCGCTCGCAGTGTATTTACGTTAAAAGTTGTAGTGATATAGATTGAGTTTTTTCCCTTCTGTGTACGTTGTGTGATTACTTCTTGTGAGGTTACTTAGAGTTTAAGTTTACTTTCGAGCCATTTGTTTCAGAAATTTTTAGTTTAGGGAAACTGCGAGCTGTTGGTTGTTAACTCTATTGGATTATTAGTGATCTGAGTTATTAAATTTTAGTTGCCTGTTATGAAACCTGTTCAATAGATCAATGAATCTGTAAGCATGACAAATTCTTCTTGTCGGAATACCAGAGTGATAAGCGAACATTATGAGCACGGTGAAAAATGGGTCACGCTCCAATAACTTGAATGGAAATGGCTCCTCAGGATAAGTCAACATTTTGCATCTTGGGAACGTAAAAGTTTTTCTCAATTTCTGGCCACAAACAATGAAGCTTCAAGTCTAGCTCCACTGTTTATGTCAAAGCTTTTCTTCCATTTTCGTCATCCCCTCCAGATATGATAGCATTTTGAGCCCTCGCGCCCTGTAAAACGGAGAATTTTCGAAAGCCTCTTGGCATGAACTAATGAAGCTCGAGATAGCAACATTGTAATGGAGCTCGACTCGAGCTCTATTGCAATTTAGCCCATCCAGAGTTTCATTGCTCATTCCAAATTTTGGAAAATTTTGCATTTATACAGGACGCGAAGCTTCAAAATGCTACCAAATCTCGGAGGGGATGACGAAAAATGAGAGAAAAACGGTATACATTAGTAGAATACGAGAGAGTTCTAGTAAAAACACTGGAGAATTTAGAAGATTACATTGAGAATTTTTTGGCGAATTACGTTAGAATTCTGAGCGCAGAATACCAGAGAATTTTGCCAAAATTTCTCCCTCAGGTCCGAAATGTACCAGAGCTTTACAAGTAAGTTTCCCAGTAATTACTGGTAAACGCAATTACCACAAGTGTACGGAAATTTACGGAAAATAACTGGAGAATACCCTGTAATCTTCGAATCGAGCCCATCCTGTCAGATTATCGGACATTTACTACAAAATTTCTCCGTAATTCTCTCCAGAAACTCCTCGTAATTCCTTCCTGCCAGAAAAGTTGTGAAATCGGCCAGATCTCAGGAATTAACGCTTTTTAACCCAACATTTGTCATCAGGAAGCTCCAAACGACGCTCGAAAACGCAGCTGTACGCAACGTGAAACAGCATGTAAACTACGCTATCACACAGCAATAGCATCGCGCGCTTCTAGTCTGCAATTTGGGCCAGCTTCCTCATGCTTAGCACGACTAGCCACGCTCTGAAAGTGCCCACATGATTACATTTCTTCGCCGGAAATCTTTGCGCTACGCATGGGTGGCGGTCGCGCGTCGCGGGAGTAATGAAAGCGGCCGTACGCGGTGTACACTCACCCGCATGCGCGCAATTCACGCTCTCACATTCACGTTTCAGGTAAAACGCGCTTGCGCATCCATATACAAGTACGCATACAGGCGCGCGCGTGTACATGCACTCGCATGGCGCCCGATGGTAGACGCACGCACGTCCTAACACGAGCAAATACAGGCGCGCTCCAGGGAGTGTTGGCTTGCGCTCGCCTATACAGTGGGAAACACGCGATGCATGAATCGCATCATCGGGCTATCACCCGTACACAACGTATACGCGCTCGCAGACGCAAGAAAATGCGCTTCGCCCTGTGCGCGCGCATTTACTCGCGCACACAAGCATCAGAGCGGGTTCTCGCGCTCGTGCGCGCACACAACATTTGCATCGTGTTTGTAAACGTACGCACCCACGCGCCCGTCTAAAATTTATGCGCGCGCATGCGCACACGCTTTTGCTGTGGCATACACGCCCGCAATAAACACATCCATCGCACAATTATTACGCGTATACGTTTACGCATCCACGAGAGCAACAATTTCATGTGCGTGCACGCGCTCTGTGTGCGTATTCACAAAGCGCACGCAATTGATCGAGCGAATTCACAGTTTTGCGCGTAGACATTTGCAAGCTAATGTGTAACAATGGCGTCGCACACCTGCGTCCTTCCTTACATATGCAAGCGCGTGAGCGAGCCTAAACAGTGAGCGCACATTCGTACACGAAAACAGCGCAATATCGCCGCGCTCTTACGCCAAAGCATCGTATACCCGCGCACACACAAGCGCACACGATTGCTCATGCAGGGGCACGCGCATGCACGAGTGTTTCCACTAACACACAAACACGAGCCCTTTCTTGCGCTTCCGCGCGCAGACATCTGCGCGCGTTGGTTTACGCACATGCGCACGCGCTACCGTCTGTACATCTGCACGCACGAGGAACACTTACGCGCAAAAACACGCACATATTCTGCGCTACTACGCGTACACATATACGCGCGCGCACACACAAGCCAGCAACAACCCCTCATGCACGTGCAGCTGGGCACATGTTCGCCTCGCGCACACAAACGAGAGAGATTTAGCGCTTTCTGGCGCGCGGTATATGTACAAACGCATACGCGGAGCCCGTTTTGGGCATGAATGCGCGCCTATACAATGACTCAACATCGCACTGCGTAAACAACAAAACACATCATTGCGCTCAAACCTGTGGACGTATAAGCGCACACACACACGATACCACACGAATGCTCAAGAACATGTGGGCGCAAGATAAGTGTATTTACATCGCGCAAAGCAATCACGAGTAATCTCTGCGCTCCTTGCGCGTGTAGGTACACGTACGCCCACGCGCGCTCTGTGTAGTATACCTGCACGCGCAAGGTTCGTATATACACGCGTGCACGGTAAAAGCCGACGCGCACCTACGCGCGCTCGCAGGGGCTCTTTCACCTTCGCGTGCGCGCCTATGCGGGTTTTTATATATGCGTGCAAACTCCAAGAACATCATCGCGTTCTTATGCGTGCACGTCTACGCATACCAACACATACTAATACATAAACATCGCGTACACATATGTTACACATTCATATACACATGCACGCGCACACAAACACGAGCATAACCGTCCGTATAAGCAGTTACGAGTATACACACGCAAACGCGCGCGCGGCGCAAATGCACACGCATGTACGCTGAGCTTATCTGGGCCAAATTCCGGTCCGCAATTGCGTCAGGATACGCCTTGCGGTCGCACGCGCTACCGAGCTTCAGTCGAGTTTCCAGGGGCGCCAAAAGCGGACTCGATGTGGCTTTTTACAGTTTACCTCAAATTTTGTTTACTTTCCAGTTTACAAAACCCACCAAGAGTCGAACAGGATTCGGCGGCTGCGGTGAGCTGAAAACTCTTCCTGAGTCGAAAGCCGCGCGGCTGCAAAGCGTGTCGAGATCGCAATTGCGGACCGGAATTTGGCCCAGAGAAAGGTGTTTGCACAGCATGCTCTATTTCGGAGCCGAAATTGTTCCTCAGCGCGTTTGTGCGGGGCGAGTGGAGATACAGTTAGAAAGTATGGGGGAGAAGAATACGCAGTACACGCGCGCGCGATAAACGGAAATAAGATCTCACTGAAGCATCAGTGCACATGTTCGCACACGTGTGGTCACCTCAGCGACCCTTATGGACGTGTGTCAACACACGCGTGATTACGTTCATCGGACGACGTCTCGTTCATGTTCCCCCGATGTCTCGCCATTCCTTATTTTGCCTTACTCTCGTATTCCTTCGTATTCTTCTTCCATTTGAATATTGTACGAATAATGCTACTTCGACTCAGTTCTTTTGGTCTAATTCATTCTTTCGGATTTATTTTTTAGGTTTCGTCTATTTGAACTCTAATTTGAATTTCTTTTTGGGTTTCTTTTTGGAACTGGAAATCATTCGGTTTCCTAGATTTTTGATTTTTTCGGGAATCCAAATTATTTGCGTGCGAATATTCGGTTTATCGGGAAATTCATAATATTTGGTAATTCGGTCAGCTTCGATTTGTGGAAATTCACCAACAAAATTGCTTTTAGTTTGATTAGTCGCATGTGACAATTTATTGGAAACCCTAGTATTTTTCCTTAAAAGGTGGAGTAGTTATTTCAGATATTCGTTCGATTGCTGTCTCATAACAAGTAGTTTATACAGATTTTTGAATGTATCTCATTCAAACGGGGAAAACTGAGGTCTGGAATTCAAAAAAGTATTCCTTTAGAAATCTAAAAAAGTCCACACATTTGACAAAAAAATTGTGCATCCTGAATTTTCGGATAAGGTAATTTAAAAGTCAGTGTTCACGATAATCCTCGTCTCCGAAGTTTCCGCATTCAAACAAAAAATGCGTTGGGTCCCCTGCAAGTGTTACCAAAATTACGAAGAAAAGGCGAGAAACGCACTAAAACCCGTCTAATTCTCAATGACATTATTCTGTGGCCTGGACTAGTTGTCCATGATTGTATGAACACGTTCACGGTGGTTGTCACCGGTGAAAAATGGGGTAATTCGAAGATGGAGGAATATTTTTATGGAAAGCAGTATTATTTAGGGCCCTAAGAAAGGAACGAAGCAATAGAGAGTAGAGAATTGCAAAGGACGGAGTCCACAAAGATTTCTATTGTCACAGAGCAAACACTTCCTGTAGATACTTAAGAGGCGGGGTGATACTTAAAGGCATCGTACACAATGAAAACCATAAAGTTTGAGTTTTTGATGTTTTCGTGTTGCTATATCTCTATAGTGACCAACTGTTGCAAAAAGGACCCCTCAAAAACGTCAACTTCTAAAGAAAAAAACCATTTTAAGAAAACTCCAAAACAAATTTGAAGTTCGCGCCCACGTCAACTTGGGGGATTGTTGCACGGAGAACGCAAGGAACAGTTTTACAATTCGTTCCATGACGGCAGCGTCGGAAGCTAAATTCAACCGGGACGCGGTTCAGGTGAGCGATCGATTTTTCCTCTTTCTTTGCTCGCCTTTCAGCAAGCTGCTGCGTTCAGGTGCCGCTGCCAGCTGCTTTCGATCGATGTCGAATTCGAAATCGATTGTTGGCGTGTGCATTGCGCCCTACGAGCACGTCAAAGGCACGCCCGCCGTCAGCAACTCCAGGAGTTTTGTTCTTTGTAACAACGGATCGAACCCCAAGGCCGGGCCCCCAAACCCAGGAAGCCATTTTGAGGTGAGCGAATCATCACTCAGAGACGGTTTTGGAACTCTTAATCCTTTCAAATGAGTGACATTTGTCATGGCCCACTAGTCCGGGACAATGAACGCATAAAACCCAACATACGGTTTTCATCGTGTACGATGCCTTTAAAGGCAGTGTCCACGATAAAAAATCGCAGTTTTCGAGGTTCCACCAGAAAACGAAGGTTTAGGAGTCTGACTGTTTCATCAGTGAAGAAAGAATAATGAAAAAACGCTGTGAAAACATCTAAAATCAGCTCTTCTTCTTGCAAAGCCACATTTCAACGGTGGATGAGTTGCGCGGGCATGGACCTGAAGTAGACAGCGTGCGCAAATGCGCCCCATTGCTAAATCACTCAGCCGCGCTCTGCGCTCCAATGCTAATGTAGAAGCGGACTCAAACTGTTCCCTCAGAAAACTCGACCGCGAGCGGAAGGGCTAGCGCGAGCGGACTTCGAAGCCGTTAATGGAGCTCTTTCGGGCTCTCGTTTTCGTTTGTTCTTTCCTGACCCCAGTGTCTCCAATGAGACCCTGAACTTTCGATTTTCGGCCAGAAACCGAGGACAGAAATTTATCGTGGACACTGCCTTTAAGGATTTCGGGTACCTTCTGGTGCGTTTTTCTCGAATTTCTACGTCATTTTAGTTCTACCCGGGGCCACTTTAATCGATGTAGCGAATGATCTCAAAATCGAAGATTATCGTGAACACTGCCTTTAAGAAAATTCTTTTTTGAGACACTCTCGTCTTATTGATATGTTTCTCGGAAATGTGAAATTTTCTCCAACCTTTTTGCACTCATTCCTAAAACGGTTTCAAATACCCGCGTAATAGTGCTCTCAGAAAAGTTTTTTTGATTATACGGCGAACAACATAGTCTCCGGGGTGTGCTTTCGCGACCGAAAGTAGAAAGGTGATGATCTGTCAGGATCTTGCACTGTGATCAGCTAATCGATGTCCAGGCTTTCACTAGCCTTCGATATACAATACACACACATCACTATTAGTGCTCTTCAGCGGGAAATGTTCAAAAGGCAAGAGTCCACGATGGATTCCGGGTCCTCGGTTTTTAGCCGGAAATCGACTGAAGTTCAGGGTATCATTGGAGCACTGGGGTCGAAAGAACGAACGAAAACGGGCCCGAAAGAGCTCCATACGGCTCCGAAGTCTGCCTCGCGCTAGCCCTTCCAAGCTCGCGGTCGAGTTTTCCGAGGAACAGTTTGGTCCGCTTCTACATTAGCATTGGAGCAGCGAGCGCGGCTGAGTTTTAGCATTGGGGCGGGTTTGCCCACGCTAGTCTACTTCAAGCCCATGCCCGCGCAACTCATCCCACTGAGTTGAAACGTGGCTTCCTAAGAAGAAGAGGTTTTCTGGTGGAAACTCGAAAACCATTTTTATCGTGGACATTGCCTTTAGAGGCAGTGTTAACGATAATCTTCGATTTTGGAGATTAATCCGTAATCCGGGATTGTTTGCCCCCCTCGTTAAAATCTGAAATGACGAAGAAACCGAGAAAAAAACGGCACCAGAAGGGCACGAAATCCCTTTTACTCTCACCCCACGTCTTTCCTTTCACTGGAATCCGTTTGTTGTGACAATGAAATTCTTTTGCGAACCTGTCTTTTGCAATTCTCTATTTTGTGTTGCTCTGTTCTTTTCTTCCTGACCCTAACTAGTACTGTTTTTACTCTTCGTAATTTTGGTAACTCTTTGGTTGTCAACGCATTGTTTTAAGTTTTTACTCGGAGACGAAAATCATAGTCAACCCCCAAGCCTCTTGAAGACTTTTTTTTTAGAAATCGTAAGCAATTAAATCAAAAATAGAAAAAACATTCGCTAATTCACAAAAGAGATATGTAATGTAATTCCGGTACTGCACAGTACTGTGCTTTAGAGTATTATATATATCATCACAAATCATACCCCTTTTACGTATAATAATTCACAAAATAAATGTTTAATATAATGTCAGCACTAGATGTACGTTATTGAAAATTTATGCTTAATACTTTGATTATTACATTTAACAGCTTTCACGAAAGCGCAGTATTCTGCCCAAAATAAATAAAGTTGATGGATTCCATCAAGGCTTTGAAGGCAGTGTTCGCGATGAAAAAATTGCCGGCTTTCCAAAACAATCCTGGGCTTTCAGTTCTTCTCAAAGTTAGAAGTTAATAAAGAACGACGAAAAAAGGACCGGAAGTGGGTCAAAATCGTGCCGCAGCCCGCCAGAACAGACTAAGTACCTTCTTCTGACGAGCTCAGGGCAACTTATTAAAGAGGAAATCACAAAAAATTAAACACTGACATGTGACAAATCGATTAGGTTTTATCATGTTTATCAAATTGAAAAGTCCATTCTTCCGGTCAAATTCTTCTAATGTCAGGAATGAAGCGTCACAAAAGCAATCCTGTTTTGGTAGAGAAAAAGCGATTTGCTATCTTTTTTTTCGCTGCTCTTTTTTGGTCCGGATTGTCTCAGTGCAGGCCTCTCACCTCAGGTAATCAGTCAGATTCCACGACTTTCTTCGTAATTCACAACTCGCCCGCGCTCTCCCCCATGGCTCCGCTCTTCTCCGATTACACGGAGGCTGTGCTATTGGTCAGCTTAACTGCCGCGACGCGACCGCTCTCATTGGAATGGAACGGTTTTTCTAAGTGGTCGCACTTTTAGAAGCTCTTGAAAAACTCTGGAAAGGTCAGAGTTTTGGAAGGTATTTGCTGGAGCAAGGACGGGTGGGTCCAATAGCTAGGCAGTTGAGCAGTATATATTATGTGACTACCACGACGTGACCGCCTGCGCTGTCCGCAGCTAGGTGATTCTCTCTGAACATGACTGTACATGTTATGCTCCAAATGGCATGGCTGATTCGATTTCGTGATGTTAAGAATCATCGATTGTACGCGGTGAACTTTAAAAGCGTCAGTGGGTCATATTCGACGAAGATGTGGATCCGGATTGGGCTGAAAATTTGAGCTCGACCTCCGATTACAACAAAGTGCTTATCTTGCGCCTGAGAGCGTCTTAAGATACCTCCGAATGTGAGTTTGAACTTCATATAATGAGTCAAAGGTCAATATGGGTCGTCCCTTTTTAGGTACGTATCTTATTCGAAGTTGTCGATCTCAAGTACGCCACCCTGGCTCCGTTATCATGTTGTGGTGCGGCCTGGTTCAGAGAAGAGGTGAGGATTTTTTTTTTGGGAAATTCTTTGATTTACGCTAAAGAAGTGTTTATATTACAGTTTGTTTCCGTTTTTACATTTACATTACAGTTTTTTTTAGTTCGTTTCGATGCTTGAGCACTATCTTAGCCGTCGTCACAGTGTCTCCATAGAGAGTGAAGCGACTGTTCCCAAGGACGCGGCTTCAACGCGATCGGTTACAATTCAGAGGCTGTGTGCCGCAGCGCTCCACTCGCAAGTTCCCCAGGCTTAATGAAAAAATTATGCTACGGTGAATTGAGCTCTTGTGAGTAGCTTGATATCGTTGTCCCTCCCATAAGAGACTGTTTTTTTGTGTATATGAACTATCGTGTAGTTGGAGTTACGATGAATAAAGCTGTTTTAGAAACGGGTGTGTTTTCTATTATGTAGTAAAAATATGAAACTGAAAATGTTGATGCTGGTCCATAAATAAGGATCGTGCAGGTGAACGTGGTGAAATATAACCACTCGAAGAGTACTGAATCACGGAGGGGAATTCTAGAGATTTACGTGAAAGCTCTATAGAAAAACAGTGATCACGAGAAACTTCGTCCTTGAGTTCTCACTGAAAAACAATAGTGGTAGCCCTCAGAAGCAGAACAGCGTTTGAAAAAACTAATCTGAACGCATTATCAGAGGGAAAACGGCTTCGGAAAATATTCCATTGAGCAGGGCGGCCTCCTGGGGTTCAAATGTTGTCCTCAACACCGACGTGGCAATATCACTGCCACGTCTTGATACGTCTATCAGTAGAGGTTTTGAAGGAAATACGCAATAGTCGAGAAATATTTCCCGAAAAATCGGGAATCTCGTCAGGAAAAATGCTGACAAATCTTTGCGTATTTTAATTAAAACCACTGCTGATAGACGCAGATCAAGACGTTGCAGTGATACTGCCATGTCGGTGCTGAGGACAACCTCAGCAGAAAATTTTCTGGTGGTTTACTCGAATTACGAGAGGTTTACTTCCAATTATAAGTAAATGCTGGTTTTTACCACAGAATTCCTCCAAGGTGCTGATCCGACCGAAAATCTGCCAGATTACTGATAAATTAGGAAATTGTCCCCGTAAATCTCCCGAATTTTCATGTAATCCTCCAGAATACTTCCGTTTTCCAGCAGAAAGGTATTTTTCCAAGAAATGGCAGTAAATTTCCAGTAAAACGCAAAAATCTGCCGAAATTGCTTCGTGGACGTCATCGTAAACGCGCCGAGCGCTGAAAAAGTGTGTCGGACCCAACTGGGAGTACGCTAATCGTCGACGAACTTTGCGGGACCCAAGTGGGAGTGAGCCGAGCGCCGAGAAAAGCTGGCGGGACCCAACTGGGAGTGCGCCGAGCGCCGAGAAAAGTGTGTTGGGCCCAACTGGGAGTGCGCCGAGCTCCGGGAAAAGTGTGTTGGACCCAACTGGGAGTGCGCCAAGCGCCGGAAAAAGTGCGCTGGACCCAACTGGAAGTGCGCCAAGCGCCGGAGTACGCGTGCGGGACACAAGTCGGAGGGAGCAGATCGCCGGGAAAAGTGCGCTGGACCCAACTGGGAGTGCGCCGAGCGCCGAGACAGTGTGTTGGACCCAACTGAGAGTGCGCCGAGCGCCGAGAAAAGTGTGTTGAACCCAACTGGGAGCGCGCCGAGCGCCGAGAAAAGTGTGTTGGACCCAACTGGGAGCGCCGAGAAAAGTGTGTTGAACCCAACTGGGAGCGCGCCGAGCGCCGAGAAAAGTGTGTTGGACCCAACTGGAAGTGCGCCAAGCGCCGGAGTACGCGTGCGGGACACAAGTCGGAGTGAGCAGATCGCCGGGAAAAGTGCGCTGGACCCAACTGGGAGTGCGCCGAGCGCCGAAAAAAGTGTGTTGGACCCAACTGGGAGCGCCGAGAAAAGTGTGTTGAACCCAACTGGGAGCGCGCCGAGCGCCGAGAAAAGTGTGTTGGACCCAACTGGGAGCGCCGAGAAAAGTGTGTTGAACCCAACTGGGAGCGCGCCGAGCGCCGAGAAAAGTGTGTTGGACCCAACTGGAAGTGCGCCAAGCGCCGAGGAAAGCGTGTGCGACCCAACTGGGAGTGCGCCGAGCGCCGAGAAAGTGTGTTGGACCCAACTGGGAGCGCCGAGAAAAGTGTGTTGAACCCAACTGGGAGTGCGCCAAGCGCCGAGAAAAGTGCGCTGGACCCAACTGGAAGAGCGCCAAGCGCCGGAGTACGCGTGCGGGACACAAGTCGGAGTGAGCAGATTGCCGGGAAAAGTGCGCTGGACCCAACTGGGAGTGCGCCGAGCGCCGAAAAAAGTGTGTTGGACCCAACTGGGAGTGCGCCGAGCGCCGAGAAAAGTGTGTTGGGCCCAACTGGGAGTGCGCCGAGCTCCGGGAAAAGTGTGTTGGACCCAACTGGGAGTGCGCCAAGCGCCGAGAAAAGTGTGTTGAACCCAACTGGGAGTGCGCCAAGCGCCGAGAAAAGTGGGTTGGACCCAACTGGAGTGCGCCAAGCGCCGAGAAAGTGTGTTGAACCCAACTGAGTGCGCCAAGCGCCGAGAAAAGTGTGTTGGACCCAACTGGGAGTGCGCTAAGCGCCGAGAAAAGTGTGTTGGACCCAACTGGGAGTGCGCCGAGCGCCGAGAAAAGTGTGTTGACCCAACTGGGAGTGCGCCAAGCGCCGAGAAAGTGTGTTGAACCCAACTGGGAGTGCGCCAAGCGCCGAGAAAAGTGTGTTGGACCCACTGAGTGCGCCAAGCGCCGAGAAATGTGTGTTGAACCCAACTGGGAGTGCGCCAAGCGCCGAGAAAAGTGCGCTGGACCCAACTGGAAGAGCGCCAAGCGCCGGAGTACGCGTGCGGGACACAAGTCGGAGTGAGCAGATTGCCGGGAAAAGTGCGCTGGACCCAACTGGGAGTGCGCCGAGCGCCGAAAAAATGTGTTGACCCAACTGGGAGTGCGCCGAGCGCCGAGAAAAGTGTGTTGGGCCCAACTGGAGTGCGCTAAGCGCCGAGAAAAGTGTGTTGGACCCAACTGGGAGTGCGCCGAGCGCCGAGAAAAGTGTGTTGACCCAACTGGGAGTGCGCCAAGCGCCGAGAAAAGTGTGTTGAACCCAACTGGGAGTGCGCCAAGCGCCGATAAAAGTGTGTTGACCCAACTGGGAGTGCGCCGATCGCCGGAGTACGCGTGCGGGACACAAGTCGGAGTGAGCAGATCGCCGGAAAAAGTGCGCTGGACCTAACTGGAAGTGCGCCAAGCGCCGGAGTACGCGTGCGGGACACAAGTCGAAGTGAGCAGATCGCCGGGAAAAGTTTGTTGGACCCAACTGAGAGTGCGCAGGACCCCGGAGAAAAGTGTGTTGTACCCAACTGGGAGTGCGCCAAGCGCCGAGAAAAGTGTGCTGGACCCGATTGGGAGTGCGCCGAGCTCCGGGAAAAGTGTTTTAGTCCCAACTGGGAGTGCGCAGAGCGCCAGAGTACGTGTGCGGGACCCGATTGGGAGTGCGTCGAACGCCCGGAAAAGTTAGCGGGACCCAATAGGAAGAAGCTGGGCCTCCATGGGAGTCCGTGGTACCCTCATGAGAAGTTCTTTTATCATAGGCCCATGAGAAGTTCTTTTATCATTTTTGGGTAGTTGCAGGGCCTCGATGGATTGGTGTAGAGTTGTATAAGGAGAGAGATCAATCTCGAAGGGCTTAGTCGTAAATTGATCGGGTGAGCGGGGGCGGTTTGAGGTCAGCAGAATGCTGCACCTGTAAATAGTCGGAAAATTTCGGCAATTCTCGGCACACGGCGCATTGAGGGAGGTTATAAATGATATAAAAAAATTGAACTAATATAAATAAATGATGGCGTTCCGCTGCGGCTCGGTATCCCTACAGCACTTTGAAGTACGCTCAGCAGTGGAATCGTAAGTTTTGTGTTCCAAATGTTTATTCTCTAACCATTCCACGTTACTAACCGATCGTATTTATCAGGACACTAGAGTTCACATCTTACCTTGTGTGAAGCCTGAATAGTATGGCAAAAGAGGTGCGCTTGCACTGTAGCGCTCATTGTAACGGAAACATGCCCAGCGTATATTTGAGGAGAGGCTATCCAAGGCAAACTCGTCAACTATTACCTTTTACTTACTAACGTTGCCTTCATATTGCCTTATCAATCATATCAAAGAAGAATGTTTTGATAGCAGGCCGATTATTTTTCATTCAGCATATTCGTTTCCCCTGAGTAGGTGAGTGAATACTTGCTCACCTTAAAGGCACAGTCCAACCTCGGAGGTTTTTTTGATATTGAGGTCTGGTCGCCGCCTATAGCAACCCTGCCAAGAGCGAAATCTCAATTCGCTCAAATAAGCGAGAGAAAGCAACGAAAAAGTCGGCCACGCCCCCTTGAAAGAAAAATTGGGTAATGCCCACCGCCAGGTTTCTGTCCTCAATAGGGAAGAGACGCGCGAATGATTTTATTCAAAACCTATGTTCTTCGATTTGTTTTCGGGCTGGCTTTATATTGTCGCCTGCTACAGAACGATGGCTGCAAAAACGAGAAAATACAGGCTCGAGACAACTCGTCCGGAGAACTTTAGCTGTTAAAAATCGAAATTTTGAGGAGCCGTTATCCAGTTCGTAGTGAGTTCTGGGCGATTCTGGAGACACCATTGTGATCAGCGTGAAATTTTCTCCAAGATAGGGAGAAAAACGAAAATTCGATTTTGAGCTTGGATTGTTTCTTATAAGCCACTTTCACAGTCTGCCGGACGACGCCGTCCGGCACGTTGAAAGTGAGCTGCAGTGCGAGGGAAACTGCGGTGAAAAACCGTCAGTTCCGACTCTCCAGTACAAAATGTAAGACGGAAACAAACACGTTCTAACCCGTCATAACTTGATGCGACGTCGTGCCGATGATTTCACAGCACTGAGACGTCGGTCAGCCGACACCGCAGTGCGGTACACTGACGCCGCAATCCTATCTTATAAAATGCCGGACGGCTTCGTACGGCAGACTGTGAAAGACCCTTAAGGCTCATTCATAGCAGGTCGCTTCGATTAGTCGCGGCACTGCCAACAGGCACAAAACCCGTCGCGGCAACAGATCTTGCACTCAGTCGCGACGGGTTGCAACAGTTTGCAGTTTCAGTCACGATCGCCGGGCTACTGGGGGATTTCATAGCTGGTCGGAGCGAGCTCCTCGATTTTGTTGGGTCGCTTCGACTAGTCGCGTCGCTTGAATGATGGGAGCGATTCGTCTAGTCGAAGCGACTAGTCCGCAATCTTTAGTCACAACCTTGCGTACGTGGCGCGAAATCGCAGACGTCACAGTTCACACGAATAAAATACGGCATGTGAAAGGAAAACGAATTCTTTTTACACATTTACGATTATAGAGATGAGAAAGTTTAATGAGGCTACCGAGAAATCACATTTCATGCAGAGCTTCCGACAATCACTAACGTTAGTTGTAGTTTTATGATGCTGTACAAGCAAATTCTATCCCGTCGTCTTTTGAAACCATTTTTTGTTGGAGAACTATGCAGACTAATTTATCTAGAATATAAAGGCACCGAAGTCACAAAATAATCAAGAGGAATCAGCAAAACCGGGAAAAAATGCTTTCTTATTTCCTGCGGCGTTGTCCGCAATTGTCCCTACTTTTACGCGAAACTGCGTCCGCCTGAGCGACTCGAAAATGAGTGGACGAAACGATTTCAGGTCGCGGCAGTATCGCTGGTCGCTTTGACTTCAAGTCGAGACGACTCGCGATACTGCTACGATTTCAGATAAGCTCATTTTTGGGCAGGAGGCCGGAAATAGATGCATGTCGCTCCTATTCAAATTCGGAGTTGCGCGCGTCCAGTTGAGCATGCGCTGCCTGCCAGGGAACCATGGATCATTATCTGAAATGTGAGATCGACGTAGCAGTCAGTAACCCACCCCCTCTCCCTCCACCTGCTAGGTTGCTAGGAACACTGCCGTTTACCCGCCAGGTAGCCGACAGCATCCCTGTCTACGCGCCGGATGTAAAGCGGTTGAGTACAATTTGAATCTTCCTGTAGGCTCCCTTGGGTCCATGAATACGGCCACAGAAGGGGTACCAGGCTTGACTGCCAATGGACGGAGTAAATGAACATCATTTAAAAGATAAAATGAACAAGTTCTTGATGACTTTCATGTCCTTTTTATTAAAGGGGAAACCGAAAACAGAATGGTCAGAATGGGGAATATTAGAACATCTTTGGAAAATCGGAAATTCTGCACACGCCTGGTTGCAATGTGGCAACTGATCATGGCGCAATCGAGTAATCTTTATAATTGCAGTGACTATGAAAGGCGAAAATTTTTAATGAGCATCGCGCGGCGATAAAAAGAAGAAGGATCACGAAAGAAAGACCTACACAACGAGGATGCTATATGAAGCCTTGGAAAATGATCAGGGATTCGGATTTCTACTCCTGTCCAGAAATTAGAAATCAAACTCAAGCCATTCATACTGCACGCGTCAAGAGCATACGACAGTATTCAATTTCGTGTTCCGTACCCAATTAGACAATGCAGTTAAAAATCGAAGCGTAACACAGATTGTGCGTGCTGAATAACTGCACTGGACAGAAATCTAGGGGGCGGCAGGAAAAATGAAGATTATCACGACGCCAGATGGAAAATGTCCTAATAGAACGCTTAGTACAGAAAATTTGGCAAAAACACGTTTCTAAACAGCCTGATCATTCACTAACGAATAACGGTGCTGGCACTTGCTATACATGTGCTTTCGTGGATACAAAATCAAAACGTGATTTTGTACCCTGGGAAGCACATGTATAGCAAGTGCCGAGCACCGTTATTCGTTAGTGAATGATCAGGCTGTTTAGAAACAAAAGTGTTTTTGCCAAATTTTTCTGTACTTTAGAAACATTCTATTAGGACATTTTCCATCTGAAAAATCGAGATAATGTTCAGTTTTGCAGACACCTTAGATATCTGTCCAGTGCAGTTATTCAGGACGCAAAATCTGATTTCCGCGTCGATTTTGAACTGCAAGGTCGGAGTTGATGCGTACGCCTACGTTTACCGCTTTACTATCCCAAATCAGAATCGTTCCCTTACTATCCCTTGACGCGGGCTGAACGCTAGCCATTATTGAAAATTTTATTCTTCGTTGATTGTTAAATTGATCTTTTGTTTCGTTATTTGATCTTTACCAAGGATAAATAGGATAAATGGTTGCGCTGCTTGTTCTGACTTCATGCGCTAGAGTTTCCCTTAATATGCCTAAATTTTGTTAAATTACGACACAAAAATTTGGGTGTTTGACTAATTTCTGCCCCATAAAATTCTCAACGCTGTGTTTCCGCCCAAACTTTGAAAAGGGATTATTTAGGGCTCTTGCCACAAATTACAGGCCGTTTTTCGCTAATAGGAGGTATAGTGGTAATTCGAGGGGTAATTCCGCAATTGCGGAGCACGCGATTGCGAAAACTGCGCCTGAGGTTCGTGATTCGGTCCTAAAATTTATATATTGATATATCTAAGGATCGAATCACGAGCCTTAGACGCAGTTTTCACAATTGCGTAATCCGCAATTGAACAATTACTCCTGGAATGAACACTATACCTCCTATTAGCGAAAAACGGCCTGTAATTTGTGGCAAGAGCCCTAAATAAACCCTTTTCGAAGTTTGGGCAGGAAAACACAGCGTTGAGCATTTTATGGGACAGAAATTAGTAGGAAACTCTCAAATTTTTGTGTCAATCTTGGCAGAATTCAGGCATATTCAGGGAAATTTCTAGTAGATTACAGGCGAAATTTCACCCGTAATACGGGAGAATTCTGGTGATTTACGGGAGTTTTCCAGCAGAATTCGAGAGAATTCTGGTAGATTACTAGAGAATTATGACAGAGATTACTAGAGAATTCTGGTAGATTACTTGAAAATTACCGATATTTTTGGGAGAAATTCCGCCAGAAAGAAGCGGTAAAGTACTGAATTTTCAGGAAATCTGATAGATTTTTTCTTGCTGAGACATTTGAACCCCAGGAGGCCGCCCTGCCCAGTTGAACATTTTTCAAAGCCGTTTCTTCCCTTTCAAAATGCGTTCAGATACGTTTTTTCAACGCTGATTCTGCTTCTGAGGGCTACCACCATTGTTTTTCAGTGAAAACTGAAGATTCTGGCAAATTACCGAAAAATTCCTGATAGATTACGTGAAAAAATTGACAGATTACTAGAAAATCTCTGACAGATTACTCAGAAAATTTTGACAGATTCCTGAAAATGTTTTGAGCAGATTTCCGGGAAAATTCTGACAGATTACGAGAAAATTACCACTAACAGAGGGCAAAATATTTTTCGGAAATTCAAGCTGCACTTTGGGAATTTTCTGGCTATTTCGGGACCTGAGTCCCTTTTTGCCAAATTTCTCTGGTAATCTACAAAATTTTGGTGGTAATCTCGGACCTGAGTTCATGTAGCTGTAATACTCAGGCCGGAGTATTACGAGAAAATTCTGACAGAGTATGGGAAAATTGCTGCCAGATTACTGGAACGATTTTAATGCCCTCCTCTGGTAGTAATTTTACCGCTTTTCTCAAGCAGATTTTTCTCAAGTTTTCTGGCAGAATTTTTCTGAAATCTGTCCAGGAATTTTTCCGTACTCTTGGTCGGGGACAGTACGGAAAATTCTGCCAGACTACGCGGTCCTGCCATGCATTCTCTGCGGTGAAGAACCACCTGATCCCCGCGGATCGCGGCGAAAGCCGCCCCCCAGCCGTGGGGATACCCCTATCCCCTCAGCATACAAAAATATGCTGGCCTCCGGAGAGTGACTCCGATCGAAGTCACCTTCCAGGGCCGGCATTCGAATGCCGACCATGAGTACGCTAGTGAGATGAGACACCTTTTATACCGGCCGTGCACGCATGATCATCACATGCCACGACGTGATCATTCGTAGACCATTATCAAATTGTCTTTCCAACCGGCCGAATTGAAAGATGGCGTGGCGTGTTTTGTGGCTAGCGGGCTGAGCCCAATATCCGCGCAGCGTGTGCGTCGCATAAGGTGAGTCAGTCTTGAGGCGCCAGACAGTGAGAAGGGCGGGCAGATCAGTGGAAAGGGCCGGGTAGCGCTAAAGATTCAAAAAGTGAACTCAACCAATAGAGTGTGACAGCCCCTTCCTCACTGATCTACTTGCCTGCTCCTCCTCACAGTCTGGCGCCACGATACGACCGAACGCCTCGTGGCAGTCGATGCAGCAGGTAGCCTTGGTTCGCCGCTGGCGGCAACCTCGAGAGGCTCTGGGCGCCGGCCGTCTCCCTTGAGGTAGACCTGAGCCCCTCGAATCAGGGGTGAGCAACATCAAGATTCATCTATTAAATTCATCTACTCAAGATTTATTACCAAGATTTCCTCACACCCTGTGGTGTGAGGAATACAGGAAAAAGCACTCATACGCGATCCCACACGCTCGTAACGGGCCCGATTAAAATTGACTTCGAACTGGAGAGTATGGAGCACGTATCGCACATGCGCATGATACTGAGCGTGTTTAAATGAGCACGTGCGTAAATGTCAGTCTCTGGGAGCGCATGCATTTGCAGGCGTGAGAGCGCATGGCTACGGATGATATAGGTGTGCACGCTGCTTTGCGATGCGCACGATGTGAAGGGGAGGAGAGCGGCACTTGCGTACGCGTACTTTGGTCAGGCACACCGCGCGCTATGATGGATCACTGATGATACTTCCGCGTTCACTCAGCTCGTATTCCCCAACCGTTCTCGCTCAGGAGTTTCCTAGAGTGTAAGCTGCACGCCTCCACCATTCTTCCTGAGTCCCGAGAGAGTCTTGATGTAGGGAACTCATCCTTACTGACCCCAAAACCGCCGATTCTCACGGCGGTGCTAAAGCCGTATTTCGCATTCTCTGTCAGAAATCGCCATTTTTTCTGACAGAATGCATGGAGGATTCCGGAAAATCAAGGAGGTAAGAATTCTATTGGTAAACTTTCTCGTGAATCTGGCAGAATTATGTCAACAAACAGAGATTAGGGTAAAATCTTCTGGGTAAAATGTCCGTACTGGGTGGTAATTGCACATTTACCACCATTGATCCTCAAATTTCTGGTAATTTTTCTGGTAATACACTGGCCTGAGAATGAGTTTGTTTTTGTACTGGGCCAGATAAGCCGAAAAATTAAGTTTACTATTCTAAAAAGACTATTCAGAGAAGCGAAGAACATACTGAACTTCAAGAAATGAACATCGATAATTCTTAGTTTTAGATATTATTTGAAAAGCCACGGTTGTCCCTGAAGTTCAGTGTGAGTAAAAAGTTGAGACTTGGGAATTTGACTTCTGAGTCTCGGCTTCTTGTCAGGCAACAAGTTAGCAGATCGTGCGTCGCTGCTCCTATTTGACGCGGCCCGTTTAGGCCCGTAGTTATTCACCAGCAGAATGAAAACGTCCCGCGTTGACGCATTGCACCGCCGCTTGCCGCGTGGATCAGGGTCTGGTCTGCAATATTATAACGGACCAAAAATCTCCCTGGCGTTTCAATTGTATTTTATTGATATTTCATCGTTTCTATCATTTTTTTATTGCAAAAAAGTCACTAGAAATATATTGCTCCTGTCATATGTAGCAGTGCTTCGTTATGTCATTTTGGCGGTATTTTAACAAGTTTAGATCCGAAAAATAATCAGCTGATGAAAATTGGCAAATTTCCAGCTGTGTAGGTCCCTGCAAGGATACAGTATACAGTGCCGCGGCGTGTATAACTGCTTGGTGCGGGCTTCCGGCAAGTGCGTTTTCCTGGGACAACTTCTTCCTTTTGGCATGCTCTCGGCACGCAATTTGGACGCACACAAGTGGTAGTTGTCTTGCCTCCCGCTGGTGTATAACTGCGGCTTTAGGCCAATTGTATACTTATTGCGACAGCGACCGCCTCCGCCCTTCAAATCTGTCGCTGTCGCAGAGGCGCTACACAGCGGAAGCTACAGTGGAAACTGAGCAGGCATCGGCAGGCATTTGCAGGTATGTCAACCCTCTGCGGCATTTCGTCGGCCGCGACGGACACGCGACAACTGTTCCTACGACGGCCAGTGCCATTGCTCCGATGCTGGCCCCGCTACGATTTGCAGCTAAATGTCATGCGACTGTCGCTCACGGCTGCGACAATATATTAATTATTGACCTTGGAAGCGTCGTTTATACTTTCCACCGCCGAGAGCGGCGCGGAGAAGTGCAATCCTACAATATCGATCGTGCCGCGCCGCATGATCGATATTAATGAAATGCGACCTGTGCCGCGGCGCTTGGCGGCGGGAGTATAAAACGACCCCTTACAGAGTGAAGCTACGCGGCGCGCCGCACTCTCTCGTTTTTTCGCCGCGCCGCCTGGTAGGCGGAAGTATGAACGACCTCACGAGGCGTTGTTGACAGAGTCTTGCCGCTCGAAGGCGTGGCGAAAGAAGTAAGAGTTGAAGTGCGGCGTGCCCTGCCGCTTAGGATTTCTCGTCCAGGTGCTAAGTGAATGGACCGTGGAGTGGCGGACACGCTTTCGCGTACTGCGCACAAGGCAACACAGCTGACGTATAATTGGAAAAGCGAGTGTGAATAGGTACTGGTAATGCCATCCTTAATTAAAAGGCAGTGTTCACGAGTTTTCCACTCAAAACAATGCGTTGGCAAACCAAGTGTTACCAAAATTACGAAGAAACGGCGAGAAACGCAACTAAAACGTCGCATACACATATTTCAGTGACATCATTCCTCTGACGTGTACTAGTTGTCCATAGTTGGATTTTGGACATGTTCACGGTGGCTTTCACCCCTTTCACCGGTGGAAAAATGGGGGCTAATCTGAAAATGGAAGAATTTTTTTAGGCTAAACAGTACTAGCTCAGAGAGTCAGGGGGGTCTGCAATTCGGCCGCGATGAGGCTTTCGATACGACTACAAAGCGGATTTGGACGATGATACGGGCTACCGTACTTTCCGTGCGCCACCGTGGCCTAGTCGTCGTCCTAGTGAGACGGCAGCACGTGCCGCCAATCGGCAATAGCCGCTTTCACTCAGCCACGATACGCTTTTTGATTCGACTACAATGAGTTTTGGACGACTGAACGAGCCACAATGCCCAGCGGATTGAACACGTTGATCGATCGCTTCAGAACTGACCCGGCGCATATCAGCCGCACAGCACGTATATAAGGGGCCCTGTCTAAAGAGAGAGCGCAGTCCGCCTTTCGGGGCTGTTTTCCTGGAGAAGGTGACTACGAGTCACTTTCTGGACGATTTTAAGCCGTTAAGGGTCTCCCCCCACTTCGTCCCTTCCAGCGAGGGGAGGTCCTCGCTGTCGACCGTGGCGAGGGTGATGTTTCCTTTCGTGGACCGGGTTGTGGGGTGATTCCCTGCTGCGGGCCGTGCACGGACCGTATTCTTGTTGGGGGAGACCCGCCCTATCGAAGGGGTGGGAGCCCTCCCCAGCCCCACGTAGTCGAACAGGCCACGTGCTGCTGCGAGGGAAAACGGGGGAGGCGCGGCAGGGGTTTTGTCTCACTGCGCCACGTAGTCTTATCGAACAGGCCACGTGCTGCGGCGTGGCAAATGATGTGCGCGCAAAAGTTTTTGCCTCGCTTGCGTCACGTAGTGCTATCAGTACCAGGCCGCGTGCCGCCGCGTGAAATAAGGAAGTGCGGCAAGTGTTTTTCTCTCCAGCCCCACGTAGCCCTATCGAGACTGGCCACGTGCTCCTCGGAGCAGCACGTGCTGTCATGCATGAAAGTTCCGCTTTCATCTCGACTACGTACCCGATTAGAAAGCCTATCGTGTGGCCGAATCGGACCCCCGACTCTCTGAGTGTGAGGGTCTGAAGGAAAGATTGGAGCAGCAGAGTAGAGAGAATCGCAAAAGATGTTTCCACAAAATATTTCATTGTCACAACGAACAGTTCCCTGTGAGGAGTAAAGACGCGGGGGTGAGATAAAGAATTCTCTGTGCCCTTCTGGGGCCGGATGCATCAACGCGAATGTCGGGGTTTGGGCAGGTTGCGGGCACGCAGGGCAGCGGGAAAGGCCGGCATGCTAAGCTGCCATGGCAGGGGGCAAGGGGCAGTCAGGGCATCGCTGCCCTGACTGCCCCGGCTCGGAAGCTGGGGCAGCGGCTGCCCCGGCTGGGGCAAGAATTGCGGCGACGCCGCATGAGCCCGATCGACTTTTTCTCTATTTCTCAGACATTGTTCTTTTATTTTTCACTTCTTGTTCCACAGTTTATCGGTTTGAAGCTCTCGCGTATAGTAGAAAATGATCTCCCTTATTGATAACTTCTCTTCATAAATCCTGCTTTTGAGGCTTCTTTTTCTTTGAATTTGTTAGCATTGAATAAATTCCATAATACTGCGCTTTGACTTCTACGTCCTCCATAATGCTCTCCCTAATCCTTGCGCAATCAATTCGTGTGCTACAGCTTCATTACCACAATGGGAGAACCTTCGAAAAAGGTAGTTTCCAGAACATTTTGTCGTCTACAAATTGTTCTATAATTTTTCTTGGGAGGAGTGATTCTCGACACACAGTAAAGCTCGAGTGTTTCAGAAACCATTCTTATTACTGTATTACCAGCCAGATTTCGTTATTTTTTGTCCAGTTTTGTCCGGCAAATCGTTCGAGATCTTTGAAAGATATGTGTGGCAAGAATTTGATGTTTTATGTGTTGGCTTTAAAAAAAGTTTAGGCGAGAATTTGTGTTCGCATCCGGCAATCCTTCAATTGAATAAGAGGGCATTTTTTGAAAATCTTTTAAAAAAACGTGATCGCCAGAACTGCATGTTATGTTTGTACATTTGAATTTAATATCGATAGAAAATTTAGTAAATGTATGATTTTGTGTGTGAAAAATAGATACGTGACGAATGCTCTTCCGCCTGACTCATGAGTGTTTACTCAAGGTGTGACATTTTCAGTACGCATGGGTACAATGCTGCTAACTGACAATTTCTGCTCGTAAGCCAAAACCTGTAGCGCAAGGACAATCAGGCTGAGCATAAACCTTTTAATATAGTTGTACAATTTCCAGAAAAAATGTCGAACGAACGAACGAAAAAATTTCTGAAAAATCTTTCGTACTCGAAAATTTCGTTCGTGTACAACTCATACTTTTTACCCTTCATTCTTGCGTAGTCGTACTGCTGTCGTATGAGCTCAGACAGTGGGACGGGTGCAGCGCGGGGCAATAAGTCGGTGGGTGGGACCAGACACACGCCTTTGTCTCGGAATTTCCCCCGCCTTCGCAACTGCACCACCCCCGCCATGCAACCGCACAACCCCCGCCATGCACCCGACAGTACTCCTGCGGTGCAACTCAGGGTATTCCACCTACTACAGCGCTTCTGGACCGTTCGTCTGTTCTTGAATTATTGGTCTGCTTATTTACAAGCACTTATGGCAGTACTTCTAACATATATTCGGTCATACTTTTTGTTTTTTTTTTTTTTTTTGCACCTCCCAATATGTTTTGTCAAGTTTTCGTGCAACCTTATTGACATGGCATTGATCTCGCTTTCATTCTTTGAGATTCGGATAATGAACTATAAATTTTGTCTAAAAACGCTGAATTTGAGTCACGACCAACCTATAGACTCAAACAAAAATGCTACCTAGTTGAGAAGTCATCAGTCTTTCCATTCTATTATTTATCTCATTCCAGACAAAAACCCACAAGTATGATTAATCAACAACTAAATTAAATAACTAGACAAGTATAATCTCTATGGGGAGATATATTCCATACAAAGAGTAGTTCACTGTAATAATGATATAAGAGAGATCACTATAATAATGCTAATGAGGAAATCACTCTGTAATTATGCTATGAGGAGATAACTTCAATATATCTATGAGGCGATAACTGAAATAATATTCTCTATGAGGACATTCTAATATTAAGACTGTATTTTTATTCACACATCCATATTGCACTGGAATGATCACAGCAACAAATGTAAAAGCTCCGCTTCCCCTTCCTGACCAAAAAATACCTAAAAATTCAGTTACTAAACTAAAATTTAGTTACAGCAGAGGCATTAGATCAGAAAAAATCAAGGATTTACTGGACGAGGAGAAATCAGATGCAATTTTAATGAATTGCAAAATGGATGAAACTTGTATCGACAGCAGAATGAAACTATGGGGAAAGTAGAAATCGGCTCTCATGAGAGCAAATTCATTGTGGGGTTCGTAGGTTCAAGTAAATGAAGATGCAGCTTCCTAATTCGACGCCTTCTTCTGAGTTCATTCGAGGTGCAGGATGGCTTCGTAGAGCGCTAAATGTATTAAGATTTTTTCAGTGTTCATTTCGGTTTACAAAGTAAACAGTATATTTTTTTGGAGTTCGAGGTAGACTATTACCTTATCTGTGATCCATTTATTGCGATCCGTGTCGGTAATCGTATCCGCGCAATGTGTCCTGCCTCTAAAATTTAGCGCGTAACTAGTAGAAAAAATCGAGCAGCTATCATGCCACTAAAGAGCTGATGGAACTTCTTTTGAGAGCGCTTTGAAATTGAAGCTGAAGGAAACTTACAGAGCCTCTCTGAGCCGCGTTCCACAAGTGCTTCTCCAGACATTCGCTCTTCTAACTGAAAGGGTAAGGAGCGACGCGCGTGGAGCGTTCTTTCGTCCGTTTTTCCCGAACGGAACAAAAATAACCTGAATAAAGTAACAGTTTTTAACAAACTAGAATTCAGTTTGTTCAGCGAAGTTTACCTACCTGGAATTACATGTGTTTTACTAAAACGGGCACTTTTGATCTCTGTCATGACCATGCCTGAGCAGACCTTCTCTCAGAGAAATCTGAACGAAAATATTTGGCTTCTTCAGCATCCAGCTGAAAGAGAGAATAAGAAACGTAAATTCATCGGTTTGAAAATAATTTCCATCAGACAAGTCTTTCCTAATCTAGTCATCTCCCGTTTTTTCACTCATCCACATTTTCGACTATTGTCGTTCGTTATGTAAAAGTCTGTAATGAAAGCAAACTGGAATGGCCCATAAGCAGTGGCGGACAGGCAAATCACAGATGAATATGCTTTCTGTGGGTTGCTCGACCCTAAAAAAACCTCTAGGACGAGTCAAATGAGAATGCAAAACGAGTCAAATGCCGGGAGAGCAGGGCAAGGCGAATTCAATGAAAGTTGATGAAGAGAGCTTCAAAGTTACATTTCCGGCAGTAAATGAACGAAAAAGTTCATGCATTTCAACACTTAATGCGTGAAAATTAGATGCGTATTCTGCAGTGAGAACAGCCCCGCGCGTTTCAACGGGAGTTGTGCGGGCATTCAATAATCCTCCGCCTTTGCACCGGGAAATTGACTCCACCCTGAAATCCCTGCCGCGTTTGCATCCTGGTACCTCCCTTTTTCCCACTCCGTCCAACTGAATGTCGTGAGATGACTCAGCTGCATCTCCGATGGGCAGAGAAAAAGAAACAAAATGGAAAGCACGCCGACGCAGGAAGAATTCTCCAGCTGCGCTCGGCTAATCGATCGCGGGTTTCAGCTGTAAAATGGCGCGCGCCGTACGTAATTATGCGTACCTTACGCTGGGGGCTAGCTGGCCCCCTGACGCCATCAGGAGCGCATGTGACAAATACGGGCAGCTAGGCCCCAGCTCTCCAGGGCGCCTCCCTGCCCCTACCCTTTCCCCCTGCCGTGTGGCGTTGATGCCTTCCGGCCCCTGGTCCGTTTTTCTCGGCTTTCTTCGTTATTTCCAGTTCTACCTGGGGGCCAAACAATCAATTCCTCAACCTCAAAATCGAAAATTATCGTGAACACTGCCATCACTAAACCTTATATCATATATATTTATCATTCATTTCTTTTTAGAAATTCATTTTATTAATATGTTCGTTTATATTATAGCCGTTTTGTTTGAAATATTATTTGTGAACAACGCGAAACTATTATTTAGATATGAATTGTTTCGGCTCTAACTTCAGACAATTAAAACCGAATAAACCGAATCACATTGTTGTACCATTGAAAATAGCAAACATTCGAGTCGTGCTGACTTCACTTTCTCAACTTTGAAAGGACCGATTCGTTTTCAACGAGAAAAACTTTAGAGAGAAAGTTACTCTTTTCGAAAAATCTGAATATGGGTGAAATTTCTTGAGCAATTGTGATCTAAGCAGTTATCGTTAGCGTATAGGATTGAAACAATTAACCCTACTTGCTACTGCTACCTACTGTAAATAGATTCCTTGGAAGCTAATGTGCTTCTCTGGGCCAAATTCCGGTCCGACACGCTTTGCGGCCGCACGCGCTCGAGTCAGTCGAGTTTCCAGCGCAAAAGCCGACTCGATGTGGCTTTTTTATACAGTTTTCACCAATTTTGTTCAGTTTCCAGTTTCCAGAACCCACCTAGAGTCAACTGATCGGCGGCTGCGGCGTTGGAAACTCTTCCGACTCGAAAGCGCGCGGCCGCAAAGCGTGTCGAGACGCAATTGCGGACCGGAATTTAGACCAGAGAAGCACAGTAATTGATTCTTCAGTATTACATAGGTCATTAATTTCGATAACGCGCTTTACGGATGCATGCTACTTTTTTTCTTTGCACTTTTTTGCTTCCCAACTGTAAACTGTAAATAGGGAAAAAAGTGATTGCGCAGTTACTCGAAAAATTTTGGATTATAAATGCAGTGATTGATCTAGATTTAGAGAAAGTCCATGTGTATTATAGTTGTACACGAACGAAATTTTCGAAAGATTTTTCGAAATTTTTTTCTTTTGTTCGAAAATTCGTCGAACGAAATATTTTCAGATTCCGTTCGTTCGAAATTTCGTCGAACGAAAAATTTCGATTTTCGTTCGTTCGACATTTTTTTCGAAATTGTAGAACTATAATGTGTATATAGCCTTTCTCGTTCAAACTGACCCGATCGAACACCGCCCGTTCCGCTGCTTCATCCGCCCGGACTCTCGCCGCAACGCTCGGAGTTGCAAAGCGACGCCGCTGGCTGCGGCCGCTCCCAGATTCTGCCCTGAACGAGTCCAAAGGGGTCTGCAGAGTTCCTGCGGCCAGCGGCGTGCCGCTGAGCGAGAGCTTTGAGGGTGAAGGCGTGGTCAAATCATGACGCGGAGTTGCGCACAGACCCCTCGCGGAGTTGCAGCGACGATGCCGTCAGACTCGCTGTTCTCCCATTGCGTACAACCTCACATTCGACGTCGAATGTTTTTGACCGTTTTAATGTTTTTAATGTAATCAACGTTTCATGACAGATACCCTAGCAAATCATGGAGAATTGTGCGGCTAGGAGGCAATGAAATAAAATTGAAATTCGGTTTTAAAGTGGTGTCTTAAAATAAAATCAGATAAAGACCAAAAATAAGCGCGAAATTATTGGTAATCAAAATAAATGACAACTTAAGATCGGCATGGTTACTGAAGAGACTTTGCGTTCCCCATTAGAGGTTGGCGCAAACTCGGTGCACCTATGTTATAGCATATGGCACCGAGTTTGCGCCAACCGTCAACAGTGAACGCGAAGTCTCTTCAGGATCCGTGCCGAAGTTAGCTACGCTAGAACGAAGAAAAACGAAACGAGGGTGATAAAGAACAAAAATCATAGAAAATCCTGGAAATTTTTCAATTTCGAATGTCTCAAGAACTTTTTTTCTTATAGTGATTAAGACCCTGGAAAAACAGTTTCACAGAAACAATTATATGGATACATTCAACAGAGGAGCTCAATTTGGTCGCTGGAGGCGTTGGCGGTGAAAATGGTTCAGACCAATTTCAGCCGCCGCTCGCTGACGGCGTCGCTACGAGTCGCTGCTGTCGCGGCGGCGAAAATACTCTGCGAGGTCACCAAGTCGCCGTTGCCGCGCACCGCTTCGAAGCCCTCACCCGCTGCGTGGTGTCCCCTATTTGCCATCATTGCCCTGCCGCAGCGAGACTCGCCGCAGTGCCACTCTGCAGAGCTCATAAAGGCACAGTCCAAGCTCAGGGGTAATTTTTGATATTATACTCCGGCCACCGTAGCAACCCTGCCAAGCGCGAAATCTCAATTCGCTCAAATAAGCGAGAAAAAGCAAGCAAAAACTCGACCCGCCCTGGAAGAAAATGGGTAACGCCCACCGACAAGATTCCGGTCTCAATAGGGAAGAGAAGCGTTATGGATTTTGTTCCAAATCTATGTTCTTCCATTTGTTTTGGTCTGGCTTTATTTTGTGACCTGCTTCGAAACGATATCTGCGAATAACGAGAAAAAATAGGTTCGAGACAACTCGTCCGCAAACTCCTCGCCGTTCAAATTCGGAATCTTTAAAGGGTCTTAACTACATTCGTAGTGAGTTCTTAGCGATTCTGGAGACGCTTCTGTGGTCAGCGTGAAAATTTTCTCCAAGATAAGCAGGAAACAAACATTCGATTCTGAGGTTGGACTGTGCCTTTATTACTACGTTCATAGTTTCGACGCCGAGCAGCGCGGCGAAGTGCAGTCCTATAATACCGATCACGCTGCGCCGCGTGACCAATATTGCGAAATGCAATATTGATCACGCGAATATAGTATATTATTGGTCTTGCCGAGCCACCCACGGCAATATTGATCTTGCTGCGCCACTCAACTACGGGATTACAAACGAGGTCTAGAACTCCGACTAAAGCTAGCTACGAGCGGCGCGACGACACTTTTGAATGTCGGCTGAGCTTGCTCGTGCTGGGGTTAATTATGATTGATTGACAAACCGCGGCACAGATGGGCTGCAGCAGGCGCTAGCTACAGCTGCATGCCGTGGATGCTAGGGTCTCCTGAAGCTCAAGCCATGTTTTGACTGCACCTGGTCGCTGCGGCCATGCGAGAAACGACTGTTCCGCTTTCATCGCGCGTAAGGGGTCGTTTATACTTCTGCCGCGGAGCGGCGCGGCGAGATGCAATACAGCCATATCGATCAGCGGCGCCGCTTGATCGATATGGCTGTGTTGCATCTCGCCGCGCCGCGGCTGAAGCATAAAGACCCCTAATGGAAAGGCGCTCCACCATTGTGATCGCTACATCGCTGGGTCGCGGCGACAATTCCTATGTTTCACTGCTTCGCTGTTGGAGGAGCGATTCTCGATGGTCGCAGATCATCGCTCCATCGCTGCCATTATGACAGCGATGGAGCGATTGCCAGCGAATGACACGTTTCGTCTAGTGGACGTTGACCCTTTCAGCTGACAAGATCCTTGTTTACGAGTCGAAACGTGTTATTGATGACTACCAGCCATTGATTCCGCTGGTTTATTGAATTTCTTCGATCATCCGTGAGGCTATTCACTATGAACAAAATCGCTGCCGCGGCGAGGTCGTTGCAGCAGCGGGTGCAAAATCGCTGCGATGAAAAACAGCAGCGATGCAGTCAAAACATGGCTTCAGGAACGGAATCGGCAACCAGTTATGAAGACGGGAGCCCCCTGAGACCGCTGACTACCGCAGCTAGCTATGGACGGAGCCTAAGGTCTAGTGCATACTTCTCGCGACGTGTTTGTCATGTGCGTATATCGAACGAAAATCGATATGACCGACATGAAATCGCTGTAGCGGTTGGAGCTGCCCGTCGCCACAACAAACTTGGCGGATAATCGTGTGCTTGGAGGTTCGTCTGACAAGACATATTCATGATAGATTAATGCCCAGATGAGTCATAGATGATCAACAAAAATTGGTTCCCTCTCTTTCTTCCGTTTCACATGCGTATTCGCACAGGCTGACATACTGATCAAAATAGCTGGATTGACTGGAACTACGATTTTTCTGGGAAATTCTCGTACTGCAGGGACATCGAGATGACGAAATTTAGCACAGGATAACACCTCTTTATTTCTTAAATCTCTTAGAAAGACAATTATTGTTAATTGAAACAAGTAGAATTCACACGTACGGAATATAGCACCAAGTGCCAACAGGAAGAGCTATGCGAAGGCGACAGGTAAACAAGAGATTCAAATACATTTTGATTTAAAGGCCACCAAGCTCAATTGATCTTTCCCATCTCAAAGATTCATAAAAAACCGTCTTCGGAAAAAAAGTTGTGCATGTACAGTACGGCAGATAAGGTTGTATGATTAGCTCGCGAAAGCCTGTGAAGAAGTGACAAAAGGATATCCATGCCCCTTTGGGCACTTGATTAGCTGTAGTTACATACAAGAATGGCAGTGTGAGATGACTAGACGAACTCCGGCCGAACAGCGTCGTCGTCACTGTCAAGACCGCTGTAGCCGAACTGGAATGCCGGTGGCACCGGGATTCGGTTTCGGTAGTGCCGATAGGCGAGAAGACCTGCAAAGAGCATCGGTTAACACAACTTACAATGTGTAATTCAAAAATTATTAGGATCCTCTTTTCGGAGAGTGTCATTAGGTTGTTTGCGTAAAAATGGAGATTCATCAGAACATAAAAAAAGCAGGTTTTCCTTAGAGATTGCTAAATCACGCAAAATACCCATGGTCCTCACTTCTAGAATGTTAAAAATTCTTTATTCAAAATATGGAAGTTAACAGAAGATATACAGAAGTTCACTAAAATAAGATTTTTTTTCGCATAGCTCCTCTCATTTCTGCAGGCTAGGATTATGCTCAAACGAGATTAGGATCACGCTCACAAAGCTGCATTTGAAATCGAAAGCGCGGACACAAAGGACGCTGGTAATTGCAGACGAGCACGTTTATCCCACCTTGCTATTAACTACTCATAATAAGATATTGATAAGCTCTACATTGGTTAATGCGTGTGTCAGTATTTCCTATCACAATCTGTAGCCAATAGAGGAAGAACCAACACAAGAACTCAAACTCGTCGACTTTCTCTGTCAGCAGTTTTTGACTCCAATTTTCGCGAATGCTTTTCGACCGTGCCTCTTAAAGGACCCACTCACGCCTTTGTTCTCGCGCGGCGATCTACTGTTGCAGCCCCGTCCGTTCATCAGACTAAACTTATTACATGAGCTCTACGTTTTCGGTAACAACTATGGATCCAGAGCAATTAGGTTGATACATCTACAATCTTATTTGAAAGATTCCTGCTCAACGGATTTCGCTTTATTAAAAAAACACGAGCACGACCCCTTGACTTACTTGACTTAAACGGTTGGCTTTCGCCTGATGCGGTCATTCCGCATCTTCACCGAGGTTTGCCGTCCTAGAAGTCAGCCGTGTCCATTTGTCACGGTCCTCGGCCACAATTTGAACACAATCCATCCATTGGTCGCAGTTCCACTTCCTGCGAAGTAAAACATCGCGCCTGAATTGCCTTTCAATGCCGAGTGATTTCCAATCCTCCTTCACCACATCCTTCCAAAACTTTAGCCTACGTCCAGGCGGCCGTTTCCAGACAGGAGTTGGAAGCATCCTTAGAGCGTGTTGTTCGGCGTTCTTCTTAGTATATGCCCGAGCAGTCGAAGTCGACCTTCCATTGCTGCTTGAGATGGCGTTGGGAGATGTGAGCACCTCCCTCGTGTCAAACGTTGATGTAAGGCGTCAATCTCGTTGTAGAGATCTTCGTTGTAGCAAATCCGCGGCCAGAAATATCCGAGCAAACGTCTAAACAGCTTCCTCTCCGTGCAATCCAACCTTTCCATCTGCGTCTTCAGTGCTGCCCACGTCTCCGATCCGTACATCATGATAGGGCGAATGGCGGATAGGTAGACGCGCAACTTGACTTCCTTCGCGATGGTGGTAGACCACAAACACTTGGTTAGAGAATTGAATGCAGACGTAGCTTTCGCACATCGTTATCGAATATCCGCTGCATAACTACCATCGTTCTTCAGCAAACAGCCCAAATAACAGAAATCGTTTACCAGTTCGATACGTTGTCCGTCTACACAAACTCTCGTTGAAGGCCTCCGAGAGACTCACATCTGCTTGCATTCATCGGGACGAAGACGAAGTCCATAGGCTGCGGCATACTTCGAAACGAGGTTCACAATCTTTTGCAGTTTTACGTTGTTTTCAGCGAATAACACAATGTCGTCGGCGTACTCCAGGTCGACAAGGGAGCGGCCTGATGGTGTTAGGATCACGTCCGCAGGAAACTGTTTTGCAACTCTACGCATGATGTCATCGACGGCGAAGTTGAATAGAAAAGGTCCTGCTACAGCTCCTTGCCTTACTCCTGTTCTCACCTCAAAAGCTGACGTAAACCCTACAGGCGTACGGACTGCTGCTGTTGTTCCTTTGTTCATGTCCTCGATTAACCGAACATACTTTTCCGGGACTCCATCTGCTCGCAGAGCATTGAGCAATCGATCACGATGAGGAGAGTCGAACGCGGCTTCAAAGTCCAAAAAAGCAAGCTGTAATGGCTTCGAAAACCGCTGCCACGATTCAATTACTCTTCTCACGACGAACACTTGGTCGATGGTCGATCTTCCAGGTCGAAAACCGGCTTGCTCATCTCTGGTCGTTCCTTCACGATGTTTGATAAGTCGCTCGAGAATGATATGTTCTAAAACCTTGTACGTGACACGAAGTGGAGAGATTCCTCTGTAGTTCTTAGGATCCGTGACGGATAGCTTCTTGTGAAGAGGTACGAAGATCGCATGTCTCCACGAATAGGGTATCCTTTCGCCTATCCATATGGTACGGATGGTGTTGGTCATTTCAGGAATCCCAGACGGAGGAAGAGCTTTCAGCATTTCAGCAGTGATGTTGTCATCTCCACCAGCCTTTCCTTTCTTCACTTTCCGGACACAATCCAAAACTTCAGACTCAGTCGGCGGTTCCTCACTGACACCGTGATGTGCTCTCTGAACATGCGGGATCTCAGGTACTGATGGCGCTGAACGATTCAGTAGTGAATTGGAGTAATCCTTCCATATTGGCAGCGTCGCATCACCAACTGCAACTCCATTGGTAGTGTTCAAGACAGGAGAACATCTCTTCATCTTGCCGCTATACTGTCGTAACAACGTGTAGGCTTTCCTTGATTCTTCTCCTCCCAAGCCTTTTCAAACTCCTTAGTTCTACACGTCCATTCTCGTTTGCGGTTACTTTGAAGCTGCCGACGCAACTTCCTCCTCAGACGCTTCTCCTTCACGAAGTTTCCTGCAGTTCGGAGGGCACATACTCTGTTGTAGGTAGATGTTGTTTCCTTTGAGACGTAGGCGAGCTTCTTTTTGGGCTGTACAACCGGGAGTGCCTCTTTCGAAGCGTCCTGGATGCACTTGACGGAAGAGTCCGCGTCGCAAAGTTTCTTCTTAGTCCGTACTCCAATATGAATAGAAACTCGCTGTCGAAAATTCCTTCTGCACTCTTCATCTCTGAGACTTGTCACGTCAATCCTCTGGAGAGGCTGAGCTCCTCGCTTCCTCTTATGAATCCTCGCAGTGAAGTTAAACAGAACTGGACGGTGATCCGAATCGAATGCGACATCCCACAGAGCTCTTGATCTTCGAATGTCCGATACTGGAATATTCCTCGTCAGGACATAGTCAAGCTGTAGTTTCAAAGTTGTCATCTTCCGCTTCCGCTGCTCTTCCAGAGATAGCTGGGTTGGTCTCTGCCACGTAAGCTGATGGCGGCGATGATTCCTCTTGAATGTCGATGAAATAATCAGACCACTGCGTTCACACAAGTCGACAAGGCGGTAGCCATTGTCCGATGTTTGCTCCTTTGGGTAGAACCAGTTACCGAGTACTTCGGATTGCTGATCAAGTCCCATCTTCGCGTTTGCGTCGATTCCCACGACAACAGCATGTTGACAAAGTATCCTGGCTAGCTACGTATTGAGTTCCTCATAGAAGGTATCCTTGGAATTGTCTTCGGCGGTTTCGGTGGGCGCATGAGCACTCCCTATCCACAGATTGAATCCTCTGTGATCCCGCAATCGCACAAATGCATTCCTACACGACGTTGAGCCGAATTCCTCGACCATACCATTGTAGTCCTTCCTTACAGCTATCGCACAGCCTGCCACTCTCCTATCATCAGCGTCAGCGTAGTAGATGGCGTACTCTCCGACGTTGATGAAGGGTCTATCCTTGAGTCGAGTTTCCTGCAAAGCAGCAAAAGGTGCATGGAAGTAGCTCAGAAGATTGGACAGCACAGGTTGTTGGATATCACTCGACAATGACCGGCAATTCAGGGTGGCGAAATTGTGGCTTGTGGCCAAAGGCTCCATGAACTCCCTAGGGACGGATCCTAAGGTGTTATGGACAGAGGCCTTAATGTGCCGGACGGCGACACCTTTATGCAATGTATGGGATACTTTCGCGATATAGTTGTGCACGCCATATCGCTCGAACGTTCCCTGTGTACACTCAAACGTCTGCTGGGTTCAGTAGAAGCAGGGGCACCAACGAGCAGGTACCAACAGACTTGTATTCACACCCCCTACACGACCCCTAGACAAATTAAATTGCGTGCAACAGCCTTGCGAAAATTTGTGATAAGTTTTGAGGTCCAATGAAAACTTGTTTATAAACGATATTTATTGGCAACGTTTCGAGATTAACCTCGTCTTCAGGCCAATCTGGAATTACCGATTAAATAGACAGAATCACGAACAACAGCTTATCTCACCTACCTTATTATGCGAACTTCGGAACATTACTAATAAATACCATTTGTGAACGAGTCTTCATTCAACATCAAAAATCACCGAAGCATCATGAAGCTCAGAGAGAAAGAGAGAGATCTACTGTCCTTATCGAAACGAAATTCCTCCCGTAGCGTATGGCCACTGTTGCAGCATACACCTCCGAGATAATCGCGCTAGGACCATGGTTGATCGTAGCGGGACGATTATCTTCAAGCTACGTGCTGCAAGAGCGGTCATCCATTACAACCGGAGCGGAATTTCGTTTTCATCGGGGTAATATGTATTTGGGTGGGGTCGTAATGTGTTCAAATCGCGAAAAGGGCGTGGGAGACGGGGGAGGAGCGAAGTGCTGTAATTGGCGGTCACAAAGGCTACACAAAGAAGAGGGAGAGGCAATAGTCCGAGGGTGGAGAGTGAGCTGTCACTAGTCTGCGTGACCGCCAATCACATCCCTTGGCTCCTCCCCGTTTCTCCGCCAGTGGTTTGAACACATTACGACCACCAACCACAGTATTTTGTTGAAAATCACACAACTCGCAGAACAAACACTCTTCCCTGTCCTTGGCCATGATTCCAAGACCGTGGTGATTTTCATGTCCACCACGAGATCTAGTTTTCAAGATTCTCTACGTATCCCTAACATCCTGGCATCTATCTGTCAAAAACATTGGCTTTCAGCACACACCGCCAACAGATATTACGACCTTGGTGTGATGGTTTCATCACATGTCTAATACGTCTTTCACAGTCTGCCGGACGACGCCTTCCGGCACGTTATAAGATAGGACTGCGGCGTCGTGGAGTGCCGCAGTGCGACGCCGGATGACCGACGTCGCAATGCGGCGCTCGACGTCGGTGCGAATTTTCTCCGTTGATGGTAAGATGGTCGATATTATCGGTTGCTCTACCACAGGCGTAGTGGGCGCCGCGCGCGACGTCGGATAGCATTGCCAGACGTCGGACGGCAAAATAACTGTGAAAGGGACTTAAGGTCTGTACTATATAGCCGATCTAGACTGAATTTATGACTGCTTCATCATGATTCGATATTTTTAAAGGCAGAATACACGTTCAAAATTATATCAATTTTATGGTATGAATCAAAGCCATGGAACTTTTAGTATCGAGAACTGACGGAAACGCCCGAGAAACGAATAAAATGAGGGGATAACGGCTCTTTGTGTTTTGGCTCGGAAGTGGACGAGTTACACCGCAATGGCTGAGATAGCAACAAAGTTTAATTACCCAAGTTTGAGGTATGTATATGGTATATGATAACTGGCATCGTTGGCGTAATCTGCGTCTGTGGTAATCTGCGTCTGGTATGGTTGGTGTGATCTACATTGGTTGCGTTATTATATCGTCTGTGGTAACTGGTACGATCTGGACACCGAAGTCACTTCAAGAACAGGCGAGCACTCTTGTGGCCGAGTGTGAAATTTTTTTTATCTTCTGTGCCACCCCATCAGATCTATTTTTTCTAATTGGTTGTGCCCCGATGACGAGCGAAATTCCGGTCTGCCCTCCGACACTTCAGGGCAGCAAGATCCGCAAAAACCTGGTGGAAGAGCTGTCGCCAACAATGGACTTTGGTAAAGCCGCGAAGGCGCTGGTGGACGACGATTCGCTGCCGATGCATATTCGGACAATTATCGCTTATCTCCTGAATGAAAGGAGTCAGGTTGAATCATTATGTAAGAAAAACTGTGAGTTAGCCGAGATGGTCCGAGATATGGTTAAAGGCAGTGTTCACGATAAAAGTCGTTTTTCTGTTTTTCCGCCTATCTTGAAAACGGTCCCATGCTGATTCCAATGATGTCCCTGGAATAGTACAAGACCCCCTGGAAACGGACTTATGGCCTCTCAAAATTTAGCAAGGGAAAATTGTGGACGAGTTGTCCGAGGCTTGTGACTCCCGTTTTTTGCAGCCGATGTGTGCGAGCTAACCTGAGTAAAGAGAGACGTTGAGAATGAAGGGAAGAACGGGGCTTTTGATCGGATACCATTGCTCATTTAACCACAACTTCAGGGGAACTGTTATAGGATGCGGGCGGAGTGGCCCAATGGGTCGGCTGGCCCACGGGATTTTCACCCATTTACCGGCCGTTTTTTGTCGCACTTTCAGTCTTAATCTTCTTATAGGGACCCAAAGCTTAGGTTTTAGCCAAAAAAGGGAAACTTTTTCTTCGTGAACACTGCCTTTAAGGCTAATACGGAGCGAAGCCAGGTGAACGACAGGTTGAATGCTACATTGAGGGAAGCCCTTAGTAGTCAGAATGTTCCGGATAGTATCAGTGATGTTCCTTGTGCTAGTGCTGTTCCTGATTCAGCTGTGCCGTCATCTCCTTCTGTAGGTTTAGAGAAGTCGAATGACTTCAGAGAGATTGAGCGTAGTCGTTCAGTCGTGATCATAGTTCCAGAGAATCGTAGCAAGTGCCCGCGTGACAGAGCTATTAATGATCATTTCTGGGTTTTTGATATATTAAACTTTCTGTCCATTGATTGCTTGCCTGCATCGATACATCGCATGGGCCGCGATGACTCTTCTCATAAAAGGTTGCTCAAAGTGATCTTCCCTGCATCGTGCATTGCCAGGACAGTACTGAGGCGCGCTCCTCAGCTTAAGCGTTTCCCGTTCACTAATGGCCTGTTCATCAGAGCCTCCCTCCCTGGGACGAACGTGAGCGGCGGGGTGCTGAGCGGAGAGCTCGTCGCAGTTCTCCCATTGCCAGTGTGAATCATGCTGGGGCGAATGTAACACCGGCATGGATCGTGAAGAGACTTCGCGTTCCCTGTTTAAGGTTGGCGCAAACTCGATGCACCTATGTTATAGCATATGGCACCGAGTTTGCGCCAACCTTCAACAGTGAACGCGAAGTCTCTTCACGATCCGTGCCGACGTTAAGTCCTCCCGTTAGTGGTACTACCCCTGTTTGAGTGAGTTCTCCGGCTGTCAATATTGGTGTAAACACTCCTGTTAATGTCAGTACTCCTGGTGTAAACGTTAATGCTTCTGTTAGGGTGAATTGTGTCAATAGTAGTAACAACCTAGTTTCTTCCCAAGAGCCTAGTACTAGTTCGAATTGTATTCCCGGTCAGCATGTCAGTGATAACGTTGCCGTCGGTCATTCGGGTGTTAATTTAAACTTGTAAATCCTCTTCGGACCGCGGATAGCAATCTCAAATGTCTCTCTTCCAACATACGTTCTCTTCCTAAAAACATAAACAGTCTTATAGGATACATTCAACAATTTGATTTTGGAATTATAGCGCTGTCTGAAGCGTGGTTGACGCCTCACGTCACTGGTGCTTCGTTATTTGGTGGCTTATGTTCTCAGTTTGATTTACTTAGATGTGACCGACCGCACAAGAGGGGCGGGGGAGTGGCTCTTTTGTTGAGTAAGTCTATTTGTCCAAGGTTAGTGTACGAGGAGTCTTGTTCTGAAAGTTACGAACTACTTTGTGCTGACATTGTTGTTAGTAATAGAACGCTGAGATTAGTTATTGCTTACAGGGCGCCCTCATGTACTGCTGACTCTTTTGAAACTTAGGTGATTTGCTTTCTTGCAGTCAGTCTTGTATCCTCGCGGGCGATTTCAATTTATCAGATATATCGTGGGACTGCTTGTTCCTACGGCTACCAACCTGAGTAGTAAACAGTTCCTAGATATGTGCGCTTCGCATAATCTCACCCAGATAACGTAATGGCTACACGAGGTAGTAATATTTTAGATCTGTTACTGTCCAATGAGGATGGGTTGATTGTAAAAGTGGATACTCTGGCCCCATTGGGCACCAGTGATCATGCTTCTATAGTATTCGAGCTAAGCGTGCATATCGAGGTATCTGATAGTAAAATTTTTAATAGAATATACTACAGTAATGCGAACTTCGCGTGTATCAATGAATACCTGGACAGCGTGGATTGGTATGGCTCACTGAGTACTGTGGATACCGTAGAAGATAAATACGAACTCTTTCTTTCCATCCTTGACCACAGCATTAATTTATTTGTACCGATAAGCCTGGTGTCTACGAAGAAGGCGTACCTACCTGAGCACTTGGAAAATCTTTCTCACAGGAAATCTCAAGCTTGGAATAGGGCAAACAGTAGTAATAGGGCTGAGGATTGGTTCGAATACAAAAAAGTTGCGGCAATATTTGAAAAACGTTTGAAGAAGTATAATAGTAATAAGGAAAGGAAAGTTATCGAGTCTAAAAATAAAAACTCATTATATAGGTTACTTAATTCAAGGCTCAAGAGTAAATCTGAGGTTGGATGTCTTGTGAGAGAGGATGGTTCAAGTGCAGTGGAGGACAGCCAAAAAGTTCTACTTCTGGCAAATGTGTTTAAGAAAGCGTTCCTTGAGGATACTCACTTGGATGAGCGGATTAGTCCTTCTCTTTTTCCTGTTATGCCTGACTCTGTATGGTTCCACCCGGGTGAATTGCCGGAGCTACTAGCAAAATGGCCTAATTCGTTTTCTAACACTCCGGATCACATACCATTAAGTTTCATAAAAAAGGTGATTGCTACCTTAGTTAGTCCGCTTGCATACATTTTTAACCTAAATTTTATGCGTGGAGATGTTCCGAGTAGATGGGTACATCCTTTGTAACTCCTATACCAAAAAAGAAACCGTGTTCTGATGCCAATAATTACCGGCCTATTAGTATCACGTCTATTTTTGCAAGGCTGTTCGAAAAAGTATTGAAGAAAAGGATTATGGCTCATCTTGAGGAGCACTCCATCATCTCGGAGCACCAACATGGTTTCCAAAAGGGTGAATCCACAATTTCGGCGATGCTCCAGTCGCTTGAAGACTGGACACGTGCGTGGACAAGGATATTGGTGTAGATGTTATTTACCTCGATTTTTCCAAGGCGTTCGACAGAGTTTCCCATCGTAAATTAATAAACAAATTAGAAATAGTGGGTATCCATCCGCGTATAGTGGCTTGGATTCGTGCTTTTCTTACGGGTAGAACTTTCAGGGTCAGGCTTAATAGTACGTTCTCCTCTCCCTTTGCAGTCCTTAGTGGTGTTCCCCAGGGTGGAAAGCTTTCACCTATTCTCTTTAATATCTATACGTATGAGCTTCCCTCTATCCCTGCTCCCAATGCTGTCAGCTGCTTTCGATCGATGTCGAACGTGAAATCGAGTGGTGTGTGCTTTGCGCCCTACGACGCGTCAACGCACGATGGCCGGCAGCGACCACGGAGTTTTGTTCCTTGTAACAACGGATCGACCCCAAGGCCGGCCCCCAAACCCAGGAAGCCCTTTTGAGGCGAGCGAATCTTCATTCAGAGGTGATTTTGAAACTCCAAACGTACTCAGTGACATTGTTATAGCCCACTAGTCCGACTGAACGCAAAAGCTGAAATTTGGTTTTCATCGTGTACTATGCCTTTAAACAACGTTGGCTGTTCGGCATTCGCTGATGACTTTAAATTGTATAATCCTATTTTGACAATGGAAGATTCGGAGTGTTTGCAAAAAGCTCTAAGTGATGTAGCCAGATGGTCGAATGAAAGGAAATTACCGCTTTCCAGCGAAAAAACTAAGGTGATGAAGCTTGGTAAAAGGCGAGTTAGTACCTTCTACACTATTGACGGTATGCAGTTGAGCGAGGTCAGCGAGATTAAGGACCTTGGTTTTCTTGTCAAGGCTGATCTTAATTTCGATGATCACTGCCTCCAAGTCGCGTCCATGGCGAACAGAATGATGCACAGCGTGTTCAGGGCACTTTCAACTACCAATGCAAATGTCCTGACTGAGGTGTATGAAACGTACATACGTCCACTTATGGAGTATGGTACGGTGGTCTTTAATCCATACAAAAAGGGATCCATTGATGCGCTGGAGAAAGTCCAGAATACTTTTACACGTAGAGTTTTCTTCAGAACATCATGGTATTTGACTAATCGCAACGTACGTCATGTCACCAGGAACGCTTAATTGGGCCTAACCACTTTAGAGCACAGGATAAGAAGATTTGATACGATAATGATGTATAAGATCATTCATGGGAGTGCTGGTATCAAGGCTAGCCGGCTGTTCAACCTGAGACCATCAACCACTAGGGGAGCGCCGATGAAATTGGGCCTCGTTGGGGCCAGGCGGAACGCAAGACAGCACTTTTTTGTCAATAGGGCGGGATCTGAATTCAACAAATTACTTCGGTCAGGTTTGGTAGTTGGAAAATTTACTGAATTCAAAAAGGCGCTCGACAGTTATCTGTTGTCCCAAGAGCGATGTCTGTAGGATCTCATTCCTCATGGTGCCGGTGTATGCCTAATAGTCAGTTCATCCATTTGCTTTATTATTGTCTGACAATCTTTAGTCTCTTTAATTGCCGTTTAGGTGTTTCTTTTCGTTGCTTGTCTTTGACACGGTTCTACCGTGTAATAAATCAAATCAAAGTTGTTGAGATGAAGACGACAGCAGACTCATGCTGCCTTCAATTGTAAGCTCACGTCGCTGGAAGCATCAAAAACCGGCATAAATGACCTCAGGCGATTCTCGGCCCCAAGCCGCACCGAACAGCGATCAGAGCCGCCTGACTGTTCTCCCAATCTCCGGGAGACTGCTGTTGCCGTTCGGGCGAACTGGAGCAGCCCGGACAGCAACAGTAGTGGCCCGGAAGATGCAGCAGTGTCCCGGGCAGCAACAGAAACCGACTCGCAGATTGGCAGAACGAGCCGAACTGTCAGGCGGCTCGAGGCCGAGAATCGCCTGAGACCGTATCAGTGTATTAAGTCTGAGTGTGTTTGTATTGAGGGGTGCAGCCCGTATGGCAAATGGGCGGAGAAACGATGTTTGTGTGGCCCAATATAGCTCGAACAAGGTGCACACCCACGCCGCTTCGCGGCGTACTTGTAGGCGTATATTGTGACGCATAGGATAATCCAATAATTGCAAAATGAAAAGCTAATTATTACCGTTCCTCAAAACCCAGCTAGGCCCACGCACTTCCCCTGACGCGTGGCGCACTCCCAGTTGAGTTCCGCACATTTTCTCGCCGCTTGGCACACTCCCAGATGGGCCACGCACACTTCTCCAGCGCTTGGCGCACTCACAATTTGGTCCCCTACATTTTCCACGGCGCGCGGCGCACTTTCAGTCGGGTCCCGCACACATTCCACGGCGCGCGGCGCTTTTCCCGATGCGTCCCACACATTTTCCACGGCGCGTGGCGCTGTTCCAGTTGAGTCCCGCACACTTTCCGCGGCTCACGGTGCACTTCCAGTTGAATCCTGCACACTTTCCACGGCGCACGGCGCACTTCCAGTCGGGTCCCGCAAACTTTCCACGGCACGTGACGCACTTCCAGTTAGGTCCCACACACATTCCACGGCGCGCAGAGCACTTCCAGTCGGGTCCCGCACACTTTCCACGGCGCGTGGCGTATTTCCAGTTGGGTCCCACACACATTCCACGGCGCGTGGAGCACTTCCAGTTGGGTCCCACACACATTCCACGGCGCAAGGAGCACTTCCAGTTGGGTCCCACACACATTCCACGGCGCGAGGAGCACTTCCAGTTGGGTCCCACACACATTCCACGGCGCGAGGAGCACTTCCAGTTGAGTCCCACACACATTCCACGGCGCGTGGCGCACTTCCAGTTGGGTCCCACACACTTTCCATGGCGCGTGGCGCACTTCCAGTCGGGTCCCACACACATTCCACGGCGCGTGGCGCACTTCCAGTTGGGTCCCACACACTTTCCATGGCGCGTGGCGCACTTCCAGTTGGGTCCCGCACACTTTCCATGGCGCGTGGCGCACTTCCAGTTGGGTCCCACACTTTCCACGGCGCGTGGCGCACTTCAGTTGGGTCCACACACTTTCCGCGGCGCGTGGCGCACTTCCAGTTGGGTCCCACACACTTTCCACGGCGCGTGGCGCACTTCCAGTTGGGTCCCACACACACTTTCCGCGGCGCGTGGCGCACTTCCAGTCGGGTCCCGCACACTTTCCACGGCGCGTGGCGCACTTCCAGTTGGGTCCCACACGCATTTCACGGCGCGTGGAGCACTTCCAGCTGGGTCCCAACCACATTCCACGGCGCGTGGAGCACTTCCAGTCGGGTCCCGCCCACATTCCACGGCGCGTGGCGCACTTCCAGCTGGGTCCCAACCACATTCCACGGCGCGTGGAGCACTTCCAGTCGGGTCCCGCCCACTGTCCACGGCGCCTGGCCCACTTCCAGTTGGGTCCCACACACTTTCCACGGCGCGTGGCGCACTTCCAGTTGGGTCCCACACACTTTCCACGGCGCGTGGCGCACTTCAGTCGGGTCCCGCACACTTTCCATGGCGCGTGGCGCACTTCCAGTCGGGTCCCACACTTTCGAAGGCGTGTGGTGCACTTCCAGTTGCATCCCGCACACTATCCACGGCGCGTGGCGCACTTCCAGTAGGGTGCCACACACTTTCCGCGGCGCGTGGCGCACTTCCAGTTGGGTCCGCACACTTTCCATGGCGCGTGGCGCACTTCCAGTTGGGTCCCGCACACTTTCCCCGGCGCGTGGAGCACTTCCAGTTGGGTCCGCACACTTCAGTTGGGTCCCGCACTTTCCATGGCGCGTGGCGCACTTCCAGTTGGGTCCCACACACTTTCCACGGCGCGTGGCGCACTTCCAGTTGGGTCCCACACACTTTCCACGGCGCGTGGCGCACTTCCAGTTGGGTCCCACACACTTTCCACGGCGCGTGGCGCACTTCCAGTTGGGTCCCACACACTTTCCACGGCGCGTGGAGCACTTCCAGTCGGGTCCCACACACTTTCCACGGCGCGTGGCGCACTTCCAGTCGGGTCCGCACACTTTCCATGACGCGTGGCGCACTTGCTGTTGGGTCCCACAGACTTTCCATGGCGCGTGGCGCACTTCCAGTTGGGTCCCACACACTTCCACGGAGCGGGTCCCACTTCCAGTTGGGTGTCGCACACTTTCCACGGCGCGTGGCGCACTTCCAGTTGGGTCCCACACACTTTCCTTGGCGCGTGGCGCACTTCCAGTTGGGTCCCACACACTTTCCACGGCGCGTGGCGCACTTCCAGTTGGGTCCCAGGCGCGTGGCGCACTTCCAGTGTGGTCCCACACACTTTCCACGGCGCGTGGCGCACTTCCAGTTGGGTCCCGCACACTTTCCACGGCCCGTGGCGCACTTCCGATCGCGTCCCACACACTTTCCACCGCACGTGGCGCACTTCCAGTTGGGTCCCACACACATTCCACGGCGCGTGGCGCACTTCCAGTTGGATCCCACACGCATCACCGCTGGCACACCTGGAGATGGGTCGCTCCGCGGCGCGTGGCGCACTTCCAGTTGGGTCCCGCACACTTTCCACGGCGCGTGGCGCACTTCCAGTCGGGTCCCGCACACTTTCCACGGCGCGTGGCGCACTTCCAGTTAGGGTCCCACACACTTTCCACGGCGCGTGGCGCACTTCCAGTTGGGGTCCCACACACTTTCCACGGCGCGTGGCGCACTTCCAGTTAGGTCCCACACACTTTCCACGGCGCGTGGCGCACTTCAGTTGGGTCCCAACCACTTTCCACGGTGCGTTGCGCACCTCCAGTTGTGCCCTGCACACTTTCCACGGCTTTGGAGCACTCACAGTCGGGTCGCACACACGTTACAAGGCGCGTGGCGCACTTCCAGTTGGGTCCCGCACACTTTCCACGGCGCGTGACGCACTTGCAGTTAGGTCCCACACACTTTCCACGGCGCGTCGCGCATTTCCAGTTGGGTCCACGCACTTCCCACGGCGCGTCGCGCACTTCCCTTTGGGTCTCACACACTTTCCACGGCGCGTGGCGCACTTCCAGTTGGGTCCCACGCACTTTCCGCGGCGCGTGGCGCACTTCCAGTTGGGTGCCACACACTTTCCATGGCGCGTGCGTGGCGCACTTCCGTTCGGGTCCCGCACACTTTACACGGCGCGTGACGCACTTCCAGTTGGGTCCCACACAATTTCGTCGGCGCGTGACGCACTTCCCGTCGGGTCCCACACCTTTTCCGCGGCGCGTGGCGCACTTCCAGTTGGGTACCGCAGACCTTCCACGGCGCGTGGCGCACCTCCAGTCGTGTCTCACACCTCTTCCACGGCGCGTGGTGCACTTCCCGTCGGGTCCCACACACTTTCCACGGCGCGTGGCGCACTTCCAGTTGGGTCCCTAACACTTTCCACGGCGCGTCGCGCACTTTTAATTGGGTCCCACACACTTTCCACGCGCTAGGCGCACTCCAAGTTGGGTCCGACATCACTTCCCCGACGCGTTGCGCACTTCTAGTTGGTCCCACACACTTTCGCCGTCGCGTGGAGCATTTCCAGTTGGGTCCCACACACTTTCCGGGGGGCGTGGCGCACTTCCAGTCGGGTCCCGCACACTTTCCGGGGTGCGTGGCGCACTTCCAGTTGGGTCCCACACAGTTTCCGCGGCGCGGGGCGCACTTCCAGTCGGGTCCCGCACACTTTCCGGGGTGCGTGGCGCACTTCCAGTTGGGTCCCACACACTTTCCACGGCGCGTGGCGCACTTCCAGTCAGGTCCCGCACACTCTCCACGGCGCGTAGAGCACTTCCAGTTGGGTCCCACACACTTTCCGCGGCGCGTGGCGCACTTGCAGTTAGGTCGCACACACTTTCCACGGTGCGTTGCGCACTTCCCGTTGGGTCCCGCACACTTTCCACGGCGCGTCGCGCACTTCCATTAGGGTACCGCAGACCTTCCACGGCGCGTGACGCACTTGCAGTTGGGTCCCACACACTTTCCGCGACGCGTCACGCATTCCCAGTTGGGTTCCGCACACTTTCCGTGGCGCGTGGCGCACTTCCACTTAGGCCCACACACTTTGAACGTCGCGTCGCGCACTTCCAGCTGGGTCCCACACACTTTCCACGGCGCGTCGCGCACTTCCCGTTGGGTCCCACACACTTTCCGGGGTGCGTGGCGCACTTCCAGTTGGGTCCCACACACTTTCCGGGGCGCGTGGCGCACTTCCAGTTGGGTCCCACACACTTTCCGGGGCGCGTGGCGCACTTCCAGTTGGGTCCCACACTTTCCACGGCGCGTGGCGCACTTCCAGTCTGGTCCCGCACACTTTCCGCGGCGCGTGGCGCACTTCCAGTTGGGTCCCGCACACTTTCCGGGGTGCATGGCGCACTTCCAGTTGGGTCCCACACACTTTCCGGGGTGCATGGCGCACTTCCAGTTGGGTCCCACACACTTTCCGGGGTGCGTGGCGCACTTCCAGTTGGGTCCCACACACTTTCCGGGGTGCATGGCGCACTTCCAGTTTGGTCCCACACACTTTCCGCGGCGCGTGGTGCACTTCCAGTTGGGTCCCACACACTTTCCGGGGTGCGTGGCGCACTTCCAGTTGGGTCCCACACACTTTACGGGGTGCGTGGCGCACTTCCAGTTGGGTCCCACACACTTTCCGGGGTGCATGGCGCACTTCCAGTTGGGTCCCACACACTTTCCTGGGTGCGTGGCGCACTTCCAGTTGGGTCCCACACACTTTCCGTGGTGCATGGCGCACTTCCAATTGGGTCCCGCACACTTTCCGGGGTGCGTGGCGCACTTCCAGTTGGGTCCCACACACTTTCCGGGGTGCATGGCGCACTTCCAGTTGGGTCCCACACACTTTCCGCGGCGCGTGGTGCACTTCCAGTTGGGTCCCACACACTTTTCGGGGTGCGTGGCGCACTTCCAGTCGGGTCCCGCACACTTTCCACTTCGCGTGGCGCACTTGCAGTTGGGTCCGGCAACTATCCGCAGCGCGTGGAGCACTTCCATTTGGGTCCCGCACACTTTCCGGGGTGCGTGACGCACTTCCAGTTGGGTCCTACACACTTTCCGGGGTGCGTGGCGCACTTCCAGTTGGGTCCCACACACTTTCCGCGGCGCGTGGCTCACTTCCAGTTGGGTCCCACGCACTTTCCGCGGCGCATGGTGCACTTCCAGTTGGGCCCCGCACACTTTTCACGGCGCATGGCGTGTTTTTAGTCAGGTCCCACACACTTTCCGCGGCGCGTGGTGCACTTCCAGTTGGGTCCCGCACACTTTCCACGGCGCATGGCGTGTTTTTAGTCGGGTCCCGCACACTTTCCACGGCGCGTGGCGCACTTGCAGTTGGGTCCCGCAACTATCCGCAGCGCGTGGAGCACTTCCAATCGGGTCCCGCACACTTTCCGGGGTGCGTGGCGCACTTCCAGTTGGGTCCCACACACTTTCCGGGGTGCGTGGCGCACTTCCAGTTGGGTCCCACACACTTTCCGGGGTGCATGGCGCACTTCCAGTTGGGTCCCACACACTTTCCGGGGTGCGTGGCGCACTTCCAGTTGGGTCCCACACACTTTCCGGGGTGCGTGGCGCACTTCCAGTTGGGTCCCACACACTTTCCGCGGCGCGTGGCGCACTTCCAGTTGGGTCCCACACACTTTCCGCCGCGCGTGGTGCACTTTCATTTGGGCCCCGCACACTTTCCACGGCGCATGGCGCACTTGCAGTTGGGTCCCACACACTTTCCGGGGTGCGTGGCGCACTTCCAGTTGGGTCCCACACACTTTCCGGGGTGCATGGCGCACTTCCAGTTGGGTCCCACACACTTTCCGCGGCGCGTGGTGCACGTCCAGTTGGGTCCCACACACTTTCCGGGGTGCGTGGCGCACTTCCAGTTGGGTCCCGCACAATTTCCGCAGCGCGTGGAGCACTTCCAGTTGGGTCCCACACTTTCCGCGGCGCGTGGTGCACTTCCAGTTGGGTCCCGCACACTTTCTACGGCGCATGGCGTGTTTTTAGTCAGGTCCAACACACTTTCCGCGGCGCGTGGTGCACTTCCAGTTGGGTCCCATACACTTTCCTTGGTGCGTCGCGCACTTCCGATTGGGTCCCACACACTTTCCAGGGCGCGTTTCGCATTTCCAGTTGGGTCCCACACACTTTCGGGGGTGCGTGGCGCACTTCCAGTTGGGTCCCACACACTTTCCGGGGTGCATGGCGCACTTCCTTTTGGGTCCCACACACTTTCCGGGGTGCGTGGCGCACTTCCAGTTGGGTCCCATACACTTTCCGGGGTGCGTGGCGCACTTCCAGTTGGGTCCCACACACTTTCCGCGGCGCATGGCGTATTTTTAGTCGGGTCCCGCACACTTTCCACGGCGCGTGGCGCACTTGCAGTTGGGTCCCGCAACTATCCGCAGCGCGTGGAGCACTTCCAGTTGGGTCCCACACTTTCCGCGGCGCGTGGTGCACTTCCAGTTGGGTCCCGCACACTTTCCGGTGCGTGGCGCACTTCCAGTTGGGTCCCACACACTTTCCGGGGCGCGTGGCGCACTTCCAGTTGGGTCCCACACACTTTCCGGGGCGCGTGGCGCACTTCCAGTTGGGTCCCACACACTTTCCACGGCGCGTGGCGCACTTCCAGTTGGGTCCCACACACTTTCCGCGGCGCGTGGTGCGCACTTCCAGTTGGGTCCCACACACTTTTCCAGGTGCGTGGCGCACTTCCAGTTGGGTCCCACACACTTTCCGGGGTGCGTGGCGCACTTCCAGTTGGGTCCCATACACTTTCCGGGGTGCGTGGCGCACTTCCAGTTGGGTCCCACACACTTTACACGGCGCGTGGCGCACTTCCAGTTGGGTCCGCACACTTTCCGGGGCGCGTGGCGCACTTCCAGTTGGGTCCCACACACTTTCCGGGGTGCGTGGCGCACTTCCAGTAGGGTCCCACACACTTTCCGGGGTGCATGGCGCACTTCCAGTTTGGTCCCACACACTTTCCGCGGCGCGTGGTGCACTTCCAGTTGGGTCCCACACACTTTCCGGGGTGCGTGGCGCACTTCCAGTTGGGTCCCACACACTTTCCGGGGTGCGTGGCGCACTTCCAGTTGGGTCCCACACACTTTCCGGGGTGCGTGGCGCACTTCCAGTTGGGTCCCACACACTTTCCGGGGTGCGTGGCGCACTTCCAGTTGGGTCCCACACACTTTCCGGGGTGCGTGGCGCACTTCCAGTTGGGTCCCACACACTTTCCGGGGTGCGTGGCGCACTTCCAGTTGGGTCCCACACACTTTCCGGGGTGCGTGGCGCACATCTAGTAGGGTCCCACACACTTTCCGCGGCGCGTGGTGCACTTCTAGTTGGGCCCCGCACACTTTCCGGGGTGCATGGCGCACTTCCAGTTGGGTCCCACACACTTTCCTGGGTGCGTGGCGCACTTCCAGTTGGGTCCCACACACTTTCCGCGGCGCGTGGTGCACTTCCAGTTGGGTCCCACACACTTTCCGGGGTGCGTGGCGCACTTCCAGTCGGGTCCCGCTTACTTTCCACTTCGCGTGGAGCACTTCCAGTCGGGTCCCGCTTACTTTCCACTTCGCGTGGAGCACTTCCAGTCGGGTCCCGCACACTTTTCGGGGTGCGTGGCGCACTTCCAGTTGGGTCCCACACACTTTACGGGGTGCGTGGCGCATTTCCAGTTGGGTCCCACGCACTTTCCGCGGCGCGTGGCGCACTTCCAGTTGGGTGCCACACACTTTCCGCGTTGCGTGGGGCACTTCCAATTGTGTCCCACACACTTTTCACGGCGCGTCGCGCACTTCCAGTCGGGTCCCACACCTTTTCCACGGCGCGTGGCGCACTTCCATTTGGGTCCCACACCTTTTCCGCGGCGCGTGGCGCACTTCCAGTTGGGTGCCACACACTTTCCGCGTCGCGTGGGGCACTTCCAATTGTGTCCCACACTTTCCGGGGCGCGTGGCGCACTTCCAGTTGGGTCCCACACACTTTCCGGGGCGCGTGGCGCACTTCCAGTTGGGTCCCACACACTTTCCGGGGTGCGTGGCGCACTTCCAGTTGGGTCCCACACACTTTCCATGGCGCGTGGCGCACTTCCAGTTGGGTCCCACACACTTTCCGGGGTGCGTGGCGCACTTCCAGTTGGGTCCCGCACACTTTCCACGGCGCATGGCGCACTTCCAGTTGGGTCCCACACTTTCCGCGGCGCGTGGCGCACTTCCAGTTGGGTCCCCACACTTTCCGCGGCGCGTGGCGCACTTCCAGTTGGGTCCGACACTTTCCGGGGTGCGTGGCGCACATCTAGTAGGGTCCCACACACTTTCCGCGGCGCGTGGTGCACTTCTAGTTGGGCCCCGCACACTTTCCGGGGTGCATGGCGCACTTCCAGTTGGGTCCCACACACTTTCCTGGGTGCGTGGCGCACTTCCAGTTGGGTCCCGCTTACTTTCCACTTCGCGTGGCGCACTTCCTTTTGGGTCCCACACACTTTCCGGGGTGCGTGGCGCACTTCCAGTTGGGTCCCATACACTTTCCGGGGTGCGTGGCGCACTTCCAGTTGGGTCCCACACACTTTCCGGGGTGCGTGGCGCACTTCTAGTAGGGTCCCACACACTTTCCGCGGCGCGTGGTGCACTTCTAGTTGGGCCCCGCACACTTTCCACGGCGCATGGCGTGTTTTTAGTCGGGTCCCACACACTTTCCTACGCGCGTGGTGCACTTCCAGTCGGGTCCCGCACACTTTCCGGGGTGCATGGCGCACTTCCAGTTGGGTCCCACACACTTTCCGGGGTGCATGGCGCACTTCCAGTTGGGTCCCACACACTTTCCGGGGTGCGTGGCGCACTTCCAGTTGGGTCCCACACACTTTCCGGGGTGCATGGCGCACTTCCAGTTGGGTCCCACACACTTTCCGGGGTGCGTGGCGCACTTCCAGTTGGGTCCCACACACTTTCCTCGGCGCGTGGCGCACTCTCAGTTGGATCCCACACACTTTCCACGGCGCTCAGCGCACTTTGATTAGGTCCCACACACTTTCTTCGGCTCTTGGCGCACTTCCAGTTGAGTCCCACACCCTTTCCACGGCGCTTGGCGCTTGGCGCACTTCCACTTGGGTCCCACACTTTCCGCGGCGCGTGACGCACTCCCAATTGTGTCCCAAACACTTTCCACGGCGCTTGGCGCACTTCCAGTCGGGTCCCGCACACTTTCCGGGGTGCGTGGCGCACTTCCAGTTGGGTCCCGCAACTATCCGCAGCGCGTGGAGCACTTCCAGTCGGGTCCCACACACTTTCCGGGGTGCATGGCGCACTTCCAGTTGGGTCCCACACACTTTCCGGGGTGCGTGGCGCGCTTCCAGTTGGGTCCCACCCACTTTCCACGGCGCTTGGCGCACCTCCAGTTGGGTCCCACACACTTTCCGCGTTGCGTGGCGCACTTCCAGTTGGGTCCCGCACACTTTTCATGGCGCGTCGCGCACTTCCAGTTGGGTCCCACACTTTCCGCGGCGCGTGACGCACTCCCAATTGTGTCCCAAACACTTTCCACGGCGCTTGGCGCCCTTCCAGTTGGGTCCCACACACTTCCCGGGGTGCATGGCGCACTTCTAGTAGGGTCCCACACACTTTCCGCGGCGCGTGGTGCACTTCCTTTTGGGTCCCACACACTTTCCGGGGTGCGTGGCGCACTTCCAGTTGGGTCCCATACACTTTCCGGGGCGCGTGGCGCACTTGCAGTTGGGTCCCGCAACTATCCGCAGCGCGTGGAGCACTTCCAGTTGGGTCCCGCACACTTTCCGGGGTGCGTAGCGCACTTCCAGTTGGGTCCCACACACTTTCCACGGCGCGTGGCGCACTTCCAGTTGGGTCCCACACACTTTCCGGGCGCGTGGCGCACTTCCAGTTGGGTCCCACACACTTTCCACGGCGCGTGGCGCACTTCCAGTTGGGTCCGCACACTTTCCGCGGCGCGTGGCGCACTTCCAGTTGGGTCCCACACACTTTCCGGGGTGCGTGGCGCATTTCCAGTTGGGTCCCACGCACTTTCCGCGGCGCGTGGCGCACTTCCAGTTGGGTGCCACACACTTTCCGCGTTGCGTGGGGCACTTCCAATTGTGTCCCACACACTTCCCGCGGCTCGTGACGCACTTCCAGTCGGGTCCCACACACTTTCCACGGCGCGTGGCGCACTTCCACTTGGGTCCCACACACTTTCCGCGGCGAGTGGCGCCTTTCCAGTCGGGTCCCACGCACTTTCCACGGCGCGTGGCGCACTTCCAATCGGGTCCCGCACACTTTCCACAGCTCTTGGCGCACTTCCAGTTGGGTCCCTCACACTTTCCACGGCGCGTGGCGCACTTCCAGTTGGGTCCCACACACTTTCCGCGGCGCGTGGCGCACTTCCAGTTGGGTCCCACACACACTTTCCGGGGCGCGTGGCGCACTTCCAGTTGGGTCCACACTTTCCATGGCGCGTGGCGCACTTCCAGTTGGGTCCCACACACTTTCCGCGGCGCGTGGCGCACTTCCAGTTGGGTCCCACACACTTTCCGGGCGCGTGGCGCACTTCCACTTGGGTCCCACACACTTTCCGCGGCGCGTGGCGCACTTTCATTTGGGTCCCACACACTTTCCACGACGCGTGGCGCACTTCCAGTTGGGTCCCGCACACTTTCCACGGCGCGTAGTGCACTTCCAGTTGGGTCCCACACAATTTTCACGGCGCGTGGCGCACTTCCAGTTGGGTCCCACACACTTTCCGGGGTGCGTGGCGCACTTCCAGTTGGGTCCCACACACTTTCCGGGGTGCGTGGCGCACTTCCAGTTGGGTCCCATACACTTTCCGGGGTGCGTGGCGCACTTCCAGTTGGGTCCCACACACTTTCCGCGGCGCATGGCGCACTTCCAGTTGGGTCCCACACACTTTCCGCGGCGCGTGGCGCACTTCCAGTTGGGTCCCACACACTTTCCGCCGCGCGTGGTGCACTTCCATTTGGGCCCCGCACACTTTCCACGGCGCGTGGAGCACTTCCAGTCGGGTCCCGCACACTTTCCACGGCGCGTGGCGCACTTGCAGTTGGGTCCCGCAACTATCAGCAGCGCGTGGAGCACTTCCAGTTGGGTCCCGCACACTTTCCGGGGTGCGTGGCGCACTTCCAGTTGGGTCCCACACACTTTCCGGGGTGCGTGGCGCACTTCCAGTTGGGTCCCACACAATTTCCGCGGCGCGTGGCGCACTTCCAGTTGGGTCCCACACACTTTCCGCGTCGCGTGGTGCACTTCCAGTTGGGTCCCGCACACTTTCCACGGCGCATGGCGTGTTTTTAGTCAGGTCCAACACACTTTCCGCGGCGCGTGGTGCACTTCCAGTTGGGTCCCATACACTTTCCGGGGTGCGTGGCGCACTTCCAGTTGGGTCCCACACACTTTCCACGGCGCATGGCGTATTTTTAGTCGGGTCCCGCACACTTTCCACGGCGCGTGGCGCACTTGCAGTTGGGTCCCACACACTTTCCGGGGTGCGTGGCGCACTTCCAGTTGGGTCCCACACACTTTCCGGGGTGCGTGGCGCACTTCCAGTTGGGTCCCACACACTTTCCGGGGTGCGTGGCGCACTTCCAGTCGGGTCCCGCACACTTTCCGGGGTGCGTGGCGCACTTCCATTTGGGTCCCACACACTTTCCGTGGCGCGTGGCGCACTTCCAGTTGGGTCCCACACACTTTCCGGGGTGCGTGGCGCACTTCCATTTGGGTCCCACACACTTCCCGCGGCTCGTGACGCACTTCCAGTCGGGTCCCGCACACTTTCCATGGCGCATGGCGCACTTCCAGTCGGGTCCCGCACACCTTTCGCGGCGCGTGGCGCACTTCCAGTTGGGTCCCACACTTTCCGGGCGCGTGGCGCACTTCAGTTGGGTCCCACACACTTTCCGCGGCGCGTGGCGCACTTCCAGTTGGGTCCCACACACTTTCCGGGGTGCGTGGCGCACTTCCTTTTGGGTCCCACACACTTTCCGGGGTGCGTGGCGCACTTCCAGTTGGGTCCCACACACTTTCCGGGGCGCGTGGCGCACTTGCAGTTGGGTCCCGCACACTTTCCGCGGCGCGTGACGCACTCCCAATTGTGTCCCACACACTTTTCTCGGCGCTTGGCGCACTTCCAGTTGGGTCCCACACACTTTCCGGGGTGCGTGGCGCACTTCCAGTCGGGTCCCGCACACTTTCCGGGGTGCGTGGCGCACTTCCAGTTGGGTCCCGCAACTATCCGCAGCGCGTGGAGCACTTCCAGTCGGGTCCCACACACTTTCCGGGGTGCATGGCGCACTCCTAGATGGGTCCCACACACTTTCCGCGGCGCGGGGCACACTTCCAGTTGGGTCACACACACTTTACATGGCACGTGGCGCACTTCCAGTTGGGTCCCACACACTTTCCGCGGCGCGTGGCACACTTCCAGTTGGGTCCCTCACACTTTCCATGGCGCGTGGCGCACTTCCAGTTGGGTCCCACACACTTTCCGGGGTGCGTGGCGCACTTCCAGTTGGGTCCCACGCACTTTCCGGGGTGCATGGCGCACTTCCAGTTGGGTCCCACACACTTTCCGCGGCGCTTGGTGCACTTCCAGTTGGGTCCCACACACTTTCCGGGGTGCGTGGCGCGCTTCCAGTTGGGTCCACCACACTTTCCGTGGCGCGTGGCGCACTCCGAGTCGGGTCCCGCACACTTTCCGGGGTGCGTGGCGCACTTCCAATTGGGTCCCACACACATTCCACGGCGCGTGGCGCACTTCCAATTGGGTCCCACACACTTTCCGGGGTGCATGGCGCACTTCCAGTTGGGTCCCACACACTTTCCGGGGTGCGTGGCGCAGTTCCAGTAGGGTCCCACACACTTTCCGGGGGGCATGGGGGACTTCCAGTTGGGTCCCACACACTTTCCGGGGCGCGTGGCGCACTTCCAGTTGGGTCCCACACACTTTCCGGGGCGCGTGGCGCACTTCCAGTTGGGTCCCACACACTTTCCGGGGCGCGTGGCGCATTTCCAATTGGGTCCCACGCACTTTCCGCGGTGCGTGGCGCACTTCCAGTTGGGTCCCACACACTTTCCGCGGCGCGTGGGGCACTTCCAGTTGGGTCCCACACACTTTCCGGGGTGCGTGGCGCACTTCCAGTTGGGTCCCACACACTTTCCGGGGTGCGTGGCGCACTTCCAGTTGGGTCCCACACACTTTCCGCGGCGCGTGGCGCACTTCCAGTTGGGTCCCACACTTTCCGCGGCGCGTGGCGCACTTCCAGTTGGGTCCACACACTTTCCGCGGCGCGTGGCGCACTTCCAGTTGGGTCCCACACACTTTCCGCGGCGCGTGGCGCACTTCCAGTTGGGTCCCACACACTTTCCGGGGCGCGTGGCGCACTTCCAGTTGGGTCCCACACACTTTCCACGGCGCGTGGCGCACTTCCAGTTGGGTGCCACACACTTTCCGCGGCGCGTGGGGCACTTCCAATTGGGTCCCACACTTTCCATGGCGCGTGGCGCACTTCCAGTTGGGTCCCGCACACTTTCCGGGGCGCGTGGCGCACTTCCAGTTGGGTCCCACACACTTTCCGCGGCGCGTGGCGCGCTTCCAGTCGGGTCCCACACTTTCCATGGCGCGTGGCGCACTTCCAGTTGGGTCCCACACACTTTCCGCGGCGCGTGGCGCCCTTCCAGTTGGGTCCCACACACTTTCCACGGCGCGTGACGCACTTCCAGTTGGGTCCCACATACTTTCAGCGGTGCGTCGCGCACTTCCAGTTGTGTGCCACACACTTTCCGCGGCGCGTGGGGCACTTCCAATTGGGTCCCACACACTTTCCACGACGCGTCGTGCACTTCCATTTGGGTTCCGCACACTTTCCACGGCGCGTCGCGCACTTCCAGTTGTGTGCCACACACTTTCCGCGGCGCGTGGGGCACTTCCAGTTGGGTCCCACACACTTTACACGGCGCGTTTCGCACTTCCAGTTGGGTCCCACACACTTTCAGCGGGGCATCGCGCACTTCCAGTTGGGTCCCACGCACTTTCCGCGGCGCGTGGCGCACTTCCAGTTAGGTGCCACACACTTTCCGCGTTGCGTGGGGCACTTCCAGTTGGGTCCCACACACTTTCCGGGGTGCGTGGCGCGCTTCCAGTTGGGTCCCACCCACTTTCCACGGCGCTTGGCGCACCTCCAGTCAGGTCCCGCACACTCTCCACGGCGCGTGAGCATTTCCGGTTGGGTTCCGCACACTTTCCACGACGCGTGGCGCACTCTAGGTTGGGTCCCACCCACTTTCCACGGCGCGTGGCGCACTTCCAGTTGGGTCCGCACACTTTCCACGGCGCGTGGCGCACTTCCAGTTGGGTCCCACACACTTTCCACGGCGCGTGGCGCACTTCCAGTTGGGTCCCACACACTTTCCACGGCGCGTGGCGCACTTCCAGTTGGGTCCCACACACTTTCCGGGCGCGTGGCGCACTTCCAGTCAGGTCCCGCACACTCTCCACGGTGCGTAGAGCACTTCCAGTTGGGTCCCGCACGCTTTTCGCGGCGCGTTGCGCACCTCCAGTTGGGTCCCACACACTTTCCGCCGCGCGTGGTGCACTTTCATTTGGGCCCCGCACACTTTCCACGGCGCATGGCGCACTTGCAGTTGGGTCCCGTACACTTTTCACGGCTCGTGGCGCACTTCCAGTTGGGTCCCACACACTTTCCACGGCGCGTGGCGCACTTCCAGTTGGGTCCCACACACTTTCCGTGGTGCATGGCGCACTTCCAATTGGGTCCCACACACTTTCCGGGGTGCGTGGCGCACTTCCAGTTGGGTCCCATACACTTTCCGGGGTGCGTGGCGCACTTCCAGTTGGGTCCCACACACTTTCCGGGGTGCATGGCGCACTTCCAGTTGGGTCCCACACACTTTCCGGGGTGCATGGCGCACTTCCAGTCGGGTCCCGCACACTCTCCGCGGCGCGTGGTGCACTTCTAGTTGGGCCCCGCACACTTTCCACGGCGCATGGCGTGTTTTTAGTCTGGTCCCACACACTTTCCGCGGCGCGTGGTGCACTTCCAGTCGGGTCCCGCACACTTTCCGGGGTGCTTGGCGCACTTCCAGTTGGGTCCCACACACTTTCCGGGGTGCATGGCGCACTTCCAGTTGGGTCCCACACACTTTCCGGGGTGCGTGGCGCACTTCCAGTTGGGTCCCACACACTTTCCGGGGTGCATGGCGCACTTCCAGTTGGGTCCCACACACTTTGCACTGCGCGTCGCGCACCTCCAGTTGGTTCCCACACACTTTCCGTGGCTCGTGGCACACTTCCACTTAGGCCCCACACACTTTGAACGTCGCGTCGCGCACTTCCAGTTGGGTCCCACACACTTTCCACGTCGCCATAGCGCACTTCCAGTTGGGTACCACACACTTTCCTTGGCGCGTGACGCTTTCCCAGTTGTGTCCCACACACTTTCCACGGCGCGTCGCGCACCTCCAGTTGGTTCCCACACACTTTCCACGGCGCGTTGCGCACTTCCGGTTGGGTCCCATATACATTCCACGGCGCGTAGCGCATTTCCAGTTGGGTCCCACATACTTTCAGCGGTGCGTCGCGCACTTCCAGTTGTGTGCCACACACTTTCCGCGGCGCGTGGGGCACTTCCAATTGGGTCCCACACACTTTCCGGGGCGCGTGGCGCACTTCCAGTTGGGTCCACACACATTCCACGGCGCGTAGCGCATTTCCAGTTGGGTCCCACATACTTTCAGCGGTGCGTCGCGCACTTCCAATTGGGGCCCACACACTTTCCACGACGCGTCGTGCACTTCCATTTGGGTTCCGCACACTTTCCACGGCGCGTCGCGCACTTCCAGTTGTGTGCCACACACTTTCCGCGGCGCGTCGCGCACTTCCGTTCGGGTCCCGCACACTTTACACGGCGCGCGGCGCACTTTCAGTTGGGTCCCACACTTTCCGGGCGCGTGGCGCACTTCCAGTTGGGTCCCGCACACTTTCCGCGGCGCGTGGCGCACTTCCAGTTGTGTCCCACACACTTTCCACGGCGCGTGGCGCACTCCCAGTTGGGTCCCACACACTTTCCACTGCTCTTCGCGCACCTCCAGTTGGTTCCCACACACTTTCCACGGCGCGTTGCGCACTTCCGGTTGGGTCCCATATACTTTCCACGGCGCGTAGCGCATTTCCAGTTGGGTCCCACATACTTTCAGCGGTGCGTTGCGCACTCCCGGTTGGGTCCCGCACACTTTCCACGGCGCGTCGCGCACTTCTAGACGAATCCCACACCTTTTCCACGGCGCGTGGCGCACTTCCAGTTGGGTCCCACACACTTTCCACGGCGCGTGGTGCACTTCCAGTTGGGTCCCACACACTTTCCGGGGTGCATGGCGCACTTCCAGTTGGGTCCCACACACTTTCCGGGGTGCGTGGCGCGCTTCCAGTTGGGTCCCACCCACTTTCCACGGTGCGTGGCGCATTTCCAGTTGGGTCCCACGCACTTTCCGCGGCGCGTGGCGCACTTCCAGTTGGGTGCCACACACTTTCCGCGTTGCGTGGGGCACTTCCAATTGTGTCCCACACACTTTTCACGGCGCGTCGCGTGTTTTTAGTCGGGTCCCACACACTTTCCACGACGCGCGGCGCATTTCCAGTTGGGTCCCACGCACCTTCCGCGGCGCGTGGCGCACTTCCAGTTGGGTGCCACACACTTTCCGCGTTGCGTGGGGCACTCCCAGTTTGGTCCCACACACTTTGCATTGCGCGTCGCGCACTTCCAGTTGGGTCCCACACACCTTCCACGGCACGTGGCGCTTCCAGTTGGGTCCCACACATCTTCCACGGTGCGTGGCGCACTTCCAGTTGGGTACCACACACTTTCCTTGGCGCGTCGCGCACTTCCGTTCGGGTCCCGCACACTTTACACGGCGCGCGGCGCACTTCCAGTTGGGTCCCACACCTTTTCCACGGCGCGCGGTGCACTTCCAGTTGGGTCCCACACCTTTTCCGCGGCGCGTGGCGCACTTCCAGTTGGGTCGCGCACACTTTCCACGGCGTGTGGCGCCCTTCCAGTTGGGTCCCACACACTTTCCACGGCGTGTGGCGCACTTCCAGTTGGGTCCCACACACTTTCCACGGTGCGTGGCGCATTTCCAGTTGGGTCCCACACACTTTCCACGGCGCGTGGCGCACTTCCAGTTGGGTCCCGCACACTTTACACGGCGCGCGGCGCACTTCCAGTTGGGTCCCACACCTTTTCCACGGCGCGCGGTGCACTTCCAGTTGGGTCCCACACACTTTCCGCGACGCGCCGCGCATTTCCAGTTGGGTTCCGCACACTTTCCGTGGCGCGTGGCGCACTTTCACTTGGGCCCCACACACTTTGAACGTCGCGTCGCGCCCTTTCAGTTGGGTCCCACACTTTCCGCGGCGCGTGGCGCACTTTCAATTGGGCCCCACACACTTTTCACGGCGCGTGGCGCACTTCCAGTCGGGTCCCACACACTTTCCACGGCGCGTAGCGCACTTTCACTTGGGTCCCGCACACTTTTCACGGCTCGTGGCGCACTTGCAGTTGGGTCTAACACCTTTTCCACGGTGCGTATCGCACTTCCAGTTGGGTCCCACACATTTTCCACGGCGCGTCGCGGACTTCCAGTTGGGTACCGTAGACTTTCCACAGCGCGTGGCGCACTTCCAGTCGGGTCCCACACACTTTCCACGGTGCGTATCGCACTTCCAGTTGGGTCCCGCACACTTTTCACGGCTCGTGGCGCACTTGCAGTTGGGTCCACACACTTTCCACGGCGCTTGGCGCCTGGCGCACTTTCAGTTGTCCCACACACTTCCCGCGGCGCGTGGCGCACTTCCAGTTGGGTCCCACACACTTTACACGGCGCCTGGCGCACTTTCAGTTGTCCCACACACTTTCCACGGCGCGTGGCGCCTTACCAGTTGGGTCCTGCACACTTTCCACATCGTGTGGGGCACTTGCAGTTAGGTCCCACACACTTTCCACGGTGCGTGGCGTTTTTCCAGTTGGGTCCCACACACTTTCCCCGGCGCGTCGCGCACTTCTAGTCGGGTCCCACACACTTTCCGCAACGCGTCACGCATTCCCAGTTGGGTTTCGCACACTCTCCGTGGCGCGTGGCGCACTTCCACTTAGGCCCCACACACTTTGAACGTCGCGTCGCGCACTTCCAGTTGGGTCCCACACACTTTCCACGGCGCGTCGCGCACTTTGAATTAGGTCCCACACACTTTCCACGGCGCGTGACGAACTTGCAGATAGGTCCCACACACTTTCCACGGTGCGTGGCGCACTTCCAGTTGGATCCCACACACTTTCCACTGCGCGTCGCGCACTTCCAGATGGGTACCGCACTCTATACACGGCGCTCAGCGCACTCTCAGTTGGGTTCCGCACACTTTCCACGGCGCGTTGCGCACTCCCAGTTGGGTCCCGCACACTTTCCGCGACGCGTGACGCACTCCCAATTGTGTCCCAAACACTTTCCACGGCGCTTGGCGCACTTCCAGTTGGGTCCCACACACTTTCCACGGCGCTTGGCGCACTCTCAGTTGGGTTCCGCACACTTTCCACGGCGCTTGGCGCACTTCCACTTGGGTCCCACACACTTTCCGCGGCGCGTGACGCACTTCCAGTCGGGTCCCACACACTTTCCCGGCGCGGCGCGCTTCCAGTTGGGTCCCGCACACTTCACACGGAGCGTGGCGCACTTCCAGTTGGGTCCCACACACTTTCCACGGCGCGTGGCGCACTTCCAGTTCGGGTCCCCACACACTTTCCACGGCGCGTCGCGCACTTCCAGTGTGCTCCCGCACACTTTCCACGGCCCATGGCGCACTTCCAGTTGGGTCTCACACTCTCTCCACGGCCCGTGGCGCACTTCCAGTTGGGTCCCGCACACTTTCCACGGCGCGTGGCGCACTTCCAATTGGGGCCCACACACTTTCCACGGCGCGTGGCGCACTTCCAGTTGGGTCCCGCACACTTTCCACGGCGCGTGGCGCACTTCCAGTTAGGTCCCACACTTTCCACGGCGCGTGGCGCACTTCAGTCGGGTCCTGCATACTTTCCGCGGGGCGGGGCGCACCCCCAGTTGGGTCCCTCATATTTTTCACGGCGCGTGGCGCACTTCCAATTGGGTCCCACACACCTTCCATGGTGCGCGGCGTACTTCCAGTTGGGTCCCACACACTTACCACGGCGCGTGGCGCGCTTCCAGTTGGGTCGAGCACACTTTCCACGGTGCATGGCGTACTTCCAGTTGGGTCGAGCACACTTTCCACGGCGCATGGCGCACTTCCACTTGGGTCCCACACAATTTCCACGGCGAGTGGCGCCTTTCCAGTTGGGTCCCGCACATTTTCCACGGCACTTGGCGCACTTCCAGTTGGGTCCCTCACACTTTCCACGGCGCGTGGCTCACCTCCAGTCCGGTCCCGCACACTTTCCACAGCTCTTGGCGCACTTCCAGTCGGGTCCAGCACACTTCCCACGGCGGGTGGCGCCTTTCCAGTCGGGTCCAGCACACTTCCAACGGCGCTTGGCGCACTTCCACTTGGGTCCCACACACTTTCCGCGGCGAGTGGCGCCTTTCCAGTTGGGTCCCGCACATTTTCCACGGCGCTTGGCGCACTTCCACTTGGGTCCCACACAATTTCCACGGCGAGTCGCGCACCTCCAGTTGGGTCCGCACACTTTCCACCGCCCGTGATGCAGTTCCAGTTGGGTCGCGCACACTTTCCACCGCCCGTGATGCACTTTCAGTTGGGTCGCGCACACTTTCCGCGGCGCGTGGTGCACTTCCAGTTGGGTCACACACTTTCCATGGCGCGTGCGTGTGCACTTTAGTCGGGTCCCGCACACTTTCCACGGCGCGTGATGCACTTCCAGTTGGGTCCCACACACTTACACTTTCCACGGCGCGTGGAGCACTTCCAGTCGGGTCCCGCCCACTTTCCACGGCGCGTGGAGCACTTCCAGTTTGGTCCCACACACATTCCACGGCGCGTGGAGCACTTCCAGTTGGGTCCCACACACATTCCACGGCGCGTGGCGCACTTCCAGTCGGGTCCCGCACACTTTCCACGGCGCGTGGCGCACTTCCAGTCGGGTCCCGCACACTTTCCACGGTGCATGGCGCACTTCCAGTTGGGTCCCACACACATTCCACGGCGCGTGGAGCACTTCCAGTTGGGTCCCACACACATTCCACGGCGCGTGGCGCACTTCCAGTCGGGTCCCACACACATTCCACGGCGCGTGGCGCACTTCCAGTTGGGTCCCACACACATTCCACGGCGCGTGGAGCACTTCCAGTTGGGTCCCACACACATTCCACGGCGCGTGGAGCACTTCCAGTTGGGTCCCACACACATTCCACGGCGCGTGGAGCACTTCCAGTTGGGTCCCACACACATTCCACGGCGCGTGGCGCACTTCCAGTCGGGTCCCGCACACTTTCCACGGCGCGTGGCGCACTTCCAGTCGGGTCCCGCACACTTTCCACGGTGCATGGCGCACTTCCAGTTGGGTCCCACACACATTCCACGGCGCGTGGAGCACTTCCAGTTGGGTCCCACACACATTCCACGGCGCGTGGCGCACTTCCAGTCGGGTCCCGCACACTTTCCACGGCGCGTGGCGCACTTCCAGTTGGGTCCCACACACATTCCACGGCGCGTGGAGCACTTCCAGTTAGGTCCACACACTTACACTTTCCACGGCGCGTGACGCACTTCCAGTCGGGTCCCGCACACCTTCCACGGAGCACGGCGCACTTCCAGTTGGGTCCCACACACATTCCACGGCGCGTGGCGCACTTCCAGTCGGGTCCCGCACACTTTCCACGGCGCTCAGCGCACTTCCAGTCGGGTCCCGCACACTTTCCACGGAGCACGGCGCACTTCCAGTTGGGTCCCACACACATTCCACGGCGCGTGGCGCACTTCCAGTCGCGTCCCGCACACTTTCAACTGCGCGTGGCGCCCTTGCAGTTAGGTCCCACACACTTTTCAAGGCGCGTAGTGCCAGTTGGGTCCCGCACACTTTCCACGGCGCGTGATGCATTTCCAGTTAGGTCCCACACACTTACACTTTCCACGGCGCGTGACGCACTTCCAGTCGGGTCCCACACACATTCCACGGCGCGTGGAGCACTTCCAGTTGGGTCCCACACACATTCCACGGCGCGTCGCGCACTTCCAGTCGGGTCCCGCACACTTTCAACTGCGCGTGGCGCCCTTGCAGTTAGGTCCCACACGCTTTCCAGGGTGAACAACGGCGCACTTTGGGTCCACATTCCAAGGCGCGCATTGCACTCTAGCGGTCCCCGCACACTTTCCACGGCGCGTGATGCACTTCCAGTTAGGTCCCACACACTTACACTTTCCACGGCGCGTGAAACACTTCCAGTCGGGTCCCGCACACTTTCCACGGAGCACGGCGCACTTCCAGTTGGGTCCCACACACATTCCACGGCGCGTGGCGCACTTCCAGTCGCGTCCCGCACACTTTCAACTGCGCGTGGCGCCCTTGCAGTTAGGTCCCACACGCTTTCCAAGGCGCGTAGCGCCAGTTGGGTCCCGCACACTTTCCACGGCGCGTGATGCACTTCCAGTTAGGTCCCACACACTTACACTTTCCACGGCGCGTGACGCACTTCCAGTCGGGTCCCGCACACCTTCCACGGAGCACGGCGCACCTCCAGTTGGGTCCCACACACATTCCACGGCGCGTGGCGCACTTCCAGTCGGGTCCCGCACACTTTCCACGGCGCTCAGCGCACTTCCAGTTGGATTCCTCACACTTTCCAGGGCGCGTGGCGCACTTCCAGTCGGGTCTCACACACTTCTCCCGGCGCTCAGCGCGCTCCTAACTCTATGCGGCACACTCTCTGGTCAACGGTCAACTCTTAGTAGTTTATTATTATGTATGATGATACGGTCACTTCGACTCTTTTTTGGCGCTTGCAATGGCGTGGTCGTTCCCGTTGGAGCCCTACGACCCAACTGACGTCCCTGAGTCAACCACTATTGCGTGCTTCCTCTGAAGGCAGTGCTCGACATTTCAATGTTGCGCGTCCAAAAAATTATAGCCTCGTGCAAATGGTTCCATGGTTTGTAAGGTGGTCTCTGGGTCGATTATTTAGACCGCGGAACAGAAGCGCCACTACGGGCACAAACGATCGAGAGTTGAGATTATTTTTGAATTCATGAGATTCTTATATCCAAAAGTGAGTACAAGAAGCCCATTTTATTGAAGAAATATCAATAAAAAAAGAAAGAAAATCTCTCGCTCTCTGTTTCGGAGCGCAATCTACTCGGGTCTATCGCGAGCGTGTGCGCTCAAATGCCGCTCCTCCGTGAAGAAAGAAAAATGCCTTTGGGTTTCGAAAATTGTTTCTGTTCCGATTCTTGAAGCTTTATGAAACCTTGTTTATGTATTCTACTACGTTATAGGCCCATCTGCGCAAAAAAACGAAAAAACAGGATACGGTTCGGAGCAGCGGTCGCGCAGAAATTTGCTTCCGAGTTTTTCACAGTATAGGAATTAACATCTTCGCTCATAAGTATGCTGAAAGTAAACACGAGGAACTATAGAAACCTCCACATGATCGTTGATTTTTTCGCGGTCCGTTTATCATTGTGTTAAAGGCACTGTTCGCGATAAACTTCATCCTCGAAATTTTCATGACAAACGCTTCTCGTGGCTCTCAGAAGCAGAAAATGGTCGAAAAAACGGGACGAAAAGCTACCCAGGAGCCGCAAAACGGCTTAGAAAAGTGGGCAAACCCCGCCGCTGTGGGCAAGTCCCGCCCCTTTCCGCCACTCGACGTGAACAAAGCGTCGGAACAGGAACACTCGAAATTGTGAGTTGAGCGCCTCAAAAGACGGAAATTACAAGCCTTGGACAACTCGTCCACCATTCTTCCCTTGCTCAATTCTTGAGGGACCATAACTCCATTCCCAGAAGATCTCGTACGATTCCAGAAGCATCATTGGAATCGGACCGGTTTCAAGATAGACAAAAAAACAGAAAAGCGATTTTTATCGCGAACAGTGCCTTTAATATTATGACGGTGGTTATGATGAATGAGGCCTAGTGCTCATTCTGTTTTTCTTGGCCCTCCCAACAGCGTCGTGGCGGAAGATATACGTTGCGGCCATGAGTGTTAATGTTATCATTTGTGACAACTCTGCATCAGCTAACGATGTGGCTGCATCGAAAAGAAAAAATGGCAGAAAAGCGCAACTTACAGGCTCCAGAAATTACGACCAGTAGAATTAGGGTTCCCAATCCCCAACTGCTCGATTTGCAGAGATCCTCTTTCAGTTCGAATAGGTTCTTTCCCGCTCGGCTAGGGGGCGAAGCGCAGATTGTCTTTCCCTGAACGATTGTGACGTATTGAAGGAAGCAAGCAAGATGAACGCGAGTTTTCAAACTGTTTATGTTACATTCCTGCATTTGAACTGTGAATCTTCTCCACAAAATTGGTGCAATAATATCGGGGCTGAATAGGTCAGGCTCTGGCAAGAACAAAACGCGGTCCCAGGGGCAAGCTGCGGGTGATACGTCTTGCTAGTTCTCACACATACCTCATGCACACACAAGGTTGAACACTTCTAACAGAAATATCAAAGTCAGCTACAGTCTAGAAAGCAATCGTCATTGAAGGGACGCAAGAATGACAACTTTCCCGAAGTGATCACCTGAGTCTGCACCGTTTGAGTGATGCAACCTAACCCTGTACCTAATTGTCGACTTATACAACTCAGGTTGCGTCAAGGAGACGTCGCCTCTTAAAGTTGCATCTGCACTAGTCAGAATTCAACACTTGTAAAATATGTAGGTAGGAGTTCATACCTGGTTGAGGAAACTGTACTTTTCCTGCTTGGCTATCGTAGAGAATGGCTGCAGCGAACATTCACAGTCTAGTAGATTTCCAGAAATATCCAGCGTGCTCAGAGACTCGAGAGAATCCCAAAGTGCAGCGGGAACCTTAACGATCAAACAAATGGTTTTCAGATTATTCGACATGGTTCCAGGGACTGGCCTAGAACTCTTTCCCTCTAATTTCACCGTCTTCTCATACTTGATTGCTCTCTCTTCCTACATGTACGTGATTTACATTGGGCAAGGTTAACCATTCGAAATAGAAAACATTCACTTCCATTTTCGCCCATCCAAAGATTCAAAAGCACTTCATCTGAATGAGCTTGATTCTCCAAAAAACATCGATTGGATATATTTCTGAACTTTCGATTTAATACATAAGATCATTTTGGCTAATCCTTCCAGAAATATTCGCTTGTAGGCAATAGTCCAGAAGGGACTCAAATTAGCATGTGTAAAAACGGAAACAAATCGACCCAAACATACAGTCGGCGAGCAACGCGCTGATACTTTGCGTTCCTTGTTGTGCGTTGGCGCAAACTCGGTGCTCGTATGTTGTAACATATGCGCACCGAGCTTGCGCCAACACATAAAAAGGAACGCAAAGCATCAGTGCGATCCATGCCGTCTGTATGTTCGGTGTCAATTTTTCCGTTCTTTATACATGGCATAGACGTACTCAGGCGATTCTCGGCCCCGAGCCGCACCTAACAGGAATCTTAGCTGCCTAGTAGATCTGCTCGTTCTCGCAATATTCGGACCACTGCTGTTGCTGTTCTGGCCGACCGAAGGAGTCAGACAGCAACAGCAGTGGCCAGGACGGCAACAGAAGCCGCCCTGCAGATTAGGAGAACGAGCCGAACTGTCAGGCGGTTCGAGGCCGATAATCCTCTGAGTAGTGTTGACAGTACATAATAATTGAAAACGGTGCGACTGGAATACACTGCCTCTACGTCGAGTCGCAGTATGCACTGCCTCTTTAGAGACGAAATTGCGCGCCGCAGTTGTGGATGGCCTCTATTGCAGCACGCAGCTGAAAGGTAATCGAGCACGAACCAGGGCGTCCCGACACGACTAATCGTTGTCCGATTATTTTCGAGTTGCAGGCTGCAACAGCCGTTGTCCGCAACTGCGGACAGGAATTTCATTCCGATGAGAACATTATGGACTAGGCCTAAGTCTAGTACATGACAATATACCATTAAAGGCACAGTCCAATCTCAAAATCGTTTCTGTTTTTCTGCCTATTTTGAAAACGTTCCCACACTGATTCCAATGCGGACTCTGGAAGTATGCGAGCGGCCCTGAATGAAGAGAAGAGCTTAGAATGAAGGGATGAATGAGGCTACTGATCGAAAACCATCGCTCATCTTGCTTCTGTTGAGCTCGAATGATCGTAAAAGGGGCGTGCCAAAGTATCTTCTCGATGTGGGCGCCCCAAAGTGGCTTCTCCCTATATCTCGCTAATTCGGAGGAATTGAGAGCTCGCAGTTGGCAAGTGTTTTATATAGAGTGGGCCTACTTCACAACTATGTGGAAATCTCAGATTTCGTCCATGAGCTTGGACTGTGCCTTTGACCATAAATGAGAATATGAGAAAGAGAATTAGAGCTCTACTATTCCCGTTTTATGATAAAGTATGAACTTTCGCAAAACAGGTCTTTCATATTTGACGCGCTGATACATACTCTGGCCAAGATAATGGAACATTCCAAGCAGAAGAGTCAGACGAAATCGGCGGTGCCCGAAAAATCGCGGTCTCTGACGTACATTGGTGAACTTATTTCCGCTGAGGTCGAGTGCTTCCAGTGATCGAAGGCAATTCGGAGCCACATCGAATGACGACAAACTGTTGTTGGAGAGGTCGAGTCGACGCAAGCCCAGAACCTGCAATATTGATCTTCATATGTCAATGTGCTTGGCTCCAGATATTCCATTCCTCTAGTTAAACGGCACTTCAGGGAAACGTCCACAAAGGACGTCGTTGCCGACGCTGCTTTTTTAGGCGAAGAAATCGTCGTGCGGAGCAGAGAAGACGAAAAATTGTTACAAATTGCCACACAAACATAATACAGACACAAAATGTACTTTCCTCAGCTTTTTGTTTTTGTTTGAAAGGGATCTATTCAAAACTGTGTGTCAGCCTTTTCCACTCAATGCTGTATTTCTGACAGGATGGCACCCAGTTTCGCTTCAACCTCCATAATCTGGTGGACTTGAAGCCTCTCCACAGTTGTGGATGAGTCGTTCACCACGTTGTACTATTCCACTAATATAAATTTCTTGGGTGCTCTGTACGTTGTCGTTCAGGGTAAGCGAGTGCATACGTCAGAGCGAAAGCAATTCGAGACGGGACGTGCAAACAACACCTCCAATGATTCGTAATTGTGGTCAAAGAATGGAAAAAGGTACAAGAGGACTCTAGGATTTTTAACTAAAACTTCACGAATAGGGATTGAACAAGACAAAGAAACCTTTTTCGACTAATCGCTTTAATTGAGAGCACGCAGTCATAGTGAAAAGCTACCTTGAAGGAACCGCTATACTTTCGCTTTCACTTTCTTCATCCAGTTGAACTACGTGATACGGCAGCAAAACAGCTTTTCGTTGAAGTTGTAATGAAGAGAAATAAATCATAAAATATGAACACGCAAGCGCAAATCAGGGCTGCGCGGTAATGAAACTTCGACAACAACGGTAGATGCATAGAGTTGAAGCATCTCTTTCTCACGCGCAGGCGATGGCTGCTCCAATCAGACACAACTCTATCCTTTAACGAAATCTATTCAAAATCACAAATGAAACTATTCCAAGGCAGAGCTACCCCCCTTCCGACTTTTTTTATTCTATAAGGTGGCTGAGAAGTATGGGAGAGCACAAAAACGCTATTATTCTCGACGTTATCTGGTACCTAACGGCAATTTCCATTCTAACGGAACGAAGTTGGAATTGATAACATTATCCAATGAAATTGCCCGAAATTTCCCTCCTTCCACTTGACACAGGCTTCCGAACAGGGATGCAGAAAATTAGAGGTGTTTTGTTGTCGGACGAACAATTCTTCGTGATCGTAAAGGTGCTCAACAGGCGGTGTGATTGTGAACTAGCAAGTCCAATGCAGAGAAGCTGAGGAACAAAGACTAGTCACTACAAGGTGGGTTTACGGTAAGGTTACTGGGTTTTTATGGCCCCTAGTAGAAGGCTCGCACCCTTGGAAGCTTCAAGAAAGAGCTAATACTACACTGCGTTTCATATCTATAGGTCCACCCATGAACTCCGTAATTTTGTGTTTCGCTCTAACTCAAATGTTCTGCAGTGGTCACCTACGAAATCAGCGCCCTCGAAAACCTCTATGAAGATCCGTAGACGCAAATTCAGATTTGGTAGGATTTTTAAGAGCTCGAAGATTGAAAAACACCCTTTTCAAAACTATAGGTCCACTAAAAGAAATCAAAGTTTTATTGCGAGAAACAACGAAAATCAACGATCTAGTAACTTTTCTGTCCTCCTTGATTCAAAAGAACTTCAACTAATTGCTTCGGCATGCTCTGGACCAGATTTTTGATCACGGTGGGTTGCACTGATACCCAGGCGTTGGCGATCGACTCCTTCAGCTCGTCGATTGTTGCGTACTGATTAGCGTCACTGCAAATATTGTGCACAATGATGGCCCAGAGGTTCTCCATAGGGTTGAGATCAGGTGAACACGCGGGCCAACCGAGAGCCTATACTTTGCTCCTTGCAAGTCATGCTGACGTCGACCGACTAGCATGGATAGCAGCGTTGTCGTGCATAAAAGTGACGGCCTGGCTACGATGCCGTCGGATAAACGGCAGAAGACGATCCTCTGGAACCTTCTGGTAGTCCTCGGAGTCCACACGGCACGAAACGAATGGAAGCTCGAGTTGACCAGATCCACAGAATGCACCCTAAACCATGAGCGATCCACCACCAAAGTTGCGTCGAGAGAAGACACGCGGTGGCTTCCGTAGATCACGCCAGTTACCTCTTCCACCATCCGGTCCGTCCAGATTGAACTTTTTTCGTCGCTCCAGATCATCTGAAGCGTTTGGAATGATTGAGCAAAATCGCCTTACTTTTGATCAATCCCTTGTGGTGTTTTGGGTAGCAAACTGGCGGCGGGTCGCCTTGTGCCGTTCCGTCACTCTTGGCACACGCTTCATTAATTCTTTACTGAGGTTTTTCTTGCGACTAAACTGTCCTCCAAACCGTACTTTTGCTCGTCGAAAGCGAAAGTTCGCAGCGCAAGCAGTTGAGACTCATCGTCGAGTTGGATAGAAGGCGTCCGTCTCTTCTGTCATCATGCTCCGAAAGCAGCCTCGGACGCCCTCCAGGGTTCTTCTTCCGATATCGCTCAGGATCCCGTAGGTAGTTGTTGATACAATTGTGCGATCGTCCAAGATGCTCCGCAATCCTCCTTCTTGACCATGCAGCCGCGTTGAGCGCTTCCGTTTGAGATTGTTCATCCGAAGACAGGCGATTTCCACGAGGCATACCTAGCACGACGTTAAGGGAGTCCGTATATAACCCCTGTTTTCCAGTTCCATTTGTACTAGCAAAGAAACGGTAATTTTCCTTCGATGGACCTATAGTTTTGAAACGGTCACAATTGTGTCTATCATTCACGGAAACCTAATAAAAAATCATGGATGGGCAGGAGGATTTTTATCGGGGTTTTAAAGGGTGAAGATTCCTATGGGAACGCCCACAGACCACCAAAATGTACGGCGAGCCCGGAAACTCGAAATTCTTGGGTGGACCTATAGTTATGAAACGCAGTGTATATTGCAGCCATATTGAGCCAAATACATTGGCCCCGCCCATTAGCTTTGCAGTCTCCACCCCCTCCCAATACAAACTCGTCCGGATAGATCGTTCGAATACCTCAGAAAAATGAAAACATATTACATGTAATATAAAAGGCCTGGATTAATATATGTATATGTAATATACAGTACCGAGCATATTTTTTGCAAAAAAAAGTTTTGCGGCGTTTTTTGCGCTCACAAAGCGCCGCATCGCTATATCTCACTTCAAAACTGACGAAATGAGTTTTTCAGGTAGTTTTCGTGTTCCTCTCAGTGAGGCGAATGTAATGGTATGTGTAGAAAGTCTTTTTGACTCCGGCATCCTATTGAAAAATGTGTATTTCCTTCTGAAATTCAGATTGACCGTAGGTCAAAACATGAGAAATTTCTACTGTCATGATCGTCTCATCAGTTCATAACGAGGAATTTTGTGGTGCAAATATGCATTTTTTGATGCACTTGTAGAGTTGAATATTTTATTTTGTACATTGCCGTATAGGACTGAATGAATGCAATCCAGAAATGACTTCATAATGGGAATTGGACCACTTTGAAGCACGTTATGGCGATGCGGCACTTTGTGAGCGCAAAAAACGCCGCAAAACGCTTTATTTGCAGAAAATCTGCGCGGTACTGTAAATTGGCCAGTGTATATTATTTGCAAACTATCTCGACCGATGTATGTTACATGTAATATATCGGTCCCTCGCTCGCAGGCCAAATGTCGCACTTAACATGTTTTTGATGGTGAAAACATACTACTTTTAACATAAGAGACGATTACAATATACTTGCAATACATCTCCGTCAGTGTAAGTTTCATGTGAATTATATCTACTCAAGTAAATTACATGTAATATAAGTGTAACACAATTCAAATATCTCCAGCAACTGAGGGCCCATGCTGAGCACCTTCTGCAAACCTGGGGTGGTAGTAATCTTGTCTTTTAACGCGGGTCAACCACGCGCTACTGACCGTTGGTTGACCACGAATCAGCCACAGCTTGGCCGTGAACTAACCACCCCTGTAACAAGGATCAGCTTTATAATTCAATGTAAAGTATCTGTTACATGGAACAACACAACGACTACATATTAAGTCAAGTAAAAAGCGATTGATGCATCCGCAGTCTCTTTTAAACCCTGAATTCGAAGCAGTTCGTTGACGTTTTTCGAGACCACAGCACACGATTTGATCCCCTGGATCATTATAATTGCAGGGCAACATATGGAGAGTTGGAAATCGGAGGAGACAATGGAATTTAATCATTTTCGAGGCTATTAAACGGAAAAAGAGCATCAAATTGTATATTTTCTCACAGCTGCTTATTTGTACTATATTATCTGTAAAGAACATGATTAATAAACACCAAAGAAGGCTAAACTACATCTTTTTACTTATTCTTAAGTTACAAAGAACAAATTAGTAACGCATTAATCGTGTTTACCTTGGTATTCTTTGTTTCTACATAGTGCGAGAAAAATAAATTTGAAAAGTGCGCATTTTTGAAAAAACAGAGCTGGAAAACGAGTTGTGTTAACCGCTCGCAAAAAGTCCTTCATAGAACTTTTTGTGAGACCGTTCTTCGTCTCTCCACTGCAGACATATTTCTCACCGTCTGCCAGAAGATCTCCAACCGGTGGTCTCATATGTTCGCCGCAGAGTGAAACTCTATTGAAAGAACTGCTCAGTGACCACGCAAATTTTCATTTCAAAACAGGAGCAGCAGTTTCTAGACCGAGGTCTTCGACTTCTCCCACTTCCAATCTCAAGAGGAAACCACTTTCGTTAGTAGTGTTGAAGAATAAATTTCTCTCATGCCTTATTTGCTGTCATACGAGCTGGTGATCAGCTACCCACTGACCGTGTAATAACCACCCGCTTAGCGGCGGTTAACTTGCGGCCAGCATGCAGATTACTACCACCCCTGCAGAGTATACATTGGATCCGACTCACTCATTTTCGGATATGCATCCGAATGAACCGAAATTTTCATGATTCAAAATCCGATTCACCGAAAAAAACGTCAAAATCCGAATGATCCAAAATCCGAATCACCGAAAAAGTGTCAAAATCCGAATGATCCAAAATCCGAATCACCGAAAAAGTGTCAAAATCCGAATGATCCAAAATCCGATTCACCGAAAAAACGTCAAAATCCGAATGATCCAAAATCCGATTCACCGAAAAAACGCCAAAATCCGTTTGATTCAAAGTCTGAATCACCGAAGTGTGCCATGAGTCGGATAATGATTCGCATACCGAGTATCCGAAAAATGTCATGATTCGGATCGGATAATGAGTCGAATATTGGTATACTCTGTTTATCTTGAATTGCACAAAACACGGTCCGCCAATAGTCCTCTAATTGGCCCGCTAGTACCGTAGCGTACGTCCATGACGCGTTCTCGGCAGCAGGGCTGTGCGGAAATCATTTTCAAGATTTTCGGAAACGGAAACGGAAGAAAAATGGCTGAAAATCGCCGGAAACGGAAATCCGAAAACGGAAACGGAAGTGAACTAAAAATTATAGTATGATCAAATGATAGGTTTCGTCGCTGCTCATGGCATGCCGATGTACTTCTGTAGCTTGCGATCTCAATCTATTCCCTCAAGCACAAGTGGCGCTACAGTCTAAAACTGCAAGCGAGCCGAGTAGAAATAGATTTGAGGCATGAAAGGAAGACGTGCTGCTGCTGCAGGTTCTCCTAGTTAGCTGAAAATAAGTCTGCTCGAGCAACTTCTCTTCTAGAGTGCTGCTGATTTCTCTGATGTCGAGTTTCGACCTTTGACTGATTTTTCCAGTGCGATCGGTGTTCTACGACGGCTGCGGGTACATACATATGACACCCACCATTGTTGAGAGAGCAGTTGTCCGTTTGAGGCCGATCCCAGAAGGTGATCTCAAGTACTCAATTTTCCGGATATCAATTTCGGACGCCGAAAGGGTGGTCCTTACTGCGCATCATGAGGGAAGATTTCTTAAAGTGTACCGAGGCGAGGATGATGCCTTTGTTGGGTACCTTGGCGAGGTTGGCGTCCTTGATGCGGGCTATTACAAGGATCGCGACTTCAGCTCCGGTAGGAACAGGTGGTGGCTCAAAGACTCTCTTGATTTGAATAACGTGCTGCTGCTAGCAACACATGTAATGAGGGGTAGCACTCCATGACGACATCGAGTTGAACCTCTCGTGGTCAGCAACATGTGCTGCTAGCTGTAGCACAAACTGCCGAGGAGAAGTGGTCAACTCACCCGCGCAACAGTGCCTAAAGTATGCCTTCTGTTGCGGCCAAGGTCAAGCCCACGTTGGGGTCGTCCTGTGCGTTGGTGGAGGGGGGGGCGTATACCGTGTGGCGGTTGGAAGGAGCGGGACACCGATCCAAGCAATCAGGATTAGACTCACGCTGTGATGATCGCAGAGGTACCGCGGTTCGGTGCGCTGGGGAAGCGTGACCATTCAACTTGTAGTACTATTTTCTTCCGTTTCCGGGCCCAAAAACCCGGAAACGGAAACGGAACGGAACAGCTCAAAAACTACCGGAAATACGGAATCGGAAACGGAACAGTTCCGCACAGCCCTGCTCGGCAGACCCGGGTGGCAGGGTGGGTGGCCGAGTGACGGCATTGACGAATCGATTGCTCTGCACACCGGGTGCACACCCGGGTCTGCCGAGAACGCGTTGTGGTCGTACACTACGGTACTAGCGGGCCAATTAGAGGACTATTGGCGGACCGTGTTTTGTGCAATTCAAGATACTGTGACTCAAACAAGCGTATCTTATGTCACGATTCTACATTCCATTCTACAGTAGCCATACAGGTGCGTAGTTACCCTCTATAAAACGTCGTAATTCACATCATTCGAGGCGCGATCGGCGCGCGAGACGCCTCGGCCTCCGTCTGCCCTACGCTGTCTCACTCTCTTTAACCTCCGCTCCACACCAGCACGCGTAGGAACCAAGTGAATTTCGCCCTTTTATAGTCTGTACACTGCAGACATCCAATTGGCGCGCATCGTAAAATTTACGCCGCATTTCCTGCGCATCATCAGCACAGATTTTGCGAATAATTGGCATTGATTCTCTTGGTTTGAGTTGTCTGTGCGATTATAGGGCCTTTCAGAGTGGCGCCGCTGCGAAATTTGTGACTTCGCTCTCCAGAGCGAGAGAAAGTGGGCGTGACAATGACTGGTCGCCGAATCATATTTCTGTCTCTGCGTCTCTTACCTCTTCGCCGCCGTTTGTTCGATTGGAGAAAACAGTGAAATAGGGGAAACCATTATTTTTACAGAGAGTTTATGGACAGGTAGTAACAAAGTAACATCAACAAATAGAAAGAAACTAAGGTGGGACGGCAGAGACAAAAATGGTCCAAATCATTTCCACCGCGCGACGTTGCTGCCGTCGCTGCTAGCTCGGGCACTTTGAAAGTGCGGTCGCCTCCCTCTCACGGCACAGTTTGAGCTGCGTAGCACCCCTCACCCCACATCGCTCACTTCGCACCGCGACAGCGAGTTTTGCTGCGACGCCACTCTGAAAGGCTCTTACAAGGGACCACTTCGAACGTAAAATAAAGTTTTGAAAAACGGTTTTCTGAGGGTTGTAGAGGAGTTAAAAAAAACAATTTGAGGTTTTGAAATTTCACTCAGTCCTCACTGGTAGATCAAAACGATCAAAAAAGGAAAGAAACCAGAACGCCGGCTTGGGAGGACGTAGCACAAATGGGAGCTATACAGTGGCCTTGAAATCATCTGAAAAGGTTCTCTAAAAGTTTGAAGATGAAATCTAGCTAGGTGTTATGACTTGTTCATTGATCCCTTGAACAATGCTCGTTGCATCCAAACCACCTATCAGTGCAATGTGATAGTCGGAGTGAGCTAGCGGCACACCGTGGCTCAGTCGGTTAGGGGTTGGATTACGAAGCAATTGAAAGATGGTTCGAATACTGTGGGATCATTACTGCATTATGGCTGATAGTAATGACATTTCTATGTGTTCACCTTACTTGTTTTGAGTTTTAACAGTGTCTCTTGTTTTTATACCTCTTTTCTTATATCGCAGAGGTAACGTGATATAAACGGAGAACGGTTCACATCAATGTTAGAAACTATAGAAATTCCGAGGTTTCGACAATTGCTAGAATATCAAGAATACCCTTACCCTTCTCCCCCACATATGCCACATAAAAACCGTCCTTAATTCGGGGAAACACTTTAGGGGACTTATTTTGATATATATGACGCTGGAAAAAAGTTCGGACAAAATGAAACTTCGTGGACTTGTTCCTTGATCAATGACCAATCTTTTTTCCAACAGAAATAATTATTGTAAACAGAAGTGGGTTTACCTAAACTACAAAATCCATAGAAGCAAATTAATACTTTAGCGCATGGCTCAAAGACTCAAGAAAAGTGTTTCGTTGTCAATTGCAAATTTTGGAGTAGAACAGAACCACTCTTTTGAAAACGCATCTTACAAGATAACTACTTTTAGTCAGCCGGCCATTCTGGATTAAATGTAGTTTTCTGGAGCCATTTTAGACGTAGAATCCGAGTATGCTCTTCGCAGCTTCTTTGAAAAAAAAAAGAAACCACTCTGGGGAAAGTTACAGGCGTTTTTCCAAGCCTAGCGGCAAGGCAAGGGTACCCATCAAGGAATTTTTAGGGAGGTTTGGAGAAAAAATTTTGGGCTCGGTTAAAAACTTATATGTAGGGGTAATCTAGGGTGATGAACACGAATCTAGAGATCGTTTGCCGAAATTCTGAGGTTTACTGTAGTTTACGGTTGTTGCCATGACATAGAGGGCCTAAAGCTATCTCAATAATTTGAAAATTGACAAGTGAACATCGAATTCGTATTCAGCACCCCGAATAACCCCCGTTCAGAAATTTTGAGTCAAATCTGAGACTTTGACCCAACTACCGTATACCCACCGCAATCTACCGTAATCTGTCGAAGATCGATAAACTGACCTCAGATTCGTCATGAGCACTTCAAATAACCTCCGAGAGCAAAGTTTGGGCCATAAATTTTTTTTCGACATTTGGAGCCCCGTGAGGTAAGAAGCTCAATGCCATTTTTGGGGGGTTCAGAGGTCGAATTTTTTTTCGCCCAAACTCAGCCCCAGGGGGTAATTTGGGGCGCTGAGCACGAATCTGAGGTCCGTTTCCTGTTTTTTAGGAGCTTTCGTCAGGTTAGGGTGCATTGAATGGCATTTTACCTACCGCAACCCATTGCTTTGGTGGTTTTTGATCTACCCGTGAGGACAGAGTGAAATTTGAAAATTTGAAATAGTTTATTTTTACGCCCCTCACAACTTTCAAAAGACTTTTTTTTTTCGAGACTCCATTTTGTGTTCAAAGTGGTCCCTTGTTAGGGGTATGGTATACTTTGCCGCTGTCATGACCGACAGGCATGCAATCTAGCAGTGCGGGACCTGCATCGTAACAACGGCATCGGTCGTCGTAGGCACGATTATCGCGCGTCTGTCGCAGCGACGTGACGCGGAGGGCCGACATACTGCGAATGGGCTGAAGCCTGTCGCTGCCACTGTCCCTGTCGTGGCCGAAGCTTGGAACACACTGCGATAGCGACAGGTTAAAAGCGTAGAAGCTCCGCGACCGGCGGTCGCTGTCGCTGTGTAGAGCGACGCGACAGTGTGTCGCAAAAATATACCATACCCCTTATGGCGCATTGAGGGTTCGATTTCCTACCAAAAACCATGTGTATTGATCGAAGGGGCAATCCTTTTTTAGTGTATTAGACAGTACCTCACGGGTATTTACGAATTCGATGTGAAGGATTGATACTCTTTTAGACTAATGCTTTAACATTACTCTCACTTTGAAGAGATTGTGAAAGGTGATCACATCTGTTTGGTTTGCAAATATTTCGCGATAAAGACGATTATCAATGAACTCGTTTATCCTAGTAAGGTAGAAGAATCTCTTTTTTTGAGGATTTTCACCAGACTATCAACTTTCGATAAACTTTTTGAATTATACCATCTTGTATCCGACCGGATATCCGACTCGGATACTCGGATTCCGACTCACCGAAAAAAAGGTCAAAATCTGAGTGATCCAAAATCCGAATCACCGAGAAAACGTAATTTTCGGATTGATCCGAGATTCGACTATCCGTCTCGCCTCCCTATCCGAGTGACTCGGATTATCCGATGTTGCTATTTTGAATCTATCCGTTTGAGTCGGATATCCGCGACCTTTGATTTTTGAGTTATCCGAAATCCGAGTATCCGAATTTTTTTGATTCGGATCCAATGTATACTGCACAGCATATGTACTCATACCTTAGATATGAGCGCAATCCCACTGTATTGACATTCGTCCTGGCCGAGTCGTTCTCAGAAAAATGAAAACATGTTACATGTAATACATAGTGTAAGATACTTGAGACATTCAAGTATATTACCTTTATATCGCATGTAACCTACACTTATATTACATGTAACACACACTTACATTACATGTAACATACACTTATGTTTCATGTAACTTAATCAAAGCTGCAAGTTGAAGCTCGATGCTTCAAGGGTTGGAGCTGCAAGTTCCAGGCTACAGCTTCAGGTACGAACCAGCAAGCTTTAAGCTTTCTTGGACATCCCAGGAGCTTAAAGCTCGCTGCTTCATGTCTGAAGCAGCAAGCTTGGACCCCCAGCTTCACACAAGAAGCAGAGGGCTTAAAGGCACCTGACACCCAAAAAATTATTTCTCAGATTTCATGATTATCTTAAAGAGAGCCACGTTCTGATCACAATGATATCTCTGAAATCGTTCAAGACCCTCCACGAACGGAGATACGGCTTCTTGAAAATTCCTGCACTTTGAGATCAAAAATTTCGTGGACGAGTTGTCTCAGGCCTGTATTTTTCTTCATTCGCAATCGTTGCCCAAGAGCGGACCAGGATAAGGAGATACTCAGAAAAATGAAAACAAGTTACTTGCAACATAAAAGGCCGAAAACAAGTTACTTATCTGAGCCGTACGTTACTTGCGACTTATCTCAGGTCATTTAAGTTACATGTTACATATCGGCGGATACTGCGTGTGCTACGCCTCCGATATGTTACATGTAACTTGAATGACTTGGGATAAGTCGCAAGTAACTTACATCAGCTTATAAATGTTACGAATAACTTGTTTTCAATTTCTGAGAGAATACTGCGTGCAGTGCGCCTCCGATATGTTACATGTAACTTAAATGGCACAATATAAGTCGCAAGTAACTTAAATCGGCCAAGAAGATACTTCCAAGGCTGATGTACGACTCACTCGCGAGGTCAGCCTTACGACTGGCGTTGCTATTGGTTCAGTTACCCAAGTTTGAGGTACATGACCCCACATCAGCAGGGAGGGCCCTGCACAGCATTTTTTAGCGTAGTGTGTGGCCTTCTGCGTCGCGTGTCGTCTGCGTCACGTGATGGCCACCCACAGTGAAAATTCAAATGTAAGTTACAAGTAACATAAGTGTAACTTAAACATAATATCAATTTAAGTTACATGTAATATAAATTTATGTTACATGTAATTTAAATGTAAGCTACTTGAGACATTCAAGCAAGTTACATTTATATTACAAGTAACTTGTTTTGATTTTTCTGAGTAGTGCGGAAATGGACTGAGGAACGACTACTTGTTGAGAATTCATCCATCCATTTAGCAGCTATCGAGTTCGTAAGTCTGATAGGGGACCGGGCCTGCGGGCGAAGGAGGTCGGGTCTGTGGTGGTCGCTTATATCTCGCTTATTTGAAGGAATTGAGATCTCGTATTTGGCAAGTTTTATGCAGGAGGGGTCTGCTACACAATCAAATTAAAATCACCAAATTCATGTCTGAGGCATATTGCATGTCCCTCCCTCTAATCATCCCCACGATTATTAAAACGAATCATGAAGAGCGAGGGATCAGCGACTCGGCCAGGGCGAGTGACCAGCCTGTCGAATGTCAATCCAATGGGCCTGTGCTCATACCTAAGGTATGAGGCGACCCGTATGCTGTGCAGGTTTGCAGAAGGCGTTCAGCATAGGCCCTCAGTCGCTGGAGATATTTTAATTATGTTACACTTATACTACATGTAATTTACTTGAGTAGAGATAATTCACATGTAACTTACATTGACGGAGATGTATTACAAGTATATTGTAATCGTCTCTTATGTTACAAGTATTATGTTTTCACCATCGAAAACATATTACGTGCGACATTTGGCCTGCGAGCGAGGGACCGATATTTTACATGTAACATACATCGGTCGATATAATTTGCAAGTAGTATACATTGGCCAATTTATATAACATGTATATTGATTCAGGCCTTTTATATTACATGTAATATGTTTTCATTTTTCTGAGTACATGCGAGATAAAGGTAATATACTTGAATGTCTCAAGTATCTTACACTTTATATTACATGTAACATGTTTTCATTTTTCTGAGACGGTCACTTTGCCTGGTTTTTGATGCTTCCAACGAGGTGGGCGTTCTAGTACAGGCTGTGCGTGCCTATCTCAGACATTGGTGGGGATGTTTGCCTAGAACGACGACGGAATTTCCCCCGACACAACTGGGGAGCTTCCCCCGAATTGTTGGGAGGCGTACGGATCTCCGGACAGCAGGTCTTCCCTTGTTCAACCGCTCCCCTGTCCTCCCCATGCTGTCGCAATCCAACACTCTTTAGTCATGGTTGATCCAAAATCAGCCTAACAAAACTAGGCAGTTTTCGTTGGTTTTTTCGTTAGCCTCCCATACTCCCGCGTGCCGCCCATCCACCCAGGGTCGTGAGGGAGCTCACGGTGGTCCGCGGACCACCGTGAGCTTGACCCTGGGTGGATGGGCGGAACGCGCGGTGAGAACTTTCATAGTCCATCGCGCTTCCCGAGCGTCACGCGCGTGCCGGACTTGCGATGAGGACTATGAAGGAAGCAGATCGGAAATTAATTTTGTTCAAATGCACATGTTGGCCTCGCTGCGGTCCTGTCTCGAAAAAAGTTCAACTTATCCTCTGTTTCAGAGTGAAATTTATTCCCCTTTGATCGCGTGCATCTGCGCGCGTATACTGGGTCTTCTTCTAACCCACACTTCCTCGCTGCCTTTAGCTTCGTTCTGCACAAGCGCGCAAATTAACAGAATACAATTGGCTCGGAAACAGAGGATACGTGTCGCAGCCATCAGCGACAGGCACTACTAGCCAAATTTGACTTTCAACCAGTAGCAGACGTGTAGCTGAAAGCAGAGATGTGTCTCTGACTGAAGTATGTACATACAGTAGTGGACGAAAATCTATTGACATGGCCTTTTTGCGAACACTTTTTTTATAAATATCTCGCCTTCGGCTCAGCGGAACTTGATGAAACTTTAGCATGTCATAAGGCATCATAAATCTCGCTTCACACATTTACAAGCTTGAATTTGGAGTGTGCAGTCTTTCAATATGGAATTTATTTATAATTTTCTGATAATATTTCAAATTGGGACTATTCTCTCAAAACATGGCTGTTACAATTTCAAACCCGTAGCAATTATTTTCCATTAACACTTAAGAGACCGCGCGCTCCACGGCTAGCCCCCGTAGCGGACCGGCGCGCTCCACGGCCAATCACTTAGTGAGTTTTTAAACTGATTTTTTATTATGATTGCCTATGTTAAAAGGAGATATAAGGCGCTCAATATCTTCATATAAGTTACGGAAGTTGAATTAAGCACATATATAAAAGCAATAATTGGAAGTAATCTGTTTTTTCTTGAAGAAAAACGAAAAAACAGAGTTTTTGGCGTGGGTGCGCAGTGTGGACACGTGGTCACAGGAGCAAAACAGCCGTGGGTGCGCAAAAAAATCACTCCTATAAGACAAATTAATCCCATATTCAGAAACTGCACCCTGAGAACCTAAGCTTGTCTATAAGTAGAGCAAAAATCGTGATGCTCCATAACATACTAAAGTTTCACAATTTTCGCTAAGACTAGGCCGAGATATGTATAAAAACAGTTGTCGCGAGAAAGCCATGTCAATAGATTTTCGTTCATTACTGTATTTCATGGACCTCAGGCGAGAATCCGGTTACAGCTTCACAACACAAGCCGCAACGCTTAAGTCTCCACAGGGAGGTAATGAAACCCATTCCGCTTCTTCCGGCAGGAAACTGTAGCATTTTGGGACGGAAGCAATTTTTTTTTGTTCGAATGGGACAGATCACTGCGAATCGTCATTTTACCACTATTACTGAATCAGATTGACGGAGATCTACAGTTTTTCTGCTGAAACGCTTAGCGCTGTTTGTCAGAAGGGTTTGGGTGTAGATGGATGCATAGACCAAAAATCTGGCTCGGCAGTTGAGAGGCGGTCCTTGAGGGATCACAAACCTCGTTCCAGAGTCAAAGACGCGACCTCTTGCGTTTCTGACTTTTCTCATAAAATCGCATAAGAACAGTTTAAAGGCAGGGTTTGCGATAAAAAAACGGTTGTTGTGCTATCCTCATGAGAAGGTAGATCTGGCCACCCCAAATGTGAAAGTGAGTGAAAAGTTGCAGAAAAACGCTCCATAACAAACGCTTCGCGCGCACCAGATTTGGTTTTGAACTGGCCACGCGCGCAACACGTTTTTCGAAATCTAAGTTCAGAGTGAAGGTCGGAATTAGCTCTAAATTGCATTGAAAATAGCGCAAAAATTTGAAAAATGGTTCAGAATGGTTTCCTAGGATTTGAGAAAATTTTGAAAAACCGCAATTTTTCTCTGTTAATCTCCTTTTTTTCAGACGGCGTTCACGATCTTGTGCTACCAGTTAAAATTGAGCTAGAGAGCTAGTTTTTGGACAGGTGGCTGGAAATGGATGCAGGTCGCTCCTTTTCCAATTTGAACTCGATACCTTAACTTTGAAGGGTACCTCAAAATCGTGTGTTCACATACTAAATTAGCCGTGGAGCACGAAAAGGGCTTTCTTCTGCTGCAGCTGTGGAGACCTGGGTGTGTGGGTGAATTTGCAGCCAATCAACACAGGTCGTCGGAGGTAAGTACTGAACTTGTCAGAATTCGTACTCATGACACGTCATCGATCGATAATCAATATTATCCATTTTCGCGCTTTTTTGCACAAATTGCGGCGAGGAGTGGTGATTGCTCTTGGCATTGGTTTTCTTGGTTGAGGAATTTTGCTCACCACTCATTATCGATAAATACCAATCAATAATATTGATTTTTTCGCCTGTTGCACAAAATGCCGCAATGATTTTTGATTGTTGATGGCTCTAAGTCATTTGTTTGGGAAATTCTTCTCATCTTGCAAGATCGAATATTATGAGCAATCAATATTATTGAGTTTTCACATGTTGCACAAAATGCGGCAATGAGTGGTATTTTTACGGTTGTGGGCAACAAGTATCAAAAATTTTACTAATACGACAATATCTTCTGTTAGACGTTTCATCATTCCAAAATGGAAATCGTGGAGAAATTTGATCCCAGAAAGGGAACCTTCGGCAAAAGTATGTGACATTTCTCAAAATTTGGCTCCCTGGCAAAAGTAACGATTTGGCAGCGCCGTCTGAAAGTTTAAAAAAAGCTTCAAAAATATCTTGAAATATTTCAAAAAATGATTTGGCGTACATTAGTCTGGAGGAATAAAAAAGTCAGGAAATGAAGTGAAATAACCAAAAATGCGAACTTATCAAAGCAAAATCAGGTGCGATATGGAATGGAGTTCACCTAGCTTCACCTATGCTGATTTCCTTATTACAGCTTTCAAAAATGGCTTAATGTTTCCGTTGCGCGCTTGATTTCGTTTTGATAAGTTTAACGGAGAAGCTTGTGAAATGATCGACCACCAAATCGCATTTTTGGTTATTTCACTTCATTTCCTGACTTTTTATTACTCCAGACTAATTTACGCCAAATCATTTTTTAAAATGTTTCAAGATATTTTGGAAGCTTTTTTTAAACTTTTAGACGGCACTGCCAAATCGTTACTTTTGCCAGGAAGCTAAATTTTCAAAAATTTAGCTTGGTCGTCGCCCGCCTCCAATTATCGAGATTTCTATGAGTGCCTGTCTCGTGAACTTTTATTTTGCTTCTGGACGCTATTGACTACTTTAAGAGCCAAATAAAAGGCGGATAAACAAGTATCAATGAAAATCTTGTCGATTAGGGGGCCGGCCGACACCTGCAATTAGCCGGTATACCTTGCTTTCGAGCGTTTCCTCCGCAAATTTCTGGGGTTTAATACTTATTTCCATTTTTGTTATGGTCGGATCTACCTTTTCAAGAGGATAGCACAGCATCCGATTTATAGCGAACCCTGCCTTCAAGTCTTACAAGGGACCACTTCGAACGTAAAATGGAGTTTTGAAAAACGGTCTTCTGACGGTTGTAGAGGAGTTAAAAAGAAACGATTTGAGATTTTAAAATTTCACTCAGTCCTCACGGGTAGATCAAAAACGGCCAAAAAAAGAAAGCAACCAGAACGCCGGCTTGGGAGGACGTAGCACAAATGGGAGCTATACAGTGGCCTTGAAATCATCTGAAAAGGTTCTCCTAAAAGTTTGAAGATGAAATCTAGCTAGGTGTTATGACTTGTTCATTGATCCCTTGAACAATGCTCGTTGCATCCAAACCACCTATCAGTGCAATGTGATAGTCGGAGTGAGCTAGCAGCACACCGTGGCTCAGTCGGTTAGGGGTTGGATTACGAAGCAATTGAAAGATGGTTCGAATACTGTGGGATCATTACTGCATTATGGCTGATAGTAATGACATTTCTATGTGTTCACCTTACTTGTTTTGAGTTTTAGCAGTGTCTCTTGTTTTTTATACCTCTTTTCTTATATCGCAGAGGTAACGTGATATAAACGGAGAACGGTTCACATCAATGTTAGAAACTATAGAAATTCCGAGGTTTCGACAATTGCTAGAATATCAAGAATACCCTTACCCTTCTCCCCCACATATGTTACAGATAAACCGTCCCTAATCCGCAGAAACACTTTAGGGGACTTATTTTGATATATGACGCTGGAAAAAAGTTCGGACAAAATGAAACTTCGTGGACTTGTTCCTTGATCAATCTGTTTAGAAATAATCGTTGTAAACAAAAGTGGGTTTACCTAAACTACAAAATCCATTGAAGCAACCTAATACTTTAGCGCATGGCTCGAAGACTCAAGAAAAGTGTTTCGTTATCAATTCCAAAATTTGGAGTAGAACAGAACCACTCTTTTGAAAACGCATCTTACAAGATAACTACTTTTATTCAGCGTGGCCATTCTGGTTTAAATGTAGTTTTCTGGTGCCATTTTGGACGTAGAATCCGAGTATGCTCTTCGCACCTTCTCTGAAAAGTGGAGAAGCTTTTATGAAAAGAAGTCATAGTCGTTTTTTCCAAGCCTCGCGACAAGGCAAGGGTACCCATCAAGGAATTTTTAGGGTGGTTTGGAAAAAAATTTCGGATTCGGCTCAAAACTTGTGTGTAGGGGTAATCTAGGGTGCTGAACACGAATCTAGAGATCGTTTGCCGAAATCCTGAGGTTTACTGTAGTTTACGGTAGTTGTCATGACATAGAAGGCCTAAACCTACCTTAATAATTTGAAAATTGACAAGTGAACATCAAATTCGTATTCAGCACCCCGAATAACCCCCGTTCAGAAATTTTGAGTCAAATCTGAGACTTTGACCCAACTACCGTATACCCACCGTAATCTGTCGAAAATCGATAAACGGACCTCAGATTCGTTATGAGCACTTTAAATAACCTCCCGAAAGCGAAGTTTGAGTCCTAAATTTTTTCTCCACCTTTGGAGCCCCATGAGGTAAGAAGCTCAAGGCCATTTTTGGGGGTTCATAGGTCGAAATTTTTTTTTCGCCCAAACTCAGCCCCAGGGGGTTTTGGGACGCTGAACACGAATATGAGGTTCGTTTCCTGTTTTTAGCGGATTTCGTCAGGTTAGGGTGCATTGAATGGTATTTTACCTACCGCAACACATTGTTTTGGTGGTTTTTGATCTACCCGTGAGGACTGAGTGAAATTTTAAAATCTCAAATTGTTTATTTTTACGCCCTCTACAACTCTCAAAAGACCGTTTTTCAAAACTCCATTTTTTGTTCAAAGTGGTCCCTTGTTAGTGAGAACTTGCACACATTCCATGTCGTCATGTACACTTCCGTGAGGTCCTGTTTACATTTCATGCATCTTGCACATTGAAGCTCTGAACGCATTTCGCTGTCTTCTGCAGACCCCTTCTGAAGCCCTTCACCCAATCTATAACCGGTCACCAATCAACACCCTCAGCTGTTTCTTTTTGCGTATGATGAGTTTGCATATGATGGGTTTACACACCTTGCAAAAAGTGTCTTTGTGTAACTTCTCAATCTGATTGTTGGCTAGATAAAGCTCGGCCAAATCAACAAATCCTCGTTTCTCTGTTTCGAACAAAACCGAAAGCAGGTCAGCTTCTGATGAAGCCGGTCGCTTTCCAAGAGCACCATTCATATCCAACACTCGCAACCTGAAATTCAGTATGACTTCCCCTCTGCAGAACAACTCACTCCTCGTATCTCCCTCACCTTTGCATTGGCTCGAAGGCATACCGCCCAGCCTGCCTGATGTTGTTCTCGTTCAGATAAAGGAATTGAACTTCTGGCAGCGCTTTAAACGTTTCCGAGGAAATCTTTGTAATACCGTTTCCAGTGAGATTGAGCAGTGATAAACTCGAGTGGACCTCGCCTGAAAGAGTAGCATTGTGCAAGAGTCCTGCGACAAAAGCAGTATCTTTACAAGGCAAACCTTCGGTGAAAAGCCCTTCCGAAATATCACCAAAGCTGTTCCCGGTCATAGTCAGAGTGTCGATGTGAGGAAACGCTCGCTGATGAATCTGAGCACTAGCTTTAACATCTAAGCAAAATTTCTAGAGACGAAGGTTCAGAGTTTTAAAGCTAAATGTATTTTAATTTTTTCTATGCATGGATACATAGGAAGGGCAACTAGATTGCCAAGAATGAATATCTCACACAACCTATCAAATGGTTCATGTCTAAAACCTTGTCTTATGACACTCTTCTGTACGCTTCCTCTGTTTTTATATTGATAGTTCAGCTCATTTTTCTTGAAATACATATAGCAAAAATAAGTTGGTTTATCGGTTGAATAAATTTTCCCTCGTGAAGTATGTACTTACACCCTTTAGGGTAACAAAACAAATTCTTTTCGGCCAGAGTCCTTGATATTAATGAGGTACTCACACATTGGTAGGAAGGTCCCCGAGAACGACTACGGAATTTCTTTTGATACAACTGAGGGAGTTCCCTCGAATCGGAGGGATGCGAAGAGGACCTCTCAACAGCAGAGGGTTAGGGGAACTTTCCAACAGCAGGTCTTCCCTTGTTTCTCCGATGGCAGATCTTCTTAATGATATCGAGATCCACCATCAATTGTTCATTGATCTATCAGAAATGGATTCTAAAACACTCGCTGCTTTTGACTGTTTTCCTGTCCTTAGGAAGCTGAATCATTGGGCAGAAAACATGACCTCTGACATTAGGTTACAGAGAAGCCCCTTATCTTGCCTGAAATCCAGACAGAAACGCTAAACAGTATAGCTGTACACGAACGAAATTTTTGAAAAACTTTCGAAAGATTTTTTCAAATTTTTTTTCGTTCGTTCGAAAATGTGAAAAACAAATTTTTCTCAAATTTCGTTCGTTCGAAATTTTGTCGGAAGAAATTCTTCGATTTTTGTAAGGTCAAATGTTTTTCGAACAGAATTTTTTTTCAATTTTCGTTCGTTCCAGATCTGATTTTCAGGTTTATCTTTTCGAAAACACTTTATTTGAATGATTCGTTCAATTTTCAAAATGCTCCTCGAACCTTAGGATACGCCGTTTTTTTATTCGACGGGCCGAGTTGTCGTAGGCGTGACCGAACAGCTCGCTTCCTCGAATAAGTTGTGCTTGGGACCGGGGAATATAGAGCCTTTCTCGCTCACATAAGTCCGGGCGCAGCAAGCAGAGGAGAGATCGGTCATGGCAAAATAAGACACTGATTAGGAGGCTTCGACATGATAAGCCCAATGATCATCACTTTGACAGGTTTGAAATGTAGAAGAGAGGCTATACATTCTTGCGACTCAAAGGCAGTGGTCACGATGAGAAACGTTATCGAAAAAACTACAAAAATCAGCTTAGGTGGAAAACAGCTGAAAAACTATGAAGGTACCGGGGTGAAAAACGGGCTAGTATTAGAGTTTTTAGGGCCCAAAGATGCCAGTTCGTGCACACCTGCACAGCGCCGCCCAAAAAGATCGCAGTCTCATGCCGAGCAGTCAAAAATCATCGACATTCAGAGGAAGAAATAAATGCAAATTCACCTAATAAAACAGTTGAACAATGAAGGCAAGCACTTCAGTCGAATGTGACTAGATGAGTACATAAATATTCGAGCAGGTCAGTCCGAAGGTTAGTGTTCATTGATTGAAGTTCAATTTCAAGCTAGCTGATGTTCTTGAAATTAGAGATTATCGATGCCGATGATGTGGAGTGGGCTCGTCCACCATCAAAAGACAAGAAAGTTCAGGCTTCAAATTTGGCCCAAAACAGCGGTTTTTACGCAATTTTTTCTTATATGTAGGTCCTACTACTCTTAACCCAGAAAAGGGTTTAGAGAGGGAAAGAAGGCAAGCATATTTGATTGCGACCAGGGATGTTCGGAAAAAATATTTGTGGAAACAGAAAACAGAAAAAAAACTCCAAAAATGGGCAGAAAACAGAAAACAGAAAATTTTTAAAATTCAATAAAGAATGTTCAGCGTACACTATACGAGATTTTTCACAACATTGAACTTTTTCTATACATTTTTGTGTGATCTATGGTTTTTTTTTTTGTTGAATTGTCAAAACCTAACAGGTGGCCAGAGCAAGAAGTATAGACGTCGAAGAAATGCAGATTATGAGTGCGGAGAGATGACAAATATTGCTCTAACCTTTCTTTCCCTTTCCATACATACTCCTTGCACAGATATATTGAGCTTCTGGCAGAGTAATCGAGCAATTAAAGCTCGATTACTCTGCCAGAAGCTCAATATATCTGTGCAAGTAGTACGTAGGTGCAGTCGGAGCGAGCTTCATCTTCCCTAGTGTACATATTTTGACACTGATTGGGGGATAACTGCTGGTTTTAACACTGTACTTACTTCTCACTGCCGAAAGTCACGCGCGTACTGCGCGGCTGTGCCATTCGAGTATAAATAGCCTGACGCGCCGTTCGCTCCACCGTTGAGAGCCTCTCGCACTTCTGTCGCGGAATTATCACCTGCCTCGTAAGCTCACCATCGATTTCTTGGCTTTCATCTTGGAGGCAGCGTTCACAATGATCATCCTCGTTGGCTTTCCACAGTGAAATGATAGACGAGAAGGACCGTAGGCTCCTAGTGTCGAAAGAACGGTAGAAAACGAGCCAGGAGCGGCGAAATAACGGATGCAAACAGGCTTTTTGGTGCCAAAGATCCGCCCTCTCGGAATGAACAAATGAAGGCTCAGATTACAGGAATGATCAAGTCAAAGAAGTGCTGATAAGTAAGCTGATCGCTTCATTGCACTGATAGGCATCATCCTCCATAGCGGTCAATTCCTCCACGCCCAAAAATCAACGTAAACAAGAGAGGGCCTATTTTTGCTCAAAAAACGCGTCTTTCGTGTCTTTTTAAGCAAGCCTTGCTATATAGGGCACCAGACCTTCCGTAAGCCGTGGAGATATCGGAAGTTTAATTTATCGTGAACACTGCCTTTAACTGAATTCTGTAAAAACTGCGTTGCCGTAGACTGAAACACGAAAGCTCTGGTGCATCCCTAGTGATCGGTTGATTTCGATTATCACCAGCAGCGGAGCGGTGGGCCTCGCTGAAATATAACTAGTGATAAGGAAGTTTCGACGAAAAAGCCACCGCTCCGCGCTGTGATAACCGAAAACATGAGTTCACTTGGAATGAAACAGAGTCTATGCATTTAGAGTTTGCGTGTGTAGCACAGTTGGTGCCCAACTTAACCCGTTCTACCGAAGCAGTGGCGCTAGAGTATTCTTAATCTCTGCCCATGTGTCGAAAGTAATCACACACGAGCGACGCGCCAGTGCGGGTATGAATAGTGGGCGTTAAGTAGCATTAGTACCTTATTCGTGCTAGTATACAGTAACATTGCAGTTTTCGCGTCATTTGGCTGCGTCGTGTACCATCTGAGAGACTCGTCAACGGTAAACTTCTGGGTGAGGGTATCCACTATACTTTGGTATTCGACGATTTTTTTCGAATGAATGAATAATTCGAATATTGAATTTTCGAAATTTTCGAATGAATGAATAATTCGAATATGGCGTTTTTCAAAATTTCCGAATGAATGGATTTTTCGAATATGTGTTTTTTCGAAATTTCCGAATGAATGAATTTTTCGAAAATTGCGTTTTTCGAGATTTCCGAATGAATGAATTTTTTCGAATATGTGTTTTTCGAAATTTCCGAATGAATGAATTTTTCGAAAATTGCGTTTTTCGAGATTCCCGAATGAATGAATTTTTCGAATATGGCCTCTTTCGGAAGCTCCGAATGAATGAATTTTTCGAATATGGGTTTTCTGGAATTTCCGAATAAATGAATTTTTCGAATATTGCGTTTGTCAAGATTTCCAAATGAATGAATTTTTCGAATATGGATTTTTCAGGATTTTCGAATGAATGAATTTTTCAAATATGGATTTCTTAGGATTTCCGAATGAATGAGTCTTTCGAATATTGCGTTTTTCAAGGTTTCCGAATGAATGAAATTTTCGAATATTGTGTTTTCCGAAATTCCGAATGAATGATTAATTCGAATATTGCGCTATGGGAAATTTCGAATGAATGAACTATTCGAATATCACCTTAACAAAAACGTCGAATGAATGACTGATTCGAAAAGTGTTTTCTTCACTCGGATCGAATGAATATTCAAATCTTCATTCAGAAAGTCGAATATTTTTCGAATATTCGAATAATCTTCGATTATTTGGATCTGAGCTACCAAAAATTGAGAAACAGACTTAAATCTGTCTATATGCAGCTTCAAAAGCTCTATAAATTGTTACATTTATTACCGACGATTATTCCAATGACAAATTCCACAACAGTAGATTCCTTCAACAACAATATAGTTTGTTTAGCGAAATGAACCACCGAAAATCGTTAAGAGGATCTCAAAGTCGGTCTAACATTCCAAAATAACCGAGAAGGGAAGTGTTTAGAGTGGTAAACGCATCTGCGAAAACGATCAGTATCGTTAGTATCTCTTGTGGCTCAATAGTAAAAATGCGCAGTATCCCGCCCCGATCTGCAGGTTCGAACAAGTTATGAGCATTTTTCAAGCTTCGCGAAAAGGCAAGGGAAGCAGGGGAAGAGAAGAGAGGCAATTTTTTTCTGGTGTTTCAAAAAAGTTTTTGGGGTTCAGCCCAAAACTTGCATGTAGGGGTAATCTAGGGTGGTGAACACGAATCTGGAATCCATTTGTCGAAATTTCGAGGTTCACTGTAGGTTACGGTAGGTAACATGTCATTTAGGGGCCAAAACCCATCTTAGTATTTTTGAAAATCGACAAATGGACGATAAATTCGTATTCTCCAACCCGAACAACCCCCGTATACTAATTTTGAGTAAAATCTGAGACTTTGTCCAAACTACCGTATACCCACCGTAATCTACCGTAATTTGCAGAAAATCCATGAACGGACTCCAGATTCGTATTCAGCACTCCAAAAAAACCCACAAAAGAACAATTTGAGCAATATCTACAGTAGCACTCCGGGAATCTCGAAAGTGGCGTTTTTCCCTCGAAATTTTCCCCGGTTGGGAAGCTTCGAACGAAATCAGCCGAAAACTTTGGAAAATCGACGAATAAACCACAGACTCGTGATCAGCGCCCCAAAAAACCACCCTGGGAGAATTTCAACTCAAATCTGGAACATTTTTCTAAAACGCTTCCAGAGCCCTGTAATCGGTATAAATAAACGCCCAACCGAAAATCCTTGCAAGTCCAAAACGCTGTCAGTCTCGACAAAGTATGGAAAATGCGCCTTCAGCCAAATTTTGCTCAGGGGGGTAGTTTTAGGCGCTGAAAACAGTTTTGGGCGCTACAGATACCAACAATAATAGTCGTTTTCGCAGATGCGTTTGACACTCTAAACACTTCCCTTGTAAGTAGTTTTCGCGTTTCTCAAACTCCGCTCAGACGGTTCTTCGAGTCGCTGATCATGAATCCAAAATTCAGTTACTTTTTTTGCGAAGGCTCACACTAGGATGCGAAGGACGTGAAGGATGACACTACCTCAGACAATTGGGGTGTCCGATTAGGCCACAAAAGGCTTTCGATTCGAATACAAAGCGCTGTGGACGGCGTAACGGCCCGTACTTTTCGAGCGTCACGTGGCCTAATCGTCGTCGAAGTGAGAAGCACGTGCCGCAACACATAGGCCTAGTGCATATTTTTCACTACGAGCGACGGAACACAATGTTTTTCATCTATACCGACCGAAAATCGATTCTGCTGATATGCACTGTCACGGCGGCGCGTCGCGAGAAATATGCAGTAGGCCATAGGCGTTCCACTAGGCCGAGACCCACTTTCGATTCGACAACGATGCAATTTGGACGACAAATGAGCCACTATGCTTTGCTTGGACACGTTGGATCGATGGCTCCACAATTGATCAGGCGCCCATCAGCCGCACAGAACGTATATAAGGGGACCCATCTCATAGGCTTAGTGCATACTTGCGTCGCGGCGACGGGGTCGCGGTGTAGGAACTAGTACAACCCACCGCGCCCAGCGCAGTGATCGACCGCGCCTAGCACTTACAGTCGTCGCGCGCGGCCGATCTAGTAGGAGCTGCTACACGCGACGGTGTCGTGCCTGCGTCGCGGCCAATCTACACTTTTCCACAATGCGCGCTGTTTAGCGCCATCTGGATGGTGTGTCGTGTCGTCGTGCACTGCACTACGACACCGCGACGTAAATGCCAGACATCCGTCCTGGAAGGCAATAATACGTTTGTTTCAACAATTTTTGGTTGGTAGATGGCCTCGAATTCGTTTGTTGTGTGTTGTAGTCGACAGTTGGCGTAGATTATATAACGACGATCGACCAATCGGAGGTTTTCATTTTCCCGAACACTGTCATGAAATGAATTTTTTCATTATTTCTATCATTTCACATTTTCTTTTTCATGATTTTATTGCAATGCACTCACTATTCCTTGTCCGAAATTATGTTCGCATTGATAATCATAGAGAGAGACACTGTTTTAGAACAAATATTACGAAAATGGAAAAATGACATCGAAATTCACAGAGACTGGGGCTTCTTTCTGGAGGAATTCCAACTGCTCAGGGGGTCTCCGTCTCGGTTCTCAGCGAAGGAAGCTCCTTCGTTGTCGACCGCGGCGAGGACCTCGGGATTACGATAGGAGGACGTGCTGTTGCGTGGGAAACGGCGGTGCGGCAAAAGTTTCGCCTCTCTGCGCCACGTAGTCCCTTTAAATAGAACACTTGCTTCTCGAAACAGCTCACGCTTCTGTTCAAGAGCCTTTCAAGAGAGTATTAGATTAGAAAGCCTATCGTGGCCGAAACGGACTCCACAGTTGTCTGAGATCATACTCTCATGACTCATTCTCTGCGAAAATATGGGCTTCCGGCGGGATCAAACCTGCGACCAGGTGTGGGCCCATACGCCGTAGTGCCCTTTAGCGTTCATCTTACATGGTGAAAAGTTGTATATAAGGTAAATCGACAACGCTTAACTCATATCGACTACGCGACTGTTTGATCACTCTAGGTGGGGGAAGGGGAGAAAACGGCCAACATTGACCTACTCAAGCTCCTGGGGGGCGGTCTGACAAAAGAACTATACAAAGCATTGTCAGAATCTTTTTGGCATCCATAGTAAAAATGCGCAAAATCCCGTCCCGAACTGCTGGTTCCAGAAATAAGCGTTTCTGGAGCTTCGCGGTAGGGTAACGGTACCCATCAGGCAATGTCTGAGGTGTTTGGAAAAAAGTTACGGATTTGGCTGAAAACTCGGTTATTTACTCAGGCAGTAACGCCGGCTGAGGGGGCAGGTAATACCGGCAGACTGAACATTGTACCCGGGCGAGCCCCGGTATTCACTGCCCCCTCAGCCGGCAAATGGTAGAGCGCTCAGCCGGCAAGTGGTGGCCCCCTCACACCGCGTTCACTGCCCCCTCAGCCGGTAAATGGCTGCCCCTCAGCCCGTACTCACTGCCCCTCAGCTGGTAAATGGAGGTTCGCTCTGCCGGTATTAGTTGCTTACCACGTGAATGATATCGATCTGTAAGAGTAGATAAAGCCCCTAGTAGGCTCTCCCTATTCCCCAGCATGTTCGAGGCCTGCGTTTCATTTCTGAAGCGGCAAGCCTTACCTTGCCTTGAAAATCATTAAGTGACCCGCTGTCACGTCCCCACGGTCACAACGAACCGTACGGGGTGAGGGGTCAATGATCCAAATCGTGTGGATGACCACCCGTTCGAATGCCATCACTCGAATCAGCTCGAAGCCCATTTCGCCCGCGCCCTACATGAGCGTGGTTCGCTTTAGTGTCTGCCCGATCAGCCGGTGACATGCTCCGCTGTGGATTTATGTCCGCCCGCTGACCCGGTAAAGCCATGCCCCTCAGCCGGTAAAACGCATGCCCGCCCGCTCAGCCGGTAAGACGCTCCGCCTCCAAAATAAGCCTGCTCGCTCAGCCGGCGACCCTACTCCGCCCGCTCAGCCGGTGTTATTATCTGAGTAGGGAAATGAAAACGAATCTGGGGTCCGTTTGTCGAAACTCCGAGGTTTATTGCAGGTTGCGGTAGGTACATTGCCATTTAGGAGCAAAACCTACCATACTATTTCAAAAATCGATAAAATTCGTATTCAGCACCCTGAATAATTCCCACGTAGGAATTTTGAGTCGGATCTGAGACTTCGCCGAACTACCGTACACCCACAGTTATCTACCGCGATCTGCCTAAACTCAATAAACGGACCTCAGATTTGTGTTGAGCACCTCAAATAACCCGAAGAGAAAGATTTATAGCCTCGTGGGCAGCTTGATAAGGATGGGACATCGAGCGCAACATTCGACCGACTGTACAAAGAAAGGTCGAGGTTCACAAAGTCGATTTCTTCTGTTTCCCTTCGCGAGGTCGACTCTTCATGTTTGGATCTTACTTAGTAAGATTCGAGCAAATCTCGTTAATGATGTCACCTCCAGCTCTTTACAACTCACCTTGGGATTTCACAAAAATTGAATGAGGAAGGAGTGTTCTCAACGGTTCGTAGGGTATGCAACCGGCAGCCATGATTCGTGGCGAAATGGCAGTATACGCTCTTGCAAATATTCGAATATTACCACCAAAGTTCGGCCGAATATTCGAAAAAACGAATATTTTGGTTTTCCGAATAAACCAAATATCCGAAAAAACGAACATTTTGATTTTACGAATCAATCGAATATTCGGAAAAACGAATATTTTGGTTTTTCGAATAAACCGAATATTCGAAAAAGCAAATATTCTGTTTTCCGAATAATTCGAATATTCGAAAAAACGAATATTTTGCTTTTCCGAATGAATCGAATATTCGAAAAAACGAATATTTTGATTCTCCGAATAAACCGAATATTCGAAAAAACGAATACTTTGCTTTTCCGAATGAACCGAATATTCGAAAAAACGAATATTTTGATCCTCCGAATGAACCGAATATTCGAAAAAACGAATATTTTGCTTTTCCGAATGAACCGAATATTCGAGCATTCGAATATTCGAAAATTCGAATATTTATTCGAATATTATTCGATTCGGACCAAAGTATAGTATCCACTATAAGATAAAGATAAGGAATCGGCTTCCTGAATCCGGATTGGGACGCTCAGCGCATTCGACGTCGAATTCGTAGAGGTTTAATGGGTTTCGTGCCTATTTAGTGGCTTTCGGTGAGCCAGTCGCCTTCCCTATGAGTGCCTTCATCTCTCTACATAAATCTGTTACCAATCAAAGGAACCTGGAGGGATAGTTGTTTTGGTTAACCTCAGTGAGGATCGAACCGTCCGTATACAGCGAACAGCAGCGCTTCCTCCCACCACGCCACAGTCGCCTTAAAGGCACAGGACACCCAAAAAATTAATTTTTAGATTTCATGCTAATCTTGGAGAGAGTCATACGCTGATCACAGTGGTATCTCTGAAATCGTCCAAGACCCCCTTTGGACAGAATTATGGCTCATCAAGGATGCCTAGATTTTGAAGGTGAAAATTAGTGGACGAGTTGTCTCAGGCCTGTGTTTCTCTTCATGCGCAATCTTTGCGCGAGAGCGAGCCAGAAATAAGGAGACAGCCTGGCAGTGGACTGAAGAACGACGACTTGTTGGAATTCATCCATCCATTTCGCCGCTATCGAGCTCGGAAATCTGTTAGGGAGTCGGGCCTGTGGTGGTGAGCGAAGGGGGTCGGGCCTGTGATGGTCGCCTATATCTCGCTTATTTGGAGGAATTGAGATCTCGCGTTTGGCACGTGTTATACACGAGGGGTCTTCTACACAATTACATGAAAATGTCAAAATTCATATCTGAGGGTGTACTGTGCATTTAAGTCGAAATCGAACACGTGTGGAATATTCATTCTCTGACTGAGCGCTGTATGTAAATAAAGTGTTGAGTCCGGTTTCGAAAAAAAAAAGATCCAGCTTTGAAGAAGTTTCGAAAAAATGCGAAATTCCGAACGAATTCGAAAAGAAAATCGAAATTTCGATTAGATTCGAATTCGCAAGTTCGACCTCCGAAGATTTGAAAGTTTTCCGAAATTCGTTTGTTCGAATCTGTTTCGAAGGAATTTTTTTTCATATTTAGTTCGTTCGAAAATATTTCGAAAGAAAAGTTTTCGATTTTCGTTTGCTCAAAATTTTCTTCGAAATTTCTTAACTATATTACACAGTCTTTGTGAGGCAGCTCTACACCCACAGTTTGCGAAGTGCGAGACCAATTCGAGACTGGGCAATTCACATCACCGTATTCATTGCAGCTTTGCTTTCGCGTCCATCATGAGGGCCAAGGGAATCACCGTGAAGGAAACTTCTCTTGTTCTCCTCCCAGTCACATGTTTCAAACGTCCTTGTTAGCGAATAACTCAAGGGAGGACGATGAGGCGTCCCATTCGGAGTGGAAGTCTCCCCGTTCTCTGAGAGATTCCCCCGCCATCGTTCACGGATAGAATCCCCTCGGTTTCTGGTAGGGGCCGAGAGGACATGAGCGCGGGGCTATCGCGGGACGATCGCAAAATTCTGCCAGTCTCAAACCGAGAGCGTAGCGCGTTCGTTCCTCGATGCTCCTGCGATGCTCCATCGCGCAACCGCGAGAAATCGAGATCGGGGCTACCGCGGAAGGATTGCGAGATTTTACCAGTTTCAACCTGATAGCGTATCGCGTCTGTTCATTGGTGTATTCGGGGCTTCAGATCACGGAACCGCGATGAGGCAAGACCGGAGCGATCGCAGGATGAACGCGAGATTCTGCCACTCTCAACCCCTTATCGTTCAGCGTAATATCAACCATGCCCTCACGGTGCTTCAGCCGTGCGAGTGTTGTCCATCCGATCAGCACGAAGCTATACTGCCTTTATTCGGGAGTGCACAAGCCCCCCTTTTCACCCGCACTCGCTTTTACAGTATTGCACCACGGCGGCGCGGTCTGCCGTGACCCTCTCCCATTCAATCTCTCTCACCCCATGTGGCAGGCATCGACCTTCGTATGACCACCCTCCGATCGTTCGCATGACCGGCGATCATGCTCAGAGACGGTGAGTTTTTCCAAAATTTTCACCGTCTTGAGTTGTTTAGGTGTTAATTTAAATGTCATCGTGTTGGCAGAGATTAGGGTTTACTCGTAGCTTTACAGAATCCTTGTCGCTACCAAGAAATTGAGAAAACATTTGTTCTCTTCTTTTTTTTCAGCAAAAAAGTCATTCTGTCTGAACATTAATTGTCTGTTTCTAATCGATGGCTCATCTTTACACTACTCATTACGATTATATTTAACTCAGGCCGTGTAGTACCAAAAAATTACCATAAATTTCCCAGTGATTAGTGGTAAATGTGAAATTACCGCCAGATTACGGACATTTTACCAGAGAATTTACCCTAATCTCTGGTGTTGACAAATTCTGCCAGATTACGAGAGAGTTACCACTAAATTTCTCCTTAATTTCCCGGACTCCTCCCGTAATCTGTCAGAAAAATGGCGATTTCTGACAGACTACGAAATACGGCTTCGGCATCCGAATCGGCGGTTTTGAGGGCAGAAAGAATGAGGTTTTAAGATCAAAACCTTTTCGGGACTCAGAAAGAGTGGTGAGGCGTGGCTTATTCTCCAGGAAAATTCATAGCAAAACGGTCGAGGATTACGCCGGAACGCGGATGTGATCCATGTGGCGCGCATTGTGCCCGTCTCAAAGGCACAGTACTCCTTCATACATGATTTTTTGTTGAGATTTTGAAGTGATTGTGTGGTGGAACCCTCCACTGTAATACATGCAAAGTAGATATGAGATCTCAATTCCTCCAAATGAGCGAGATATAAGCGACCCGGTCCCAATTCTCTTCAGTCACCGCCACGGACCACGCCCCTTTTACACGAACTATTGTAGATTTTTACTAATGTCTTTATTCGTGAAAGAATAGAATATTACGGACCCGAATTCAATATTCAGCCTTAGGCCGGGTTTATACTTCCACCGCGGAGTAACGCGGCGGCTTACCCTGACATTGAATCGACGCGCGACGTAATAGTGATCGATACTCAGTAAAATCAAATAATCGCGTCGCGCCATATTGAAAGTGTCAACCCATGTACACATCGTCGCACCTATAGGAGTGATCTCTGATGGCTGAATTGAGGTGCATTCGTAAAAGCAACACCTTTTAGGATCCATGGTCAGCTGTCACTCATAGGCCCAGGTAACCACTAGATCCATTGCTGAATCTTGGTTGCTCACTCCCTGAATTCAGGGGGCTCAGGTACTCAGGGCGACGGCCGGCACCCCACATTTCGAGGGTGCCGGCCAGCGGCGAACCATTCTGCATGCGACGCACACACAGCGCGGATATTGGCTTGCCCGCGAGCCACAAAACACGCCACGCCATCTTCAATTCTGTCGGTTGGAAAGACAATTGATAATGGTCACGAATGATCACGTCGTAACGTGCTTATCAAGTGCACAGCCGGTAAAAGGTGCCTCATCTCACTAGAGTACTCATTCGGCATTCTGATGCCGGCCCTGGAAGGTGACTTCGAATCACCCTCCGGAGGCCAGCACATTTTTGACTGCTGAGGGGATAGGGGTATCCCCAAGGCTGGGGGGGGCGGCTTTCGCAGCGATCCACGGGGAGGGTGGCTCTTCACCGCAGACTGCGGCGGACAGCGTAATCTGGCAGAATTTTCCGTACTATCCCGACCAGAGTACGGGAAAATTCTGACAGATTTCGGAAAAATTCTGCCAGAAAACGAGAAAAATCTGCCAGAAAACGGTAAAATTACCACCAGAGGAGGGCAAAATCGTTCCGTAATCTGGCAGAATTTTCCCGTAATGCTCCGGCCTGAGAAATTAATACCAAAACAATTGAAGACGTTGAAAAATTCCGAAAAAAAAACTCACCGTCTCTGAACATGATCGCCGGTCATGCGGACGATCGGAGGGTGGTCATACGAATGTCGATGCCTGCCACATGGGTCGGGAGAGATTGTATGAGAGAGGGCCACGACAGACCGCGCCGCCATGAAGCGATACTGTAGAAGCGAGTGCGGGTGAAAAGGGGGGCTTGTGCACTCCCGAATAAAGGCGGTATATAAGGTTTTTGCCCGTGCCGTATTTGCGCTGCTTCACAAATCTTCACAACATGAGAGCGCGGGGCCGGGGGGAAATGATCACGGTACCATCGCGGATCGCGGTACTATCATGGTACTAGCGCGAGAGATTCTTTCAGAGTCCCCTCGACAGTGATAACGATCAAATCAGGTCTATTTTCCTCGGGAGTTTCCTCACTAATAAGTGAGTACATACAAGCCTAAAAAGTCTGCCAGCCTCCAGCCTTGTGCTTGTCTATTACATAGTCGACCCATTGGATGAATTTTTCGAATATGACCTTTTCGAAACCGCCGAATAAGTTAGCAAAACCGAAAACTGTTCCCCATTGAACAAGTATTTGGCAAATTTACACGAATACGGCCGAAAAGTTTCGCAATGTCAAATAACTTTCAAATAATTCGCGAATGCTACAATGTTCGAATTTTTCTCCGATAAATCGAATATCTGGACTATGCGAATAAGCTGGATCATAGAAAAACAGAGGTGATCAAATCCCTGATCAATTAAATACTTGAAAAACCGAGTTTTCAATCTTCCAAAAAAAATCAAGTGTTCGAATAAAAAAAGCAAACATAAATTCCGCGAATGAATTAGATATTCAGAGGACTAATAATCTTATTACCCGATCGAGTTGAATATTTGAAAAGCCCGAAGTTAAAAATAGCTCAAGTACACTATTTATTCGAAAAATATGTGATTCGGCTCCCAGTCTAGTATGCTTCGTGGCACTGAATTAGAAAGCGGCGGCGCTGCTTGTCGTGAATAGTTTCACGAGAAAAACAAAAGGATGATGGCTATCGATCGAATAAAGTTCAGCCAAATAACTGAGTGCGGCTTCGTAATTTAGTGACACGGACGATAGGTACGCATCCTTTCAGAGTTTGCCTCGAATGGTGCAATGCTGAAATGGAGGTGCGTTCTGCCTATGCTGCAGCGAAATTCTGGTCCGCAGTTGCAGACAACAACACGCATATGGAGGATAATCGTGCTGAGACCACGGTCGCGAGCGGGAGGAGAGGTGGTGTAGCGGGTCTCCCGCTGAATTGCTATCGTCCTTTAAAGTTTCTCGTTCTTTAAGTTTCTCGCAACATTTTCCTTGCTTTCCCCTAACTCACACCATTTCTCATAATTTTCCTGTTTCTGTTTACTGTTTGACTTTTTCTTGCAATACTTTGAAGCTCAATCTCGGTATGGTCATATTCTCAACACGATGCTAACCCGGGCTGTGGGGGTCGTAAACTCTATTTTCGTGACTCGCATATTAATAAATTCGTCTAAATGTACCGAAGAGCGTCAGTCAAGCTGTGTTCTTTAAACGCTTCCAACGAGTTGGCCTTCTGACGGACTACTCGTCCATCGAGCTTACTTGATAGCTTATCTAGGAAACCTGAGGGGGATAAGCTCTTCTTTTGGAACATGGAAGTCTTCGTTAGGCGCATGAAAGTTTCGCGCTCCCGGAAAATCTAATTCTTCCCGAAACCAACCAGCAACCTGCGTGTTGGACGAGTTAACCTTCGCAGCCGCCGTGAGGGTTACTTGCGAGCACAGATTCATAACCGCTGAACCTGCCTACCCACCTCATAGTGTGCCACTCAACCCCAGAGAAGTGCGGTTTATGAATAGCGACTGGGCCACAGGGTTAGGCTCCGCTGTGACGAAAGGGGGGAGGTGGGATGCAGGGTCAAACCAATGCTGTGACGAAAGAAGGGGATGCGGGGTTAAGTCCACGTTCAAAATTTAAAAAAAGCATCATCTTGGATGGGTTCAAATAGTTCATTGAATTTTTTGAGGTAAAATATAATCAAATGTGACCACTGGAGAAGCCTAAAAATTAGATGCTTCAATGTTTTCGAAGAAGCCAACTGATTATTCGAACAGCTTGATAATCAAACTTTCCAAGTGGTCAAATACCCTAATTAAGGAATCACCAGAAAAAGAAAAAAGCTCCTTCGCGATGTTTTCGTCCGGTTTTCCTCCTCTGCAGCTCACCACAAAAATATTTTCAGATGCCTAAATATCGCCACCTCCAACCATTCTTAGTTTCGCGTTCCATCCACTTTCAATCAGGACTGCGAGCGTATTGAGGTAAGATGTTTATGACATAATCGATACTATCATGCCCTATATATTTTATCTTGAGTCTTAATAATTTTACATATATCTAAATTTTTCAGAAACATGATAACTTAAACAACAGTCAGTGCTCGTCAAGTCTCCCGGAGCAGGTCCCTACTCCAGCGATGAAAGTAGGCCGACTGGAAGACCGACAGTTTCATAATTGGCCAGATAATTTGAATATTTGATAGATCCCTAAGCACCATAGTTTATGTTGAGATTTAGAAAACTGAGATCTCGTAAATAAAAAGTATTGCGTTTGGTTGTATGATTTAATCATTAGAAACACTTGAAGTTCTTAGATTTTTTTAATAAATTAGAAACTGTCTGTAATAAATGATTCCCGACGGTTCTGTACCCTAAGAGTTTGAAAAAATGTACTATTACTGCGAAAGAATAAGCGGTGCCATTGCAGCAGAGGCTGAGGGGAGAAGCACTATGATATCGCACTTGGCCACGCCCTTTTTTTCAAGCCGCAACGACTCCTGATTTTGGAATCGGGGGAAACCCTGGGGCCGAATGCATCATTGGGCCGGGTTGGGGCGGGGGCAGGGCAGTCTGCGCCCTTGAAGAACTCTGTAAATCAACAAACCAATCGTGCCTCAGCTGCGCCAGCTCAGAGGCTGGGGCAGCTAGAGTAGCGAAAAACACAGCTGGGGCACGATTGATCAGATGATCTACTTCCCTCACACTGCGATCTTTAATGATGATAACTGCCCTGCCCCCACCCCAACCCGGCGCGTTGATGCATCCCGCCCCTGAACTGGTGTTTAATTTGCGCGGCGGCACGGAAAAATGGGAGCGGCCAAATGCTGTACTGTGCCCCCCCCCCCCCCTCTGCAGGCGATAACACCGGATTATGGGAACGAAAGTTCAGGTATCGCATTCATTTCTGGCAGGAGTCACATTCAAGTGCTCGCCACCCGCTATCCTTCCGTCGGCGACCAGCGCTAGGCGAGCGCGACGACGTTGAGTTGCGAGCGCGCCGCCGTAATGTGGTGAGCGGGTGGCGAGCGCCAGCATGCCAGTGCTCGCCAACCGCTGCCATTCCGCTCGCGGGCCGCGCGAGGATCTGCGCGCCGCCGGACTTCTGGTTAGCGGGTGGCGAGCTCCAACTTTTTGAGCGGTTGTTTCTCCATTCCACCATTGTGTCTTCTCGAAAACAACCGCTCGGCTTATATGATAAAGTTACCACAGCAGCATCGCGGCTTCCCCCATCCAGAGATTGATGATACGTGCTGCAACAGCGTTTGTCTGCAAGCGCGGACCTGAATTTTCACTTCGATATGGAAAGTACGCGTTCTCTCCTTTTTCCTGCGCTCTTTATTTGGCTCTCGTCAGCACTGCATCATTCAAAAAAAGCTCCAATATGAAGTATACATACATTCGACACAGAATTATTAGTAGGTTCGGTGTACCTGATGGAAGACATATACTAAAATTCGGATTGAAATTTACTGCCGTTGATGGCGTGCTTGTGCGCGCGTAGGCTGCGACTCCGCTTTCTCGCTGTGCCTACCCTCGCTCCGGAAAAGCAGGCGAAGGAACACCCTAAATAAGCCTCCAGAACAGAGGATAAGCACTTAGAAACGCGGACTGTGAGAGGACAGAGACCGCAACTAAAAAGTGAAGATGCAGCCGCGGGAGAATCCGCCGAACCGAAGATAAATTCCGCGCTGGCTACATGTACATTTATATTTATTTTCCGTTTGGAATTTGTCATGATAAAATCTAAATGGCTGATCCGCTGACACCATGCCATTAGTCTCATTTTTTGGTGCTGTTACAGTATTTTCTTCTTGCTTAGGACTTGAGAAAACGAAGCAAGCAAAAGCAAGCAGAAATCTGGGGAACACGTTATCTGTATACCAAAATTAAATTTCGACGAAAATTGACAATTCCGAACAATGAGGTCAGTGCCGACCTACGTAAAGAAACTGCTTTGGAGCAACATTAATTGACTCATCGAGTGCTTGCAACCAGTCTCTGATGAGGAATCAGGATCGTCTTTGAAACCATCATCATGAAAAGGGCTGCCAGCTCATTCCATTAAAGGCATCGTTCACGATGGATTTCGTTCTCGAGTTTCCCATATATAGGGAGAGCTATAGTTCCCTATATAACAGCTACGTTGGGAAAAACCGCGAAAAATACACTGCAAACCTCTTTTTTAGACCCAAAATATCTCAATCGACTTTTGACAAAGGAAGAGTCGATCGATAGAGATAGCTGTTTTGACCGACGATCTCACGATCAAATGATGTTTATCTTTCTTTCAAGTGATTTGTTGAGAAGGAAAGGTCAATCGATGTGTGTAGAAAATTCATTCTTCACGTAATCGTTTGGTATATTCCATCAACTTCCCCTCAGTCGCACTGTATCAAATGTTGAAAATTTACTTATATGATGGCTGACAGCAAATTGTGTCAGATGACTGACGGAGGGCCGGCCTCTTTTGACGGAATTTGAGACATTCAACCTCAATTATCTTCACAATAAGGCGTTTTCAGAAAAAAAACTCTCCCTACGTTCTCAGGTGGGCCCAGAGAATCATTTGAACCAGAAAACGGTGAGTGGTTTTCAGCGCGTACGATGCCTTTAATGAACGCGAAGCCATTAATCACAGCGCCGTCATGGAAAAAGCGCAAGTGAGAGCGAATTTCGTTTTTTTTCTCTCGGAAAAAAGGCACTCGCAGATAGGAAAGGGGCGAATGCAGTAATCAGCTGACAGAAATGATAGTGGTAATGAATTGTTAACCTGTTGGAAGACGTCGGAGTTCCTGAATCGAGAGCCAATACAGGTGACGTGGGTGGTGTTGCAAACACATCCTGGACGGGGACAGCTCGCCTCCTCCTGGCTCGGTACACGTCTAACTGAAATGTTAAGTGCCTGTTCCTAGAATCACTTCTCGAAAAAAAATCTATATACGGATATTAGTCCTTGTGCTGTCGATGGGAAATTGTTCGCCGGATCAGTGTTTTCTGCAGAGGGCATTCAGAGCGCCCGCAGCACACATTGGCATGCAGAGACGCAGACTAGTCAGTCATACACTGGTCCGACGAATGATTCCGCGCCAACTATATACGTGACAAAATTTTCTAGAAATACCTTTCGCACTCCGAGAGCTGAATCATCAAAAATTGTTGGGAATCATTTCCCATATTCTTGAACCCAAGGCATTGGTTTTCTTAAAGGAATGTTCGTTTACATTTATTTTATTTATTCGGGACGCGGAACAATCCCACGTTATGAGATAAAAAACTGAAAATGGAATACAAAACATACAAAAACATAAAACACAGCCTTAAAAACTGGAGTCAAAAACAAACACAAAAACATCAAAAGGAGCTAATTACACGCATTAGGAACAGATATCTAGACTCAAAGAGTCAAGCATATCACAGCAAGCCAGTTAGGACTGTTCGAAGACATACTCAACAGGCTCGGACTCGGTCATTCCTCAAGTAATCGTATAATATATTTCATCCATTTCCCCTCAGCTGTACTGTATCAAATGTTGATAATTTACTTATATGATGGCTGACAGCAGGGTTGGGCAGGCTTGCGACCGGTCGCAACGGGGATCGTAAAAATTTGGGAAATTTTTTGAAAAAATAGATTTTTTTTGGGGAAGGGGTTCGTAAAACTTTCGGAAAAATTGGGATTATCTTCAAACACTCGGAAAGGTAGATTGGGGTTTATCTCCAAACCACTCGGAAAGCTCTCGGAAATGTATCATTCTTAGATCAACGTTTGATCTATAGCGCCGTGTATTGCATCGCGGCCATTTCTCCATCCAAAGGGGGAGTCATAAAAACACTGGTAATGAAAATTTTTCATCCCAGAGGGGGGGGGTGTTCGTGAAAATTTTAGTCAGCAAGGGGGTCGTAAAATTTTGGTCACCGGTCGCAACGGTCTGCTCAACCCTGGCTGACAGCAAATTGTGCCAGATGACTGACGGAGGGTCGGCCTCTCTTGACGGAATTCGAGACATTCGACCTCGTTTATCTTCACAATAACGCATTTTTAACCGGACAAACTCTCCCTACGTTCTTAGGTGGGCCCAGAAAATACTTCTAACCAAAAAAACGGTGAGTGGTTTTCAGTGCGTACGATGCCTTTAAGTTGCACTGCCTCACGCGGCCAACTTACGGTACGGCTTTTACCGCTCAAACAATAATGTGTTCGCAACATTTTTTGAACTGGTCCGTAACTTTCTTAAATGTTTATCACAACTAAAGATTCATTCATCTCATTTAGTAACCTACAGCTTTTCACGCGGGGGTGATATTCTCGAGAAATTTCTAATCATCCCTCTGAAATGATTGGAATAACTTCAGCAAGCATTTGGTATGGTAAGGTTTAGGTCATTTAAATCGCCCGCGCTAGCCGCGGTTTAGATTTAAATGTGCTTTCTTGAGGAAACAAGCCACGGACCTAAATATATGTGTCTATTGATATTCCGCGCCGACTGATACAATTTGTCGCAGGATGAAAATCGACCCATGTCAAATACGCGCTGGAAGTGTTCCAAACATCCTGGCGGAGTGACGGTTCATTAGAGAATATCACCCCGATTCCTACTATTCTATAACCACTGGCTATAAATCCTGCAGCTTTAACTGGCTTTGTTATAGAAAAGCAGCACTTGTACATTGGTGCAATTTCTAAGGTATTCCTCGGTAATTTAGATTTCCTTGAATCTATCGCATTCCTCCGTATTTTCCGAATCTCTTCGGAACATTTCCAAAAATTGAGACGTCGGGTCACTCCCCTGTACTCTAACGTAATTAACCCATTCACGACCGTATGCAAAATTGCATAACCGTATACCGTGTCCCAACGCTGGGACACGCCAGCTTGAATAGCCTTCCACGGGTGATTGCTTTTTCTCTTTTCTCTTCATATTCTAACTAGTAACGCTGAAGGAACACTATCACAGCTTGAGCTCCCGAAAACCTCTCATTTTAAAAGAGCAGTACCTCAAAACCGCAACACGGTCAACTAAGTTGCAACGTTTTGAGAAGAGTAAAGAATTTCCAGACAATATATGTCTCCTCATAAAAAGTAGCGATAGAACCAAAAAGAAATTTTAATGTGCTTCTGAAATGGCTGCACAGGCGCTTTTTCTTTCACCTCAACTAACGGTATTTCTGAAAAGGTCCAAATCCATTGTTGCGCTTGTCCTACCGACGGACCACGAGGTTTATATTCAATTCTGTTGTAGATCAATGCCTTGCTTATATGTAAGTTCCGTCTTGCGGCGGAGAAATCGATTTTTGAAAAAAGTGTCTCACCGGTGGGACACGTGGTTGTGAATGGGTTAAAGTTCACGACAACGAAAACAGGCGGCGGTGCGGTCGCGTATTTTCACTAAGCCTATTGTAGCCAAGCCTGGCTCGGTTTCAAGAATCGATAATGAACTGCAAATTTTTTCTCTGGGTCATTGTTTTTTCTCCACCTTTGATTTTCTAGCGATATTCTTGCGTGTATGTATAGGAAAGACTTTAACAGTCATGGTATGAGTGTCTGAGGGAAAAACAAGGCGTTCTTTAATGTTTCCGAAGCTTTTTTTTCCTAAATATGCAACAAAATTTGCACGTTTGCCGTCGATTTTGGCGTGCCGTCCGCAGAGGAGGAGAGCACTCTAATCGGCGGCAAAATTTTATTAGTTCACTCCTTTTCGGAGGAAAAACACCCGAAATGTTGAAAAACGGTGAGTTTCGCCTCCATACACAATATCATTACACCCGCACACGCAAGAATAACACGAAAAGCTGAGAAAACAGAAAAAAAACCATAACCCAGCCAAAAATCATCAGCCAAATTCATTATCGAGTCTGGGAACGAGCTAGCCATGGCTACAGTATGCTTAGTGAACTGAAGAAGAAGATTACGATAACCTTGCAGTTACTTGTTCGTGCACATATCCTCTGGTTCCGAGCCAAATTTACTCTGTTCCCTCGCGCGCGTGTGCGTAGCGAGGGTAAAGACAGCGAGAAAGTGTGGGGAGAAGCAGACGCAGCGTACGCGCGCGATTAACGGAAATGAATTTAACTCGCAAACAGAGGTTATCGTCGCGCCTCTGGCATCTAGCGAGTTGCCTATTTGTAACATAAAACCATTAGAAACATGATTTTAGCATTTTGACGTGTTCGTAACTTTATCGAAAACTTCTGTGTATGGGCGCCGCCTTACAACTGCCGAATAAATGGATTTTTTCAATCCTAGGTACAAATTCGATTCAAAAATATAACCGAGTATTTATTCGAATATTCATTTAGTTTTTCTGAAAAAAATTGCTATGGGATGGTTTCCCAAAGAGTATTCGAAAACGATTCAACAACTTTTCGAGGTCAAATATTGGAATCCCCTGAAATTGTCCGAGTGTTCAAAAACTCTAATAAGCTAATTTCCCAAATGATTGAAGCATTCTAGAGAACCTAATAAATCAAATTCTTAAATATTACAAATGTTCGGAAAACCGAATAAATTAAAATTTTAGATGATTAAGAATGAAAAAAATGTCACCCACGAGGAAATTTCACCCATTCATAGTTACGGGTTCCAACTCCTTAGGGAACGTTTCATACCCACATAGCCGTTTGAACCGATTATTTAGTTACTCAAATATTACGTTATTCGAAATTATTATTCAAATTCGCTGATACGCTGGATGTATTCTATCCATGTAAAAAAAGAGATGTAGTCGAATCGAAATTCATAGTATTTAATTTGATATGGAGTGGAAAGCGTTTGTAAGTCAATAAGTAATCAAAGCGTCCACAATGAAGGTATTAAACCAACATGAGGATTAGCGAAGGGTTGTTTGGTGAGAATATTCGAGAAAAAGGATTGTTTGGAGGATACGTACCTGTTCGAGCCGGCAAGATGAGCAGCAACAGCAGCAGTGCCAAGAAGGCAAAGCTGCTCATCATCGATTGCAGGCTTCAGTAAGCAATTGATCGATCAGAGAATCGATTGCCGTGTGATGCTTCGGGACAGCCGACTGGTGTGAAGGTCAATAGCAAGTCGGGTGGCGGCTGGCAGGTGGAAAGGGGAGAGTTGCGAGAGCAGATCGGGCGGTCGATGACGAGGCGAAAGCTGCTGACCACTTGCGACTGCTGTAGCGAGGAAGCTAAAGCAAGGATCGAATTGTTGGATGATTCGAATCGATTGATGGAATTGACGATCAATAGGCGATTCGGATAAGGGAGCGGACGGGTCTAATGATCATAATGGAGTCAGTTTTCCCATGACTGTAACGGGAAGATGACATTTTATGCGAAAATGGCTGGATGAATGATGATAAATGATGGCGGCGAATGGACGCCGTTCTTCGTTGAGATCGACTCATCTGATAAAATCACCTCGGGTCAACCTCGAACATAATGTCAGTGACTGCAGTCATGTAGAACAAAAAGGGACGAGCATGAGGCAAATTGAGGTCAGTATATTCAACCCGTCAGTCGAAATTTCCAGCTCTCTCATTCAATTTTTGTTTTACAAAATGCTCACCTCGAGCCGACTAATAAATAGATAGGATAGAAGAAGTGAAAGGATAGAGTAAATATTTCTTTGTCGGGGACACAGGCAGGATTCCAACCTGTATTGCACCGCTCCTAAGCAAGTATGATCCTATTTACAACACCGTTTTTCTTTAGTTCTGCAGTTAATAAGAAGGGCTGATGAAATGCTCACTTTTCGACCATCTTTTCTTCGCTTTCAATCAGAGTGTCAAAGCAACAGAAGCTGTCTGGGAGACACCTTTAATGTGCGGCCAAGAATCAATGCGATACGCGGTCTCCCTTCAATTTTTCATAAGATTACACCGTGTTAGGTCAATGGTATACATTGCCGCTGTCATGAGCGACAGTCATGACATTTAGCGCAAATCGTGGCGGGATCAGCATCGGAGCAATGGCACTGGCCGTCGTAGGAACAGTTGTCGCGTGTCCGTCGCAGCGACGTGTCGCAGAGGGCTGACATACTTCAAATGTGCCGATGGCTGTCGTTTCCACTGTCGCTGTCGCTGTGCAGCGCACTGCGACAGCGACGGATTTAAAGGGCTGGAGGCGGTCGCTGTCGCTGTGCAGAGCGACGCGACCAGGTGTCGCAGAACTATACCATTGACCTTACAGTACTTTCAAGGGTAGCCAGTATAGTCCATTGTCGCCAGGGAAACGAAAAACGGACCTTTTTTCACCCATGAGGTCTCATGAGATAGCTCACTCCCATTTTTGATATTTCATAGGTCGAGATTTTCTTTAAGCAAATTTTTATCCAGTGGAATAATTTGGTCAGCTGAACGCGATAATGAGAACTGTTTCCGATTATTGGGATTTTAAACTGGGCTGCACGGAAGTCTTTTTTAAGACTTTCTTAAAGGCAGTGATCTGGATAGATTTCTCTTTCGATATCTCCAGGGTTTTCGGAAGGTCTGGTGCCCATTATAGCAAGGCATGCTTTAAAAGTACGCGAAAGTCGCATTTTGAGACAAAATAGGCCCTACCTTGTTACCGACGATTTTTAAGCGTGGAGGAATTGACCGCTAGAAGGATGATGCCTATCAGTGCAATCAGGCTATCAGCTCACTTGTCAGCGCTTCCTTGACTAAATCAATCATGTAGTCTGAGTGTTCATTTGTTCACATCGAGGGGGCGGAAATGGGGCACGGGGCGGTTCTGGAACTCCAAAACGCTTGTTCGCCGCCTTTATTTTGCCATTCCTGGCTCGTTTTCTGCCGTTCTTTCGACGCTGAGAGCCTAGAATCCTTCTCGTCTATCGTTTCACTGTGGAATGTCACCGAGGATGATCATAGTGAACACTGCCTTTAAACAGAAATGTAAGAAAATTGGACAGAAAACGCCGGAAACGGAAGAGACCGAATTTTTTTAGATCGCCTCACTCTCACGTTTCGTCGCTGCTCATTACCTGAAGCTCTTATTCAATAACCAATGATTTCAGTCAGTAAACTAATTGTTATTCAAACTAAAGTCACTACGACGCATTCCACGATTTCGAATTCTCTTCTGCAAATTCGAAAAGGCGATCTCGATAATTATACTTGTTCCAAATGAAATTTTTTTGGAATATCAGATTTTTCGACTACACTCGGATACCGCACTTTTTCAAATACTCAATATTTCGACTGTAGTCGGATAACACTATTCGAATATTCGACTTCTCGAATAGAAAATCGACTGTCTCATCCGACTATGAAAAACAATTAAGAGCAAGTTCTTAACTTTTTTGCGTGAAAAAACATCGATTACTCACTCATCCACTCGCCAGCGTTGGTGGAAGCTCAAATCACCACTTTTCCAACCAATTCAGACCGATATGGCCGATCGGCGGACGTTTCGGTGTTTCTTATATTTGCCAGATTCTCGTGGTAAGACCTTACATTTGCCGGAGTTTCCGGAGCAATGTGATGTTAGCGTTTCTCTGATATTCTCCAAATTAGATGTGAAAGAGGCAGTTCGCAATGTATACGTTCGCCGGTCAGTCAGATCTGTCCGCTTTGCTTGAAAAGGAATTTGGTTAATTTTGCTTTGGATGTTGAGTACTACGGTGGAGAGCCTATTATATTTTGATTTGCTATGAAAGATTACATATGCAGGGTTCTACAGATGATAGACAAGTGCCTCTATAGTTTCAAAAAAGTGTAACAAGAAAGAGGTCTCAAAAAGTGGCTAAAACCTTGCGGAGGAATCTGTTCTTTGCCAACGGCCTCACACAAAAACCGGAGGATGCAAAGGGTTTCGAAGGTATAGGTCATCTGCGCAATCGCGTTCAGTCTTCATTATCACAATCGTAGAAGCGAATCGGTTTTTTTTCAAAAAAATTTTACTATGAAAATGGAGGAATCATTCTGAAAACAACCGCTTCGCTTCTACGATTGTGATGATGAGACTTTGCGGACTGAACGCAATTGCGCAACTAGATCATATCTAGTCTAATTTCTCTCGCTAGAATTAACGTGGTCTACAGAAATTTGAGCAACAATTGGTGAAATTTTAGCTATGGCACCCTCACAGATTACGGAAATTCTTGCAGCAAATTCGGAAAAAAGGTGGAGAGTTCTCGCCTTGATAGATTCGCCCAGCCTTGATCCGTACTAGAAAGCCGATCCCAGCCGCGACGGACCGCATTGTCGTTTCTTCCCCACGGCCTGCAGCATCCCCGCGGCCAACTCATACACTGGATGGGGCGAGCGCAACTCTACACCGGGGCGATCCTCCGAGCACTGACGCTTCCCCCCCCCCCCAATGGGGGGGGAGGGGCGACCGCCGAAGTGGGAATTTGGCTTGGTCTGAGCCCTGACATCGCTGCCCTGAAACCCTGCCGTCACTGCCTTGAAGCCCTGCAGGTTCAGGCAGACCGTTGTCCAGGACCTCGACAAAGCTAAGTCCCCTCCCTTATAGATCGAAAATTTTGAAAAAATTTCAAAACTTTCACGTCCCCCTCCTCAGGCAAACTGGGGCGTCGACAACATGTTGATAAGTTGTCATCTCATCAACCGCTCCCTGTTGACAAGTCAAATCGCGCGTATTGTCAGCCTGAGAGCTGCCCGTTGCCCAGCGACGTCCGCCTGTTGTCGGGCTGTTGACAACTCTATGTGCCGCGTTTAGCGGCCTATTTACCACCAGTTTACATCCTGCAGGACTGTTTCATCTAGATTAGGAACTATATTACGCCGAACACGCGTCGCGACCGGCTCACCGGCCCGAGTCGCGGTCGGCACACCAACACGCGTCGCGGCCGGCACACCAACACGCGTCGCGGTCGGCACAGCCACACGCGTCGCGGTCGGCACAGCGGCACGCGTCGCGGTCGGCACAGCGACACGCGTTGCAGCTGGTCGCCCAGCCTCCACTGGGGTCACTATCGGATAGGCAGGACCTCCAGATGCTGGGCGGGGCCAATGTACCGCAAACTTGGGTAATTGAACCGGCTGCGCTCTCAACATTCGCAGCATGCCTGAACAATGCGTCGTATACTTCCCTTGTATCTAGAGCGCTAGCTGTGCAAAAGCTCGACATCGACGAGATCATTAGCGATGAAGAAAAATGTGTGCAAATCAAAGCAGAAATCAAAAAAAAATCTTGCATTAAGTTTTGTCCTATTCTTGATCGTGCAGTAAGCTAACAAAAGTCAGGAATGCTACGAAAAAGAGCTCGAGCTGATAGGAATTTTTTGTAGTGGAGGAAATAACGGTGAGGATGTAGAACGTGTCCTAACTTTCAATGGATTCCAACCTGGGAATGGGCAAAACTCTGGCGTTTGCCGAGCATTATTCGGGGACGTTTTGGACTTTCGATAACAGCTCACTAATCAAAAGGCTCCACGACACCTGGGTGCAAACCTATTTGGATTGAATCTTTCAGGATACGAGGGAAGAATGAATGATAAACTATCAAAACTCTAAGCATTTTGATGGAGTTTCTGTAAGAACAATGACTGATAGCACTATCAAATAGCAGATACCGGCAGAAGTCTATTGTCTACAGCAATGGGAGTAGGATCTCTGGGGTCGTATTCGCCAATAACCCGCCGGGTACCCGCCGGGTAGTCGAAGGGTAAATGAGGTGAAATTTCAGTACAAAACGCGCGCTCCACGGCCACCTCTCGCCTCCCTTGGCTTCCCTCGCGACCGCCGAAAGTTTTTGCATCGCTTCTCGGGAAAATTGGCCGCATCGCGGCGAAATTTGTTGCAAATTGCACGGAAGAGACGTTAGATTCATTCATTTTGATTTCTTAAACCCTCATTTTCTCAATTTCCGTGTAATTCTGCCTTTTGTTTCCTTTTCATTGGTGACTCAGATCCTTTTTTTCGTTACAATTATACATTTTTGACTGTGAATGTTCATTTTTTGCTATTTTTTTCGCACGTTTCATTGAATTTTTACCAAAAAAAAATTGAAAACCGATTTATGCCACATCTTAGTTATCCAGAGAGCTGCGGGCTCTCATTCGCCAACAACCCGCCGAGGGTAGTCGAAGGGAAGCAGAAGGGATGATACCGCGCGCGGCAGAGGATTAGATCGACCCATCTTACACGCTGTAAGATGGAAATGAACGTATTGATCGATTACCCTTCGAATTCCCGTGGACTTCCCTTCGAGAATATTGTGTACTTTTCTGTTTTTCGTTCGCTTCTTTTGCATTTTTAGACTTGTTTCTAGCATAGGAATGTTGAAAACTAATTTCCTTTGTTGCAGAACAATAGTATAACATGTTTTACTGGGTTTAATTCGTAGTTCTAGTAAATCGGCGCTTTTAAAGCTCGCGTTCTGATTTTAAAACTTTATAATTCAAGTATTATGGACAGTGGCTCATCAAATGAGACTTATTTTACCACAAATGGATCGGTCTTTCAAATTCAATATTCACATTTAAAAAAATAAAACCTGGCAGAATAAAGATCGTTATTTTCCACACTGTCTATAATACTTGGAAATAAAGATGAGAGCCCGCAGCTCTCTGGATAATTAAGATGTGGCATAAATCGCTTTTCAATTTTTTTTTTGGTAAAAATTCAATGAAACGTGCGAAAGAAATAGCAAAAAATGAACATTCACAGTCAAAAATGTATAATTGTAACGAAAAAAAGGATCTGAGTCACCAATGAAAAGGAAACAAAAGGCAGAATCACACGGAAATTGAGAAAATGAGGGTTTAAGAAATCAAAATGAATGAATCTGACGTCTCTTCCGTGCAATTTGCAACAAATTTCGCCGCGATGCGGCCAATTTTCCCGAGAAGCGATGCAAAAACTTTCGGCGGTCGCGAGGGAAGCCAAGGGAGGCGAGAGGTGGCCGTGGAGCGCGCGTTTTGTACTGAAATTTCACCTCATTTACCCTTCGACTACCCGGCGGGTACCCGGCGGGTTAATGGCGAATACGACCCCAGAGATCCTACTCCCATTGCTGTAGACAATAGACTTCTGCCGGTATCTGCTATTTGATAGTGCTATCAGTCATTGTTCTTACAGAAACTCCATCAAAATGCTTAGAGTTTTGATAGTTTATCATTCATTCTTCCCTCGTATCCTGGTCATAAAGAATATGAACATAAACATACATAACTAAAGTTATTATTGTTATTACAACACGATCAATATTGAAACGCCTATGTCTTTGGAAGCGTCAAAAACGAGCCAGAGCGACCGTTTTGAAGCAGTGAAGTTGTATGAGAAGGCTGAGTTCCACAGGCAAAGCAAGCGGGGTTCCACACCTCGCTGCTCAGAATTGCTCTAACAAGGTCGTTTTGACTCGCTTTCGAGACTACAAACGGCGTCAAAGTTCAGCACAACCATGGTCCAATCATATTTTAGTTCGTGCGCCTTTGCAATCACACGCTCAACAAAATCCGTTTTCAATCCGTTGTCCGTTTTCAACCAAATTAAGAAACAACCTGTTGTCTTCATTTCCATCAAATTTTCGGTGTTTTCTTGTCAAATCTCAATACAAGCAATTCCATGCCTTCGATTCAGACCAGAAAATCTATAGCATTTTTAGCGTGTACGCTGCCTTCAAACATAATGTTTAATTATGTTCTCTCTTGGATGGAATTCTATATGTTTTGGTCGGTTGGGAGCGACTTTTCAAGAAACCTTAGTGATGATGCAGACAGACTTCTGATCTTTGTTGAACGACTACAGCCGTATCATAACTACATATAAGGCACCATATTTGCATAGGTTAACTAAACCGATGGATCGTTTTATACGTCTGTCAACTCTGCCGATGGTTAGCAAGATGCCTCCGAGGGTGCGAAGTGTTACGCTCTCTCATTTCTTTAGGCTAGAATTCACGGGTTTTAGCGACGTTCGCTTGAATATTCTCGCGTCAAAGTGTGCAAGACTTATGGAATTTCTACTATTTCTACTAGACTTACGGAATTTCTGGCTACATTGATCTCGCTGTCGCTGAACCCGCAAATTTTCGCCGTAACTGTAGCGAGAATTTACGGGTTTAACGACAGTCTGTGTTGAACATCAATCTAAATCCGCGCTGGCTACGTTGAACGCAGGGAGGCCGCTCGCACAGCGTTAGTCCATTTATCCCACAAAGGGATTACTCGACACTCTGCAGCCAATCGTGGAGGGTGATCTCAAGCCGCTCTCTGGAATACATTCTCAGGCGAACTGGGGCGTCGACAACAGGTTGATCCGCCCACCATGAGTCACCGCTGGCCAACGCGCCGATAATAGGGGGGGGGGCATGGCTGCGAGTTATGCTCTGGTCGATGTCGAGCTGTTGCACAGCTAGCGCTCTATACAGGGGAAGTATACGACGCATTTTTCAGTCATGCCGCGAATGATGAGAGCGCAGCCGGTTCAATTACCCAAGTTTGCGGTACTTTGGCCCCGCCCAGCATCTGTAGATACTGCCTATCCGGTTGTGACCCCAGTGGAGGCTGGAGGACCAGCTGCGGCGCGTGTCGGTGTGCCGACCGCGACTCTTGTCGGTGTAAAGTAGTTCCTAAGCTAGATGAAACAGTCCCGTAGGATGTGAAAAGGCTAAATAGGCCGCTAAACGCGACACATCGAGTTGTCGACAGCCCGACAATAGGCTGACGTCGCTGGGCAACGGGCAGGTCTCAGGCTGACAATACGCCGATTGCATTGGTCAACAGGGAGCGGTTCATGAGATGACATCTTATCAACCTGTTGTCGACGCCCGAGTTTGCCTGAGTTGCCGAGGATAATTTTCTCATACACTGCGAGGGGGCAAGCGCCGGATAGTAGAGCCCGTTTTCAATTTGGGGGAGCGACAGCAGAGGCCTTCCGCGAGGGTGGCTTCAGGAGAGGCCCCTACTCTCCTCAGGCGCCCCACTCCCGAGAGAAAAGGACGGAAAAGATGGGAAGAAGTCGGATAAGATAGTTTACGACAGTAGAGGCCAGAAAAGGCATAATAAGCCAAACGCACGCATCGCCATTGACGTCAAGTTTTGTTCCGATTTGACGTGATTTCTCCTGTGATCTCTATCACGTGCTCAACCGTTATAAAAGGCGTCTCACCTCATAGAGAGCCGCATTCGGCCCAACAAGGCCGGCACTAGGCCGGCAACTTTGAGTCCCTGTCGGAAAGGGATACTTCTGGAGGAGAGCGGCGACGCTTTCCGGGGGCCGCATGCGAGAGCGCGCCTGCTGGGGCACTCAGAAGTTTTGAATCAAGTTAAATGTTACTTTGAGTAAGTTACGTGAAGTCTTCATGTAACTTACTTATATGTCACAAGTAACTTACCTAATGTCGCAAGTAACTTACTTTTATGTTACAAGTAACTTACTTCTAGTATAAAAGTTACTCACCCAAAAGTAACGTTTAACTTACTCCTTAGATGCAGGTGACATCGGCGTCCGACAATCACCCACCACTGGTGCGTGATTGTCGCACATACACAGGCCCATGTAAGTTACTTGCGAGTACCAACCTCGCAAGTAACCTAAAAAACTCAGATAAGCCACAAGTAAGTTGATTTAGCCCGGATATCTCGCAAGTAACTAAGTAGAAATACGCAAGTAAGTAAAAACGGAACCGACAATAGAGTATTTTCTCAATTCATTGGAAACTTCTGAGCAGGGTCAGTGCAGTTGGCGTCTTTGAAGATAGCCGGTGTTCTCAAGACAGGACGTCTAACGTAGTTGGTCACAAGTCAAGACGCGTATGTCGTGCCCCATCGCTGTGCCCTAGCCGCCCCAGCTAGGAGATTGGAGGCAGCGAGAAAGACTTCTGGGGCTGGGGGCAGCGAGAAAGACTTTTGGGGCACGATATACGGGTCTTGACTTGTTACCAACCACGATAGACGTGTCTTGTCTTGTGAGCAAAGGCGATCTTCAAAGGCGCCGACTGCCCTGTCCCTGCCCTAGCCGGTGCGTTCTTGCATACGGCCCTGGGGAACTGACGCTAGTGCTCCGGGGCCGTGACGTCAGAGCTCCGAGCCGTGACGTAAAGTGCCCCGGGGCAGTGACGGCAGGTCTTCAGGCAAGTACGACAGGGCTTCAGGGTCAGGCGGGCGTTGTCCAGCTGGACAACAGGTGGGGGGACGTTAAAATTTCCGAAATTCAGATTTTTTAGGGACGGGGGGACGTAAAAACTTCGGGCCAAAACTTTGAAAATCGGGGGAGGGAGGGGGGGGGGGTTTCAGTTGCATTTTCTTTCTGTGAAGAAAACAGGTCGTGGAATGAGGGGCTAGAACGTGGCTGTATCACATATTATAATAGCAGCAAAAAGATCAAGGAGAACAATAGAGCACTACAACAGAACATATGAGGGAGGTATTTTCACATAACGATGTAATAGACGTATTGTAGGCATTGTTCGAACTTTCAGCACATTACACAAATTTTTAGACGAGTTACATTCATTAATCGGGCCTGTAACCGCTAAAAATCTTCACTTCGAAAATTGAACAACGTACGTCCCCCCTATAAAATTTTAGATTTTCAAAGTTCGGAAAAAAGATTCAGACCCTCCACGAAATTCCGCACAAACTGATACCTTACACCTCTCAACACCTTAACATCACAAAGACAATCGCCTAAAATACGTTTTACCGTTGTCCAGAACTGCGCCTTTGGCCGAGATTGGACAACGCTCATTTTTCTTTCAAAATACAATATTAAGATCCTGAACGTAATATCCTTGGCCCATCGCCTACTAACATCCACAACGTCGCTCGGAAACTCCTCAGTTTAGAGCATTCCGGAGCAAGGCGTTAAATCTACCACTGCGGCGAGCCGTCGAAAAATATCGCGCCCAAATGCCAAACCGCGTCTGCCACCGGCGGTGGTTTTGCGAGCACTGTTGCGCGGTACAGTGCGCGCAAACCACCGCCGGTGACTCCCTCTCCCACCCGCGCTCGTACCCCTTCTGTTTGAACAATAGTACTAGTTGGGAATCGAACTTTTTGAACCTGGGAAAGTTTACGCACCCATAAAAGTGTTCCAACCACCCGGAGGTCTCGATGCGAACCCAGTTGAAGGTTTCTTATCAGTCAAAATGTATAGTCTACAGCAACGGGAGTAGGACCTGGTGAGGTTGCGGACTCGTCCTAACTTATGGTAGTTTGTTAGTGGTATCGCTCATTTTTCCGAATTTTTGAGGTTTGAGGTTGCGGACTCTCCCTTACATACTGTAGTCTGATTGTGTTATCACTCATTTTTTCGAGATAACTGAGAATGGCCGGTGAGTTTGTGTTTCCATTCTCACATTTTCACCTGTATTCATCGCTTCCACAGATACAGTCATATCGTTGGAAGCACAGACTCACCGATCTATCACAGCTGTTTCGGAAAAATGAGCGATACCACTAACAAACTACCATAAGTTAGGACGAGTCCGCAACCTCACCAGGTCCTACTCCCGTTGCTGTAGACTATACATTTTGACTGATAAGAAACCTTCAACTGGGTTCGCATCGAGACCTCCGGGTGGTTGGAACACTTTTATGGGTGCCTAAACTTTCCCAGGTTCAAAAAAGTTCGATTCCCAACTAGTACTATTGTTCAAACAGAAGGGGTACGAGCGCGGGTGGGAGAGGGGGAGTCACCGGCGGTGGTTTGCGCGCACTGTACTGCGCAACAGTGCCTGCAAAACCACCGCCGGTGGCAGACGCGGTTTGGCATTTGGGCGCAATATTTTTCGACGGCTCGCCGCAGTGGTAGATTCAACGCCTTGCCCCGGAATGCTCTAAACTGAGGAGTTTCCGAGCGACGTTGTGGATGTTAGTAGGCGATGGGCCAAGGATATTACGTTCAGGATCTTAATATTGTATTTTTGAAAGAAAAATTAGCGTTGTCCAATTCCGGCCAAAGGCGCGATTTTGGACAACGGTAAAACGTATTTTAGGCGATTGTCTTTTGTGATGTTAAGGTGTTGAGAGGGGTGTAAGGTATCAGTTTGTGCGGAATTTCGTGGAGGGTCTGAATCTTTTTTTCAGAACTTTGAAAATCTAAAATTTTATGGGGGTACGTACGTTGTCCAATTTTCGAAGTGAAGATTTTTAACGGTAACAGGCCCGATTAAAGAATGTAACTTGTCTAAAAATTTGTGTTATGTGCTGAAAAATTGAACAATGCCTAAAATATGTCTATTACATCGTTATGTAAAGATACCTCCTTCGCATGTACTGTTGTAGTGCTTTACTAGTGTTCTCCTTGATCTTTTTGTTGCTATTACAATATGTGAGACAACCACGTCCGATCCCCTCGTTCCACGACCTGTTTTCTTCACAGAAAGAAGAACGCAACTGAACCCCCACCCCTCCCTCCCCCGATTTTCAAAGTTTTGGCCCGAAGTTTTTACGTCCCCCTCCTAAAAATCTGAATTTCGGAAATTTTAACGTCCCCCCACCTGTTGTCCAGCTGGACAACGCCCGCCTGACCCTGAAGCCCTGTCGTACTTGCCCTGAAGACCTGCCGTCACTGCCCCGGGGCACTTACGTCACGGCTCGGAGCTCTGACGTCACGGCCCCGGAGCACTAGCGTCAGTTCCCCCCCCCCCAGGGCCGTATGCAAGAACGCACCGGCTAGGGCAGGGACAGGGCAGTCGGCGCCTTTGAAGATCGCCTTTGCTCACAAGACAGGACACGTCTATCGTGGTTGGTAACAAGTCAAGACTCGTATGTCGTGCCCCAAAAGTCTTTCTCGCTGCCCCCAGCCCCAGAAGTCTTTCTCGCTGCCTCCAATCTCCTAGCTGGGGCGGCTAGGGCACAGCGATGGGGCACGACATACGCGTCTTGACTTGTGACCAACTACGTTAGACGTGTCCTGTCTTGAGAACACCGGCTATCTTCAAAGACGCCAACTGCACTGACCCTGCTCAGAAGTTTCCAATGAATTGAGAAAAATACTCTATTGTCGGTTCCGTTTTTTTACTTACTTGCGTATTTCTACTTAGTTACTTGCGAGATATCCGGGCTAAATCAACTTACTTGTGGCTTATCTGAGTTTTTTAGGTTACTTGCGAGGTTGGTACTCGCAAGTAACTTACATGGGCCTGTGTATGTGCGACAATCACGCACCAGTGGTGCGTGATTGTCGCACACCAATGTCACCTGCATCTAAGGAGTAAGTTAAACGTTACTTTTGGGTGAGTAACTTGTATACTAGAAGTAAGTTACTTGTAACATAAAAGTAAGTTACTTGCGACATTAGGTAAGTTACTTGTGACATATAAGTAAGTTACATGAAGACTTCACGTAACTTACTCAAAAGTAACATTTAACTTGATTCAAAACTTCTGAGTGCCCCAGCAGGCGCGCTCTCGCATGCGGCCCCCGGAAAGCGTCGCCGCTCTCCTCCAGAAGTATCCCTTTCCGACAGGGACTCAAAGTTGCCGGCCTAGTGCCGGCCTTGTTGGGCCGAATGCGGCTCTCTATGAGGTGAGACGCCTTTTATACCGGTTGAGCACGTGATAGAGATCACAGGAGAAATCACGTCAAATCGGAACAAAACTTGACGTTAATGGCGATGCGTGCGTTTGGCTTATTATGCCTTTTCTGGCCTCTACTGTCGTAAACTATCTTATCCGACTTCTTCCCATCTTTTCCGTCCCTTTCTCTCGGGGGTGGGGCGCCTGAGGAGAGTAGGGGCCTCTCCTGAAGCCACCCTCGCGGAAGGCCTCTGCTGTCGCTCCCCCAAATTGAAAACGGGCTCTACTATCCGGCGCTTGCCCCCTCGCAGTGTATGAGAAAATTATCCTCGGCAACTCAGGCAAACTCGGGCGTCGACAACAGGTTGATAAGATGTCATCTCATGAACCGCTCCCTGTTGACCAATGCAATCGGCGTATTGTCAGCCTGAGACCTGCCCGTTGCCCAGCGACGTCAGCCTATTGTCGGGCTGTCGACAACTCGATGTGTCGCGTTTAGCGGCCTATTTAGCCTTTTCACATCCTACGGGACTGTTTCATCTAGCTTAGGAACTACTTTACACCGACAAGAGTCGCGGTCGGCACACCGACACGCGCCGCAGCTGGTCCTCCAGCCTCCACTGGGGTCACAACCGGATAGGCAGGATCTCCAGATGCTGGGCGGGGCCAAAGTACCGCAAACTTGGGTAATTGAACCGGCTGCGCTCTCATCATTCGCGGCATGACTGAAAAATGCGTCGTATACTTCCCCTGTATAGAGCGCTAGCTGTGCAACAGCTCGACATCGACCAGAGCATAACTCGCAGCCATGCCCCCCCCCCTATTATCGGCGCGTTGGCCAGCGGTGACTCATGGTGGGCGGATCAACCTGTTGTCGACGCCCCAGTTCGCCTGAGAATGTATTCCAGAGAGCGGCTTGAGATCGCCCTCCACGATTGGCTGCAGAGTGTCGAGTAATCCCTTTGTGGGATAAATGGACTAACGCTGTGCGAGCGGCCTCCCTGCGTTCAACGTAGCCAGCGCGGATTTAGATTGATGTTCAACACAGACTGTCGTTAAACCCGTAAATTCTCGCTACAGTTACGGCGAAAATTTGCGGGTTCAGCGACAGCGAGATCAATGTAGCCAGAAATTCCGTAAGTCTAGTAGAAATAGTAGAAATTCCATAAGTCTTGCACACTTTGACGCGAGAATATTCAAGCGAACGTCGCTAAAACCCGTGAATTCTAGCCTAAAGAAATGAGAGAGCGTAACACTTCGCACCCTCGGAGGCATCTTGCTAACCATCGGCAGAGTTGACAGACGTATAAAACGATCCATCGGTTTAGTTAACCTATGCAAATATGGTGCCTTATATGTAGTTATGATACGGCTGTAGTCGTTCAACAAAGATCAGAAGTCTGTCTGCATCATCACTAAGGTTTCTTGAAAAGTCGCTCCCAACCGACCAAAACATATAGAATTCCATCCAAGAGAGAACATAATTAAACATTATGTTTGAAGGCAGCGTACACGCTAAAAATGCTATAGATTTTCTGGTCTGAATCGAAGGCATGGAATTGCTTGTATTGAGATTTGACAAGAAAACACCGAAAATTTGATGGAAATGAAGACAACAGGTTGTTTCTTAATTTGGTTGAAAACGGACAACGGATTGAAAACGGATTTTGTTGAGCGTGTGATTGCAAAGGCGCACGAACGAAAATATGATTGGACCATGGTTGTGCTGAACTTTGACGCCGTTTGTAGTCTCGAGCGAGTCAAAACGATCTTGTTAGAGCAATTCTGAGCAGCGAGGTGTGGAACCCCGCTTGCTTTGCCTGTGGAACTCAGCCTTCTCATACAACTTCACTGCTTCAAAACGGTCGCTCTGGCTCGTTTCTGACGCTTCCAAAGACATAGGCGTTTCAATATTGATCGTGTTGTAATAACAATAATAACTTTAGTTATGTATGTTTATGTTCATATTCTTTATGACCGCTGTGACCCTTCACTGTCAATGTTGTTTTTCCAATGCCTCTCGTAATTGCTGTGCTAAGCGAGCCCGTCAAACCCGCGCCGGCTACGATGACTTCTTCAGTGAATACTGTGCTTCTCTGGGCCAAATTCTGGTCCGCAATTGCGTCTAGACACGCTTTGCGGCCGCACGCGCTCGAGTCGGTCGAGCTTCCAGCGGCAAAGCCGACTCGATGTAGATTTTTTATACAGTTTTCTCCAATTAATTTAGTTTCCAGTTTCCAAAACCCACCTAGAGTCAACAGATTGGCGGGTGCGGCGCTGGAAACTCTTCCGACTCTGGAGCGTGCGGCCGCAAAGCGCGTCGAGATGCAATTGCGGACCGGAATTTGGTCCAGAGAAGCACAGTAATAAACCATTAGTTCACTCGTCTGCAGCAGCTCGGCCGTCTACAACAACTGGCGAGCAGGATCAAGTATGTCGACGCTCAACTTCAACCAATCAGCCCCGAATCTCGCCCAGATCCCGGTTGAACAGCTGATCAAGCAACCCCGGCTCATTTTTTTGAGCCCGGTCATGTTCCTTTCATCACTGCTGACCAAGACAGGTCCCATACCTGTGTCGGCTGATCGACGCCTGACATAGACAGGTATTAAACCTGTGTCAGCCGATCAAATCGCCCAAGCAGCTCAACGTTGACCTTCGAACAGGTTCAACTGTTGGTCTAGTGTCAGATCTGGCTTTGATCTGTTACTCGAATGGAGAGCTTGGTCTTGAACGTCCAACCCGCTGTTTCGACCGCTCCAGCAGCAACCACAGAGTTCGTCACAAACTCATTGTCGACGCGCCTGCCCGAGTTCATCTATGACACGGACAACGGCTGCACATTCGACGTGTGGTACAACCGATACGAAGACGTCATTTCCAAGGATGGCGTCACTCTGGACGACTCTGCGAGAGCCAGATTAATGGTCTCCAAGCTGGATGCTGTGACGTATGCACGCTTCACGAGCCACATTCTGCCTATGAAAGCTTCTGATGTATTCTTGCCGGATACTGTGAAAACTCTGAAGGAGCTTTTCCAACACAACACGTCGATTTTCGCACGTCGTTACGCCTATCTCAAGACAACGTGATGGCGAAACGCTGCGTGACTACACAGGACCGGCACGAAATGGCAGAGTTCAACCACGATACGCCCGAACAAATGAAGTGTCTTGTCTGGATTTGTGGGCTTGCCTCTCTAACGGATGCCGATATCCGTGCCCGTGCTCTACGCAAAATGGAGAACATTCCACAAACTACGCTGAAAGATCTCACATCTGAGATTTAGCAATTCATTGATATTCGACAAGACGATGCTCTTCTCGAACAGTCAACATCATCAACACGATATAGCATCAATGCTGTTGACTCGAAGACAGGTCGGGATCGTGAAGTGCCTTCTCCATGTTCCCGATGTGGAGGAAATCATTGGTTAAAAGACTCCACGTTCATCAGCGAAACGTGCCACGTCTGCAAATTAATTGGCCACTTTGACTTACTTGACTTAATCGGTTGGCTTTCGCCTGACGCGGTCATTCCGCATTTTCACCGAGGTCAGCCGTGTCCATTTTTCACGGTCTTCAGCCACAATTTGAACACATTCCATCCAGCTGTCACTATTCCATTTCCTGCGAAACGAAACATAGTGCCTGAACTGCCTTTCGATGCCGAGTGACTTCAAATCCTCTTTAACCACATCCGTCCAGAACTTTCGCCTACGCCCAGGTGGCCTTTTCCAGACAGGATTTGGAAGCATTCTTAAAGCGTGTTGTACGAGACGATCCGGCGTTCTTCTTAGTATATGCCCGAGCAGTCGAAGTCGACTTTCCATTGCTGCTTGAGATGGCGTTAGGAGATGCTGGCACCTCCCTCGTGTCAAGCGTTGATGTACTGCGTCGATTTCCTTGTAAAGATCTTCGTTATAGGCATACACGCGGCCAGAAATATCCAAGCTAACTCCTAAAAAGCTTCCTCTCCGTGCAATCCAACCTTTCCATCTGCGTCTTCGGTGCTGCCCACGTCTCCGATCCGTACATCATGATAGGGCGAATAGCGGATAGGTAGGCGCGCAACTTGACTTCCTTAGCGATGGTGGTAGACCACAAACACTTAGTTAGAGATTTGAATGCAGACGTAGCTTTCGCACATCGTTGTCGAATATCCGCTGCATAACTACCATCGTTCTTCAGCAAACAGCCCAAATAACAGAAATCGTCCACCAGTTCGATACGTTGTCCATCCACACAAACTCCCGTTCAAGGCCTCTGAGAGACCCACATCTGTCGTGACGAAGACGAAGTCCATAGGCTGCGGCATACTTCGAAACGAGGTTCACAATCCTTTGCAGTTTTGCGTTGTTTTCAGCGAATAACACAATGTCGTCGGCGTGCTCCAGGTCGACAAGGGAGCGTCCTAATGGTGTTAGGATCACATCTATCTGCGGGAAACTGTTCTGCAACTCTACGCATGATGTCATCAACGGCGAAGTTGAAAAGAAAAGGTCCTGCAACGGCTTCTCGCCTTACTCCTGTTTTCACCTCGGAAGCTGACGTAAATCCGACAGGTGTACGAACTGCTGAAGTTGTTCCTCTGTTCATGTCCTCGATTAACCGAACATACTTTTCCGAGACTCCATCTGCTCGCAGAGCGTTGAGCAATCGATCACGATGAGGAGAGTCGAACGCGGCTTCAAAGTCAAAAAAAAAAGCAAGCTGTTATGACTTCGAATACCGCTGCCACGATTCAATTACTCTTCTCACGACGAACACTTGGTCAATGGTCGATCTTCCAGGTCGAAAACCGGCTTGCTCATCTCTGGTCGTTCCTTCACGATGTTTGATAAGTCGCTCGAGAATGATACGTTCTAAAACCTTGTACATGACACGAAGTAGAGAGATTTGTCTGTAGTTTTTAGGATCCGTGACGGATCGCTTCTTGTGAAGAGGTACGATGATCGCATGCCTCCACAAATCGGGTATCCTTTCGCTCATCCATATGGCACGGATGGTGCTGGTCAATTCACGAATCCCAGACGGAGGGAGAGCTCTCAGCATTTCAGCAGTGATGTTGTCATCTCCACCTGCCTTTCCATTCTTCATTCTTCGGACACAATCCAAAACTTCAGACTCAGTCGGCGGTTCCTCACTGACATCGTAATGTGCTCTCTGAACATGCGGGAGCTCAGGTACTGATGGCGCTGGACGATTCAGTAGTGAACTGAAGTAATCCTTCCATATTGGCAGCGTCGCATCACCAACTGCAACTCCATTGGTAGTGTTCAAGACAGGAAAACATCTCTTCATCTTCCCGCTATACTGTCGCAGCATCGTGTAGGCTTTCCTCGGATTCTTCTCCTCCCAAGCCTTCTCGAACTCCTTAGCTCTGCACGTCCACTCTCGTTCGCGGTCACTTTGAAGCTGCGGACGCAACTTCCTCCTCAGACGCTTCTCCTCCACGAAGTTTCCTGCCGTTCGGAGAGCACATACCTTGTTGTAAGTAGACGTCGTTTCCTCTGAGACGTAGGCGAACTTCTTCTTAGGCTGTACAACCGGGAGTGCCTCTTTCGAAGCGTCCTGGATGCACTTGACAAAAGAATTCTTGTCGCAAAGTTTCTTATTCGTCCGTACTCCGATATGAATAGAAACGCGTTGTCGAAAATTCCTTCTGCATACTTCATCTCTGAGACTTGTCATGTCAATCCTCTGGAGAGGCTGAGTCCCTCGCTTCCTCTTAGGAATCCTTCCTCGCAGTGAAGTTCAACAGAACAGGACGGTGATCCGAATCGAATGCGACATCCCACACAGCTCTAGATCTTCGAATGTTCGATACTGGAATATTCCTAGTCAGAACATAGCCGAGCTGTAGTTTCAAAGTTGTCATCTTCCGCTTCCGCTGCTCTTCTGGAGATAGCTGGGTTGGTCCCTGCCACGAAAGCTGATGGCGGCGACGATTCCGCTTGAATGTCGATGCAATAATCAGACCACTGCGTTCACAAAAGTTGACAAGGCGGTAGCCATCGTCCGATGTTTGCTCCACTGGTTAGAACCATTTACCGAGTACTTCGGATTCCTGATCAAGTCCCATCTTCGCATTTGCGTCAATCGCCGCGACAACAGCATGTTGACAAGGTATCCTGGCCAGCAACGTATTGAGTTCCTCATAAAACGCACCCTTCGAATTGTCCTCGTCGGTTTCAGTGGGCGCATGAGCACTCACTATTCACAGGCTGAATCCTCTGTGATCCCGCAGTCGTACGAATGCATTCCGGCACGACGTTGAGCCAAACTCCTTGACCATACCATTGAAATCCTTCCTTACAGCTATTGCACAGCCTCCCACTCTCCTATCGTCAGCGTTACCGCAGTAGATGGTGTACTCTCCGACGTTGATGACGGGTCTATCCTTGAGGCGGGTTTCCTGCAAAGCAGCAAACGGTGCATGGAAATAGCTCAGAAGTCTGGATAGCGCAGTTTTTTGAATATCACTCGACAGCGATCGACAGTTCAGGGGTTGCGAAATTGTGGCTTGTGGCCAAAGACTCCATGACTCCTTAGGTACGGATCCTAAGGTGTTATGGACCAGAGGTCTTAGTGTACCGGACGGCGACACCTTTATGCAATGTATGGGATACTTTCGCGATATAGTTGTGCACGCTATATCGCTCGAACGTTCCCTGTGTACACTCAAACTTGCCACAATTGGCCACAAAAGAGGATTCTACAAGAACTTCAAGACGAAGAAAACGCAGAAACCGAAAACGAAGCAACGGTGAACGAACAGCGTCATTATCGTCTCTTCGTCATCAAGTGTCGCTCCAGTCAAACGTATCTATCGAAAGGTACTGATCAAGGGTACCAAGATACGGATGCGTCTTGACACTGGGGCCGATGTCACATTACTGAGCGAAGCCAATTGGAAAGTAATTGGCGAACTGAAGTTGCTGCCATCCCTCGTCACTTTGAAGTCCGCCAACCACAAACCGATCAAGGTTCGCGGAAGGTGCGAATGCCACTTCGACATTGATGGACACCATTGACAGGGTCCATGCTACGTTGCTGACACTGCTTCATTGTTGGGTCTTGACTGGATAGCCCAACACGAGTCGCTGTATCGTCATCTGGCTGAAGGCTCCATTGACAACGTATCATCATAATCGGCACTCTCCTCACTGCATCGAACACTAACTGCTCACTTGAAAAAGCAGTTCGCCTCAGTGTTTGCACCAGGATTAGGGCGATGCACAAAGTCGAAAGCAAAACTCGTGCTGAAGCCCGATGCGAAGCCTGTGTTTCGCAAGGCTACGCCAGTTCCGTACGCAGCTCTGCCGCGTATCACTCAAGAAATCGACCGTCTGGTGGCTGCCAACGTGTGATCGCCCGTAGAGCCCTCATTATGGGCCGCACCCATCGTCACCGTTCATAAGAAGAACGGAACCATTCGACTCTGTGCAGACTTTTCAACAGTGTTGAATGATGCACTCGAGCAGCACCAGCACCCACTTCCAACACCTGCTCAGAAAAATGAAAACATGTTACATGTAATATAAAGTGTAAGATACTTGAGACATTCAAGTATATTACCTTTATATCGCATGTAACCTACACTTATATTACATGTAACATACACTTATATTTCATGTAACTTAATCAGAGCTGCAAGTTGAAGCTGGATGCTTTAAGGGTTGGAGCTGCGAGTTCCTGGCTACTGCTTGAGGTACTAATCAGCAAGCCTTAAGCTCTCTTGGACATCCCCGGAGCTTAAAACTTGCCGCTTCTCAGAAGAAGCAGCAAGCTTGGACCCCACAGCTTCAAAGATGAAGCAATGTGCTTAAGCTTGCTTCAAAAATATTGCATGTTGCTCCCTCTAATCCTCGCCACGATCTAAACAAATCATGAGGAGTGAGAGATCAACGACTCGGCTAGGGCGAGTGACCGCCCTGTCGAATGTCAGTCCCATGGGCCTGCGCTCATCGGTAAGGTAAGCTGTGCAGGTTTGCAGAAAGTGTTCAGCATGGGCCCTCAGTTGCTGGGGATATTTAAATTATGTTACACTTATACTACATGTAATTTACTTGAGTAGAGATAATTCACATGTAACTTACACTGAACGAGATGTATTACAAGTATATTGTAATCGTCTCTTATGTTACAAGTATTATGTTTTCACCATCAAAAACATATTACTTGCGACATTTCGCCTGCGAGCGAGGGACCGATATATTACATGTAACATACATCGGTCGAGATAATTTGCAAGTAGTATACATTGGCCAGTTTATATTACATGTATATTAATTCAGGCCTTTTATATTACATGTAATATGTTTTCATTTTTCTGAGTGGGCCGGGAGCAATTCCCCAATGTGATGACTTTTAAGAGGCAGCCAACCTGAGGTCGGTGAAGCCTAGATGCCTCCTACGGTTGCTACCTCAGTACGAGATTTATTCTCGAAGAGTAGCGTTGAATGCAACACTCTCGACGTTGACGTATTTGAACCAGCACCGCACCAACCTACCAGTCGGATGCCCAACGCAGCGCCTTAGACCACTAGGCCACATGATCATGTGGGAGGAACTGTTTCTGTTTTCCTACATACACTCCCTCCACAGTTCTTCGTATTCATTGTAACTTTGCTCGAACTAGCAGTAGTAAATATGGGTTTCGGGAGCGTGCAAATGTGTCTATCTTATAGGTTTAATAAGTTTTCAACCTTGGATGATGGGATTTCGGAGCTTTTCGCGGAAATCATCAAAGCGAGAGAATGTTGGATTCAAAAAACGATTCTGAAAATTTTTTGTTGGATGACCACTTACCACTGAACCACGATACACAATACTTTGTAGTATGCCAACCTCGTGTTTTTTTTTCACAATGTACTGAAAAGTTCAAAAGATTTTTTTTACATTATGAACTATTTTTATCCTTAGTCTGCTTCACGCTTCCCAGTCAACATAGAAAGAAGTGAATTTGATGTGAAAGAGGAAAACGAAGTTTAGATAAAAGCCGCACTTAGATGAACTATTATACAGCATTTAGTAACTAGTACACGCGGATCACGCAAGTTTCATGCATTTTCTGAAAAACGTAACCGTTTTTCAGCCTTTCTTAGATGGCTTTCTAAGCAAATCTGATTTTATTTGTGGTGAGCGATTATTGGAAAAAAAATATGAAAATGGTTGAATATGGCCACAGCAACTTCTAGAAATTGGAAGTTGAGCTTAGTATAGGACTAAAGCACGTGAAATCTATAAAGGAGACGTATTCATGACAGTCACGTACAATTTGACGTTAATCTCCCACTAATCTTCGCCAGGAATCATTGAAACATCAATAAAACCTTCGAATGTTCCGCCTGTCATTCCTATCAGCTGGCAGCGGAGCTGGATGGTCGCCAGCCGGCGGGTGCAATTGTTCCTTGCCCACCTAGACAACGAGATAGGCCACCGTGCTGTGCTGGGTGATAAGTGGACAGCGGACTGGTCGGATCGCAAGCGCTCCACTGCCCTTTCTCGGGGAGCACTTGCTTCAAGAAGTCAGCACCATTGGACGTGCTCGACCGCATGACCGCTGTGTCGACCCAGCTCCTCTTCACTCCGCGCGATGTTTCTCTTTCCTCTGCGGCGGTGAGCGAACTCAGATAGAAACAGCCCACTTCCCGCCGGCCAAGTCGGGCTAGTCGACTTCGCGCGGCTCCAATTTCGTGGGCGTGGCACGGCGCCCCACTTCCCGCGGAGGGAGAGGATTTCCCGTCTTTCCGCGGAGTGTCGGCGGGCAGTCGGCTATTCCTGGGGGTCATCGAACACTCACTCATCGATTCCCACACTGGAATCATCATTGCACCACATAATAGAGTGAAGCCAATAAACAATTGCTGAGCAGAGAACGCTGTGTTGAGACTCTTTCCAAAACCCGCGCTGTGTGCGACTCTGGTCTTGGGCAGGTGAACAACTGTCCGTTAATGGCATCTGCGAATGGGAAGACTGCAAGGACCAGTGAGTGTAGGAAGCTTACCCGTATAAGCTTACTCCTTACTTGTCAAGAGCAGTTCAAGATGAAGACCCCAGAAGCGGAATTTTTGTTTCAACAGACCTTTACTTAAAGGGTGATTTTTGAATGTGCCGTAAACTGTTTTGAGATTGTCTTCTGTCAGTCATCAGCTCAGCCGTAAGGCGGTGGCAGAAGGGCCGCAGAGTGCTTGTTCACCGTGTACGGGCAGTCAACGAAACGGCGCTGCCTACTGCCCGCGACCAATCTATTGGCCTTCCGCGGAAGGGGTTACGGGACGTCGGCTCGTGGTACCGCGGGAAGTGTGCTGTCTCTATCTGAGGAAGTCAACACCCGTTTCTTGCAGTCAGCCACCTCACAAAAGAACGCTCACTGCTCCCAGGTGGCTGACTGCAATGGTCATTAACTTGAGCGCCACCTGTGCATTTCTATGCCGGCCCGTCCTTATTGATAGCCAAGACGTGATTGACCCAGTCACCACGCAGTGACAGCCGGTAGCTGCCACCTCTCGGGGGGACTGCTACTGGCCCTGATGACATCTTCACAAAGCTGAATAAAGGTCGATACTTTCCACAGTTTGACCTCGCAGAAGCGTACCTTCAGTTGGAAGTGGACGACGACTCAAAACCTCTGCTGACCATCAACACTCACAGGGGATTATACCGCTTGAATCGACTACCTTTTGAAGTCAAGCTTGCTCGAGGCACCTTCCAACAGTACATCGATGCCCTGACTGCTGGTTTGGAAGGAACTGCTGCCTACCTCGACGACATACTGGTCACGGTTAGCACCATTGAGGAACACAACAGCCGCCTCGAAGCCGTGCTCCAGAGGATCCAAGACTATGGATTCCGTGTTCGGCTAGAGAAGTGCTTCTTCTTGCAGACCGAAATCACTTTCGTCATCAACGCTAAGGGACGCCGTTTTGATCCTGCAAAGATCAGAGCGATCCAAGGAATGCCATCACCAAGGAACATAAACCAGTTCCGCGCTTTCCTCGGACTCGTCAACATATATGAAACATTCGTCAAAGATTTGCACAATCTACGCGCACCGTTGGACGCCCTTACAAAGAAGGACGCCGTCAATACGTGGACACGGCAGTGCGAATCACTCTTCTGCAAAAACAAAGCGACATTGAACTCAGATCAACTGCTGACACATTTCGATCCGAGTCTACCAATCATTGTCGCTGCAGACGCTTCAAACTACGGGATCGGAGCAACACTGTCACATCGCTTCGCAGATGGATCCCAGAACGTCGTCTACCACTATTCTAGCGATGAAGAAGATCTTCGCACAGTTCGGTAATCCGGAGACTCTTGTCACTGATAACGGCACGCATTTCAGGTCCGTACAGTTTGCGACGTTTTGCCGTTCTCGGGGCAACACTCGTTTCCGTTCGCCACCCTTTCACCCGCAAAGCAACGGACAAGGCGAACGCTTTGTGGATACCTTCAAGCAACGACTCGAAAAGTTGAAGGGGAAGAACCTACGCCGGATGCATCTGTATGCCTCATGGCATACAGATCGACGCCGTGTCCGTCTGGACCCAACCAACTTTCCCCAGCTGAAAACTTCCTGGGACGTCGATCACGAACCGAACTTTACCTGTTGTCTCCCATTGACGTCACTCATAGACTACGAGACGTCAGTATGGAGCAGCAATACAATCGTCGGCATGGCTCTCGAAGTCGTCGCTTCGATGTCGACGACGCTGTGTACGGCAAAGACTATCGCACACAGAAGCGTACTTGCGCACCTGACATCGTTCTCAGTCGTACCGGGAGCTCTACCTACATAGTGCGCTGCGGATCTGAACAATCAAAGCGCCACATCAATCAGTTACGACCAAGAGATGATGCTGCAATAATGAACAAATTCTTGGAAGTATACGATTTACCTCTGTTCAATCACAGTGCTCAATCTCGTGCACCACAACCACCCATACCATCAGCATCGCATCCCGCAAATCAGCAACCACGACGTTCTACGCGGAACCGCCAACCTCCATCGCGATTGGTCGTCAACCCGTCCAGGAAGACCTACGTGTGACTTTAAGGGGGGAGGTGTTGTAGGAACAATAATAACCCTAGTTGTGTATGTTTATGTTCATATGCTATGTTCATATGCATATGTTCATAGGCTCCAAACTTTAATTAGGGTCGTCCTCCGAAAATTTGGTGATGAAGCAATGATCTTGCGCCCGCTGTTGAATCCTTGCGCTGTGTTTTTCATGACATTTGTGTTTTTTCCCGAGTTTCTATCCATTGTTTTCGTTGTTGTTGAGCACGTCGGCAACGACGTTTAAATAAATAAATAAATATGCTTTATGACCATTGTGACCCTTCACTGTCAATGTTGTTTTGCAATGCCTCCCGTAATTGCTATGTTAAGCGAGCCCGTCAAACCCGCGCCGGCTACGATGTAGTCAGGAGGACGCCTCAATCACTATTGTTTGTGACAGTTCTTCAGTGATTTATAATCCGACCGGACAAAGCGCCGCTTCGCGGCGCTTTGTTCGGGAACCATAAGCCGGCGGGTTCGCGCCGCTTTGCGGCGTTTTGTCCGGGAACTGTGTTTTTTTGAACGAATTAAGTCCCTCACGGTCAGGAAAACCCCGGCCAAAGCGCCGCTTCGCGGCGCTTTGTCCGGGAACCTTAAGCCGGGAGGTTCGCGCCGCTTCGCGGCGCTCTGTCCGGAAACTATGTGGCTTTTTGAACGAATTAAATCCCTCACGGTCAGGAAAACCCCGGCGCTTCGCGGAGCACTCTCCGGAAACTGTGTGGCTTTTTGAACGAAATAAATCCCTCACGGTCAGGAAAACCCCGGCCAAAGCGCCGCTTCGCGGCGCTTTCTCCGGGAACCATAAGCCGGGGAGTCGCGCCGCTTCGCGGCGCTCTGTCCGGAAACTGTGTGGCTTTTTGAACGAACTAAATCCCTCACTGTCAGGAAAACCCTTGCCAAAGCGCCGCTTCGCGGCGCTTTGTCTGGGAACCATAAGCCGGGGGGGTTCGCGCCGCTTCGCGGCGCTCTGTCCGGAAACTATGTGGCTTTTTGAACGAATTAAATCCCTCACGGTCAGGAAAACCCCGGCGCTTCGCGGAGCACTCTCCGGAAACTGTGTGGCTTTTTGAACGAACTAAATCCCTCACTGTCAGGAAAACCCTTGCCAAAGCGCCGCTTCGCGGCGCTTTGTCTGGGAACCATAAGCCGGGGGGTTCGCGCCGCTTCGCGGCGCTCTGTCCGGAAACTGTGTGGCTTTTTGAACGAAATAAATCCCTCACGGTCAGGAAAACCCCGGCCAAAGCGCCGCTTCGCGGCGCTTTCTCCGGGAACCATAAGCCGGGGGGTCGCGCCGCTTCGCGGCGCTCTGTCCGGAAACTGTGTGGCTTTTCGAACGAACTAAATCCCTCACTGTCAGGAAAACCCCGGCCAAAGCGCCGCTTCGCACAAGCAGAGCGAAAAAAATTTCTGTTTCAAAGTAACTTTGAAACACCTGAAACGGGGGAAGACGGTGGGTATTAAAGTCCCGGGAGCCCTATACTTACGATGTCCTGCTCCTAACGATTTGTAGAAATGCAGTTACCGCTTCTATTCGAGAGAATCCTCATCAACTGAAGCGTGCACTATCTCTACACGAATGATGTCGATGGCCCGCCACAACTCTGCCACTTACAAAATGGTCCAGTAGTGTGTGAAAACACTACACTTTCCTGTCCTGAGAGTTCAATTAATGATTTCTATTTCACTTAAGGACTTTTCCAAACTTCATTTCTCTCAGGACTGCTTTCACAAAAGAAATAAAATTTTGCCCATGATCCTTGCACGATTTTGTGTGGCGGGCCTTCTCAAACGCGGCAGTGCGCAGCTCCAGACCGTAATTTCACTCCGATAACGACACTACTTACAGACTGATACAAGGATTTTTCGGAACTCTCTACAGTTTCCCCTTCATCTTTGTGATTTACGAACGATTCGTTCAAAATTCTTCATAACCAAAATTTACGATCCACTTTGACGTGTGGATTACCGTTCAAGTCCGAAAAAGGCCGTTGTAGGTCAAGGTGAAAATGTGACACCATAGCTAGGGTTCCTAGCTCAATAGAGACCTCAAGTCGGTTAGTAAGGTTTTCAAATTTTAGAGTAACAAAACTGTATTCTCCTAATTACAAAAATCTTAAAAAACAACTGAGAAAAAAGGAAGACACCGCAGGAGAACTTGCATCTAAATTTTCCTGTGTAGGGATTAGTGAAGCAGTTTGGTCCTGAATAAACTTCCAGTACCGCATCACACTTCACTTACTGAACGCTAGGTTTTGCTACTTCTGCTCCCTATAATCCGTCCCGGTGGAGAGTCCCAAGAAGCATTGTTATCCCCCCACCTGCGGTTACCCAATCACGCCTCTTACACAGTTTCTGCCACATAGTAATTCAGAACACCAAATTTATAGTTGTTTCCGCGAACCCTTAATTTTTTTTGTATATTGCTCCAGTTTTCATGATTACCGTAGAATGAATACCGCGTCAGTAACGTGATTGCGTAATGTCGGCGTGGATCAGGAAGAGACTTCGCGTTCACTGTTGAAGGTTGGCGCAAGCTCGGTGCCATATGCTATAACATAGGTGCACCGAGTTTGCGCCAACCTCCAATGGGGAACGCAAAGTCTCTTCAGGATCCATGCCGACCATACCTGCAGAGTGCTGTAGTAGCGCGCTGGTATGTATGTATGGCAGGGTTCAGAGCAGCTAAGAGCGGTGACTCGCCATAATTCTTGTTTTTTTTTCTGGAATTGCAATTCGGAAAACAGTGAGGATGGAACTGGCCAACGAAAGAACGACGTTGATCAAAATCCAGCCTTAAGCGACTGCCTTAAACATAAGTGTGAGCTCACAACACACTTATGTTTAAGGCAGTCGCAGGCAGATTTTGAGGCAATAGAGCGTTATGTGCCTTGTCGCGATAGATCAGTAGCAGCAATGAGCGGATTTCCGATTTCCGATGGTTTTTGGCCTTCAGATTTCTGATTTCCGAAAGAAATGCCCCAAAATGCGGAAAGAATCGGAAATGAGTAGAAGATTACAATTTTAGGAGGTTGCGCATTGTTTTCTGCAAGACATTTAGGGTGTTCTTTAAGGGCTAAACCTGAACCGGAGGTTTGTTTTGATGTTAAAAAAGAGCAAGGAATAAGGTTCCATATGTCAACAGGAACTATATTTTCTTGAAATGAACCAAAAACTCACTGTGATTGGGCTCTTTCCCTCAAGTTCAGGTTGAACCATTCTCAAACTGGGCTCTTTTTCAGAGATATTTGGATTTGTCCATGCTTTTATTGAATCTAATAGGGTCCTGCGGTGTTTATGTTTAGGTGGAGACAGTAGGAACAGAGTGAACATATGATATCTTCTCGGAATGTGTGGTGTAAAAAATGGACGGGGCTGCGAAGGGCAGACGCGCGATCGAAACTCTGTTTGCCGGTGGTGTCGCGAACTCCGCACTGCTCGCCGCAATGAGCGCGCCTCGCCCATCCGCTAGACCATGTTTAGCAAGTGGCCATTACCTACTATAGTATTTTTGTTCAAATGTACTTGTTGTGATTCTAATGGTGTATATACATAGCTATTGTTATAGAATGGTTACACTCACTATCTAAAGGCAGTGGTCGCGATTAAATATGCTTGTCGTCTTTTTCCCTCTACACCCTTTCCTGGGTCTCGAGTAGTAGGACCTAAAAAAAAATCGCTAAAGAACCACTGTTTTGGGCCAAATTTGAAGCCTGAACTTCCTTGTCTTTTGCTGATGGACGAGCACACTCCACATCATCGGCATCGATGACCTCTTATATCAAGAACATCAGCTGGCTTGAAATTGAATTTCAATCAATGAACCTTCGGATTTATGTACACATCTATTCAAAAACATTGACTGGAGTGCTTTTTTTCATTGCTCAACTGTTTTTATTGGGTGAATTTGCATTTATTTCTCCCTCTGAATGTCGATGATTTTTGACTGCTCGGCATGAGAAGGCGATCTTTTTCTTCGGCGCTGTGCACGTGTGCACGAACTGGCAACTTTGGGCCTTAGAAACTCTAATTCCAGGCCGTTTTTCACCGCGCTACCTTTATAGTTTTTCAGCTGTTTTCAATCTGAGCTGATCTTTGTAGTTTTTTCGTTAACGTTTTTCGTCGTGACCACTGCCTTTAAGTTACAGTACACAAAATGATAACTTAATGGGCTACAGTGAATTAGTGAGTGATGTCTCGAAGTATCTAAAGTGTGCTACCTGAAAAGAATTAATTGAAGCGAAATTTGAGCAGATTTGTCTGGATTCTCGGTTTTGGTAGTGTAAACGAATTTCGTGAAAAATGAAAAAGAAGATTAAGCATCATCAAGTGTTTTTATTGGGAGGAGATCTCCCTCCAGCTAGAGATTAAGAACAGTTTTGAAGGCTCATTAGATTAGAAGTACGGTAGGTACATACAGCCACCATGGGTGGTTGGAATCCATCCAGGGGTGGAATTCACGAAGCCATAACCACGTTTTAGCCATGGTTTGAGGCCAATCGATATATAAACGATGTGCATAACCATGGCTACGCTAGCCATGGTTAAAACGTGGTTAGCGTTTCGTGAATTCCACCCCAGGTGAACTTATTTCCGATTACCCGATTTCCCGATGGTTTTTTGTCTTCCGATTTCCGAATTACGATTCCCGAAATTCAAATGGTCGTTCCGATTTCCGGATTCCTTTTTTTCCTTCGGAAAGTTTCAAAAAAGATTTTCGCTCGTCCCTGATCAGTAGCCTCTCTAGGATTTTATGAATTACCGCGCATTTATAATAATAATAATAATAATAATTTATTACGTTGTTTAAGACAAACGTGAGATATTTGGAGTGGAACAGTAACTGAACAAAGACTATTGTTCAATGTCGTTTTGTCGTCCGTCCGCACCCGCCCCAAAACTTCCAGAGTCCCATATAAAAAAAAAACAAAAGCCGTCTTTGCAGGGACTTAGCCTAACTGCCACTCCTTTCAACTTACCAAAATCGCCCATGAAAACCACTTTGTTTTCGACAGTGGTAAAAGCCCATACACATGCATTGATTCTCTTAAAATTTTGGGTTTCAGCCTTCAATGATCCCTTTCCTGATGCAGTAAACGACGCGAAATTGGTGTGTAATAAGTATTTGACGCGCTGATCACGAATTTGCTATCAATTTTGCATTTAAAAGTCTCGTTGATGAGTTATGGAGTGAGTTTGGGTTGGGGAGGTTGTGTAGTATCAGAATTTCAAGCGTTATCCGACCGATGGTTAAAGAATAGTCCTTGATCACTTCTGCAGAACCAATCCGTGAAGTTTTCGTCGTTGAAGAAGGTTTTTGAGCTACACAGAAATCCTCGAATGGATCTTGAAGATGCTTGAAAAGATTTTGATAACGGTTCATCGGGGTTTGGGGCGGGGTATAAAATCCGGGAGGTGGTTTTAAGTCACGCCAATGATCCTGTCATGTCACCAACGCACGAAGGTCGTGACCCCAGGTGATGCCGAGAATTGAATCTCCTCCACGTAATGAGGGTGAAGTCGTTTTGCTGGAGGAAGGCAAAGATCTCAAACTGCTCGCTGATTTTTTGGCTATTTCGACGACAGAATGTTGAGAACAGAAAAACGTAATCCCCCAACCTACCCCTAAATGAGTGCACAATCGCATGAGCCTAACTATACTTTGAAGGTTTTGGTGGACTGAAATGCACCTACAGCTCAATACTTTTTTGGAGTGGTTAGAGATGTGACGAAATAGTGCTATAGTGATGGAGGCCCAGGTGGTCGCACTTTGTGCTCCGATTCTTTTGTTATATGGAAGGATAAGCCTGATGATTTTTCAGGCCAAAAAAATTTTTTCTCCTTTCCTGATGCAGTAAACGACGCGAAATTGGTGTTTAACAAGTATTTGACGCGCTGATCACGAATTTGCTATCGATTTTGCATTTAAAAGTCTCGTTAATGAGTTATGGAGTGAGTTTGGGTTGGGGAGGTTGTGTAGTATCAGAATTTCAAGCGTTATCCGACCGATGGTTTAAGAACTGTCCTTGATCACTTTTGCAGAATCAATCCGTGAAGTTGTAGTCGTTGAAGAAGGTTTTTGAGCTACACGGAAACCCTCGAATGGATCTTACATATGCTTGAAAAGATTTTGATAACGGTTCATCGGGGTTTGGAGCGGGGTATAATGTTCGGGAGGTTGTTTTAAGTCACGCCAATGATCCTGTCATGTCACCAACGCACGAAGGTCGTGACCCCAGGTGATGCCGAGAATTGAATCTCCTCCACGTAATGAGGGTGAAGTCGTTTTGCTGGAGGAAGGCAAAGATCTCAAACTGCTCGCTGATTTTTTGGCTATTTCGACGACAGAATGTTGAGAACAGAAAAACGTAATCCCCCAACCTACCCCTAAATGAGTGCACAATCGTATGAGCCTAACTATACTTTGAAGGTTTTGGTGAACTGAAATGCACCTACAGCTCAATACTGTTTTGGAGTGGTTAGAGATGTGACGAAAGAGTGCTACAGTGATTGAGGCCTAGGTGGTCGTACTTTGTGCTCCGATTCTTTTATTATATGGAAGGATAGTTCACTCTTCTGCAGCAGCTCGGCCGTCTACAACAGATCGTCTGAGTTATAAAACGTCTACATCGCGACTACTTTTGCGAGCTTGTATGCGGTCCAGACGAAGCAGGCCTTCCAGATTTCCTTATTCTCTGTTTTCGAGCCTTATTCACTCTGTTCCTTCGCCCGAATTTGCTGAGCTAGAGTAGGGAGAGCGAGAAAATGTGGTGAGAAGGAGACGCTGCATAGGCACGCAGGTGCACGCGATGAACGAAAATAAATTTCATTCCGGAACAGAGCATAATTATTGTCTTAGAGTGTGATTGACGTGCAGTTCTTTGTGCTTGGCTTGAAATATCCGACTTTTCGACTATAGTCGGATATTGCACTTTCCCGAATATTAGAGTTTGCGACTGGAGTCGGATATCGTATTTTTCAAATAGAAAGTTAACTTCTTTATCCGAATGAAACAGTCGCATTAACATCCAATTATTCGAATCGGAACAACTATTGTGTACAGCAGGTAGTGCGCGGTATTTGCAGTTTGCCGATTGCGATTTGCCGGCCGTTTTAGGGGTTCGCCGTTGCCGTTTGCCGACTTTTTATTTTTCGTCGACGAGGATTGCGGACCTGTGAAATAAAAAACAATGTTAATTTTTTGTAGACCCTAGCTTTTGCTATGGTTCCCTTTTTGTTGAAATGTTTCTGTCTGCACCGAAACACTTTTGTTTGGAAGAGTCCCTTTTTGAAAGAATATGTTATTACTGTTCTAGTTATAGACTCAATAACAGAGTTTGTTAGTCGAGGCTGCAAAAGGATCAAAAGTTTGGCTAATAAAAATAATAAAATAAAATAATTATTGCGAACCATTATGAGGCTCAGGGACAGCAGCATTTTACAAGATCAATAACACAGGTGAATTTTTCTGGAATAAGATGGTAGACGAGAGGAAGAGTCATTGTGATATGAAGGAGTGATGGTGATGGAATGCTGTGAATACTCCTGGGGATCGATTCGAATCGTGTATGTGGGAAAAAGCGTCATGGCGACGTTATGTCTCCGGCTGTAAAGCGGCAAGAGTTTCCGAGTCGAGAACGTACAAAAGCGCGACAGAGTAGTCATCAAATGCGAAAAGAATCCTTTATTGAAACACACCGAATGGAAAGACACGAAACGAATTGAGCATTCACGAGGGACCCGAAAAGAAGAGACATCAACACCGGGCGGATTGCCATCATTTGCGAGGCGAGTCACCGACAAACGCTCGATCCTCGACAACTTTTCGGAGGATTACCCGTGAACAATTGAACTCTATGCAAACTTGTGATTGAATTTCGCATTATGGGAATGCGCACTAGTTACCACCACACGCAGAAAGCTAGAAGTTTTGCATGGAACACTGAAATTCCTTCTGAAAGACTATTCGCCTTCAGATTGTTAATGGAAACAGGGACCCTGAATATAGTCTGTCACTATGCAACTGTACGGCTAGAAAGCCTGCTTCGGTAGTAAGCCAAAAATTTTCATCAGTAATAATCGCTCCCTTTTTCTCCATCTCATTACGGATTCGTCCACACGCGCGAAAAACCAAGAGCGAAATTGTGTGTAGGATCGCTACATAATGAACATAGAAGGGTAACCCGAGGGGATAGATGTGAAGACCGTGTGCGCGACAGTGATGAGAGGATTTCCAAGCTCCACTCTGGGGATGATCTTCACATTTCAAGATCATTTATGTTGCTACGACTCGCTGTCGGTTCGCGGTGAACACTGTGGCTCGATTGAGTTCGACTTGTGCAATCGAAGCGACTCCACTGAGAACGTCGTCTTCAGGTGGGTCCTGAAACAAGTACGATTAACACAATAAATTTTTACTGGTTTAAGGCCTTAGGTTCGGTTATGGTTTAAGGCCTTAGGTTCGGTTGTTTACTTTTGAAGTGACGAAATTGCCTGGCGTTCTCAAGGTTTCTTTAACATGTACCGACTTCCGGAATTATAGTCGTATTCAGAACAGATGACAGATGACAAGCAGCTTGGAAGAAAAGACGTTTTTCAGCCGTTGCTCTTTGCTCCGTAATGACCCTTCAGGAGCTCGCTGCTAGCCACGCGCGCTCATATCATGCGATCGATAGCATTATCAAAGGCAGCATACACGCTCGTAAACGTGGTGAAGATAATTACGGAAATGGAATTGTATGGCACAGAACACAACGCCTACGCATTTTGAAGCGTCAAAAACGACCCATAATGCCGCTAAACGAATGTGAAGTTGGCCCCAGCGACGTATTTCTCCGCCTCCTGTATTCGCGTCCTCCTCCCCTAAAACAGGGGTGGTAGTGATCCTGTCTTTAAACACGAGTCAACCACGCGCCCTTCACCGTCGGTTGACCACAAATCAGCCACACCTTAGCCGCAAATTAACCACCTCTGTAACAAATTGTAGTGCGTTCGAAGCGCGCACCAGATTTGGTTTTGAATCGGCCCCGCGCGCAACCCCTTTTTCGAAATCTCAGTTGAGAGTGAACGTAGAAATTAGATCTAAATTGCATTAAAAAGAGCGCAAAAAATTGGTATTTGTACCCAAAATGGTTTAGAACGGTTCACTGGTTTTCGAGTAAAAATTGAAAGACCGAGCGTTTTTAATGTTAATCTCCTTTTTTTTTTCAGACGGCGTACACGATCTTGTTGGTACACTTAAAATTGAGCTAGGGAGCTCATTTTTGGACACGATGCTGGAAATGGATGCAGGTCGCTCCTATTCCAATTTGAACTTGATACCTTAACTTTGAAGGGTACCTCAAAATCGTGGGTTTATATACTGAATTAGCCGTATAGCACGAAAACTGCTTTTTTCTGCTACGGCTGTGGAGACCGGGGTGTGTGGGTGAATCTGCAGCCAATCAATACAGGTCGTTGAAGGTAAGTACTGAACTTGTCAGAGTTCGTACTCATGACACGTCATCGATCGATAATCAATATTATCGATTTTCGCGCTTTTTGCACAAAATGCGGTTAGGAGTGGTGATTGTTGATGGGATTGGTTTTCTTGGTTGGGGAATTTCGCTCATCAGTCATTATCGATAAATACCAATCAATAATATCGATTTTTTCGCCTTTTGCACAAAATACCGCAATGATTTTCGATTGTTGATGGCTCTAACAATAAGTCACTTGTTTGGGAAATTCTTCTCATCATGCGAAACCGAACATTATCGATCAATGATATCGATTTTTCCCATGTTGCACAAAATGCGGCAATGAGTGGTATTTTTTATGGTTTTGGGTAATAAGTTTCAAAAATTGTACTCTTTCGACAATCTCGTTGTTAGATGTTTCATCATTCCGAAATGGAAATCGTTGAGCAAAATTTAAGTCAGAAAGGGAACCTTCGGGAAAATTATGTGAAATTTCTGAAAATATAGCTTCCTGGCAAAAGTAACGATTTGGTAATGATAAAAAAGTTTTAAAAATGTATTGAAATATCTTAAAAAAATGATTTGGCGTAAAATAGCCTGGAAAATAAAAAAGCTTGGAAATGAAGTGAAATTACCAAAAATGTGATTTGGCGGTCGATCATTTCACAAGCTTCTCCGTTAAACTTATCAAAACGAAATCAAGCGCGCAACGGAAACATTAAGTCATTTTTGAAAGCTGTAAGGGAATCAGCATAGGTGAAGCTAGGTGAACGCAACGTTCCATTCCATATCGGGCTTGATTTCGTTTTGATAAGTTTAACGGAAAAGCTTGTGAAATGATCGACCGCCACATCACATTTTTGGTAATTTCACTTCATTTCCTAGCTTTTTTTATTTTCCAGGCTATTTTACGTCAAATCTTTTTTTAAGATATTTCAAGACATTTTAAAACTTTTTTTATCATTACCAAATCGTTACTTTTGCCAGGAAGCTATATTTTCAGAAATATCAGCTTTATATTTAAATGTAACGCATCTGTCTCCTAGAGCAGCACAGTTACTACACATTAAGTCGTGCGAAAAGCGATGAAAGCATCCGCAGCCTCTTTTAAACCTTGAATTCATAAAGATTCGTTGATGTTTTTCTTGATCACTGGAAACCATTCGATCCCCCGGATCATTATAATGGCAGGACAACATATGGAGAGTTGGATATCGGAGGACACAATGGAATTTTCTCAATTTAGAGGCAATTAAACGGAAAAAAGAACATCAATTTGTACATTTTCTTGCAGCGGCTTCCTTATTCTATATTATCTGTATAGGACATGATTAATGAACACCAAATAAAGCTAAACTACATCTTTTCACTCATTCTTATGATAGAAACCACAAATTGGTGAAGCATTTTTTATGTTCACCTTGGTATCCTTTGTTTTTACGTAGTACGAGAAAAAGAAATTTCAAAAGTGTGCGTTCTAGAGAAAACAAAGCTATCAAACGAGTTATTTTAACCGCTCCCAAAAAGTCCTCCATAGGACTTTTTGTGCGACCGTTCTTCGTGTCTCCACTGCAGGCGTATTTCTCACCGTCTGCCAAATTATCTTCAACCCCTCGTCTCAAATGTTCGCCGCAGAGTGATACACCATTCAAAAACTGCTCAGTGACTACGCAATTTGTCATTTCCAAACAGGGAGCGGTTTTTAAGCCAAGTTTTTCGTATACCCTCACTGCTAATCTAGAGTGTAGGCCACTTTTGTTAGTAATGGTGAAGAATCGGCCTCTCTCACACTTTATTTGCTGCCAAGCGAGCTGGCGATCTGCTACCCACTGGCAGCGTGATAGCCATCCGCTTAGCGGCGGTTAACTCGCTGCCACCATGAAGATTATTACCTCCCCAGGGTGCTAGGCCATTTCCACCGTCGTCGATGTGTGTGATTTACCTATTGTATCTATTCCACCACCCACAAACGTCGCCGACGGTGGGAATTGCCCAGCATCCCTGTTTTGTAGGAGGACGGCAAATGTAGTGGGCGGGCAGATCTGTAGAGGGGACTTCTTAATCGCGTAGCAGCATTGTGGGACGTTTTTGATGCTTCAAAATGCGTAGGCGTTGTGCTCTGTGCCATACCATTCTAATTCCGTAGTTATCTCAATTACGTTTACGAGCGTGTATGCTGCCTTTAAACATGCAGCTTTGTGTCACGAAGCATTCGCATAGAGGAGAAATAGCAGAAAATAAAATTCTTCTGATGCTACCATGTAGTCCTCAGAGGGACACAACGTTTAGTCAAAAACTTCTAATTTGGCGTTCAAATAGAAAGCAAAAAATATTCAGATCTCTGTCCATGTACGACTTCCAATGAATCTCGGCATTGGCAAAGTTGTTAAAATAAATTTGTGCCATACTCGGTTGAAAGCTGCTTAAGACTGCCACCAATATTCAGATCTCGACCAGGCAGCATATTTGAATGCGAAACTCGAAAGTGATCGAGTTTCATAGAAAGCGGCAAGGAGCGGTAGACAGAGGAAGAAACGCGCTTCCGAACGCTATGTTACACTTTGCTGCTTGAAAAAATCGGAACAAAAAAAGAGGCACGCTTTCTGCTAGAAACGCGGAAACTATTCTTTATTGGGCATCTCCGATAGATCTTGCCGTGAACCAACCGCGAAACTGTCAATTCTTAGCATATTAGGCTACGGATATGATTTTTGTGATTTTCATTTATAATTGCGTAGTAGACCCGTCCTGTATAACACGTGCCAAATGCGAGATCTCAATTCCTCCAAATAAGCGAGATATAAGCGACCACCACGGACCCGACTCCTTTCAGTCACCACCACCACAGGCCACACCCCTTCCTGATTTTCGAACTCAATAGAGGGTAGGTGTAAGAATGAGTTCCCACTGGGTAGTCGTTCTTCACTCTTTTCTTGTTCGTATCATCATTCTGGTTCGCTCTAGTGCAGCGACTGCAAATGAAGAGAAATGCAGGCCTGAGAAAACTCGTCCACTTGATTTTCACCCTCAAAATATAGACCTTTTTGAGGAGCCATGACTCCGTATTTTCAGCGATTTCAAAGATACCATTTTGATCAGCGGGTGATTTTCTCCAAGATAAGCATTTAATTATTAAACGATATCACATTATTTCAACGTGTCGTCGCATGCTTCTTTTCCAAATAACACGATCATCGCGAGCAACTCTCATCCACGTTTCTCCAGAAACTGACACAAATAGATCTCGCCATCTTTTCTTCGGTCGACCTGCGTAGTGCGTCCATTCCCAAGGTCTCCATTCAGTTATTGCTTTTGTCCATCTGTCGTCATCTGTGACACATATCTTTCTCGCCCACATCCATTTTCTCTCAGTTGCTCTTTTGACTATGTCAGGAAGCTTTGCTGTTCCTCCCAACCATGCGTTTGTGCGGCGGTCGAGAAGCGTCACTCCAAGCATCTTTCTGATCATTCTTCGTTGAGTGATCTTCAAAATTGTTAGATCCCTCTTTCTTTTGATCCACGTTTCGCAGCCGTACAGCCGAGCTGGTTCAACGCACCCTTGATATGCTCGTCGCTTGAACTTCATTGGTATTCTTCTGTTAGTGAAGTACGCGTGAAGACGATTGAACGAGTTCCATCCAGATTGAATTCTTCTTAGCATTTCGTTTGCCAGGCTGCTGTCAAAAGATTATCGTTGTCCTAGGTAAACAAAGCTGCTGTGGTATCTTATCACTTTTGCGTCGATAAGGATGGGTATCTCTTGAGAATTGGTCATGGCCACGGTTTTCGAAAAGTTGACTTCCAGACCAACATCTTGACTTTTGTCGGTCAGATCTCTCAGCATGACGTTGAGCTCCTGGGCGCTGTGCGAAAATAGGACCACGTCGTCGGCGTATCGGAGATGGTTAAGACTGCGACCGTTCACACAGATTCCCTTATCTTTCCAGTCAATGTTTCGGAAAACCGTCTCGAGGACTGCTGCGAATAAGGCAGGGGAAAGAGGGTCACCTTGACGAACTCCACGCTTGGCTGGAATAGAAACTTAGTGACCACAGACGGTGATTGTCATAGCGGCATGAGCATAGATCTTGGAAAGAAGACGGATGATCTTGGGGTGAACTCCTTGACGATGTAACGACGCCCAAATCGCGTCATGCTCCACGGAATCAAAAGCTTTGGAATAATCAATGAAAACCATATACAGTGCGTTGCAAAATTATACGACATACCCCAATTCGCGTCCATTAAAGGCAGTGGTCGCGATCAAATATGCTTGTCATCTTTTTCTCTCTAAACCCTTTTCTGGGTCTCGGGTAGTAGGACCTATAAGAAAAAATCGCAAAAAAAACACAGTTTTGGGCCAAATTTGAAGCCTGAACTTTCTTGTCTTTCGATGGTGGACGAGCTAACTCCACATCATCGGCATCGATGACCTCTTATATCAAGAACATCAGCTGGCTTCACATTGAATTTCAATCAATGAACCTTCGAATTTATGTACACATCTAGTCAAAAACATTGACTAAAGTGATGCTTTCATTGTTCAACTGTTTTTACTCTTTAAATTTGCATTTATTTCGTCCTCTGAATGTCGATGATTTTTGACTGCTCGGCATGAGACTGCGATCTTTTTCGTCATCGCTGTCCACGTGTGCACGAACTGGCTTCTTTAGGCCCTAGAAACTCTAATTCTAGCCCGTTTTTCACCGCTCTACCTTCCTAGTTTTTCAGCTGTTTTCGATCTAAGCTGATTTTTGTGGTTTTTTTGATGACGTTTTGTATCGTGACCACTGCCTTTAAAAGGCAGTGGTCACTATGAAAAACGTTATCGAAAAAACTACAAAAATCAGCTCAGATCAAAAACAGCTCAAAAACTATGAAGGTAGCGCGGTGAAAAACGGGCTAGAATTAGAGTTATTAAGACCCTAAATTTCCAGTTCGTGCACACGTGCACAGAAAGATCACAGTCTCATGCCAAGCATTCAAAAATCATCGACACTCAGAGGAAGAAATAAATGCGAATTTACCTAATAAAACAGTTGAACATTGAAAGCGAGCACTGCAGTCAATGTTTTTGACTAGATGTGTACATAAATACGAAGGTTCATTGATTGAAATTCAATTTCAAGCCAGCTGATGTTCTTGATATAAGAGATCATCGATGCCGATGATGTGAGGTGGGCTCGTCCACCATCAAAATACAAGGAATTTCAGGCTTTAAATTTGGCCTAGAACAGCGTTTTTTTCGCGATTTTTTCTTATAGGTTCTACTACTCTATACCCAGAAAAGGGTTCAGAGAGGAAAAGAAGACGAGCATATTTGAGCGTGACCACTGCCTTTAAGAAGACAAACGGTAAACGCCTATCGATGCAGCACCCTCGAAACCCTTGGGTACGGATCTTCATGAAATTAGAGCCACTAGCAGGAAACTGGCAACGGAAATTGTCAAAAATAGCCGTTGCTAAATTATACGACATACATAGCTGGCGTTCTCGCAGAAATTGCTATTTTACGCCTTCTGTATCAGTTCCTTCATGGTAAGAACCACAGGAAACATCGAGTTATTAGTCTTCAGAAATGTCTTGGCGCTGAACCACTTCGAAAACTCTGTTTGGTATGTTTCAACCCAGCTTTTTGTGAGCGCCCCTTTCAATCTGCGCCCATTCGCTTATAACGGCTAGTTTCAGCGGAGCCACACGCTCGTATTGTCTGTTCTGGATGTAGATTGAACGCCCAAGAATACCTCACACGTTTTCCACAGGGTTGAGGTTCTGCAAGCCAGCCGGCCATTCTAGCAAATTGGCAGGATCGACCTGAAACCAAACCTGCGTTGTCCTACTGACAAGAAGTGAAGGGGGAAACCGACTAAAAAGAACTGGAAATGATTTTCCGGCACATTCTGATAATCTGTGGAGTTGATAGGTCATGTCGCAAAAAGCCGGTCCAGCTTAAAACCCTACTGGATCCGCGTCAATGCGCTATTCTTTCTCCTCCAAAGTTCCTACTCAAGCATAAGTTCGGGTCCTTGTGTGGATCCTTCGAAATCCTTTTTTATCGGTCGAAAGCAAGTGCAATCCTAAGAGCTTGATTAATTCTATTACATTTATTTATTTTTGACTAAGCATTCCAAGCATTGGAGAGATCTACAAAAGGACTCGTGTATATCCTTGAGTAGGAATTTCGGAGGAGAAAGAATAATGCATGGACCCGGATCCAGGTGGGGTTTCAAGCTGGACAAGCTAATGACGAAATGAACTATGAACTCCGCAGATTATCAGAATGTGCCGGAAAATCATTTCCAGTTCTTTCTAGTCCGTTTCCTCCTTCACTTCTTGTCAGTAGGACAACGCAGGTTTGGTTTCAGGCCGATCCTGCCAATTTGCTAGAATGGCCGGCTGGTTTGCAGGACCTCAACCCTGTGGAAAACGTGTGAGGTATTCTTGGGCGTTCAATCTACATCCATAACAGACAATACGAGCGTGTGGCTCCGCTGAAACTAGCCGTTATAAGCGAATGGGCGCAGATTTAAAGGGGCGTTCACAAAAAGCTGGGTTGAAACATACCAAACAGAGTTTTCGAAGTGGTTAAGCGCCAAGGCATTACTGAAGACTAGTAACTCGATGTTTCTAGTGGAACTTACCATGAACGAACTGATACAGATGGTGTAGAACTGAATTTTCTGCGAGAACGTCAGCTATGTCGTATAATTTTGCAACGGCCGTTTTTGACAATTTCCAATGCTAGTTTCCTTTTAGCGGCTCTGATTTCATGAAGATTCGTACCCAAGGGTTTTCGAGGGTGCTGCATTGATTGGCGTTGACCGTTTGTCTCCATATTTGACGCGAAGTTTGGAACCGCGGAAATTGGGGTACGTCGTATAATTTTGCAACGCACTGTAGAGTGGGAAATTGTACTCACGGCTTTTCTCCACTAGTTGGTGTATGGTATGGATATGGTCGACAGTGGCAAAGCTTTGGCGGAATCCCGCTTGCTCGACTGGTTGGCTTTCTTGGACTTGAGCCGACATTCGTTGTAAAATGATGGAGGCGAAAATCTTGTATATGGAGGATAACAGGGCAATGGGACGGAAGTTGCGAATATCCAATGGATCTCCTTTCTTGAAAAGTAACGATATAGAGGAGTCGGCTAAGGTCAGCGGTAGCGATTCGTTTTCAAGGAAGCCGTTGAACAGTGCCGTTAATGGTCTTTTGAGAAAGTCGTATCCAGTTATCAGCATTTCAGTCGTGATGGAATCGGCACCCGGTGTTTTTCCCAACTTCATTTTGTTGATTGCGCAGCTGACTTCTTCGGGCGAAATGGGGGGTAGGTCTTCGATTGTGGGCATGAACGGGAGTGAGAGCGGTCTTCTTGAGGAGAAAAGCTCGGTATAGAACTCTTGGGCAACTGCTGCAACACACTCAGGGGATCTCGCTATTGAACCGTCGTTTCTTTTGAGTTGGACAAGCGGTGTTCTGTATATCGTGTTCTTTTGAAGAGCTTTGTGAAGACTTGATCCTGTAGAAATAGCTTGATGTAGACGTGCTAGATATTTTTGCTCGATGTCTGATTTCAAAGAAAGCCGCAACAACTTGCTCACTGTCGAGAACTCGATGGTTTTTCTGGCAGATGAATTATGGAGGAGGCGATGCCGAGCTTCATAAAGTGCTCTTGTGTTCTGAGAAATGTGGAATTCTCTTGAAGGTCGTGATGAAGCTATATCGGCTGCCAGTCTCATCATATTTTTCATACTGTCGTAGGTGTCCAGTCGGGTGTGGTTGGCCATTTGTTCCAAAGTAGACTTGAATAGCGCATTGTTCAATGAGTTTCTGGACATTGGTGTTCGGGCGAAGTGATGGCGTTGCGCTCTCAAACGGATCTTGGCCATGATAAGGCGATGATCACTAACAAACTTGAAGCGACCGATGATGTCGGTATCAAGAAAAATGGATGGATCAGCTGATAGCACAAAGTCAATAGCGTTCTTTGTTTACATGTTTGGCGATATCCAAGCCCATTTCCTCGATGACCTTTTTTTGAAGCGGTTATTCATCAAATAGAGTTCGTTTTCTGCGCAAAAGGTGGCTAAAGTGTTTCCTCTGTGGTTTCGCGTACCAAGGCCATGTTGTCCTATGAAATGTTCTGTCGCCTCTCCACTACCAATTTTTGCGTTGAAATCTACAACGATGATCTTTTCTGTGATTTGTCTGCCTCGGGGTAGGGTGGTGCGGAAACGTGCAGCAAGGGCCTCGTTGATTTGCTCGAGGAACTCTTCGTATTCACTATCTTCATGGGCTGAGGTGGGTGCATACCCTTGAACAACGCGAATTCGGCTATGTTGCATAAGAACGTCGACATACGAAACACGTTCTGAGATCGCATAGAATGAACAAGAACTCGCTCATCTCTTGTTGACCAGGAATCCTGTGGAGTCGGACAGGAGAAGAGTGTGGGCAGTCTTCTGGAGCTTGGCGGCAACGTATCCAGTTCTCTGAATCCCAGAAAGTCCAAATATATCGAAGGGTACCTCAGAGGCGGCGTCTTCTAGTTCTGCTATCCTTGCATCAGTGCGTAGTGTTCGGCAATTGATCTTGCCAATTCAAAGGTTGAGCATGGTGGACGGGAAAGGGAGGAAGCACCAGGTTGTCCAGGCGACTGGTGCAGATGGTCAAAGTAGACGATCGGGAGTAGTTGTTGAGCCGACCGCTCGCGGTGGATGTACTGACCAAAGATAAGCATAAAAACTGGAAAATAAATTCCTGGGTGTTCTGTGCCTTCAAAGGCAGTGTCCACGATAAAAACCATGTCTGATTTTTTGGTGGAGATCGGCAGCTGCGGGGCCTAGCGCAACCCTAACGTTGAAAAAACTAAGAAAATTGAGCTTGAAACGGTTCCCTAAGGCCCCAAAGTTGGACAGAACCGTCAGCTCGTCGCACCCGGATGCACTTTCCACGCCCACCGACGTGAACAAATAAATGCTCGAGATTGTGAGATGAGCGATGGTTTCCGATTAATAGCCCCGTTTTTCCCTTCATTCTCAACTTCTCTCTTTACTCAGGTCAGCTCGCATACATCGGCTGCAAAAGGCGGAAGTTACAAGCCTCGGACAACTCGTCCACCATGTTTCCTTAGCTCAATATTTGAGGGACCATAACTCCGTTCCCAGAAGGTCTTGTGCGATTCCAAAAACATCATTGGAATCAGCATGGGACCGTCTTCAAGATAGGCGGAAAAGCAGAAAAACGATACTCATCGTGAACACTGGGCCCGTAGTAACCCCCCCCCCCCCCCCTTCCGCGCTGAGATGACAAGACGGCCGTGCGCTGAGGTGCCTCATCGGCCCCGTGCAATCGGCTGATACAGTGATGAGCGATCAATGGCAGGCGAGAGGCCTTCACTCAATGAGAAAGGCCAGTGGTCACAAGGAGTGGACATGAGGGTTAGGGTATGCGACGCATTGCCAAGTGGTTACCGACGAGGGCTGGGGCGCGCGTGTCTCAAGTTCGATTCTCTTCAAGTCGGAAATTTTTGCAAATAAATTGTAATGCATGCCTTTTACGAAGGAGTGCTTGAATGTGCAATAAATGTGTTAGATGGAGCAGAGGGCAATGAATGTGGAATTTTCTATCTTCGCTACGGGGAATGTTTTTGCATAATTTATTATGCTAGTACTTTAATACTTAGTGTGAAACGGTGCAGGTATTGTGTGGCTTATTAAAATTTCGTCCAGTCACGTAATTTGGGCCGTTTAGAGTTTGAGGAGCATATCGTTAGACTCTCAAAAACCCCTAGTGACCTGTGGATTTCGATTATCACCAGCAGAAATATCACCAGTGAAATATTCGATTATCACCAGTGAAATATAACTAGTGATAAGGAGGTTCCGACGAAAAAGCCACCGCTCCGCGCTGTGATAATCGAAAACAGGAGTTCACTTGAACTGAAACAGAGTCTACCTGGGAGAAACAAGTTTTGCCAACTAAGGGAATTTTAGTACCCCATATAGCAAGCAAGCCGCGGTAGCAGCCCTGCTAAGCAAATATCAGCAAGAAAACATGAATATTAAGATAGAATAACTTTTTCGAATGAGACCTCATAAAATAATCCAACCAATTGCATGCATTCATCATACAATACCTCCGAATTTTTTCAAATTAATAATGTCGAAAACCTGACCTGTATTCAAATCGAATACTCGAATATTTTATTATTTATTACAGTGCGCGAACGAATTTTCGAATGAATTATAATTAAATCAAGAGTACTCTGGATGATTTTCTTTTTTTGCTAAATATTCGAATGTCGTGTTTTTAAATAGGCCGAAAATTGAAAACCCGAATATTTCAACGCCCTCACAGCTCTATAAATCGATTTGCTTTAGTAAAAGGAGTTGAACAAGCAACAGAAAACTGCAGAACGGATAACGTTCCACAGTGTCCATCACACAGTGCAAAAACAACCCTAGTAACTGTTTACCGGAAAAAAATGAAAAAAAAAAACAAAGGAACCCTCCCTACATCAAGTACAGTCCCACGCATGGGTACGAAAACACCAAAATAGTTATAAGAACAACTTCTTAAGCTAGAAAACTCACCTTTGCACTATAGGAATGAATTACTAGGCTGATATTGAAAAAATACGGCTGCTATCAGCTGTTTTGCGCTCGCAGAAGATCCACCCACTCAGCATGAATTGGTTTTGGCCGTTGATTTCGGCTTACTGGGGCCGGATTCATCAACGAAATTTAGCGCTGGTAAGCTGGGTAAGGGTAGCTTCCTACCGAAATTAGCGCGAATGACGCGATTCACGAAGTTTGCTATCCACGGTAGCAGCCTACCAAGCCTACCCTGCGCGAATCTCGGGTAGGGTCCTACCAGTGGCGTCCTACCCAGCGAGATTTCGCGCTGTGATGCTGAATTTGCGCGCTCGTCCTTTGAACAGCTGTTTTCAAGCCTCTTGTATAACGGATTTCCGACAATTTTTATATTTATTTGGCCAAGATGTTGTGTTTTCATCGTCAATTTCCGCCACCCTCTTCTTAATAGTCGTTATTTATCGTCAAGGTTTGATTATTTTTGAATTATTTGGTTGGAGCAAAAATAAATTTTTTTAATTAATTAAATAAATAAGATTTTCTTGACTGGTTGATTTTTTTGTGGATTTTGATGCTATCTATTTTTCAAATAAAATTTGATGTGTGTTCTAAGTAGTGATTATTCTTGCAGCCTTCAATTTCTCTTTCACGCAATGACTTTGAGACACCAAACTTGATTAAAAACTACACGGAATCCCTTAATCCGCAAAGTTTATTTTGCTTTTCTTTTACGGGTGAGGGAACATAGATGAAGAAATGCGCTTTTGAATGCCCTACTAAATTTTGCAAAAAGAGCTCGTTTCGGCGAAGGAGTACGATTCAGTAAAAACCGAGCGTCCCAATTAAATTCCCGATTAATATACACATCATTCTCATATTCAATATTCAAACTACATATGTTACAGATTAAAGAACATATCAATAAAATCTACCGAAAAAACCGAAAACCATAGCCGCGTCTCCCATACCGCTGAATTCTTCATGTGATTCGAACATAGATATACTTTGTTCATGGTTTTTTGCTTTTTTATGCTTTAGGTTTTGTGAGTTCCCAAAAGTTTAAGTTTTTGGAAAGCGATTACGAGCGATGTGCAGTAGCCGTCGGTTGTAAAACACGGCGGCGTCGCCACACACATAACTCTTTTAGGCGTAACTGCTTGGTAGCGCTTTCCCCGGTAGCATTGCGCTCGTGAATCACAATGTGATGGTTAGGGTAGCAATCTACCGTGGGTAGAGCTACCACTGGGTAGGGTTACCGGCACTGCCGCGTTGATGAATTCGGCCCCTGTACGAGAATGTGGAACGCAAACCTGCGGAGTGCGACGACCGTCATGCGAGAACCGTAAGTTGCAAGGGGGCAACTCACGGGGTTCAAATGACCGTCGCGCTGCGTCTTCGCGCAACCTGTGCTATTTCTCCTTGCTCCAACAGCTGCCAGCAGGCGCTGAGGTGACCCTCTTCGCACCACACGTGCGTCGAGCCAGCCGTGTGGCCACTATTTCCGTCCGCAGGGAGACCAGCCATCGCTAACTGTGTGACGGTTCGATTGATGCGGCCATGCCTCCCTGCCAGGGATGAGCGGAGTTCCGCGTTTCGCGTTCCGAAACCCGCAGTTTCGCACATTTCTGGCATTCCGTGTTCCGCATTCCGAAAACCGCAAAAAACGCTGCGGAATGCGAAACTATCGGGTCACCTGGGAGGAAGAAAATATCAGATAATTTCTGAATTTTTCCGCGTTTCGCGTTCCGAAACCCGCATTTCCGCGCATTTTCAGGCGTTTTGCGCCCGATTTCCAAAACCCGATAAAAAATTTTGATTCCGAAACCCGAAAACCGATTTCCGAAATTGTGGTGCGCGCGAAGCGCGCACCTGATTTGGAAAAGGATTGCTTCTGCGCAAACCCCTCGTTACAGAATCTCGGTTTGGAAGATAGTTTCGAACTTGGCATTTTCACAAAATGTAGAGCAGTAAAGGTTCTTAACACTGCCCAAATTTCAGAAAAATCCGCTTTGTGGTTCTCGAGATATGGAAAAATTTGTGAATTTTAAAATGTGTGTGTGTGTGTGTGTGTGTGTGTGTGTGTGTGTGTGTGTGTGTGTGTGTGTGTGTGTGTGTGTGTGTGTGTGTGTGTGTGTGTGTGTGTGTCAGTCCGGTGAAACTTTTGAATGATAAGAAACATGGTTGGCCAATTGAGAGAAATGGAGTGGTATTGTGATAAGAGTGAATTGATTGCAAGCGTTAGGGTAGGTCTGCTTCTCGTCCATCAGGAACCGTATGCACACCGTTTATTGCGGGACGCATCTAGAAGTGCGCGAAGCTTCGGGAACGTGTGCGGAACCCAGCTATAAGTGCGCCAAGCGCCGGGGAACGTGTGCAGGACCCAAGTAGAGGTGCGCCAAGCGCCGGGGAACGTGTGCAGGACCCAAGTAGAAGTGCGCCAAGCGACGGGAAACGTGTGCGGGATCCAACTCGAACTGTGCTGAGCGCCGGGAAACATGTGCGAGACCTAACTAAAAGTGCGCCAAGCGCTGGGCAACGTATGCGGGACCCAACTAGAACTGTGCTGAGCGCTGGGCAACGTATGCGGGACCCAACTAGAAGTGCGCCGAGCGCCGGGGAGTGTATGCGGGACGCACCTAGAAGTGCGTCAAGTGCCGGGGAACATGTGCGGGACCCTTCTAGAAGTGCGCCAAGCGCCGGGAAGGTGTGCGGGACCCAAATTTATGTGAGCCAAGCGACGGGAAACGTGTACGTGACCCAAACAGAAGTGCGCCAAGCGCCGGGGAACGTGCGCAGAACCCAAGTAGAAGTGCGCCAAGCGCCGGGGAACGTGTGCGGGACCCAACAAGAAGTGCGCCGAGCGCCAGGAACATGTGCGGAACCCAGCTATAAGTGCGCCAAGCGCCTGGGAACGTGTTCAGAACCCAACTAGAAGTGCGCCAAGCGCTGGGGAACGTGTGCAGGACCCAAGTAGAAGTGCGCCAAGCGCTGGGCAACGTATGCGGGACCCAAACAGAAGTGCGCCAAGTGCCGGAGAACGTGTGCGGGACCCTTCTAGAAGTGCGCTAAGCGCCTGGAACGTGTGCGGGAGCCAAATTTAAGAGCGCCAAGCGCCGGGGAACGTGTGCAGAACCCAAGTAGAAGTGCGCCAAGCGCCGGGGAACGTGTGCGGGACCCAAACAGAAGTGCGCCAAGCGCCGGGCAACGTATGCGGGACCCAACTAGAACTGTGCTGAGCGCCGGGAACGTGTTCGGGACCCAACTAGAAGTGCGCCGAGCGCCAGGAACGTGTTCGGAACCACACTAGAAGTGCGCCAAGAGCCGGAGAACGTGTGCGGGACCCATCTAGAAGTGCGCTAAGCGCCGAGCAACGTATGCGGGATCCAACTAGAAGTTCGCCGAGCGCCAGGAACATGTGCGGAACCCAGCTATGGCGCGCCAAGCGCCGGGGAACGTGTGCAGGACCCAAGTAGAGGTGCGCCAAGCGCCGGGGAACGTGTGCAGGACCCGCGGAAGTGCGCCAAGCGCCGGGCAACGTATGCGGGACCCACCTAGAACTGCGCTGAGCGCCGGGAACCGTGTGCGGGACCCAACTAGAAGTGCGCCGAGCGCCAGGAACGTGTTCGGAACCACACTAGAAGTGCGCCAAGAGCCGGAGAACGTGTGCGGGACCCATCTAGAAGTGCGCTAAGCGCCGAGCAACGTATGCGGGATCCAACTAGGACTGTGCTGAGCGCCGGGGAACGTGTGCGGGACCCAACCAAAAGTGCGCCAAGCGCCGGAGAAAGTGTGCGGGACCCAACTGGGAGCGCTCCAAGCGCCGGGGATAGTGGGCGGGATCTAACTGGGAGCACGCCAAGCGCCGGAGAACGTGTGCGGGACCCAACTTTGGGTACGCCAAGCGCCGAGGACAGCGTGCGGGACCCAACTGGGAGCGCGCCAAGCACCGAGGAACGTGAGCGGGCTCCAACTTCGGGTGCGCCAAGCGCCTAGGAAAGTCTGCGGGACCCAACTGGAAGTGCGCCAAGCGCCGGGGAAAGTGTGTGAGACTCGACCTAAAAAGCGCCAAGCGCCGGGGAAAGAGGGCGGGACCCAACTGCGAGTATGCCAAGCGTTACGGATCGTGTGTTTGACCCAACCGGGAGGACCGGCAAGGGAGTGAAAATCGAAAACGCGGTTGTGATTCAACCGTTCATCTAGTCGTTATTGGGTTCGGAAACCATGAAAAAGGGTGTGAACTGTGGTGGTGCTAGAAGGGGTGGGCAAGTGTTATGCAAGAGGGGTCTACTACACAACTGCATGAACATTTGAAAAGTCATATCTGAGGGTGTAATGTGCCTTTAAAAGGAAACGTCTGCTAAAATAAAGTGAAAATATCTAACTGTTTTGCTTTGCAACGGATTAGTATGATTTGGAAATGTAACATTTGTGAGAAACTCGTTAAAAGAAGTGAAATGTCTTATGCTACTGAATTGGCATGGGAATAAACTCGAAAGAAGCGCTAAAAACCCATTGAAATGATTCGTCGTTGATTTGGCTGTGCACTTGTTCACTAAACAACAAAAATTGAGTGTGAGATTGAAAAACCAAATCACGCACATCTCTTCTAAAATCAACCTAACGCTTGCAGTTAAGGTTAACAAGTCTCAGGTCCTTGCAAAATTATGTTGTGTCTCCCACCTCAATCATTCAGAAATATTGATTTTCAAGCATTACTAAATTATTTGACGAGTTCGCTTCCGATTGACTATCAATTAATGAAAGTGGAAATAACATCACGAAGTGTGTCTATGCGAATGTTGTCAACTAAGAGAATTGCGGTCACACGAATAAATGTGTGTGCTTAGTAAGACTTGCGTGATTTTTTTTCAATGTCATACTCAATTTTTGTTGTTTAGTGAACAAGTGCACAGCCAAATCAACGATGAATCATTTCAATGAGTTTTTAGCGCTTCTTTCGAGTTTATTCCCATGCCAAATCAGTAGCATAAGACATTTCACTTCTTTTAACGAGTTTCTCACAAATGTTTCATTTCCAAATCGTACTAATCCGTAGCAAAGCAAAACAGTTAGATAATTCTGAAATTTTAGCTTCCTGGCAAAAGTAACGATTTGGCAGTGCCATTCATAAGTCAAGAAAAAAGTTCAAAAAATATCTTGAAATTTCTTTAAAAATTATTTGGCGTAAAATAGCCTAGAGTAATAAAAAAAGCTAGAAATGAAGTGAAATAACCAAAAATACGATTTGGTGGTCGATCATTTCACAAGCTTCTCCGTTAAACTTATCACAACGAAATCAAGCACGATATGGAATGGAGCGTCGCTTTCACCTAGCTTGACGTATGCTGATTCCCTTATTACAGCTTTCAAAAATTGCTTCATGTTTCCGTTGTGCGCTTGATTTCGTTTTGATAAGTTTAACGGAGAAGCTTGTGAAATGACCGACCACCAAATTGTATTTTTGGTTATTTCACTTCATTTCTAGCTTTTTTATTACTCTAGGCTATTTTACGCCAAATAATTTATAAAGAAATTTCAAGATATTTTTTGAACTTTTTTCTTGACTTATAAATGGCACTGCCAAATCGTTACTTTTGCCAGGAAGCTAAAATTTCAGAAATTTCACATATTTTTCCCGAAGGTTCCCTTTCTGACTTCAATCTTGCTCCACGATTTCCATTTTGGAATAATGAAACATCTAACAGACGATATTGTTGTATGAGTAAAATTTTTGAGACCTATGACTTAAAACCATAAAAAATAAAACTCATTGCCGCATTCGGTGCAAATGTGAAAAATCGATATTATTGATCATTAATATTTGATCTTGCATAATGAGAACAATTTCCCAAACAAATGACTTAGAGCCATCAACAATCAAAAATCATTGCGGGATTTTGTGCAACAGGCGAAAAAATCAATATTCTTGATCGGTATTTGTCGATAATGACTGATGAGCAAAATTCCCCAACCAAGAAAACCAATTCCACCAGCAATCACCACTCCTCGCCGCATTTTGTGCAAAAAGCGCGAAAATCGATAATATTGATTATCGATCGATGACGTGTCATCAGTACGAATTCGGACAAGTTAAGTACTTATCTCCGACGATCTGTGTTGATTGTCTACAGAATAACCCGCTTACATTCATCTCCACAGCCGTAGCAGAAAATAGCAGTTTTCGTGCTCCACGGCTAATTTAGTATGTAAACCCTGGACGTTTCTGACTGAAAAAAGGGACCTTGGATTTCGGTATACAAGTGACCTTGATTTCTCTCCACATTATGATGAAATATGTAAAAAAGCCATGGTACGTTCATTTCGTATACTTAAAGCTCTTTCGACAAAAGATAGAAGTGTTTTAATTAGAGCGTATAAAACTTACATAAGGCCGCTTGTTGAATGTGGATGCACAGTTTTCTGCCCAGACAGAAAAAAGGATATCCACCGGATTGAAAAAGTACAGAACAGCTTCACTAGAAAAGTTTTTATAAGAACCGAAGGCTATCAGTATCTCAGGATTCCCCACTCCAAGGAGAGGAATTCAGTCCTGGAGTTACCAACTTTAGAATCAAGACGGAAAGTATTTGATGCCTGTATAGTTCATAAAATATTTAAAGCTCTGAACAATACTGATGTTTCAATGTTTTATACTTTAGCACATTCTGTGACCAGAGGAGGAGAGATCAAGATATCTTATCGGAAGCCGAAAACTCGACATAGAGCAACAAATTTCACAGTTCGAGCGGGGTCGATTTTTATAAACCCTAAGCAAAACTGTTGATGCATCCTGCTCAGCAAAGATGTTTAAACGTCAGATCGATAAAAAACTTCTCAAGACGTGAATTGCAGCACACTTAGCCTCGTCTCAGTCATACTTTTCCCCCAATATTTTGATTTATTATAGATTGTCATAACCAAGCTCATTTTCTCATATGGTATAGATCAACTTATTTTACGATTGTCTTAAACATCGTACAGAAATAAATAAATAAATAAATAACCCACGATTTTGAGCTACCCTTCAAAGTTAAGGTATCAAGTTCAAAATGGAATAGGAGCGACCTGCATCCATTTCCAGCCTCCTATCCAAAAATGAGCTCCCTAGCTCAATTTTAAGTGTACCAACAAGATCGTGTACGCCGTCTGAAAAAAAGGAGATTAACAACAAAAACACGCGGTCTTTCAATTTTTACTCGAAAACCAGTGAACCGTTCTAAACCATTTTTGGGTACATATACCAACTTTTTGCGCTCTTTTTAATGCAATTAAGCTCTAATTTCTACGTTCGCTCTGAACTGAGATTTCGAAAAAGGGGTTGCGCGCGTGGCCGATTCAAAACCAAATCTGGTGCGCGCTTCGCGCGCACCACGATTTTATTTTTTTGTTCCGCTCATCCCTGCTCCATGCACAAGGTGACCGCATGCAGTGAGCTCATCTCAGCGCACTGGGGGTTTACTACGGGCACTGCCTTTAAAGGGCTCGCGATAAAATCGGCTGTTGTGCTATCCTCATGGAAAGGTACATCTGGGCATCACAAAAGTGAAAATGAGTAACAATTAGATAAAAACGCTCAGGAAAGAGTTACTGCTTGGTGTCCTTCGGCCCCCCCAATTAACGAGATTTCTATAAAAGCCTGTTTTTTTTACTTCATTTTGTTTCCAAAGCAGTTTTTGGGCACTTCCCAAGGCTACTGACTACTTCAGCAGCGGAACAAAAGACGGAAAAACAAGCATTAACAAAAATCTCGTTAGTTAGGGAGCCGGCCGACACCTGTTACTAGTTGTGACACCTCGTTTTTCAACGTTTTTTTTTCAGCAGATTTCCAAGTCTTTTCACTTATTTTTATTTTTGTGATGACCAAACCTATATTCACACGAAGAGAGCTCGAAATTGTTTTCATCGCGAACTCTGAATTAAAGGCAGTGTCCACGATAAAAATCGTTTTCGAGTTTCCACCAGAAAACGAAGGTGTAGAGTCTGACTGTTTCATCAGTGCTTAAAGAATCATGAAAAACGCAGCGAAACATCCAAAATGAGCTCTTCTTCTTGAAAGCCACATTTAAACAGTGGATCAGTTGCGCGGGCATGGGCCTGAAGTAGACAGCGTGCGCAAATGCGCCCCAATGCTAAAACTCACCCGCGCTCGCGCTCCAATGCTAATGTAGGAGCGGACCAAACTGTTCCTCGGAAAACTCGACCGCGAGCGGAAGGGCTAGAGCGAGCGGACTTCGGAGCCATATGGAGCTCTTTCGGGCTCGTTTTCGTTCGTTCTTTCGACTCCAGTGCTCCAGTGAGACCCTGAACTTTCGATTTCCGGCTAAAAACCGAGGACGAAATTTATCGTGGACACTGCCTTTAAAGACAGGCTAACGGCTCCCCGAACCTGCCGTGAAACTTACATTGGGCGCCACGAAAGTAACACTGAACTGTTCATGACAGGATCACAGCAGGTTCACCGTGTCGAGAATCTTTTCAACAATGATACCCATTTTGTTCGAGCTACTCTCTTCTTCCCCTATATTTTTTTCTCTTCCCTTCCTGTTTCAGATAGAGAATTCCATTGTTAGGCTAGAGTACTGCCCCCGTAATGCGCTCGAGCGCCGCCTACCCGTATTAAAGGTAGTGTTCACGATAAAAGTCGTTTTCCTGTTTTTCCGCCTATCTTGAAAACGGCCCCATGCTGATTCCAATGATGTCCCTGGAATAGTACAAGACCCCTTGGAAACGGAGTTATGGCCCCTCGAAATGCAGCAAGGGAAAAATGTGGACTAGTTGTCCGAGGCTTGTAGCTCCCGTTTTTTGCAGCCGATGTGTGCGAGCCTACCTGAGTAAAGAGAGACGTTGAGAATGAAGGGATGAACGGGGCCTTTGATCGGAAAACACCGCTCATTTAACCACAAATTCAGGGGAACTGTTATATCAAGTGGGCGGAGTGGCCCAATGGGTCGGCTGGCCCACGAGATTTTCACCCACTTACCGGCCGTTTTTCGTCGCACTTCCGTTCTTAATCTTCTTATAGGGACCCAAAGCTTACGTTTTAGCCGAAAAAAGGGGAAACGTTTTTTTCGTGAACTTTAATGAGGAAGCGACAGTGCTAGATCTGTGCATCGCATACAGCGCAGATTCTCTGGGACGCTCAACACGTTAAAGGCAGCATACACGCTCGCAAGCATAGTCGAGATAACAGCATAGATAGGTCCGCACGGCCCGTACTATGTCGTCAACGACGTTTGAAGCGCTGAAAACTGTCCAGGATGACAATATTTGACAATGTTTTAGCAATCTTGCCTTCCACGCCCGTATTTTCACACCCCTTTGAGTAACAGAATGAGAATCGATACTTGTGAAAACGTGTGATAATTGAGAGTGATAGCACTATCAAATGGGAGTGCACGAGAGAAATAGCTTGGTTTACTTGAGTATAACATGTCTGCTTACCTATTGACTCTCGTCCACTTTCGAGAATGCCGCTCTACTTTGGCTGACCTCTTGAAATGGAGGATTTTATCAGTGCACAAACATGTTATATTGAGGTAAATCGAGTTTTTTCCTCTACTGCACTCCCTTTTTATAGTGCTATCATTCTAAGTTATCACACGTTTTCTCAAGTTTCGATTCTCATTCTCGTACTCGAATGGGAGTGAAAATACGGGCGTGCGAGACAGGATTGCTCAAACATTGCCAATTATTGTCATTCTGGATGGTTTTCAGCGCTTCAAACGTCGTTGACGACATAGTACGGGCCGTGCGGACCTATCTATGCTGTTATCTCGACTATCCTTGCGAGCGTGTATGCTGCCTTTGAACAGATTTGCAGTGAGGTCCAGGAGCAGCGAACCTCTCGAAATTGGAGATCGCGAAGCCGAAGTGTTAGTGGTATGTTTGAGGTTCGCGGCAGTTTTCGGTAGAATTGCGGCACTTGGGCAGAAATTGGGGTTGACCGTGCGCAAAAAACAGTGTAGGTATAAGCGCGTGGAAAAGGCGCGATCAGGGCGTTCACGTAATAGAGTTTCGTTCCTGAATTGTCCGTTCCATGATGTTCACCTCACACCATTCGGGCCGCACGCAACTTTAAAAAGCGTGCAGAAACCACCGACTTGCACGCACGAGGTTCTCGGCAAATTTCATCAGAGTCGTCCGCAATCCTTTTTCAACATATAGTCAATAACAATAGCAAAGAGAAAGGTTTTCAAAATTTGCCTTCTCAATACCGTGTCCTCCGTTTGCATACGCGAAGGCGGCGATTGACGGACGTCAGCAATCTTCGACGTTAACGAATCTGAAAAATAAGCTGAGTGATTTTTGGGCAGGGAATTGATATGTACAAAACATTGAGACTTCTGTCTAAATCAGCTCTCAAGTTAGAGGTGTTTAGGCACATCCTAGCCTATAAAAGTCATTAAATGTAATTTTTCTCACCTCCTAGGACAGTTGCAGGCCGGTCGTCATTCAACGCTCGTTGGATGCCTGCTTCATGCTGAGCGGAAATCGTCTCTCGAGACACATTCTGAACCATAATTTGTATAATCAAAAGCAGAATAATACCATGGAGATCCTGACCTTCTTTTGCCTCTGATCCATTATGAATCTATACGTAGTGATCCCTTTTTTCCCTGAAATAAGTTCCCTGGAGGCCTCTAACTTCGATAAAAATGAGGAGTTCAACTTCACCACATCGATTAAGACAAGACCTCGAATGAGGTGAAAGTTGCTCGAACTCACATAATCTTGCATGAAACTGAAGCAGATGAGCCGTAGTTGCAGTGATGGCCAGATGGGACACAAAAGAGGCGAAGGATCCAAAAAGAAAGACCCAAAGAGGGAGATTAAAGGACAGGACACGCTCTGAAACGACATATGTAGTTTAAATATTGAAAATATGTGGAACTCACAAGGTTTTAAATCAGCTAAAAAACTGTGGAAGTCCCGCAGCGAAGAAAAAAACCGCTGGTGTTAAAGTAATCATGCCGCAGTGTTATTAAAGGCAGTGTTTACGATGAAAAAGTTGCCTTTTTTCGGCAAAAAAGTGAGCTTTCGTTCCCTCTAACAAGGGAATGGCCAGACCGAACTACCCATAAAGCCGTTTCTCTGATCGACTACCTTCCGGGTATTCTTCAAAGCCCCAATCTAACTGCCCGAGTAATGATGAAGAAAAAAGTTATGAACCAAAAAGTGAAGAGCCTGTAGGATTATTACCACTAAGCTACCGTAAGCTGTCATATTCTCTGAAAAAAAAAACCACAAATGGACCTCAGATTCGTGTTCTAATCCTCAACTTACCCTTCTGGGCGAAGTTTATGCTGAAAATTTTCCCTTGACCTCTACACCCCCAAAAATGGATTGAGCTACCCCTCATGGGACTCCAGAGATCAGAAAAACATTACCCTAAACTTCGTCTGGGAGGGGATTCCTTGGGTGCTGAACACGAAAATGAAGTTCGTTTAGCGCTTTTAGGGCGATTACGGTGGGTTACGGTAAGTATAATATAATTTAACTAGCATAGGTAGCGCATAGACTTCCATTTGGAGAATCCTGTGGTTCAGTCCAGGGGTGTGCGTAAATGAACTTTCAAATTGCGTAAATCGTAAAACGTGATTACGATGAAACCACCGTAAATCGTAAACCGTAAATCGTAACCAGCAAATTATAACAATAACCACTCAAAATATCATTCCTATGGTGGAACGAGAATTTGAATACTTCCTTTCAATTAAGGATATAGAGTTGTTTAGGAGTTTGTTGCTTCCTGATCTGCAGATTTAGATTGAAGTATAGAAGGGAAAAACAACTTTGCAGGATTGATTGTCCAGCGCAGACTCACTATACGCTTCACGCAGTGTCACATGTTCACAAAAAGCGTCATGATAATAATACAAGAAAGGGCCTATTATTATGCAATCTCAGTTGTCCCAGCGCAGGTCGAAGGGATGCCACTCCTAAAATCGCTTCGTGTTACCACCCAGAGGTAGGCATTTTTGTTGTCATGGAAGACCTGCTTGTTACCCCGAAAAACGCGTCTTCTAATCCTAACGCTACCTGCTGTCCACCGTTTTACGTACTACATATTAGGTTACTCAATACATGCAACAAACAGACAGTGGAGGCTGCAAAACTTCATGAAAGTTTCAAAAATCGAAAAAAATGTTCCCAAAATTTAAACTTTCCGGGACTCCTGAAACTTCCTCTCTTTGTGAGCTTTCGGCGCGTAGCGCCTTCCTCAAACCTAAAATATATTTATTAGAATCAGGCACTATGTAGCGTACCGTGGTTGCCGTAACTAGCCTGCACAACTGGCCGAATGGCCCAGCAACCAAATATGGTCGTAGTGAAATGGTTTACTCGCGCGCAGCTCTTAAATACTGTCCGAAGCGCACTGGTACTCTTATCACTATGCCATTCTACACTTTGAGGTTACTGTAATCATGAAATGAGTCGCAATACATCTCGTAGCTCTTCCCTGTTGTTAATTTCAGGAGATAGGCGTCTTATCTATAGTGCTTCTAAAATTTTCCTTTCCACCAGGTTGTTGACCGACCGATGCAATAGAGGAGAGATAAGCCTTGGGGGAGCTTCTTGAGCATGTTTTGATGTTCTATGCCTAGAGAAACTGTTTGTTGGGTGAGAAGCCGGGTTCTATAGTGTAGAATGGCATAGTGATAAGAGTACCAGTGCGCTTCGGACAGTATTTAAGAGCTGCGCGCGAGTAAACCATTTCACTACGACCATATTTGGTTGCTGGGCCATTCGGCCAGTTGTGCAGGCTAGTTACGGCAACCACGGTACGCTACATAGTGCCTGATTCTAATAAATATATTTTAGGTTTGAGGAAGGCGCTACGCGCCGAAAGCTCACCAAGAGAGGAAGCTTCAGGAGTCCCGGCAAGTTTAAATTTTGGGAACATTTTTGGATTTTTGAAACTTTCATAAAGTTTTGCAGCCTCCACTGTTTGTTTGTTGCATGTATTGAATCACCATGAGGCTCAGGGATAGCAGCATTATACCGTTTATATAAGGTTACGTTCAGTATTCGACAGCTAACCACACCGTATTTCTTTTACCGTCTTACCCGTATTTCACTTCCTCTTATCACTCATTCCATAACTCGTTACCAGGGATTGAGAAATCAGCTAATCCGACTCAGTGGCCCGCGTAACTGCTGGGTAGCAGGGACACAATTAATACTATCGTTCCTGGAGCCAAGTTCCGGTCCGCAATTGCGAACTACGGGCGTTGCATCATGCGACACGTGATAATCGTGCTGGAGGAAAGGTGAATCGTGCCGGGACCAAGTGGAGCACGACTATCACGTGTCGAAAGATGCGATAGCCGTAGTCCGCAAATGCGGACCTGAAATTATCCCAGAAAACGACAGTATATGCGTAATGAGTCTACCCGTTTTAAAAGTTTTTTTTGATTCTCAGCTGCCGAATTTCGGAACTCTGCCAACTTGTCAGTGAAACACGAACACAGATGATATATGATCTACAGCAGAGCATAGGCGGCCCAGCACAAGTAATTTTTCCCCATATCCACTTAATCGTTTACGGAATCGTAGCTTTATGTTGGCTGCGAGCAACGTACGCACAAAATACCGCTTCCTATTTTTTGTGGCTTTGTGTTGGCTTGGTCCTTATAGCTAAGAAGTATAGCGAAAGGCCCCCACAAAACGCTCACATTTGTTAGAGATCATGGTTTCAAAAAATGCGGAGTGAGCATTTAAATTCGGGCTCACGCCTTCTCTAGGTGTCCGTTGGTTGCGGACGAAGACAAATTAGAGAAAGGAAACGATTCCGCGCTTCATAATTTCAACATATGCAACGATTTTCCAAGAACCTACAACTGCGTCGTATATGCCGAGTGATTATGCCAAAAGATGCAAACAAACATTAAAAATGCGTTGATGGTGGTGACTCCAAAATTAAAATTTTATGATGGGCGAGAACGAGGGCATTAGTCCGCCACCCTAAAAGGTGAAGCTTTGAAGGTTGCTGGTTGGGGAGAATTCGCGCGACGGGTAGTTCTTCGCCACAGCATCATAGCTGATTTCTTGAGCTATGCTCGACTGCTTCTTCCCTTCACTGACGCGCTGGTAAACCTTTCTTCATCTGGCTTATCCTCTATTTTAATCTTAACCCTGTGCTTGTATGATCCCCTTCTTGATCTTTATAACTTCTAAATAGGCGTTACCTTCTTCTTGAAGGCAGTGGTCGCGATCAAATGTGCTTGTCTTCTTTTCCTCTCTGAACCCTCTTCTGGGTTTAGAGTAGTAGGACCCATAAGAAAAAATTGTTAAAAACCGCAGTTTCGGGCCAAATTTGGAGCCTCAACTTTCTTTTCGTTCGATGGTGGACGAGCCCACTCCACATCATCGGCATCGATGATCTCTAGTATCAAGAACATCAGCTGACTTGAAATTGAATTTCAATATATTTATGTACTCATCTAGTCAAAAACATTGACCGAGGTGCTTGCTTTCTTTATTCAATGTTTTCATGAGGTAAATTTGCATTTATTTCGTCTTCTGAATGTCGATGATTTTTGAATGCTCAGCATGAGACTGCGATCTTTTTGAGCGGCGCTGTGCACGTGTGCACGAACTGACATCTTTGTGCCTTAGGAACTCTAATCCTAGCCCGTTTTTCACCCCGCTACCTTCAATGTCTTCAGCTGTTTTCCACCTAAGCTGATTTTTGTAGTTTTTTTCGATAACGTTCACATCGTGACCACTGCCTTTAATTAAAGGCGGGCTAGGAGCATTCTTTCAAGCCATTTTTGGCTTGTGTCCCGCGTTATAATAATAATAGTATCACGTCGAAGGTTGATACTCTGATCACGCTGTAGTCAGAGGGTGGAGTTTGTCCCATCTCCTGACCAAAAAAATTGGTATACGCAAAGTGGGAATAGAGCAGGTCTTTTGGAGATGACATGTAATCTGCCCCTATTGCATGTACTTTTATTTTGCGAAACGTTACGATTTAAGGTCCAAAAAGTCGTAAATCGTCAACCGTAATTACGAGGTCTAAAAACACCGTGAATTGTAAAATCTTAAATCGCAAGCCGTAATCACGCACACCCCTGGTACAGTCCCCATCGGTGGAAAAAAATTTGCCATGCTGTTTTTCAAAAAGAACTTTGTTGGGGGTATTCATAAAGAAGTTTATTGACAATTTTTTTTTGAAAAAAAAGCAAACACTTCGATTGTAATACACGGCAAGTAAAATCAAAACCAATGTCAATTTTTGAGGAAGTGGGCGACATAGAAATTTCTATCACACTAGCAGCAGAACATGATACTACAGGGTGTTCCAAAATTATTGGCGCGCGAATTGGCCTTTATATCATGAGGGGTTTAGAAGTTCAACTTCTTGCTATTTCAATTTTTTGGATTCCTTCGAGTCTCATCTCTGCATTTCTCACCACTGTTCTGTAAATATTGATTCCTTAGTTAAAACGATCGAGGCTAATCCGAAGTGCGGCGCCACCATCGCAACGCAAAATTTGACGCACACGACGAGTCACATCGCCGACCAGCTCAAACTTATCCTGAATGCTATCAGTCGTCTTCATCAGCTTAGTCCAATCTCTGACATAGCTTGTAAAAGCATCAAGATCAGTACTAGCATATCTAAGGTTGTCAAGAGGGTGAGTGCCCGAGTTTACCGCAATTCACGACTGTCTATGAAGTGGAAAGCTAGAGAAAGGAGTCTGTGGTTGGGAGCCATCTGGGAACTCGCCTAGAAGAAGCTGAATCTTTGTTCACAACATTTAGAGCAGACCCGTCTGGTGTCCGCCGATAAGAAGCTGAAGTGAGAGCGAAAGTTTAGGAAGCTCCTGCACCGTTGCAGCGGAGTCACGCATTGCGTCATAGCGCTTTTAGATGGAACAAATTATCAGTCTGAAGCTTATAAAGAAATGCGAAAACGACTGGATAGTAGCTAGAAGAACCAATAAGGTTTAACTGCGAGAAAATGTCACTGGTTGAACTGCTCATACGACTTCTGTAATAGTTTTGGGAGGAATCACTAGCGAGAGTGGAACTCCACCGTTTTTCGTGCTGACATGAAAATCAACAAGAAAGTTAGCAGGAAAACGAGTCTAGAGACCGTTTTGGACCGCTGTTGGAGTTTTCGATGCGGCAGCAGGCTCTGCTGCCTCACACTAGGCCATGGATAAGCACACAAAGTTAAAGGCAGTGTTCACGATAAATTTCACTTACGATATCTCCATGGCTTACGGAAGGTCTGGTGCCCTTTATAGCAAGGCATGCCTAAAAGGACACGAAAGACCCGTTTTGAGCCAAAATAGGCCTTCCCTTGTTCACGTTGATGCTTGAGCGTGGCCGCCAGAAGGATGATCCCTATCAGTGCAATGAAGCGATCAGCTCACTTATCAGCACTTCCTTCACTTGATCATTCCTGTAATCTGAGCCTTTATTTGTTCATTCCGAGGGGGCGGATCTGGGGCACCAAAACGCTTGTTTGCGGCCGTTATTTTGCCGCTCCTGGCTCGTTTTCTACCGTTCTTTCGACACTGAGAGCCTAGGATCCTTCTCGCCTATCATTTTACTGTGGAAAGTCACCGAGGGTGATCATCGTGAACGCTGCCTTTAAATCAGTTCAAGAGTGGTGTCGAAGCGTGCTATCCTGAGTCAAAAGCGCACGAAGAATTGCGGCCCTGCTTGTCGGACCTGCATCCGCTAGACTTTCTAGTGTGGTCCCTGATAGAGTCTGAGATTTTGTGATCATCGGCATGCAAAAGTGGCCCACTGGAAAGCCGTTTTCAAGGAAGCCTTGGATGAAATGAATGACGACTACTTCCGTGACTGCTGCAACGTCTTGCTGAGACTACTTCGAGCCGATATTCGAACAGATGGCGAATATTTCCAGACCTGGCCACTGTTCTGCTTTAACGCTAGTATGAATAATAGTATCCATTTCGATTATTCTCAAAATCCGGCGTAGGGTTTGAAAAACACATCAATATCTGCGCGCCAATAATTATGGAACACCCTGTAAAATAGTCACAACATCCAGCATCCTCGCATTTGCTGATTTCAACACGTTGCGATAGGGCTGTCCAGTTGACCGGGATGTTCATCGACGTACCATGGCGTGAAATCGACAACCATGTGAAAACAAGGGTAATTAAATAACATACCCTCTATAAAACGTCATAATTCACATCTTCTCCAGGAGTGCCACAAGTGCAACATCTTCAGGTGGTCGGGACAATATTTCAAGCAGGTCAGAGGTCTAGCTATGAAACAGCGCTTAGCTCCAACACTTGCCATAGCTTTCATGGGAGAAGTCGAATCTCTGGTACTGGCACGGCTGCCAATGCTATACTGTAGGTACATAGACGACTGTTTCGACGTCTGTCCCACACTGGAGGAAATGGACCATTGTTTTGAACTCATCAACAGTCAGTCCGGTAATATAAAATTCACCAGGGGAGAAACCGGTGAAAAATTGGCTACCTTTTTTGCACGTCCAGGTGAATTTTTCGGAGGGCAGGTTCTCAACAAAATGGTATCGTAAACCTAGTAACAAAAACATAATTGTCCATTTCCAGTCAGCACACCCTTCTCAAACAAAACGAGCTGTTGTCACAAATATGTACCGCAGAGCGAAAAGTGTTTGTACCGGAGAAATTGAACAAAAAGAATCTGTTCAAATAGCGCATGAAATTGCGGCCTTGAACGGATATCCCACCAGTTTGATCTCACGCAGACCCAAGGGCTCAGTCGTGCGCCGGGAAGAGCAGGGTACAGCAGTTGAAGAGAAAATTCCCTTGAAAATGCCCTTCATTTCCGATGAAGTGAGCAGATCGCTGAGAAAATGTCTAAACAAAGCTGGTCTGGAAAGCACTGTCGTCATCGCTGATATCCCCCCCAAGTAACCTAAAAACCCGCCTTATACGAAACCGTCTATATGACCGCATTCGCACAACTCCCAATTGTGTGGTTTGTCCTGCTGGTAGAGAGGGAGATTGCACTGCATGCGGTGTGGTCTAAATGATCTCGTGCCAGCTGTGCCGCGAGCAATGCATGGGAGAGACCTCGCAGCCGCTCCATGTTAAAGTGAAGGAGCATCTGGACGGTAAAGATAATCTGCGGGCGTCAACAGTTCTGGGGTGTCACCGTGTTAACGCCCACCACGGCGACGACTATCCAATCAAGGTCGAGATTATGGGGCGAGAAACTGACACACTCGCGAGAAAGACCATGAAGGCATTTTGGATCCAGGCGAACGATCCAAAAATCAATCGGAAGGGGGAATGCCTATATATAGCCGGAGAACTCAAGCCCTATAGGGCTTGAGTTCTCCGGCTATATATAGGCGTTCCCCCTTCCGATATGAGCCTTCGGATGATCCGGTCGTTCGTATGATGGGGAAGATAATCAAGAAGCAGTCAGAATACATCACCGGATTGAGCGTCACTGTGAGCGGTTTTTTTGTGTTCAGGGTTCATTTATAGGTTTCGCTGAATGGCCTTTTAGGTGGACTCAATACTAAGCAACAGCAACGCAGTGCAAGGAGTACTTTAGAAGACTCAGAACTTTATCGCTGAAACGTCATCCAAAAGGCTCCCCGCGACACAAGGCCTGCTGGCTCAAAACTTCACGAGAGGATGGATAATGGAAGAAAATTAGCCGTTCAAGGTAATTACTCTGACCTCTTACGCGCTATCGTGACAGATGAAGCTCTTCCAGGAAATGGACATGCGTAAACTTTTCGATAAATGGCCTCGAGCTCACAGAGGGGGAGAGAAGGACTACTACACGCACTGCTTGGATTTTTATAGGTTCTATTTGACAAAGGTGAGTAAGCATCCAAATATTAAAACCTCAATTACGTGGTATACATAGGGGGCTCTCTTGTCGAATCACCAATTTCTTCTCATATCCATCATCCGTTTTAGGCATGCAATCCTCTCAAAGCTCTGCAGCGCTACGCCTGTCGTGCGACTGGAGAAGCTGGGAAGGACCACTCTTTGCTCGACTTACCGGACTCTGTTGCCAACACTTTAATCTGTCTACCTTTTTGATATATTGACGGCTTCTTGTAGAAAGCCATTAGATGTGAGGGATTCCTAGTTTTTGTTTCTTCCAAAGTTTGCATTGGATGCACTTGGACTGGGTGATCCTGATCTCATGCGCACTGCTGAAACTCTATCGAAGAGGCAGACGCCGTGAGTTGTATCTTATTTCTGCTAGTTCTGGACTGTTACCATTGTCCAATTTTTTCAGGTTCTGGGTCAAACTGCGAAGAAGAGCGAAGAAATGTGTTAGAGCAAATGCAGAACTCGCGCATAGAGTGGAACCCCTTACTCAGAAAGGCACTAGCACGTGCACTGTGAGCATTTTAGCGATCATTAACCCTATTCCTTCCGTTGATTAACTGTCATCCATTCATTTACAGCACTGAGGTCCGCAGCTAAGAGTTGAAGGATCAGAACACTTTGGTCCCTCCAGCGGTGAGTAGCTCCAATATTCGAATTTTCTGCTAGCTTGACCAAGATTTTTTTAGAAGCGAGAGCAGACCCAGCAGCCCACAACCTCGTCCGATGATCAAACAGGACGCGATTAGTGGCGCCCCAGAATTCAACAATTTTTACTTGTAGAAACAGTCGAAGGGTTGTGCGCCGGCACTTCGAGTGAAACCGGACATATGCTATGAGCGAAACGCCACTGTGGATTCACGATTATCCACGAAAACTATTTAGGTATTGACAATACTCGCATTGAATACAGCGCAGCGCTCTTGGACTGTTTCAGAAAACACATGGATTTGTAATGATCTTCAAGTAGGGAATAGGTTATGTAATATTATATGTTGTGTCGATTCTCGAAAAGAATACGTAGTATTTGTTTTGTTTTTTAACCAAAGACTGATGTCATACTGTTTTGTAGGTATTTCTTCAGAAGTTGATATATTATCGAGAACAGTAGCATGCACAGTATGAAGGTAGAATTCTTGTTTTATGTAGAACACTTATTCGGAGAACCATAAATGTTTTGTGAATTTAGACTTTATGAGCGTTCCTAAGAGCGTTCTAAAACAAAGTACAATTATAGCGATGTGTGTTTCAACGTTTTGGTGTTGAAAAATCACGTTTTCGTGGTATAGAGCAGTTTTGGAAACCTAAGGGAAACTGATAGCTGGATAAAACTCTTATCTTCCGCTAACCAAACGGATATGTTCCCGGAACATATGCTATTGGTATCGGGTTCATAACAGAAAGTGTCTGCTCTTATCATCCGCCAACCAATACGATATGTTCCGGCAGGTGCTCGGCGGAACATATGCTATTGGTATCGGGTTCATAACAGCGAATGTCTGAGTACCTCAGGCTCGCATTCTAACGTCGAGAGGTAGCGGCACCATCAGCGTTCCGCTTCGACAATTCGTTCTATGTTGTGATTCTCCGAGCGTGCTTCCTGACAAGGTACGGTTATCTCCTGGTTTCTTCACTTTTGACGACGTTTGGGAAATAGAGTTCTTTGAATTAGGTAGAGTTTAGTCGACATTTGACCGGATCAGCGCATTTCTGATTTGCTTCTTTCAGGCTCTGAAGACGGCGATTCCGCCGAAACGTACGTAAGCTAGTAAATCCATCTGCCAACCTCGTGTCCGAGTTAAAACAGAAAACTCACGACTGTTTCATCATGCCGAGGTTAATAGAGAGTCGAGCATGGAGACTGATAGTTCCCATCATTCGAGGCGCGAGAGGCGCGCGCGATGCCTCAGCCTTCGTCTGCACTCCGCTCTCTCAATGTCTCTAACCTCCGCTCCGCACCAGCACGCGTAGGAACCATGTGAATTTCGCCGTTTTATAGCCTGTACAAGGTCCAGGTCGCCGCAGAATAAAACATGTTTCCTAGTAAGTTGGCCCACACAACTCAAGCCACAGGCTCTCACACAAAGTGATTTTGTATTAAAAACTTCGTTTCCGTGTTTTGTTCTTCTGTAGGCTCGTTCTTCTTTCATATGAGGACTGTTGTCCATAAACTGTAATCAAAATGCCGCGTACAGTTGTTGGACTCAAAAGACGTCGTCGCAAAAATCTCACCACCAGAGGGGATCGAACTCGCGAGCCTTCGGTTGGGTTGCCGTCGCCTTGGACCATTCCGCCAATTGTGTTGGTGGTGCTGTTGAATAATAGATGATATAGCACTCGCCATTTTCTGGCCGTTTCGACCTCATTTCAAAATATGAGTCACAATTTTTCCCCCACTACTACTCGGGCAAATGGTAGGGTGTTCTTACGACTACCGTAAAGGTATTCTAGCAAAAAACATGAATGTATGGGCAGTTCTTTTAAACGGGTCTGGTCATTACCTTGTAAGAAGAGTAAGGAGGGTAGGAGTTTTCTGCAGAAAATACCGATCACACGAATCATTCCGCGTCGACTCTATGAGTGAAGGATTATGTTGATGATTGACAGCAGTCAACACGTCCAACAATGAACAATAATTCAGAGCGCCCCCAGTCAGGTCCCAATCATGAGTCACAAGGCTATTTTCCAATGCTGTTCGCATTGAGTTGTGCTACAGTTTGTTGAATCTACCTGTGGTCTCTCTCATGGTGTCTGGATCAGATATCCAGAAAAGGACTTGAGCCAAACCGAGCATAGCACCTCCTCCGGACAGAATCACAATCGAGACGAGAAGCACGATGAATGACCTGAACAAATGCTCTATTAGAATGCAATGGTTTCGATATGAGCAACAGAGGCGATTTTTTCGCCCAGAAAAAATAAAATCGATCTTCATTGTAGCAGTAGGGTCCCAAATTCAGTAAGAAGCTGTGTTAGTTTGCAGACGAGAAGTTCCAGTGAACGCATTCATGAACTGTCTTCGAAGGAATCAGTAAACTTGATTAACTGCTATCCTTAACCGGTTCACGACCTCGTGCAATATTGCGTCACCGTATACGCTCGAATTAGATTGTTAAAACAGAGCTACAGACGGACCACGAGGTTCGTAGTAGAGTCTAGCATACACAAGTCTATACATTGATTATACATAAGTTTGGAGATCCCTCGTTCTGGTGAGATTTCGATTTTTGAAATGCTAGACCCACCCGTGTGTCATACATACGGTCGTGAATGGGTCAAAGGCAGCATACACGCTCGTAAACGTGATTGAGATAACTACGGAAATAGAATGGTACTATTTGTCAGAACACAACCCCTACGCATTTTGAAGCGTCAAAAACGACATACAATGCCGTTACAGGAGTATGAAATTGGCCGCGCCCCTGTAACTGCCCGCCACCTGTATTTGCGTCCTCCTTCAAAACAGGGTTGCTGGGCCATTTCCACCATCGGCGACGTTCGCTGTTTACCTATTCTACCTATTCTACCACCCACAGGTTTCACCGACGGGAGGAGTGGCCCATCACCTCTGTTTTGGAGGAGGACGCGAATACAGGGACGGGCAGATACAGGGGCGGGGCCAAGTTCTCACTCGTGTAGCGTCATTGTGGGTTGTTTTTGACGCTTCAAAATTCGTAGGCGTTGTGTTCTGGGTCACATCATTCTATTTCCTCCGTTATCTCAATCACGTTTACAAGCGTGTATCCTGCTATTGAAGGCAGTGTTCACGAGAATCTTCAATTTTGAGATTATTTGCTATAATGATTGAGTGACCCCCAGGTAGAACTGAAATGACGTAGAAATTGAGAAAAACGCACCGGAAGTACCCGAAATCCATAAGTATCACCCCGCCTCTTAAAGGCATCGTTCGCGCTGAAAATCAATTTTCATTTTTCAGGCTCAATTTCATGATTGAGCCCGGTACACCACACTGGTAAACTTTGGCGCGTCAAAAACGTTGGACAATGAAGTTGGAAGGCGTCAAAGATGAAGATCCGCCACCAATTCTCACCAGTCATCTAGCACTTTTTCCTAAAATGTTGTTGCGACCGTAAGACAACATGAAAAATAGTTACGGCACGAACTCCACATCAGGGGTGTGCGGAAATTTCTGTTTTCTGATTTCTGTTTTCTGGCCGTTTTGGCCTTTCTGTTTTCTGATTTCTGTTTTCTGAAAAATCTGCGAAAAACAGAAAAAAAATCAGAAAAAATGAACGAAATCCGGATCTGTGGAACAGCGCAGCGTAGTCCTTTACGAGGTACTATTTGTGTTCAATGTGCGATTGTTGTTAAGGGCAGGGCTCGCGATAAAAAAGTTTATTGTGGTATCTTTTTGAGAAGGTAGGCCTGGGACCGTAGTAAACCCAAGTCAGCCGAGCGAAGACGATTGGCGGCACCCGGCTGGCTGTAGCAAGCAATAACGATATATATATATATATATATATATATATATATATATATATATATATATATATATATATATATATATATATATATATATATATATATATATATATATATATATATATATATATATATATATATAAGCTATTTCTTCTATTTTGAGCCGCCACGAGGTTGTTACTTTCCGATATTTATTGTGCGTTGGCGCAAGCTCTGTGCACACATGATATTCGCCAACGCTGTCTGACGCCAAGTGTTAATGTAATCCTTGTCGACTTCAAACACATGCACGCGCATATGCACATACACATGCGGCCATGCTCATGCGCGCATACAATTGCCCGCTTTCAAATATACGCACCCACGCGAAAACACGCATATCCTCTGTTCTCTGTGTCTAAATTTACTGTGTTCCTTCGCGTGTTGCCTGCGCGAAGGCATGGACCGCTGCGAGGAGAAATAGACGCAGCATCAGACGTCCTCAGTGAATTTGACTCTGAAACAGAGGACAGACTCAACTTGCGCGCACTTACGTGACGTCGACACGCGCCACGTATCTCATACCGGTAATATAGCGCACGAGTCGTTCACATATGCACGCGCACTGTGACCAACGCGTGCGCTTTTATACACTAGAAGCGTGAGACACTACCAGTCGCGGAGGCATAACCATATTTATGCTTGTTGCGCATTAATTTCCAGCGGACAAAGCAGAAGATGCTGCGTCTTCCTCGACAATGTGTGCGTCCTCTGGGCGCGATTCAAAACTGACTAGAGCTGGATAAATGGACTGCGAGTGTACTTTCACGGCGTCGTGGCCACGTCGTCTGAGTTCTAATACGACGTCCTTCCCTCTGGATGCAATATATATATATATATATATATATATATATATATATATATATATATATATATACGTCATCTGAAGCCCTGCTGATATATCCACGTATATATATATATATATATATTGGATCCCGTATATTATATATATATTCAGTATATATATATATATATATATATATATATATATATATATATATATTATTATAATCCAAATTCGTATTTACAATGTGTTCCGGAATATACAAAATGAGGTTTTCGTGGGCCCCTTCGACATTTTCGTTCACTAGAAGCCGAGCTACACAAAAACATGAAAAAAAATAATATACGGTATTTCTGCGTACGATTACCTTTAAGGCAGCTTACACGCTCATAAGCTTATAGTCGAGATAACAGCATAGATCAGGTCCGCACGGCGCCTATACTATGTCGTCAACGACGTTTAAGCGCTGAAAACTGTCCAGGATGACAGTATTTGACAATGTTTGAGCAATCTTGCCTTCCACGCCCGTATTTTCACACCCCTTTGAGTAACAGAATGAGAATCGATACATGTGATAACATGTGATAATTGAGAGGGATAGCACTACCAAATGGGAGTGGAAGGGAGAAATAGGCTGGTTTACTTGAGTATAACATGTCTGCATACCTAATGACTCTCGTCCACTCTCGAGAATGCCGCTCTACTTTCGCTGACCTCTTGAAATGGAGGATTTTATCAGTGCACAAACATGTTATACTCAAGTAAACCAAGCTATTTCTCTCGTGCACTCCCATTTGATAGTGCTATCACTCTCAATTATCACACGTTTTCACAAGTATCAATTCTCATTCTGTTACTCAAAGGGGTGTGAAAATACGGGCGTGGAAGGCAAGATTGCTCAAACATTGTCAAAGACTGTCATCCTGGACAGTTTTCAGCGCTTTAAACGTCGTTGACGACATAGTACGGGCCGTGCGGACCTATCTATGCTGTCATCTCGACTATGCTTACGAGCGTGTATGCTGCCTTTAAGCATCGAGCAGTCCTTTCGGTCAACTTGATACTGTGCTTCTCTGGGTCAAATTCCGGTCCGCAATTGCGTCTCGAGACGCTTTGGGGCCGCGCGCTTTCGAGTCGGAAGAGTTTCCAGCGCTTGTTGTGACAATGAATTCATGTGTGGACCCGTCCATTGCGATTCTCTACTCTCTATTGCTCCGTTCGTTTCTTAGGGCCCTAACTAATACTGTTTTGATCAGAATATTCTTCCATTTTCGATTAGCCCCATTTTCGCAGGTGAAAACCACCGTGGACATATTCACCCAATCGGACCAGTAGTCCAGGCCAGAGAATAACGTATCTGAAATACGACGTTTTATTGCATTTCTCGCCGTTTCTTCGTAGTTTTGGAAACACTTGGAGGCCAACGCATCGTTTTATGTGAAAATCTCGGGGACGAAAATCATCGTGAACACTGCTTTAAGTGGTAAGGCAACGCTAAAAAGATAATTTTTTAATTAACAAGAAGGGTGCTGTTGTGGGGCTAGGTAGATGATTTTGTTTTCTCTAACTTATTTAGCATAGGTGTAGCTGTTTCAGATGGGCTCCATATCTGCTCAAACTCATTGATTGACCTTGGGAATCAATTTTAGACAAAAATTCTCTCTATTGCTAAATCGCTGCATATCAAGCTCTGCTGCGGTCGAACCCACCAAACGTTGCTTACGTAGTTACAGCCAGAAGTAACGATGGCATGGATCGTGAAGAGACTTAGCGTTCACTGTTGAAGGTTCGCGTGCGTATGCTATCCCATAGGTGCACCGATAGTGCGCCATTCTTCAACAGTGAACGCGAAGCCTCTTCATGATCCATGCCGATGTTAAAGGCAGCATACACGCTCGTAAACGTGGTTGGGATAACAATGCGAATCGAATCGTATGGCCTACAACATAATGCCTACACATTTTGAAGCGTCAAAAACGACCCACAATGCCGTTACAGGAGTAGCAAGTTTGGCCCCGCCCGTATTTTCACACCCCCTGTAATTGTCCTTTTCCTCCAACTCAGGGTTGCTGGGTCATCTTCGCCGTCAGTAACGTGTGTGGTTCACTTGTTAGGCAATTCATCAACAGTCCCGACGGTGAAGGTGACCCAGCAACCTTGCGTTTCAGAAAAAGGCCAAATACAGGGGGCGTGAAAATACGGGCGGGGCCAAATTTGACACTCCTGTAACGGCATTGTGGATCGTTTTTGACGCTTCAAAATGCGTAGGCCTTGCAATCTGAGCCATACCATTCTATTTCCTAGTTATCTCAATCATGTTTACGAGCGTGCATGCTGCCTTTAAGTTATGTAGTTGGTTGCAAAGGTTGCGGTTGTATTGCTGTGAGTTGCATGTGCTTGTTCTGATTGATTTCAGACGGACTGCTTCACTATTGGCTGTGAGCTTTGAAGGCATCGTCCACGCCGAAAACCATACATTACTTTATCATGTTTTTGTATAGCTTGGCCCCTGTCGGGATTGAAAAATGTCGGAAGACTGGCTGAAAAACTTTGATTCGAAAAGATAAACCAGTTTGAATACACTGCCAAATTGGATTTGAATTTGCGCAAAAATCGTTTTTGAAGTTTTCCTGCGTTCGGAGGCCCCGTCACTGTTATTTCTGAAGTTTTCCTGCATGAGAAGCTTGTGCCAGAAGCGTTATCCATGCTGTTTGGCGGTCGCATCAACATTCAATCAAAAAGTGTTAGATGATCGACCCCAGAGCAGTTTACAGGTGGCCACAACTTTTAAGGTGCGCATTTTCAGTGCCTCAAGTTTGATTTGATTTGATTTGATTTATTCATGAGGAATACTCATGTGTAAAAAGGGAACAACAAAACTAAAACGGTTAACAAGCAACGAGAATATCTCTGTTATTCATTAAAAAACTATGTATAGAAAGAGATTAACCTACTGAAAACGATAAAAAGTCAGGATCAAGACGGATCAAGGTAATCATTAACCATGTTTCTGAACGCATGAAATGAACAAGGTGGCACACGGTTTTTCGTGAATTTGAGGTAGCTAGCGGATGCCCTGTTAACGAAAAAATTCGTCCTGCAGCCCAACTTGGCCTTGGGAATGATTGGCTTTGACGCACCCCCTCTTGTAACAGATGGTCCAACGGTGAGAAATTTTCCAGCTGAAATCCCGCAGCTGCCAGTCAGGAGTCTATGGAACATAATGAGATCAAATTTCTGTCTGCGTAAAGCAAGGGTGGGCAGCTTAAGATTGGCGTTTCTAGTACTGGAACTAGGTATACCGTCATACAGGAAACCTAGTCTTCTGATAAAAAGCTTCCTAGTAAAGCTGTTTTGCACTCTTTCCATTCTGTCAATGATTTTGCGCTTAAAAGGATTGAAGACAACAGTACCGTATTCCAAAAGTGGCCTGACGTAAGTCTTGTAAGCTCGAAGGAGCACTCTAGGATCATCAGTTACAAGACCGCGAAAGAGTTGACAAACAACTTTTTGTGCTTTGGCTGCGATTTGCTCACAATGTTTATCAAAACTGAGATCTTTAGTCACCAGGAAACCGAGATCTTTTATTTCTGCTACTTTTTCGATAAGAGAACCCTCAATATAGTAACTGGCCTCAGAATTGTGGCGACCAATGTGGAGCGCTTTGGTCTTATCTTCAGAAAGAGGTAGTCCGCAGTCCAAAGCGTACTAATGTACAAGGTTTACAGCATTTTGTAACACCACCTCATCGCCGAGAGAGCCCAGGCTATGGTACAGTTTGATATCGTCTGCAAAAGCAGACCACTTAACACCGGTTGAAGCAAAAACCTGGGGCAGATCGTGAATGTAAATAATGAACATGAGGGGAGATAGAACCCCTCCCTGAGGAACACAACTTGTCACACATCTAGGCTGAGAAAAAAAATTGTTGACTTTAACCATCATATACCTGTCAGTGAGAAAGGCCTTGATCCAGGAAACTATGCGGGGGTGTATGCCAACTGCAATGAGTTTGTTTATGAGGCTGTTATGCGGAACCCTATCAAAGGCCTTAGAAAGATCTAGATAAACAACATCCGTGCACATTCCCCGGTCAAGCGTAGAAGTCCAATCATTTAAACATTCCAACATTGCGGTAATCGTAGACTTTCCCTTTTGAAACCCATGTTGATTAGCTGGAATAATGGAATATTCGTCAAGATGCCTCTCGATCCGTTTCTTCACGATTTTTTCAAATAATCTAGCGAAAATGGAGGTGATGCTGATCGGTCTGTAGTTACATGGCGAGGAAAAGGGAGCTTTTTTAGGAATGGGTGTAACATATGACAGTCTCCACCTGGCTGGAATCTCGGCCCGCATAATGCATAAGTTGAAAATATGCGTCAACGGACCAGCTATGATGTGAGAGATACGCTTAATTACAACAAGGGGTATGTGGTCAGGGGTAAGGGAAGATGACGGCGGCCATTTAGATAAAAGGTTATAGATTTCATCACCATGGAACCAGACCGAATCAGGCATAATGGGGAACGTCACAGTAACAGGATTGGATGGTAATGAAGAGCAGGGCAAAAAGGAATCGGAAAAAGTATCAGCCAAAAGCTCAGCTTTTGCAGCATCAGTTCTCGCTATCGAACCATTACTAGAAACAAGTGAGCTGATCTTAGTCTTGGGATGTAGCCTCGAATTGAGCAGTTTGTAGAAAGCAGAGTTAGTCTGCGAATCAATCACCTTTTTTTTGATAAAGCGGTTGTACTTCACTAACTGACGGTCAAAAATTTTACTCAACCTCTTAAACGTACTCCAATGAGTTTCTGTGTTGGTAGAAATGGCTAAATCCCAGGCTTTGCACCTTTTAAGAAACAAAGAATTAAGATGTCGAGGCAAATGTGCCCTTCGTGGGGATACTTTAACTAAGGGTACGAAGAGGCAGATCGAGTGGCAAAGAATAGCTATGAAAAGCTCATATTTTCCATCAACTGTGTCGGCACACGCAAAGGAGCTGTACCAGTCTACGTTGCTCAGATAATCATTGATTCCATCGTCATCGGCGGCTTTATAATCTCTTCTGAGAGTTAATACTAGAGGTTCCTTAGGCAGACATAGGTTGAATTTAATGCTGGAGTGATCGCTGGATCCTATTGGAGCTTCCACTGAGACCGAGGTAATTAGTTTCGTGGGTGATGTTACCTAGCTCGAATGGTTTGATTATACACCAAAAATTGGGAATGATTTTCAGCGCACACGATGCCTTTAAAGGCAGTGTCCACGATAAAATTCGTTTTCGAGTTTTCACCAGAAAACGAAGGTATAGAGTCTAACTGTTTCATCAATGAAGAAAGAGTCATGGAAAACGCTGCGGAATATCCAAAATCAGCACTTCTTCTTGAAAGCCACATTTCAACTGTGGATGAGTTGCGCGGGCATGGGCATGAAGTAGACAGCGTGTGCAGATGCGCTCCAATGCTGAAACTCAGCCGCGCTCGCGCTCCAATGCTAATGAAGAAGCGGACCAAACTGTTCCACGGAAAACTCGACCGCGAGCGGAAAGGGCAGGCGCGAGCGGATTTCGGAGCCGATTAAAGCTCTTTTGAGCTCATTTTCGTTCGTTCTTTCACCCCTACTGCTTCAATGAGACCCCGGCCATTCGATTTCCGGCGGAAAACTGAAGACGAAATTCATCGTGGACACTGCCTTTAAGTAGGCAACGTAATGCGAACCAGATAGGAAACATTCAAAAATGATCCAACCCGATGTTCTTACTTGTAATTTTTCTTCCCGATACAGTTGTTCAGCCAAATGCAGTGATGATCGAACGCCTCAACACAGAAGTTGCACCGTCGGCAGTGTTTTGTCTTTTCCTTCCTAAAATGTCTAGTTGTGGTACAGTAATAACTCTTCATTGAGGAACTATATTTTGATTAGACCGTGACTTCCTAAGCATAGACCTTTTGCCAAATCTACTCTAGCAAATGGGCGATACACGATGATTTGCGGCGGGCGTTTGCGACTTCACTGGTCAGCAGGGTTTGGATCGTGAGCGATGATCTAACGCCGCGGGCTCAACCATTCACTAGACTAGATTTAACGAAGAGACTATACAAATGTTTTTGTGAGTGCCCAGCTTACCGATACGGTTTATCGAGCACTATATAATAATTTACAACAATCAACGCTGCGATGTCGTCATTTCTCACAAAGTGTGCCGCAAAACAAGATCCAAAAATTTTATGAAAAATCATTTGATCAACAGTTACGATGGAAATGCTGTGTAGGCTAAGAGAGAAAGAGAAGTCGAATTTTCTCAGCGTGGTCGCTCGAGAGGTTTATCATGAAGGAAAGTTGAATATATGTTGTGCAACTACAGCTTTGCCGCCCCTGCTTAGTCTCTCAGAAAATCTGCTTTGTTGGCGCCTTGAGCCACCTGCTACCCATGACGGCATTGCGTGTGTTTCCTTCTCTACACGCGACCTGTGGCCACGTTACCTAGAGTCATACCGTTCTAAAACGGTAATTGAAGGTCCATGAAGGTATCATAATCTATGCAATCCATACGTCATCTTCCTTGCTGACAATTAAAGGCAGTGTTCGCGATGATTTGCGTCCCGGAGTTTTTGACATAAAACAATGCGTTGACCTCCAAGTGTTACCAAAATCACGAAGGAACGGCGAGAAACACATTAAAACGTCGTATTTCAGTGACATTATTCTATAGCATGGACTAGTTGTCCGGTTGGATGAACATGTTCATGGTGGTTGTCACCGGCTGAAAATTGGGTCAATCGAAAAGAGAAGGATATTTTATGCAAAACAGGATTAGTTAGGGCCCTAAGGAAAGAACGGAGCAATAGAGAATAGAGAATTGCAAAGGACGGGTCCATAAAAGATTTCATTGTCACAACAAACACTTCCTGTGATACTTAAGAGGCGGGGTGATACTCAAGGATATCTTGTACTTCTGGTGCGTTTTTCTCAATTTCTACGTCATTTCACTTCTTTCCGGGGGCCACTTAATCAATATAGCGAGAAATCTCAAAATTGAAGATTATCGTGAACACTGCCTTTAAGAAGGTGGTAAGACGACGGGCTATTGACCTCTACTCATTCAAAAAGTGAGGACAAGCAGAAGAAATACCCTCTGCTCGCCCTCTACATATTCTCACCTTCGACCACTTTTTGAGCCTCCATCACCTTACCTCGGTTGGCCCAAAACGCCAGTATCACACTCCGGGCCACCCTCAGTTATGTTGTGCTTACAATCAGAGCGCAAGCAGAGGATATTTTGACTACTCTTCCGAAATGGCAGTGTCTCACCTCGGCTCGCTACCACCTTTTCTCCAAGGCTGTGGGAGTCTTGTGCTTCATACCAGAGACCCCCTCATTGTACATATACCCATTCCTCAATTTCACATATAGTGGAGTCCACCAAGAGTGTCTCATTTACTTATCAATGAGAAGCGGTCGGCTGGGGATCAATGTGCATGAATCCCATACCAGCACGCTCGTTACCGATTGAGCGAGAGCGGTTGTGCTGCAACGAGTTTCATGTTCATTGATCTCCAATCCACCGCTTCTCATTGATAAGTAAATGAGACACTCTTGGTGGACTCCACTATAGAAGGGCTTTCCCTTTCAATCTTCTTGGAAAGACGTAACCGAGTATCAGAGGAAAAAGGCGGTTGTGTGGTTGCGTATTTCCGAAGAGCGTACTGTAGGTTGCGCCATAATCGACGGCAAAGTAGTAATTTTCCCGAATTTTGAGGAAAGAATACCGGGAACGTTGAGAAACGGTAAATTTCCCCTAATCACACATTATCAATACACCTAAAGTCTTTATCATAGATATACGCAAAAATAAAAATAAAAAATGAAAAATTGCAAACAATTGGAAATAGCTGAGAAAATCATTTTTTCTGGTTATTCCTGCACGTGTCCATGGTAAAGACTTAGGGTATATTGATAATGTTTGTGTGTGGGGGAACACTCATCGTTTTCAACGCTCCTGATGGTTTTTCTTCAAAATTCATAAGAAAATTACAACTTAGCCGTCGGTTTTTGCGCAATCTGCAATATATCTAAAGGCAGTGGTCGCGATCAAATATGCTTGTCCTATTTTCTTCTCTAAACCCTTTTCTGGGTTCAGAGTTGTAGGACCTATAGGAAAAAATCGCGCAAAAACTGCCGTTTCGATCCAAATTTGAAGCCTGAACTTTCTTGTGTTTTCATGGCGGACGAGCCCACTCCATATCATCGGCATCGATGATCTCTAATACCAAAACATCCTGAAATTGAATTTCAATCAATGAACATTACTCATCTAGTCAAAAACATTGACTGAAGTGCTTGCTTTCATCATCCAAATGTTTTTATTAGGTAAATTTGCATTTATTTCTTCCTCTGAATGTCGATTATTTTTGACTGCTTGGCATGAGATCTTTTTGGGAAGCGCTGTGCACGTGTGCACGAACTGACATCTTTGGGCACTAGAAACTCTAATTCTAACCCGTTTTTTTACCTTCATAGTTTTTCAGCTGTTTTCGATCTGAGCTGAATTTTATAGTTTTTTGATCACGTTTTTCATCGTGACCACTGCGTTTAAAGGAAATATGTTCGCAATCGCGAAATAGCCTTTTTCCTTTGCCGCGGACTGGACATATGCAAAAGATTGCGTACAGAGCACCCTTCATGCAGATGAAAACCTTCTAAACCTTCTCAGTAGACCAATGAGGGCGTAAAAAATGGGAATGACTCACACGTGAATTTGGCAGATGTTACAGAATCCGCCTTCGATGACGTGCTCATGCCGTTTGGGATCAAATACCACCGGTTTGATTCCTTAAAAGTTAAAAATTGGAAGACTGCCCTGGAATTGCGGGGAGACTCACGACACAGTCTGGAGCGTGGTCCTCGCACTTTTCCTCCTTCTGCTTAAAGGCAGTGTTCACGATAATCTTCGATTTTGAGCTTAATCGCTAAATCGATTTTTTGGCTACCGAGAAGAACTGAAATGACGAAGAAACCGAGAAAAACGCACCAGGAGGGCACGAAACCCCCAAGTATCAGCCTGCCTTTTAAAGGCAGGGTTCACGAAGAAAATCGTTTTTCTGTTTTTCCGCCTATCTTGAAAACGGCCCCATGCTGATTCCAATGGGGTCTCTGAAATCATACAAGACCTTCTGTGAACGCAGGTATGGTCCCTCAAAGATTGAGCTATGGAAACATGGTGGACGAGTTGTCCGAGGCTCGTAATTTCCGTCTTTTGCAGCCGATCTATGCGAGCTGACCTGAGTAAAGAGAGAAGTTGAGAATGAAGGGAAGAACAGGGCCCTGATTGGAAATCATCGCTCATCTCACAATCTCGAGCATTCATTTGTTCACGTCGGTGGGCGTGTGATGCGCTTTTGGGGTTTTCAATGCGCTCGAAGTTGCAACTTCGGGCTCTTTTGGGGCTCTTCCTGGCTCGTTTTCACGCGTTCTTTCGACGTTAGCGTTACAGAGTGTCCCTCCACTACCCAATCCTAGTGGAATTTGGAAAACTTTTTTCATCGTGAACGCTGTCTTTAAGTATCAATGGTACTGTTCGTTGTGACAATGAAATTTTTGTGGACCCGTCTTTTGCAATTCTCCATTCTGTTTTGCTCCGTTCTTTCCTTCGGGCCCTAACTAATACTGTTTTGCTCAAAATATTCTACCATTTTCGATTAGTCCCATTTTTCACCGGTGACAACCACCGTGAATATGTTCATCCAACCAGACAACTAGTCCAGGCCATAAAATAATGTCACTGAAATAAGACGAATTAGTGCGTTTCTCGCCGTTTCTTCGTGATTTTGGTGACACTTGGTAGCCAACGCATTGTTTTGAGTGGAAAACTTGGAAACGAGAATCATCGTGAACACTGTCTTTAATTTCTAAACCAAATGTTGTGGGAAATCGGCGGTCTCGCATTGGAACGGATGTGGAACACAACGGAGGTCGGAGGTCACAACGGAGGCTATTAATTATACATTCCATCCGCTGGCCAAACTCGCGTCGATCGGACGTCGATCGGATTTTCCGATACTGCAGATTTCGCAAAACCGACTCATCGGATAAAACGGATACTGGCCCGAACGAGTATTTCGGATAACGGATCCTATTCGAAACGAGAATATTCGACCGGATGGCTTGTCGGATATCTGTTCGAATAAAATTCACCGCATAATTCGGATGAAAAATTGAGTAAGAAATATTTCCAGTGGTACCGAGGGTTCAACTGTATGTAATAGAGAAAATTGCATTCCAAAACTACGTGTAATCCTAATAAATTATTCGTAAAAACAAACAAATCAACGGTTTCAGGAAATTTTACAGCTATGGTTCACATAAGCAGTTGGACCAGATCTAACAAAATTTTCGATGAAAAGAAAAGTGAATTGGCAGCAAATTAATGCTGAAAAAGTATTTGGATGGTATGGCAGTCTATCATACACAGTATCGCCCATTCTTTCGCGCCGCAGCGAGTATTCTAACTTTTGGGAAGGGGAGGTGAACCCATGGTTGGTAAACCTGTTCCGCGGCTGCTCGTGAAAATGGGCGTGTTCAAAAGACATACCATAGTGCCCCTATGAACTTGCAGCTGACCGATATGGTAGCTGCGGGGTGTAACTCGTCCAGGGCGCGGGCTACTCAAGGATATTTGGGAGCAGGTTGAAACCTACGGGAGTGCCAAATTCTTGTGTGCGTAAAGTAGCTTTTACTGCTTCAAAAGAAAATTGATCCCCAATTCAGGTAGCTAAACTGTGCTATAAAGCGAGCCCTATGGACGAGTTGCCTGCCAGACGACTAAATCGCCTCAAGAGAGCAACAACGGATTTCCTTCAGACGGGATTCTGGCAAATCTGATGTCTTCAGTAAGATTAGGCAAGCCTAAATGAATATGTGCGCATTTAGACGTATCTGGGTACTGTCCTTCTCTTAATAAAACTTTGTTCTGCAGTTGAGGACAGCCGCTGTAGCATCACACAGCATGATGATAATCGTGCTGGGATAAAGGATAATCGTGCCGGGACTTGATGGTCACAACACTACTATCATCATGTTGCGCACCGTACTGCAACAACGGTTGTCCGCAATTGCGGAGCGGTATTTCGTTCCGATAAGAACAGTACATGCAAATGACAAAACCATAAGTTACACCCTCCGCAGACGCCGTGAACGATTAGCTTCGAGTCCCTACTTCTGCGATAGCACCCTTATTTACACGTGGTAAACAGTGTGATAGTACAGCAACGACGGAAGTGTGCAGAATCATATGAATTCTGACACATATCACTCTGATTATGGCAGAATGAGTACGATGAAACCGAAGGCGGGTCAGGGTTAAAAGCACAGCCCAACCTCGGAACCGCTTTGGGTTTCACTGCTTGTCTTGGAGAGGATTCTCCGCTGATCACAAGAGTCTCTCAAAAATGGCCCAGAACCCACCGTGAACGGAGCTATGGCCCCTCAAAAATTGTAAAATAGAACTACAAGAATTTCGTGGACGAGTTCTCTCGGGCTTGTTTTTCCTTGTCATTCGCAATCATCGCACTGTAGCAGGCGACATTATAAAGGTAGACCGATAAAAATTGGAAGAACATATATTTTGATTTAAGTCCATCGGGCTTCTCGTCCTATTGAGACCGAAAACCTTGAAGTAGGCAGAGGGAATGAGGGTGCTCGATTTTTCTCGCTTATTCTGAAGAATTGAGATTCAGCGTTTGGCAGGGCTGCGGCACACATCGACCGGAGAATAATATCAAATTTTTCCCACGAGCATGGGCTGCGCCTTTAAGCTGTTGGCACTTTCTGATGCAGTTAAAGGCAGTGTTGACGATGAAAAAGTTGCCCATATTTTTTTGGCAGAAACACAAGCTTTGGGTCCCTCTAACTAAGCATAGTTGGAACGGAGGTACGACGAAAAACTGCCAGGAAGTAAGTGAAAATGTCGTGGACCAGCCTACCCATTGGATCATCCCGCACACGTCATATAATAGTTGTCCTGCGTTCGCTCCACAAGAGGAAGAAGCACCAAATTTTATACTCTTTGTCAAGAAAGGTTCTAACATTCTAGCAGGTGCATTCGCCCTCATATCTGTAGAGTTCTCGGCACAATAAATACTAAACAAAATCATTTACCTAATATTTTTGAAGCGGGGCAAACCATTTCCAAATTCAGGTTTGAAGCATTGTCTGCAGTCTCCCAGAACACACGAACATGCATAATTGAATTTTCAACGATTTTTACAAACATTTTTCCGCCGATATGTGATGGTTTTGTTGAGACTTTTCCCTATTAGCCTCTACTTGAAGGACTTACCTACTCATAAGCATCGAAAACTAGAATACGGCTTTTTATCGTGAACGCTGCCTTTGAGAACTCCGTACACCGAGAATAATGCGCAAGTGGCTTGAAATCAATCATTTTACTTTATCTAATACCCTAATACTATCGTATTTCACGTCTTTGACTGCCGCTCCTATGCACCAACGGCTTAATCCGGCGAATAAAAAAAAAGCTAGCGATTTATGCTTTACTTTACCGCTACTCGAGGTTCTCTGCATCAATATCATGGAAGTGATGCGGTCATCACTTTATTCTCATAGCTGGGTTCTTCACAAACTAGCCGCTCCGCATTTATCCACCTCAGACATTCGCCGTTGTCTACAGGCCGTCGTTCCGCTCAAAGTGAGTCATCGCCGGCGAACAAGCAGAGCTACGCGGGGACCTTCCGGAGTGCTGTTGAACAGGGGCCGACGGTCCACTAAACATTCCGTTGTCCAGCAATACCTCTGACTGCTGAAAGTCAATGCAGATATGGGTGGATGTCTACAGAACGTCAAATCGGGATGTCTACGGCTCTCGAGGTCGATCGGCAACTCTACAGAACGCTGTTTTGAAATATCGCACCGATCACGCGTTCAGGCGGGACTTTCATAACCTTGCTACACAACAGCTCTTCCGTATTCTCGCATTGGGCTTCAATATCTGATTTTTTGATTCTGTTCTGTTTTCCGACACTTTTCAATGTTTTTACGGACTCTCTCACGAAGAAAAATTTATCATATTCCAATACATAGTGAAGAACACCGAAAATCATAAATTCATCATTACAATATCAATTCTGCTCTCTCTCTCTCTCTGTCCCTCTCAAAATGCACTAAGTTTCAGAACGCACAGTCGTTTTTGAAACAAATGTTGGGCAAAGTCTAACTGGTCCCAATTTTTCACGAAAGAACTCATCAAGCAGTCGGCGTCGGTAAACGTTTCTCATTCCCGCAGGTGAACATAGACAGCTGCTCCGATAAGTTGCTTTTGAAGCAGAGTTTGCCTGCTTGAAAACTTATTCTCCCTGAAGTCATTGAGCTTTCTGTTTGGAAGAAAGCAAGAAGGAATTCTCGTAATCCAATTTTGGGCCCGGTCAGTGTGCGAAATCGCAGCAACCGTGCAATTTCTTTCGTTTATCTGACGTCGGCCAGGCGTCAAACTTGAAACCTAAAAGCAGGGTTGCGATGAAAACGAGTTTCGAGCTCTCTTCATGATAATGTAGATTTGGTCATTTCAAAAGTAAAAATAAGTTTTAAAAAAGCGGCATTTAGCGGAGAAGACGCTCAAAAACAAGGTCTAACCGCCAATTACCGGTGTGGGCCGGCCCCCTAATTAACGTGATTTTCATTAAAGGCAGTGTTCACGATGATTTTCGCTCCCGAGTTTTCCACTCAAAACAATGCGTTGGCAACCAACTGTTAACATAATTACGAAGAAACGGCGAGAAACGCACTAAAACGTCATATTTTAGTGACATTATTCTCAGGCCTGGACTAGTTGTCCGATTGGATAAACATGTTCACAGTGGTTGCCACCGGTAAAAAATGGCGCTAATCGAAAATTGAAGAATATCTTAGGCAAAACAGTATTAGTTAGAGTCCGAAGCAAAGAACGGAGCAAAGGAAAGCATATAATTGCAAAGGGCGTGTTCACAAAAGATTTCATTGTCACAACGAACAGTTCCAGTGAGATTAGAGAGTCGGGGTGAGAGCAAAGGATTTCGTGCCCTTCTGACGCGTTTTTCTCGATTTCATGGTCATTTCAGTCCTACCCGGGGGGCAAACAATCGATTTAGCGATAAATCTCAAAATCGAAGATTATCGTGAACACTGCCTTTGACGGCAGTGGTCGCGATCAAATATGCTTGTCGTCTTTTTCTCTCTAACCCCTTTTCTGGGTTTCGAGTATCAGACCTATAGGAAAAATTCGCGAAAAAACCACTGTTTTGGGCCAAATTCGAAGCCTGAACTTTCTTGTCTTTTGGTGGTGGACGAGCCCACTCCACATCATCGGCATCGATGACCTCTTATATCAAGAACATCAGCTGGCTTAAAACAGAATTTCAATCAACCAACCTTCGAATTTATGTATTCACCGGCCAAAGCGCCGCTTCGCGGCGCTTTATCCGGGAACCATAAGCCGGGGGGTTTGCCTGTCCGGAAACTTTGTGGCTTTTTTAAACAAATTAAATCCCTCACGGTCAGGAAAACCCCGGCCAAAGCGCCGCTTCGCGGCGCTTTGTCCGGGAACCATAAGCCGGGGGGTTCGCGCCGCTTCGCGGCGCTCTGTCCGGAAACTTTGTGGCTTTTTTAAACAAATTAAATCCCTCACGGTCAGGAAAACCCCGGCCAAAGCGCCGCTTCGCGGCGCTTTATCCGGGAACCATAAGCCGGGGGGTTTGCGCCGCTTCGCGGCGCTCTGTCCGGAAACTTTGTGGCTTTTTTAAACAAATTAAATCCCTCACGGTCAGGAAAACCCCGGCCAAAGCGCCGCTTCGCGGCGCTTTGTCCGGGAACCATAAGCCGGGGGGTTCGCGCCGCTTCGCGGCGCTCTGTCCGGAAACTTTGTAGCTTTTTTGAACAAATTAAATCCCTCACGGTCAGGAAAACCCCGACCAAAGCGCCGCTTCGCGGCGCTTTGTCCGGGAACCATAAGCCGGGGGGTTCGCGCCGCTTCGCGGCGCTCTGTCCGGAAACTGTGTGGCTTTTTTAAACAAATTAAATCCCTCACGGTCAGGAAAACCCCGGCCAAAGCGCCGCTTCGCGGCGCTTCGTCCGGAAACTTTGTGGCTTTTTTAAACAAATTAAATCCCTCACGGTCAGGAAAACCCCGGCCAAAGCACCGCTTCGCGGCGCTTTATCCGGGAACCATAAGCCGGGGGGTTCGCGCCGCTTCGCGGCGCTCTGTCCGGAAACTTTGTGGCTTTTTTAAACAAATTAAATCCCTCACGGTCAGGAAAACCCCGGCCAAAGCGCCGCTTCGCGGCGCTTTGTCCGGGAACCATAAACCGGGGGTTCGCGCCGCTTCGCGGCGCTCTGTCCGAAACTTTGTGGCTTTTTAAACAAATTAAATCCCTCACGGTCAGGAAAACCCCGGCCAAAGCGCCGCTTCGCACTAGCAAAGCAAAAAAAAACTTTCTGTTTCAAAATAACTTTAAAACACCTGAAACGGGGGACAGCGGTGGGTATCAAAGTCCCGGGAGCCCTATACTTACGATGTCCTGCTCCTAACGATTTGTAGAAATGCAGTTACCGCTTCTATTCGAGAAAATCCTCATCAACTGAAGCGTGCACTATCTCTACACGAATGATATCAATGGTCCGCCACAACTCTGCCGCTTACAAAGAGGTCCAGTAGTGTGTGAAAACACTACATTTTCCTGTCCTGACAGTTCAATTAATGATTTCTATTTCACTCAAAGACTTTTTGAAACTGGATTGAAACTGGACTCTCTCAGGACTGCTCTCACAGAAGAAATGAAAATTTGCCCATGATCCTTGCACGATTTTGTGTGGCGGGCCTTCTCAAACGCGGCAGTGCGCAGCTCCATACCGTAATTTCACTCCGATAAGGACGCTGCTCACAGTCTGATACAACGAATTTTCGGAACTCTCCACAGTTTCCCCTTCATCTTTGTGATTAACGAACGATTCGTTCAAAATTCTTCATAACCAAAATTTAAGGTCCACTTTGACGTGTGGATTACACGTCAAGTCCGAAAAGGCCGCTGTAGGTGAAGCTGAAAATGTGACACCATAGCTAGGGTTCCTAGCTCAATAGAAACCGCTAGTCGGTCAGAAAGGTTTTCAAATTTTAGAGTAACAAAACTGTATTCTCCTCATTACGAAAATCTAAAAAAACACGACTGAGAAAAAAAGGAAGACACCGACGACAGAACTTTCATCTAAAATTTTCTGTGTAGGGATAAGTGAAGCAGTTTGGTCCTGAGTGAACTTCCAGTACCGCGTCACACTGCACTGACTGAACGCTAGGTTTTGCTGCTTCTGCTCCCTATAATCCGTCTCGGTGGAGAGTCCCAAGAAGCATTGTTATTCCCCCACCTGCGGTTACCCAGTCACCCCTCTTACACAGTTTCTGCAACACCGTAATTCAGAACACCAAATTCATAGTTGTTTCCGCGAACCCTTAATTTTTTGTATATTGCTCCAGTTTTCATGATTACCGTAGAATGGATACTGCGTAAGTAACGTGATTGCGTACCTGCAGAGTGCTGTAGTAGCGCGCTGATATGTATGGCAGTGTTCAGAGCAGCTAAGAGCGGCGACTCGCCATAATTCTTTTTTTTTTTCTGGAATTCCGATTCGGAAAACTGTGAGGAGGGAACTGGCCAACGAAAGAACGACGTTGATCAAAATCCAGCCTTAAGCCACTGCCTTGATCATAAGTGTGAGCTCACTAACCGAATAGAGCGTTATGTGCCTTGTCGCAATAGATCAGTAGCGGGGATGAGCGGATTTCCGATGGTTTTTGGCCTTCAGATTTCTGAATTCCGATTTGCGAAAAAATGCCCCAAAATGCGGAAAGTATCGGAAATGATTAGAAGATCACAATTTTAGGAGGTTACGCATTGTAATTGCAAGACATTAAGGGTGTTCTTTAACAGCTAAACCTGAACCGGAGGTTTGTTTTGATGTTAAAAAAGAGCAAGGAGTAAGGTTCCATATGTCAACAGGATCTATATTTTTTCGAAATGAACCAAAAACTCACTGTGATTGGGCTCTTTTCCTCAAATTCAGGTTGTACCATTCTCAAACTGGGCTCTTTTTCAGAGATATTTGGATTTGTCCATGCTTTTATTGAATCTAATAGGGTCTTGCGGTGTTTGTTTAGGTGGAGACAGCAGGAACAGAGTGAACATATGATATCTTCTCGGAATGTGTGGTGTAAAAAATGGACGGGGCTTCGAAGGGCAGACGCGCGATCGAAACTCTGTTTGCCGGTGGTGTCGCGAAATCCGCACTGCTCGCCGCAATGAGCGCGCCTCGCCCATCCGCTAGACCATGTTTAGCAAGTGGCCATTACCTACTATAGTATTTTTGTTCAATTGTACTTGTTGTGATTCTAATGGTCTATATACATAGCTCTTGTTATCGAATGGTTACCCTCACTATTTAAGTTACGGTACACAAAATGATAACTTATTGTGTTACAGTGAATTAGTGAGTGTTGTCTCGAAGTCAGGATATCTAAAGTGTGCTACCTGAAAATAATTAATTGAAGCGAAATTTGAGCAGATTTGTCCGGATTCTCGGTTTTTGTCGTGTATCCGAATTTCGTAAAATTAAGAAAGAAGAATAAGCCTCATTAAGTCTTTTTATTGGGAAGAGATCTCCTCCCAGCTAGAGATTAAGAACAGTTTTGAAGGCTCATTAGATTAGAAGTAGGGTAGGTACATACAGCCACCATGGGTGGTTGGAATCCATCCAGGTGAACTTATTTCCGATTATCCGATTTCCCGATGGTTTTTGGCCTTCCGATTTCCGAATTACTACTCCCGAAATTCAAATGGTCGTTCCGATTTCCGAATAACGAAGTTTCGAAAAAGATTTTCGCTCATCCCTGATCAGTAGCCTCTCTAGGCTTTTATGAATTACCGCGCATTTGGAGTGGAACAATAACTGAACAAAGACTATTGTTCAATGTCGTTTTGTCGTCGGTCCGCACCCGCCCCATAACTTCCAGAGCGCCATATTAAAAAAATCAAAAGCCGTCTTCGCAGGGACTTAGCCTAACTGCCACTCCTTTCAACTTACCAAAATCACCCATGAAATCCACTTTCTTTTCGACAGTGGTAAAAGCCCATACACATGCATTGATTCTCTTAAAATTTCGTGTTTCAGCCTTCAATGATAAGTGAAAAAAAATTGAAAAAATTTTGATAACGGTTCATCGGGGTTTGGGGCGGGGTATAAGTCCGGGAGGTGGTTCTAAGTCACGTCGATGATGTTGTAGTGTCACCAACGCACGAAGGTCGTGACCCCAGGTGATGCCGAGAATTGAATCTCCTCCACGTAATGAGGGTGAAGTCGTTTGGCTGAAGAAAGGAAAGGAACTCGAACTGCTCGCAGATTTTTTGGCTGTTTCGATGGCAGAATGTTGAGAACCGAAAAACGTAATCCCCCAACCTCCCCTAAATGAGTGCACAATCGTATGAGCCTAACTAAACTTTGAAGGTTTTGGTGAACTGAAATGCACATACACCTCAATACTGTTTTGGAGTGGTTAGAGATGTGACGAAACAGTGCTATAGTGATGGAGGCCCAGGTGGTCGTACTTTGTGCTCCGATTCTTTTATTATATGGAAGGATCCGATTCTTTTATTATATGGAAGGATAAGCCTGATGATTTTTCAGGCCAAAAAAATTTTTCTCCTTTCCTGATGCAGTAAACGATGCGAAATTGATGTCCTATGGGTATTTGACGCGCTGATCACGAATTTGCTATCAATTTTGCATTCAAAAGTCTCGTTAAAGAGTTATGGAGTGAGTTTGGGTTGGGGATGTTGTGTAGTATCAGAATTTGAAGGGTTATCCGACCGGTGGTAAAAGAATAGTCCTTGATTACTTTTGCAGATTAAATCCGTGAAGTTGTGGTCGTTGAAGAAGGTTTTTAGGCTACACAGACATCCTCTAATAGATTTTGGAGCTGCTTGAAAAAATTTTGATAACGGTTCATCGGGGTTTGGGGCGGGGTATAAGTCCGGGAGGTGGTTCTAAGTCACGTCGATGATGTTGTAGTGTCACCAACGCACGAAGGTCGTGTCCCCAGGTGATGCCGAGAATTGAATCTCCTCCACGTAATGAGGGTGAAGTCGTTTGGCTGAAGAAAGGAAAGGAGCTCGAACTGCTCGCAGATTTTTTGGCTGTTTCGATGGCAGAATGTTGAGAACCGAAAAACGTAATCCCCCAACCTCCCCTAAATGAGTGCACAATCGTATGAGCCTAACTAAACTTTGAAGGTTTTGGTGAACTGAAATGCACATACACCTCAATACTGTTTTGGAGTGGTTAGAGATGTGACGAAATAGTGCTATAGTGATGGAGGCCCAGGTGGTCGTACTTTGTGCTCCGATTCTTTTATTATATGGAAGGATCTTTTATTATATGGAAGGATAAGCCTGATGATTTTTCAGGCCAAAAAAAAAATTTCTTCTTTCCCGATGCAGTAAACGATGCGAAATTGATGTCCTATGGGTATTTGACGCGCTGATCACGAATTTGCTATCAATTTTGCATTCAAAAGTCTCGTTAAAGAGTTATGGAGTGAGTTTGGGTTGGGGATGTTGTGTAGTATCAGAATTTGAAGGGTTATCCGACCGGTGGTAAAAGAATAGTCCTTGATTACTTTTGCAGATTAAATCCGTGAAGTTGTGGTCGTTGAAGAAGGTTTTTAGGCTACACAGACATCCTCTAATAGATTTTGGAGCTGCTTGAAAAAATTTTGATAACGGTTCATCGGGGTTTGGGGCGGGGTATAAGTCCGGGAGGTGGTTCTAAGTCACGTCGATGATGTTGTAGTGTCACCAACGCACGAAGGTCGTGACCCCAGGTGATGCCGAGAATTGAATCTCCTCCACGTAATGAGGGTGAAGTCGTTTGGCTGAAGAAAGGAAAGGAACTCGAACTGCTCGCAGATTTTTTGGCTGTTTCGATGGCAGAATGTTGAGAACCGAAAAACGTAATCCCCAACCTCCCTAAATGAGTGCACAATCGTATGAGCCTAACTAAACTTTGAAGGCTTTGGTGAACTGAAATGCACATCCATCTCAAGACTGTTTTGGAGTGGTTAGAGATGTGACGAAATAGTGCTATAGTGATGGAGGCCCAGGTGGTCGTACTTTGTGCTCCGATTCTTTTATTATATGGAAGGATAAGCCTGATGATTTTTCAGGCCAAAAAAAATTTCTTCTTTCCCGATGCAGTAAACGATGCGAAATTGATGTCCACTGGGTATTTGACGCGCTGATCACGAATTTGCTATCAATTTTGCATTCAAAAGTCTTGTTAAAGAGTTATGGAGTGAGTTTGGGTTGGGGATGTTGTGTAGTATCAGAATTTGAAGGGTTATCCGACCGGTGGTAAAAGAATAGTCCTTGATTACTTTTGCAGATTAAATCCGTGAAGTTGTGGTCGTTGAAGAAGGTTTTTAGGCTACACAGACATCCTCTAATAGATTTTGGAGCTGCTTGAAAAAATTTTGATAACGGTTCATCGGGGTTTGGGGCGGGGTATAAGTCCGGGAGTTGGTTATAAGTCACGTCAATGATGTTGTCGTGTCACCAACGCACGAAGGTCGTAACCCCAGGTGATGCCGAGAATTGAATCTCTTCCACGTAATGAGGGTGAAGTCGTTTGGCTGAAGAAATGAAAGGAACTCGAACTACTAGCTGATTTTTTGGCTATTTCGAAGGCAGAATGTTGAGAACCGAAAAACGTTATCCCCCTACCTTCCCTAAATGAATGCACAATCGTATGAGCCTAACTAAACTTTGAAGGTTTTGGTGAACTGAAATGCACATACACCTCAATACTGTTTTGGAGTGGTTAGAGATGTGACGAAATAGTGCTATAGTGATGGAGGCCCAGGTGGTCGTACTTTGTGCTCCGATTCTTTTATTATATGGAAGGATCTAGTCAAAAACATTGACCGAAGTGCTTGCTTTCTTTGTTCCACTGTTTTTATTATGTAAATTCGCATTTATATCTTCCTCTGAATGTCGATAATTTTTGACTGCTCGGCATGAGACGGCGATCTTTTTGGTCGGCGCTGTGCACGTGTGCACGAACTGACATTTCTGAGCCCTAGAAACTCTAATTCTAGCCCGTTTTTCACAGCGCTACCTTCATAGTTTTTCAGCTGTTTTTGATCTAAGCTGATTTTTGTAGGTTTTTCGATAACGTTTTCATCGTGACCACTGCCTTCAATGCTTGCTTATCCTCTTCTTATTCTGTTGTTAAAGTAGTCAGTAGTCTCCAGAAATGACTTTAGAAGCAAAATAAAAGTAGACAAAACAGGAATTTATAGAAATCTCGATAGTTGAGGGTGGGCGGACACCAAGCAATAACTTGCCGCTGAGCGTTTTTCTGCAACTTTTCACTTATTTTCACATTTGTGATGGGCAAATCTACCTTCCCATGAGGATAGCGCAACAACCGTTTCTATCGCGAAACCTACATTTAAAGGCAGTGTTCACGATGATCATCCTCGTTGACTTTCCACAATAAAATGATAGGGGAGAAGGATCCTAGGCTCCCAGTGCCGAAGGAACGGTAGAAAATGAGCCAGGAGTGGCAAAATAACGGCTGCAAACTAGCGTTTTGGTGGCCCAGATACGCCACGTGCCCCAGATCCGTCCCTTGAATGGAAGAAATGAAGACTCAGATTATAGGAATGATCAAGTGAAGGAAGTGCTGATAAGTGAGCTGTTTGCTTCATTGCACTGATAGGTATCATCCTTCTAGCGGTCAATTCCTCCACGCTCAAAAACCAACGTAAACAAGGGAGAGCCTATTTTGGCTCAAAAACGCGTCTTTCGTGTCCTTTTTAAGCATGCCTTGCTTTATAGGGCACCAGACCTTTCGTAAACCGTAAAGATATCGGAAGTGAAATTTATCGTGAACACTGCCTTTAAGTGCCCCTAGAGATAGATCTGTATACATATTACATATTTAACAACTCTTCTCGAAACTCGATAACATCGATGGCTTATCGATTATTGAAAATTAATGAAAAATAAAAAATTCAGTGAAGAATTTTCAACCGCACTCGTGCACCTATTTGCTGCCTGGATGTTTTCAGGAAACGCCATGAAAACGAAAATGTGGGCATCTCAAAATTAACCGAGCCCGAACTTGGATTTTTTGGATAGAGGGTCCGAAGACTTCAACGATAACACGTTTTAATGCAGAGAAGGACTGGTTCAAAACAACCCCATTTTGAAATGGAAATTTCAAACGATCTGCTCACCTTGCTTCTTTCTTATGATAAGCTCGTCGGGCGAGACGTCATAGAATGTCAGGAAGATGTTTTGAGAGTAGATGAATACATAGCTGACGATGATATCTGAATAAACAGCATTTTTGATGAGAACTGTTTCACAAAGCGCCTTTTGATAAGGATATGTCTTTGACAGAAACATTTCAGTGGTCTTTGTTCAGGTTAGCCATATTGATACAATTTGTGTGGAGCACTGAGAACCCGCTATCACTCAGGGATGGTAGTAAGTGAACCTAACGAAGGGTAAGTCAATGGTCTGATAAAGAAGATGTATGTAGATAGTGTGTGAATCAAGAGAAAGATTGTTAGCAATCATAAACTCCTTCAGAGGATTTTTTTGGAAGCAATCCATCTTCTTCTCCATTCATACACTGTTTCCATGTTCTCTGGCAGCTCGCGGTTTAGTCGCGTTTTCATACCCTTTAGCTGCCACCCCTGGGCTGGTAGTAAACCCTCTCGCGTTGTCACAACAATACGAGAAATATTTCGTCACAAGAAATGACAACGAACACTGATGTCATGTGTTTGTCTCGTGTTTGTCACGAAGTGTCGCATACTTTGGCGCAAAAATCACGGTCTCATATAGGATATGAACTCGGGACACTCGTCCAACCACGGCACGCACACCTACCGCACCATCAATCCACAAAGTGGTGGTATCAACATTTGAAGCAGTTTCCACTATTATTATGCACTGCTTTGAGAACTTTTCCTGTTATTTAACCACCCATACTTTCGATAGATTTTGTACTTTACCATGAATGCTTTTCTACAGCTTTTTTTACTTCTATCAAATAGCTATTCCGCTCATTCGAGTGGCTTGTTTATTTGGGTTGTCTTTTCCATATTCTCATTGGTAAATGTTCTGATGTTCTCACTTATTGTGGTTTTAAAGATTACAGTCAATTCATGCAGGTTAATTACATCTTGATGTCGCCTCAGAATTTGACTTCTAGTTTTGAATAGGAGTTTTCAATATGAAATTTTTTCTTTTCTTCATGAAAATATTTTTTCTAGTTTGATTTTGTATTCACTTTCTGAGACAGATTTTCTCGCAAGACTGCGAAGGCCTTGTTTTCAGTTTGAACCTTTTCGGAAGACGGAGACTGTTGACTGCAGCTGCATTTATTCGCTATAATAATCTAAATTAATCCCGCCGTCGTGCAAGAAAAATTCCCTTTTCATGAGAAATGCTTCTAATAATATTTGTGAGAGTTTAGTGGCTATGGGCAGGGATTAATTCGGTTTGGAAAAAGGTTTTATTTTCGTTCTCGTTTTGAAGTTTTTTGGTTTTTGAACTGTCGGACGGGTAACTTGAAAGGACTTCAATCCCAGAACGTAAGAGATATGTAGAGCAAAAAACTTGCAAACGAAAAAATATATGAATCAATAAAAAAACCCCTTTCGGAAATTATTAAACCTCGTCAACGTATAATAATCTTACAAATGAGTATTGACACCATTTTTATTGAAAGAACCCGTATTAGTAATGTCAAAGGGAGTAATAAATAAATACAGCGGAGGAATACCGCTGCAGTCAGCTGTTTTTGCCATATAAAAATTATGGAACTGAGAAAAATGCTCACAGTCTCATAACAATCAATCTCACAAACTGAAATCAAAAATAAACTATCAATTTTTTTCTCCAAAAAAAGTCATATGGAAGAACGGAGATTAGAAATCAACAGCGAAAATGTTCAACTGAAATCAAAATGTTCTGAACGCATTTAAAATGCTGTATTATTTAAACCCTTCATAAGTCGCTACATTAGAACATTCACCTACAAAAATATAGTTAAGAAAACCAAAATAAAAAAGCTCACCTCACATTCGTCACTCAGACACTCGTGGCGTTCAACGGGTGGTTGACACGTCACCCTTGTGGCTTACCGGTAGCTGGGTGGTTTGACTGCAAGGGGCGGATCGACTGTCTGTCGACCGAGGTCCACAGACAGTCGACCACCCATCGACCGGTAGCATGGCATGACGTCACTTCGCTGTCCTTTCGTGTCTGTGCGTGTATTGACGTGCAAATTTTTTACCATCGCACCCCCACTTTTGTCACTACGACTAACCTTGTTTACACGCGCCTGCGCATTAGTGCGGAACAAGCGTGCAGCGCTTGCGTGGAACGCTCCCGCCCCGCCGTATCGACTCATCGGCGTTCCTTGCCGTTTTACTTCCATTTTTCTTTTTTTTTAAATAATTCCCATTACCTGTACACTTGCTGTACATTACTCTAGATGAAACGTTTCGGCTTACTTGCGGAAGTAAACGCAATTATTGTTGTTTAGTGAGCAAGTGCACAGCCAAAGCAAGGATGAATTATTTCAATGATTTTTTTGCGCTTTTTTCGAGATTATTTCTACCCTGAATTAGTAGCATGAATCTTTTCACTTCTTTTGACGAGCTACTCACCAGTACTACATTGCCAAATCATAACCTTTTGTAGCGAAGCAAAATAGTTGGATAATTTCATTTTAATTCAGCAAAGGTTTTTTTGTTAAAGGCACCGTATAACCTCAGATATGACTTTTCAAATCCTCATTTAGTTGTGTAGTAGACCCCTCTTGCTTTATACTTACCGACCCTTTCTAGCACCACCACAGTCTACACCCATTTTCATCATTTCCGAACGCAATAACGGCTAGACGAACTGACGAATCGCGACAGCGTTTTCGATCTTAATTCCCTTGTCGGTCCTCCCAATTGTTTCCAACACATGATCGGTAACCCTTGGCGTACTTCCGTACTTCCCCGGCGCTTTTTCAGTCGAGTCCCGCACGATCGTGTCTAAAAATCACCCATCCCATGCGGGCGGTCGCGTCGCGTCGTGACATTGCAGCGCGCTTTCTCGTCGCTGCAGTGCTTTCTCTTGCCTTTTCTCAATCTATCGTTGGACAAGAGCTTAAATCACACGATTCTTGTTCCTTTATATAAGAAACTGTAAAAGATTGGATGAATTGGTGAACTTGAGGAATAAGGACAGTGAGAATTTCGAGAATCTGTCTTCCGGCCAGCGATACCTCTCACCTTGTCATGCGAATTTCATCGGCGATTAGTCAGCTTACCTGGATTCTTAAGATGTACCATAGCTTAGTGTGACCTTTTTTACGCTCTTTGGTTGAGTGCTAAAGGAAAGCGGAATACGATGGTTCTGATAGGCATTCTTGGCCTCCTCGATTGTTATATATACTTACTGTGCTTATCTGGGCCAAATTCCGGTCCGCAATCGCGTCTTGACACGCTTTGCGGCCGCACTCGCTCGAGTCAGTCGAGTTTGCAGAGCCGAAGCTGAATCGATATGGCTTTTTTATACAGTTTTCTTCAATGTCGTTTAGTTTCCAGTTTCTAAAACCCACCTAGAGTCAAGACACTCTTCCGACTCGAAAGCGCGCGGCCGCAAAGCGTGTCGAGACGCAATTACGGACCGGAATTTGGCCCAGAGAAGCACAGTACAAGCTTGCTGAATCACAATATTCTCGCAAAGAATTTAGCTTTCTCCCAAAGAATTCAGGTTTTCGGTGCAAAAGGCTATAGTATTGTGCCGAGTTGATTTGATAACAATACTGGTATAATATTAATTGTGGTGAGCGCGAAGCGCTCACCAGATTTGGCTTTGATTCGCCATCGCGCAACTCCCTGATCTCAGTATCAGGGTCCAGAGTGAACGTAGGAAGTCCGTTCTTTTTGCATTTAATATACTTCAGAAAGTTGAATAACTGTTCAAAAAATGGTCTGGAATGGTTACCTGAGATTCGAGAAAAATTGTCAAAACCACGTGATTTTGGTCGAAAAAGGGTTCATCTCCTTTTTTTTCAGTTGGCGTACATGATCTTGTTGGAACACTTATCGTTAAGCTAGAAAGCTCATTTTTGGCCAAAAAGTTTGTTATGATTGCCGCTAGCTCCTGACAAAATTTGAAGTTGGTAGCTCAATTTTTGCGGGACCTCAAAATTGAGGGTCAAGTAAGACAAAAACACGTAAACATGTTGTTATAAACCATCCGACGTTTACTCATTCGTAAAAATGAACTAATGAAATAAACACCGTCACTGATAGCCATTTGTTTAGGATTGAACGCTTCAATCAATACGGCGGGATCTTGGATGTATTTTTTAGAACGCCGCACGGTGTGAATCAGAAGAAATCCACAGAACGCCTTAGATAGTGTGCGGAACCCCAGTAGGGGTGCCCAAGACGCTGTAGAAAGTGTGCGGGACCCAAATGAGTGTGCGCAGAACGCCGTGGATAGTGTGCGGGACACCAGTAGGAGTGCGCAGAACGCCGTAGAAAGTGTGTGGGACCCAAATAACAGTGCGTCGGACGCCGTAGAAAATGTGTGGGACCCAAATGAGAGTGCGTAGGACGCCGTAGAAAATGTGTGGGACCCAAATAACAGTGCGTCGGACGCCGTAGAAAATGTGTGGGACCCAAATAACAGCGCGTCGGACGCCGTAGAATGTGTGTGGGACCCAAATGAGAGTGCGTAGGACGCCGTAGAAAATGTGTGGGACCCAAATAACAGTGCGTTGGACGCCGTAGAAAATGTGTGGGACCCAAATGAGAGTGCGTAGGACGCCGTAGAAAATGTGTGGGACCCAAATAACAGTGCGTCGGACGCCGTAGAAAATGTGTGGGACCCAAATAACAGTGCGTCGGACGCCGTAGAATGTGTGTGGGACCCAAATGAGAGTGCGTAGGACGCCGTAGAAAATGTGTGGGACCCAAATAACAGTGCGTTGGACGCCGTAGAATGTGTGTGGGACTCAAATGAGAGTACGTAGGACGCCGTAGAAAGTGTGCGGGACCCAAATGGGTGTGCGCAGTACGCCGTAGAAAGTGTGTGCGGCCCAAATGAAAGTACGTTGGACGCCATAGAAACTGTGAGGTGACCAAGTGGAAGTGAGCAAGACGCCGTAGAAAGTTTGCGGGATCCAAATACAAGCACGCCCATGCCGATCATTTTTTCCGCAGGGCTACCATAACCATTCTTGAACAAAACATGATAACGAACGATAACACACGCTCATAACATGCGGGGTATAAAAGGGAAGAGGAGCGGTATGCATTCATTCACACACCGCTCTCTTCGAGAAGCCACTGGGAAGTGGCTGAGGAGGTCGAAATTGTGCAAAGATGATTGTTGGCTAATACGATGTGCTCATATCCATGCTGACACTTGGTTAAGGGCATCAGTGGGTTTGCTTTGAATTAACACCACCAGGCATACACCATGTTAGAAAGGAAACCTTCAGGAAAAATAAATGAAATTCCTGAAAGTTTAGGTTCCTGGCAAAAGTAAAGATTTGGCATGGCCGTTTTTTCGAAATTTTATAAATATACTCAGTTAAAAGGGCAAGGTGAAGAAAAATGGAAAAAGTTTTGAAATATTCCTGAGAACGATTTGGCGTAGAATAATCTGATTTTTAGGAAATGTAATGAAATAGTTGAAAGTATGATTTGGCAGTCGAGTCTGAACCAACTATTGATAAGAGTTGTGCAAAATGAGAGATCGCATTGTATGAGCTTATCCGTAGAACATATCAAAGCAAAATCACGTGTGATAAGGCAATCAGTAAAAGCTCGTTTGTGAGCTGGAATGCCGCGATCTTCACGTATTAAGTGAAGCAAAATCAAGTGTTTGTTCCATATCACGCGTGATTTTGCTTTGATATGTTCTACGGATAAGCTCATACAATGCGATCTCTCGTTTCGCACAACTCTTATCAATAGTTGGTTCAAACTCGACTGCCAAATCATCCTTATACTTAAAGCAGTTATGTCCCGATGTGTGTGTGTGTGTGTGTGTGTGTGTGTGTGTGTGTGTGTGTGTGTATGTGTGTGCATGTGTCCCCGATATCTTTGGAATGGCCGATCAAAACTTGTATGAAATGGTACCAACATTTAGGTGGGTGCGACATTTATCGATTACCAAAAAATCAGCCCGACTCACCTCTTACGTGCCTCGGGCCAACCGAGTTTGTCCGTGGAGCGCACTTTTGGCCGTGGGTCATGATAACTTCTGCGAGTCGTCTAGCGATGCAAAAAATGCAGGGCGTCATAAAAGGTGTGCAGGACCCCAGTGAGGGTGTGCAAGACGTCATAGTAAGTGTGCAGGACCCTAATCGGAGTGTGCAGGACGTCATAAAGTGCGCAGGTCCTAAGTAGGAATGTGCAGGACCCCAGCGGAAGTGTGCAGGACGCCATAGAAAGTGTGCAGGACCCCAGTGGGAGTGTGCAGGGCGTCATAGATAGTGTGCAGGACCCTAATCGGAGTGTGCAGGACGTCATAGAAAGTGCGCAGGTCCTAAGTAGGAATGTGCAGGACCCCAGCGGAAGTGTGCAGGACGTCATAGAAAGTGTGCAGGACCTCAGTGGGAGTGTGCAGGGCGTCATAGAAAGTGTGCAGGACCATAATCGGTGTGTGCAGGACGTCATAGAAAGTGCGCAGGTCCTACGTAGGAATGTGCAGGACCCCAGTGGGAGTGTGCAGGGCGTCATAGAAAGTGTGCAGGACCTCAGTGGGAGTGTTCAGGGCGTCATAGAAAGTGTGCAGGGCCCTAATCGAAGTGTGCAGGACGTCATAGAAAGTGCGCAGGTCCTAAGTAGGAATGTGCAGGACCCCAGTGGGAGTGTTCAGGGCGTCATAGAAAGTGTGCAGGACCCTAATCGAAGTGTGCAGGACGTCATAGAAAGTGCGCAGGTCCTAAGTAGGAATGTGCAGGACCCCAGTGGGAGTGTGCAGGACGTCATAGAAAGTGTTGCAGGACCTCAGTGGGAGCGTGCAGGGCGTCATAGAAAGTGTGCAGGACCCTAATCGAAGTGTGCAGGACGTCATTGAAAGTGCGCAGGTCCTAAGTAGGAATGTGCAGGACCCCAGCGGAAGTGTTCAGGGCGTCATAGAAAGTGTGCAGGACCTCAGTGGGAGTGTGCAGGGCGTCATAGAAAGTGTGCAGGACCCTAATTGGAGTGTGCAGGACGTCATAGAAAGTGCGCAGGTCCTAAGTAGGAATGTGCAGGACCCCAGTGGGAGTGTGCAGGACGTCATAGAAAGTGTGCAGGACCTCAGCGGGAGTGTGCAGGGCGTCATAGAAAGTGTGCAGGACCCTAATCGGAGTGTGCAGGACGTCATAGAAAGTGCGCAGGTCCTAAGTAGGAATGTGCAGGACCCCAACGGAAGTGTGCAGCACGTCATAGAAAGTGTGCAGGACCCAAATGGTAGCGTGGAGGGCGTCATAGAAAATGTGAAGAACCCAACGGGAGTGTGCAGGACGTCATAGAGAGTGCGCAGGTCCCCAGTTGGAGTGTGCAGGGCGTCGTAGAAAATGCACAGGTCCCGAGTGGGAGTGTGCAGGTCATCGAAAGTTAGCAGGACCGCAGTGGGAGTGTGCAGGACGTCACCAAGAGTGTAGAATTTAAAAAGGTTTTTCAATTTTTAATGCTAAATCTTAACTTTTTGTGGAGAGGAAATAGATAGGAAAATATGAATCTTGAGAAGCGTGGGACGCGTTCTGAGATTGGCGCAGAACTCCTGCGACATTTTTTCCAGTTTTAGGATACAAGCAGCAGCTTCACTTCCGCACCTTCTCTGTTCGCCACTCATTGCAAACCGCTCAGTCATTTCGAATCCCTAACTTCCAAAAACCAGTTTTATATATGTTGCAAGTCTGAGCTTATCAAAATCTGCACCACAAAAACATAAACAACCACCTACTAATTTCATTCATTGAGAACAAGGGCATGATGTTGGTCAACTAGGGAAACATCATATAATATGAGAATGCGTTTTTCCTTATCATGATAGAAACGGTAAAGCGAGAATAATCGCTTGTGAACTTTACAAATTGGAAGAAAGGGCACTGGGTAGCGACGTAAGGGAAGGAAGTACAGAAGGGGTTCTGAATTTTGTGCCGGTAGCAACCGACGATTTACCGCTGGCTTCTTATGTTTTGCTTTATGATCCCACATTTTGATATACCCACGGCCTGCTGTAAATGTACGGCACCTTGCTCTGCTCAGGAGAGTACTTTCGGGTAGGCGGAAGTCAGTCACCACCGTTCTAACAAACTAATCCGTCTCAGGTAGTTGGCTCATGCAAAAGTTTCTGTGAGCGAAAACTTCGCTAGGTCTCGCTAGTACTTTCAACTATTTCATTACATTTCCTAAAAATCAAATTATTCTACGCCAAATCGTTCTCAGGAATATTTCAAAACTTTTTCCATTTTTCTTCACCTTCCCCTTTTAACTGAGTATATTTATAAAATTTCGAAAAAACGGCCATGCCAAATCTTTACTTTTGCCAGGAACCTAAACTTTCAGGAATACAATATTGTAGATGTGATGGTATACTTAAACACAGGGTCCAGCGGTGTACTTGTTATCCGAAGATAATTTTTCGGACAATGGATCGATTCGGATAATGCCGATTTTAAATGTCCCGAAAATTGGTTGGATTCAGATAATGCGTTTCATCAAAACTTCGGATAATGGATCAATTCAGATAATGCTATTTTTCCAGTGGTACGAAAAGCATTGACTCGGATACTAAGTATATCCAGCAGGCCGTTGTCCTATTCGTCCAAACAGCTACGTTCCTACCTTGGTAACCAAAGTTTTCGAGAAAAGGACTGAAGAATTTTACGTCCTACCATCAGTGAATTTTCTTGCCCATTTTGAAAGCCGAAACTTCAAAAATCAGCTTCAACTTTTGTAACTTTACCCTTTGTTTTTGTAGTTTTTGCATTTACCACTACTCTCCTGACTTGAAAAATTCAAGAGATTGGACTTAATCTCTATATTCAAGGGCATGCCCGACATTTTCAATTTCGCTTAGACTTTTTCACGTCCCTCAAACAATGATTTTTTGGGGATTTTAGATCACTGCCGTTGTTCTGCGGGACTGCAACCGCTTGATCCGGCTTGAAAGTTCGAAGGTTGCCTACATTTTCAGAAAAAAACTATGGTTGCAGTTGCTATTATTTTCTCGAAAGCCAAATGTCTTCACACCAATTGCATGCAACGATCCTTTTTCTGTGCCAGTTCAGTGGTGTTCGTAAGCGTACTCGCTTATAGAAAATATGAACTATGCTGTGAGTAGCTGAGGCAATATCGAATACAGGCGAGAAAATACTCTGCAGTGAAGAGAAAGCGTGCTGGAATGCGACGCCGCGACGCGACCGCCCGCACGGGATGGGTGATTTTTAGACACGATCGAAGTGGATCCGTTTTGGAAACACTGGAAAATATCATTCCAGGAAATTGTGGTCAAAAAGATCAAGGAAGCTCGCATTGACCTCGAAGAGTTGAAGGATTCGCAGCGTAAAGTCGCGGCTATCGGCATTTCGTCAGACACCGTTGTACAGCGACTCTGCGACATTGTAACTGATTAGAGTTTGATGATCAGCGGGCTTGCTGTCATTGTAAGTGCCTTTTCCAGTGAGCACTCCACAACTACCCAATGTTGTGCTTTAGGTCGACTCAATTTTGGTGAATAATCGTGATTTACATGGAGAGCTTTTAACCACCCAGAAGCATATTGCTGATAAATCGGAAAAGAAGCTCCCATCAGGCTGTTTCATATCGGTGCAGCACTTGACTAAGCGGTGGATTCTGGAAGAACACTTGCCATTCAAGGTGAATACTGTTTCACAATTGTACTGGAACGAACTTCTATAGGAGTAACTTCCAGAGTATGGATCTGAGGCAAGTGCTAGAAAAATGGCGCCGCTCGAAGCGAAGCCAGGGGCGGCATTAAGAATCGAGGTAGCGCGCGCCAAAACTAGCGCAAACGCGCTATGGGGACGGCATAGCGCAATCTGCAATCAAGAACTATGCAGGCGCGCGCTTGTTTTAGCCCAAACGCGCTTGTCATAGCCCAGCCGCGCTTGGCATAGCCTAAAGGCGCTTGGCATAGCCTAAACGCGCCTGGCATAGCCCAAACGCGCTTGGCATAGCCCAAAGGCGCTTGGCATGGCCCAAACGCGCTATCATGGAGATCTTAGCGCTGTTTGATATCAAGTACTTGCAAGGCGCGCTACAGGAAGCGCGAAAGACCCTCTGAAACCGCGCTACCGCTAGCGCTCTACACGAAGCGCGCTACCAGTGGCGCGCGAACGACTCCACATCGTTTTACATTCCAAACATCCTTTCCAATCTTTCAAACGGTTAATACCCTGTCGTTTGTGTTAGAAGAAAGTTCCCTATTCAGGTTTTTCTTTGAATTATTCTGCTTCAATGGCTCGTTTTGAGCAGCGATCAAGTAACTTGTGAATCCGAAGTGTGAGAATATTAGTGAAACGATGGTGGCATTTGAGTGTGCCTCACTAGGTCCTGTCCCAGATTTCCTGCTAGTGAATAAACTGCGTTTTGACAGTTGCAGGTGTACAACAGTACATGAACAATCCGTGTTTAAAACTCGCTTATGCTTCGGAGGATTCAAAAAACGAGCTTTTTCTTAGCTTTTGGAAAAATCCGTAACCAAAAGGCAACTTTCGGGGTTATCCAAAACAATGTTTTTCGGATTTGGCTTTCTAGAGATTGTTTCAGGTGCTGGTACGGGGCTTTTCTCTGACAAGGGAACTACTTTTAGTCAGCCTGGCCATTCCGGATGAAATATACGTTTTTAACCGTTTTCGGCGTAGAATACGATTTTAGTCTTCGCAGCTGCCTAAAGCCTCTCTGAAAATGCTATAAGCGTTTTTCGCCAGATTTCCGTTCCTATTGTACTTTCCGAAACAAGCATTGGTCTTTGGAGAATCTGAAGGGACCTCATAATCGTGTTCAGCTCCCAAAACTACCCCTGAGCAAATTTTGTGTGAAGGCACATGTTCCAAATTTCGATACCTTTTTGGACTTGTACGGGTTATTTATACCAATTCGAAAGCTCTTGAAGCGTTTCTAAACATTTCCAGATTGAGGTGGGTTATTTGGGCCGCTGATCACCAATCCGAGGTTCGTTTATCGATTTTTGACAGATTACGGTAGATTACGTTAGGTATACGATCGTTCAGTCAGAGTCTCAGATTTTACTCAAAATTTCTGAGCGGGGGTCATTTGGAGTGATGAATACGGATTCAATGTTCATTTGTCGACTTTCGAATAATTGAGATAGGCTTTGCCCCTAAATGGCATGATACCCACCGTAACCTACAGTAAACCTCAGAATCGCGATAAACGGACTCGAGATTCGTGTTCAACACCCAAGATTACCCCTACATACAAGTTTTGAGCCGCATCCGAGTTTTTTTTTCAAAACACCCTTATCTTTTCATGGGGGGAGGGAGGAAAACCCTACCTTGCCGCCAGACTTTGAAAAACGCGTATAATTTTTTTATGTGTTTTTAGGCAGCTGCGAAGACCATAATTGGACTCTACGCCAAGAACTGTTCTAGAGAAGCACATGTTATACGGAATGGCCAGGCTGACTAAAAGTAGTTCCCTTGTGAGGGAAATTTTGCTAGCCAAACACGACTTTTAGCGATGCTACGATAATATTGCCCCAAACCTCTTCAAAGGAGTTTTCGAGCTACTTAACACTAATCAGTTCGTTTATCCATTTTTCTTGGCTTAACGGTGGGTATACGAAAGCTTGGTCGAAGTTTCAGATTGGGCTCAAAAATTCCTTGTAGAAGTAGGACGCCAAACACAGATTTGAGGATAATTTGCCAATGCTCGAAATACTAAGATAGGTGCTCAACTTAGTAGGCATTAGGCCTACCGCAACTTACAGTAACCCCCAGACTAGCAACAGAAGGATCCCCGCATCGTGATCAACGCCCGAGATTACCCATTTGGAACTTTTGAGCGTAATTCAGAAAAGTTTTTGAGCATCTCGAAAATTCCCGGATGAAATTCGAAAACACCTCGGAAAAAAGATTTACACGTGGGTGAAGCTATAAACACGCCCTTTTTTAGAATCCGCCGAGGCACTAACAAAATTATGAGCAGGGACTATTCATGTACTGTCACACTCCTACAACACTCTAAAGATGATTTTGCAGAAATTTCAAGAGAGTTATAAGCAAGGAATAGTTCGCAAAGGTGGTGCTGATCCTCGTCGCCGTATTCGTGGTTGATTGAACGCGTATTCGTGAGCAATTGAAATCAGTCTTCCTTGAGAATTTGTAGGTAATAACACAGTTTAAATGTTAGCAAACGTTTCTCATGGCACAAGGCTGATCAATGCACCAAGGGAAAACGCGCGCTTGGCATTGGCGCGGGCTAGCCTTCCGGTTCTTGATAGTGGGCAAGCAGGCGCGCGCTATGGGCCTCTTCTAGCGCCAGCACAACCGCGCTAGTTCTGGCGCGCGCTACCGGGTTTCTTAATGCCGCCCCAGGACGACGACACTATTCCCACGCGCTTGATTTCTATCGCCATTATTTCGCCACTGTATGTTTTTTTATCTTTTTCTCCAAAGATAGAACGCGCATTACCATGCCCTTTCAGGCGTGCACCCCGCTCACTGCCGTCCAAAAATATGCGTGCTGAATAACGGGTCGAAGCGGGAAAGACGCGCACTTGAGCGATGTTTTGATGAATAAAAAAATCTCATTTAGATTTTCTACTCGACGCGTATGGGCTGGGCGCTGCCGATATTTCAATGACAGCCGACGATCTTAGAGCGAACAAGACCCCGTAAGAGTTCAATTCGAACAAAATGTGGAGATTTTATGTCAAAGCTAAACTATTCCAGATACTGGTTGTCCCTTGGAAACACAGATGCCGAAAGAAGTCGAAATTTGGCCGAGCTTCAAGACAAACGTGTTGAATGGACTTCACTTTTACGAAGAGCGATCGGGAGGGCTCTGTAAGCCACAGACTTCTGTCCACTCTACGAAATTCGCAATAATATCTGACTTTTGCAGAACCGATGTCAGAGGATACGTGTTCAAAAACAACAGCGTTCCACTTCTTCCCGCAGCTGTAAGTACTTTTTCTCCAAAATCATTAGTCTGCTTCTTAACACTTACCGTATTCCCTGAAATTGAACACCCGCGTGTACTCTTTTTCAATCTCCGTCAAAAGGGGGGTTAAATTAGAAGGAGAGGTTCAATTAGAAGGGGAGGCTCTAATTTTCAAACGAGAATTCAAGAGTCAGTATGGGCGAAGAAAGTTAATTAGGCAAACCAAGGTTGGACAATAATGAATTACTCGGCGAACTCAACGAGATCATCATCAATAAAGTCATTGTTTAAAGGCAGTGTTGACGATGATTTTCGTCCATGTTTCACATAAAACGATGCGTTGGCCTCCAAGTGTTATCAAAATTACGAAAAAACGGCGAGAAACGCATTAAAACGCCGTATTTCAGTGACATTATTCTACAACATGAACTAGTTTTCCGGTTGGGTGAATATGTTCATGGTGGTTGTCATCAGTGGAAAATTGGGCCAATCGAAAATAAAAGAATATTTTATGCATAGAAGGATTAGTTAGGTTCCTAAGGGAAGAACGGAGTAATAGAGAGTAGAGAAATGTAAATGACGGGTCCACAAAAGATTTTATTGTCATAACAAACAGTTCCTGTGATATTTAAAGACAGGGTTCTCGATAAAATTGGTTGTTGTGATATTCCCATAGAATGGTAGATCTGGCCATCACAAAAGTGAAAATATGTAAAAAAATTGAAAAAAAAAACGCTCAGGAGTTAGTCTCAAAAAGTTATGGCTTCGTGGCCTCCCGCCCCCAATTATCGAGATTCGGGTAAAAGCCTGTTTTGGCAACTTTGATTTTGCTTCTAAAGATCCTCAATAAAGATCCTTAATAAAAATCGCCAACGACTTCAGCTTCTAGGGGGTTCTGATAGAGGGGGTGTTCTAATTTTCAACCTCCACCGAAAGGGGGGGTTCAATTAGAGTTAGAGTCTGTCGTTCTCATATTTGTGGAATACATAGTGAGTCCCCGTTTTTAGAGGCGAAAAACCGTTTCAACACCGGCATGAATAAGCAGAAATTCTCTGACAGTGCACCGATGAATAGTGTAATTGCATTGCTTTTGATTTTAGTTTTGACGCTTGGTCACGTTAGGTGTTTTTTTGTTCCTCACAGTGTTAAAGAATGTTATGTGCATAGCTCTTCTTTTCTTGAAACCAGTGTGTAAAAAGATGTTCCGCTCAACAATCATGTATACCGCTATTCCCAGCCTGAAGCAATCTTACGTGGAGTGTGACAATAGATCGAGTCTTCAACCTCGACAACCTTTATATGGTTTATGGTTCTTCTTTGATCGACCAACTAGCGCAGTCTGGCCTGAGCAAGTTCAGATGCATACATACAATAAAAAATATTATTTGGTTCCCAGGTCGAACTCTGCGGCCTTTTGACCAAAGAAAACCTCTCTGGTTCATCATCCTCACCGCTCTCATTCCAAAGGTAGCCGTGTAGCTCGCACTACCTAACTTGTCACAGTGGGAAAATGAGGAAAGGTACACTCTGTATATGTTATGCATATATGTAGGTGAACACGTAGCAGCCATGATGAAGTGAATTGGTCGATCAAAAAATTACCTATAAGTGGTTTTTGAAGTTTTCGACTCATTCCATTTTCGCCCCGCAATGGACTGAATTGAGACTTAGGAAATGCAGCATTATTTCTCAACCGGTAACACGATGGGTCTCAATTCTTGTTATATCGTTTTCCTGAGCTGTTCTGTAATATTGTTTCATATCTGTCAATATTTTTCTTGTTGTCTCATATTTAGGTACTAGCGAGACCTAGCGAAGTTTTCGCTCATAGAAACTTTTGCGTGAGCCAATTACCTGAAACGGATTAGTTTGTTAGAACGCTGGTGACTGACTTCCGTCTACCCGAAACTTGCTGTACGTATGGACTCTCCTGAGCAGAGCAGGGTGCCGTACATTTACAGCAGGCCGTGGGGGTATCAAAATGTGGGATCATAAAGCAAAACATAAGAAGCCAGCGGTAAATCGTCGGTTGCTACCGGCACAAAATCCACAACCCCTTCTGTACTTCCTTCCCTTACGTCGCTACCCACTGCCCTTTCTTCCAATTTGTAAAGTTCACAAGCGATTATTCTCGCTTTACCGTCTCTATCATGATAAGGAAAAACGCATTCTCATATTATATTATGTTTCCCTAGTTGACCAACATCATGCCCTTGTTCTCCATGAATGAAATTAGTAGGTGGTTGTTTATGTTTTTGTGGTGCAGATTTTGATAAGACTGGCAACATATATAAAACTGGTTTTTGGAAGTTAGGGATTCGAAATGACTGAGCGGTAGCAATGAGTGGCGAACAGAGAAGGTGCGGAAGTGGAGCTGCTGCTTGTTTCCTAAAACTGGCCAGAAAATGTCTCAGGAGTTCTGCGTCAATCTCAAAACGCGTCGCAGGCTTCTCAAGATTCATGTTTTCCTATCTGTTTTCTTCTCCACAAAAGGTTAAGATTTAGCATTAAAAAATTTAAAAAACCTTTTTTCAAACTCTAAACTCTTGGTGACGTCCTGCGCACTCCCACTGCGGTCCTGCTAACTTTTGCTGACCGGCACACTCCCACTCGGGACCTGTGCATTTTCTATGACGCCCTGCACACTCCAACTGGGGACCTGCGCACTCTCTTTGACGTCCTGCACACTCCCGTTAGGGTTCTTTACACTTTCTACGACGCCCTGCACCCTACAATTTGGGTCCTGCACACTTTCTATGACGTCTTGCACACCCTCACTGGGGTCCCGCACACCTTTTATGACGCCCTGCACTTTCCCACTGGGGTCCTGCACACTTTCCATGACGTCTTGCACACTCCCACTGTGGTCCTGCACACTTTCTATGACGCCCTGCACACTCCCACTGGGCTCCTGCACACTTTCTATGACGCCATGCACACTCCCACTGGGGTCCTGCACACTTTCTATGACGCCCTGCACACTCCCACTGGGGTCCTGCACACCTTATGACGCCTGCACACCCTCACTGGGGTCCTGCACACCTTTACGACGCCCTGCATTTTTGCATCGCTAGACGACTCGCAGAAGTTATCACGACCCACGGCCAAAAGTGCAGGCTCCACGGACAAACTCAGTTGCCCTGAGGCACGTAAGAGGTGACTCGGGCTGATTTTTGGTAATCGATAAATGTCGCACCCACCTAAATGTAGGTACCATTTCATACAAGTTTTGATCGGCCATTCCTAAGATATGCAGGACACATGCACACACACACATACACACACACACACACACAGACACACACACACACACACACACACACACACACACACACACACACACACACACACACACACACACACACACACACACACACACACACACACACACACACACACACACACACACACGCACGCACACACACATCGGGACATAACTGATTTAAGTATAAGGATGGACTGTGCAGGACTGCTTTAAGGATTCATGTTTTCCTATCTGTTTTCTTCTCCACAAAAGGTTAAGATTTAGCATTAAAAATTTAAAAAACTTTTTTCCAAACTCTACACTCTTGGTGACGTCCTGCGCACTCCCACTGCGGTCCTGCTAACTTTTGATGACCGGCACACTCCCACTCGGGACCTGTGCATTTTCTATGACGCCCTGCACACTTCAACTGGTGACCCGCGCACTCTCTATGACGTCCTGCACACTCCCGTTAGGTTTCTTTACACTTTCTACGACGCACTGCACCCTACCATTTGAGTCCTGCACACTTTCTGTGACGTGCTGCACACTCCCGTTGGGGTCCTGCACACATTCGATGACGTCCTGCACACTCCCACTGGGGTCCTGCACATTCCTAATTAGGACCTGGGCACTTCCTTTGATGTCCTGCACACTCCGATTAGGATCCTGCACACTTTCTATGACGTCTTGCACACCCTCACTGGGGTCCTGCTCACCTTTTATGACGCCCTGCACACTCCCACTGGGGTCCTGCACACTTTCTATGACGTCTTGCACACCCCCACCGGGGTCCTGCACACTTTCTATGACGCCCCACACACCCCGCTGGGGTCCTGCACACTTTCTATGACGTCTTGCACACCATCACTGGGGTCCTGCACACCTTTATGACGCCCTGCACACTCCCTCTGTGGTCCTGCTCATTTTCTATCACGCCCTGCACACTTCCACTATGGTCCTGCACACTTTCTATGACGCCCTGCACACTCCCACTGGGGTCCTGCACACTTTCATGATCGCCCTGCACACTCCCACTGGGGTCCTGCACACCTTTATGACGCCCTGCACACTCCCACTGGGTTCCTGCACACTTTCTATGACGTCTTGCACACCCTCACTGGGGTCCCGCACACCTTTATGACGCCCTGCACTTTCCTCACTGGGGTCCTGCACACTTTCCATGACGTCTTGCACACCTCACTGTGGTCCTGCACACTTTCTATGACGCCCCTGCACACTCCTACTGGGGTCCTGCACACTTTCTATGACGCCCTGCACACCTCACTGGGGTCCCTGCACACCTTTATGACGCCCCTGCACACTCCCACTGGGGTCCTGCACACTTCTATGACGTCTTGCACACCTCACTGGGGTCCCGCACACCTTTACGACGCCCTGCACACCCCACTGGGGGTCTTGCACACTTTCCATGACGTCTTCTGCACACTCACTGTGGTCCCGCACACTTCCTATGACGCCCTGCACACTCCCACTGGGTCCTGCACACTTTCTATGACGCCCCGCACACTTCACTGGGGTCCCGCACACCTTTATGACGCCCTGCACACTCACTGGGGTCCTGCACACTTTCTATGACGTCTTGCACACCACTCACTGGGGTCCTGCACACCTTTACGACGCCCCTGCACACTCCCACTGGGGTCTTGCACACTTTCCATGACGCCCTGCACACTCCACTGTGGTCTGCACACTTCCTATGACGCCCTGCACACCTCCCACTGGGGTCCTGCACACTTTCTATGACGCCCCGCACACTCCCACTGGGGTCCTGCACACCTTTATGACGCCCCGCACACTCCCACTGGGGTCCTGCACACTTCTATGACGTCTTGCACACCCTCACCCTGCACATACGATGCCCTGCATTTTTGCATTGCTAGACGACTCGCAGAAGTTCATCATGACCCAGCAAAGTGCGCTCCACGGACAAACTCAGTTGCCCGAGGCACGTAAGAGGTGACTCGGGCTGATTTGAAATCGATAAATGTCGCACCTAAATCTGGTACCATTTCATACAGTTTTGATCGGCCATTCCTAAGATATGCGGCACACATGCACACACATACACACACACACACACATCCTTATACTTAAAGCAGTTATGTCCCGATGTGTGTGTGTGTGTGTGTGTGTGTATGTGTGTGCATGTGTCCCCGATATCTTTGGAATGGCCGATCAAAACTTGTATGAAATGGTACCAACATTTAGGTGGGTGCGACATTTATCGATTACCAAAAAATCAGCCCGACTCACCTCTTACGTGCCTCGGGCCAACCGAGTTTGTCCGTGGAGCGCACTTTTGGCCGTGGGTCATGATAACTTCTGCGAGTCGTCTAGCGATGCAAAAAATGCAGGGCGTCATAAAAGGTGTGCAGGACCCCAGTGAGGGTGTGCAAGACGTCATAGTAAGTGTGCAGGACCCTAATCGGAGTGTGAAAGACGTCATAAAAAGTGCGCAGGTCCTAAGTAGGAATGTGCAGGACCCCAGCGGAAGTGTGCAGGACGTCATAGAAAGTGTGCAGGACCCCAGTGGGAGTGTGCAGGGCGTCATAGAAAGTGTGCAGGACCTAATCGAGTGTGCAGGACGTCATAGAAAGTGCGCAGGTCCTAAGTAGGAATGTGCAGGACCCCAGCGGAAGTGTGCAGGACGTCATAGAAAGTGTGCAGGACCTCAGTGGGAGTGTGCAGGGCGTCATAGAAAGTGTGCAGGACCATAATCGGAGTGTGCAGGACGTCATAGAAAGTGCGCAGGTCCTACGTAGGAATGTGCAGGACCCCAGTGGGAGTGTGCAGGGCGTCATAGAAAGTGTGCAGGACCTCAGTGGGAGTGTTCAGGGCGTCATAGAAAGTGTGCAGGACCCTAATCGAAGTGTGCAGGACGTCATAGAAAGTGCGCAGGTCCTAAGTAGGAATGTGCAGGACCCCAGTGGGAGTGTTCAGGGCGTCATAGAAAGTGTGCAGGACCCTAATCGAAGTGTGCAGGACGTCACAGAAAGTGCGCAGGTCCTAAGTAGGAATGTGCAGGACCCCAGTGGGAGTGTGCAGGACGTCATAGAAAGTGTTGCAGGACCTCAGTGGGAGCGTGCAGGGCGTCATAGAAAGTGTGCAGGACCCTAATCGGAGTGTGCAGGACGTCATTGAAAGTGCGCAGGTCCTAAGTAGGAATGTGCAGGACCCCAGCGGAAGTGTTCAGGGCGTCATAGAAAGTGTGCAGGACCTCAGTGGGAGTGTGCAGGGCGTCATAGAAAGTGTGCAGGACCCTAATTGGAGTGTGCAGGACGTCATAGAAAGTGCGCAGGTCCTAAGTAGGAATGTGCAGGACCCCAGTGGGAGTGTGCAGGACGTCATAGAAAAAACGTCATAGAAAATGTGAAGAACCCAACGGGAGTGTGCAGGACGTCATAGAGAGTGCGCAGGTCCCCAGTTGGAGTGTGCAGGGCGTCGTAGAAAATGCACAGGTCCCGAGTGGGAGTGTGCAGGTCATCGAAAGTTAGCAGGACCGCAGTGGGAGTGTGCAGGACGTCACCAAGAGTGTAGAATTTGAAAAAGGTTTTTCAATTTTTAATGCTAAATCTTAATCTTTTGTGGAGAGGAAATAGATAGGAAAATATGAATCTTGAGAAGCGTGGGACGCGTTCTGAGATTGGCGCAGAACTCCTGCGACATTTTTTTCCAGTTTTAGGATACAAGCAGCAGCTTCACTTCCGCACCTTCTCTGTTCGCCACTCATTGCAACCGCTCAGTCATTTCGAATCCCTAACTTCCAAAACCAGTTTTATATATGTTGCAAGTCTGAGCTTATCAAAATCTGCACCACAAAAACATAAACAACCACCTACTAATTTCATTCATTGAGAACAAGGGCATGATGTTGGTCAACTAGGGAAACATCATATAATATGAGAATGCGATTTTCCTTATCATGATAGAGACGGTAAAGCGAGAATAATCGCTTGTGAACTTTACAAATTGGAAGAAAGGGCAGTGGGTAGCGACGTAAGGGAAGGAAGTACAGAAGGGGTTCTGAATTTTGTGCCGGTAGCAACCGACGATTTACCGCTGGCTTCTTATGTTTTGCTTTATGATCCCACATTTTGATATACCCACGGCCTGCTGTAAATGTACGGCACCTTGCTCTGCTCAGGAGAGTACTTTCGGGTAGGCGGAAGTCAGTCACCACCGTTCTAACAAACTAATCCGTCTCAGGTAGTTGGCTCATGCAAAAGTTTCTGTGAGCGAAAACTTCGCTAGGTCTCGCTAGTCGGGACATAACTGCTTTAAGTATAAGGATTACTAGTTGTTATTTGTCATTAGGAGATACTCCTACCGTGTTTCTGAATTGTTGGGTTTTTCGGTTGAAGATTAGGATAAATTTCTGTTATTGCAAGTGTTTTACCAGCATTTGAACGATTGTCGCCGCAACGCGGCGATTTTGGGGAGCCAGCGGCATTGATTCTCGGGGTCTACGGGTGTCCAACAAGCGGTGGACAGGTGTCCAACTAGCGGCCGGTAGGTAACCAAGAAACGGTCGACTGGTATCCAACTAGCGGTGGACGGGTATCCATCTACCGGTCGACAGGTATCCCATAAACGGTCGACAGGTATTCAACTACCGGTCGACAGGTATCCAATTACCGGTCGACAGGTATCCAACTAACGGTCGACTAGAGTCCAACTACCGGTCGTCGGGTGGTCGACAGACAACTCTAGGGGAGTGATGGACAACTTGAGGGGGGTGACAGGCAACTCTAGGAGAGCAGTCCCGCCCCTTTTTAGCGGTCGTGGGGAAGCACGCTGTGAGGTGATTGCTTGTCGACCACCCGTTGGACGCCACGAGTGTCTGAGCAGCGGAAGGCGACGGGATGCCATGTGATTTCCCGGAAATTTGATCGATACCGAACAATGCAAAACATCATTGCCACACAAAGGCCAAAAAACATAGCGAAAGGTGCGTAATTTGCATTGTATTGACAGGCGCCGCACACCCTGCTCTCAATCACACGCCTAAATGTCGTCACGACATTGTTGTACATGAGCGCACGACACTCGCAGCAATCTGCGCACTCCCTCAACCGCGCACTATTTTGTGTCACGCTGTCTGTCGCGCTGTCGTGATGTTATGACCACGCGACACTTGTGACAGCTCGTGACCGTAATTGTCGTGACAACAAGCTCGTGACAGTCACGGGCCATGTGTTGTAGGATACGATAAGAACCCATAGCTCGCGCCTTTTGGTCGCGATATGTCGTGACATGTCATGACAATTGTCGTCACGACAATGGGGGGTTTACTACCAGCCCTGGTGCCAAATTTGCATACAAAAATTGGCGGTTGTCTCGCGTTAAAACACTCAGTTACTACAACCCCTGGTGTCTTACAATTAGCATAGTTGTTTCCGGGCATAAAAAAGTTTGTATAAGAGATTTTTGTGTATCGCCAGGGGACAATCATTGTACTATGTCGTCGCGAAGGCTCCCCGCATTTTGGGCTTTGATGATTTTCTCAGACTTTCAGTGTTGTTTCTTCGGCCAAATTTTATCACTGCTCGAAAGCGCAAATTGATCTGGATCTAATGCTACTTCCCTTTTGGGCCGGAGCTTGCTGAATTTCGAATCATATGCTGGTAGCCTTCACTACTCTCGAAAAGTCTTGAATGTATTGTTAGTATCTCCTCTGCATCTAGGTTGTTCGGAAAGAAATGCGCGTTGTAGTAAAAAAATTTTCATTATAAAAACGAAATTGAACAGGATTAATTCAAAAGATATTCTCCATTACTATCAATGACTTGTTGCCAACGTTTAGGAGAAGAATGGATTCCTCTTTCGAAGAACTTGGCCGGCTGCGACTCAAAGTAGTTGGGCACCCAGAGTTGGACTTCTTCGTGGTTTGTGGACTTTCTCTCGACCAGGGAGCTCTGCATCGACCGGAACAGATGGTAATTGGATTGTACCAGGCCTGGCGGATAAGGCAGGGCTTCCTAGACCAATTCCTCAATTTTTTCCAAAGTGATTTTCGCGACATGCGGACAAGCGTTGTCGTGGAGGAATTTTGTCGAGGTTGTTTCGACACCTTGACGACGCAGTGCCCCGGTTTCGGAGTCGGTTTTGGAGTGTCACCGGCGTCTAACCACTGTATTTTTCGCGTTGCGTTGTTGAAGCAAGTCCATTTCTGAACTGATGTAACAATAGAGTCGAAGAAACCGCTGTTCTTGGAGCGACGAAGAAGAATTCCGGCCACTGCCACTCGTGTTGCCTTGTTTGCGTCGCTCAGCTGGTGCCGCACCCATTTTCCGCACCTGTTCGTCTTGCCAATTGCCAGCAAATGTTCATCGATGGTAGAGTTTGAGCAGCCAAAATGTGTTGCCAGTTCTCGAGTGGTTTGGCGTCTATCCAATTCAATGACGGACATCAACACTTGCTTATCGACGACTTGAGGCCGACTTCCATGTTCTTCGTCCTCCAAGCTTTCTTTACCGTTTCGGAAACGCTGGAGTCATCGTCGATACTGGCTTTCTGACAGGGCTTCTTTGCCGAATACCTCAGAGAGGGCACGATGAGATTCAGCAGCCGATTTGCCTCGTTTGAAGTCGTACCACATGCAAGCTCGCATTCGAAATTTTTGGTCATGCATTTCCTAAAAAATGTTTCTCAAAAAAAAACAAAGTAGACATAGACAAAAAATATATCAAAAGATGCGCAATCAAAATCTCTTTCTAATAGACAAAGCTGTTTTGAAAAATCCTTTGTAGGAGGAGAGAAATAAATGGACAAATTCAACGCGCATTTCTTTCCGAACAACCTATGTATAGTAAAAATGCGTCTTATCCCGTTCCGATCTGGTGGTTACAAGAAGGTATAAGCTGCAGATGGTCACTACGGCACCTACATAACCTTCGGGAGTGCGATGTAATTTTCTAAAAATGTAAAGATGGACCTCATAATCGTGTTCAGCTCCCAAAATAACTACTCCGAGCAAAGTTTGGGTAGAAATACGTCTTTCAACCACTTACAAGAGTGAAAGGCGATTTCTAATTGTACTCATTGTTGGGTGAGTGTTATTATATCAATTAGGTGGTTCTGCGTTCAAGGAAAATGCTGCATGTTTGGCTTACAATTTACCCAGGTGGTTGATTAGAGTGCTCATCACGAATCTGGGGTTCATTTGCAGTCTTTCCGAAGTTCTAGACTCGTTTCGTCCGAAGCTTCTCATCGGGGAACACTTGTGGGCAAAATGCGACTTTTGACGATTTTCGGGGAGGGAGTAATTAGGAGTGCTTAACACGAATCTAAAGTTTCTTTATCGGTTTCTGATATATAACGGTAGATTACGGTGGGTATACCGTAGTACGGTCAAAGTCTCAGATCCGGTTCAAAATTTCTCTGCGGGGTTATTCGGGGTGGTGAATACAAATTTGACGTCTATTAGTCGGTTCTCTAAATACTGAGGTAGGTTTCGTTCTATAAATAGCATGAAACCCACCGTAATCTGCAGCATATGCACTTCAGAATTCCTAGAACTGGACCTAAGTAACCTCCACTTTTAAGTTGAAATCGTTTTCTTCTGAACTTCCCAAATATTGCATGAAGCTTTTTCGCGAATGTTGAAAACGCTTGGGCCTAGTGCATACTTCCCACGACGGGGACCGCGTCACTGCATATCAGCAATATCGATATTCGGTCAATATAGACGACAAACATTATTTCGCGTCTCTCGTAGCGGGAAGTATGCACCAGGTCTTAGGCCGCAATCATACTTCCAGCGATGAGCGATGCGACGCAATGTTTACAATCCATATCGACTGAAAATCGATATGCTTGATATGCACTGTCGCCGTCGCTGGTCGCGGGAAGTATGATTCCGGCCTTACAACTTCTTGGAACCAACCAGTGGCTCGGGGCGGGAACCTACGCGGTTTTACTACAGTTGCCCGAGAGATACTAATAGTGTATAAAATTTTTTCGGATGCGTTTACGCTCTAGATACTTCCATTGCGAACATTTTTCAAAATGTTCCTTTCCATACCGTATTTTCTCTTTTAGAAGTACATGTACCAGGTTGTCCAATAATTCTTGTCCGAAAATTTCACCATTTTTGATTAACTTTATTGAAAAACAAGTCTAATCAACATTATAATCACCACAGTTATCCACAACAGTGGCCCATCGATTGGGCAGGTCGCCGATGCCCTTCGCCCAGAACACCGGCGACTCGAAGGCGAGGTCCGGGTAATACGGCGGATGGGCAACCGTCTCCCAGCCGAGCGTCTCCAACTTCTGCTGGGTCTCCTTCGCCACGTGGGGGCGCGCGTTGTCGTGCAGCAGGTGGACCGAGGCCCTTCGGGGACGCTCTTCTCGGATGGCGGCGGCTAGTTTCTCGAGCTGATCGGTGTAGATGGAGGCGGTGACCGTCCTGCCTTGCGGGAGCGGCTCGAAGTACAGCATGCCCATGGTGTCCCACCAGCAGCAGAGCATGATCTTCAGCGGGTGCAGGTCGGCTTTCGGCGTCCTCGGCGGCTCTTCTCCGTGCGGGATCCAGACGGCACGGCGGGCGACGTTGTCGTAGAGGACCCAGCTCTCATCCCCAGTGACCAGGTCCTCGAGAAACTCCTTGCGATGCGGACGAAGGAGGAGGGACTGGCAGACGGCCACGCGGCTCTGCTTGTTGGCGTCCGTCAGACGGTGGGGGATCCAACGGGCCAGAACTTTGTGGTAGCCGAGTAAGTTGAGTCGATTGTGGATGGTGGACTTGCTGCAGCCGAGCGTCGTCGCCAGTTCACGGGTGGTGGCTTCCGGCTTCTCCTTGATACAGCGACGGACTTCGTCATCATCCACCGTAGAAGGCCTCCCGCTGTGCTCCCTGTCCTCGAGGCTCGTGTCGCCGCTCTCGAAACGATTGAACCAGCGGCTGACTGTGCATTGGGACACTGCATCCTCCTTGCACGCTCTGCAGATGTTGGCGACCGCGGTGCCCGTGTTGTTGCTCAGCAGCCACTCGTAGTACACGATCGTACGAAATCGACCTTGGTCCATTTTAGCTTGTACTGGTAGCTGCGCCTTATATACCCCTAGCGTAGAACTTTGGAGAACCTTCTAGAAGGTTCTTACACTTGCCTGATATTATAACACTCCTAAGGAAAATTATAGAATTTTGAAAATTTTCGGACAGGAATTATTGGACGGCCTGGTACTTCTAATACTCAGACCACTATTTCATATGTACTTCTATTAGAGGTGTACTTCAAATAGAGGCTGTACTTCTAATTCTCAGCCCTCTCTTTTTGGTGTACTTCTATTAGAGGTGTACTTCTAATAGAGGGGTACTTCTATTATTCGGCGCAATTTTTCGAATTTCCAATATTAGACTCTTCACATTTCTTGATTTCCAGTATAACACCAAAAACTTGTATTTAATAAAATTTCAGACTAGGCTCAATTGAATTGATGCTTCCACAGTCTCTGATATCATATATTCACACCTTTTCCAAGTTAATTTCCTCCAAAAAATGTATAAGTTCGTTTTCGATTTTGTTGACACGAGCTTCATCGACTTGTTAGGCTTAAAAACAATTTAAAGGCAGCTTTCACGATGAACATCATGACTTTCGGCAGTGAAATGATAGGCGAGGAGGATTCTAGGCTTGCAGTGTCGAAAAAACGGTAAAAAACGAGCCAGGAGTGGCAAAATAACAGATGCAAACAAGCTTTTTGGTGTCCCAGAACCGCCCGGTGCTCCACTTCCCCCCCTTGATGTGAACAAGTGAAGAGTCAGATTACTGGAATAATCAAGTCAAGGAAGTGCTGATAAGTGAGCTGATCGCTTGATTGCACTGGCATCCTTCATAGCGGCGAATTCCTCCACGCTCAAAAATCAGCGTAAAAAAGGGATATTTTGGCTCAAAAACGCGTCTTTCGCGTGGTTTTTAAGCATACAGGGCACCAGACCTACCGTAAACCGAGGTAATATCGGAAGAGAAATTTATCGGGAACACTGCCTTTAACTGATCGCTTTTCGAACCGCCCAGAGCGATTGAAAAGCGCGGTTCTTGAACGACCTGAAAACAGCTTTTCCAGAAGCGAGTTCTTTGCGTCCACAATCCACTATAGGTAAAGTCTACCATTGGTGGTTTCTGATTTCCTCGTCGTATAAGCGATTTCTAAACGTAAATCTTCGTAACGCTGGGGAATCTTGGTTTTTCTAGCCCTGCTAAAGTCAACGTCTAGGGCCAAAACAAGTTGACTTTGATCGACTAAAACCCAATCAAACAAAAATATTTGTAAAGAACCTAAATAAACTCCGTGCATTCGCCGCGAATAACACCAATGTCGAACTTTAGCTCTGCGTTTTTTCCTGGTCATTTGAAGTTCGCTGAGGTTTCATCGTAAGTTGTCCCATACAAGCAATCTTTTACCAAGAAAGGGATGACCGATAGTTTCTTGTTAATATTCAAACCTCACATTATTGAAAAAAATCTCGGGCAAACTGGTCTCTCTCAAATGCCACATTCGTGTTGCCAATAACTTACCCAAGTACCGGGGATCCACTCTTCAAAAGAGGTGTACTTCTAAAGGATGTGTACTTCAAATAGAGGGTGTACTTCTAATACTCAGCCTTCCTTTTTAGGTGTACTTCTATTAGAGGTGTACTTCAAATAGAGGTGTACTTCTATTAGAGTAAATACGGTATACATACATGCTTAGAGATAAACGATCGAACATGGAACTTTAAGAAATCTCTGACACCTGTTTGGGAGTGGCTTCGTAACATCGAGGCAACTATGTAGTCTCAAATCACCTCATGGTGGGATTGTCGCTATACCAAGTGGAAGTGTGGGGCGACCTGTTTTTAGAGTTGCCTTGACGCAGTATTTACTATCCATAATAGCCGAAAATCGACAATACTTGATGCGCATTGTCGCTGTCGCTGGTCGCGGAAAGTATGATCGAGGCCTTACTTGTAGCGAAAAATGTTTCCCAGTGGAGATCTTCTTAGGCTGGATCAACAAACCTTAATTTTTTCCTTCGAATTTTGGTTAGGAAATTTTTTTTATTCGATCTTTTGGTAGAACAAGTTTCCATTATCTGTCACGCAGCAAATGGTGTACATTCATCAGCTCTACTTTTCGTCAACTTGGGTTGGAACAAAAAAAAACAGGACTTTCCGCATATCACAATGGCTTAGGTTTGACATAAATGGTAGACGAAAGAGGCGTGTCGTTCAAACTTCAGTGAGATACGCATTGTCGTCTGCGTTGAGTTCGCCTTCGCCTGTCTTGGATGCATGAGGAAGTGTCCATCACCCGAAACTTCGCAAGTGAAGAGCTTGGAAGAATTCCGCGCATTCGAGCTTCAACTCATACATTCTCCATCAACAATAATGAAGACTAGGAACCAGTCGATATATGTAGTTATTGAGTTCGCATATGTTGATTGCTTGTCTGCTCACCAAATTATTGTTTATCAATTATGCATTTTTATGTAGGAATTCGCCTTTGACACTTTTTATTAAAAAGCGAATCGTTGTAAAGCACTCACATGCGGTACTGAATGGAAAGGCCAATGAAGTTGAAGTGAGCAAAGCGGTCGGGAAGAGCAGCAATGTCAGGAAATAGGAGAGCAGTTGAAGACCTGACGGCCTCTTGCACAGCATCAGCTAGGACTGGCCGTAACCACGGCAACCAAGGCAGTGAGTTAGTACTCTGTTGGCCTCGCGCCAACCGCCTCAGGCCTCGATAGTGGAGAAACTCGAGTACTCGGAGCGTGTAAGGTAATGATCGGAAAAAATCAGGGGTGGTAGTAAATGCTTTTTAAACGCGAGTTAACCACCAGGTTTAAGCGAGCTTACCAATCCTTCTACTTGATGAAATATGTATTGATCAGGACGCGGTAGAAAATGTGCAGGACTCAAGTGGACGTGCGCAGGACGTCATAGAAAGTGTGCAGGACATTAGTGAGAGTGTGCAGGACATCATGGAACGTGTACAGGACATTAGTGGGAGTTTGCAGATGTGTGGGTACTAAACTTGTTGGGAGGGGGGGGGCACTCGAGAAAATTAAATGATTCGGTATTCGCTGTGTTGTTTGTGTGTGCAGGTATTGCTATGAATTCACCCAAATTCCAAAGAAAGCCGTATCGTTATGCACTTATCTTGATATGTAGCCGGTGATACTTGACTCTGGTTACTCCTTCCAGAATCTAACCTGTTACTTCTAGCTTTGAGGGTTTTGGGAAATTCTCTCACATACTTCCTCCTGATCGGATTCATTTACCTGAGGCCTTGCGTATCTCTACCCCTGCAAGTTGATGCTAGTTGTTGATGTATTACTCAACGACGCCATGTGCTTAGTCAATTTTTTTGTGTTGTTTTTCTGTTGTTTTTTTTTCGTCATCATTTGAATGTTACCTTTTGATTTCTCTGTTGTTGGCATGCCCGAAAGGGCGTATATAAATAAATAAATGAAAAATCCATGAAAATGAAAATTTGTGCTGATGTAATATGCCTCATAGCGTTATCACTCAGTGTTATCATGGGAAAGTCATGTAAACACTTCGAATTCTGAAAGTGGTATCATTCATTCTTACAAGCACGCTCAAACCGATCAGTGGACGAGGGGCTACCGTAACAATTTTTGAACAAAACATGATAACGAACGATAACACACGATCATAACATGGGGGTTTAAAAGGGCAGAGGATCGGTATGCATGCATTCGCACACCGCTCTCTTCTAGAAGCCACTGGGAAGTGGCTGAGGAGGTCGAAATTGTGCAAATATGTTTGTTGGCTATTACGATGTGCTCATATCCAAGCCGACACTTGGGAACTTTTTGGAGGAGATTACTGCAGCCATTCGTCCAGTGATCGGTATGAGCGTGCTTGTTACATTCTCCAACTGAATCCTGAGTGCCCCCCTCCAACTAGTTTTGTAGCGATGTGTGCACGACCTATTTGTGCAGAACGTCATCAAAAGTGTTCAGTACCCTTGTGAGAGCGTGAAGGATGTGCGCAGGACCGTGAAGTGTGGCAGAAGATCAAATGCAGAAAATTTGGACAATCTCAAACTCGCAATGCGAGAAACATTAGTGGCCAACACCATGCATTTTATTATCAAAAAATGAAATGTTTGTGTCTGAGTGACAAATGCAATGATTGATTCTGTAAAAAAGGGGTCTCCCAAGCAAAAGTGGTTTGGTTAGCGTTACAAACGCTTCAACAAAAAGGGAACAATAGGAAAGCGGAATGAGGAGAGTCTACAAAAAATGAACAATATCCTCCAAGAACTCTCTTCTTTTTCGAAACTTCCAAACAGCGGAAACAAACCGTTGCGGTTCTCTATGAGGAAGCGCTTTTGGCTCCATAAAGGACTTTGATTATCTGAGTGCCGTTAAAATATGTATATATGCATGTGTACCTAATAGCTATCATTGAAAGAGGAGATGATGTCAAATTGTTCTAGGAAACCATTTAACCCTTTCTCGCAAAATACCACAACGGTTTGTTTTCGCTGTTTAGAAGTTTCGACAAAGAAAAGAGTTTTTAGAGGATATTGTTCATTTTTTGTAGACTCTCCTCATTCCGCTTTCCTATTGTTCCCTTTTTGTTGAAACGTTTGTAACGCTAACCAAACCACTTTTGCTTGGGAGACCCCCTTTTTACAGCATTGTTCACTTTTTCTTGATATTACGCTGTAATATCCCATGCAAGAATTTCGAACAAAGACCTCTTCATCTCCCCACTAGATCAGTCCTCTTTCTGTGGTCACAAGAATCAATGACCCAAACTGTTGTAGAACTATCTCAGAAAAATCACTCGATGTGGCTGACAAGACCGATGTTCACATGATATTAGCTAAGAAATGAATGATATCCATGATATCGTTCCACATAATTCATTCATATTGATCGCGTCAGCCACATCTGGCTACACCGGGTGTTATTTGCAACCTCCATGTTTTTCATACGTATCGAACGAGTTGGCCACGGTGATTTTCTCAACCAACTCTGACAGGGGCCTTAGGCCCCGGTTATAGTTGGTCGCTCAGACGTAGCCAGCTCGGTTGAAAATCATGAAAGCCTGCTGGCCTACAGCCAGTTGCAGACTCTGTCCGCAGTTCTTCGCCTTCGAATGAAACTAACTCAAAACCTGCACAGTCAGAAACTACCTTCCATTCCATCTGGACACTTTCACATCAGTGGAACAAAGCAGTTTTTCATACTCATTATTTCGTTTCCGCCGCCCCATTCCTTCGCAGAACAGCCGCTTCGATTCCATTAATCTGATATGAAAAGGCTCTGCTGAGCTGCGAATGGAGACAGTTCTAACAATTTGTTTTTGAATTTGGATGCTGATAAGCAAGTACCATTTATTGCAGAAAAAATCAGTAGGCTGGTGAAGAAGAATGAGGGAGCACTCAAAACGGGGTTGTGTGAATGACCTAACCGCGTTACGAAACTGAAAAGCAGCCTGGTAACAATGACCTACATAACATCTTAAGCTTTCTGCACGCTATGCTTGTCATCCTTATACTTTTACAAAAGTTTTGCAGGGTGTTCTCAGACTCTTGCTCAAATTCCGATGCATCCAGCACGAAATCTCAGACTAGCGCAAAGCTCAATACTCTTGCTGATTCTTTGGGGTATCCTGAGTAATTTCTCGGATGGCTAGCATCGAGTCTGGGCTCCTGCTCACCCTCTGGGGTGTCCTGCACGATTTTCCGGATGACCAGCGACGGGTCCAGGACTCCTAATCACTCTACGGGGTGGTCTACACAACTTCTCGAATGACCAGCAACGGGTCCCGAACACCTGCCTACTATTCGGGTTTCCACGACGTATCGATGACGTCATCAGAAGCTCGAAGCAAACGTCATCAGAAGACCGAAGCACTTTTGGGACTATCATAGACGGGGTGGGGGCACCCACGATTTGCTCATGAAAATGAATGGAAACCTTGAGAAAAGTTGCTTGATGCTGCTATCAATCATTGATGTTGATGAAGTTTTGTAGAAATACTTCGATTGATAGCGTTATAGATCGGTGTTTCATTCCATTTCTGACTTGAACCTTTAGTGCCCCCCCCCCTCGTCTGGGATAGTCCCGCACTTTTCACGACGTCCCGATGACGTCATCAGAAGCCCGAAGCACTTTTGGGACTATCCTAGATGGGGGGGGCACCTACGATTTTCTCATGAAAATGAATGGAAAGCTTGATAAAATGTGCTTGGTGCTGCTATCAATCATTGTTGTTGATGAAGTTCTGTAGAAATACTTCGATTGATAGCGTTATAGATCGGTGGTTCATTCCATTTCTCATTTGAATCTTGAGTGCCCCCCCCCCCGTCTGGGATAGTCCCGCACTTTTCACGACGTCCCGATGACGTCATCAGAAACTCGAGGCACTCTTCACGACGTCCCGATGACGTCATCAGAAGCCCGAAGCACTTTTCACGACGTCCCGATGACGTCATCAGAAGCCCGAAGCACTTTTCACGACATCCCGATGACGTCACGAGAATCCCGAAGCACTTTTCACGACGTCCCGATGACGTCATCAGAAACTCGAGGCACTTTTTCACGACGTTCCGATGACGTCATCAGAAGCCCGAAGCACTTTCCACGACGTCCCGATAACGTCATTAGAAGCCCGGAGCACTTTCCACGACGTCCCGATGACGTCACGAGAAGCCCGAAGCACTTTCCACGACGTCCCGATGACGTCATCAGAAGCCCGAAGCACTTTTCACGACGTCCCGATCACGTCATCAGAAACTCGAAGCACTTTTCACGACATCCCGATGACGTCACGAGAAGCCCGAAGCACTTTTCACGACGTCCCGATGGCGTCATCAGAAGCCCGAAGCACTTTCACGACGTTCCGATGACGTCATCAGAAACTCGAAGCATTTTCCACGACGTCCCGATGACGTCATCAGAAGCCCGAAGCACTTTTCACGACATCCCGATGACGTCACGAGAATCCCGAAGCACTTTTCGCGACGTCCCGATGACGTCATCAGAAACTCGAGGCACTTTTCACGACATCCCGATGACGTCACGAGAAGCCCGAAGCACTTTTCACGACGTCCCGATGACGTCATCAGAAGCCCGAAGCACTTTTCACGACGTCCCGATGACGTTATCAAAAGCTCGAAGCATTTTCCACGACGTCCCGATGACGTCATCAGAAGCCCGAAGCACTTTTCGCGACGTCCCGATGACGTCATCAGAAACTCGAGGCACTTTCCACGACGTCCCGATGACGTCATCAGAAGCCCGAAGCACTTTCCACGACGTCCCGATAACGTCATCAGAAGCCCGAAGCACTTTTCACGACGTCCCGATGACGTCATCAGAAGCCCGAAGCACTTTTCACGACATCCCGATGACGTCACGAGAATCCCGAAGCACTTTTCACGACATCCCGATGACGTCATCAGAAACTCGAGGCACTTTCCACGACGTCCCGATGACGTCATCAGAAGCCCGAAGCACTTTCCACGACGTCCCGATAACGTCATCAGAAGCCCGGAGCACTTTCCACGACGTCCCGATGACGTCACGAGAAGCCCGAAGCACTTTCCACGACGTCCCGATGACGTCATCAGAAGCCCGAAGCACTTTTCACGACGTCCCGATGACGTCATCAGAAACTCGAAGCACTTTTCACGACATCCCGATGACGTCACGAGAAGCCCGAAGCACTTTTCACGACATCCCGATGACGTCATCAGAAGCCCGAAGCACTTTTCACGACGTCCCGATGACGTCATCAAAAGCTCGAAGCACTTTCCACGACGTCCCGATGACGTCATCAGAAGCCCGAAGCACTTTTCACGACGTCCCGATGACGTCATCAGAAGCCCGAAGCACTTTTCACGACGTCCCGATCACGTCATCAAAAGCTCGAAGCACTTTTCACGACGTCCCGATGACGTCATCAGAAACTCGAGGCACTCTTCACGACGTCCCGATGACGTCATCAGAAGCCCGAAGCACTTTTCACGACGTCCCGATGACGTCATCAGAAGCCCGAAGCACTTTTCACGACATCCCGATGACGTCACGAGAATCCCGAAGCACTTTTCACGACGTCCCGATGACGTCATCAGAAACTCGAGGCACTTTCCACGACGTTCCGATGACGTCATCAGAAGCCCGAAGCACTTTCCACGACGTCCCGATAACGTCATTAGAAGCCCGGAGCACTTTCCACGACGTCCCGATGACGTCACGAGAAGCCCGAAGCACTTTCCACGACGTCCCGATGACGTCATCAGAAGCCCGAAGCACTTTTCACGACGTCCCGATCACGTCATCAGAAACTCGAAGCACTTTTCACGACATCCCGATGACGTCACGAGAAGCCCGAAGCACTTTTCACGACGTCCCGATGACGTCATCAGAAGCCCGAAGCACTTTTCACGACGTCCCGATGACGTCATCAAAAGCTCGAAGCATTTTCCACGACGTCCCGATGACGTCATCAGAAGCCCGAAGCACTTTTCACGACATCCCGATGACGTCACGAGAATCCCGAAGCACTTTTCGCGACGTCCCGATGACGTCATCAGAAACTCGAGGCACTTTTCACGACATCCCGATGACGTCACGAGAAGCCCGAAGCACTTTTCACGACGTCCCGATGACGTCATCAGAAGCCCGAAGCACTTTTCACGACGTCCCGATGACGTCATCAAAAGCTCGAAGCATTTTCCACGACGTCCCGATGACGTCATCAGAAGCCCGAAGCACTTTTCGCGACGTCCCGATGACGTCATCAGAAACTCGAGGCACTTTCCACGACGTCCCGATGACGTCATCAGAAGCCCGAAGCACTTTCCACGACGTCCCGATAACGTCATCAGAAGCCCGAAGCACTTTTCACGACATCCCGATGACGTCATCAGAAGCCCGGAGCACTTTCCACGACGTCCCGATGACGTCATCAGAAGCCCGAAGCACTTTCCACGACGTCCCGATAACGTCATCAGAAGCCCGGAGCACTTTCCACGACGTCCCGATGACGTCACGAGAAGCCCGAAGCACTTTCCACGACGTCCCGATGACGTCATCAGAAGCCCGAAGCACTTTTCACGACGTCCCGATGACGTCATCAGAAACTCGAAGCACTTTTCACGACATCCCGATGACGTCACGAGAAGCCCGAAGCACTTTTCACGACGTCCCGATGACGTCATCAGAAGCCCGAAGCACTTTTCACGACGTCCCGATGACGTCATCAAAAGCTCGAAGCACTTTCCACGACGTCCCGATGACGTCATCAGAAGCCCGAAGCACTTTTCACGACGTCCCGATGACGTCATCAGAAGCCCGAAGCACTTTTCACGACGTCCCGATGACGTCATCAAAAGCTCGAAGCACTTTCCACGACGTCCCGATGACGTCATCAGAAGCCCGAAGCACTTTTCACGACATCCCGATGACGTCACGAGAATCCCGAAGCACTTTCCACGACGTCCCGATGACGTCATCAGAAGCCCGAAGCACTTTTCACGACGTCCCGATCACGTCATCAGAAACTCGAAGCACTTTTCACGACATCCCGATGACGTCACGAGAAGCCCGAAGCACTTTTCACGACGTCCCGATGACGTCATCAGAAGCCCGAAGCACTTTTCACGACGTCCCGATGACGTCATCAAAAGCTCGAAGCACTTTCCACGACGTCCCGATGACGTCATCAGAAACTCGAGGCACTTTCCACGACGTTCCGATGACGTCATCAGAAGCCCGGAGCACTTTCCACGACGTCCCGATGACGTCATCAGAAGCCCGGAGCACTTTCCACGACGTTCCGATGACGTCATCAGAAGCCCGAAGCACTTTCCACGACGTCCCGATGACGTCATCAGAAGCCCGAAGCACTTTCCACGACGTCCCGATGACGTCATCAGAAGCCCGAAGCACTTTCCACGACGTCCCGATGACGTCATCAGAAGCCCGAAGCACTTTCACGACGTCCCGATGACGTCATCAGAAACTCGAAGCACTTTTCACGACATCCCGATGACGTCACGAGAAGCCCGAAGCACTTTCCACGACGTCCCGATGACGTCATCAGAAGCCCGAAGCACTTTTCACGACGTCCCGATGACGTCATCAGAAACTCGAAGCACTTTTCACGACATCCCGATGACGTCACGAGAAGCCCGAAGCACTTTTCACGACGTCCCGATGACGTCATCAGAAGCCCGAAGCACTTTTCACGACGTCCCGATGACGTCATAAAGGCCCGAAGCACTTTTCACGACGTCCCGATGACGTCATCAGAAGCCCGAAGCACTTTTCACGACGTCCCGATGACGTCATCAGAAGCCCGAAGCACTTTCCACGACGTCCCGATGACGTCATCAGAAGCCCGGAGCACTTTCCACGACGTTCCGATGACGTCATCAGAAGCCCGAAGCACTTTTCACGACGTCCCGATGACGTCATCAGAAGCCCGGAGCACTTTCCACGACGTTCCGATGACGTCATCAGAAGCCCGGAGCACTTTACACAACGTCCCGATGACGTCATCAGAAGCCCGAAGCACTTTCCACGACGTTCCGATGACGTCATCAGAAGCCCGAAGCACTTTCCACGACGTTCCGATGACGTCATCAGAAGCCCGGAGCACTTTCCACGACGTTCCGATGACGTCATCAGAAGCCCGAAGCACTTTCCACGACGTCCCGATGACGTCATCAGAAGCCCGAAGCACTTTCCACGACGTCCCGATGACGTCATCAGAAACTCGAAGTACTTTTCACGACGTTCCGATGACGTCATCAGAAGCCTGAAGCACTTTCCACGACGTTCCGATGACGTCATCAGAAGCCCAGAGCACTTTCCACGACGTTCCGATGACGTCATCAGAAGCCCGAAGCACTTTTCACGGCGTCCCGATGACGTCATCAGAAACTCGAAGCACTTTCCACGACGTCCCGATGACGTCATCAGAAACTCGAAGTACTTTTCACGACGTTCCGATGACGTCATCAGAAGCCTGAAGCACTTTCCACGACGTTCCGATGACGTCATCAGAAGCCCGGAGCACTTTTCACGACGTTCCGATGACGTCATCAGAAGCCCGAAGCACTTTCCACGACGTCCCGATGACGTCACGAGAGGGCCGAAGCACTTTTCACGGCGTCCCGATGACGTCATCAGAAACTCGAAGTACTTTTCACGACGTTCCGATGACGTCATCAGAAGCCTGAAGCACTTTCCACGACGTTCCGATGACGTCATCAGAAGCCCGGAGCACTTTTCACGACGTTCCGATGACGTCATCAGAAGCCCGAAGCACTTTCCACGACGTCCCGATGACGTCACGAGAAGCCCGAAGCACTTTTCACGGCGTCCCGATGACGTCATCAGAAACTCGAAGTACTTTTCACGACTTTCCGATGACGTCATCAGAAGCCTGAAGCACTTTCCACGACGTTCCGATGACGTCATCAGGAGCCCGGAGCACTTTCCACGACGTTCCGATGACGTCATCAGAATCCCGAAGCATTTTTCACGATGTTCAGATGATGCCATCAGAATCCCCACTCACCTAGAAATCGATCACTTACCAGCCTACGTACCCCCTACCAACTTACCTGTCTGCCAAGTTGATGGCCTGAGACCATTGGCAGTGGCTATTAGCAGTGAGGACTGAAAAGCGTGACGGCCTACGGCCCACGGCCCACGGCCTACGGCGCACACCATGAAATTTTCTTAAGCTTTCGGGCTCACAACTTTGTTATTTGTGAACCGATTTTGCTGAAATTTGGACAGCAGGTGTCTTCTGGACCCCTTCACTTATATCCAGAAGGGAATCTTCGGAAATTTTGTTTCAAAGATTCTATAAACTATTTTATAAAATTCTAAGTGATCACAAGGCCTAGGCAAAACCAAACCTCTCCAGCCGCTTCGCGGCTGGAGCGATATGCTTGTGTCTTTCGTGTATCGTTGAGCTCTGGATGGGGGCTGCTATGATAGCTTTATCATGAAAGCTGAACGGTTGTTTTCGAGAAAAAACAATGGTGAAAATGTAGAAACACTCGCCCTGCTCCGAAGATAGCATGATAATAATGCAATCCTGCACACCTCCAAGTGGGGTCCTGCACACATCCTGCACACTTCCATCAGAGTCCTGCACACCCTCAGTGGGGTCCTGCACACATCCTGCACACTCCCACTGTGATCCTGCACACCCCCAGTGGGGTCCTGCACACATCCTGCACACGCCCACTGGGGTCCTTCACACATCCTGCACACTCCCACTGTGGTCCTGCACATATCCTCCACACCCCCACTGTGGTCCTGCACACCCCCAGTTGAGTCCTGCACATATCCTGCACACTCCCACTGGAGTGCTGCACACCCCCAAGTGGAGTCCTGTACACATCCTGCACACTCCCACTGGGGTCCTTCACACATCCTGCACACTCCCACTGTGGTCGTGCACATATCCTGCACACCCCCACTGTGGTCCTGCACACCCCCAGTTGAGTCCTTAACACATCCTGCATACTCCCACTGTGGTCCTGCACATATCCTGCACACCCACACTGTGGTCCTGCACACCCCCAGTTGAGACCTGCACACATCCTGCACACTCCCACTGTGGTCCTGCCCATATCCTCCACACCCCCACTGTGGTCCTGCACACCCCCAGTTGAGTCCTGCACATATCCTGCACACTCCCACTGGAGTGCAGCACATCCCCAAGTGGAGTCCTGCACACATCCTGCACACTCCCACTGGAGTCCTTCACACATCCTGCACACTCCCACTGTGGTCCTGCACATATCCTGCACACCCCACTGTGGTCCTGCACACCCCCAGTTGAGTCCTGCACACATCCTGCACACTCCCACTGGGGTCCTTCACACATCCTGCACACTCCCACTGTGGTCCTGCACATATCCTCCACACCCCCACTGTGGTCCTGCACACCCCCAGTTGAGTCCTGCACATATTCTGCACACTCCCACTGGAGTGCTGCACACCCCCAAGTGGAGTCCTGCACACATCCTGAACACTTCCACCAGAGTCCTTCGCATCCCCAGTTGAGTCCTGCACACATCTTGCACACTCCCGCTAGAGTCCTGCACACCTCCAGAGGGGTCCGGCACACATCCTACACACTCCCACTGGGGTCCTTCACACATCCTGCACACTCCCACTGTGGTCCTGCACATATCCTGCGCACCCCCCCACTCTGGTCCTGCACACCCCCAGTTGAGTCCTGCACACATCCTGCGCACTCCCACTGAGTGCTGCACACCCCCAGTGGGGTCCTGCACACATCCTGCACACTCCCACTGTGGTCCTGCACACCCCCAGTTGAGTCCTGCACATATTCTGCACACTCCCACTGGGGTCCTTCACACATCCTGCACACTCCCACTGTGGTCCTGCACATATCCTGCACACCCCCACTGTGGTCCTGCACACCCCCAGTTGAGTCCTGCACACATCCTGCACACTCCCACTGGGGTCCTTCACACATCCTGCACACTCCCACTGTGGTCCTGCACATATCCTCCACACCCCCACTGTGGTCCTGCACACCCCCAGTTGAGTCCTGCACATATTCTGCACACTCCCACTGGAGTGCTGCACACCCCCAAGTGGAGTCCTGCACACATCCTGCCCACTTCCATCAGAGTCCTTCGCATCCCCAGTTGAGTCCTGCACACATCTTGCACACTCCCGCTAGAGTCTTGCACACCTCCAGAGGGGTCCTGCACACATCCTACACACTCCCACTGGGATCCTGCACACTTCCAGTGGTGTGCCGCACTCATCCTGCACAGTTCGAGTGGGGTGCCGCACACGTACTGCACACTCCCACTGGGGTCCTTCACACATCCTGCATACTCCCACTGTGGTCCTGCACATATCCTGCACACCCACACTGTGGTCTTGCACACCCCCAGTTGAGACCTGCACACATCCTGCACACTCCCACTGTGGTCCTGCCCATATCCTCCACACCCCCACTGTGGTCCTGCACACCCCCAGTTGAGTCCTGCACATATCCTGCACACTCCCACTGGAGTGCAGCACATCCCCAAGTGGAGTCCTGCACACATCCTGCACACTCCCACTGGAGTCCTGCACACATCCTGCACACTCCCACTGGGGTCCTTCACACATCCTGCACACTCCCACTGTGGTCCTGCACATATCCTCCACACCCCCACTGTGGTCCTGCACACCCCCAGTTGAGTCCTGCACATATTCTGCACACTCCCACTGGAGTGCTGCACACCCCCAAGTGGAGTCCTGCACACATCCTGAACACTTCCACCAGAGTCCTTCGCATCCCCAGTTGAGTCCTGCACACATCTTGCACACTCCCGCTAGAGTCCTGCACACCTCCAGAGGGGTCCGGCACACATCCTACACACTCCCACTGGGGTCCTTCACACATCCTGCACACTCCCACTGTGGTCCTGCACATATCCTGCGCACCCCCACCCTGGCCCTGCACACCCCCAGTTGAGTCCTCCACACATCCTGCGCACTCCCACTGAGTGCTGCACACCCCCAGTGGGGTCCTGCACACATACTGCACACTCCCACTGTGGTCCTGCACACCCCCAGTTGAGTCCTGCACATATTCTGCACACTCCCACTGGGGTCCTTCACACATCCTGCACACTCCCACTGTGGTCCTGCACATATCCTGCACACCCCCACTGTGGTCCTGCACACCCCCAGTTGAGTCCTGCACACATCCTGCACACTCCCACTGGGGTCCTTCACACATCCTGCACACTCCCACTGTGGTCCTGCACATATCCTCCACACCCCCACTGTGGTCCTGCACACCCCAGTTGAGTCCTGCACATATTCTGCACACTCCCCACTGGAGTGCTGCACACCCCCAAGTGGAGTCCTGCACACATCCTGCCCACTTCCATCAGAGTCCTTCGCATCCCCAGCTGGAGTCCTGCACACATCTTGCACACTCCTGCTAGAGTCTTGCACACCTCCAGAGGGGTCCTGCACACATCCTACACACTCCCACTGGGATCCTGCACACTTCCAGTGGTGTGCCGCACTCATCCTGCACAGTTCGAGTGGGGTGCCGCACACGTACTGCACACTCCCACTGGGGTCCTTCACACATCCTGCACACTCCCACTGTGGTCCTGCACATATCCTCCACACCCCCACTGTGGTCCTGCACACCCCCAGTTGAGTCCTGCACATATTCTGCACACTCCCACTGGAGTGCTGCGTACCCCCAAGTGGAGTCCTGCACACATCCTGCCCACTTCCATCAGAGTCCTTCGCATCCCCAGTTGAGTCCTGCACACATCTTGCACACTCCCGCTAGAGTCTTGCACACCTCCAGAGGGGTCCTGCACACATCCTACACACTCCCACTGGGATCCTGCACACTTCCAGTGGTGTGCCGCACTCATCCTGCACAGTTCGAGTGGGGTGCCGCACACGTACTGCACACTTCCACTGGGGTCCTGCACACCCCCAGTTGAGTCCTGCACACATCTTGCACACTCCCGCTAAAGTCCTGCACACCTCAGAGGGTTCCTGCACACATCCTGCACACTCCCACTGTGGTCCTGCACATATCCTGCGCACCCCCCACTCTGGTCCTGCACACCCCCAGTTGAGTCCTGCACACATCCTGCACACTCCCACTGAGTGCTGCACACCCCCAGTGGGGTCCTGCACACATCCTGCACACTCCCACTGTGGTCCTGCACACCCCCAGTTGAGTCCTGCACATATTCTGCACACTCCCACTGGGGTCCTTCACACATCCTGCACACTCCCACTGTGGTCCTGCACATATCCTGCACACCCCCAGTTGAGTCCTGCACACATCCTGCACACTCCCACTGGGGTCCTTCACACATCCTGCACACTCCCACTGTGGTCCTGCACATATCTTCCACACCCCCACTGTGGTCCTGCACACCCCCAGTTGAGTCCTGCACATATTCTGCACACTCCCACTGGAGTGCTGCACACCCCCAAGTGGAGTCCTGCACACATCCTGCCCACTTCCATCAGAGTCCTTCGCATCCCCAGTTGAGTCCTGCACACATCTTGCACACTCCCGCTAGAGTCTTGCACACCTCCAGAGGGGTCCTGCACACATCCTACACACTCCCACTGGGATCCTGCACACTTCCAGTGGTGTGCCGCACTCATCCTGCACAGTTCGAGTGGGGTGCCGCACACGTACTGCACACTTCCACTGGGGTCCTGCACACCCCCAGTTGAGTCCTGCACACATCTTGCACACTCCCGCTAAAGTCCTGCACACCTCAGAGGGTTCCTGCACACATCCTGCACACTCCCACTGTGGTCCTGCACATATCCTGCGCACCCCCCACTCTGGTCCTGCACACCCCCAGTTGAGTCCTGCACACATCCTGCACACTCCCACTGAGTGCTGCACACCCCCAGTGGGGTCCTGCACACATCCTGCACACTCCCACTGTGGTCCTGCACACCCCTAGTTGAGTCCTGCACATATTCTGCACACTCCCACTGGGGTCCTTCACACATCCTGCACACTCCCACTGTGGTCCTGCACATATCCTCCACACCCCCACTGTGGTCCTGCACACCCCCAGTTGAGTCCTGCACATATTCTGCACACTCCCACTGGAGTGCTGCACACCCCCAAGTGGAGTCCTGCACACATCCTGCCCACTTCCATCAGAGTCCTTCGCATCCCCAGTTGAGTCCTGCACACATCTTGCACACTCCCGCTAGAGTCTTGCACACCTCCAGAGGGGTCCTGCACACATCCTACACACTCCCACTGGGATCCTGCACACTTCCAGTGGTGTGCCGCACTCATCCTGCACAGTTCGAGTGGGGTGCCGCACACGTACTGCACACTCCCACTGGGGTCCTTCACACATCCTGCACACTCCCACTGTGGTCCTGCACATATCCTCCACACCCCCACTGTGGTCCTGCACACCCCCAGTTGAGTCCTGCACATATTCTGCACACTCCCACTGGAGTGCTGCACACCCCAAGTGGAGTCCTGCACACATCCTGCCCACTTCCATCAGAGTCCTTCGCATCCCCAGTTGAGTCCTGCACACATCTTGCACACTCCCGCTAGAGTCTTGCACACCTCCAGAGGGGTCCTGCACACATCCTACACACTCCCACTGGGATCCTGCACACTTCCAGTGGTGTGCCGCACTCATCCTGCACAGTTCGAGTGGGGTGCCGCACACGTACTGCACACTTCCACTGGGGTCCTGCACACCCCCAGTTGAGTCCTGCACACATCTTGCACACTCCCGCTAAAGTCCTGCACACCTCAGAGGGTTCCTGCACACATCCTGCACACTCCCACTGTGGTCCTGCACATATCCTGCGCACCCCCCACTCTGGTCCTGCACACCCCCAGTTGAGTCCTGCACACATCCTGCACACTCCCACTGAGTGCTGCACACCCCCAGTGGGGTCCTGCACACATCCTGCACACTCCCACTGTGGTCCTGCACACCCCCAGTTGAGTCCTGCACATATTCTGCACACTCCCACTGGGGTCCTTCACACATCCTGCACACTCCCACTGTGGTCCTGCACATATCCTGCACACCCCCAGTTGAGTCCTGCACACATCCTGCACACTCCCACTGGGGTCCTTCACACATCCTGCACACTCCCACTGTGGTCCTGCACATATCCTCCACACCCCCACTATGGTCCTGCACACCCCCAGTTGAGTCCTGCACATATTCTGCACACTCCCACTGGAGTGCTGCACACCCCCAAGTGGAGTCCTGCACACATCCTGCCCACTTCCATCAGAGTCCTTCGCATCCCCAGTTGAGTCCTGCACACATCTTGCACACTCCCGCTAGAGTCTTGCACACCTCCAGAAGGGTCCTGCACACATCCTACACACTCCCACTGGGATCCTGCACACTTCCAGTGGTGTGCCGCACTCATCCTGCACAGTTCGAGTGGGGTGCCGCACACGTACTGCACACTTCCACTGGGGTCCTGCACACCCCCAGTTGAGTCCTGCACACATCTTGCACACTCCCGCTAAAGTCCTGCACACCTCAGAGGGTTCCTGCACACATCCTGCACACTCCCACTGTGGTCCTGCACATATCCTGCGCACCCCCCACTCTGGTCCTGCACACCCCCAGTTGAGTCCTGCACACATCCTGCACACTCCCACTGAGTGCTGCACACCCCCAGTGGGGTCCTGCACACATCCTGCACACTCCCACTGTGGTCCTGCACACCCCCAGTTGAGTCCTGCACATATTCTGCACACTCCCACTGGGGTCCTTCACACATCCTGCACACTCCCACTGTGGTCCTGCACATATCCTGCACACCCCCAATTGAGTCCTGCACACATCCTGCACACTCCCACTGGGGTCCTTCACACATCCTGCACACTCCCACTGTGGTCCTGCACATATCCTCCACACCCCCACTGTGGTCCTGCACACCCCCAGTTGAGTCCTGCACATATTCTGCACACTCCCACTGGAGTGCTGCACACCCCCAAGTGGAGTCCTGCACACATCCTGCCCACTTCCATCAGAGTCCTTCTGCATCCCCCAGTTGAGTCCTGCACACATCTTGCACACTCCCGCTAGAGTCTTGCACACCTCCAGAGGGGTCCTGCACACATCCTACACACCCCACTGGGATCCTGCACACTTCCAGTGGTGTGCCGCACTCATCCTGCACAGTTCGAGTGGGGTGCCGCACACGTACTGCACACTTCCACTGGGGTCCTGCACACCCCCAGCTGAGTCCTGCACACATCTTGCACACACCCTGCCAAAGTCCTGCACACCTCAGAGGGTTCCTGCACACATCCTGCACACTCCCACTGTGGTCCTGCACATATCCTGCGCACCCCCACTCTGGTCCTGCACACCCCCAGCTGAGTCCTGCACACATCCTGCACACTCCCACTGGAGTGCTGCACACCCCAGTGGGGTCCTGCACACATCCTGCACACTCCCACTGTGGTCCTGCACACCCCCAGTTGAGTCCTGCACATATTCTGCACACTCCCACTGGGGTCCTGCACATATCCTGCGCACCCCCCACTCTGGTCCTGCACACCCCCAGTTGAGTCCTGCACACATTCTTCACACTCCCACTGGGGTCCTTCACACGTCCTGCACACTCCCCACTGTGGTCCTGCACATATCCTCCACACCCCCACTGTGGTCCTGCACACCCCCAGTTGAGTCCTGCACATATTCTGCACACTCCCACTGGAGTGCTGCACACCCCCAAGTGGAGTCCTGCACACATCCTGCCCACTTCCATCAGAGTCCTTCGCATCCCCAGTTGAGTCCTGCACACATCTTGCACACTCCCGCTAGAGTCTTGCACACCTCCAGAGGGGTCCTGCACACATCCTACACACCCCCACTGGGATCCTGCACACTTCCAGTGGTGTGCCGCACTCATCCTGCACAGTTCGAGTGGGGTGCCGCACACGTACTGCACACTTCCACTGGGGTCCTGCACACCCCCAGTTGAGTCCTGCACACATCTTGCACACTCCCGCTAGAGTCCTGCACACCCCCAGAGGGTTCCTGCACACATCCTGCACACTCCCACTGTGGTCCTGCACATATCCTGCGCACCCCCCACTCTGGTCCTGCACACCCCCAGTTGAGTCCTGCACACATCCTGCACACTCCCACTGAGTGCTGCACACCCCCAGTGGGGTCCTGCACACATCCTGCACACTCCCACTGTGGTCCTGCACACCCCCAGTTGAGTCCTGCACATATTCTGCACACTCCCACTGGGGTCCTTCACACATCCTGCACACTCCCACTGTGGTCCTGCACATATCCTGCACACCCCCAGTTGAGTCCTGCACACATCCTGCACACTCCCACTGGGGTCCTTCACACATCCTGCACACTCCCACTGTGGTCCTGCACATATCCTCCACACCCCCACTGTGGTCCTGCACACCCCCAGTTGAGTCCTGCACATATTCTGCACACTCCCACTGGAGTGCTGCACACCCCCAAGTGGAGTCCTGCACACATCCTGCCCACTTCCATCAGAGTCCTTCGCATCCCCAGTTGAGTCCTGCACACATCTTGCACACTCCCGCTAGAGTCTTGCACACCTCCAGAGGGGTCCTGCACACATCCTACACACCCCCACTGGGATCCTGCACACTTCCAGTGGTGTGCCGCACTCATCCTGCACAGTTCGAGTGGGGTGCCGCACACGTACTGCACACTTCCACTGGGGTCCTGCACACCCCCAGTTGAGTCCTGCACACATCTTGCACACTCCCGCTAAAGTCCTGCACACCCCCAGAGGGCTCCTGCACACATCCTGCACACTCCCACTTGGGTCCTTCACACATCCTGCACACTCCCACTGTGGTCCTGCACATATCCTGCACACCCCCACTGTGGTCCTGCACACCCCAGTTGAGTCCTGCACACATCCTGCACACTCCCACTGGAGTGCTGCACACCCCCAGTGGGGTCCTGCACACATCCTGAACACTCCCACTGGAGTCCTGCACACCCCAGTGGGGTCCTGCACACATTCTTCACACTCCCACTGGGGTCCTGCACACCCTCAGTGGGGTCCTGCACAGCCCCAGTTGAGTCCTGCACACATCCTGCACACTCCCACTGGGGTCCTTCACACATCCTGCACACTCCCACTGTGGTCCTGCACATATCCTCCACACCCCCACTGTGGTCCTGCACACCCCCAGTTGAGTCCTGCACATATTCTGCACACTCCCACTGGAGTGCTGCACACCCCCAAGTGGAGTCCTGCACACATCCTGCCCACTTCCATCAGAGTCCTTCGCATCCCCAGTTGAGTCCTGCACACATCTTGCACACTCCCGCTAGAGTCTTGCACACCTCCAGAGGGGTCCTGCACACATCCTACACACCCCCACTGGGATCCTGCACACTTCCAGTGGTGTGCCGCACTCATCCTGCACAGTTCGAGTGGGGTGCCGCACACGTACTGCACACTTCCATTGGGGTCCTGCACACCCCCCAGCTGAGTCCTGCACACATCTTGCACACTCCTGCCAGAGTCCTGCACACTCCCCAGAGGGGGCTCCTGCACACATCCTGCACACTCCCACTGGGGTCCTTCACACATCCTGCACACTCCCACTGTGGTCCTGCACATATCCTGCACACCCCCACTGTGGTCCTGCACACCCCAGTTGAGTCCTGCACACATCCTGCACACTCCCACTGGAGTGCTGCACACCCCCAGTGGGGTCCTGCACACATCCTGAACACTCCCACTGGAGTCCTGCACACCCCAGTGGGGTCCTGCACACATTCTTCACACTCCCACTGGGGTCCTGCACACCCTCAGTGGGGTCCTGCACACATCCTACACACCCCCACTGGGATCCTGCACACTTCCAGTGATGTGCCGCACCCATTCTGCACACTTTAGGTGGGGTACCGCACACGTCCTGCTCACTCCCAGCGAGGTTCTGTGGACATTCTGTACTTTATCTCGAAGGTCCCGCTTACCTGCGCACTCCCACTTGGGTCCTCAATACATCCTGCACCCTCACACTTGGGTACTGCACAAAATCATCAACGTCACGTCCTGCACCCTTCCACGACGAATCGCGTACTCTTCAGCAAGCGTAAGCGTAATGAAAACGCGTTAGCAAATGTGATCTCGCTTAAAATCCGCGCAAAACTGCAACCTAACGGGAGCTGACACAGAAAATGGGAATAGTGTGTGAATGGAGAAAAAGATGGATAGCTCCTCGGGAGGACTTTTTCGGAAGCTATCCATCTTTTCCTTCAATTACACACTACTTCCACTTTTTTCTGTCAGCTCGCGTTAAGTTGCAGTTCTGCGCGAACTTACCGCGAGTTGGAAAAAGCTCAAAAAATTAAAAAAAAATTTCTTTAACACTATTTTTTCCCAAAAAAAGACAGAACGAATCTTTTTCTTGAAGAATTTTTTTTACTGTACTTATCTAGCGGCTAATAAAGTGGCATGCGTGTGCTTAGTTTCAGAACTGTCTGGCCCTCACCTGGGAATCGTCAAATAAAAAGCTCGCGGTCAGCTGCAGTTTACCGCGAGTTAACCGCGAGTTAACTCGCAGTTATCTACCCATTTACTATCACCCCAGGGGCGGTAGCAAACTGACCTTAGCTCGCAGGTAAGAACCGTTATCAGCGGTAATCAAAATGAAAGCTCCTGCCTAACCAGCAGATATCCCCTGGATTTAGGCCCCTGTCAGAGTTGTTTAAAAAAACGCCGTGGCCAACTCTGAGAGTTTTGGCCGAGGAATAGCCGCGAAATAGCCGCTAAATGCCTGATGGCCGCGTAATAGCCGGGAAATAGCCGCCAAATAACGCCGGCCGCGATATAACCGCGAAATAGCCGCTAAATAATGCTGGCCGCGAAATGGACGCCAAATAGTTCTCGCCGCGAAATAGCCGTGAAATAGGGGCCAAATATGTGGTCTGCTTGGATCCAGTTCACTTTAGCTTAGTTGAGCTTAGTTGATTTATGTGCGGTCTATGCGATGGCGAACTTCCTAGCCGTGCCCTGCTCCGGAACAATACGGGTCAAAGCGGGTTTCTTGATCACCCATTATTACTGCATTTTATTGCATGAGCGAATTCTTGTAGGCATACCAGGCGAAGATCAACCATTACAGAACGGTGCTTTATAGCCACATACGACGTATTGTGTCAGTCGAAATACCTCCTCGATACACAATTTGATGGGGTTTTGAAGCATCTATTCACAATGAGACGCTCATAAGCCCGGACCATAGCAGGATATCGGCGTGTTTTGTAGTACGCACACCTCATATTCCTTTTTTTTTCTCTACTCTGACTACCAGAATGTTTCTTCTCACTGGAACATAGAGCTATCTGTCGAATTTGGCATGCATATAGTGAAGATTCAAGCCATTTCCAATATTGATGGCTTCACATTTAGTTCCCAGACAAGGTACGGAATGACTTGTTCCCTACGATTACTTCCGGTGCAAAACTAGCTAAGGGGGGCCACTCGAAAAAATGAAATGATTCATGCATGAAAATGAAATATTCTGCTGATATCAGATGCCTGATAGCGTTATAAGTCATTGTTTCCATGGAAACTCCCATGAAAAGTTTTCACGGACTACTTCGATTTCTGCAAGTGGTATCATTGTGGTGAGCGCGAAGCGCTCACCAGATTTGGCTTTGATTCGCCATCGCGCAACCCCCTGATCTCAGCATCAGGGTCCAGAGTAAACGTAGGAAGACCGTTCTTTTTGCATTTGATATACTTTAGAAAGGTGAATGACTGTTCAAAAAATGGTCCGAAATGGTTACCTGAGATTCGAGAAAAAGTGTCAAAACCACGTCATTTTGGTCGAAAAAATGTTCATCTCCTTTTCTTTTTTCAGTTGGCGTTCACGATCTTGTTGGAACACTTGTCGTTGAGCTAGAGAGCTCATTTTTGGCCAGGGAGCTGGTTTTGTTTGCACCTAGCTCCTGTCAAAATTTGAAGTTGGTTGCTCAATTTTTGCGGAACCTCAAAATTGAGGGTCAAGAAAGACAAAAACACGTAAACATGTTATTATAAACCATCCGACGTTTACTTATTCGTAAAAATGAACTAGTGAAATGAACACCGTTACTGATAGGCTTTTGCTCAGGATTTGACGGGGCAACGCTTCAATCAATACGGCAGGATCTCGGAAGTACTTTTTGGAACGCCGCACGGTGTGACTCAGAAGTGCGCCACAGAACGCCGTAGATAGTGTGCGGGACCCCAGCAGGAGTGCGAAAGACGCCGTAGAAAATGTGGGACCTAAATGGGTGTGCGCAGAACGCCGTAGAAAGTGTGCGGGACCCGAGTGGGAGTGCGCAGAACGCCCTAGAAAGTGTGCGGGACCCAATTGGGAGTGCGCCAGACGCCGTAGAAAGTGTGCGGGACCCAAATGGGTGTGCGCAGAACGCCGTAGAAAGTGTGTGGGACCCAAATGGGTGTGCGCCGGACACCGTAGAAAGTGTGCGGGACCCAAATGGGTGTGCGCAGAACGCCCTAGAAAGTGTGTGGGACCCAAATGGGTATGCGCAGAACGCCGTAGAAAGTGTGCGGGACCCAAATGGGTGTGCGCAGAACGCCGTAGAAAGTGTGTGGGACCCGAATGGGTGTGCGCCGGACGCCGTAGAAAGTGTGCGGGACCCAAATGGGTGTGCGCAGAACGCCGTAGAAAGTGTGTGGGACCCAAATGGGTATGCGCAGAACGCCGTAGAAAGTGTGCGGGACCCAAGTGGGAGTGCGCCGGATGCCGTAGAAAGTGTGCAAGACCCAAATGGGTGTGCGCAGAACGCCCTAAAAAGTGTGTGGGACCCAAATGAGAAGGGGCCGGACGCCGTAGAAAGTATGCGGGACCCAAATGGGTGTGCGCAGAACGCCCTAGAAAGTGTGTGGAACCCAAATGAGAGTGCGCCGGACGCCGTACAAAGTGTGCGGGACCCAAATGAGAGTGCGCCGGACGCCATAGAAAGTGTGCGGGACCCACGTGGGAGTGCGCCGGACGCCGTATAAAGTGTGCGGGACCCAAATGGGTGTGCACAGAACGCCGTAGTAAGTGTGTGGGACCCAAATGAGAGAGCGTCGGACGCGGTAGAAAGTGTGCGGGACCCATGTGGGAGTGCGCCGGACGCCGTAGAAAGTGTGCGGGACTCAAGTGGGAGCGCGCCGGACGCCGTAGAAAGTGTGCGGGACCCAAATGAGAGTGCGCCACACGCCGTAGAAAGCGTGCGGGACCCAAGTGGGAGTGCGCCGGACGCCGTAGAAAGCGTGCGGGACCCAAATGGGCGTGCGCAGAACGCCGTAGAAAGTGTGCCGGACCCAAATGAGAGTGCGCCGGACGCCGTAGAAAGTGCGCGGTGACAAAGTGAAAGTGCGCAAGACGCCGTAGAAAGTGTGCGGGACCCAAATGAGAGTGCGCCACACGCCGTAGAAAGCGTGCGGAACCCAAGTGGGAGTGCGCCGGACGCCGTAGAAAGCGTGTGGGACCCAAATGGGCGTGCGCAGAACGCCGTAGAAAGTGTGCGGGACCCAAATGAGAGTGCGCCGGACGCCGTAGAAAGTGTGCGGTGACAAAGTGAAAGTGCGCAAGACGCCGTAGAGGGTGACGGGACCCAAATAGAAGCACGCCCATGCTGATCATTTTTTCCGCAGGGCTACCGTAACCATTCTTGAGCAAAACATGATAACGAACGATAACACACGCTCATAACATGCGGGGTATAGAAGGGCAGAGGAGCGGTATGCATTCATTCACACACCCGGGAAGTGGCTGAGGAGGTCGAAATTGTGCAAACACGTTTTTTGGCTATTACGATGTGCTCATTTCCAAGTTGTCACTCAGAAAATTTTTGAAGGAGGGTTACGGTAGCCCTGCGAAAAAATGATCGGCATGAGCGTGCTTGTGACCCAAATGGGTGTACGCAGAACGCCGTAGAAAGTGTGTGGGACCCAAATGAGAGTGCGTTGGACACCGTAGAAAGTGCTGGGGCGACATTAAGAAACCCGGTAGCGCGCGCCAGAACTAGCGCGGTTGTGCTGGCGCTAGAAGAGGCCCATAGCGCGCGCCTGCTTGCCTTCTATCAAGAACAGGAAGGCTAGCCCGCGCCAATGCCAAGCGCGCCTTTTTCCCTGGTGCTTTGATCAGCCTTGTGCCATAGGAAACGTTTACTTACATTTAAACTGTGTTATTACCAGCAAAATTTTCAAGGAAGACTGATTTCAATTGCTCACGAATACGCGTTCAATCAACCACGAATACGGCGACGAAAAAAGGATTAGCACCACCTTTGCGAACTTTTCCTTGCTTATAACTTCCTTGAAATTTCTGCAAAATTATCTCTAGAGTGTTGTAGGAGTGTGACAGTACATGAATAGTCCCTGCTCATAATTTTGTTAGTGCCTCGGCGGATTCTAAAAAGGGCGTGTTTATAGCTTCACCCACTTGTAAAACTTTTTTCCGAGGTGTTTTCGAATTTCATCCGGGAATTTTCGAGATGTTCAAAAAACTTTTCTGAATTACGCTCAAAAGTTCCAAAGAGGGTAATCTCGGGCGCTGATCATGAATCGGGGATCCTTCTGTTGCTAGTCTGGGGGTTACTGTAAGTTGCGGTAGGCCTAATGCTTACTAGGTTGAGCACCTATGTTAGTATTTCGAGTATTGGCAAGTTATCCTCAAATCTGTGTTTGGCGTCCCACTTCTACAAGGAATTTTTGAGCCCAATCTGAAACTTCGACCAAGCTTTCGTATACCCACCGTTAAGCCAAGAAAAATGGATAAACGAACTGATTCATGTAAAGTAGCTCGAAAACTCCTTTGAAGAGGTTTGAGGCAATATTATCGTAGCATCGCTAAAAGTCGTGTTTGGCTAGCGAAATTTTGCTCACAAGGGAACTACTTCTAGTCAGTTTGGCCATTCCGTATAAAATGTGCTTTTCTAGAACAGTTCTTGGTGTAGAGTCCAATTATGGTCTTCGCAGCTGCCTAAAAACACTCTAAAAAAGTTGAACGTGTTTTTCAAAGTATGGCGGCCAGGGGTGTGCGGAATTTTCTGTTTTCTGCCCATTTTTGGAGATATTTTCTCTGTTTTCTGTCGAACTGAATTTTTTGTTTTCTGTTTCCAAAAAAATATTTCCGCACATCCCTGATAGCGGCTAGGTAGGGGATTCACCTCCCATGAAAAGTTTAGGGTGTTTTGAAAAAAACTTGGATTCGACTTAGATCTTGTGTGTTGGGGCAATCTTGGGTGTTTAACACGAATCTCGAGTCCGTTTGTCGCGATTCTGAGGTTTACTGTTGGCTACGGTAGGTATCATGCCATTTAGAGGCAAAACCTACCTCAATTATTCGAAAGTCGACAAATGGTCATTGAATTCGTATTCATTACCGCAAAAACCCCCGCTCAGAAATTTTGAGTAAAATCTGAGACTCTGAAGAAACTACCGTATACCCACCGTAATCTACCGTATTTGTCAAAAATTGATAAACGGTGATCAGCGGCCCAAATAACCCACCTCGTAAGATTTAAAGTCAAATCTGGAAATTTTTAAAGCCGCTTCAAGAGCCTTCTAATTGGTATAAATAAACGCCCAACAGCAAATCCGTACAAGTCCAAAAAGGAATTAGCCTGTGCGAAGCTTGGAAAATGTGCCTTCACACAAAATCTGCTCAGGGTAGTTTTGGGAGCTGAACACGACTCTGAGGTCCCTTCAGAATCTCCAAAGACTAATGCTTGTTTCGGAAGGTACAATAGGTACGGAAATCTAGCGAAAAACGCTTATATATTTTTCAGAGAGGCTTCAGGAAGCTGCGAAGACAGATCATATTCTACGCTGGGACCGGTAGGAAACGTAAATTTCATCTAAAAGACAGGCTGACTAAAAGTAGTTCCCTTGTCAGAGAAAAGCCCCGTATCAGCACCCAAAACAAAAAAAAACACCAAACGAAGGCCAAATCCGAAAAACATTGTTTTGGAACACCCCGAAAGTTGCCTTTTGGTTACGGAAAACAAAACAAAACAAAACAACAAAAGCTACGAAAAAGCTCGTTTTTTGAATCCTCCGAAGCATAAGCGAGTTTTGAGCTCGGATTGTTTATGTACTGTTGCACACCTGCAACTGTCAAAGCACTGTTTTTTTCACTTGCAGGAAATCTGGAGCAGGACCTGGTGGGGCACACTCAATTGCCACCATCGTTTCATTAATATTCTCACACTTCGGATTCACAAGTTATTTAATCGCTGTTCAAAACGAGCCATTGAAGCGGAATAATTCAAAGAAAAACCTGAATAGGTGACATAAGAGAAGAATATTGCTTTCTTCTCACATAAACGACAGGGTATTAAGCGTTTGAAAGATTGGAAAGGATGTCTAGAATGGAAAACGACGTGAAGTCGTTCGCGCGCCACTGGTAGCGCGCTTCGTGTAAAGCGCTAGCGGTAGCGCGGTTTCAGAGGGTCTGTCGCGCTTCCCGTAGCGCGCCTTGCAAGTACTTGATATCAAACAGCGCTCAGATCTCCATGATAGCGCGTTTGGGCTATGCCAGGCGCGTTTAGGCTATGCCAAGCGCGTTTGGGCTATGCCAAGCGCGTTTAGGCTATGTCAAGCGCGGCTGGGCTATGCCAAGCGCGTTTAGGCTATGTCAAGCGCGGCTGGGCTATGTTAAGCGCGTTTGGGCTAAGAAAAGCGCGCGCCTGCATAGTTCTTGATTGCAGATTGCGCTATGCCGTCCCCATAGCGCGTTTGCGCTAGTTTTGGCGCGCGCTACCTCGATTCTTAATGCCGCCCCTGGACTCAAATGGGTGTGCGCAGAACGCCATAGAAAGTGTGCAGGACATCAGTGTGAGCGTGCAGGACTATAGTGGGAGTGTGCAGCACCTCAGAGAAAGTGTGTACGACATCAGTGGAAGGGTGCAGGACATTAGTGGGAGTGTGCAGCATCTCATAGAAAGTGTGTAGGACATCAGTAAAAGTGTGCAGGACATCAGTGGGAGCGTGCAGGACTATAGTGGGAGTGTACAGCACCTCAGAGAAAGTGTGTACGAAATCAGTGGAAGGGTGCAGGACATTAGTGGGAGTGTGCAGGACATTAGTGGGAGTGTGCAGCATCTCATAGAAAGTGTGTAGGACATCAGTGAAAGGGTGCAGGACATCAGAGGGAGTGTGCAGGACATCAGTGGGCGTGTGCAGGACGTCAAATAAAGTGTGCAGGCCATCAGTTGGAGTGCGCAGGACGTCACAGAAGGGGGCAGGAAATCAGTGGGTTCACTTTCATCTAACACCACCAGGCATAAATCATGTTAGAAAGGAAACCTTTAGGAAAAATAAATGAAATTCCTGAAAGTTTAGGTTCCTGGCAAAAGTAAAGATTTGGCATGGCTATAGAAATATACTCAGTTAAAAAGGGAAAATAAAGAAAAATGAAAAAGGTTTTGAAATATTCCTGAGAACGATTTGGCGTAGAATAATTTGTTTTTCGGGAAATGAAGTGAAATAGTTGAAAGTATGATTTGGCAGTCGAGTTTGAACCGGCTATTGATAAGAGTTGTGCAAAACGAGAGATCGCCTTGTCTGTGCTTATCCGTAGAACATATCGAAGCGAAATCACGCGTGTTGATTTTACTTCACCTAATACGTGAAGACCGCCGCATTACAGCTCCTGAAAAAGTTTCGATGCTTCCCATTTCACGCGTGATTTCGCTTTGATATGTTCTACGGATAAGCACAGACAAGGCGATCTCTCGTTTTGCACAACTCTTATCAATAGCCGGTTCAAACTCGACTGCCAAATCATACTTTCAACTATTTCACTTCATTTCCCGAAAAACAAATTATTCTACGCCAAATCGTTCTCAGGAATATTTCAAAACCTTTTTCATTTTTCTTTATTTTCCCTTTTTAACTGAGTATATTTCTATAGCCATGCCAAATCTTTACTTTTGCCAGGAACCTAAACTTTCAGGAATTCATTTTTTTATTGAACCCTGAGTGCCCCCCCAACTAGTTTTGCACCTTATTTCCAACATTTTATCATGTTCACATCTGTTTACATCTGGTTAAAACCGTAGGCTATCGAATGAGATCTGCAAGCCATGAGCAGCGACGAAACGTGGAAAAGAGAAAATCCACAATTTTTTTAGTCTCTTCCTTTCCCGTTTCCGAATTCCGTTTCCTGCGTTTTGACCTTTTTTCTTCCGTTTCCGAAAATTATGGAAAAGATTTTCGCACAGCCCTAGCCTTGATGGATATAAGCCCTGTGTTGCGGTTCAACCAGAAATTTCTTCTCATGTTTGGCTTTATTCGTGAGCTTGGGAAACAGACGCAAGGATACCTCAATATTGTCTTTGGACGTCTTCTTACGGAACACATGACAACAGTTATGATTGACGGTATCGTTGTCTGTAACTGTGACTGAAGGTAAGACCGGCGATAGAAGTTCGCCGCCTCATTTCCAGATTGCTGGCTGCGTGAAGAGCACCAGTTGCCGGGAAATAGCCGAGAAATAGCCAAGGAATAGCCCACCAGGCTCCGCAGCGGCTCCTGGTGGGCTATTTCTCGGTTATTTCGCGGCTGTTTAGCGGACAAAATGGTCGCGGCCGAGCATTGGCCGCGAAATAGCCAAGAAATAACCGCGAAATAGCCGCTAAATAGCCGAGAAATAACCGAGAAATAGCCGCGAAATAGCCCACCAGGAGCCGCAAATAGCCCACCAGGAGCCGCTGCGGAGCCTGGTGGGCTATTTCGCGGCTATATCTCGGCCAAAACTCTCAGAGAACCCGGTCGATACGTATGAAAAACATGGACGGTGGAGGTTGCAAAAAACACCCGGTGTGGCTAGGTGTGGCTGATGCGGTCAATATGTATGAATTATGTGGAACGATATCATGGATATCATTCATTTCTTACCTTAAATCATAAGAAGATCGGTCGGGTCGGCCACATTGGGTGTTTTTTTTACCCCACCTCATTCATGTCTTTCATGATTACGACCGGGCTGGCTACGCTGATCAACCAACTCTTCCGAAATCAACCTAACGCTTGCAGATTAGGTTAACAAGTCTCAGGTCCTTGCAAAATTATGTTGTGTCTCCCACCTCAATCCTTCAGAAGTATTGATTTTCAAGAATTACTAAATTATTAGACGCGTTCGCTTCCGATTGACTATCAGTTAATGAAAGTGGAAATAACATCACGTAGTGTGTTTATGCGAATGTCGTCAACTAAGAGAACTGCTGTCACACGAATACATAAATTCTCAGTAAGAAGTGCGTGATTTGGTTTTTCAATGTCACACTCAATTTTTGTTGTTTAGTAAACAAGTGCACAGCCAAATCAACGATGAATCATTTCACTGAGTTTTTAGCGCTTCTTTCGAGTTGATTCCCATGCCAAATCAGTAGCATAAGACATTTCACCTCTTTTAACGAGTTTCTCACAAATGTCACATTTCCAAATCATACTAATCCGTAGCAAAGCAAAACAGTCAGATAATGAACGGATGAATCGCAACCGCATTTTCGATTTTCACTCCGTTGTCGGTCCTCCCACTTGGATCATACACACGATCCGTAACGCTAGGCGTTCTCCCAGTTGGGTCGCAAACACTTTCCCCGGCGCTTGGTGCACTCCCAGTTGGGTCCCTCACGCTTTCCTCGACGCTTGGGCGCACCCGAAGTTGGGTTCCGCACACGTTTCCCAGCGCTTGGCGCGCTCCCAGTTGTGTCCCGCACACTTCTCCCGGCGCTTGGCGCACTCCCAGTTGGGTCACGAATACGTTCCCTGGCGCATGGAGCACTTCCAGTTAGGTCCCGCACGGTTTCCTCGGCGCATGGCGTACCCGAAGTAAGGTCCCGCACACGTTCTACGGCGCTTGGCGTGCTCCCAGTTAGATCCCGCCCACTATTCCCGGCCCTTGGCGCGTTACCAGTTGGATCCCGCACATTTTCTCCGGTGCTCGGCGCTTTTTATATGGGGTCCCGTCGCTTGACACATTTTTAGTTGGGTGGCGAACACGTTTCCCGGCGCTTGGCGCACTTTCAGTCAGGTCCCACACACGTTCTGTGGGGTTTGACGCACTTCCAGTTGGGCACCGCATATGTTCCCCGGTGCTTGGCGTGCTCCCAGTTAGATCCCACCCATTTTTTTCGGCCCTTGGCGCACTCCTAGTTGGGTCCCGCACACGTTCCCGGGGGCTCGGCGCAATTTCAGTTGGGTTCCGCGCACGTTCCCTGGCGCTTGGCACACTTCCAGTCAGGTCCCACACACGTTCTGTGGGGTTTGGCACACTTCCAGTTGGGCACCGCATATGTTCCCCGGCGCTTGGCGCACTTCCAGTCAGGTCCCACACACGTTCTGTGGCGCTTGGCTCATTTCCGTTGGGGTTCCGCACACGTTTCCCGGCGCTTGGCGCACTCACAGTTGGGTCCCGCACACTTTTACGGGCGCCTGGTGCCTTTTCAGTCAAGTCCCGCACACGTTCTCCGGCGCTTGGCGCACTCTTGGTTGTCTGGCACTCTCTCCCCTGCGCTTTGCGCATTTTCATTAGGGTCCCGCGCACGTTTCCTTTCGCTTGGCGCCCTTCCAATCGGATCCCACACACGTTATGTGGCGTTTGGCACACTTCCAGTCGGACCCCGCACAATAAAAGGTGTGCATACGGTCCCTAATGGACGTGAAGCAGACCTACTCTAACGCTTGCAATCAATTCACTCTTATCACAATACCACCTCATTTATCTCAATTGGCCAACCATGTTTCTTATCATTCAAAAGTTTCACCGGACTCACACACATACACACAGACACACAGACACACATTTTAAAATTCACAAATTTTTCAATATCTCGAGAACCACAGAGCAGATTTTTCTGAAACTTGGGCCGTGTAAAGAACCTTTACTGCTCTTCATTTTGTGAAAGTGCCAAGTTTGGAACTATCTTCCAAACCGAGATTCTGTAACGAGGGGTGTGCGCAGATGCAATCCTTTTCCAAAGCAGGTGCGCGCTTCGCGCGCACCACAATTTCATGATTTCACACCAAGAAAACTAGCGGCCATGGATAGAAAATCTTCAAATGAAGGGCAAACTATCCTGGGCAACCCGAAGGCTGCATTTAATGCAGATCCCACAAAGTGAAATAGATAAGGCTAAAAACGTGCCCATAATGAGAATATACATGAAAATCAACAAGAATATAAACCAAATTGTAACGATTCCGGCCAAGATGAGCTCCGTCTTCAACGTACACTCATCATTACTGTGCAGTGGTAGACGGCGCATTCGCGACTACTCTCCTCTTCAGAAATGTGTATTGTTACACAAGAAGCAACTCTGTGAGTTTTGACGAGGATCAGCCGCGAAATGCCTGCTTGTCGCGTAATAGCCGTCAAATAATGATTGCCGCGAAATAGCAGCAGAATAATCGCTAAATAACTCTGGCCGCGAAATCGCCGCCAAATATGTGGTCTGCTGAACCAGCCCTACTCTCGAAAGGTAAGGGTAAAATCGGGTTTTTTGATCACCCATTATTACTGCTTCCCCTTACATGAGCGTTTTTTCGTTATGATTGACGGTATCGATGTCTATAATTGTGAATGAAGAGAAAAACCGGCAATAAAAGTTTGCAGCATAATTTCTAGATTGGTGGCTGTGTCAAAAGCACCAGTTGCCACGAACTAGTCGAGAAATAGCCCCCCCTCCAGGAGCCGCTGCAGAGCCTGGTAGGCTATTTCGCGGACAACGGGGTCTCGGACGGGCGCTGCCCGCGTAATAAACGAGAAATAATCGAGAAAGAGCCGCAAAATAGCCGAGAATTAGCCCACCGGGAGCCGCTGCGAAGCCTGGGGGGGCTATTTTTCGGCCAAATTTTTCAGAGAAATAAAAAGAAACAAATCGGCTTACCGGCTTAGCAATGAGATGATGTTTTTGCGTAGGGTGAATTGGCGTACCTCAGGTCTAAAAAAATCATATACTCTCAATCTTTGGGCCATACTCGTTGAAATGACTATGATTTTTTCCTTTTAGAAGTCTTTCGATATACTTCTGGTCGCTAAAGTTTCCACCTACTAGAACACAACGCAGCATTATGTAACCAGCTTTAGATTGGCATCACCGCTAGCCCACCCCCCCCCCCTTCCTCTACACCAATTCTATCTCCATGGATCCAATCTATCAGTTTCTTACGCAGCTTCTTTTGAGATTTAACAGCTTTCTACGGCTCATTTCAGCTTCTTTCCTAATCCCCTTTACTCTTTCAGACATCTATCGCATTATTCCTACAGCTCATGCTGCCCTGTCAGCTCTCTCGACGTTCTGCGAACCCCTTTTAAAGCTCTCCGAGGCATATTGCACGCTCCCTTAGGGAGAACCTTCCTTCATCCCTTACATTTTTAAACCTCTTTCTGGTGCCCTGTAAACATTACATGAACTCCCTGACTTAGGTCTATTCACAACAGAATTATGGAATGAACACACCCTGACTAGGGACTGCTTTAAAGGCAGTGTTCACGATAATCTTCACTTTTGAGATTATTCGCTACATCGATTGTTTGGCCCCCGGGTAAAACTGAAATGACGAAGAAACCGAGAAAAACGCACCACAAGGGCACCAAATCCTTTACTCTCACCCAACCTTATTACTCTCACTGGAACTGTTCGTTGTGACAATGAAATCTTTTGTGGACACGTCTTTTGAAAATTTTCTGCTCTCTGTTGCTCTGTTCTTTCCTTCGCGTACTAACTAATACTGTTTCGCATAAAATATTCTTCTATTTTCGATTGACCTAATTCTCCACCGTTGACAACCACCAAGAACATGTTGATCCAACCGGACAACTAGTCCATGTTATACAATAATGACACTAAAATACGACGTTTTAATGCGTTTCTCGCCGTTTCTCCGTAATTTTGATAACACTTGGAGGCCAACACATTGTTTTATGTGAAAAACTCGGGGACGAAAATCATCGTGAACACTGCCTTTAAAGGCATCGTACGTGCAAAAAACGGTGTACGAATAAGCTTTGATGACGGCGCTGAAGGTGAATTTGATGTCTAATGATAATAGAGTGTGATAAAGGCCGCTTTCCCCGAAGCATCAAGTCTCGAATTGTCAGAGCTGGCAAGAAACACTCATGCATTTTACGTTCTCTGCCAGGCGTTCAAGCGAGCTTCACATCTTTGAAATCAGAGCTGAAAATTTCTAGGAGACCTCCAAAGTCATTACTTTTCTCAAACCTGAACTGACCTTTTCTCGATATATTTTAACGTCAGGCGGGCAATATGGCTCATACCGAGATACTACAGTGCGTTCGGAAACCTTTTTTGGGCGTCCAGGACTCTTCGCCAAGCCGTAGGAGTCTGGATCTCGTAGGAACTGGCTGATGCAGTTGGGGGAACGTCCGAGCAGGGAGGCATTCCACGTTGGCTCAGCCCGGCAGCGTTGAGGGCACGTATTTGGGCTTGTTCGGAAACAGAAAGCGATGTACCACGGCCCATGATTGGAATAAAGATGTTGGGTGTCCTCGTGTTGCGTTAATGTAGTGAACTTGTAAGGGGGGATTTTGTTCGAAGTGAAAAATTCCACTTTCTGCAGGGTGTCCCTATCATTTCCGAATGGTGAAATTTTCTAAATGTGAAGACAAAATCTTATGAAATTAGGCACGGTTTCAAGAAATTTGCGAACAGAGGTTTTTCATCACGCTGATTTCATTGATGAACAGTATTCATCACCACTCCCAGAAGTTTTTTGAAAATCTCATTTTTAGAGGTGTCCCTATCATTTCCGAACGCACTGTATGTTAGTGTGAAGATTTAACGAAATCTTGTATCTCGCTTAGAAGTACTTGTGAGGAACACTCGAGTAAAGCATTTACAGCTGGTGAGTTAGCGTTTTTTTTAGCGCATTTACTGCCAACGCAGTACGGCAGGCCTTCACATAATGCCGCAGGCGCAGAAATGAGGTGGGAGCAATAAGACCAACTGTTCCGGAAAATCCAAGGTTTCAATCGGTGCTGCCAAAAATGGTTCTAGTACTAGATGAGGTGTTCTTAGAGCGAGCATGGAGAATGCATGAAATTAACATGATGAGTGTAACAAACTCTTTATTTTTACTAGAGAAGGAGGAATGCGTTCCAAAACTAATAGGGTTCTGATAATTCACAGGGTGTAACTGGATACAGAAGACTGGTCTATCGATTGGCCTAAATTGAGGAGAATTCGCAGCAGTTCGCAGCTAAAAAAAGTACGGCTGAATTTATGACGGACTTACAACTCGTTGGCGGCATTTCAGGATGAGAACTCTCAGCACTCGCGTCCTTCTTTCCATATTCCTGTAATGCCCCAAACAAATCCTTTAGAAATATGGAAATCTGGAAAAGAAGAGACCCACCCCGGAAGCGAGTTTCGCTTTCATTTTCTTCACAGATTGCATGATTTGATCCGCCTGCACATTGATAGGTGCATCCGAAACTTTGAACTCTTCAAGAGTCTGTGAAACCTCATCCAGAACATCGTCAAGCTGCAAACAAGAACATAAGAAGAATGTTTCCATACAGTTGAAGCCATCGATAAAAAAACAATTCAGATTCTGGAGAGAGACATAACTACCGTTACATAATTTTACGTCGCTTCTAATTTCAGAAGCAGGGTATACGGGTTTAGCGACGGTGAGATCAAAAAAGAGAATCTAGTCTCGTTTTTTCGTAGAAATTCCGTACAACTTGCACCCTTGCACCATCGAGGCAAGAATATGCGGGTTTGAGCAAACGTCGCTAAAACCCGTATAATCGCGCCTCACTGAATGAGAGGGCGTAACAGGCCGCTCCCTCGCAGGCATTTTGCCACCCATCGGCAGAGTATTGAAGGCACTGTTCACGATAGATGTACCTTTCGATATCCCTACGGTTTACGAAAGGTCTGGCGCCCTATATAGCAAGGCATGCTTAAAAAGAACGCGAAAGTGGTGTTTTTAGGCCAAAATAGGCCCTCCATTGTTTACGTTGAGTTTTGAGCGTGGAAAAATTGACCGCTATGAAAGATACCAAGCAATGTAATCAAGTGTTTTAGCTCACTCAACAGTACTTCCTTGATATGATTATCCGCTCTTATCACAATTCCGGATTTTCATTTGTTCAAGTCGGAGGGCGGGCATAGCGCTTTTGGGGTTTGCGACTTTGGGCTGTTTTGAGGCTCTTCCTGACTTTTTTCATGCGTTCCTTCGACGATAACGTTAGAGTCTGCTCCTCTACTACCTACTCCTGGAGGAAACTGAAGCACATTTCTCATTGTGAGCAATGCCTTTAGGTTCGCATCTGTGCAAAGGCTCCCCCGATGTCGGGCCATGGGTTGAACCCATAGGGTGTACGAAATTTAGGACGCGGGCGAGATTTTCGCCCACCCCGGAGTTTCACTCCTATTGTTGTGGATACACAACCTTGTATATCTAATATAATATATATAGATAAGGGCAAATGGTATTGGGTACTAAGAATCATAACGGTCATAAAACATTGTATAGTTCATCCATAGCCCAGACACAATTTACAACTCTGCCGTAAGGCATCGTATCCAGAGGGTGGTGTCTGGTAGGTTTATTACACGAGGATGTGCCTCATAGGTGCCGCTACACTTGATAGATGAGATATTGCTTGAGGCTCGGTGCACCCTGTGAATATGTGTGTAATTACAACTTTGTATGATATTTGTTTGTGGGGGGCCGCAACCCCAATCTGAATAAAAAGGGATGGAATGTTGATGGTGGGTTCGTCTGTTCACTGAGCAGGTATATATTATTATATATATATATATTTATATTAGTTATTACATGGATACCCATGTGAATTTACAAAACTAAAGAGAGAAAAAATCCGAGATAAGCACACGTACAACGCCTGACAGCTACAGATTGACAACACTGAGGAAGGCAAAAAAAAAGGGAATCACCTCATAAGTTAAGGTACTTGTCCAGCATGTATTTAAAATAATTAAATTTTGTAGGGATGGTCAACTTCTTGCTTAGTTTCTCAAATTCAGTTCCTGCCCTGTTAACGAAGAAGAAGTGCCTAATACCTTTCCGGGCTCTGGATAGCTAGCTTAGAAGAACCCCCTCTTGTTACAGAGATTCGCCTGCCAAATATCCCTTTCTTCAGAGACACGAGACAGGGAAGTACAATACCCGCGCTAAAATTTGTAAAAACGGGGAGCATCTGGCAAACTTGGCAAAAAAGCGTCCGATGCATGTAACTTTTTTGAGTGAAGACTTTTTCGAATTCTGAAAACGCTATCATATTCACAGATTAAATTGCTACCTAATTATATAAAGTACGGGCCGAAATTCCCTCAAATCGCTTTGTTTTTGAAGGAAACAGTTTTTGCAATAGTTTTTCAAAAACGTCGCGCGCGGCGAGGTGCGGCGAAACTTTGAGCAGCATTTATACAAGTAATGGAAGAGCAATCTGTATGCCTTCTTCATAAATTAGGTGCAGGTGAGAGAATCTCGAGGTTTGTGTTGGTTGAATTTTCAAAATCCCTCATTACACACGCTTGAGAACTACCTGGATAGTCGGAGTTTTAATGTGAAAGGCCCGGATTCTTAAATGAAGGACTTTGAAAATTCAACCTAAACAATTCTCGAGATGCTCTTACCTGCGACTAATTCATGAAGAAACCATACAGATTGCTCCTCCATTACTTGTACAATTACTGCTCAAAGTTTCGCCGCACTTCGCCGCGCGCGACGGTTTTTTAAACCGATTGCAAAAACTATTTCCTTCAAAAACAAAGCGATTCGGGGGAAATTTGGCTCACAATGCACATAATTAGGTAGCAATTTGATCTGTGAACATGATAGCGTTTTCGAAATTTGAAAAAGTCTGAATTCAAAAAAGTTACATGCATCGGACGCTTTTTTGCCAAGTTTGCCAGATGCTCCCCGTTTTTACAAAACTTAGCGCGGGTAAGTTTCCTCGATAGAGTACATCACTCTGATCCAGCATGCCATTGATAGAATGACACTTTGGTCCAAGGAGTGGCAGTTAAGCCTATCCCCCGCAAAAAGCATCCACATGCGACTTGGTTCTTTGGAAGACAATACTATTTACAATATCGAGGGATCTCCAATTATCCGCGCTAATGAAGTGAAGGATCTAGGGTTCACTTACAACAACAACCTTGACTTCTCTGAACATTTGACCGCAATATCAAGGAATGCCTTGGGAAGAACTTTTCAAATTTTCAAAGGGCTGGCAACACGAAACAAGGAAACTCTATTATTAGCGTACACCACTTACGTGCGACCAATAATTGAATCAGGAACCTCCGTCTTCAATCCATCCAAAAAAAGGATATAGAAATTCTTGAGAAGGTGCAAAATAACTACACAAGAAAAATCTTCATTAGAATTGGAAAGTCCCAGTATTCTACAACGCCTAGTGCGTGCTCCAGGAACAAATACCTCGGCATTCCTTCATTAGAAACTCGAAGGGCCTTGGTCGATGTATGCATGGTGCATAAGATTCTTAATGGTGCAGTCAAAATAAGAGTGAGCAATTTGTTCTCCTGGGTCCCTTCCATTACTCGAGGCGGGAAAAACAAGATCACTTTCCGGAGAGCGAAAACTTCGTTGCGTGGTAAATTCTTTACAAACCGAGCGGGCTCTGCATACTTGAAGTTGACGAAGTCGGAACTGTCGCCACTATCACAACTCTGTTTTAGGCGCAAATTCGCTGCATTATTATTGAAGCCGTAGCCAGTATTTCTTTGGTCTTGTACTCGGTTATCTCGTACCCTCATCTAGATTGTATGTATTCCTGACGCCTTTTTTTGTGTTTGTTCTATGACGTTCGCCTTATGTGACGTAATAAACTAAACTAAACTAAACTAAATACTGTTGTCTTCAAGATGCGACATAATCCGTTTTTTGAGCAGCTTTTAGAAAATTCTCGCGATGACTGAAGTAATACTAATAGGTCGAAAGTTGGACGGTGAGGTAAACGGTGGTTTTTTGGGGATTGGGGTTATGTACGAAGTTTTCCACCTCCGAGGCACCTTAGTTCGCATGAAGCTAAGATTGAATTCTATCAAAAAGGGGTCTTCCAAGCGAAAGAGGTTTGGTTGGCGTCAGAAATGTTTTAACAAAAAGGGAACAATAGGCAAGTAGGATGAGGAGAGTCTACAAAAATTGAGCAATATTTTCTGAGACTGATTTTCTTGGCCGATACTTCTTAACAGCGGAAACAAACCGTTGCGGTGATCCACACGGAAGCACTTTGTGGTTCCAAATAGACTCCGATTATGCGAGTAACGATAAAAATGCACATTTATGTGCACCTATTAGTTATCATAAGAAAAGAAGATGATGCCAACTTCACCTACACAGACGGCTAGCTCCAGCTGCTACGAGAAGCGAACCAAAAGTGCAGCATCAAATAAGAGTATTTTCTTATAATATCGTACGAACGAATAGAAGTCCATTTTTGGAAACCATTGAACTCTTCCTCGTGAAATGCCACAACGGTTTGTTTCCGCTGTTAAGAAGTATCGGCCAAGAAAATCAGTCTCAGAAAATATTGTTCAAATTTTGTAGACTCTCCTCATCCTACTTGCCTATTGTTCCCTTGTTGTTGAAACGTTTCTGACGCCAACCAAACCTCTTCCGCTTGGAAGACCCCTTTTTGATAGAATTGTTAACTTTTTCTTGATATTACGAAGTAATATCTCTGGAAAATCTTCAATACTTTTTCAATAGGATGGATTGATATGATAATCAGTAAGTAATCGACTTGTGCCGCACGCTACAAGTGACGCGCGACTCACTTTACGACGTCCTGATGACGTCATGAGATGCTCTCTGTACTTTACATGACATCCTGATGACATCATCAGATGCCCTGTGAACTTTACACGACATCCTGATGGCGTCATCAGATGCCCTGTGTACTTGGCACGACGTCCTTATGACGTCATCAGATGCCCTGTGTACTTGGCACGACGTCCTGCTGATGTCAGCAGATGCCCTATGTACCTTGCACGACGTCCTGATGACGTCATCAGATGCCGTATGCACTTCGCACGACCTTGGTACGACGTCCTGATGACGTCAGCAGATGCCCTATGTACTTGGCGCGAGGTCCTGATGACGTCGGCAGATGCCCTATGCACTTTGATGATGTCATCGGAAAGTAACAAACTTGTTAGTCACTTCACCTGTCCCTTCCCATCGAAAAGTACAGCCTACGACGTGTTTTAGCGATTTGATCTACCAACTGATAATATCACTTGATATGATAAGCAGTAATAAGTGAAGTAGTTAATGTGAAACAGTAGGCAACAATTTTGTTAGTCACTTCCCCTGTCCCTTCCCATCGAAAAATACAGCCTACAACGTGTTTTAGCGATTTGGTCTACCACCTGATAATATCACTTGGTATGATAAGCAGTAAGAAGTAAAGTAGTTAATGTGAAACAGTAGGTAACAAACTTGTTAGACATTTCCCCTGTCCCTTTCCATCGAAAAGTACAGCCTACGACGTGTTTTAGCGATTTGATCTACCAACTGATAATATCACTTGATATGATAAGCAGTAAGAAGTAAAGCAGTTAATGTGAAACAGTAGGTAACAAACTTGTTAGTCACTTCCCCTGTCCCTTCCCATCGAAAAGTACAGCCTACGACGTGTTTTAGCGATTTGATCTACCAACTGGTAATATCACTTGATATGATAAGCAGTAAGAAGTAAAGTAGTTAATGTGAAACAGTAGGTAACGAACTTGTTAGTCACTTCCCCTGTCCCTTCCCATTGAAAAGTACAGCCTACGACGTGTTTTAGCGATTTCATCTACCAACTGATAATATCACTCGATATGATAAGCAGTAAGAAGTAAAGCAGTTAATGTGAAACAGTAGGTAACAAACTTGTTAGTCCCTTCCCCTGTCCCTTCCCATCGAAAAATACAGCCTACGACGTGTTTTAGCGATTTGATCTACCAACTGATAATATCACTTGATATGATAAGCAGTAAGAAGTAAAGTAGTTAATGTGAAACAGTAGGCAACAAACTTGTTAGTCACTTCCCCTGTCCCTTCCCATCGAAAAGTGCAGCCTACGACGTGTTTTAGCGATTTGATCTACCAACTGATAATATCACTTGATACGATAAGCAGTAAGAAGTAAAGCAGTTAATGTGAAACAGTAGGTAACAAACTTGTTAGTCACTTCCCCTGTCCCTTCCCATGGAAAAGTACAGCCTACGACGTGTTTTAGCGATTTGATCTACCAACTGATAATATCACTTGATATGACAAGCAGTAAAAGGTGAAGTAGTTAATGTTAAACAGTAAGTACTCATTGTCTACCTACTCACCAGCCTGCTTATCTGTCCACATACCAACTTACCTGCCTGCCCAACTGATCGCCTGCGACCATTGCCAGTGGCCAATACTAAGGGTGCGTAACGCACGAGGAGGAGCGAAGCACGAAGCGCGAAGTAGGAAGCAGGAAGCACGAAGCAGCAACGAGTTACACGCACAACAAGAATTTTTGCTAAGGTATCGCCGATCTAACTCTGTAAGTTTTGAACCGATTGGGCTCAAATTTTGCCAGCACGTGTCTCCTGGACCCTCTCACCTATATCCCGATGGAAATCTCTAGGGAATTTGTTTAACAGGTTTTATTAACTACTTTACAAAATTCTAAGTGATCACAAGTCCCGGGCAAAACCAAACCTCTCCAGCCGCTTCGCGGCTGGAGCGATAAATATTCTAAGGGTCCCACAATAATATGCGCCACGGCTTTGTAAAACGCAAGCGGAATGTGATCCGGAGTAATCGAGGTTGAACTCGGCCACTTAGAAAGAAGCTCATGTATTTCATCTTCATAAAACCATACAGAGTCATTCATGACTGAGAATACAGGATTGGAAAATTGAGCTAGAAGACCATCCTCCGCTACATTGATAAACGCCTTCTCGAAAACATCAGCCAAAAGTTCCACCTTTTCAGAGTCTTGCTTGAGCACATCCCCGTTTTCCGAAATGAGAGTTCCAAGCCTATTTTTAGTCTGAAGTCTAGAATTAAGTAACTTGTAAAAATTATTGCTGTTTCGTGACCCAATGATTTTCTTTTCCACCGAACTGTTGTACTCGCGAAGCTTCCTCTCAAACGTGGAATTGAGTTCATTGAAAATGCTCCAGTGCTCCACATCACCACTAGTTTTTGCAACGTTCCAGGCATCAGACTTTCTTTTAAATAGAGAACGGAGGTAAGGAGGCAAATGATCTCTCCTCAGGGGAATCCTCGTTAGAGGTACAAAAAGATCAATGCAATGCATAAGAATCGCTAAAAACATTTCATATTTATCATTTACAGTGGAAACAGAATTGAACGAGCCGTACCAATCTATGCTGTTGAGGTGGCAGAAAATATCACCATAATTAGCAATTTCGAAGTTTCTCCTATCTACATATTCTCTGGTGCTAGTACGGGAACGATTTAGCCTGAACCTAACCAAGGCATGGTCGCTGCTACCAATCGGGGGCTCCACCTTGACAGACTGAATCAGAGACTCATCATTCGTTAACACTAAATCGAAAATGTTGCGACCTAGTGTGGACTGCATTACTAATTGCCGGAGACCATAGCCACTACACATTTCAATCAGAGCCCTCGATGAAGAAGAAAAATTACTGGAAGATCGCTCGCCATCCCAATCAATATAAGGCATATTTAAATCGCCACAGACAATGCTGGAATAACTACTATACTTTGACCGAATCGAATGATTCGAAAAATCATCCGATTGAAAAAGTCGACTTCGAATTTTTCGAAAAGTCGAATATTCGAAAAAGGCAAATTCCCGAATTATTCGAAGAGTCGAATATTCGAAAAGTTCAAAATCCCGAATTATTCGAAAAGTCGAATATTCGAAAACTTCAAAATCCCGAATTATTCGAAAAGTCGAATATTCGAAAACTCCGAAATTCCGAATTACTCGAAAAGTCGAATATTCGAAAAAAATCTGAAAATGTAAAAGTATAATAACTACTAGCGAGTAGGTCACTAACTCTCTTGATCAGCAGTTCAGACATCCTCTCCGAACAGTCTGGGGCTCTGTACACAAGAACAATGCGAACTTTGTTTTGATCGATAGTAGCATCCGAGCACAATATCTCGTAACTACCGTCGACAGTTTCGCTGAAAACCAAATCAGGACACAGGGACTTATCGATTAACAGACCAACTCCACCGCCTCGCTTACAGACACGATCGCACCTATGTAAGCAGTTCATATTGATTGCACCACTCGCCTAGTAAAGGTGCTGTGTCAATGTCGGGGGACAACCACGTTTCGGTGAGAGCAAAAAAACTGATTTTAGATTGGCGCAGCAGGTAAAGTAGACCATCAATGTTTCTTATTATCGAACGTATATTAGATAAAATACACACTAGACACGTACCAAAAATCCGCCGAGATGTTACATGTTTAAAGAGGCGTCAGGATTAGCAGCGTCAATTGGAGTTCGTAACGACATAGATGCAGAAGTATTCCTAGTCTCGTCAGATGATTTGCTACTCATAACACCAACATTATCAGGATTGCAAGTCAAATTGGGGCGGTCAGGTACTTGTTAATAAATCTATATATTGCAAGTGTCTGTAACCATTGGTAATCCACCAAACCTATGTCCAAAGTCTAGGTGTTTTGTTTTATTTCGAAGATCTCCCTTTTCCGTTGTCAAGGACTCGACGAAGCTACGTTCCCCCACTTGGAGATCAAAATTTTTGGAAAAAATTTCGAAACTTTTACGTCCCCCATGTTCTGAAAAAAAATTTCACAGTTTTTGCGGTAAAAGTTTTCAAAACACTATTTTTTCAACCTAAATTTTTAAAAACATTCTGCACTCCATATCCGACTGATTAGCCTCGGGGAGTGTACTTTTGACTTGCTCTTCGCTATAGAGTAACAACATCTGTATTGAGGAAGAAGTAATTGAAAATGTGAAACTGATCGCCTCAAAAGATACACTATCAGAAGTCGACGCATTTTAATGAATTTTCTGTAAGAACAATGGCACTATCAAATAGCAGATAACGGCAGAAGTCTACATTTTGACGGATAAGAAACATCCAACTAGGTGTGCATCGAGACCTCCGGGCGGGTGGAACCCCTGTATGGGTGCGTAAACCTTCACAGGTTCGAAAAAGGTCGATTCCCTACTAGTGTCACCAGCGGTGGTTTTGCGGTTTCCTCAGTGCACATAGCTCGGTTTGGCTTTGAAGCGCTGTGTTTTGAGACGGCCCGCGGCAGTGCAATTTGGAATATTTCTCTTAGAAGCCTTAAGGTGCGGAGTTTCCCGGCGATCTTACCGCAGTTTGCAAAGGATAGGCTTAGGATGGACTTAGTACCTTTGGGACTTCAGGGTTGCCTTTTGAAAAGAAAAACCTATGTTGTCTCATTCAGGCCGAAGGCGCGGTTCTGGACAACGGTATTGGAAAACGTGAAAACGGGTTTCAGACGATTTTCTTCGTAATTTTGAGGTAATTGGAAGGGGTGTTAGGTATCAGTTTGTAGTGAATTTAATGGAGATTCTGAATCTTTTTTTTTCGGAATCATAGAAAATCTGAAATTTTATGGGGAAAGTACGTTGCCCAATTTTCGAAGTGAAGAATTAAAGCGGTAATAGTCCCGATTAATGAATGTAACTCGTCTAAAATTTTGTCTTATGTGCTGGAAATTTGGCTTCTTCCTAAAATACGGCTACTGCATCGCTATGTATAGCTACCTTCTTCACATGTACTGTTGTGGTACTGTACTGTTCTGCTCTTTGATCTTTTTGTTGCTATTACAATATGTGGGACAACCGCGTCGGAACCACTCATTCCAAGGCCTGTTTTCCTCACAGAAATAGAAACGCGACTAAAAACAGCCCCGATTTTGTTCAGTTTTGACACGAAATTTTTACGGCTCCCCCAAAAACTCTAAATTTCGAAAATTGTCACGTTCCCACAACCCCCCCCCCCCGTTGTCCAGCTGGACTACGCTCGCCTGACCCTGTTGCGAAGAATGCTCTGCTCTAAAAGGCACAGTCCACCCTCACAATTGTTCTGCAGTTATCGTTTCCTTAACTTGCGGAGGATTTAGCGCTGATCACATTGGTGTCTTCAGAATCGCCCAGAACCCACAACGAACGGAGTTATAGACCCTCAAAAATTTTTGTGGACGAGGCAATTTTGTCTCAGGCCTGTTTTTTCTCGCCAATCGCAGCCATAGCAGTGGAGCAGGTCAGAATATAAAGCTGAATTAATAACGAATGGAAAAATATTGATTCAGATTAAAATCCTGAGCGCGTCTCGTCCCTCGCGGAAATCAGCAGGGCTCATGATTCTCGTCCATGCCCTGAACGTTGGAAACTGGTATTTTAGCTTTTTCTGAACGTTTTTCTTCGCTGTTTCTTGACTATTGGTTACCTCACGACCAAACAGTCCCATTTTTGGGTCGAACTCGGGTGTGATATTCATTGTGAACACCGCCTTTAAGTCGTGGGAGGTAATGGATGCGCAGTGTTCTCATGCTTATTCTGAAGAATTGAGATTCGGCGTTCGGCAGGGTTGTTGCGCACAGCGGCTGGACCATAATATCACATTTTCGATACGAGTTTGGACTGTGCCTTCGAAAGGACGGGAGTAGAACGCTCTCCAACGGGAAATTATTTTTCGACTCGAGTGCTCTGTAACTGTATTCTTCGCCTGCAACCAAGAGAACTCGTGTAGTCTGTGACAAGACAAAATGCGCACAGATTACGCACAAAGCCGAAACATCTCCCTACACGGAGGACTTGCAAATTCCAGCCTTTTATTCAGTAACTAGGAATTCTCGAGAGCGGCAAACTTCTCGAATGAGTAGGAAATTACCCTTTTGAAATGATCGATTTCTCGACTTATCCGAAAATAACGCTTTCCGAATGACTGACTTTTTCGAATAAGTCGAGAATCGCTATCCGGAATTTCAACTTGTCGAATAGTCGACTAAATGGAATTGATCGCAATGAATCTTTTTATCGGATGATGATTCGATCATTCGAATCGGCCCAGGTATAGTGAACAACCATGGGTTATATAAAAACAAGAGCACACACTCGATGTTTCGTCAAAAGACGGGAAAAACGCGCAAAATCTCGTTTTTCTTACTTTCTTCAGAGTTAAAGGCAGCATACACGCTCGTAAACGTGTTTGGGATAACTACGGAATTAGAATGGTATGGCCCAGATTACAACGCCTACGCATTTTGAAGTGTCAAAAACGACCCTTAATGCCGCTACATGAGTTAGAAGTTGGCCCCGCTCTGTATTTTCACGCCCCCTGTATTTGCGCTTTTCCTGCAACGCAAGGTTGCTGGGTCATATTCACCGATGGTACTGTTGGTAGATTGCCTAACAAGTGAACCACACACGTCACTGACGGCGAAGATGGTCCAACAACCCTGCGTTGGAGGAAAAGGGCAAATACAGGGGGCGCGAAAATACAGGGCGGGGCCAACTTCTAAAGGCCCTTTCACAGTTGCCCGACCGACGTCGGACGAGTCGTTATCGAATGTGGAATATCTATCTACTCTATCCTATCCATCTTATCTATCTTGACTTGTCAAATTCGGTATTGAGTCGTCCGACGTCGGTCGGGCAAGTGTGAAAGAGGCTTCACTCATGTAACGGCATTGTGGGTCGTTTTTGACACTTTAAAATGCGTAGGCATTATGTTGTAAGCCATACGGTTCGATTCACATTGTTATCCCAACAACGTTTACGAGCGTGTATGCTGCCTTTAACGTTTTCAAACTTGACGACATCTTTGGGATCAGCATCGAATACTTTTTCTTTTTGAGCTACGCACAAGACACAGTGGCACATTTCAGCATCTTATATTTCCCCACTTCTCACCCACCCGAGTGATTATGTTAAACCTACACATATGCTTTATTAGAGAATATGCCATGTGCTAATCTAAAAGAAACGTACTCGATGCTTGTTCTAATGAAGCTCCTCAGTTTGAAAAACGCCCTTTTTGAAGGAACCCTTTTCTCCATTTCGAGAAAAAATGAAGATGGGTATTGTACTGAGCAGGCAACGAAATGAGATTGTAACAACACTGCAGCTTCCGATTTGAGAGCGAAACGCCTTTGATTTGAATTTGAGAAAAAAAATCCGTTTCGACAACAACACGACCACTATGCGTGTACAGGCTATAAAACGGCGAAATTCACTTGGTTCCTTCGCGTGCTGGTGCGGAGCGGAGGTTAGAGACATTGAGAGAGTGTAGGGCAGACGGTGGCCGAGGCGTCGGGAGCGCCGCTCGCTCCTCGAATGATGTGAATTACGACTTTTTAGGGGTTGAGCAGAGCGCCACCAGGGCGCGGCGCGGCCTGATGATGGTGAGCCATATTGATAGATCGCGGCGATCTATCAATACTGCTCTCCATCATCAGGCCGAGCCGTTGGCACTCTGCTCAGCCCCTTATAGAGGGTACACGTCATTCCACTGCTCTACAATTGATCGGGTGATTGTCAGCCACACAACAGATACAGTAGTGGACAAAAATCTATTGACATCGTCTTTTTATCTTTGCCCCCCTTGGAGCTATCAATTTTATCTTTTGATACGATATTTTCGGTCATAATGTCGATATCCTTATACTTAAAGCAGTTATGTCTCGATGTGTGTGTGTGTGTGTGTGTGTGTGTGTGTGTGTGTGTGTGTGTGTATGTGTGTCCATGTGTCCAGCATATCTTAGGAATTGCAGATCAAAACTTGTATGAAATGGTACCAACATTTAGGTGGGTGCGACATTTATCGATTACCAAAAAATCAGCCCGAGTCACCTCTTACGTGCCTCGGGGCAACCGAGTTTGTCCGTGGAGCGCACTTTTGGCCGTGGGTCATGATAACTTCTGCGAGTCGTCTAGCGATGCAAAAAATGCAGGGCGTCATAAATGTGGCGCAGGACCCCAGTGAGGGTGTGCAAGACGTCATAGAAAGTGTGCAGGACCCTAATCGGAGTGTGCAGGACGTCATAGAAAGTGCGCAGGTCCTAAGTAGGAATGTGCAGGACCCCAGCGGAAGTGTGCAGGACGTCATAGAAAGTGTGCAGGACCACAGTGGGGGTGTGGAGGGCGTCATAGAAAGTGTGCAGGACCCCAGTGGGAGTGTGCAGGGCGTCATAGAAATGTGCATGACCCCAGTGGTAGTGTGCAAGACGTCCTAGAAAGTGTGCAGGACCCCAGTGGGAGTGTGCAGGGCGTCATAGAAAGTGTGCAGGACCCCAGTGGGAGTGTGCAGGGCGTCATAGAAATGTGCATGACCCCAGTGGTAGTGTGCAAGACGTCATAGAAAGTGTGCAGGACCCCAGTGGGGGTGTGCAGGGCGTCATAAAAGGTGTGCAGGACCCCAGTGAGGGTGCGCAAGACGTCATAGAAAGTGTGCAGGACCCTAATCGGAGTGTGCAGGACGTCATAGAAAGTGCGCAGGTCCTAAGTAGGAATGTGCAGGACCCCAGAGGAAGTATGCAGGACGTCATAGAAAGTGTGCAGGACCCCAGTGGGAGTGTGCAGGGCGTCATAGAAAGTGTGCAGGACCCAGTGGGAGTGTGCAGGACGTCATTGAATGTGTGCAGGACCCCAACGGGAGTGTGCAGCACGTCACAGAAAGTGTGCAGGACCCAAACGGTAGGGTGCAGGGAGTCATAGAAAGTGTGAAGAACCCTAACGGGAGTGTGCAGGACGTCATAGAGAGTGCGCAGGTCCCCAGTTGAAGTGTGCAGGGCGTCATAGAAAATGCACAGGTCCCGAGTGGGAGTGTTCAGGTCATCAAAAGTTAGCAGGACCGCAGTGGGAGTGTGCAGAACGTCACCAAGAGTGTAGAATTTGAAAAAAGGTTTTTCAATTATTTAATGCTAAATCTTACCTTTTGTGGAGAATAAATAGATAGGAAAACATGAATCTTGAGAAGCGTGCGACGCGTTTTGAGATTGACGCAGAACTCCTGAGACATTTTCTTGCCAGTTTTAAGATACAAGCAGAGGCTCCACTTCCGCACCTTCTCTGTTCGCCACTCATTGCAACCGCTCAGTCATTTCGATTCCCTAACTTCCAAAAACCAGTTTTATATATGTTGCAAGTCTAAGCTTATCAAAATCTGCACCACAAATGCATAAACAACCACCTACTAATTTCATTCATTGAGAACAAGGGCATGATGTTGGTCAACTAGGGAAACATCATATAATATGAGAATGCGTTTTTCCTTATCATGATAGAGACGGCAAAGCGAGAATAATCGCTTGTGAACTTTACAAATTGGAAGAAAGGGCAGTGGGTAGCGACGTAAGGGAAGGAAGTACAGAAGGGGTTCAGAATTTTGTGCCGGTAGCAACCGACGATACACCGCTGGCTTCTTATGTTTTGCTTTATGATCCCACATTTTGATACCCCACGGCCTGCTGTAAATGTACGGCACCCTGCTCTGCTCAGGAGAGTCCATACGTACAGCAACTTTCGGGTAGACGGAAGTCAGTCACCACCGTTCTAACAAACTAATCCGTCTCAGGTAGTTGGCTCACGCAAAAGTTTCTGTGAGCGAAAACTTCGCTAGGTCTCGCTAGTAATAAAGTATGCCGCAGGACTATAGCGCAAATATTCATAGACGAGAAAGTCAATTTTCAAAATTTGCCATTTGCGACTTTTTGTCTCTTCTTCAACTCGATCGATTTCTTCGTCGTTTTCGATAATCTCTTGGTGATTTTCGTATTTTGTAGGATTGCTCGTCAGTAAGGAGTGGAAATTTTCACTCATAGTGACCGAAGTTTAATCATCCGAGGTTTTAAAAGAGGTCCATCAGGAGCCGTTCCCCGAAGTCTGCCCGGGACCATAATGCAAGCCATTCAAGAAATTCTGAAGGTTGGCGTTAGACACCTATTGAAGCCGGAAGCTCGAATAAGACATCGTGAGACAAGAGCAATACTGAATGGTACCGTAACACGCACCTTACGCGACATTCCGAGGCTTGATCATAAGGACATCAGAAGAAAACTTCAGGAATTTCATGAATCGCAGGCGATCTCCAGGTTTTATATCTCTGGAGAATCTATTTGAAGGTTTCTCAGGTATCTGTCAATGCTGCTGAACGTCCACACCGTGGCTGTGGAGTCCTCGGACGTCGTTCCATCAAATGGGTTTTGATGAGAGTAAGGCTTCAGAAGGCAAGACTAGCGTGGGTAACGGAGCAGATCCCCTAGACTCCACAGCAATGGTGAAAAGCCGTTTTCTCTGCTCGATCTAGTGCTCTAAGCGAACGAGACGTAGATTCAACAAAATAGACAACTTTTTTACATTGCTGTTGACTCCAGTGATGATGCTCCGTCGCCCACTCTAGTCGTGATTTCTGATGCCTTACTCTCATCAAAAGCCATCTACTGAGGCGATGTCCGAGAACTTCACAGCCACAGTGTCGACGTTTAACAGCATCGACAGATACCTGGAAACCTCCGAATGGATTCTCCTGAGAGATGAAACCTAGAGATCGCCTGCGATTCATGAAATTCCTGAAGTTTTCTTCTGAGGTCCTTATCATCAAGCCTCGGAATGCGTGTTACGGTACCATCCAGTATTGTTCTTGTCTCATGATGTCTTACTCAAGCTTCCGGCCTCGATAAATGTCTAACGCCAACCTTCAGAACTTCTTGAATGGCTTGCATCGTGGTCCCGAGCAGACTTCGGGGAACGGCTCCTGATGGACCCATTTTAAAACCTCGGATGATTGACCTTCGCTCACTATGTGTTGAAATTTCACTCCTTACCGAACGGACAATCCTACAAAATACAAAAATCACCAGGAGAACTTCGAAAACGACGAAGAAATCGATCGAGTTGAAGAAGAGACAAAAAGTAGCAAATAACGTATTTTTAATATTGTCTTTCTCGTCGATGATTATTTGCGCTATAGTCCTGTAGCGTACTTTATTATATCGGCATCATGACCGAGAATATCATACCAAAAGATGAAATTGGAAGCCTCAAGAGGGGCAAAGCTATTTTGAAAAAAGACGATGTCAATAGATTTGTGTCCACTACTGTATATTGTAAGACCCTGTTGTGAGCCATTAGGGGTAGGGTTCGCGACAGAATTAATTTTTCAGCTCTCTTCATGAAAATTTCGAACTGTTATTTACAAAAGTAAAAATAAATGAAAAAAAAATGCAGGGAAAACGGCAAAAACAAGACAGGACGGCTAATTACAGGTGTCCGCGCATCCCAATTATCGAGATTGTCATGAATGTGTATTACTTCGTCATTTATTTTGCTCTTAAAATGGTCAGTAGTTTCCAAAAATGCTCGGCAATTACTTTAGAAGAAAAATAAAAGGCGGCAAAACAGGCATTTAGAGGAGTGTCGATAATTGGGGGCGGGAGGACACCAAGCAATAACTTGTCTTTGAGCGTTTTTCCTCCAATTTTTCACTTACTTTCACTTTTGATATGGCCAGATCAATCATTCATGAGGTTAGCACAACAGCCGATTTTATCGCGAACCCAGTCTTTGGAAAGACCACCATGGAGGTACTCTCCCCCTTGATCCAAATCAAGGGATGCTACCTCGTCGTGGTCAGGATGATATCCTTCTTACGGATGGGCTGGCCTCTTTGCTGTGGACAGTGATGTGGGACATACATATCCTAGTTGTGAGAAACCTCGTCATTACCGAGATGGTGGGGCCAGGGCTGGGCACACGTCCCGGCATGGATATTTCAAATATGCACCCCCCTTAGCTCGGTAATTTTCAGGCACCCCCCTATGGGAAATCGAAATCGGCTGTTTTCCGAGAAGTCGAACGCAATAGCCATGATCTTGACTTCCTTATTTTGATAAACCGGATTATAAAAAAAGCACTGAATAAAGAAAATTCCGAAAATGTGAACAAAAAAAGGTAGTGTAATTTCAAACTTCCAAACAATCTTATGAAGAAAATTTTTAATAAGAAGGTAGGTTGTGACAAAAGATAAAACATTTTTTTATTCATTACAATTCAGCAATTACAAAAAACAAGAGAGCTACTTTTATTGCAGTAATTAATGTTTTCTATGGAATGTTTTCATGAACCTATGTGTGAAGGATTAATCCGTGTTTGATCGTTCTGATGAAGAAATTTTCAGAATTATTTTGTGTTGTGGAACCATATAATGATTGATGAGATGCGTAGGGAGTGGAAAACCCGATTTTTATACACGTAGAATGCCGCAATCCCTTAGAGACTCGGCTCGCCGTGCGATATGGTGTGTGTACGCAGCTACACAGCGCACACGGGAGTGGACGCGCACACAATATTAATAAAAAAATTTATTATATTACAGAACGGGGAAGAGAAAAAAGATTGAAACCGAAGGAAATGGAAGATGATGAAAATTGTCTATTCTGGATGTACCCATTTTAGAAATTTAATGTAAACAAACAAAGTTGGAGCAGGGGTAAGTATTTAGCCGTGACAAGTTTAATTCAAACGAACCTAGTTGATCAAAAGTAGCATTAAACATGCGAGCAAAGGGTACTGTGGGAAAGAGGAGAATCTGGCAAACAATAAAGCCTCAACAGGATCGCTTTTTAATGTGATTTAAGGACCTTAAATCTCGTCCCGGTTTTACCCCGAGAACGGGGACAAAACCGGGACGAATTTTAAGGTCCTTCAATCACATTGAATATCGAAGCTTTTGTTACTGAATGTTTGTCAGATTCTCCTCTTTCTTCCAATGCTTTTAGTTCTCATGGATTATGCTGTTTTTAATCAACAAAGTTCATTTGAATGAACCTTGTCGTCCGAAAAATTCACTCTGCTCCAATTTAGTTTATTTACATGAAATTTCTGAAATGGTTACATTGAGAGCATCCTATTTCTGCCTTCTTCCATCTACTCCACTTTCGATTCTTTTCTCCTCCCCGTTCAGTAAGAGAACACATTTTTAATTAATATTGTGCGCGCGTCCACTCCAGTGTGCGCTGTGTAGCTGCGGACAAACACCATATCGCACGGCGAGCCCAGTCTTTAAGGGACTGCGGCATTCAAGCTGGATAAAATTCGGGTTTTTATGTACAGCGTACTTCTCAAGTAGGAAGATTATTTGCTTCTTTCACTGGAACTTGCAGTCTCTTCAATTTTTAGAGTCGGCTCTCTTCATAAGTCATTCTCATAGACGAAATTCTGTTGGCTAGTTTTTATACTGACAGTGATATCTGTATTTATAGTTTGCCATAATACAGCAGTTCGCTAATCCTTTTCTGAACGTGAGCGATAGCGCGTCCGAGCGCTGTCTTTGTATCTTCGCTTCTAATCGGTAACCACAAGCGTAATCAGTAAACGTTACACCAAAGAAACATTACACCACATCAATCCTTACTTGCTACTAGATAACAGAGTAGTGTTTATTCCTTCATCAAAACAATCAAACACATTTCTGAAAGTAGGGCTCCGCAGAAAAGGTCAAGGATTTGGCTTTGCTCTAAAATGTCGTGAAATTGTGGTGAGCGCGAAGCGCTCACCAGATTTGGCTTTGATTCGCCATCGCGCAACCCCCTGATCTCGGTATCAGGGTCCAGAGTAAACGTAGAAAAACCGTTCTTTTTGCATTTAATATACTTTAGAAAGGTGAATAACTGTTCAAAAAATGGTCTGAAATGGTTACCTGAGATTCGAGAAAAAGTGTCAAAACCACGTCATTTTGGTCGAAAAAATGTTCATCTCCTTTTTTTTTCAGTTGGCGTTCACGATCTTGTTGGAACACTTATCGTTGAGCTAGAGAGCTCATTTTTGGTCAGGGAGCTGGTTTTGTTTGCACCTAGCTCCTGTCAAAATTTGAAGTTGAGTAGCTCAATTTTTGTGGAACCTCAAAATTGAGGGTCAGGAAAGACAAAAACACGTAAACATGTTATTATAAACCATCCGACGTTTACTTAATCGTAAAAATGAACTAGTGAAATAAACACCGTTACTGATAGGCTTTACTCAGGATTTGACGGGGCAACGCTTCAATCAATACGGCAGGATCTCGGAAGTACTTTTTGGAACGCGGCACCGTGTGACTCAGAAGTGCGCCACAGAACGCCGTAGTAAGTGTGCGGGACCCAAGTGGGAGTGCGCCGGACGCCGTAGAAAGTGTGCGGGACCCAAATGGGTGTGCGCAGAACGCCGTAAAAAGTGTGTGGGACCTGTAAGAAAGTGTGCCGGACGCCGTAGAAAGTGTGCGGGACCCACGTGGGAGTGTGCCGCACGCCGTATAAAGTGTGCGGGACTCAAGTGGGAGTGCGCCGGACGCCGTAGGAAGTGTGCGGGACCCAAATTAGATTGCGCCACGCGCGTAGAAAGCGTGCGGGACCCAAGTGGGAGTGCGCCGGACGCCGTAGAAAGTGTGCGGGACCCACGTGGGAGTGTGCCACACGCCATAGAAAGTGTGCGGAACCCAAATGAGAGAGCGTCGGACGCCGTAGAAAGTGTGCGGGACCCAAGTGGGAGTGCGCCGGACGACATAGAAAGTGTGCGGGACTCAAGTGGGAGTGCGCCGGACGCCGTAGAAGGTGTGCGGGACCCAAATGAGAGTGCGCCACACGCCGTAGAAAGCATGCGGGACCCAAGTGGGAGTGCGCCGGACGCCGTAGAAAGTGTGCGGGACCCACATGGCCGTGCGCCGGACGCCGTAGAAAGTGTGCGGGACTCAAATGAGAGTGCTCCACACGCCGTAGAAAGCATGCGGGACCCAAGTGGGAGTGCGCCGGACGCCGTAGAAAGTGTGCGGGACCCACATGGGCGTGCGCAGAACGCCGTAGAAAGCGGCTGGACCCAAAAGGGAGTGCACCGGACGCCGTAGAAAGTGTGCGGGACTCAAGTGGGAGTGCGCCGGACGCCGTAGAAAGTGGGCGGGACCCAAATGAGAGTGCGCCACACGCCGTAGAAAGCGTGCGGGACCCAAGTGGGAGTGCGCCCGACGCGGTAGAAAGTGTGCGGGACCCAAATGAGAGTGCGCCGGACGCCGTAGAAAGTGTGCGGAACCCAAATGAGAATGCACCACACGCCGTAGAAAGTGTGCGGGATCCACGTGAGAGTGCGCCGGACGCCGTATAAAGTGTGCGGGACCCAAGTGGGAGTGCGCCGGACGACATAGAAAGTGTGCGGGACTCAAGTGGGAGTGCGCCGGACGCCGTATAAAGTGTGCGGGACCCAAATGAGAGTGCGCTACACGCCGTAGAAAGCATGCGGGACCCAAGTGGGAGTGCGCCGGACGCCGTAGAAAGCGTGCGGGACCCAAATGAGAGTGCGCCACACGCCGTAGAAAGCATGCGGGACCCAAGTGGGAGTGCGCCGGACGCCGTAGAAAGTGTGCGGGACCCAAATGAGAGTGCGCCACACGCCGTAGAAAGCGTGCGGGACCCAAATAGAAGCACGCCCATGCGGATCATTTTTTCCGCAGGGTTAGCGTAGCCATTCTTGAGCAAAACATGATAACGAACGATAACACACGTTCATAACATGCGGGGTATAAAAGGGCAGAGGAACGGTATGCATTCATTCACAAACCGCCCTCTTCGAGAAGCCGCCGGGAAGTGGCTGAGGAGGTCGAAATTGTGCAAACACGTTTGTTGGCTATTACGATGTGCTCATATGCAAGCTGACACTCAGAAAATTTTTGAAGGAGGGTAATGGTGGCCCTGCGGAAAAATGATCGGCATAAGCGTGCTTGTGACCCAAATGGGCGTACGCAGAACGCCGTATAACGTGTGTGGGACCCAAATGAGAGTGCGCTGGACACCGTAGAAAGTGCCGGACCCGAATGGGTGTGCGCAGAACGCCGTAGAAAGTGTGCAGGACATCCCAGTGGGAGTGTGCAAGATGTAACAGAATGTGCGCAGGACATTAGTGGGAGTGTGCAGGACGTCATAGAAAGTGTGCAGGACATCAGAGAGGTGTGCAGGACATCAGTTGGAGTGCGAAGGACGTCATAGAAGGGTGAGGGGGCAGGACATTACTGGGTTTACTTTCATCTAACACCACCAGGCATAAATCATGTTAGAAAGGAAACCTTTCGGAAAAATAAATGAAATTCTTGAAAGTTTAGGTTCCTGGCAAAAGTGAAGATTTGGCATGGCCATTTTTTCGAAGAATTAGAAATATACTCAGGTAAAAGGGGAAGGTAAAGAAAAATGAAAAAAAAGTTTTGAAATATTCCTGAGAACGATTTGGCGTAGAATAATTTGTTTTTCGGGAAATGAAGTGAAATAGTTGAAAGTATGATTTGGCAGTCGAGTTTGAACCAACTATTGATAAGAGTTGTGCAAAACAGAGACCGCCTTGTCTGTGCTTATCCGTAAAACATATCAAAGCGAAATCACGCGTGTTGATTTTACTTCACCTAATACGTGAAGACCGCCGCATTACAGCTCCCGAAAAAGTTTTGATGCTTCCCATTTCACGCGTGATTTCGCTTTGAAATGTTCTACGGATAAGCACAGACAAGGCGATCTCTCGTTTTGCACAACTCTTATCAATAGCCGGTTCAAACTCGACTGGCAAATCATACTTTCAACTATTTCACTTCATTTCCCGAAAAACAAATTATTCTACGCCAAATCGTTCTCAGGAATATTTCAAAACTTTTTTTCATTTTTCTTTACCTTCCCCTTTTACCTGAGTATATTTCTAATTCTTCGAAAAAATGGCCATGCCAAATCTTCACTTTTGCCAGGAACCTAAACTTTCAAGAATTGTTCCATTAGATTTGGCTATCAAACTGATTTCCTGAATGTAGTGAAATTGTTGAATCGATTTGGCTGTTGTTGGTATATGCAGATTACATAATCATTAAATGTAGTGAAATTGTTGCAAACAGATTTGGCAGGAGCTCTATGAATTATCAGAGTCAAATCACGCGTCAGAAGGTCCTCTGGCGAGCGAATGAAGACAAAAAGAAAAAAATAATCTTCAGCCAACAATGCTGAACGAAACGTGGCCTTATGGACTAGAAACAAGGTTTTCGAATGTTATTCTGCCTTTTCAGTGTAGCTCCCACTAAGATACCAGACCTTCCCTCACCGATTAGACAAAATTCACGAAAACGAAATCTAACGCAGTTTATTAGCTACTTACGATATGTCTTCGTGTCCTCAACGCTTTCACGATTCACATTGTATGGAAACGTTTTTGCTGCTAGACTTATTCTTGTTCTGATTTGATTCAATATGCGCTCCAAGAAAAACCCCTTCTGACGCGTGATTTGACTCTGATAATTCATAGAGCTCCTGCCAAATCCATTTGCAACAATTTCACTACATTTAATGATTATGTAATCTGCATATACCAACAACAGCCAAATCGATTCAACAATTTCACTACATTCAGGAAATCAGTTTGATAGCCAAATCTAATGGAACAATTTCACGACATTTTAGAGCAAAGCCAAATCCTTGACCTTTTCTGCGGAGCCCAACTTTCAGAAATTTCACAACTTTTTTCCAAGGGTTTCCCTTCTACAATATCGTCGAGCTCCAAAAGTCAAGTTGTTTTTTTTTCGAAAACATAGTGGTAAAAATGAAGAAACAACCGCTCCGCTGCTAAGACTGCAAGATAATAGTTTCTCTTATAGTTACTCCTAAGGCCCCGGTCATAGTTGGATGAGCCGACGTCTCCAGCCCGGTCGATACACACAGAATGCATTGGAAATGGGATGCAAAATTCACTCGGTGTATCCCCCCCCGCACCCCCCAACACCCACCCGGTCGATACGTATGATTGGAATGATGGAGTGAGGTTGAGAAAATCACTCGGTGTATCCCCCCAACACCCCTCCCCCCCGCACCCCCCAACACCCCCAACACCCACCCGGTCGATACGTATGTTTAAAATGATGGAGTGAGGTTGAGAAAATCACTCGATGTATCCGACGCGGTCGATATCCATGCAATACGTGGATGACGGCGGATGAGAAAATCACCGGGTGGGCGGGTCGATGATAAAACATTTCGTATCACTAGAAAGCTATCCTTACTGCTACCACCGTTACTTCACCATACTCTCCTTCACTATTTCTCTGAACAGGTGCAATCCTGTCGGCAACGTAATCATCGTCATATCTAGTTGGATACACCGAAACGAGTGATTTTCTCAACCTCACTCCATCATTTTAAACATACGTATCGACCGGGTGGGTGTTGGGGGTGTTGGGGGTGCCGGAGGGGGGGGGGGGTGTTGGGGGGAGTCGGTGGGTTACAGATGCAAATAGCACCAACTCTGACCGGGGCCTAAGAAAACTCTAATAGTTTCACGCGGCTTCCTACAAATAAGATACAAGGCGTATACTTTTTGAATTTCAAAGTCGAAAAAATGAAGAAATGAGTTCTAGATGACCCAATTGTACAGGGTCTAGGCACTATCCTAGAGGGGGGGGGCACCCACCATTCAAGACAGAAATGAAATGAGCCATCGATTGGTAAGGCTAACAGTCGAAGTATTTCTATAGAGCTCTTATAAAATCAATGATTGTTACCGCAGTATCAGGCATCTTTTATCAGTTTTTCAGCATTTATATGAGTAAATCTTGGGTGGCCCCATTCCGTCTAGCTCTGCCAATTCGAGACTTGATGCCTAAGCAAAAGAGACTTGATGCTCATGTACAAGTCGGCATGAAGTCTTAATTTGCCGCATTAAATTCACTGTATGTGTGAATTTGCCGGTAGGATAGGTGAGAATGAGGTGAATATCCCGTGAAAATGGTGCGAACTGGCAGCGAGAGAGGGTCCAAATTACCCCGAAAACGAGGTGAAATTACCTCGAAAAATGGGTGAGTTTAGCTCGAAAATTTTACGAATTTGAAGGTCCAGGGCAAGAAGCCCCGCTTTGTCCGCAACATGGGTGTAATCTTCACCGAGGTCTGCGGTGAGGAGCCACCCTCTGCGAGCCGCGGCGTAACTCGCCCCCCCCCCGCCGTGAGGATACCCACTGTATCCTCCCAGCAGCCAAAATTATGCTGGCCTCCGGAGAGTGACCCGAAGTCATCTTTCAGGGCCAGCATCAGAATGCCGAATGAGGACTCTGGTGAGATGAGGCGGCTTTTATACCGGCTGTGCTCATGGTAAACACATCGAGACGTGATCAATCGTTTCATCATGTTTTCGCTAAGATGTTTTCACTTGTGTAGAAATTTCTGAGATGCCAGCAACGGCGGTAATTTCACCCTTTGCGCTGATTGATATCCAGCCGCTCAACAACTGATATGCATTAACATGTTAGCGCTGGCGGTATTTTCACTCTTTGTGCTGACTGATATCCGACCGCTCAGCAAATTCACCCTTTGCGCGGATAAGCTTTGATGAAGGCGCTAAAGGTGAATTTGATGCCTAATGATAACAGAGTGTGATAAAGGCTGCTTTCCCCGAAGCATCAAGTCTCGAATTGGCAGAGTAGGATAGCCCCAGGGTCAGCCGCTCTAGCCAAACTTCACCGGCTCATGCTGATGTGGCTCGTCTGCGCCGGCCCGTATGACTGATTCGGAACAAGAACGATTGCTTAGTGCGCTAGAAGAGGACTACCGTAATCTTAGGAATGATGTTATTCGGCTCTCGTAAACAAATTTGATGATATCCAAGTGATCAAGGGTAAGGTATAAAAGAAAAGAAGAGCGGTGTGTCTTGATTCACGCACAGTCCTTCTCCAGAGGTCAGCAGTTGAGAATCTGCCTGGACCTGGACCACAAAACAGGAAAACAGGTACTCTTTCGGAATAGACGACCCACTAGAGAAATTCCATGAGAAATGTTGATCCCACTAGAGGCGTTGATTGCTTTAGTCTTTTTCAAACACACTGAACTGTTTGATGTGACCAACCGAGCGGTCGGGCAATCCCAAACAATTGCTAATTTTATTGTATTCTTTAGTGGGTCGTCTATTCCGAAAGAGCACCGGAAAACAGCACTACCGGTAGGGAAGATGTAGCGAATTCGGAGTCAGAACTTTTAGAGCCAACTCGAGTGATATTAAAGGCAGTGTTCACGGTAATCTTCGATTTTGAGATTAATCGCTAAGTCGATTGTTTGGCCCCCGAGTAGAACTGACATGACGAAGAAACCGAGAAAAACGCACCAGAAGGGCACGAAATCCTCAAGTATCAGCCCGCCTCTCAAGTATCAATGGAACTATTCGTTGTGACAATGAAATCTTTTGTGGACCCGTCTTTTGCACTTTTCCATTCTGTGTTGCTCCGTTCTTTCCTTCGGGCCCTAACTAATACTGTTTTGCCCAAAATATTCTTCCATTTTCGATTAGTCCCATTTTTGACCGGTGACAGCCACCGTGAACATGTTCATCCAACCAGACAACTACTCCAGGCCATAGAATAATGTCACTGAAATAAGACGAATTAGAGCGTTTCTCGCCGTTTCTTCGTGATATTGGTGACACTTGGTAGCCAACGCATTGTTTTGAGTGGAAAACTTGGAAACGAGAATCATCGTGAACACTGCCTTTAAGGTAGCTATGTTCTGGCGCACTTAACTATCGTTCTTGTTGATTCGGAGGCATGGCTTGCATACGGTGTCCTGAACATTAAACTGAGGTCATGCGCACGTCCCTTGATGTCCTGCACACTCCTACTGAGATCCAGCACACATTCCATGACGTGCTGTTCATCCTTACAGTGTTCCTGCACACGTTTCATGATGTCCTGCACTTTCCTACTAAGGCCCTGCACACATTCCATGACGTCCTGCTCATCCCTACTGGGGTCCTGCACACGCTTCATGATGTCCTGAACACACCTACTGATGTCCGGCACACATTCCATGAAGTCCTGCTCATCCCTACTGGGGTCCTACACACTTTTTATGATGTCCTGCACACTCCTACTAAGGACCTGCACACATTCCATGACGTCCTGCACACTTCGACTAGGGTTCTGCACACGTTCCATGAGGTCCTGTAGACATTCCATGACGTCCTGCTCATGCCTATTGGGCTCCTGCACACGTTCCATGATGTCCTGCACACCTCTGTTGGGATCCTACACACGTTCAATGATGTCCTGCACACTCCTACTGAGGTCCTGCACACGTTCCATGATTTTCTGCACTTTCCTACTGAGGTCCTGCACGCATTCTGCGACGTCCTGCACGCCCCTATTGGGATCCTGCAAAAGTTCCTTAATGTCCTGCACACTCCTACTGAGGTCCTGCACACATTCTACGACCTCCTGCACACCCTTACTGGGGTCCTGCTTAAGTTCTTTGATGTCTTGCACACATTCCACGACGTCCTCCACACCCCAACTGGGGTCCTGAACAGGTCCCATGATGTCCCGCACACTCATACTAAGGTCCTGCACACGTTCCACGATGTCCTGCAAACTCCTACTGAGCTCCTGCACACATTCTACGGCGTCCTGCACACCCCTACTAGGGTCCTGCACAGGTCCCATGATGTCCTGCACACCTCTACTAAGGTCCTGCACACGTTCCATGAGGTCCTGCACATCCCTACTGAGGTCCTGCTCTAGTTCAATGACGTCCTGCATACTCCTACTGCGGTCTCGTATAGTCAACCGAAACTTCAGCACGCCCTACGATGCCTTCTTATTGATGGTGCGCATGTAACGATTACGCGCTGCGCTCAAGTACATCAATCCCGCACAGCATCCTCTTCCGAGCCGGACGTTTAAAAAACACCACCCTAGAGAGCAAGGTGTTTGTATGGAGTCTAAGAAAACAATGACTGATAACGAAAAATTCCATCATTTTCATAAACTAATCTTGAGAGACCGGTTTCCGAGTTTGAATCGCCCGTTAGGGGCCCAGAAGTCATTATGGTGAGTTCTGCCAATTATTTTTGGCATCCCCGTGGCCGATGACCTCTAGTCACAAATTTTCAAGCGATTTGGTCCACGCCTTCCAAAAAAATGGTTTTCGACGGACGGAGGTGGAGGCGGAGGCGATGGTGGAGAACGTTTTTGCGTACTTTGAGAGGTCATAACTTTAGAAAGCGGGGACCAGTTAGGATGAAAAGTTGCACACATATCTTCTGTTTCCGCATGTGATTTATTTCCGTTCGTCGCGTGCGCCTGCGTGCGTAAGCTGCGTCTCCTTCTCCCCACAGTTTCTCGCTGTCTCTACCCTCGCTCCGCACAAGCGCGCGAGGGAACAGAGTAAATCTGGCTCGGAACCAGAGGCTATGTAACTTCTTGCAGCGCATCGAATGGTGTACAGCTCATACCTCTGGTGACGGTATGAATAGGTGATCTCACTGTAGGGCATCCGCGCGGGAAGAGATCAAAGCCAAATCCTGGTGCGCGCTTCGCGCGCACCACAGTTTTTCTGAGAATAGCAATTAAACCATCTGTAACACTTTGTTTTCGTGATGTTCATTAAATAACGGAAGGTCTAATACCCTTAATTAAAGCTTCACCGAGATAGAGAGGACAACATTTGTTCACCTTATTTCTATCCTATGAGGCAACCAACAATTCAACAGTGTAGGTTGATAATTAGTTTTTTGTCATTTTCATGCCGGAGACCATTTGTGACGTGTTTTGACTCCGAGGTTCTGCACAAATTATTCGACGTTCCGCAAATCTCTACTGAGGTCCTGCACATGTCCCAGTAAATCTTGGGTGGCCCCACCACGTCTAGGATAGACCCAGGGACAGCGGCTCTAGCCAAACTTCACCGGTTCATGCTGATGTGGCTCGTCTGCGCCGGCCCATATGTCTGATTCGGAACAAGAACGATAGTTAAAGGCATCGTACGCGCAGGAAACCGTATATTATTTTTTCATGTTTTTGCGTAGCTTGGCCCCTCTAGTGAACGAAAATGTTGAAGGTGCCCATGAAAAACCTTCATTTGTAAAGAAAAGTCAATCGGAACACATTGTAAATACGAATTTGAATTTCGCGCCAAAATCCTTTCTAAAGTTTTTTCTGCTTTTGTAGGCCTTGTCACTGTCATTTTCGGTGTTTTTCTGCATGTGGAGTTCGTGCCGCAACTATTTTTCCTGTTGTCTTACGGTCGCACCGACATTCTAGGAAAAAGTGCTAGATGACTGGTGAGAATTGGTGGCGGATATTAATCTTTGACGCCTTCCAACCTCATCGTCCAACGTTTTTGACCCGCCAAAGTTTACCAGTGTGGTCTACCGGGATCAATCATGGAATTGAGCCTGAAAATGGTAATTTATTTCCAGCGCGAACGATAGTTAAGTGCGCCAGAAGAGGACTACCGTAATCTTAGGAATGATGTTATTCGGCTCTCGTGAACAAATTTGATGATACCCAAATGATCAATGATAAAGTATAAAAGAAGTGAAGAGCGGTGTGTCTTGATACACACACAGTCCTTCTCCAAAGTTCAGCAGTTGAGGATCTGCCTTGACTACAAAGCAGAAAAACAACATTCGGAGTCAGAACTTTTAGAGCCAACTCGAGTGAGATTACGGTAGGCCTGTTCTGGCGCACTTAACTATCGTTCTTGTTGATTCGGAGGCATGGCTTGCATACGGTGTCCTGAACATTAATCTGAGGTCATGCGCACGTCCCTTGATGTCCTGCACTCTCCTACTGAGATCCTGCACACATTCTACGACGTCCTGCACACCCCTTCTGGGGTCCTGCACAAGTTCCTTGATGTCCTGCACACTCCTACTGAGATCCTGCACACATTCTACCACATCCCGCACACCCCTACTGGGATGCTGTACAGGTCCCATAATGTCCTGCACACTCCTACTGAGGTCCTGCACACATTCTACCACATCCTGCACACCCCTACTGGGGTCCTGCACACGTCCCATGATGTCCTGCCCACTCCTACTACGGTCCTGCACACGTTCAATGATGTCCTGCACACTCCTACTGAGGTCCTGCACAGGTCCCATGATGCCCTGCACACTCCTACTAAGGTCTTGCACACGTTCCATGATGTCCTGCACACTCCTACTGAGGTCCTGCACAGGTCCCATGATGTCCTGCACACTCCTACTGAGGTCCTGCACAGGTCCCATGATGTCCTGCACACCCCTACTAAGGTCTTGCACACGTTCCATGATGTCCTGCACACCCCTACTGAGGTCCTGCACACATTCTGCGACGTCCTGCACACCCCTAATGGGGTCCTGCACACATACCATGATGTCCTGCCCACTCCTACTACGGTCCTGCTCACGTTCCATGATGTCCTGCACACTCCTACTGAGGTCCTGCACAGGTCCCATGATGTCCTGCCCACTCCTACTACGGTCCTGTACACGTTCCATGATGTCCTGCACACTCCTACTGAGGTCCTGCACACATTCTACGACGTCCTGCACACCATTACTGGAGTCCTGCACACGTCCCATGATGTCCTGCCCACTCCTACTACGGTCCTGCACACGTTCCATGATGTGCTGCACACTCCTACTGAGGTCCTGCACAGGTCCCATGATGTCCTGCCCAGTCCTACTAAGGTCTTGCACACGTTCCATGACGTCCTGCACACTCCTACTGAGGTCCTTTCTCACATTCTACGACGTCCTGCACACCCCTACTATGATCCTGCACAGGTTCCATGATGTCCTGCACACCCCTACTAAGGTCTTGCACACGTTCCATGATGTCCTGCACACTCCTACTAAGGTCTTGAACACGCTCCATGATGTCCTGCACACTCCTACTGAGGTCCTGCACAGGTCCCATGATGTCCTGCACACTCCTACTAAGGTCTTGCACACGTTCCATGATGCCCTGCACACTCCTACTGAGGTCCTGCACAGGTCCCATGATGTCCTGCACACTCCTACTAAGGTCTTGCACACGTTCCATGATGTCCTGCACACTCCTACTGAGGTCCTGCACACATTTTACGACGTCCTGCACACCCCTACTGGGGTCCTGCACACGTCCCATGATGTCCTGCCCACTCCTACTACGGTCCTGCACACGTTCCATGATGTCCTGCACACTCCTACTGAGGTCCTGCACAGGTCCCATGATGTCCTGCACACTTCTACTGAGGTCCTGCACACGTTCGATGATGTCCTGCATACTCCTACTGAGGCCCTGTATACATACTACGACGTCCTGCACACTCCTACTGAGGAGCTGCACAGGTCCCATGATGTCCTGCCCACTCCTACTACGGTCATGTACACGTTCCATGATGTCCTGCACACTCCTACTGAGGTCCTGCACACATTCTACGACGTCCTGCACACCCCTACTGGGATCCTGCACAGGTTCCATGATGTCCTGCCCACTCCTACTACGGTACTGCACACGTTCCATGATGTCCTGCACACTCCTACTGAGGTCCTGCACAGGTCCCATGATGTCCTGCACACTCCTACTAAGGTCTTGCACACGTTCCATGACGTCCTGCACACTCCTACTGAGGTCCTGCACACATTGTACGACGTCGTGCACACCCCTACTGGGATCCTGCACAGGTTCCATGATGTCCTGCACACCCTACTAAGGTCTTGCACACGTTCCATGATGTCCTGCACAATCCTAATAAGGTCTTGCTTACGTTTCATGATGTCCTGCACACTCCTACTGAGGTCCTGCACAGGTCCCATGATGTCCTGCACACTCCCTACTGAGGTCCTGCACACATTCTACGACGTCCTGCACACCCTTCTGGGGTCCTGCACACGTTCCATGATGTCCCGCCCACTCCTACTACGGTCCTGCACACGTTCCATGATGTCCTGCACACTCCTACTGAGGTCCTGCACAGGTCCCATGATGTCCTGCACACTTCTACTGAGGTCCTGCACACGTTCGATGATGTCCTGCATACTCCTACTGAGGTCCTGCACAGGTCCCATGATGTCCTGCACACTCCTACTAAGGTCTTGCACACGTTCCATGATGTCCTGCACACTCCTACTGAGGTCCTGCACAGGTCCCATGATGTCCTGCACACTCCTACTAAGGTCTTGCACACATTCTACGACGTCCTGCACACCTCTACTGGGATCCTGCTCAGGTTCCATGATGTCCTTCCCACTCCTACTACGGTCCTGCACACGTTCCATGATGTCCTGCCCACTCCTACTACGGTCCTGCCCACGTTCCATCATGTCCTGCACACTCCTACTGAGGCCCTGCACAGGTCCCATGATGTCCTGCCCACTCCTACTACGGTCCTGCACACGTTCCATGATGTCCTGCACACTCCTACTGAGGTCCTGCACAGGTCCCATGATGTCCTGCACACTCCTACTAAGGTCTTGCACACGTTCCATGACGTCCTGCACACTCCTACTGAGGTCCTGCACACATTCTACGGCGTCCTGCACACCCCTACTGGGATCCTGCACGTTCCATGATGTCCTGCCCACTCCTACTACGGTCCTGCACACGTTCCATGATGTCCTGCACACTCCTACTGAGGCCCTGCACAGGTCCCATGATGTCCTGCCCACTCCTACTACGGTCCTGCACACGTTCCATGATGTCCTGCACACTCCTACTGAGGTCCTGCACAGGTCCCATGATGTCCTGCACACTCCTACTAAGGTCTTGCACACGTTCCATGACGTCCTGCACACTCCTACTGAGGTCCTGCACACATTCTACGGCGTCCTGCACACCCCTACTGGGATCCTGCACAGGTTCCATGATGTCCTGCACACCCCTACTGGGATCCTGCACACGTTCCATGATGTCCTGCCCACTCCTACTACGGTCCTGCACACGTTCCATGATGTCCTGCCCACTCCTACTACGGTCCTGCACACGTTCCATGATGTCCTGCACACTCCTACTGAGGTCCTGCACAGGTCCCATGATGTCCTGCACACTCCTACTAAGGTCTTGCACACGTTCCATGACGTCCTGCACACTCCTACTGAGGTCCTGCACACATTCTACGGCGTCCTGCACACCCCTACTGGGATCCTGCACACGTTCCATGATGTCCTGCCCACTCCTACTACGGTCCTGCACACGTTCCATGATGTCCTGCACACTCCTACTGAGGCCCTGCACAGGTCCCATGATGTCCTGCCCACTCCTACTACGGTCCTGCACACGTTCCATGATGTCGTGCACACTCCTACTGAGGTCCTGCACAGGTCCCATGATGTCCTGCACACTCCTACTAAGGTCTTGCACACGTTCCATGACGTCCTGCACACTCCTACTGAGGTGCTGCACACATTCTACGGCGTCCTGCACACCCCTACTGGGATCCTGCACACGTTCCATGATGTCCTGCCCACTCCTACTACGGTCCTGTACACGTTCCATGATGTCCTGCACACTCCTACTGAGGCCCTGCACAGGTCCCATGATGTCCTGCCCACTCCTACTACGGTCCTGCACACGTTCCATGATGTCCTGCACACTCCTACTGAGGCCCTGCACAGGTCCCATGATGTCCTGCCCACTCCTACTACGGTCCTGCACACGTTCCATGATGTCCTGCACACTCCTACTGAGGTCCTGCACAGGTCCCATGATGTCCTGCACACTCCTACTAAGGTCTTGCACACGTTCCATGACGTCCTGCACACTCCTACTGAGGTCCTGCACACATTCTACGGCGTCCTGCACACCCCTACTGGGATCCTGCACAGGTTCCATGATGTCCTGCACACCCCTACTGGGATCCTGCACACGTTCCATGATGTCCTGCCCACTCCTACTACGGTCCTGCACACGTTCCATGATGTCCTGCACACTCCTACTGAGGCCCTGCACAGGTCCCATGATGTCCTGCCCACTCCTACTACGGTCCTGCACACGTTCCATGATGTCCTGCACACTCCTACTGAGGTCCTGCACAGGTCCCATGATGTCCTGCACACTCCTACTAAGGTCTTGCACACGTTCCATGACGTCCTGCACACTCCTACTGAGGTCCTGCACACATTCTACGGCGTCCTGCACACCCCTACTGGGATCCTGCACAGGTTCCATGATGTCCTGCACACCCCTACTGGGATCCTGCACACGTTCCATGATGCCCTGCCCACTCCTACTACGGTCCTGCACACGTTCCATGATGTCCTGCACACTCCTACTGAGGCCCTGCACAGGTCCCATGATGTCCTGTCCACTCCTACTACGGTCCTGCACGTTCCATGATGTCCTGCACACTCCTACTGAGAGTCCTGCACAGGTCCCATGATGTCCTGCACACTCCTACTAAGGTCTTGCACACGTTCCATGACGTCCTGCACACTCCTACTGAGGTCCTGCACACATTCTACGGCGTCCTGTACACCCCTACTGGGATCCTGCACACGTTCCATGATGTCCTGCCCACTCCTACTACGGTCCTGCACACGTTACATGATGTCCTGCACACTCCTACTGAGGCCCTGCACAGGTCCCATGATGTCCTGCACACTCCTACTACGGTCCTGCACACGTTCCATGATGTCCTGCACACTCCTACTGAGGTCCTGCACAGGTCCCATGATGTCCTGCACACTCCTACTAAGGTCTTGCACACGTTCCATGACGTCCTGCACACTCCTACTGAGGTCCTGCACACATTCTACGACGTCCTGCACACCCCTACCGGGATCCTGCACAGGTTCCATGATGTCCTGCACACCCGTACTGGGGTCCTGCACACGGCCCATAATGTCCTGCCCACTCCTACTACGGTCCTGCACACGTTCGATGATGTCCTGCATACTCCTACTAAGGTCTTGCACACGTTCCATGATGTCCTGCACACTCCTACTGAGGTCCTGCACAGGTCCCATGATGTCCTGCACACTCCTGCTAAGGTCTTGCACACGTTCCATGATGTCCTGCACACACCCCTACTGAGGTCCTGCACACATTCTACGACGTCCTGCACACCCCCCACTGGGATCCTGCACACGTTCCATGATGTCGTGCCCACTCCTACTACGGTCCTGCACACGTTCCATGATGTCCTGCACACTCCTACTGAGGCCCTGCACAGGTCCCATGATGTCCTGCCCACTCCTACAACGGTCCTGCACACGTTCCATGATGTCCTGCACACTCCTACTGAGGTCCTGCACAGGTCCCATGATGTCCTGCACACTCCTACTAAGGTCTTGCACACGTTCCATGACGTCCTGCACACTCCTACTGAGGTCCTGCACACATTCTACGGCGTCCTGCACACCCCTACTGAGGTCCTGCACAGGTCCCATGATGTCCTGCACACTCCTACTAAGGTCTTGCACACGTTCCATGACGTCCTGCACACTCCTACTGAGGTCCTGCACACATTCTACGGCGTCCTGCACACCCCTACTGGGATCCTGCACACGTTCCATGATGTCCTGCCCACTCCTACTACGGTCCTGCACACGTTCCATGATGTACTGCACACTCCTACTGAGGCCCTGCACAGGTCCCATGATGTCCTGCCCACTCCTACTACGGTCCTGCACACGTTCCATGATGTCCTGCACACTTCCTACTGAGGTCCTGCACAGGTCCCATGATGTCCTGCACACTCCTACTAAGGTCTTGCACACGTTCCATGACGTCCTGCACACTCCTACTGAGGTCCTGCACACATTCTACGGCGTCCTGCACACCCCTACTGGGATCCTGCACAGGTTCCATGATGTCCTGCACACCCCTACTAAGGTCTTGCACACGTTCCATGATGTCCTGCACACTCCTACTAAGGTCTTGAACACGTTCCAAAATGTCCTGCACACTCCTACTGAGGACCTGCACAGGTCCCATGATGTCCTGCACACTCCTAATAAGGTCTTGCACACGTTCCATGATGTCCTGCACACTCCTACTGAGGTCCTGCACAGGTCCCATGATGTCCTGCACACTCCTACTGAGGTCCTGCACACATTCTACGACGTCCTGCACACCCCTTCTGGGGTTTTGCACACGTCCCATGATGTCCTGCCCACTCCTACTACGGTCCTGCACACGTTCCATGATGTCCTGCACACTCCTACTGAGGACCTGCACAGGTCCCATGATGTCCTGCATACTCCTACTGAGGCCCTGTATACATACTACGACGTCCTGCACACTCCTACTGAGGTCCTGCACAGGTCCCATGATGTCCTGCCCACTCCTACTACGGTCATGTACACGTTCCATGATGTCCTGCACACTCCTACTGAGGTCCTGCACACATTCTACGACGTCCTGCACACCCCTACTGGGATCCTGCACAGGTTCCATGATGTCCTGCTCACTCCTACTACGGTACTGCACACGTTCCATGATGTCCTGCACACTCCTACTGAGGTCCTGCACAGGTCCCATGATGTCCTGCACACTCCTACTAAGGTCTTGCACACGTTCCATGACGTCCTGCACACTCCTACTGAGGTCCTGCACACATTGTACGACGTCCTGCACACCCCTACTGGGATCCTGCACAGGTTCCATGATGTCGTGCACACCCTACTAAGGTCTTGCACACGTTCCATGATGTCCTGCACAATCCTAATAAGGTCTTGCACACGTTCCATGATGTCCTGCACACTCCTACTGAGGTCCTGCACAGGTCTCATGATGTCCTGCACACTCCTACTGAGGTCCTGCACACATTCTACGACGTCCTGCACACCCCTTCTGGGGTCCTGCACACGTCCCATGATGTCCTGCCCACTCCTACTACGGTCCTGCACACGTTCCATGATGTCCTGCACACTCCTACTGAGGTCTTGCACACGTTCCATGACGTCCTGCACACTCCTACTGAGGTCCTGCACACATTCTACGACGTCCTGCACACCCCTACTATGATCCTGCACAGGTTCCATGATGTCCTGCACACCCCTACTGGGGTCCTGCACACGTTCCATGATGTCCTGCCCACTCCTACTACGGTCCTGCACACGTTCCATGATGTCCTGCCCACTCCTACTACGGTCCTGCACACGTTCCATGATGTCCTGCACACTCCTACTGAGGCCCTGCACAGGTCCCATGATGTCCTGCCCACTCCTACTACGGTCCTGCACACGTTCCATGATGTCCTGCACACTCCTACTGAGGTCCTGCACAGGTCCCATGATGTCCTGCACACTCCTACTAAGGTCTTGCACACGTTCCATGACGTCCTGCACACTCCTACTGAGGTCCTGCACACATTCTACGGCGTCCTGCACACCCCTACTGGGATCCTGCACACGTTCCATGATGTCCTGCCCACTCCTACTACGGTCCTGCACACGTTCCATGATGTCCTGCACACTCCCTACTGAGGCCCTGCACAGGTCCCATGATGTCCTGCCCACTCCTACTACGGTCCTGCACACGTTCCATGATGTCCTGCACACTCCTACTGAGGTCCTGCACAGGTCCCATGATGTCCTGCACACTCCTACTAAGGTCTTGCACACGTTCCATGACGTCCTGCACACTCCTAATGAGGTCCTGCACACATTCTACGGCGTCCTGCACACCCCTACTGGGATCCTGCACAGGTTCCATGATGTCCTGCACACCCCTACTGGGATCCTGCACACGTTCCATGATGTCCTGCCCACTCCTACTACGGTCCTGCACACGTTCCATGATGTCCTGCCCACTCCTACTACGGTCCTGCACGTTCCATGATGTCCTGCACACTCCTCCTGAGGTCCTGCACAGGTCCCATGATGTCCTGCACACTCCTACTAAGGTCTTGCACACGTTCCATGACGTCCTGCACACTCCTACTGAGGTCCTGCACACATTCTACGGCGTCCTGCACACCCCTACTGGGATCCTGCACACGTTCCATGATGTCCTGCCCACTCCTACTACGGTCCTGCACACGTTCCATGATGTCCTGCACACTCCTACTGAGGTCCTGCACAGGTCCCATGATGTCCTGCACACTCCTACTAAGGTCTTGCACACGTTCCATGACGTCCTGCACACTCCTACTGAGGTCCTGCACACATTCTACGGCGTCCTGCACACCCCTACTGGGATCCTGCACAGGTTCCATGATGTCCTGCACACCCCTACTGGGATCCTGCACACGTTCCATGATGTCCTGCCCACTCCTACTACGGTCCTGCACACGTTCCTTGATGTCCTGCACACTCCTACTGAGGCCCTGCACAGGTCCCATGATGTCCTGCCCACTCCTACTACGGTCCTGCACGTTCCATGATGTCCTGCACACTCCTACTGAGGTCCTGCACAGGTCCCATGATGTCCTGCACACTCCTACTAAGGTCTTGCACACGTTCCATGACGTCCTGCACACTCCTACTGAGGTCCTGCACACATTCTACGGCGTCCTGCACACCCCTACTGGGATCCTGCACAGGTTCCATGATGTCCTGCACACCCCTACTGGGATCCTGCACACGTTCCATGATGTCCTGCCCACTCCTACTACGGTCCTGCACACGTTCCATGATGTCCTGCACACTCCTACTGAGGCCCTGCACAGGTCCCATGATGTCCTGCCCACTCCTACTACGGTCCTGCACACGTTCCATGATGTCCTGCACACTCCTACTGAGGTCCTGCACAGGTCCCATGATGTCCTGCACACTCCTACTAAGGTCTTGCACACGTTCCATGACGTCCTGCACACTCCTACTGAGGTCCTGCACACATTCTACGGCGTCCTGTACACCCCTACTGGGATCCTGCACACGTTCCATGATGTCCTGCCCACTCCTACTACGGTCCTGCACACGTTACATGATGTCCTGCACACTCCTACTGAGGCCCTGCACAGGTCCCATGATGTCCTGCCCACTCCTACTACGGTCCTGCACACGTTCCATGATGTCCTGCACACTCCTACTGAGGTCCTGCACAGGTCCCATGATGTCCTGCACACTCCTACTAAGGTCTTGCACACGTTCCATGACGTCCTGCACACTCCTACTGAGGTCCTGCACACATTCTACGGCGTCCTGCACACCCCTACTGGGATCCTGCACAGGTTCCATGATGTCCTGCACACCCCTACTGGGATCCTGCACACGTTCCATGATGTCCTGCCCACTCCTACTACGGTCCTGCACACGTTCCATGATGTCCTGCCCACTCCTACTACGGTCTTGCACACGTTCCATGATGTCCTGCACACTCCTACTGAGGTCCTGCACAGGTCCCATGATGTCCTGCACACTCCTACTAAGGTCTTGCACACGTTCCATGACGTCCTGCGCACTCCTACTGAGGTCCTGCACACATTCTACGGCGTCCTGCACACCCCCACTGGGATCCTGCACACGTTCCATGATGTCCTGCCCACTCCTACTACGGTCCTGCACACGTTCCATGATGTCCTGCACACTCCTACTGAGGCCCTGCACAGGTCCCATGATGTCCTGCCCACTCCTACAACGGTCCTGCACACGTTCCATGATGTCCTGCACACTCCTACTGAGGTCCTGCACAGGTCCCATGATGTCCTGCACACTCCTACTAAGGTCTTGCACACGTTCCATGACGTCCTGCACACTCCTACTGAGGTCCTGCACACATTCTACGGCGTCCTGCACACCCCTACTGAGGTCCTGCACAGGTCCCATGATGTCCTGCACACTCCTACTAAGGTCTTGCACACGTTCCATGACGTCCTGCACACTCCTACTGAGGTCCTGCACACATTCTACGGCGTCCTGCACACCCCTACTGGGATCCTGCACACGTTCCATGATGTCCTGCCCACTCCTACTACGGTCCTGCACACGTTCCATGATGTACTGCACACTCCTACTGAGGCCCTGCACAGGTCCCATGATGTCCTGCCCACTCCTACTACGGTCCTGCACACGTTCCATGATGTCCTGCACACTCCTACTGAGGTCCTGCACAGGTCCCATGATGTCCTGCACACTCCTACTAAGGTCTTGCACACGTTCCATGACGTCCTGCACACTCCTACTGAGGTCCTGCACACATTCTACGGCGTCCTGCACACCCCTACTGGGATCCTGCACAGGTTCCATGATGTCCTGCACACCCCTACTAAGGTCTTGCACACGTTCCATGATGTCCTGCACACTCCTACTAAGGTCTTGAACACGTTCCAGAATGTCCTGCACACCCCTACTGGGATCCTGCACAGGTTCCATGATGTCCTGCACACCCCTACTGGGATCCTGCACACGTTCCATGATGTCCTGCCCACTCCTACTACGGTCCTGCACACGTTCCATGATGTCCTGCACACTCCTACTGAGGCCCTGCACAGGTCCCATGATGTCCTGCCCACTCCTACTACGGTCCTGCACACGTTCCATGATGTCCTGCACACTCCTACTGAGGTCCTGCACAGGTCCCATGATGTCCTGCACACTCCTACTAAGGTCTTGCACACGTTCCATGACGTCCTGCACACTCCTACTGAGGTCCTGCACACATTCTACGACGTCCTGCACACCCCTACTGGGATCCTGCACAGGTTCCATGATGTCCTGCACACCCCTACTGGGATCCTGCACACGTTCCATGATGCCCTGCCCACTCCTACTACGGTCCTGCACACGTTCCATGATGTCCTGCACACTCCTACTGAGGCCCTGCACAGGTCCCATGATGTCTTGTCCACTCCTACTACGGTCCTGCACACGTTCCATGATGTCCTGCACACTCCTACTGAGGTCCTGCACAGGTCCCATGATGTCCTGCACACTCCTACTAAGGTCTTGCACACGTTCCATGACGTCCTGCACACTCCTACTGAGGTCCTGCACACATTCTACGGCGTCCTGTACACCCCTACTGGGATCCTGCACACGTTCCATGATGTCCTGCCCACTCCTACTACGGTCCTGCACACGTTACATGATGTCCTGCACACTCCTACTGAGGCCCTGCACAGGTCCCATGATGTCCTGCCCACTCCTACTACGGTCCTGCACACGTTCCATGATGTCCTGCACACTCCTACTGAGGTCCTGCACAGGTCCCATGATGTCCTGCACACTCCTACTAAGGTCTTGCACACGTTCCATGACGTCCTGCACACTCCTACTGAGGTCCTGCACACATTCTACGGCGTCCTGCACACCCCTACTGGGATCCTGCACAGGTTCCATGATGTCCTGCACACCCCTACTGGGATCCTGCACACGTTCCATGATGTCCTGCCCACTCCTACTACGGTCCTGCACACGTTCCATGATGTCCTGCCCACTCCTACTACGGTCTTGCACACGTTCCATGATGTCCTGCACACTCCTACTGAGGTCCTGCACAGGTCCCATGATGTCCTGCACACTCCTACTAAGGTCTTGCACACGTTCCATGACGTCCTGCACACTCCTACTGAGGTCCTGCACACATTCTACGGCGTCCTGCACACCCCCACTGGGATCCTGCACACGTTCCATGATGTCCTGCCCACTCCTACTACGGTCCTGCACACGTTCCATGATGTCCTGCACACTCCTACTGAGGCCCTGCACAGGTCCCATGATGTCCTGCCCACTCCTACAACGGTCCTGCACACGTTCCATGATGTCCTGCACACTCCTACTGAGGTCCTGCACAGGTCCCATGATGTCCTGCACACTCCTACTAAGGTCTTGCACGTTCCATGACGTCCTGCACACTCCTACTGAGGTCCTGCACACATTCTACGGCGTCCTGCACACCCCTACTGAGGTCCTGCACAGGTCCCATGATGTCCTGCACACTCCTACTAAGGTCTTGCACACGTTCCATGACGTCCTGCACACTCCTACTGAGGTCCTGCACACATTCTACGGCGTCCTGCACACCCCTACTGGGATCCTGCACACGTTCCATGATGTCCTGCCCACTCCTACTACGGTCCTGCACACGTTCCATGATGTACTGCACACTCCTACTGAGGCCCTGCACAGGTCCCATGATGTCCTGCCCACTCCTACTACGGTCCTGCACACGTTCCATGATGTCCTGCACACTCCTACTGAGGTCCTGCACAGGTCCCATGATGTCCTGCACACTCCTACTAAGGTCTTGCACACGTTCCATGACGTCCTGCACACTCCTACTGAGGTCCTGCACACATTCTACGGCGTCCTGCACACCCCTACTGGGATCCTGCACAGGTTCCATGATGTCCTGCACACCCCTACTAAGGTCTTGCACACGTTCCATGATGTCCTGCACACTCCTACTAAGGTCTTGAACACGTTCCAAAATGTCCTGCACACTCCTACTGAGGACCTGCACAGGTCCCATGATGTCCTGCACACTCCTAATAAGGTCTTGCACACGTTCCATGATGTCCTGCACACTCCTACTGAGGTCCTGCACAGGTCCCATGATGTCCTGCACACTCCTACTGAGGACCTGCACACATTCTACGACGTCCTGCACACCCCTACTGGGGTTTGCACACGTCCCATGATCTCCTGCCCACTCCTACTACGGTCCTGCACACGTTCGATGATGTCCTGCACACTCCTACTGAGGACCTGCACAGGTCCCATGATGTCCTGCATACTCCTACTGAGGCCCTGTATACATACTACGACGTCCTGCACACTCCTACTGAGGTCCTGCACAGGTCCCATGATGTCCTGCCCACTCCTACTACGGTCATGTACACGTTCCATGATGTCCTGCACACTCCTACTGAGGTCCTGCACACATTCTACGACGTCCTGCACACCCCTACTGGGATCCTGCACAGGTTCCATGATGTCCTGCTCACTCCTACTACGGTACTGCACACGTTCCATGATGTCCTGCACACTCCTACTGAGGTCCTGCACAGGTCCCATGATGTCCTGCACACTCCTACTAAGGTCTTGCACACGTTCCATGACGTCCTGCACACTCCTACTGAGGTCCTGCACACATTGTACGACGTCCTGCACACCCCTACTGGGATCCTGCACAGGTTCCATGATGTCGTGCACACCCTACTAAGGTCTTGCACACGTTCCATGATGTCCTGCACAATCCTAATAAGGTCTTGCACACGTTCCATGATGTCCTGCACACTCCTACTGAGGTCCTGCACAGGTCTCATGATGTCCTGCACACTTCTACTGAGGTCCTGCACACATTCTACGACGTCCTGCACACCCCTTCTGGGGTCCTGCACACGTCCCATGATGTCCTGCCCACTCCTACTACGGTCCTGCACGTTCCATGATGTCCTGCACAATCCTAATAAGGTCTTGCACACGTTCCATGACGTCCTGCACACTCCTACTGAGGTCCTGCACACATTCTACGACGTCCTGCACACCCCTACTATGATCCTGCACAGGTTCCATAATGTCCTGCACACCCCTACTGGGGTCCTGCACACGTTCCATGATGTCCTGCCCACTCCTACTACGGTCCTGCACACGTTCCATGATGTCCTGCCCACTCCTACTACGGTCCTGCACACGTTCCATGATGTCCTGCACACTCCTACTGAGGCCCTGCACAGGTCCCATGATGTCCTGCCCACTCCTACTACGGTCCTGCACACGTTCCATGATGTCCTGCACACTCCTACTGAGGTCCTGCACAGGTCCCATGATGTCCTGCACACTCCTACTAAGGTCTTGCACACGTTCCATGACGTCCTGCACACTCCTAATGAGGTCCTGCACACATTCTACCGGCTCCTTCACCCCCCTACTGGGATCCTGCACAGGTTCCCTCATCTCCTGCACACCCCTACTGGGCTCCTGCACACGTTCCATGATGTCCTGCCCACTCCTACTACGGTCCTGCACACGTTCCATGATGTCCTGCCCACTCCTACTACGGTCCTGCACACGTTCCATGATGTCCTGCACACTCCTACTGAGGTCCTGCACAGGTCCCATGATGTCCTGCACACTCCTACTAAGGTCTTGCACACGTTCCATGACGTCCTGCACACTCCTACTGAGGTCCTGCACACATTCTACGGCGTCCTGCACACCCCTACTGGGATCCTGCACACGTTCCATGATGTCCTGCCCACTCCTACTACGGTCCTGCACACGTTCCATGATGTCCTGCACACTCCTACTGAGGCCCTGCACAGGTCCCATGATGTCCTGCCCACTCCTACTACGGTCCTGCACACGTTCCATGATGTCGTGCACACTCCTACTGAGGTCCTGCACAGGTCCCATGATGTCCTGCACACTCCTACTAAGGTCTTGCACACGTTCCATGACGTCCTGCACACTCCTACTACGGTCCTGCACACGTTCCATGATGTCCTGCACACTCCTACTGAGGCCCTGCACAGGTCCCATGATGTCCTGCCCACTCCTACTACGGTCCTGCACACGTTCCATGATGTCCTGCACACTCCTACTGAGGCCCTGCACAGGTCCCATGATGTCCTGCCCACTCCTACTACGGTCCTGCACACGTTCCATGATGTCCTGCACACTCCTACTGAGGTCCTGCACAGGTCCCATGATGTCCTGCACACTCCTACTAAGGTCTTGCACACGTTCCATGACGTCCTGCACACTCCTACTGAGGTCCTGCACACATTCTACGGCGTCCTGCACACCCCTACTGGGATCCTGCACAGGTTCCATGATGTCCTGCACACCCCTACTGGGATCTTGCACACGTTCCATGATGTCCTGCCCACTCCTACTACGGTCCTGCACACGTTCCATGATGTCCTGCACACTCCTACTGAGGCCCTGCACAGGTCCCATGATGTCCTGCCCACTCCTACTACGGTCCTGCACACGTTCCATGATGTCCTGCACACTCCTACTGAGGTCCTGCACAGGTCCCATGATGTCCTGCACACTCCTACTAAGGTCTTGCACACGTTCCATGACGTCCTGCACACTCCTAGTGAGGTCCTGCACACATTCTACGGCGTCCTGCACACCCCTACTGGGATCCTGCACAGGTTCCATGATGTCCTGCACACCCCTACTGGGATCCTGCACACGTTCCATGATGTCCTGCCCACTCCTACTACGGTCCTGCACACGTTCCATGATGTCCTGCACACTCCTACTGAGGCCCTGCACAGGTCCCATGATGTCCTGCCCACTCCTACTACGGTCCTGCACACGTTCCATGATGTCCTGCACACTCCTACTGAGGTCCTGCACAGGTCCCATGATGTCCTGCACACTCCTACTGAGATCTTGCACACGTTCCATGACGTCCTGCACACTCCTACTGAGGTCCTGCACACATTCTACGGCGTCCTGTACACCCCTACTGGGATCCTGCACACGTTCCATGATGTCCTGCCCACTCCTACTACGGTCCTGCACACGTTACATGATGTCCTGCACACTCCTACTGAGGCCCTGCACAGGTCCCATGATGTCCTGCCCACTCCTACGACGGTCCTGCACACGTTCCATGATGTCCTGCACACTCCTACTGAGGTCCTGCACAGGTCCCATAATGTCCTGCACACTCCTACTAAGGTCTTGCACACGTTCCATGACGTCCTGCACACTCCTACTGGGGTCCTGCACACATTCTACGGCGTCCTGCACACCCCTACTGGGATCCTGCACAGGTTCCATGATGTCCTGCACACCCCTACTGGGATCCTGCACACGTTCCATGATGTCCTGCCCACTCCTACTACGGTCCTGCACACGTTCCATGATGTCCTGCCCACTCCTACTACGGTCTTGCACACGTTCCATGATGTCCTGCACACTCCTACTGAGGTCCTGCACAGGTCCCATGATGTCCTGCACACTCCTACTAAGGTCTTGCACACGTTCCATGACGTCCTGCACACTCCTACTGAGGTCCTGCACACATGCTACGGCGTCCTGCACACCCCTACTGGGATCCTGCGCAGGTTCCATGATGTCCTGCACACTCCTACTAAGGTCTTGCACACGTTCCATGACGTCCTGCACACTCCTACTGAGGTCCTGCACACATTCTACGGCGTCCTGCACACCCCCACTGGGATCCTGCACACGTTCCATGATGTCCTGCCCACTCCTACTACGGTCCTGCACACGTTCCATGATGTCCTGCACACTCCTACTGAGGCCCTGCACAGGTCCCATGATGTCCTGCCCACTCCTACTACGGTCCTGCACACGTTCCATGATGTCCTGCACACTCCTACTGAGGTCCTGCACAGGTCCCATGATGTCCTGCACACTCCTACTAAGGTCTTGCACACGTTCCATGACGTCCTGCACACTCCTACTGAGGTCCTGCACACATTCTACGGCGTCCTGCACACCCCTACTGAGGTCCTGCACAGGTCCCATGATGTCCTGCACACTCCTACTAAGGTCTTGCACACGTTCCATGACGTCCTGCACACTCCTACTGAGGTCCTGCACACATTCTACGGCGTCCTGCACACCCCTACTGGGATCCTGCACACGTTCCATGATGTCCTGCCCACTCCTACTACGGTCCTGCACACGTTCCATGATGTACTGCACACTCCTACTGAGGCCCTGCACAGGTCCCATGATGTCCTGCCCACTCCTACTACGGTCCTGCACACGTCTCCATGACGTCCTGCACACTCCTACTGAGGTCCTGCACAGGTCCCATGATGTCCTGCACACTCCTACTAAGGTCTTGCACACGTTCCATGACGTCCTGCACACTCCTACTGAGGTCCTGCACACATTCTACGGCGTCCTGCACACCCCTACTGGGATCCTGCACAGGTTCCATGATGTCCTGCACACCCCTACTAAGGTCTTGCACACGTTCCATGATGTCCTGCACACTCCTACTAAGGTCTTGAACACGTTCCAAAATGTCCTGCACACTCCTACTGAGGACCTGCACAGGTCCCATGATGTCCTGCACACTCCTAATAAGGTCTTGCACACGTTCCATGATGTCCTGCACACTCCTACTGAGGTCCTGCACAGGTCCCATGATGTCCTGCACACTCCTACTGTGGTCCTGCACACATTCTACGACGTCCTGCACACCCCTTCTGGGGTTTGCACACGTCCCATGATGTCCTGCCCACTCCTACTCCGGTCCTGCACACGTTCGATGATGTCCTGCACACTCCTACTGAGGACCTGCACAGGTCCCATGATGTCCTGCATACTCCTACTGAGGCCCTGTATACATACTACGACGTCCTGCACACTCCTACTGAGGTCCTGCACAGGTCCCATGATGTCCTGCCCACTCCTACTACGGTCATGTACACGTTCCATGATGTCCTGCACACTCCTACTGAGGTCCTGCACACATTCTACGACGTCCTGCACACCCCTACTGGGATCCTGCACAGGTTCCATGATGTCCTGCTCACTCCTACTACGGTACTGCACACGTTCCATGATGTCCTGCACACTCCTACTGAGGTCCTGCACAGGTCCCATGATGTCCTGCACACTCCTACTAAGGTCTTGCACACGTTCCATAACGTCCTGCACACTCCTACTGAGGTCCTGCACACATTGTACGACGTCCTGCACACCCCTACTGGGATCCTGCACAGGTTCCATGATGTCGTGCACACCCTACTAAGGTCTTGCACACGTTCCATGATGTCCTGCACAATCCTAATAAGGTCTTGCACACGTTCCATGATGTCCTGCACACTCCTACTGAGGTCCTGCACAGGTCTCATGATGTCCTGCACACTCCTACTGAGGTCCTGCACACATTCTACGACGTCCTGCACACCCCTTCTGGGGTCCTGCACACGTCCCATGATGTCCTGCCCACTCCTACTACGGTCCTGCACACGTTCCATGATGTCCTGCACACTCCTACTGAGGTCTTGCACACGTTCCATGACGTCCTGCACACTCCTACTGAGGTCCTGCACACATTCTACGACGTCCTGCACACCCCTACTTTGATCCTGCACAGGTTCCATGATGTCCTGCACACCCCTACTAAGGTCTTGCACACGTTCCATGATGTCCTGCACACTCCTACTAAGGTCTTGAACACGCTCCATGATGTCCTGCACACTCCTACTGAGGTCCTGCACACATTCTACGACGTCTTGCACACCCCTTCTGGGGTCCTGCACACGTCCCATGATGTCCTGCCCACTCCTACTAAGGTCTTGCACACGTTCCATGATGTCGTGCACACTCCTACTGGAATCCTGCACACGTTCCATGATGTCCTGCACACTCCTACTGAGGTCCTGCACAGGTCCCATGATGTCCTGCACACCCCTACTGGGACCTGCACAGGTTCCATGATGTCCTGCACACCCCTACTGGGATCCTGCACAGGTTCCATGATGTCCTGCACACTCCTACTACGGTCCTGCACACGTTCAATGATGCCCTGCACACTCCTACTGAGGTCCTGCACAGGTCCCGTGATGTCCTGCACACTCCTACTAAGGTCTTGCACACGTTCCATGATGTCCTGCACACTCCTACTGAAGTCCTGCACACATCTCTACGATGTCCTGCACACTCCTACTGAGGTCCTGCACAGGTCCCGTGATGTCCTGCACACTCCTACTAAGGTCTTGCACACGTTCCATGATGTCCTGCACACTCCTACTGAAGTCCTGCACAGGTCCCATGATGTCCTGCACACGTTCGATGATGTCCTGCATACTCCTACTGAGATCCTGCACAGGTCCCATGATGTCCTGCACACTCCTTCTTGGGTCCTGTCACGTTCCATGACGTCCTGCGCACTCTTACAGAGGCTATGCACACCTTCTACGACGTCCTGCACACTCCTACTGAGGTCCTGCACAGGTCCCATGATGTCCTGCACACTCCTACTAAGGTCTTGCACACGTTCCATGACGTCCTGCACACTCCTACTGGGATCCTGCACACGTTCCATGATGTCCTGCCCACTCCTACTACGGTCCTGCTCACGTTCCATGATGTCCTGCACACTCCTACTGAGGCCCTGCACAGGCCCCATGATGTCCTGCCCACTCCTACTACGGTCCTGCACACGTTCCATGATGTCCTGCACACTCCTACTGAGGTCCTGCACAGGTCCCATGATGTCCTGCACACTCCTACTAAGGTCTTGCACACGTTCCATGACGTCCTGCACACTCCTACTGAGGTCCTGCACACATTCTACGGCGTCCTGCACACCCCTACTGGGATCCTGCACAGGTTCCATGATGTCCTGCACACTCCTACTAAGGTCTTGCACACGTTCCATGATGTCCTGCACACTCCTACTGAGGTCTTGCACACGTTCCATGATGTCCTGCACACTCCTACTGAGGTCCTGCACACGTTCCATGATGTCCTGCACACTCCTACTGAGGTGCTGCACAGGTCCCATGATGTCCTGCACACTCCTACTAAGGTCTTGCACACGTTCCATGATGTCCTGCACACTTCTATTGAGGTCCTGCACACATTCTACGACGTCCTGCACACCCCTTCTGGGATCCTGCACACGTTCCATGATGTCCCTGCCCACTCCTACTACGGTCCTGCACACGTTCCATGATGTCCTGCACACTCCTACTGAGGACCTGCACAGGTCCCATGATGTCCTGCCCACTCCTACTACGGTCCTGTACACATACCATGATGTCCTGCACACTCTACTGAGGTCCTGCACAGGTCCCATGTTATCCTGCACACTCCTACTGAGATCCTGCTTACGTTCCATGATGTCCTGCACACTCCTACTGAGATGCTGCATACATTCTACGACGTCGTGCGCACCCCTACTGGGATCCTGCACACGTTCCATGATGTCTTGCACATCCCCATTAGGGTACTGCACACGTTCCATGATGTCCTGAACACTCCTGCGAGGTCTTGCACACGTCCCATGATGTCCTGCACACTCCTACTGAGGTCCTGCACACATTCTACGACGTCCTGCGCACCCCTACTGGGATCCTGCACAGGTTCCATGATGTCCTGCACACTCCTACTAAGGTCTTGCACACGTTCCATGATGTCCTGCACACTCCTACTGAGGTCCTGCACACACTCTACGACGTCCTGCACACCCCCTACTGGGGTCCTGCACAGGTCCCATAATGTCCTGCACACTCCTACTGAGGTCCTGCACAGATCCCATGATGTCCTGCACACTCCTACTGAGGTCCTGCACAGGTCCCATGATGTCCTGCACACTCCTACTGAGGTCCTGCACAGGTCCCGCGATGTCCTGCACACTCCTTACTGAGGTCCTGCACACGTTCCATGATGTCCTGCACACTCCTACTACGGTCTTGCACACGTTCCATGATGTCCTGCACACCCTACTGAGGTCCTGCACACATTCCATGATGTCCTGCACACCTCCTACTGAGGTCTTGCACACGTTCAATGATGTCCTGCACACTCCTACTAAGGTCTTGCACACGTTCCATGATGTCCTGCGCACTCCTGCTGAGGTCCTGCACAGGTCCCATGATGTCCTGCACACTCATACTAAGGTCTTGCACACGTTCCATGATGTCCTGCACCCTCCTACTGAGGTCCTGCACACATCCCACGACGTCCTGCACACTCCTACTGGGGTCCTGCACATTCCATGATGTCCTGCCCACACCTACTACGGTCCTGCACACGTTAGATGATGTCATGCACACTCCTACTGAGGTCCTGCACACGTCCCATGATGTCCTGCACGCTCCTACTGAGGTCCTGCACACATTCCATGAGATCGTGCACACCCCTACTGCGGTCCTGCACACATTCTACGACGTCCTGCACACTCCTACTGGGGTCCTGCACACGTCCCATGATGTCCTGCCCACTCCTATTACGGTCCTGCACACGTTCCATGATGTCCTGCACACTCCTAAGGTCTTGCACACGTTCCATAATGTCATGCCCACTCCTACTAAGGTCCTGCACACGTTCCATGATGTCCTGCACACTCCTACTGAGGTCCTGCACAGGTCCCATGATGTCCTGCACACTCCTACTACGGTCCTGCACTCGTTCCATGATGTCCTGCACACTCCTACTGAGGTCCTGCACAGGTCCCATGATGTCCTGCACACTTCTACTAAGGTCCTGCACACGTTCCATGATGTCCTGCACACTCCTACTGAGGTCCTGCACATTCTACGATGTCCTGCACACTCCTACTGGGATCCTGCACAGGTTCCATGATGTCCTGCACACTCCTACTAATGGGTCCTGCACACGTTCCATGATGTCCTGCCCCCTCCTACTGAGGCCCTGCACAGGTCCCACGATGTCCTGCACACACCTACTAAGGTCCTGCACACGTTCCATCGTGTCCTGCACACTCCTACTGAGGTCCTGCACAGGTCCAATGATGCCCTGCACACTCCTACTGCGGTCCTGCACACGTCCCATGACGTCCTGCCCACTCCTACTACGGTCCTCCACACGTTCCATGATGTCCTGCACACTCCTACTGAGGTCTTTCACACGTTCCATGATGTCCTGCACACTCCTACTACGGTCCTGCACACGTTCCATGATGTCCTGTACACTCCTACTGAGGTCCTGCACAGGTCCCATGATGTCCTGCACACTCCTACTAAGGTCTTGCACAGGTCCCATAATGTCCTGCACACTCCTACTGAGGTCCTGCACACATTCTACCACATCCTGCACACCCCTACTGAGGTCCTGCACAGGTTCCATGATGTCCTGCACACTCCTACTACGGTCCTGCACACGTTCCATGATGTCCTGCACACCTCCTACATGAGGTCCTGCACACGTTCCATGATGTCCTGCACACTCCTACTACGGTCTTGCACACGTTCCATGACGTCCTGCACACTCTACTGAGGTCCTGCACAGGTCCCATGATGTCCTACACACTCCTACTAAGGTCTTGCACACGTTCCATGACGTCCTGCACACTCCTACTGAGGTCCTGCACACATTCTACGGCGTCCTGCACACTCCTACTGAGGATCTGCACAGGTTCCATGATGTCCCTGCACACACTCCTGAGGTCTTGCACACGTTCCAATGACGTCCTGCACACTCCTACTGAGGTCCTGCACACATTCTACGGCGTCCTGCACACCCCTGCTGAGGATCTGCACACACGTTCCATGATGTCCTGCCCACTCCTACTACGGTCCTGCACACGTTCCCATGATGTCCCTGCACACTCCTACTGAGGCCCTGCACAGGTCCCATGATGTCATGCCCACTCCCCTACTAAGGTCCTGCACACGTTCCATGATGTCCTGCACACTCCTACTGAGGTCCTGCACAGGTCCATGATGTCCTGCACACTCCTACTAAGGTCTTGCACACGTTCCATGACACGTCCTGCACACTCCTACTGGAGTCCTGCACACGGTCCATGATGTCCCTGCACACTCCTACTAAGGTCCTGCACAGGTTCCATGATGTCCTGCACACCCCTACTGGGGTTCTGCACAGGTCCCATAATGTCCTGCACACTCCTACTGAGGTCCTGCACACGTTCCATGATGTCCTGCACACTCCTACTGAGGTCCTGCACAGGTTCCATGATGTCCTGTACACTCCTACTGAGGTCCTGCACACATTCCACGACGTCCTGCAAACTCCAACTGGGGTCCTGCACAGGTCCCATGATGTCCCGCACACTCATACTAAGGTTCTGCACACGTTCCATGATGTCCTGCACACTCCTACTGAGGTCCTGCACAGGTCCCATGATGTCCTGCACACTCCTACTGAGGTCCTGCACAGGTCCCATGATGTCCTGCACACTCCTACTAAGGTCTTGCACACGTTCCATGATGTCCTGCACACTCCTACTAAGGTCTTGCACACGTTCCATGATGTCCTGCACACTCCTACTGAGGTCCTGCACAGGTCCCATGATGTCCTGCACACCCCTACTGGGGTCCTGCACACGTCCCATGATGTCCTGCACACTCCTACTGAGGTCCTGCACAGGTCCCATGATGTCCTGCACACTCCTACTGAGGTCTTGCACACGTTCCATGATGTCCTGCACACTCCTACTGAGGTCCTGCACACATTCTACGACGTCCTGCACACCCCTACTGGGGTCCTGCACAGGTTCCATGATGTCCTGCCCACTCCTACTACGGTCCTGCACACGTTCCATGATGTCCTGCACACTCCTACTGAGGTCCTGCACAGGTTCCATGATGTCCTGCACACTCCTACTGAGGTCCTGCACTGGTCCCATGATGTCCTGCACTCTCCTACTGAGGTCCTGCACATTCTATGATGTCCTGCACACTCCTACTGAGGTCCTGCACACGTTCCATGATGTCCTGCACACTCCTACTGAGGTCCTGCACACGTTCCATGATGTCCTGCACACTCCTACTAAGGTCTTGCACGTTCCATGATGTCCTGCACACCCTTACTGGGGCCCTGCACACCTTCCATGATGTCCCGCACACTCCTATTGAGGTCCTGCACAGGTTCCATGATGTCGTGCACACTCCTACTGAGGTCCTGCACACGTTCCATGATGTCCTGCACACTACTATTCAGGTCCTGCACACGTTCCATGATGTCCTGCACACTACTATTTAGGTCCTGCACACGTTCCATGATGTCCTGCGCACTCCCAATGAGGTCTTGCACACGTTCCATGATGTCCTGCACACTCCTACTACGGTCCTGCACACGCTCCATGATGTCCTGCACACTCCTACTGAGGTCCTGCACACGTTCCATGATGTCCTGCACACTCCTACTACGGTCCTGCACACGCTCCATGATGTCCTGCACACTCCTACTGAGGTCCTGCACAGGTCCCATGATGTCCTGCACACTCCTACTAAGGTCTTGCACACGTTCCATGATGTCCTGCACACTCCTACTGAGGTCCTGCACACGTTCCGTGATGTCCTGCACACTCCTACTGAGGTCCTGCACATATTCTTCGACGTCGTGCGCACTTCTACTAAGGTCTAGCACACGTTACATGATGTCCTGCACACCACTTTCGAGGTCCTGCACACGTTCCATGGTGTCTTGCACACTCATACTAAGGTCCTACACACATTCCATGATGTCCTGCCCACCCCCACTAAGGTTCTGCACACGTTCCATAATGTCCTGCACACCCCTACTGGGAACCTGCTTACGTTCCATAATGTCCTGTACACCCCTACTGAGGTCCTGCACACGGCCCATGATGTCCTGCCCACTCCTACTACGGTCCTGCACACGTTCCATGATGTCCTGCACACTCCTACTAAGGTCCTGCACACGTTCCATGATGTCCTGCACACTCCTACTGAGGTCCTGCACACGTTCCATGATGTCCTGCACACTCCTACTGAGGTCTTGCACACGTTCCATGATGTCCTGCACACTCCTACTGAGGTCCTGCACAGGTCCCATGATGTCCTGCACACTCCTACTAAGGTCTTGCACACGTTCCATGATGTCCTGCACACTCCTACTGAGGTCCTGCACAGGTCCCATGATGTCCTGCACACTCCTACTAAGGTCTTGCACACGTTCCATGATGTCCTGCACACTCCTACTGAGGTCCTGCACACATTCTACGACGTCCTGCACACCCCTACTGGGGTCCTGCACAGGTTCCATGATGTCCTGCACACTCCTACTAAGGTCCTGCACACGTTCCATGATGTCCTGCACACTCCTACTGAGGTCCTGCACAGGTCCCATGATGTCCTGCACACTCCTACTAAGGTCCTGCACACGTTCCATGATGTCCTGCACACTCCTACTGAGGTCCTGCACAGGTCCCATGATGTCCTGCACACTCCTACTAAGGTCTTGCACACGTTCCATGATGTCCTGCACACTCCTACTGAGGTCCTGCACACATTCTACGACGTCCTGCACACCCCTACTGGGGTCCTGCACAGGTTCCATGATGTCCTGCACACTCCTACTAAGGTCTTGCACACGTTCCATGATGTCCTGCACACTCCTACTGAGGTCCTGCACACATTCTACGATGTCCTGCACACTCCTACTGAGGTCTTGCACAGGTCCCATGATGTCCTGCACACTTCTACTAAGGTCCTGCACACGTTCCATGATGTCCTGCACACTCCTACTGAGGTCCTGCACAGGTCCCATGATGTCCTGCACACTTCTACTAAGGTCCTGCACACGTTCCATGATGTCCTGCACGCTCCTACTGAGGTCCTGCACAGGTTCCATGATGTCCTGCACACTCCTACTGAGGTCCTGCACAGGTCCCATGATGTCCTGCACACTCCTACTAAGGTCTTGCACGTTCCATGATGTCCTGCTCACTCCTACTGAGGTCCTGCACCCATTCTACGAAGTCCTGCACACTCCTACTGAGGTCCTGCACAGGTTCCATGATGTCCTGCACACTCCTACTAAGGTCCTGCACACGTTCCATGATGTCCTGCACACTCCTACTGAGGTCCTGCACACGTTCCATGATGTCCTGCACACTCCTACTGAGGTCCTGCACAGGTCCCATGATGTCCTGCACACTCCTACTAAGGTCTTGCACACGTTCCATGCTGTCCTGCACACTCCTACTGAGGTCCTGCACAGGTCCCATGATGTCCTGCACACTCCTACTGAGGTCCTGCATAGGTTCCATGATGTCCTGCACACTCCTACTGGGGTCCTGCACACGTCCCATGATGTCCTGCACACTCCTACTGAGGTCCTGCACACGTTCCATGATGTCCTGCACACCCCTACTGCGGACCTGCACAGGTTCCATGATGTCCTGCACTCCTACTTATGTCCTGCAAACGTTCCATGATGTCCTGCACACCCCTACTGAGGTCCTGCACAGGTCCCATGATGTCCTGCACACTCCTACTAAGGTCCTGCACACGTTCCATGATGTCCTGCACACTCCTACTGAGGTCCTGCACACATTCTACGGTGTCCTGCACACCCCTACTGGGGTCCTGCACAGGTTCCATGATGTCCTGCACACTCCTACTAAGGTCCTGCACACGTTCCATGATGTCCTGCACACTCCTACTGAGGTCCTGCACAGGTCCCATGATGTCCTGCACACTCCTACCAAGGTCTTGCACACGTTCCATGATGTCCTGCACACTCCTACTGAGGTCCTGCACACATTCTACGATGTCCTGCACACCCCTACTGGAATCCTGCACAGGTTCCATGATGTCCTGCACACTCCTACTGAGGTCTTGCACGCGTTCCATGATGTCCTGCACACTCCTACTGAGGTACTGCACACGTTCCATGATGTCCTGCACACTCCTACTAAGGTCCTGCACAGGTTACATGATGTCCTGCGCACTTCTACTGAGGTCTAGCACACATTCGATGACGTTCTGCACACTCCTACTGAGGTGCTGCTTACGTTCCATGATGTCCTGCACACTCCTACTAAGGTCCTGAACACGTTCCATGATGTCCTGCACACTCCTACTGGGATCCTGCTTACGTTACATGATGTCCTGCACACTCCTACTAAGGTCTTGCACACGTTCCATGATGTCCTGCACACTCCTACTGAGGTCCTGCACACGTTCCATGATGTCCTGCACACTCCTACTGAGGTCCTGCAAACGTTCCATGATGTCCTGCACACTCCTACTAAGGTCCTGCACACGACCCATGATGTCCTGCACACTCCTACTGAGGTCATGCACACGTTCCATGATGTCCTGCACACTCCTACCAAGGTCCTGCACACGTTCCATGATGTCCTGCACACTCCTACTGAAGTCCTGCACACATTATACGATGTCCTGCACACTCCTACTGGGGTCCTGCACACGTTCCATGATGTCCTGCACACTCCTAGTAAGGTCCTGCACACGTTCCATGATGTCCTGCACACTCCTACTGAGGTCCTGCACAGGTTCCATGATGTCCTGCACACTCCTACTGAGGTCCTGCACAGGTTCCATGATGTCCTGCACACTCCTACTGAGGTCATGCACAGGTTCCATGATGTCCTGCACACTCCTACTAAGGTCTTGCACACGTTCCATGATGTCCTGCACACTCCTACTGAGGTCCTGCACACATTCTACGACGTCCTGCACACCCCTACTGGGGTCCTGCACAGGTTCCATAATGTCCTGCACACTCCTACTAAGGTCCTGCACACGTTCCATGATGTCCTTCACACTCTTACTGAGGTGCTGCACAGGTCCCATGATGTCCTTCACACTCCTACTAAGGTCTTGCACACGTTCCATGATGTCCTGCACACCTCTACTGGGATCCTACACACGTTCCATGATGTCCTGCACTATCCTAATAAGGTCCTGCACACGTTCCATGATTTTCTGTTCACTCCTACTAAGGTCCTGCTCACGGGTCCTGCACGCGTTCCATGATTTCCTGCACACCCCTACTGAGGTCTTGCACACTTTCTACGACGTTCTGCACACCCCCACTGGGGTCATGCACAGGTTCCATGATGTCCTGCACACTCCTACTGAGGTCCTGCACACGTTCCATGATGTCCTGCACACTCCTACTGAGGTCCTGCACACGTTCCATGATGTCCTGCACACTCCTACTGAGGTCCTGCACATTCCATGATGTCCTGCACACTCCTACTGAGGTCCTGCACACGTTCCATGATGTCCTGCACACTCCTACTGAGGTCCTGCACACGTTCCATGATGTCCTGCACACTCCTACTGAGGTCCTGCACAGGTCCCATGATGTCCTGCACACTCCTACTGAGGTCTTCCACACGCTCCATGACGTCCTGCACACTCCTACTGAGGTCCTGCACACGTACTATGATGTCCTGCACACTCCTACTAAGGTCCTGCACACGTTCCGTGATGTCCTGCACACTCCTACTGAGGTCCTGCACAGGTTCCATGATGTCCTGCACACTCCTACTGAGGTCCTGCACAGGTTCCATGATGTCCTGCACACTCCTACTGAGGTCTTGCACACGTTCCATGATGTCCTGCACACTCCTACTGAGGTCCTGCACACGTTCTACGATGTCCTGCACACTCCTACTGAGGTCCTGCACAGGTTTCATGATGTCCTGCACACTCCTACTAAGGTCTTGCACACGTTCCATGATGTCCTGCACACTCCTACTGAGGTCCTGCACAGGTCCCATGATGTCCTGCACACTCCTACTAAGGTCTTGCACACGTTCCATGATGTCCTGCACACTCCTACTGAGGTCCTGCACACATTCCATGATGTCCTGCACACTCCTACTGAGGTCCTGCACACGTTCCATGATGTCCTGCACACTCCTACTGAGGTCCTGCACAGGTCCCATGATGTCCTGCACACTCCTACTAAGGTCTTGCACACGTTCCATGATGTCCTGCACACTCCTACTGAGGTCCTGCACAGGTTCCATGATGTCCTGCACACTCCTACTGAGGTCCTGCACAGGTCCCATGATGTCCTGCACACTCCTACTAAGGTCTTGCACACGTTCCATGATGTCCTGCACACTCCTACTGAGGTCTTGCACGCGTTCCATGATGTCCTGCACACTCCTACTGAGGTCCTGCACAGGTTCCATGATGTCCTGCACACTCCTACTAAGGTCTTGCACACGTTCCATGATGTCCTGCACACTCCTACTAAGGTCTTGCACACGTTCCATGATGTCATGCACACTCCTACTGAGGTCCTGCACACGTTTCATGATGTCCTGCACACTCCTACTGAGGTCCTGCACAAGTCCCATGATGTCCTGCACACCCCTACTGAGATCCTGCACAGGTCCCATGATGTCCTGCACACTCCTACTAAGGTCTTGCACACGTTCCATGATGTCCTGCACACTCCTACTGAGGTCCTGCACAGGGCCCATGATGTCCTGCACACTCCTACTAAGGTCTTGCACACGCTCCATGATGTCCTGCACACTCCTACTGGGGGCCTGCACACACTCTACGATGTCCTGCACACCCCTACTGGGGTCCTGCACACGTTCCATGATGTCCTGCACACTCCTACTGAGGTCTTGCACACGTTCCATGATGTCCTGCACACTCCTACTGAGGTCCTGCACACGTTCCATGATGTCCTGCACACTCCTACTGAGGTCCTGCACAGGTTCCATGATGTCCTGCACACTCCTACTGAGGTCCTGCACAGGTCCCATGATGTCCTGCACACTCCTACTAAGGTCTTGCACACGTTCCATGATGTCCTGCACACTCCTACTGAGGTCCTGCACACGTTCCATGATGTCCTGCACACTCCTACTGAGGTCCTGCACAGGTTCCATGATGTCCTGCACACTCCTACTGAGGTCTTGCACACGTTCCATGATGTCCTGCACACTCCTACTGAGGTCCTGCACAGGTCCCATGATGTCCTGCACACTCCTACTAAGGTCTTGCACACGTTCCATGATGTCCTGCACACTCCTACTGAGGTCCTGCACAGGTTCCATGATGTCCTGCCCACTTATACTACGGTCCTGCACACGTACAATGATGTCCTGCACACTCCTACTGAGGTCTTGCACACGTTCCATGATGTCCTGCACACTCCTACTGAGGTCCTGCACACGTTCCGTGATGTCCTGCACACTCCTACTAAGGTCTTGCACACGTTCCATGATGTCCTGCACACTCCTACTGAGGTTCTGCACACATTCCATGATGTCCTGCACACTCCTACTGAGGTCCTGCACACGTTCCATGATGTCCTGCAAAATCCTACTGAGGTCCTGCACACGCTCCATGATGTCCTGCACACTCCTACTGAGGTCCTGCACACGTTCCATGATGTCCTGCACACTCCTACTGAGGTCCTGCACACGTTCCATGATGTCCTGCACACTCCTACTCAGGTCCTGCACAGGTTCCATGATGTCCTGCACACTCCTACTGAGATCTTGCACACGTTCCATGATGTCCTGCACACTCCTACTGAGGTCCTGCACAGGTCTCATGATGTCCTGCACACTCCTACTGAGGTCCTGCACAGGTTCCATGATGTCCTGCACACTCCTACTAAGGTCTTGCACACGTTCCATGATGTCCTGCACACTCCTACTGAGGTCCTGCACACGTCCCATGATGTCCTGCCCACTCCTACTAAGGTCTTGCACACGTTCCATGATGTCCTGCCCACTCCTACTAAGGTCTTGCACACGTTCCATGATGTCCTGCACACTCCTACTGAGGTCCTGCACAGGTCCCATGATGTCCTGCACACTCCTACTGAGGTCCTGCACACGTTCCATGATGTCCTGCACACCCCTACTGAGGTCGTGCACAGGTCCCATGATGTCCTGCACTCTCCTACTGAGGACCTGCACACGTTACATGATGTCCTGCACACTCCTACTACGGTCCTGCACGAGTTCCATGATGTCCTGCACGCTCCTACTGAGCTCCTGCCCAGGTCCCATGTTGTCCTGCACACTCCTACTAAGGTCTTGCACACGTTCCATGATGTCCTGCACACTGCTACTAAGGTCTTGCACACGTTACATGATGTCCTGCACACTCCTACTGAGGTCCTGCACAGGTCCCATGATGTCCTGCACACTCCTACTGAGGTCCTGCACAGGTCCCATGATGTCCTGCACGCTCCTACCAAGGTCCTGCACACGTTCCATGATGTCCTGCACACTCCTCCTGGGGTCCTGCGCAGGTTCCATGATTTGCTGCACACTCCTACTGAGGTCCTGCACAGGTCCCATGATGTCCTGCACACTCCTACTAAGGTCTTGCACACGTTCCATGATGTCCTGCACACCCCTACTGGGATCCTGCACAGGTTCCATGATGTCCTGCACACTCCTACTAAAGTCTTGCACACGTTTTATGATGTCCTTCACACTCTTACTGAGGTCCTGCACAGGTTCCATGGTGTCCTGCACACTCCTGGTGAGGTCCTGCACACGTTCAATGATGTCCCCCCCACTCCTTTTGAGGTCCTGCGCACGTCCCATGATGTCCTGCACACTCCTACTGAGGTCCTGCACAGGTTCCATGATGTCCTGCACACTCCTACTAAGGTCTTGCACACGTTCCATGATGTCCTGCACACTCCTACTGAGGTCCTGCACAGGGCCCATGATGTCCTGCACTTTCCTACTAAGGTCTTGCACACGTTCCATGATGTCCTGCACACTCCTACTAAGGTCCTGCACACATTCTACGACGTCCTACACACCCCCACTGGGAACCTGCACAGGTTCCATGATGTCCTGCACACTCCTACTAAGGTCTTGCACACGTTCCATGATGTCCTGCACGCTCCTACTGAGGTCCTGCACACGTTCCATGATGTCCTGCACACTCCTACTGAGGTCCTGCACAGGTTCCATGATGTCCTGCACACTCCTAGTGGGGTCCTGCACACGTTCCATGATGTCCTGCACACGTTCCATGATGTCCTGCACACGTTCCATGATGTTCTGCACACTCCTACTAAGGTCTTGCACACGTTCCATGATGTCCTGCACGCTCCTACTGAGGTCCTGCACACGTTCCATGATGTCCTGCACACTCCTACTGAGGTCCTGCACACATTCTACGAAGTCCTGCACACTCCTACTGAGGTCCTGCACAGGTCCCATGATGTCCTGCACACTCCTACTAAGGTCTTGCACACGTTCCATGATGTCCTGCACACTCCTACTGAGGTCCTGCACAGGTTCCATGATGTCCTGCACACTCCTACTGAGGTCCTGCACAGCTCCCATGATGTCCTGCACACTCCTACTAAGGTCTTGCACACGTTCCATGATGTCCTGCACACTCCTACTGAGGTCCTGCACATTCCATGATGTCCTGCACACTCCTACTGAGGTCCTGCACAGGTTCCATGATGTCCTGCACACTCCTACTGAGGTCCTGCACACGTTCCATGATGTCCTGCACACTCCTACTGAGGTCTTGCACACGTTCCATGATGTCCTGCACACTCCTACTGAGGTCCTGCACAGGTTCCATGATGTCCTGCACACACTCTACTGAGGTCCTGCACACGTTCCATGATGTCCTGCACACTCCTACTAAGGTCTTGCACACGTTCCATGATGTCCTGCACACTCCTACTGAGGTCCTGCACAGGTCCCATGATGTCCTGCACGCTCCTACTGAGGTCCTGCACACGTTCCATGATGTCCTGCACACTCCTACTGAGGTCTGCACACGTTCCATGATGTCCTGCACTCCTACTGAGGTCCTGCACACGTTCCATGATGTCCTGCACACCCTACTGAGGTCCTGCACAGGTCCATGATGTCCTGCACACTCCTACTAAGGTCTTGCACACGTTCCATGATGTCCTGCACACTCCTACTGAGGTCCTGCACAGGTTCCATGATGTCCTGCACACTCTACTGAGGTCCTGCACACGTTCCATGATGTCCTGCACACTCCTAATGAGGTCCTGCACACATTCCATGATGTCCTGCACACTCCTACTGGGGTCGTGCACAGTTTCCATGATGTCCTGCACACTCCTACTGAGGTCTTGCACACCTTCCATGATGTCCTGCACACTCCTACTGGGGTCCTGCACACGTTCCATGATGTCCTGCACACTCCTACTAAGGTCTTGCACACGTTCCATGATGTCCTGCACACTCCTACTGAGGTCCTGCACAGGTCCCATGATGTCCTGCACACTCATACTAAGGTCTTGCACACGTTCCATGATGTCCTGCACCCTCCTACTGAGGTCCTGCACAGGTCCCATGATGTCCTGCACACTCCTGCTAAGGTCTTGCACACGTTCCATGATGTCCGGCACACTCCTACTGAGGTCCTGCACACATTCCATGATGTCCTGCACACTGCTACTGAGGTCCTGCACAGGTCCCATGATGTCCTGCACACTCCTACTGAGGTCCTGCACACGTTCCATGATGTCCTGCACACTCCTACTAAGGTCCTGCACAGGTCCCATGATGTCCTGCACACTCCTACTAGATCTTGCACACGTTCCATGATGTCCTGCACACTCCGACTGAGGTCCTGCACAGGTTCCATGATGTCCTGCACACTCCTACTAAGGTCTTGCACACGTTCCATGATGTCCTCCACACTCCTACTGAGGTCCTGCACACGTTCCATGATGTCCTGCACACTCCTACTAAGGTCCTGCACAGGTCCCATGATGTCCTGCACACTCCTACTAAGGTCTTGCACACGTTCCATGATGTCCTGCACACTCCTATTGAGGTCCTGCACACATTCCATGATGTCCTGCACACCTCTACTGGGATCCTGCACAGGTTCCATGATGTCCTGCACACTCCTACTGAGGTCTTGCACACGTTCCATGATGTCCTGCACACTTCTACTAAGGTCCTGCACACGTTTCATGATGTCCTGCACACTCCTACTGAGGTCCTGCACAGGTCCCATGATGTCCTGCACACTCCTACTAAGGTCTTGCACACGTTCCATGATGTCCTGCACACTCCTACTGAGGTCCTGCACACATTCTACGACGTCCTGCACACCCCTACTGGGGTCCTGCACAGGTTCCATGATGTCCTGCACACTCCTACTAAGGTCTTGCACACGTTCCATGATGTCCTGCACACTCCTACTAAGGTCTTGCACACGTTCCATGATGTCCTGCACACTCCTACTGAGGTCCTGCACAGGTCCCATGATGTCCTGCACACTCCTACTAAGGTCTTGCACACGTTCCATGATGTCCTGCACACTCCTACTGAGGTCCTGCACAGGTCCCATGATGTCCTGCACACTCCTACTGAGGTCCTGCACACGTTCTACGACGTCCTGCACACCCCTACTGGGGTCCTGCACACGTTCCATGATGTCCTGCCCACTCCTACTACGGTCCTGCACACGTTCCATGATGTCCTGCACACTCCTACTGAGGTCCTGTATACACATTTTGCATGACGTCCTGCACACTTCCGCCGAGGTCCTGGGCATAGCGGTCCCATGATGTCCTGCCCACTCCTACTACGGTCATGTACACGTTCCATGATGTCCTGCACACTCCTACCGAGGTCCTGCACACATTCTACGACGTCCTGCACACTCTCTACTGGGATCCTGCACAGGTTCCATGATGTCCTGCTCATCTCCTACTACGGTACTGCACACGTTCCATGATGTCCTGCACACTCCTACTGGGAGGTCCTGCACAGGTCCCATGATGTCCTTGCACACTCCTACTAAGGTCTTGCACATGTTCTAATATCGTCCCTCCACACTCCTACTGGAGGTCCTGCACACATTGTACGACGTCCCGTACACCCTTACTGGGATCCAATAGGTTCCATGATGTCGTGCAGCACTTCACGTAAGGTCTTGCACACGTTCCATGATGTCCTTGCACAATCCTAATAAGGTCTTGCACACGTCTCCCATGATGTCCTGCACACTCCTACTGGAGGTCCTGCATTGAGGTCTCATGGATGTCCGGGGACACTTTACTGAGGTCCTGCACACATTCTACGACGTCCCGTACACCCCTTCTGGGGTCCTGCACACGTCCCATGATGTCCCAGCAGCCCACTCCTACTACGGTCCTGCACACGTTCCATGATGTCCTGCACACTCCTAATGGGGTCCTGCACACGTACCATGATGTCCTGCCCACTCCTACTAAGGTCTTGCACACGTTCCATGACGTCCTGCACACTCCTACTGAGGTCCTGCACACATTCTACGGCGTCCTGCACACCCCCCTTACCGGGATCCTGCACAGGTTCCATGATGTCCCGCACACACCCTACTAAGGCCTTTGCACACGTTCCAGGTCGACGTCCTGCACACTTTACTTGAGGTCCCGCACACACATTCTACGGCGTCCTGCACACCCCCACAACGATCCTGCACACGTTCCATGATGTCCTGCTCACTCCTACTACGGTCCTGCACATCGTTCCATGATGTCCTGCACACTCCTACTGAGGCCCTGCACACAGGTCCCATGATGTCATGCCCATCTCCTACCAAGGTCCTGGGCACACGTTCCGATGATGTCCTGCACACTCCTACTGGAGGTCCTGCACAGGTCCCATGATGTCCTGCACACTCCTACTACAGCGTCTCTGCACACACGTTCCATGACGTCCTGCACACTCCTACTGGAGGTCCGTGCACAGGTCCCAAGGGGATGTCCCTGCACACTCCTACTAAGGTCTTGTGGCACATCGTTCCATGACGTCCTGCACACTCCTACTGAGGTCCTTGCACACATTCTACGGCGTCCTGCACACCTCCCTACTGGAGAGGTCCTGCACAGGTCCCTATGATGTCCCTGGGCACACCTCCTACTAAGGTCTTGCAGCTGACGTCTCCATGACGTCCTGCACACTTCCTACTGAGTGTCCTGCACGGTGGTCTCATGATGTCTCCGCACACCTCCTACTGAGGTCCTGCACACACATTCTACGACGTCCTGCACACCCCTTCTGGGGGTCCTGCACACGTCCCATGATGTCCTGCCCACTTCCTACTACGGTCCTGCACACGTTCCATGATGTCCTGCACACTCCTACTGGAGGTCTTGGGCACACGTTCCATGACGTCCTTGCACACTCCTACTGAGGTCCCGTGCAATAACATTCCTACGACACGTCCTGCACACCTCCTACTATGATCCTGCACAGGTTCCAGTGATGTCCTGCACAACCCCTACTAAGGTCTTGCACACGTTCCAGTGATACATCCTGCACACTCCTACTGAGGTCTTGAACACGCTCCATGATGTCCTGCACACTCCTACCGGGAGTGTCCCCGGGCACACATCTCCCATGACGTCCTGCACACCCTTCTGGGGTCCTGCACACGTCCCATGATGTCCCTGCCCACTCACTACGGTCCTGCACACATTCTACCACATCCTGCACACCCCCTACTGGGGTCCTGCACACGTCCCATGATGTCCTGCCCACTCATACTACGGTCCCAGGCACACGTTCAATGATGTCCTGCACACTTCCTACTGAGGTCCTGCACAGGTCCCATGACATGCCCTGGGCACACTCCTACTAAGGTCTTGCACAGGCTGTCTCCTATGATGTCCTGCAACACTCCTACTGGAGGTCCTGGCACAGGTCCCATGATGTCCTGCACACTTCCTACTGGGAGGTCCTGCACAGTGTCCCATGATGTCCCTGGCACACCCCTTACTAAGGTCTTGCAAACACGTTCCATGACATGTCCTGCACACTCCTACTGAGTGTCCTGCACACATTCTGCGACGTCCTGGGCAATGAACTCCCTTAATGGGGTCCTGCACACGTACCATGGATGTCCTGCCCACTCCATTACTACGGTCCTGCTTCACGTTCCATGATGTCTTGCACACTCCTACTGAGGTCCTGCACACAGGTCCCATGATGTCCTGCCCACTCCTACTACGGTCCAGTACACGTTCCATGATGTCCCTGCACACTTACCTGAGGTCCTGCACACATTCTACGACGTCCTGGGTAACACACTCCTTCTCACTGGGATCCTGCACAGGTTCCATGATGTTCCTGCAATAACCCCTACTGGGATCCTGCACACACGTTCCGGTTGATGCCCTGCCCACTCCTACTACGGTCCTGGGCACATCAAATTCCATGATGTCCTGCACACTTCCCACTGAGGCCCTGCACAGGTCCCATGATGTCTTGTCCACTCCTACTACGGTCCTGCATTAACGTTCCATGATGTCCTGCACGTACTCCTACTGAGGTCCTGCACAGGTCCCATGATGTCCCCACACTCCTACTAAGGTCTTGCACATCGTTCCATGACGTCCCTGGGCACACTCCTACCGAGGTCCTGCACATATTCTACGGCGTTCCGTACACCCCTGTCCGAGGTCCTGCACACATTCTACGGCGTCCTGCATGGGAACTCTGGCACCGGGATCCTGCACACATTCTGGCTTAAGTGTCCTGTACACTCTCCCTTCACTGGGATCCCACACGTTCCATGACGTCCTGCCCACTCCTACTACGGTCCTGCAACAGGTCGTTGGGTATATGATGTCCTCTGCACACTCCTACTGGAGGCCCCTGCACAGGTGTCCCATGGGATGTCCTCTGCCCACTCCCTACTACGGTCCTGCACACACGTTCCATGATGTCCTGCACACTCCTACTGAGGTCCTGCACAGGTCCCATGATGTCCTGCACACTCCTACTTAAGGTCTTGCACACGTTCCATGACGTCCTGCACACTCCTACTGAGGTCCTGCACAACATTCTACGGGCGTCCTGCACACTTCTACTGGGATCCCGGGCACAGGTTCCATGGGATGTCCTGCACACTCCTACTAAGGTCTTGGGCAACACGTTCCGATGACGTCCTGCACACTCCCTACCGGGAGGTCCTGCACACATTCTACGGCGTCCCGCACACCCCCTACTGGGATCCTGCACACGTTCCATGATGTCCTGCCCACTCCTACTACGGTCCTGCACACGTTCCATGATGTCCTGCACACTCCTACTGAGGCCCTGCACAGGTCCCATGATGTCCTGCCCACTCCTACTACGGTCCTGCACACGTTCCATGATGTCCTGCACACTCCTACTGAGGTCCTGCACAGGTCCCATGATGTCCTGCACACTCCTACTAAGGTCTTGCACACGTTCCATGACGTCCTGCACACTCCTACTGAGGTCCTGCACACATTCTACGGCGTCCTGCACACCCCTACTGGGATCCTGCACAGGTTCCATGATGTCCTGCACACCCCTACTAAGGTCTTGCACACGTTCCATGATGTCCTGCACACTCCTACTAAGGTCTTGAACACGTTCCAAAATGTCCTGCACACTCCTACTGAGGACCTGCACAGGTCCCATGATGTCCTGCACACTCCTAATAAGGTCTTGCACACGTTCCATGATGTCCTGCACACTCCTACTGAGGTCCTGCACAGGTCCCATGATGTCCTGCACACTCCTACTGAGGTCCTGCACACATTCTACGACGTCCTGCACACCCCTTCTGGGGTCCTGCACACGTTCCATGATGTCCTGCCCACTCCTACTACGGTCCTGCACACGTTCCATGATGTCCTGCACACTCCTACTGAGGCCCTGCACAGGTCCCATGATGTCCTGCCCACTCCTACTACGGTCCTGCACACGTTCCATGATGTCCTGCACACTCCTACTGAGGTCCTGCACAGGTCCCATGATGTCCTGCACACTCCTACTAAGGTCTTGCACACGTTCCATGACGTCCTGCACACTCCTACTGAGGTCCTGCACACATTCTACGGCGTCCTGCACACCCCTACTGAGGTCCTGCACAGGTCCCATGATGTCCTGGACACTCCTACTAAGGTCTTGCACACGTTCCATGACGTCCTGCACACTCCTACTGAGGTCCTGCACACATTCTACGGCGTCCTGCACACCCCTACTGGGATCCTGCACACGTTCCATGATGTCCTGCCCACTCCTACTACGGTCCTGCACACGTTCCATGATGTCCTGCACACTCCCTACTGGGAGGCCCTGCACAGGTCCCATGATGTCCTGCCCACTCCTACTACGGTCCTGCACACGTTCCATGATGTCCTGCACACTCCTACTGGAGGTCCTGCACAGGTCCCATGATGTCCTGCACACTCCTACTAAGGTCTTGCACACGTTCCATGACGTCCTGCACACTCATACTGAGGTCCTGCACACATTCTACGGCGTCCTGCACACCCCTACTGGGATCCTGCACAGGTTCCATGATGTCCTGCACACCCCTACTAAGGTCTTGCACAACGTTCCATGATGTCCTGCACACTCCAACTAAGGTCTTGAACACGTTCCAAAATGTCCTGCACACTCCTACTGAGGACCTGCACAGGTCCCATGATGTCCTGCACACTCCTAATAAGGTTCTTGCACACGTTCCATGATGTCCTGCACACTCCTACTGAGGTCCTGCACAGGTCCCATGATGTCCTGCACACTCCTACTGAGGTCCTGCACACACATTCTACGACGTCCTGCACACCCCTTCTGGGGTTTTGCACACGTCCCATGATGTCCTGCCCACTCCTACTACGGTCCTGCACACGTTCCATGATGTCCTGCACACTCCTACTGAGGACCTGCACAGGTCCCATGATGTCCTGCATACTCCTACTGAGGCCCTGTATACATACTACGACGTCCTGCACACTCCTACTGAGGTCCTGCACAGGTCCCATGATGTCCTGCCCACTCCTACTACGGTCATGTACACGTTCCATGATGTCCTGCACACTCCTACTGAGGTCCTGCACACATTCTACGACGTCCTGCACACCCCTACTGGGATCCTGCACAGGTTCCATGATGTCCTGCTCACTCCTACTACGGTACTGCACACGTTCCATGATGTCCTGCACACTCCTACTGAGGTCCTGCACAGGTCCCATGATGTCCTGCACACTCCTACTAAGGTCTTGCACACGTTCCATGATGTCCTGCACACTCCTACTGAGGTCCTGCACACATTGTACGACGTCCTGCACACCCCTACTGGGATCCTGCACAGGTTCCATGATGTCCTGCACACTCCTACTAAGGTCTTGCACACGTTCCATGATGTCCTGCACACTCCTACTAAGGTCTTGCACACGTTCCATGATGTCCTGCACACTCCTACTGAGGTCCTGCACAGGTCCCATGATGTCCTGCACACTCCTACTGAGGTCCTGCACACATTCTACGACGTCCTGCACACCTTCTGGGGTCCCGCACGCGTCCCATGATGCCCTGCCCGCTCCTAATACGGTCCTGCACACGTTTCATGATGTCCTGCACACTCCTACTAAGGTCTTGCACACGTTCCATGATGTCCTGCACACTCCTACTGAGGTCCTGCACACATTCTACGACGTCCTGCACACCCCTACTATGATCCTGCACAGGTTCCATGCTGTCCTGCACACCCCTACTAAGGTCTTGCACACGTTCCATGATGTCCTGCACACTCCTACTAAGGTCTTGAACACGCTCCATGATGTCCTGCACACTCCTACTGAGGTCCTGCACGCATTCTACGACGTCCTGCACACCCCTTCTGGGGTCCTGCACACGTCCCATGATGTCCTGCCCACTCCTACTACGGTCCTGCACACATTCTACCACATCCTGCACACCCCTACTGGGGTCCTGCACACGTCCCATGATGTCCTGCCCACTCATACTACGGTCCTGCACACGTTCAATGATGTCCTGCACACTCCTACTGAGGTCCTGCACAGGTCCCATGATGCCCTGCACACTCCTACTAAGGTCTTGCACACGTTCCATGATGTCCTGCACACTCCTACTGAGGTCCTGCACAGGTCCCATGATGTCCTGCACACTCCTACTGAGGTCCTGCACAGGTCCCATGATGTCCTGCACACCCCTACTAAGGTCTTGCACACGTTCCATGATGTCCTGCACACTCCTACTGAGGTCCTGCACACATTCTGCGACGTCCTGCACACCCCTAATGGGGTCCTGCACACGTACCATGATGTCCTGCCCACTCCTACTACGGTCCTGCTCACGTTCCATGATGTCCTGCACACTCCTACTGAGGTCCTGCACAGGTCCCATGATGTCCTGCCCACTCCTACTACGGTCCTGTACACGTTCCATGATGTCCTGCACACTCCTACTGAGGTCCTGCACACATTCTACGACGTCCTGCACACCCCTACTGGGATCCTGCACAGGTTCCATGATGTCCTGCACACCCCTACTGGGATCCTGCACAGGTTCCATGATGTCCTGCACACTCCTACTACGGTCCTGCACACGTTCAATGATGTCCTGCACACTCCTACTGAGGTCCTGCACAGGTCCCATGATGTCCTGCACACTCCTACTACGGTCCTGCACACGTTCCATGATGTCCTGCACACTCCTACTGAGGTCCTGCACAGGTCCCATGATGTCCTGCACACTCCTACTAAGGTCTTGCACACGTTCCATGATGTCCTGCACACTCCTACTGAGGTCCTGCACACATTCTACGACGTCCTGCACACCCCTACTGGGATCCTGCACACGTTCCATGATGTCCTGCCCACTCCTACTACGGTCCTGCACACGTTCCATGATGTCCTGCACACTCCTACTGAGGCCCTGCACAGGTCCCATGATGTCCTGCCCACTCCTACTACGGTCCTGCACACGTTCCATGATGTCCTGCACACTCCTACTGAGGTCCTGCACAGGTCCCATGATGTCCTGCACACTCCTACTAAGGTCTTGCACACGTTCCATGACGTCCTGCACACTCCTACTGAGGTCCTGCACACATTCTACGGCGTGCTGCACACCCTACTGGGATCCTGCACAGGTTCCATGATGTCCCTGCACACTCCTACTGGGATCCTGCACACATTCCATGATGTCCTGCACACTCCTACTGAGGTCCTGCACACATTCCATGATGTCCTGCCCACTCCTACTACGGTCCTGCACACGTTCCATGATGTCCTGCACACTCCTACTGAGGTCCTGCACAGGTCCCATGATGTCCTGCACACTCCTACTAAGGTCTTGCACACGTTCCATGACGTCCTGCACACTCCTACTGAGGTCCTGCACACATTCTACGGCGTCCTGCACACCCCTACTGGGATCCTGCACAGGTTCCATGATGTCCTGCACACTCCTACTAAGGTCTTGCACACGTTCCATGACGTCCTGCACACTCCTACTGAGGTCCTGCACACATTCTACGGCGTCCTGCACACCCCTACTGGGATCCTGCACACGTTCCATGATGTCCTGCCCACTCCTACTACGGTCCTGCACACGTTCCATGATGTCCTGCACACTCCTACTGAGGCCCTGCACAGGTCCCATGATGTCCTGCACACGTTCCATGATGTCCTGCACACTCCTACTGAGGTCCTGCACAGGTCCCATGATGTCCTGCACACTCCTACTAAGGTCTTGCACACGTTCCATGACGTCCTGCACACTCCTACTGAGGTCCTGCACACATTCTACGGCGTCCTGCACACCCCTACTGAGGTCCTGCACAGGTCCGATGATGTCCTGCACACTCCTACTACGGTCCTGCACACGTTCCATGATGTCCTGCACACTCCTACTGAGGCCCTGCACAGGTCCCATGATGTCCTGCCCACTCCTACTACGGTCCTGCACACGTTCCATGATGTCCTGCACACTCCTACTGAGGTCCTGCACAGGTCCCATGATGTCCTGCACACTCCTACTAAGGTCTTGCACACGTTCCATGACGTCCTGCACACTCCTACTGAGGTCCTGCACACATTCTACGGCGTCCTGCACACCCCTACTGGGATCCTGCACAGGTTCCATGATGTCCTGCACACCCCTACTAAGGTCTTGCACACGTTCCATGATGTCCTGCACACTCCCACTAAGGTCTTGAACACGTTCCAAAATGTCCTGCACACTCCTACTGAGGACCTGCACAGGTCCCATGATGTCCTGCACACTCCTAATAAGGTCTTGCACACGTTCCATGATGTCCTGCACACTCCTACTGAGGTCCTGCACAGGTCCCATGATGTCCTGCACACTCCTACTGAGGTCCTGCACACACATTCTACGACGTCCTGCACACCCCTTCTGGGGTTTTGCACACGTCCCATGATGTCCTGCCCACTCCTACTACGGTCCTGCACACGTTCCATGATGTCCTGCCATGATGTCCTGCATACTCCTACTGAGGCCCTGTATACATACTACGACGTCCTGCACACTCCTACTGAGGTCCTGCACAGGTCCCATGATGTCCTGTCCACTCCTACTACGGTCATGTACACGTTCCATGATGTCCTGCACACTCCTACTGAGGTCCTGCACACATTCTACGACGTCCTGCACACCCCTACTGGGATCCTGCACAGGTTCCATGATGTCCTGCTCACTCCTACTACGGTACTGCACACGTTCCATGATGTCCTGCACACTCCTACTGAGGTCCTGCACAGGTCCCATGATGTCCTGCACACTCCTACTAAGGTCTTGCACACGTTCCATGACGTCCTGCACACTCCTACTGAGGTCCTGCACACATTGTACGACGTCCTGCACACCCATACTGGGATCCTGCACAGGTTCCATGATGTCGTGCACACCCTACTAAGGTCTTGCACACGTTCCATGATGTCCTGCACAATCCTAATAAGGTCTTGCACACGTTCCATGATGTCCTGCACACTCCTACTGAGGTCCTGCACAGGTCCCATGATGTCCTGCACACTCCTGCTGAGGTCCTGCACACATTCTACGACGTCCTGCACACCCCTTCTGGGGTTTTGCACACGTCCCATGATGTCCTGCCCACTCCTACTACGGTCCTGCACACGTTCCATGATGTACTGCACACTCCTACTGAGGACCTGCACAGGTCCCATGATGTCCTGCATACTCCTACTGAGGCCCTGTATACATACTACGACGTCCTGCACACTCCTACTGAGGTCCTGCACAGGTCCCATGATGTCCCGCCCACTCCTACTACGGTCATGTACACGTTCCATGATGTCCTGCACACTCCTACTGAGGTCCTGCACACATTCTACGACGTCCTGCACACCCCTACTGGGATCCTGCACAGGTTCCATGATGTCCTGCTCACTCCTACTACGGTACTGCACACGTTCCCTGATGTCCTGCACACTCCTACTGAGGTCCTGCACAGGTCCCATGATGTCCTGCACACTCCTACTAAGGTCTTGCACACGTTCCATGACGTCTTGCACACTCCTACTGAGGTCCTGCACACATTGTACGACGTCCTGCACACCCCTACTGGGATCCTGCACAGGTTCCATGATGTCGTGCACACCCTACTAAGGTCTTGCACACGTTCCATGATGTCCTGCACAATCCTAATAAGGTCTTGCACACGTTCCATGATGTCCTGCACACTCCTACTGAGGTCCTGCACAGGTCCCATGATGTCCTGCACACTCCTACTGAGGTCCTGCACACATTCTACGACGTCCTGCACACCCCTTCTGGGGTCCTGCACACGTCCCATGATGTCCTGCCCACTCCTACTACGGTCCTGCACACGTTCCATGATGTCCTGCACACTCCTACTGAGGTCTTGCACACGTTCCATGACGTCCTGCACACTCCTACTGAGGTCCTGCACACATTCTACGACGTCCTGCACACCCCTACTATGATCCTGCACAGGTTCCATGATGTCCTGCACACCCCTACTAAGGTCTTGCACACGTTCCATGATGTCCTGCACACTCCTACTAAGGTCTTGAACACGCTCCATGATGTCCTGCACACTCCTACTGAGGTCCTGCACACATTCTACGACGTCCTGCACACCCCTTCTGGGGTCCTGCACACGTCCCATGATGTCCTGCCCACTCCTACTACGGTCCTGCACACATTCTACCACATCCTGCACACCCCTACTGGGGTCCTGCACACGTCCCATGATGTCCTGCCCACTCCTACTACGGTCCTGCACACGTTCAATGATGTCCTGCACACTCCTACTGAGGTCCTGCACAGGTCCCATGATGCCCTGCACACTCCTACTAAGGTCTTGCACACGTTCCATGATGTCCTGCACACTCCTACTGAGGTCCTGCACAGGTCCCATGATGTCCTGCACACTCCTACTGAGGTCCTGCACAGGTCCCATGATGTCCTGCACACCCCTACTAAGGTCTTGCACACGTTCCATGATGTCCTGCACACTCCTACTGAGGTCCTGCACACATTCTGCGACGTCCTGCACACCCCTAATGGGGTCCTGCACACGTACCATGATGTCCTGCCCACTCCTACTACGGTCCTGCTCACGTTCCATGATGTCCTGCACACTCCTACTGAGATCCTGCACAGGTCCCATGATGTCCTGCCCACTCCTACTACGGTCCTGTACACGTTCCATGATGTCCTGCACACTCCTACTGAGGTCCTGCACACATTCTACGACGTCCTGCACACCATTACTGGAGTCCTGCACACGTCCCATGATGTCCTGCCCACTCCTACTACGGTCCTGCACACGTTCCATGATGTGCTGCACACTCCTACTGAGGTCCTGCACAGGTCCCATGATGTCCTGCCCAGTCCTACTAAGGTCTTGCACACGTTCCATGACGTCCTGCACACTCCTACTGAGGTCCTGCACACATTCTACGACGTCCTGCACACCCCTACTATGATCCTGCACAGGTTCCATGATGTCCTGCACACCCCTACTAAGGTCTTGCACACGTTCCATGATGTCCTGCACACTCCTACTAAGGTCTTGAACACGCTCCATGATGTCCTGCACACTCCTACTGAGGTCCTGCACAGGTCCCATGATGTCCTGCACACTCCTACGAAGGTCTTGCACACGTTCCATGATGCCCTGCACACTCCTACTGAGGTCCTGCACAGGTCCCATGATGTCCTGCACACTCCTACTAAGGTCTTGCACACGTTCCATGATGTCCTGCACACTCCTACTGAGGTCCTGCACACATTTTACGACGTCCTGCACATCCCTACTGGGGTCCTGCCCACTCCTACTACGGTCCTGCACACGTTCCATGATGTCCTGCACACTCCTACTGAGGTCCTGCACAGGTCCCATGATGTCCTGCACACTTCTAGTGAGGTCCTGCACACGTTCGATGATGTCTTGCATACTCCTACTGAGGCCCTGTATACATACTACGACGTCCTGCACACTCCTACTGAGGAGCTGCACAGGTCCCATGATGTCCTGCCCACTCCTACAACGGTCATGTACACGTTCCATGATGTCCTGCACACTCCTACTGAGGTCCTGCACAGGTCCCATGATGTCCTGCACACTCCTACTAAGGTCTTGCACACGTTCCATGACGTCCTGCACACTCCTACTGAGGTCCTGCACACATTGAACGACGTCGTGCACACCCCTACTGGGATCCTGCACAGGTTCCATGATGTCCTGCACACCCTACTAAGGTCTTGCACACGTTCCATGATGTCCTGCACAATCCTAATAAGGTCTTGCTTACGTTCCATGATGTCCTGCACACTCCTACTGAGGTCCTGCACAGGTCCCATGATGTCCTGCACACTCCTACTGAGGTCCTGCACACATTCTACGACGTCCTGCACACCCCTTCTGGGGTCCTGCACACGTCCCATGATGTCCTGCCCACTCCTACTACGGTCCTGCACACGTTCCATGATGTCCTGCACACTCCTACTGAGGTCCTGCACAGGTCCCATGATGTCCTGCACACTTCTACTGAGGTCCTGCACACGTTCGATGATGTCCTGCATACTCCTACTGAGGCCCTGCACAGGTCCCATGATGTCCTGCACACTCCTAATAAGGTCTTACACACGTTCCATGATGTCCTGCACACTCCTACTGAGGTCCTGCACAGGTCCCATGATGTCCTGCACGCTCCTACTAAGGTCTTGCACACATTCTACGACGTCCTGCACACCCCTACTGGGGTCCTGCACACGTCCCATGATGTCCTGCCCACTCCTACTACGGTCCTGCACACGTTCCATGATGTCCTGCACACTCCTATTGAGGTCCTGCACACATTCTACGACGTCCTGCACACCCCTAATGGGATCCTGCACAGGTTCCATGATGTCCTGCACACCCCTACTAAGGTCTTGCACACGTTCCATGATGTCCTGCACACTCCTACTAAGGTCTTGAACACGTTCCAAAATGTCCTGCACACTCCTACTGAGGACCTGCACAGGTCCCATGATGTCCTGCCCACTCCTACTACGGTCCTGCACACGTTCCATGATGTCCTGCAAACTCCTACTGAGGACCTGCACAGGTCCCATGATGTCCTGCATACTCCTACTGAGGCCCTGTATACATACTACGACGTCCTGCACACTCCTACTGAGGTCCTGCACAGGTCCCATGATGTCCTGCCCACTCCTACTACGGTCATGTACACGTTCCATGATGTCCTGCACACTCCTACTGAGGTCCTGCACACATTCTACGACGTCCTGCACACCCCTACTGGGATCCTGCACAGGTTCCATGATGTCCTGCTCACTCCTACTACGGTACTGCACACGTTCCATGATGTCCTGCACACTCCTACTAAGGCCTTGCACACGTTCCATGATGTCCTGCACCCTCCTACTGAGGTCCTGCACAGGTCCCATGATGTCCTGCACTCTCCTACTGAGATCCTGCACACAATCTACGACGTCCTGCACACCCCTTCTGGGGTCCTGCACACGTCCCATGATGTCCTGCCCACTCCTACTACGGTCCTGCACACGTTCCATGATGTCCTGCACACTCCTACTGAGGTACTGCACAGGTCCCATGATGTCCTGCACACTTCTACTGAGGTCCTGCACACGTTCGATGATGTCCTGCATACTCCTACTGAGGCCCTGCACAGGTCCCATGATGTCCTGCACACTCCTAATAAGGTCTTACACACGTTCCATGATGTCCTGCACACTGCTACTGAGGTCCTGCACAGGTCCCATAATGTCCTGCACACTCCTACTAAGGTCTTGCACACATTCTACGACGTCCTGCACACCTCTACTGGGATCCTGCTCAGGTTCCATGATGTCCTGCACACTCCTACTAAGGTCTTGCACACGTTCCATGATGTCCTGCACACTCCTACTGAGGTCCTGCACAGGTCCCATGATGTCCTGCACACTCCTACTAAGGTCTTGCACACGTTCCATGATGTCCTGCACACTCCTACTAAGGTCTTGAACACGTCATAAAATGTCCTGCACACTCCTACTGAGGACCTGCACAGGTCCCATGATGTCCTGCACACTCCTAATAAGGTCTTGCACACGTTCCATGATGTCCTGCACACTCCTACTGAGGTCCTGCACAGGTCCAATGATGTCCTGCACACTCCTACTGAGGTCCTGCACACATTCTACGACGTCCTGCACACCCCTTCTGGGGTTTTGCACACGTCCCATGATGTCCTGCCCACTCCTACTACGGTCCTGCACAGGTCCCATGATGTCCTGCACACTCCTAATAAGGTCTTACACACGTTCCATGATGTCCTGCACACTGCTACTGAGGTCCTGCACAGGTCCCATAATGTCCTGCACACTCCTACTAAGGTGTTGCACACATTCTACGACGTCCTGCACACCCCTACTGGGGTCCTGCACACGTCCCATGATGTCCTGCCCACTCCTACTACGGTCCTGCACACGTTCCATGATGTCCTGCACACTCCTACTGAGGTCCTGCACAGGTCCCATGATGTCCTGCACACTCCTACTAAGGTCTTGCACACGTTCCATGACGTCCTGCACACTCCTACTGAGGTCCTGCACACATTCTACGACGTCCTGCACACCCCTACTGGGATCCTGCACAGGTTCCATGATGTCCTGCACACCCCTACTAAGGTCTTGCACACGTTCCATGATGTCCTGCACACTCCTACTAAGGTCTTGAACACGTCATAAAATGTCCTGCACACTCCTACTGAGGACCTGCACAGGTCCCATGATGTCCTGCACACTCCTAATAAGGTCTTGCACACGTTCCATGATGTCCTGCACACTCCTACTGAGGTCCTGCACAGGTCCCATGATGTCCTGCACACTCCTACTGAGGTCCTGCACACATTCTACGACGTCCTGCACACCCCTTCTGGGGTTTTGCACACGTCCCATGATGTCCTGCCCACTCCTACTACGGTCCTGCACACGTTCCATGATGTCCTGCACACTTCTACTGAGGTCCTGCACACGTTCGATGATGTCCTGCATACTCTTACTGAAGCCCTGTATACATTCTACGGCGTCCTGCACACCCCTACTGAGGTGTCACATAGTCAACCGACACTTCAGCACACCCTGCGACGCCTTCTTATCGATGGTGCGCTTGGAACGAATACGCGCCGCGGTCAAGTACATCAATCCCGCACAGCGTCCTCTTCCGAGCCGGGCGTTTAAAGTACACCACCCTGGAGAGCGAAGTGTTTATATGGAGTCTAAGAAAACAATGACTGATAACGAAAAACCCACCATTTTTATAAACTAATCCTGGAAGGCCGGTTTCCAAGTTTGAAACGCCCGTTAGGGGCCCAGAAGTTATTATGGCGAGTTCTGACAATTATTTTCGTCATTCCCGTGGCCGATTACCTCTAGTCACAAATTTTCGAGCGATTTGGTCCACGCCTTCCAAAAAATGGTTTCCGACGGACGGAGGTGGAGGCGGAGGCGGAGGCGGAGGCGGAGGCGGAGGCGGAGGCGGAGGCGGCGGCGGAGGCGGAGGCGGAGGCGGAGGCGGAGGCGGAGGCGGAGGCGGAGGCGGAGGCGGAGGCGGAGGCGGAGGCGGAGGCGGGAGGCGGAGGCGGAGGCGGAGGCGGAGGCGGAGGCGGAGGCGGAGGCGGAGGCGGAGGCGGAGGCGGAGGCGGAGGCGGAGGCGGAGGCGGAGGCGGAGGCGGAGGCGGAGGCGGAGGCGGAGGGGGAGGCGGAGGCGGAGGCGGAGGCGGAGGCGGAGGCGGAGGCGGAGGCGAAGGCGGAGGCGGAGGCGGTGGTGGAGAACGTTTTTGCGTATTTTGAGTGGTCATAACTTTAGAAAGCGGGGACCAGTTGGGATGAAAAGTTGCACACATATGTAATTTCTTGCAGCGCATCGAATGGTGTACAGCTCATACCTCTGGTGACGGTATGAATAGGTGATCTCATTGTAGGGCATCCGCGCGGGAAGAGATCAAAGCCAAATCCTGGTGCGCGCTTCGCGCGCACCACAATTATATATGATCTTCAATTCATAGAGTTGTTAATGAGAAGCTTCGACAGCAACTATGAATTATTGCGAACACAAACTGCATATCTATCGCTCCAGCCGCGAAGCGGCTGGAGAGGTTTGGTTTTGCCTAGGCCTTGTGATCACTTAGAATTTTATAAAATAGTTTATAGAGTCTTTGAAACAAAATTTCTGAAGATTTCCTTCTGGATATAAGCGAAGGGGTCCAGAAGACACCTGCTTTCCGAATTTCAGCAAAATCGCTTCACAAATAACAAAGTTGTGAGCCCGAAAGCTTAAGAAAATTTCATGGTGTGCGCCGTAGGCCGTGAGCCGTAGGCCGTCACGCTTTTCAGTCCTCACTGCTAATAGCCACTGCCAATGGTCTCAGGCAATCAACTTGGCAGACAGGTAAGTTGGTAGGAGGTACGTAGGCTGGTAATTAACCGATTTGTAGGTGAGGGGGGATTCTGATGACGTCATTGGGACGTCGTGAAAAGTGCCTCGAGTTTCTGATGACGTCATCGGGACGTCGTGAGAGTGCTTCGGGCTTCTGATGAGGTCATGGGGACGTCGTGAAAAGTGCTTCGGGCTTCTGATGACGTCATCGGGACGTCGTGAAAGTGCTTCGGGCTTCTGATGACGTCATCGGGACGTCGTGAAAAGTGCTTCGGGCTTCTGATGACGTCATCGGGACGTCGTGAGAGTGCTTCGGGCTTCTGATGACGTCATCGGGACGTCGTGAAAAGTGCTTCGGGCTCCTGATGACGTCATCGGGACGTCGTGAGAGTGCTTCGGGCTTCTGATGGCGTCATCGGGACGTCGTGAAAAGTGCTTCGGGCTTCTAATGACGTCATCGGGACGTCGTGAAAGTGCTTCGGGCTTCTGATGACGTCATCGGGACGTCGTGAAAAGTGCTTCGGGCTTCTGATGACGTCATCGGGACGTCGTGAGAGTGCTTCGGGCTTCTGATGACGTCATCGGGACGTCGTGAAAAGTGCTTCGGGCTTCTGATGACGTCATCGGGACGTCGTGAAAGTGCTTCGGGCTTCTGATGACGGCATGGGGACGTCGTGAAAAGTGCTTCGGGCTTCTGATGACGTCATCGCGACGTCGTGAGAGTGCTTCGGGCTTCTGATGACGTCATCGGGACGTCGTGAAAAGTGCTTCGGGCTTCTGATGACGTCATCGGGACGTCGTGAAAGTGCTTCGGGCTTCTAATGACGTCATCGGGACGCCGTGAAAAGTGCTTCGAGCTTCTGATGACGTCATCGGGACGTCGTGAAAGTGCTTCGGGCTTCTGATGACGTCATCGGGACGTAGTGAAAAGTGCTTCGGGCTCCTGATGACGTCATCGGGACGTCGTGAGAGTGCTTCGGGCTTCTGATGAGGTCATGGGGACGTCGTGAGAGTGCTTCGGGCTTCTGATGACGTCATCGGGACGCCGTGAAAAGTGCTTCGGGCTTCTGATGACGTCATCGGGACGTCGTGAAAAGTGCTTCGGGCTTCTGATGACGTCATCGGGACGTCGTGAAAGTGCTTCGGGCTTCTGACGACGTCATCGGGACGTCGTGAAAGTGCTTCGGGTTTCTGATGACGTCATCGGGACGTCGTGAAAAGTGCTTCGGGCTTCTTATGACGTCATCGGGACGTCGTGAAAGTGCTTCGGGCTTCTGATGACGTCATCGGGACGTCGTGAAAAGTGCTTCGGGCTTCTGATGACGTCATCGGGACGTCGTGAAAAGTGCTTCGGGCTTCTGACGACGTCATCGGGACGTCGTGAAAGTGCTTCGGGTTTCTGATGACGTCATCGGGACGTCGTGAAAAGTGCTTCGGGCTTCTTATGACGTCATCGGGACGTCGTGAAAGTGCTTCGGGCTTCTGATGACGTCATCGGGACGTCGTGAAAAGTGCTTCGGGCTTCTGATGACGTCATCGGGACGTCGTAAAAAGTGCCTCGAGTTTCTGATGACGTCATTGGGACGTCGTGAAAGTGCGGGCCTACCCCAGACGGGGGGGGGCACTCAAGATTCAAGTCAGAAATGGAATGAACCACCGATCTATAACGCTATCAATCAGAGTATTTCTACACAACTTCATCAACAACAATGACTGATAGCAGCATCAAGCACCTTTTATCAAGGTCTCCATTCATTTTCATGAGAAAGTCGTGGGTGCCCCCCCCCCGTCTAGGATAGTCCCAAGAGTGCTTCGGGCTTCTGATGACGTCATCGGGACATCGTGAGAAGTGCGGGACTATCCCTAGACGGGGGGGAAACTCAAGATTCAAGTCAGAAATGGAATGAACCACCGATCTATAACGCTATCAATCAAAGTATCTCTACACAACTTCATCAACAACAATGACTGATAGCAGCATCAAGCACCTTTTATCAAGGTTTCCATTCATTTTCATGAGAAAGTCGTGGGTGCCCCACCCCGTCTAAGATAGTCCCAAGAGTGCTTCGGGCTTCTGATGACGTCATCGGGACATCGTGAGAAGTGCGGGACTATCCTAGACGGGGGGGGGGCACTCAAGATTCAAGTCAGAAATGGAATGAACCACCGATCTATAACGCTATCAATCGAAGTATTTCTACAGAGCTTCATCAACAACAATGAGTGATAGCAGCATCAAACATCTTTTATCAGGGTTTCCATTCATTTTCATGAGAAAGTCGTGGGTGCCCCCCCCCGTCTAGGATAGTCCCAAGAGTGCTTCGGGCTTCTGATGACGTCATCGGGACATCATGAGAAGTGCGGGACTATCCTAGACGGTGGGGGGGGCACTCAAGATTCAAGTCAGAAATGGAATGAACCACCGATCTATAACGCTATCAATCGAAGTATTTCTACAGAACTTCATCAACAACAATGATTGATAGCAGCATCAAACATCTTTTATCAGGTTTTCCATTCATTTTTATGGGAAAATCGTGGGTGACCCCCCCCCCGTCTAGGATAATCCCAAAAGTGCTTCGGGCTTCTGATGACGTCATCGGGACGTCGTGAAAAGTGCTTCGAGCTTCTGATGAAGTCATCGGGACGTCGTGGAAACCCGGATAGTGGGCAGGTGTTCGGGACCCGTTGCTGCTCATCCGAAAAGTTGTGAAGACCACCCCGTAGAGTGAGCAGGAGCCCAGACTCGATGCTAGCCATCCGAGAAATTATGCCCCGGAATTCGCGCAGGAGAGAACACCTTGCAAAACTTTTGTAAAAGTGTAAGGATGACAAGCATAGCAAGCAGAAAGTTTGAGATGTTATGTGAGTCATGTCAGGTCATGTTGCCAGGCTGCTTTTCAGTTTCGTAAGGTCATTCACACAACCCCATTTTGAGTGCTCCCTCTTCCTTCTTCACCAGCCTACTGATTTTTTCTGCAATAAATGGTACTTGCTTATTAGCATCCAAATTCAAAAACAAATTTCTGAAAGTTGGGCTCCGCAGAAAAGGTCAAGGATTTGGCATTGCTCCTAAATGTCGTGAAATTGTCTTATTGGATTTGGCTCTTAACTTGATTGATTTTTCAAATGTAGTGAAATTGTCGAATTGATTTGGCTGTGATGATACTATATGCAGATAACATAATCATTAAATGTAGTGAAATTGTTGCAAACGGATTTGGCAGGAGCTCTATGAATTATCACACTCATATCACGCGTCAGAAGGGGTTTTCCTTGGAGCGCATATTGAATCGAATGAGAACAGGAATAAACCTAGCAGCAAAACGTTTCTATACAATGCGAACCGTGAAAGCGTTGAGGACACGAAGACATAGTCAGTAGCGAGTAAATTGCGTTAGATTTCGTTTTCATGAATTTTATCTCATCGGTGAAGGAAGGTCTGGTACCTGAAAAGGCCACACTGAAAAGGCAGAATAGCATTCGCAAACCTTAATTCTAGCCCATAAGGCCACGTTTCGTTCAGCATTGTTGACTGAGGATTATTATTTTTTTCTTTTTGTCTTCATTCGCTCGCCAGAGGACCTTCTGACGCATGATTTGACTGTGATAATTGATAGAGCTCCTGCCAAATCCGTTTGCAAACAATTTCACTACATTTAATGATTATGTTATCTGCATATAGTATCATCACAGCCAAATCATTTCGACAATTTCACTACATTTGAAAAATCAATCAAGTTAAGAGCCAAATCCAATAAGACAATTTCACGACATTTAGGAGCAATGCCAAATCCTTGACCTTTTCTGCGGAGCCCAACTTTCAGAAATTTCACAACTTTTCACAAGGGTTTCCCTTCTACAATACCGTCAATCTCTAAAAAGGCAAGTTGTTTTTCTTTGAAACATAGTGGTAGAAATGAAGCAACAGCTGCTAGGATTGCAAGATAATAGTTGCAACGCGGCTTCCTACAGAAAAGATACAAGGCATATACTTTTTGAATTTAAAAGTCGAGAAAATGAAGAAATGAGTTTTAAAATGACCCAATTGTACAGGGTTGGGGCACAATCCTAGACGGGGAGAGGGGGCACTCACCATTCAAGACAGAAGTGAAATGAACCACCCATTGGTAAGGCTACCAGTCGGAGTATTTTCATGAAGTTTCTATAAAAACAATGATTGATAGCAGTATCAGACATCTTTTATCAGAATTTTCCATCATTTCTATGAGTCTTGGGTGGCCTCACCCCGTCTAGGATAGACCCAGGGTCAGTCGCTCTAGCCAAACTTCACCGGTTCTTGCTGACGTGGCTCGTCTGCGCCGGCCCATATGTCTGATTCGGAACAAGAACGATAGTTAAATACATCGTACGCGCAGAAAACCGTATATTATTTTTTCATGTTTTTGCGTAGCTTGGCCCCTCTAGTGAACGAAAATGTTGAAGGGGCCCATGAAAAACCTTCATTCTTCTTTCAACTCCCTTCTTCATTAAAGAAAAGTCAATCGGAACACATTGTAAATACGAATTTGAATTTCGCGCAAAAATCATTTTCAGAGTTTTTTTGCATGTGGAGTTTGCGCCGTAACTATTTTTCCTGTTGTCTTACGGTCGCACCAACATTCTAGGAAAAAGTGCTAGATGACTGGTGAGAATTGGTGGCGGATATTAATCTTTGACGCCTTCCAACCTCATCGTCCAACATTTTTGACGCGCCAAAGTTTACCAGTGTGGTCTACCGGGCTCAATCATAAAATTGAGCCTGAAAATGGAAATTGATTTCCAGCACGAACGATAGTTAATTGCGCTAGAAGAGGACTACCGTAACCTTAGGAATGATGTTATTCGGCTCTCTTAAACAAATTTGATGATACCCAATTGATCAATGATAAAGATAGAAGAAGTGAAGAGCGGTGTGTCTTCATTCACACACCGTCCTTCTCCAGAGGTCAGCAGTTGAGGATCTGCCTGGACTACAAGCAGAAAAACAACACCAGCGGTAGTGAAGATGTAGCGAATTCGTAGTCAGAACTTAGAAAATTTTAGAGCCAACTCGAGTGAGATTACAATAGCCTTGTTCTGGCGCAATTGCCTATCGCTCTTGTTGATTCGGAGGCATGACTTGCATACGGTGTCCTGGACATCAAACGGAGGTCCTGCGCACGTCCTTTGATGTTCTGCACACTCCTACTAAGGCCCTGCACACGTTCCATGATGTCCTGCACTCTCCTACTGAGATCCTGCACACATTCTTCGACGTCCTGCACACCCCTTCTGAAGTCCTGCACACGTCCCATGATGTCCTGCCCACGTCTACTACGGTCCTGCACACGTACAATGATGTCCTGCACACTCCTACTGAGGTCCTGCACAGGTCCCATGGTGTCCTGCACACTCCTACTAAGGTCTTGCACACGATCCATGATGTCCTGCACATCCCTACTGAGGTCCTGCACAGGTCCCATGATGTCCTGCACACCCCTTCTGGGGTCCTGCACACGTCCCATGATGTCCTGCCCACTTCTACTACGGTCCTGCACACGTACAATGATGTCCTGCACACCCGTACTGAGGTCCTGCACAGGTCCCATGGTGTCCTGCACACTCCTACTAAGGCCTTGCACACGATCCATGATGTCCTGAACACCCCTACTGAGGTCCTGCACAGGTCCCATGATGTCCTGCACACCCCTTCTGGGGTCCTGCACACGTCCCATGATGTCCTGCCCACTTATACTACGGTCCTGCACACGTACAATGATGTCCTGCACACTCCTACTGAGGTCCTACACAGGTCCCATGGTGTCCTGCACACTCCTACTAAGGTCTTGCACACGATCCATGATGTCCTGCACACTCCTACTGAGGTCCTGCACAGGTCCCATGATGTCCTGCACACTCCTACTGAGGTCCTGCACAGGTCCCATGATGTCCTGCACACTCCTACTAAGGTCTTGCACACGTTCCATGATGTCCTGCACACTCCTACTGAGGTCCTGCACAGGTCCCATGATGTCCTGCACACTCCTACTAAGGTCTTGCACACGTTCCATGATGTCCTGCACACTCCTACTGAGGTCCTGCGCACATTCTACGACGTCCTGCACACACCTACTGGGGTCCTGCACACGTCCCATGATGTCCTGTCCACTCCTACTACGGTCCTGCACACGTTCCATGATGTCCTGCACACTCCTACTGAGGTCCTGCACAGGTCCCATGATGTCCTGCACACTCCTACTAAGGTCTTGCATACGTTCCATGATGTCCTGCACACTCCTACTGAGGTCCCGCACACATTCTACGACGTCCTGCACACCCCTACTGGGGTCCTGCACACGTCCCATGATCTTCTGTCCACTCCTAATACGGTCCTGCACACGTTCCATGATGTCCTGCACACTCCTACTGAGGTCCTGCACAGGTCCCATGATGTCCTGCACACTCCTACTAAGGTCTTGCACACGTTCCATGATGTCCTGCACACTCCTGCTGAGGTCCTGCACAGGTCCCATGATGTCCTGCACACTCCTACTGAGGTCCTGCACAGGTCCCATGATGTCCTGCACACTCCTACTAAGGTCTTGCACACGTTCCATGATGTCCTGCACACTCCTACTGAGGTCCTGCACATGTCCCATGATGTCCTGCACACTCCTACTAAGGTCTTGCACACGTTCCATGATGTCCTGCACACTCCTACTGAGGTCCTGCACACATTCTACGACGTCCTGCACACCCCTACTGGGGTCCTGCACACGTCCCATGATGTCCTGTCCACTCCTACTACGGTCCTGCACACGTTCCATGATGTCCTGCACACTCCTACTGAGGTCCTGCACAGGTCCCATGATGTCCTGCACGCTCCTACTAAGGTCTTGCACACGTTCCATGATGTCCTGCACACTCCTACTGAGGCCCTGCACACATTCTACGACGTCCTGCACACCCCTACTGGGGTCCTGCACACGTCCCTTGATGTCCTGTCCACTCCTACTACGGTCCTGCGCACGTTCCATGATGTCCTGCACACTCCTACTGAGGTCCTGCACAGGTCCCATGATGTCCTGCACACTCCTACTAAGGTCTTGCACACGTTCCATGATGTCCTGCACACGTCCCATGATGTCCTGTCCACTCCTAATACGGTCCTGCCCAGGTCCCATGATGTCCTGCACACTCCTACTAAGGTCTTGCACACGTTCCATGATGTCCTGCACACTCCTACTGAGGTCTTGCACACGTTCCATGATGTCCTGCCCACTCCTACTGAGGTCCTGCACACATTCTACGACGTCCTGCACACCCCTACTGGGGTCCTGCACACGTTCCATGATGTCCTGCACACTCCTACTAAGGTCCTGCACACGTTCGATGATGTCCTGCATACTCCTACTGAGGCCCTGCCCACATTCTACGACGTCCTGCACACCCCTACTGAGGTCTCACATAGTCAACCGACACTCCAGCACATCCTGCGACGCCTTCTTATCGATGGTGCGCTTTGAACGAATACGCGCCGCGGTCAAGTACATCAACCCGCACAGCGTCCTCTGCCGAGCCGGACGTTCAAAGTACACCACCCTGGAGAGCAAGGTGTTTATATGGAGTCTAAGAAAACAATGACTGATAACGAAAAACCCACCATTTTCATAAACTATTCTTGAGAGGCCGGTTTCCGAGTTTCAAACGCCCGTTAGGGGCCCAGAAGTCATTATGGTGAGTTCTGACAATTATTTTCGTCATTCCCGTGGCCGATTACCTCTAGTCACAAATTTTCGAGCGATTTGGTCCACGCCTTCCAAAAAAATGGTTTTCGACGGACGGAGGTGGAGGCGGAGGCGGAGGCGGAGGCGGAGGCGGAGGCGGTGGTGGAGAACGTTTTTGCGTACTTTGAGAGGTCATAACTTTAGAAAGCGGGGACCAGTTGGGATGAAAAGTTGCACACATATGTAATTTCTTGCAGCGCGTCGAATAGTGTACAGCTCATACCTCTGTTGACGGTATGAATAGGTGGTCTCATTGTAGGGCATCCGCGCGGGAAGAGATCAAAGCCAAATCCTGGTGAGCGCTTCGCGCTCACCACAATTGTTAGAACTATCTCCATTCGCAGCTCAGCAGAGCTTTTTCATATCAGATTCATGGAATCGAAGCGGCTGTTCTGCGAAGGAATGGGGCAACGGAAACGAAATAATGAGTATGTAAAACTGCTTTGTTCCACTGATGTGAAAGTGTCCAGATGGAATGGAAGGTAGTTTCTGACTGTCCCGGTTTTAAGTTAGTTTCATTTGAAAGCGAAGAACTGCAGGCAGATTCTGCATCCGGCTGTAGGCCAGCAGGCTTTCATGATTATCGACCGGGCTGGCTACGTCTGGGCGACCAACTATAACCGGGGCCTAAGGTCCCTGTCAGAGTTGGTTGAGAAAATCACCGTGGCCGACCCGTTCGATACGTATGAAAAACATGGAAGGTGCAAATAACACCCGGTGTAGCCAGATGTGGCTGACTCGATCAATATGAATGAATTATGTGGAACGATATCATGGATATCATTCATTTCTTAGCTAATATCATGTGAACATCGGTCTTGTCAGCCACATCGAGTGATTTTTCTGAGATAGTTCTACAACAGTTTGGGTCATTGATTCTTGTGACCACAGAAAGAGGACTGATCTAGTGGGGAGATGAAGAGGTCTTTGTTCGAAATTCTTGCATGGGATATTACAGCGTAATATCAAGAAAAAGTGAACAATTCTGTAAAAAAAGGGTCTCCCAAGCAGAAGTGGTTTGGTTAGCGTTACAAATGCTTCAACAAAAAGGGAACAATAGGAAAGCGGAAAGAGGAGAGTCTACAAAAATGAACAATATCCTCCAAGAACTCTTTTCTTTTTCGAAACTTCCAAACAGCGGAAACAAACCGTTGTGGTATTTTACGAGGAAGAATTGACTGGTTCCTAAAACAATTTAACATCATCTCCCCTTTTAATGATAGCTATTAGGTTCACATGCACATATACATATTTTATCGGCACTCACATAATCAAAGTCCTTTATGGAGCCAAAAGCGCTTCCTCATAGAGAACCACAACGGTTTGTTTCCGCTGTTTGGAAGTTTCGAAAAAGAAAAGAGTTCTTGGAGGATATTGTTCATTTTTTGTAGACTCTCCTCATTCCGCTTTCCTATTGTTCCATTTTTGTTGAAGCATTTGTAACGCTAACCAAACCACTTCTGCTTGGGAGACCCCTTTTTTACAGAATCAATATTTTTAATTCTGTAAGTGTTTGTCTTAAAAAGCGGAGGAGAAGATATGACAAACCAGAAGAGAATCGTGTATTATTTGGCTCCTGAAATTCGACAGAACATGCACTTCGTTTTTTTTTTTGATGTCCGGTTTAGGCACCCCCCCCCCTTTGCCCTCTCTGCAACGTCCAATATGCACCCCCTTAAGGTTAACCGGGACGCGTGCCCAGCCCTGAGTGGGGCTCAGAGGTTCACACTGCTTTGGTGCACGCGATCTAAAGGTGGAGCAAGAACTTCTCAGGCAAACCATCGCTCCGAGCGGGACCGGCTCCTCCCAATTATGACGTCATCGCCCGGACAGCGACCGAGGGGCCAACTGGCACCGCGGTCCCTGTCCGGTGCCAGTTCGCTCCTCGGTCGCTCTCCGGTCGCTCTCGGAGCCACAGCGGTGCCATCGCCAGAGATAGAGAGACGCGGGATTGGTTGTTCTTTGAGTGATAACGTGCGAGCCACGTTATCACTCAAAGAACAACCAATCCTGCGGGTATAAAAGGCGGCTCGCCTCGTGTAGACGGGTAGTTGGCCTTTCGAGGCCACTCTTGAGAGGTGACCTCGGATCACTCTCAGGATGACAATTTTCGGAGGCCGAGGGGATCCCTCATGGCCCGCGGTGGGGAAGGCTTTCTCATTGCGGACCATGCTGGGATGGTACCCTTGTTGCGGCCTGTGGCAGGATTAACCTCCTGACCCGCAGGCTGTAACAGGTACCTTATCCTCTTAACAGGCTTAATCCTCTCTAGAAGAGGCGGAAATAAAGAAAAAATAGCAATTAGGAAATTTTTGAAAATCGCCTGAACAGAGACCGCAGTGCCAGTTGGGACCGAAGATCGCTCCGAGCGATACTGCTGTGGCCCGGAGAGCGGCTGCTGTGGCCCGAGTAGATGGCTAATTTTCGCTCGGAGCGGAGAGGCAGCGCCGCTCGAGTAGCTCTCCGGTATCGCTCGGAGCGATGGTTTGCCTGAGTTTGCTTGTTTACGTCACGCGCAACAATGACGATGGTGTTCCGAGGAAAGTATTGCCTGTGATCAATACGTGGCCGTCATTATACGATCACAAGCCCCTCGGAGCAGCACCTGCTGCTACAAAGAAGCCTTTGGGATTCATGACATTATATGACACTCCGATGAGACCGTTCTAAAGCAAAATCATTGAAAAGACGCACAGTTCTCAGCGGATTTGTTCTCAACCTCTGATGGCGATCCCGTATGTTTTTCTCCAAAGCGCTTGTTCGATACTTATATTCAATTACCTAAACCTCGCCTCACATGTCACAAATAGAGAACATCCCCTGAAATAGTAGATCCAATTCACTTGCGCCAAAACATCTCTAGCGTCCACTGTTCCATCGTAGGCGAAGTATTCGCGATGAAGACCAATTGCTGAATCCTGCAATCTACTGTAATTCATGAAATCACTTTTGGTTTTCTCGTCCAAACGACTCACGCGAAGAATGTCAACCGTGCGTTCGAATAGCCTCAAATCGGCACTCTCTGTTGGGTTTGAGTACTGCAAATTTTTGAGAAGCTTCAGGAAGAATGACTTTACGGCAAAACTTACTGCTTGCTGAACTATGGCATTGGCCTCCTTTTCGGTTTTCGCTCTTTTCTGTGCATTATCGACTCGACCCGAATAAATCGAATAATCTAATTTGTCGATCAGTGCCAGACTCTAGAAAATATTTCGTGCTCCTTGTATGGTGAACAACTGGAACGGTACGAAACCTTCTGAATGGTGTTGTCGAAAGAGGTGGTCAACGAGTTGATGTCACCACGAAGGTCATCTCTGGCTCTCTCCGCTGCACGAATCGCGTTAACGGCTCTGTGTGTAGCTGTCGTAGACTGACGTAAAAGAGTCTGTGAAAGAGAAATTCATCAGTGACACGGATACTCATTTTCCTCACATTAGTGACACAATACATATGTCTTTCTTATGCGGCTCGTGCCTCAGATACTTGCAAAGAAGACCTACGGGAGAATATGAAGCTGTGGATAAACTACAGTCGGCATTTTGTAGTGAAGAGGACCGAATGAAGATGATGAGATGGACTGCAGGAGTTGTGGCCACTTTGTGAGCAGCGGAGCCATGACGAGCACATTTTCACCCCAGGTGGTCGTCTCTTGGCGTCAAACAGTGAGAAGGGAGGGCAGATCAGAGGGAAGGGCTAAGTAGCGCTATTGGTCGCCAAAGTTGCGTCAACCGATAGCGGCGACAGCCCTTCCCATCTGTCCGCTTTCCTCACTGTTTGGCACCGCGAGACGTCCGCCCTTTAACCTCTGCTGGTAGTAAACCCCCTCGCGTTGTCATAACAATACGAGAAATATTTCGTGACAAGAAATGACGACGAATACCGATGTCATGTGTTTGTCTCGTGTTTGTCACGAAGGGTCGCATCCTTTGGCACAAAAACCACGACTTTATATAAGCTATGAACTCGGGACACTCGTCCAATCACGGCGCGCACATCTACTGCTCCATCTTGGTCTAGAAGGGGGGGGGGTTAAGCGTTATGCCCGCAATGGGCGGGACAGGGGCGGAGTCGGCTGTCACTAACTGCCCAGGTGGCCGGTCGTAAACAAGGTGCGAACGAAGGTGCGAAGAACGCAATTATAGCGTCGCTCTCACTACGGCCGCTTGGACCAGCAAACGAGCTACGCAAGCCAATCGATCCAATTTTATAAAGGTTGCTATGAAGGTAACTGTTTCTAGAAACTAGCAGCGGTATTGTACCAAATGACTCCAAAATTCGAAAAACCGAATAAATTACTAAAGACTCGATGTGAAAAAAAGAACATTATCCAAACCCTCGTTGTGAATCAAATATGAATCGATAATTTAAAAAAAGGAAAACTGAATTCATTAACAAGGAAGGCTTGCACCAAAAACCACTGAGTTTCAGAGCGCAATTTTAATATATTGTAGGGGAAGGATATTTGATATTTGATAAGTGCGAGAAGAAGCTTTTCGAACTAAGTGCTTGAAATGAGCTGTGAAATCCCGTTTGTTATCATAGAGAAAACCCAAGTCCTTAACTGAGAAGACTACTCAATGCATGATCCCCCAATTTGTAATTGCCTGGCAATGTAGACTTCCCGACTCTCATGTAAACAGTTTTTTCCGGTGCTAACGGCAGTTTCCATAATTCCGACCAGTTTGAAATCGCATCCAAAGCAGATTGAATTTTGATATGATCTTCAGAATTTTCCAGCCTGCGAAAGATCTTGATGTCGTCAGCAAATTTTTTGCAAACAACCCCACAGTCCTCTAAAATTTGAGGAAGGTCAACATGGAAAAGACAGCTACGGTGGTCAATCATGTTTTGTAAATACGCCGGAAGTAAAGCTCGAGAAGCACACACTCGCTTCAAAGGCTGTCGTAGTGAGTGCAACGCTATAATTGCGTTGCTCGCGCCTCCGTTTACGACCGGCCACCTGGGCAATTAGTGACAGCCGACTCCGCCCCCGCTCCGCCCATTTCGGGCATAACGCAGCACACCCTGGCAACTCCGCCACTCGACACCATGAAGTAATGGAAAACAAGAGCGTTGCTTGCAAAAACCACAGTCTTACGCGAGAACGGTACCCCGGACACACGTCTCATAGCGGCGCGCACACCAACTGCGAAAATAGTGCACTGCGCCGATAACCTAATCGGGTGCTATGATGGTTGGCCACGTCGATCTTTGCGGTATACCTACCATAAATCCCTAAGATTGGAGACCATTGATCGATCCACAAAGAGGCCGTATCAACACTTGAAGCAGTTTCCACTATTATAAAGCACTGCTTTGAGAACTTTTCCTGTTATTTAACCACCCATACTTTTGACAAATTTTGTACTTTACCATAAATGCTTTTCTACAGTTTATTTTTTTACTTCTATCAAATCACTATTCCGCTCATTCGAGTGGCTTGTTTATTTTGGTTGTCTTTTCCATATTCTCATTGGTAAATCTGATGGGGTGGCGGACGTTTAGGCCGGTCGGAGCAGGAACGAGGCAGAGACGCAGAGGACCGAGGCAGTGATAAGCTCGTCCGCACGCCGCTGTAATTGGAGCCCTTCGGCATGGATGTAGCAAAGTATCAACGAAGCTAAAACAATGGAATTTCGGCACTCCTTGATCAAGTTTACGTGAAATATTTAACTACGAATTTAAATAGTGACTGGAAAACCCTTTGTTTTCATTGATATACCGACTGAACTACCTTTTCGCATTGAAAATAATTGAATTACTATTTTGAGAGTTCCACGAGTACTTCGCGGTTCTAAAGCAGTGAGGAATGTAGGGCGAATCAATTTCAAGCAAGCATGGGACTTTCAAGAACTTTTCGCCAACAGACTTCATGGAAAGCAATGATTAAAATCAAAGCGTTCAAGGTCTTATTGATTGCCCTCTCTGGTGATGAAATTCCAACGTTTACCATTACATTGGTTCTTGCATAATGTGCAGACGTAATACGAAATAGTTGCTGACATAGAAATATATGAGCGTTTCACGTCATGCCAAGTGGCGCTGATTTCTCAGTTCATATTCTCTAAACGTTCTGTGTCTTTCTATAAACTAGGTTACAATGCGTGGATTTATTAGAAAACCGGAATAGATTTACAACCAAATAGTACTGCTTTGAATAAAAAAACAACTATAGTTATACATTCATGTTCTATTGTGGATACACAACCTTGTGAATGTAGATCTAATATAGCATATATAGATTAGGGCATATGGTATTGAGTACTAAGAATCAGAACGGTCATAAAACATTGTATAGTTCATCCATAGCCCAGACACCATTTACAACTCTGCCGTTAGGCATCGTATCCAGAGGGTGGTGTCTGGTAGGCTAAGTACACGCGGGTGTGCCTCATAGGTGCCGCTACAATTGACAGATGAGATATTGCTTGAGGCTCGGTGCACCTTGTGAATATATGTGTAATTACAACTTTCTATGATATTTGTTTGTGGAGCCGCTCCCCAATCTGTATAAAAGGCGATGGAATGTTGATATTGGGTTCGTCTGTTCACTGAGCAGGTACTTGTTAATAAATCTATATATTGCAAGTGTCTGTAACCATTGGTGATCCACCAAAGTGCACTTTGGTGGATCACCAATGGTTACAGACACTTGCAATATATAGATTTATTAACAAGTACCTGCTCAGTATACATTGGATCCGATTCGGATAATTTCGGATATCCGTCCGAATGATTCGAAATTTCGGCGATTCGGTATCCGAATCACCGAAAAAACGCCAAATCCGAACCGAGCCGAAATCCGATTCACCGAAAAAACGCCAAATCCGAATCGAACCGAAATCCGATTCACCGAAAAAACGCCAAATCCGAATCGAACCGAAATCCGATTCACCGAAAAAACGCCAAATCCGAATCGAACCGAAATCCGATTCACCGAAAAAACGCCAAATCCGAATCGAACCGAAATCCGATTCACCGAAAAAACGCCAAATCCGAATAGAACCAAAATCCGATTCACCGAAAAAACGCCAAATCCGAATAGAACCGAAATCCGTTTCACCGAAAAAACGCCAAATCCGAATCGAACCGAAATCCGATTCACCGAAAAAACGCCAAATCCGAATCGGATCGAAATCCGATTCACCGAAAAAACGCCAAATCCGAATCGAACCGAAATCCGATTCACCGAAAAACGCCAAATCCGAATCGAACCAAAATCCGATTCACCGAAAAACGCCAAATCCGAATCGAACCGAAATCCGATTCACCGAAAACGCCAAATCCGAATCGAACCGAAATCCGATTCACCGAAAAAACGCCAAATCCGAATCGAACCAAAATCCGATTCACCGAAAAAACGCCAAATCCGAATCGAACCGAAATCCGATTCACCGAAAAATCGTCAAATCCGAATCGAACCGAAATCCGATTCACCGAATTACACAGGATTCGATTCATGAATCGAGTTTTCGATTATCCGAAATGCGTCACGATTCGATTCAATCATGCTAGTTTAAAGGCAAAGGACACCCAGGGAATTGTTTTTCTAGATTTCATCCTCATCTTGGAGACGGTCACACTCTGATCACTATACATTGGATCCGAATCAAAAAAATTCGGATACTCGGATTTCGGATAACTCAAAAATCAAAGGTCGCGGATATCCGACTCAAACGGATAGATTCAAAATAGCAAGATCGGATAATCCGAGTCAATCGGATAGGGAGGCGGAACGGATAGTCGGATCTCGGATCAATCCGAAAATTACGTTTTTTCGGTGATTCGGATTTTGGATCACTCGGATTTTGACCTTTTTTCGGAGAATCGGAATCCGAGTATCCGAGTCGCATATCCGGTCGGATACAAGATGGTGTAATTCAAAAAGTTCATCGAAAATTGATAGTCTGGTGAAAATCCTCAAGAAAAAGAGATTTTTCTACTTTACTATGATCAACGAACTCATTGATAATCATCTTTATCGCGAAATATTTGCAAACCAAACAGATCTGATCACCTTTGACAATCTCTTCAAAGTGAGAGTAATGTTAAAGCATTAGTCTAAAAAAGTATCAATCCTTCACATCGAATTCGTAAGTACTCGTGAATTACTGTCTAATCCACTTAAAAAAGAATTGCCCGTTTGATCAATACACATGGTTTTTGGTAGGCAATCGAACCCTCAATGCGCCATAAGGGGTATGGTATATTTTTGCGACACAATGTCGCGTCGCTCTGCACAGCGACAGCGACCGCCGGTCGCGGAGCTTCCACCCTTTAAACGTGTCGCTATCGCAGTGTGTTGCAAGCTTCGGCCGCGACAGGGACAGTGGCAGCGACAGGCTTCAGCCCATTCGCAGTATGTCGGCCCTCCGCGTCACGTCGCTGCGACAGACGCGCGACAATCGTGCCTACGACGACCGATGCCGTTGTTACGATGCAGGTCCCGCAGTGCTAGATTGCATGCCTGTCGGTCATGACAGCGGCAAAGTATACCATACCCCTAAGAGCCTTTCAGAGTGGCCTAGCAGCAAAACTCGCTGTCGCGGTGACGGTGTGAGTGATGTGGGGTGAGGGGTGCTACGCAGCGCAAACTGTGCCGTGAGCATAGCTTCGTTGGGTGGAGCCATGTACTCCACCAACCTTCACCCCTGGGCAGGTGAAGTGGGGAACCTTCACCATTGGGAAAACCGGTGAAACGCCCCGAAAAAGAATGAAAGTGACCCAACACTCATGCAAGTCATTTTCAAGAGTGGGTTGGTGTCACTGCCGGTTTTTCGGCCATAACTTTTTTACCCTAAAAGATAGCCCTTTGGTGAAGGTTGTTTATGGAATCCCCATAGAATTCTGCTTCCACTAGCGTTTCAGTTTTCAAAAATACGTTCCACTTCTACAAGCCGATTTCAGTTTATAAAGTGCATTTTTTTCGCCTGAAGTTATCGGTTTTTTGTCCATAACTTTTTTGTGCCTGGAGATAGACCTTTGGTGAAGATTGTTTTTGAAATCTACGTAAAATTCTGCGTCGAACGATTTATCGGGTTCCTAACTTTGCTTGCTCCAATGGCCAGCTAGGTCGGTGGAGCCAAGCTCCGTAGTTATCGCCATAGGGTGCTCTCGCCTCTATGGTGTAAGTGGGAGACGCAGCGTTCTCCTGGAGCCTACAACGGAGCTCGGCTCCACCGACCTGGCTGGCTTATGGAGCAAGCAAAGTTAGGAGTCAAATATATCATTAGACGCGGAATTTTACGTAGATTTCAAAAACAACCTTCACCAGAGCTCTATAATCAACGGTTAGAGAGTTATAGGCGAAAAACCGGTGTTTCGTAAAATGAATTAGGCTGAAGGATCGAGAAAATATTTTTGCAAACTTGAAACACTAGTCGAACCAGAATTCCATTGTGATTCCAAAAACAACCATCACCGGAGGTCTATCTTCAAGCACAAAAAAGTTATGGACGAAAAACTGATTGTTTTGGTGAAGAAAACGTTACTTCATAAATTGAAATCGGCTGAGAGACTGGAAACGTATTTTTCTCAACATGAAAACATTATTCGACGCGAAATTCCATGGAGACTTTAGAAACAGCTCCGTTCAAAGACTCGCCTTGAAGGGCAAAAATTTTTTGAGCGAAGAACGGGTAGTTTTTCAAAAATCGCTTGGAAAAATTTTCTGAAAAGATTTTGACTCCAAGACAGCTCAAAGGAAAATGATTAATAATGATTGAAAAAATATACTGAATGCAAAAAAAGGATTGAGAAATCGTCAAATTTTGTAGTTGCAAGTCTATAGGGAACCTTCACCATTCCTCACTCAGGTATCCTAAACAGCCTTCACCTCTCGGACCGCTGTCTCCACCCCAACGAACCTATGGCCGTGAGAGGGAGGCGACCGCACTTTCAGAGTGCGCGAGCTAGCAGCGACGGCAGCAACGTCGCGCGGTGGAAATGATTTGGACCATTTTTGTCTCTGCCGTCCCGCCTTAGTTTCTTTCTATTTGTTGATGTTACTTTGTTACTACCTGTCCATAAACTCTCTATAAAAATAATTATTTCCCCTATTTCATTGTTTTCTCCAATCGAACAAACGGTGGCGAAGAGGTAAGAGACGCAGAGACAGAAATATGATTTGGCGACCAGCCATGGCCACGCCCACTTTCTCTCGCTCTGGAGAGCGACGTCAAAAAATTTCGCGGCGGCGCCACTCTGAAAGGCCCTATAGTCGCACAGACAACTCAAACCAAGAGAATCAATGCCAATTATGAGCAAAATCTGCGCTGATGATGCGCAGAAAATGCGGCGTAAATTTTACGATGCGCGCTAATTGGATGTCTGCAGTGTACAGGCTATAAAAGGGCGAAGTTCACTTGGTTCCTACGCGTGCTGGTGTGGAGCGGAGGTTAAAGACAGTGAGAGAGCGTAGGGCAGACGGAGGCCGAGGCGTCTTGCGCGCCGCTCGCGCCTCGAATGATGTGAATTACGACGTTTTATAGAGGGTAACTACGCACCTGTATGGCTACTGTGGAATGGAATATAGAGTCGTGACAAAAGATACGCTTGTTTGAGTCACAGGACATGCCGAATTAACCAATATCCGACTCATTATCCGATCCGAATCATGACATTTTTCGGATATTCGGTATCCGAATCATTATCCGACTCACGGTACATTTCGGTGATTCAGATTTTGAATCAAACGGATTTTGGCGTTTTTTCGGTGAATCGGATTTTGAATCATTCGGATTTTGACGTTTTTTCGGTGAATCGGATTCTGGATCATTCGGATTTTGACACTTTTTCGGTGATTCGGATTTTGGATCATTCGGATTTTGGCGTTTTTTCGGTGAATCGGATTTTGAATCATGAAAATTTCGGTTCATTCGGATGGATATCCGAAAATGAGTGAGTCGGATCCAATGTATACTGATCACAATGGTGTTTCTGCAATCGTCCAAGACCCCCTACGAACGGAGACATGGCTCCTTGAAAATGCCTGTTTTTTCAGGGCAAAAATTTGGTGGACGAGTTGTCTTAGGCCTGTATTTCTCTTGATTCGCAGTTGCGGCACGAGAGCAAAACAGGATGAGGAGATAAATTGGAAAGGGAGGGAAGAACGATGACTCAGTTGAAAATCATCCATCAATGTAGCCGCTATTGAGATCGAAAGTCAGGAAGAGGGCCGGGCCTGTGGTATTGGCTGGAGCGGGTCGGGCCCGTGGTGGTCGCTTATATATAGCTTATTTGGAGAAATTGAGATCTCGCATTTGGCACGTGTTATACAGGGGGGGGGTCTTCTACACAATTACACAAAAATTTCAAATTTCGTATCTGAGGGTGTATGGTGCCTTTGAAGGATTCAATAGTGATCCATATACGCGCTCCAATAGCGACGCGAGCGCGGGCTACATTCCGAATTTTCTTCCAGAATTTTCTGGTTGTGTCTTTGCTTCTCCTTCGCTGTCAGTCTACGGTACTTTTCCTGACTGTGATTGTTTCTCGTATTGAAAGCCTGTATTTGCGCTTGCTAGTGGCCGTTTCAATGTTTCAAAATTCTGTCATATACATTTTCAGATATTTGCGGCTATATTCTTCTTCCCTAGTGCAATCCCAATAATCCGCATCTATCGCTCCGGTACGTTTTCTTTTTAGTCTCCTTGAATTACCGCCGCAGAAGTAGAAGCTTCGTCGCTGCTGGTTGCGGACAGAGAAATTGATTTGGCGGCAACTCATGTTTAGGGTTTTTTTCATCATTTCATTGCTTCGATAGCGGAACGGGCAGTTTTTCCAACTAGTTTAGTGCTAAAACTGAAGTACTGATTATTCCATTATTGTCTCGAAGATGATTGCAGGTGTTCTGAGCTTTTTCTCTCGCACTTCAGAGCACACATATCTGAAGCGATTTCTTCTGCATATCCGGGAAATTACAGCGAGTCACACACAATGTCTCATTCCTGACGGCCTTCGTATCGCTTCAAAGAAGGTGATGAACTGAATGCCTAGAAGGCTTGACGGATTAGATGTGGAAGTTAGGGTTTGCGCGAGAATCCTCTTAGAGCGTAAAAGCGACGAAAAGAATTTTCTTTGCTGTCGATTGGGTTGCTGGGTCCGCAATCAGCAGTGACGAAGCATTCAATTTTACGGTGAAGACCACAAAACAATCGGAAACAGCACATTGGGAACGGTACCGATAATTTCGCCGATTCGAAACGCTGGTGCTATCTACCCGGGTCATGGCGGGTTGCGACTGCGATTCGTCCACATACATCTCACTGGGGCGCCCCACCTTTTCGCCTAAGGGTTCGAAAAGCTCTCGAAATATGCTTTAAATGTGGTGCTCTGTTTTAACACCCTGTATGCCACTTCACTTTGATCTTACCTATCCGTCGCCGGTAACGGCGCGTTGAAAACAGGACAGGGGCCCTTTACACACCGAGGGAGGAGTTGTCCCGCCTTTCGCGGCTCTAATTCCACTCGGCACCACTTCGCTCGCGTTGAGTGGCGTGACGTTTCAAACTGCAACAACGGGACAGCTCCTCCCTCGGTGTGTAGAGAGCCCCTGTCCCATTTAAAACCGCCGCGCGCGCGGCGTCGCATACCCGACGCGGCGGTTAAGGCGCGCGCGCCGTCTCGCATTAGGTCGCGCTCACGAACAGCAAGGAATTGAGCCAAATCAAGTTATTCGTTCGCAAGGTAAGAATTAGAGAATAAATGCTGTAATAAAGTACAATTCGCCGTATTTAGCTCACAAGTAGATGGCATAGTACACATAATTGGGGCTAGATAAGACGATAATGAGGAATTTCTAAATATTACGAGCAACTACCACTCAACCCATGGTCAAGCAAATCAGTCTAGGATTTCGAAAAGAAACTACCTGTCATTGTTGGAAAGTTCTATCCAGTTAGGCCTTCAAGAAACTCTAAACATCTCTTTTTTGGATTCTGTTGGTCAAAACATTATTTTTGGATAACATACGTAATGGACTGTTTGCTAGGCTGAACACCAATTGAAAGTTCCGTTCTCAGGTTCCTAAACAAGATTCGGTTAGGTTTCAGTACGTCCATCGCGGACGATGATTAGGATGCGACTATAACTTTGGCTCATAAACCACGAAATCCTTTGGAAGGGTTAGAGAAAGAGAGCGAGTGATTCTTGATCTAAAGCTCGGAGAGCCATCTAGAATAGTTTCAAGATTGTTTTTCGGCGCTTAGGGACTATAAAGGTATTTCTGAGACCTTAGCCGGTGCTGTGTAGAATGAAAAAAATCTAGACTGACATAAAAGAGCCATATCGATCCTGGTTTTCCCCCAGGTAGACTGCTGGAAATGTTTGTGGAGAATGTCAAAGAACCCAAGTTTACACTCGAAACACAATCTGAATACTCGAGTCCTGTGAGGGGTGAGATCCAGTGAGATATGTGCACACGTGACGCAGCCGCAACGCGAAGTGAGCTGGGACGAATAGACAGAATGCTTAGCTTTTCTAGTGTCTCCTATTACCCACGAAGGCTTAGGAAACCCATCATGACCGTGAGCACGCAAACCATCTTCTAGATAACTAGAACCATCAATCGTCAGTGAGATTCCTATAGAATCAAACCATACATTGCTCCGCCGTGCTTGTTGAGGCATGGTTCACACAAAATTACTTGTATTTTTGTGTTCAAAGAATGGCTTGTACACAGCGAAACGGGGTGATGTTTCCACCATTTGATGGGGTTCTCGTTCTTTCGCGTCTCTAGCGTGATGTTTCCACCATTTGATGGGGTTCTCCTTCGACGAGAACACCATCAAATGATGGAAACATCACGCTAGAGATCTTCCACTTATTGCTCAAGCAGTTCCTGAATACTGTGTGGCACCGGCCGGGTCAGTAGATTGCGAAAGAATTTAAAGGTAAGCAAATAGTGGATTGGTTTTACGTTTTCTTCTTAAAATTTGTATATTCAGTTTTGCTGGACTCATTTTCGGCAACAAACGCAGAGGCCGGCTCTTTGGTGGGAATGCCAGGACGCTCCTCATGATGAAGGCTCACACATGTGAAGTGAATAAAAGGTGAGTAGAACGTGAAAAATCCCATGGTGTTACGTTTAGATAATTCCACTTTATTTTCAGGCTCTCTCGTTTCTGGACTGAGGAGTACGCAGCATGCAATGGGGATACTATGGATGCTGATGACAGCTCAGAAGAGAGCGAAAGCGAATATCTGGAGTGAATGAGGCATTTATAGGAAGAAATCGTGCAACAAATACAGATGATGAAATTGAAAATTTTTGATGTGATCGAAAATATTATGAATAAATGGATTCTGAAAAAAAAATTCAGCCTCTGACGTATGTGTGAAAACATGAACAGCTTTTCAAGCGCGAGCAGGAAATATGTAGTATCTTCAGTTCAGACCGTATGCTGCAAAATTGTGGGATGGACCTTCTCCAATAGTTTTTTTCCTGTTGTATCCGGCTCATTATCCGAATCGAGTATCCGAATCCGAGTGATCGAAATAACGCCAAATCCGAATCGAACCGAAATCCGATTCACCGAAAAAACGCCAAATCCGAACCGAACCGAAATCCGATTAACCGAAAAAACGCCAAATCCGAATCGAACCGAAATCCGAATCACCGAAAAAGGGGAAAATCCGAACCGAACCGAAATCCGATTAACCGAAAAAACGCCAAATCCGAATCGAACCGAAATCCGAATCACCGAAAAAGGGGAAAATCCGAATCGAACCGAAATCCGAATCACCGAAAAAAGACCAAATCCGAATCGAACCGAAATCCGATTCACCGAAAAAACGCCAAATCCGAATCGAACCGAAATCTGATTCACCGAAAAAAAAACCGTTTTTCGGATCAGCCCGAAATCCGATTATCCGAAATTTTTCGCCTCGGATCCAATGTATACTGCTCAGTGAACAGACGAACCCAATATCAACATTCCATCGCCTTTTATACAGATTGGGGAGCGGCTCCACAAACAAATATCATGCAAAGTTGTAATTACACATATATTCACAAGGCGCACCGAGCCTCAAGCAATATCTCATCTGTCAATTGTAGCGGCACCTATGAGGCACACCCGCGTGTACTTAGCCTACCAGACACCACCCTCTGGATACGATGCCTAACGGCAGAGTTGTAAATGGTGTCTGGGCTATAGATGAACTATACAATGTTTTATGACCGTTCTGATTCTTAGTACACAATACCATTTGCCCTAATCTATATATGCTATATTAGATCTACATTCACAAGTTTGTGTATCCACAACACTGGGGCGGCCGGCAATAAGCGGTAGCTAAAATGTTGTACAGATGTCAGGCCAATACTCATATGCATAATTGGAGGTTGAAAAATAGTGTGCAATAAATAAACTTTATATAACATTTGGTTGTTCACAACATGTTCATTACTCAGTATTATTCAGTGTGTTCTTCCCCTGGTTTACTTCCGTTTACTGCAAAGCATATTCTACGCTATTTCAATCCTTTGTACTTTCATAGGCATCTCGATAATTGTTTTAAAAGAGCGAGCATATTATCTAGTGTCTCAGTAACCAAGGAAGAACCATCAAAACACGAATCCACTTCGTGCAGTGCCCAGATGCGCATCGAAACAGCCAACGCTAAAGATGAGCCGTGGCGGACGAGTTCTTGCGCCTGACCCTGTCGCGTAGTCCTGTCTCTGCGCTCTAGCCCATCTGCCTAAACGTCCCACACCCCTTCTGATGTTCTCACTCATTGTGGTTTTGAAGATTACAGTAAATTCATGCAGGTTAGCGACATCTTGATGTCGCCTCAAAATTTGACTTCTAGTTTTGGATATGAGTTTTCAATATGAATTTTTTTTATTTTTTTCGTAAAATTAACTTTTCCCAGTTTGATTTTGGATTCACTTTCTGAGACAGATTTTCTCACAAAACTTCGAAGGCGTTGTTTTCAGTTTTAACCTTTCCGGAAGACGGAGACTGCTGTCTGTAGCAGTATTTATTCGCTATAATAATCTAAATTATTCCCGTCCTGCATGAAAAAATCCCCTTTTCATGAAACATGCTTTTAATAATAATTGTGAGAGTTTGGTGGCTATGTGCAGGGATCAAACCGGTTTGCAAAAGAAAAAGGTTCTATTTTCGTTCTCGTTTTGAAGTTTTTTCGGTTTTTGAACTGTCGGACGGGTGACTTGAAAGGGCTTCAATCCCAGAACGCAAAACATATGTAGAGCAAAAAACTTGCCAACGAAAAAATATATGAATCAATAAAAAAACCCCTTTTAGAATTTCTTAAACCACACTCACGTAATATAATCTTACAAATGAGTATTGACACCATTTTTATTGAATTGAAAGAACCCTTATTAGCAAAGCCAAAAGGAGTAAAAAATAAATACAGCGGATGAATACCGATGCAGTCAGCTGTTTTTGCCATATAAAAATTATGAAACTGAAAAAAATCCGCACAGTCAACTCACAATCAATCTCACAAACTGGAATCAAAAATAAACTATCAAATTTTTTTTCCAAATAAAAGTAATATGGAAGAACGGAGATTCGGAATCAGCAGCAGAAATGTTCAACTGGCATCAAAATTTTCTAAATGCATGTAAAATGACCGTATTATTTAAAACCTTCATAAGTGGCTAAATCAGAACATTAACCTACAGAAATATCAAGAAGAAAATCAAAATAAAAAAGCTTCTCACCTCACATTCGTCAGCGGAAAGCGACGGGATGCCATGTGTTTTCCAGGAAATTTGATCGATACCGAACAATGCAATGCTCAGAGAAACTCACGGCCCGTCCGCGGCGGCAGATGAGCTTTCCGGACGGTCCGCGGCGCTTGGCGGCTGATCCGCGGCACAATTGATAGTGGGATGATCAAACGGCCGATCCGCGGCGCTGTGTGTTCTAGATAGGGTGGTTTCGGGGCGCACCGGCAGTCCACCATCTCGATACCGATCACCCAAAAGCAGCCATATATATTGTTGAGTTGTTTTTGGATTGAACGACTCCACCACCTCATTCCCCGCAGTCTTAAGATAAATTCCCAGCCGCTGACTTCGACTTTCTCGTATTTATAACTTCTTTAAACCGTTATATCTACATGCGCGCTAATTATTCTTTCTAGATGCCGTCGCGACAACTTCTAGGGCAGAAAAAAATTCCCGATGGTGAGTAAATTTTCATATTCTCGTTCATTTTTGAGATTCTCTTCTGATTTTGTTTTTTTTTTCATTCAAATACTTTTCATGATTGTTTGGTTTCGTAATTCTCCTCATGTGTTTTTTTTTCAAGAATAGTTCCGGTTTGATACCGACTTCGATCGATTTCGGCATGAAACCAGATCTACCCTAGAAATCCAAGCAATCATATAAATCTTTGGAATGTAAGGAAGAAAAACAAAAAGAGAGAATAACAAAAATAAACGTGAAAATGAAAAATGAAATACCACCGGGAATTTTTTCTCCCCTAGAAGTTGTTGCGGAGGCATCTGGAAGGAAAAAAATTGGTGTGCATGTAGATATGACACTTTAATATATGAAGAAACACAGAAGGACGGGTTTAGTCACAGAATCCAAGAAAATTGGAGAAAACGAAAAAGACACCTACAATCAGCTGATCGGCTACGGCGCAGGAATCTAGTCCGGCTCGAGCGCGTGCGGCCGCGAAGCGTCTCAATACGCAATTGCGGAGCGGAATTTAGCTCAGAGGAGCGGAATTTGACGCAGAGAAGCACAGTACATGAACTCTGTTTCCATCGAGTGGGATATTCTAGTAGAGCGCATTCTCGCTCAGTGTTTTGCTTACGCAATTACAATGCCCACAGTGCCGTTTACCGTAACCAGAAAATTAAATCGATCGCCGCCGCAACTGTCGCTTTTGTAGCTGACTGGCGTACTCTGAGAAAACCTTTCGCGCTAGTACCGTGGTGCTCCCGTGATCCGCGATAGTACCGTGTTCGTCTCCCCCTAGTCCCGCGATCCGCGTTCGTTCCGCGATAGTTACCCAATTGACTCATCCGTTGGCATTCTCGTTCTCGTACCGTGGTGGTACCGCGATCGTTGAGAGGTTTACCGCGCTAGTACCGTGGTGCACTCGCGATCCGCGATGATACCGTGATCGTCTTCCTCCGGTCCCGCGTTCTCATGTTGTGCAGATTCGTAAAGCAGCGCGAAATGCGGCGAGGGCAATACCTTATAGCTTCGTGTTGATCTTATGGGCAACACTCGCTCGGGTGAAACATCGAGAGGGCATGGATGCATTACGATCAGGGGTGGAGGCTGGCAGGATCTCGCGACCGTCCCGCGATAGTTCCGGGCACGGTTCATCGCGGTTCCGCGATGTAGCAACCCGAGTACATCAATTTATAGACACGATTTGCCCTCAGGTTGGAGCTGGTAGAATCTCGCGATCGTTCCGTGATAGGCCCAGGCTCGATTCCGCTATATAGCATCGTGGGAGCATCGATGAACGAACGCGGTTCGCTCTCGGTTTGAGACTGGCAGAATCTCGCGATCGTTCCGTGATAGCCCCATGCTAGTATCCTCTCGGCCCCTACCAGAAACCAAGGGGATTCTATCCGTGAACGATCGCGGGGGATTCTCTCAGAGTCTGACCTCTAGGATGGCCAATTAGATGGAAACAGAGTCAGTTCGCCCACCCCCAATCGACTCATTGGCCGTGAGACAGATTTCGGCATTGTAGCACGCTTTTCGCGCTAGCCTTTTAACCTCCTCAGAAAGCATCAGTATCACAATTTCGCAGGATTGCTCTACCGTACGACTTATTTTCAGAGGTAGAACAGCTCAATTGACATGTAGAACTGGTTTCGACAAGTGTTACAGGTCTTCAGTCTTAACTAATATTACAAAGCTGTTGCTTAAGAGTCATAAAATATGAGCTCTCGATTTCGAGAATTTGCAGCTCATGATCATACATTAATCATTTGTTCGTAATCACAATTATACATCACCGATGTCTAAAAGATCGCAATAAAATAGAATATTTTCACAATACTTCTTCAGCGATACATTTCACAGTTGTACAGCTAAACTATATCGAATCCGGTTATGCATGCTAATCGAGCTGTTCTACTCTTGAAATTAACTCGTACGATGGAGAAGTCCTGCAAAATTGTGATACTGAGGCTTTCTGAGAAGTATGGAATGCTAGCGCGAAAAGCGTACTCCAATGCCAAAATCTGTCCCACGGCCAATGAGTCGATCGGGGTGGGCTGGATAACATTATTCAAAAGGACGATCCGCGGCGGCTGTCAGGACGATCCGCGGCGCCTGCAGGACGATCCGCGGCGCCTGCAGGACGATCCGCGGCGCTGGCAGGATGGTCCGCGGCGCATTGCCGGCGCATCCGCGGCTTCGGTGAAGGATCGTCCGGTCGTCGGCCGCGGACGATCCTGCGAAAGCGCCGCGGATCGTCCTTGGACTTCTCTGTGTGTTTTGCATTGTTATCATTGCCACACAAAGGGCAAAAACTCCGACACTGGCAGCGGTCTCCTACGGGAGTCGGCTGGGAGTCCTAGCCTCATCGGCTATAGGACTCCTGTTTGCCACATGTAGGGGTCCTATCTGTCTCCTGTACGAGACCCAACCTTGCACAGCAGTTGAACGAAATCTCATTTTGGAGGGAATTTCAAATACGGCTTTAAGGAGAAATCTGAGCCAAATCCTTCGGCTTTCCGTGATAACTTTTCTTGAAGCGTAAAAATGGCTCATCCATGACTACTTGTCTGCCAGATTGAAAAATTGCTTCCGGGATTGAGCCCGATGAAAGCTCTTTGCACCCTCGTCGCGTCAACAACGGAGACCTCATGATCTCCGCACTCGATTTTGGTCCTCTCCGGACTCTGACGCATGGCCATTGTCTGTCCACCCCATCCTTGTGCACCTCGTATGCGGCGCGAGTTTGCATTGATTGCTCAACATGTATGTCTGATTGGTCGTTCTTTGCTGGAAGACGTCATATAAAATGCTTGCCTGCGTCGGCTGCGGCTGCCACAGTGTAACTGAAGCCCGATGTAACGCGCGCGACGCGCAAAGCGGCGCCATCACCTGTGGAAGACCGCTTCTCTCTACTCCGGTCATCCACACCACAAAATACCTCCTGTGGTTGACCACGATGGTCGTTTTCTCCCGCAGGAGACCTCCGCCAGTGTCGGAGAAACATAGCGAAAGGTGCGTAATTTGCATTGTATTTACAGGCGCCGCACACCCTGTTCTCGATTCTACGCCTAAATGTTGTCATGAGATTTTTGTACACGAGCGCACGACACTCGCAGCAATCTGCGCACTCCCTCAACCGCGCACTATTTCGTGTCACGCTGTCTGTCGCGTTGCCGTGATGTTATGACCACGCGACACTTGTGACAGCTCGTGACCGTGATTGTCGTGACAACAAGCTCGTGACAGTCACGAGCTATGTGTTGTAGGATACGATACGAACCCACAGCTCGCGTCTTTTGGTCGCGACATGTCGTGGCATGTCATGACAATTGTCGTCACGACAATGGGGGGTTTACTGTGCTTATCTGGGCCAAATTCCGGTCCGCAATTGCGTCTCGACACGCTTTGCGGCCGCACGCGCCCAAGTCAGTCGGGTTTCCAGCGCCAAAGCCGACTCCATGTGGCTTTTTTATACAATTTTCTCTAATTTTTTTAGTTTCCAGTTTCAAAAGCCCACCAAGAGTCAGCAGATCGGCGGCTGCGGCGCTGGAAGCTCTTCCGACTCGGGAGCGTGCGGCCGCAAAGCGTGTCGAGACGCAATTGCGGACCGGAATTTGGCCCAGATAAGCACAGTACTACCAGCCCTCTCGTCGGCCGTTTCTCAGGGGCGGTAGTAAGCCGACTTTAAATCAGAATTCAAAGAAATGAGTATCTTCCTATCGTGTAGACAATGACTGCTGTACAAATTAGGAGCCATTCCCCAACAAATGAGCACATGTGAAGTTGTTGGCAAAACTGTCGGAGCCCATAGGCTGCAAACCAAGCCCATCTTCTCGAAGTTACTAGAGCAGCTCGACATTGCACTGCGCCAATGTGCCCAGCACTTACAACGGATGAATGTAAGGTGCGTCCGAATGAGAATGGCTGCCCATGCGGCCGGCGTGCTTGCCAGGCGGCCGTCGCGTTCGCCGCTTTCGGACGAGCATGCGAAAAGTCCCCACCGCCATCGACTGCGAACGGGGCCGGCACCGGCTGGCAGCAAGCACTGCGCCGATCAATCAGTGGGAGAGATGACGGCCGTCGTTGAAATCCAACACTCGTCCGAGGGCTACACATGCGACGGCCGCCTGCCAAGCACGCCGACCGCGTGGGTCGCCATTCTCATTCGAGCACACTTTGTGTACACTTGCCATGGAGTTTCAGGATGCAATCTTGACATGTTTCAGAGTCAGGACGCTTTTTGAATATTCCGTGCTCAGAATCGGCCAAATGCGTCAGGTAATCCCGAATAGGCAGAAAATAAAAAAGGCCAAAGCGCCTCACTCACACTTATGTATTAATGCTCATTCAATTATTGAAACAGCATTGCTTGCTGACTGTTTTATAGAACGATAAATTGGCACTAGATTAGAAATACCGTGCGGCACCGATTGCCACAGAGCCATAATTTACTTTGCAACTTTCATTTAAGACTTTGAGTCGGTCTGTCTGATACAAAAAATGCAACATATATCATCATTTCATGCCGTTGTGGCAATCGGTACCGCACAGTATTTGGGGTTTACTTATATTGGCAATTACTTCCTTTTTTATTTCTGGACGTGTAAATATTCCTGTGAAATCTCGGACAATGTTTCTCACACACCGGGGAGAACAGAAATAGAACATTTAGCCGATTCTGAGCTCGGAATGTGAGATCTTCCTGCCCTAGAACATATTAAAGATGAACCATGAGTCTCAATGGTAAGTATACAACCCTCCCTTGTCAGTCGCTGATAATGAAGGTGAGGTAGTGAACCAGTGAAGTGAAAGCAAGATAACTCCACTTCCAGGGTTCGATCCACTTCTTGCATATAGCAAACGGGAAAATACTCACAAGACAAGAGCTTCCTTAAGAATTCCCAGAAGGATCATACTCCACAGCAATATAAAAAGCCGTGGTGCGGTGCGGAGCACCTGCTTTGGTAAGGGATTGCTTCTCACATACCCCTCACTCTAGAATCTCAGTTAGCAACGAAGCCTGAAACTTTGCACTTCCACAAAAGATAGAGCATCGAAGGCTTTCCACGCCCAAGTTTAGAAAGAATCCACAATGCGGGTCACTAGTTATTCAAAAACTTGTGAAATTTTAGAACGTGTGCGTCTGTCTGTGTGTGTGTCCGTGTGCAGCTATTGAATAATAAGAAAATCAATCATTTTTACGAAGCAGCTGTAAACTCTGGTACATTCCTAGTGACTTGTCGGTTTCGATTATCACCAGCAGCGGAGCGGTGGGCCGCTTGACTTACTTGACTTAATCGGTTGGCTTTCGCCTGACGCGGTCATTCCGCATCTTCACCGAGGTGTGCCGTCCTAGTAGTCAGTCGTGTCCATTTTTCACGGTCTTCAGCCACAATTTGAACACATTCCATCCAGCTGTCACTATTCCATTTCCTGCGAAACGAAACATCGCGCCTGAACTGTCTTTCGATGCCGAGTGACTTCAAATCCTCTTTAACCACATCCGTCCAGAACTTTCGCCTACGCCCAGGTGGCCGTTTCCAGACAGGATTTGGAAGCATTTTTAAAGCGTGTTGTACGAGACGATCCGGCGTTCTTCTTAGTATATGCCCGAGCAGTCGAAGTCGACTTTCCATTGCTGCTTGAGATGGCGTTAGGAGATGCTGGCACCTCTCTCGTGTCAAGCGTTGATGTACTGCGTCGATTTCCTTGTAAAGGTCTTCGTTATGGCATACACGCGGCCAGAAATATCCAAGCCAACGCCTAAAAAGCTTCCTCTCCGTGCAATCCAACCTTTCCATCTGCGTCTTCGGTGCTGCCCACGTCTCCGATCCGTACATCATGATAGGGCGAATAGCGGATAGGTAGACGCGCAACTTGACTTCCTTCGCGATGGTGGTAGACCAGAAACACTTGGTTAGAGAATTGAATGCAGACGTAGCTTTCGCACATCGTTGTCGAATATCCGCTGCATAACTACCATCGTTCTTCAGCAAACAGCCCAAATAACAGAAATCGTCCACCAGTTCGATACGTTGTCCGTCCACACAAACTCCCGTTGAAGGCCTCATCATCTGCTTGCATTTGTCGGGACGAAGACGAAGTCCATAGGCTGCGGCATACTTCGAAACGAGGTTCACAATCCTTTGCAGTTTTGCGTTGTTTTCAGCGAATAACACAATGTCGTCGGCGTACTCCAGGTCGACAAGGGAGCGTCCTGATGGTGTTAGGATCACATCCGCAGGAAACGGTTCTGCAACTCTACGCATGATGTCATCAACGGCAAAGTTGAAAAGAAAAGGTCCTGCAACGGCTCCTTGCCTTACTCCTGTTTTCACCTCGAAAGCTGACGTAAATCCGACAGGTGTACGAACTGCTGCTGTTGTTCCTTTGTTCATGTCCTCGATTAACCGAACATACTTTTCCGGGACTCCATCTGCTCGCAGAGCATTGAGCAATCGATCACGATGAGGAGAGTCGAACGCGGCTTGAAAGTCCAAAGAGCAAGCTGTAATGGCTTCGAATACCGCTGCCACGATTCAATTACTCTTCTCACGACGAACACTTGGTCGATGGTCGATCTTCCAGGTCGAAAACCGGCTTGCTCATCTCTGATCGTTCCTTCACGATGTTTGATAAGTCGCTCGAGAATGATACGTTCTAAAACCTTGTACATGACACGAAGTAGAGAGATTCCTCTGTAGATCTTAGGATCCGTGACGGATAGCTTCTTGTGAAGAGGTACGATGATCGCATGTCTCCACGAATCGGGTATCCTTTCGCTCATCCATATAGCACGGATGGTGTTGGTCATTTCACGAATCCCAGACGGAGGAAGAGCTTTCAGCATTTCAGCAGTGATGTTGTCATCTCCACCTGCCTTTCCATTCTTCATTTTCCGGACACAATCCAAAACTTCAGACTCAGTCGGCGGTTCCTCACTGACATCGTAATGTGCTCTCTGAACATGCGGGAGCTCAGGTACTGATGGCGCTGGACGATTCAGTAGTGAACTGAAGTAATCCTTCCATAATGGCAGCGTCGCATCACCAACTGCAACTCCATTGGTAGTGTTCAGGACAGGAGAACATCTCTTCATCTTGCCGCTATACTGTCGTAACGGGTTCTTCTCCTCATAAGCCTTCTCAAGCTCCTTAGCTCTACACGTCCCTTCTCGTTCGCGGTCACTTTGAAGCTGCCGACGCAACTTCCTCCTCAGACGCTTCTCCTCCACGAAGTTTCCTGCAGTTCGGAGAGCACATACTCTGTTGTAGGTGGATGTTGTTTCTTCTGAGACGTAGGCGAACTTCTTCTTAGGCTGTACAACCGGGAGTGCCTCTTTCGAAGCGTCCTGGATGCACTTGACAAAAGAATCCGCGTCGCAAAGTTTCTTCTTAGTCCGTACTCCGATGTGAATAGAAACGCGTTGTCGAAAATTCCTTCTGCACTCTTCATCTCTGAGACTTGTCATGTCAATCCTTTGGAGAGGCTGAGCCCCTCGCTTCCTCTTATGAATCCTCGCAGTGAAGTTCAACAGAACAGGACGGTGATCCGAATCGAATGCGACATCCCACACAGCTCTAGATCTTCGAATGTCCGATACTGGAATATTCCTCGTCAGGACATAGTCAAGCTGTAGTTTCAAAGTTGTCATCTTCCGCTTCCGCTGCTCTTCTGAAGATAGCCGGGTTGGTCCCTGCCACGTAAGCTGATGGCGGCGATGATTCCTCTTGAATGTCGATGCAATAATCAGACCACTGCGTTCACAAAAGTCGACAAGGCGGTAGACATTTTCCGATGTTTGCTCCACTGGGTAGAACCATTTACCGAGTACTTCGGATTCCTGATCAAGTCCCATCTTCGCATTTGCGTCAATCCCCACGACAACAGCATGTTGACAAGGTATCCTGGCCAACAACGTATTGAGTTCCTCATAAAACGCATCCTTCGAAATGTCCTCGGCGGTTTCAGTGGGCGCATGAGCACTCACTATCCACAGATTGAATCCTCTGTGATCCCGCAGTCGTACGAATGCATTCTGGCACGACGTTGAGCCAAACTCCTTGACCATACCATTGAAATCCTTCCTTACAGCTATTGCACAGCCTCCCACTCTCCTATCGTCAGCGTTACCGCAGTAGATGGTGTACTCTCCGACGCTGATGACGGGTCTATCCTTGAGGCGGGTTTCCTGCAAAGCAGCCAACGGTGCATGGAAATAGCTCAGAAGTCTGGACAGCGCAGTTTTTTGGATATCACTCGACAGCGATCGACAGTTCAGGGTGGCGAAATTGTGGCTTGTGGCCAAAGACTCCATGACTCCCTAGGTACGGATCCTAAGGTGTTATGGACCAGAGGCCTTGGTGTGCTGGACGGCGACACCTTTATGCAATGTGCGGGATACTTTCGCGATATAGTTGTGCACGCTATATCGCTCGAAGGTTCCCTGTGTACACTCAAACGTCTGCTGGGTTCAGTAGAAGCAGGGGCACCAACGAGCAGGTACCAACAGACTTGTATACACACCCCCTGTGGGCCGCTGTGAAATATAACTAGTGATAAGGAGGTTTCGACGAAAAAGCCACCCCTTCGCGCTGTGATAACCAAAAACAAGAGTTCACTTGTATCGGAACAGAGTCTAATTGATCGGAGAGTTTCTGTTTTCACTGATACGAATACGGTAGAGTATGTCAAATGAATAAAAATTTTCGAATATTCGAATAAACGAATTATTCGAAAAATTGACTTATCCGAATATTCGAATGACCGAATAATTTGAAAAATTGACTGATCCGAATATTCGAATAAACGAATTATTCGGAAAATTGACTTCTCGAATAGTCGAATAAACGAACTCGAATACGAATAATTCGAACATTCGTCCAAAATCGCGAGTATTCGAATACGAGGTACGGACCGAGTACGCATAATCGAACCCCCGTTCGCGGCACCACCAACTTTCTTGACATTTTTTTGTATAGTATGGTATAGATCAAAGCTATGCCAATGAACTTCCACGAACAAGACATTCTACATTATATAGCATGAAAGAATTCAAACTAAAAAAGTTTCTGGAACATCGCTCGAATCTCTTCGGGACCTACTCAAGCAGACGGAAAATAGTATCGATTACTTCCGCCCAGAAATTCGGGGGTGATGGTCTTAATGTATTCGAGCCGCAGGAGAGGCGGGGAAAACTCCGAGTTCTTCCTGAACAGGCGCACCGCTCATCCCCCGTTTCCCCACCTCTCTCGCGGTTGGAGTACATGAATACATTAAGACCAACACCTGAAATTCGGCTCTGAGCGAGATACTCCACCATTAGGATTCTGAATATTATAGTGAGGACTAAAAAAAGATCGAACGAACTAATTTCGAATGAATTCGTTCAATTTTTATGTCGAACGAAAGAATTTCGAATAAATTTGTTCATTTTTTATTTCGAACGAACGAATTTCGAACATTCAAATGACGAATAATCTAAGGATTCATGGCGATATCACGCAACTACGTAGTGAGCGGCAATGGAAAGTTGAATTCTCCTTCTAAAGCTTCTTTGCTACCAACAAATGAAATTTATAAGGCACGACTCATTCCTAAATCTGGATGGATTCAACTCAAAGAATGCTACAAAATCAACTTCTTCGCTGTAACCTAGCCTGAGTGGTTTTTTCGAGATGCTTAACACGAATGTGTAAGAGGTCCACTTTCGGTGCCTCGAAAGATCACTGTAAGTGTAGGGTAATTACGTCGTCAAAGTCTCCGGTATGACTAGAATTCTGCCTAGAAGGGCTCTTTGGTATGCTTGTCACAAACCCGTTGTCCGCTTTCCGAAAGATTAAAGTGGGTTAAAGTACCTGAATGGCAAAGAACCTACCCTTAAAGGCACTATCTTGAAAACGGTCGCTTGAAAATGCGTAAGCGTTGTGTTCTGAGCAGGGATGTGCGGAAAAAATATTTGTGGAAACAGAAAACAGAAAATCTAGGTTGACAGAAAACAGAAAAAAAAACTCCAAAAATGGGCAGAAAACAGAAAACAGAAAATTTTCAAAATTCAATAAAGAATGTTCAGCGTACACTATACGAGATTTTTCCCAACATTGAACTTTTTTTATACATTTTTGTGCGATCTATGGTTTTTTTGTTGAATTGTCAAAACCTAACAGGTGGCCAGAGCAAGAAGTATAGACGTCGAAGAAATGCAGATTATGAGTGCGAAGAGATGACAAATATTGCTCTAACCTTTCTTTCCCTTTCCATACATACTCCTTGCACAGATATATTGAGCTTCTGGCAGAGTAATCGAGCAATTAAAGCTCGATTACTCTGCCAGAAGCTCAATATATCTGTGCAAGTAGTACGTAGGTGCAGTCGGAGCGAGCTTCATCTTCCCTAGTGTACATATTTTGACACTGATTGGGGGATAACTGCTGGTTTTAACACTGTACTTACTTCTCACTGCCGAAAGTCACGCGCGTACTGCGCGGCTGTGCCATTCGAGTATAAATAGCCTGACGCGTCGTTCGCTCCACCGTTGAGAGCCTCTCGCACTTCTGTCGCGGAATTATCACCTGCCTCATAAGCTCACCATCGATTTCTTGGCTTTCATCTTAGAGGCAGCGTTCACAATGATCATCCTCGTTGACTTTCCACAGTGAAATGATAGGCGAGAAGGACCGTAGGCTCCTAGTGTCGAAAGAACGGTAGAAAACGAGCCAGGAGCGGCGAAATAACGGATGCAAACAGTCTTTTTGGTGCCAAAGATCCGCCCCCTCGGAATGAACAAATGAAGGCTCAGATTACAGGAATGATCAAGTCAAAGAAGTGCTGATAAGTGAGCTGATCGCTTCATTGCACTGATAGGCATCATCCTCCATAGCGGTCAATTCCTCCACGCCCAAAAATCAACGTAAACAATGGAGGGCCTATTTTTGCTCAAAAAACGCGTCTTTCGTGTCTTTTTAAGCACGCCTTGCTATATAGGGCACCAGACCTTCCGTAAGCCGTGGAGATATCGGAAGTTTAATTTATCGTGAACACTGCCTTTAACTGAATTCTGTAAAAACTGCGTTGCCGTAGACTGAAACACGAAAGCTCTGGTGCATCCCTAGTGATCGGTTGATTTCGATTATCACCAGCAGCGGAGCGGTGGGCCTCGCTGAAATATATTTAGTGATAAGGAAGTTTCGACGAAAAAGCCACCGCTCCGCGCTGTGATAACCGAAAACATGAGTTCACTTGGAATGAAACAGATTCTATGCATTTAGAGTTTGCGTGTGTAGCACAGTTGGTGCCCAACTTAACCCGTTCTACCGAAGCAGTGGCGCTAGAGTATTCTTAATCTCTGCCCATGTGTCGAAAGTAATCACACACGAGCGACGCGCCAGTACGGGTATGAATATGCAGTGGGCGTTAAGTAGCATTAGTAAGGTGCGTCCGAATGAGAATGGCTGCCTACGCGGCCAGCGTGCTTGGCAGGCGGCCGTCCCGTTCGCCGCTCTCGGACGAGCATGCGAAAAGTCCCCACCGCCATCGACAACGAACGAGGCCGGCACCGGCTGGCAGCAAGCACTGCGCCGATCAATCAGTGGGAGAGGGGACGGCCGTCGTCGAAATCCAACACTCGTCCGAGGGCGACACATGCGACGGCCGCCTGCCAAGCACGTCGACCGCGTGGGTCGCCATTCTCACTCGGGCACACTTTACCTTATTCGTGCTAGTATACAGTAACATTGCAGTTTTCACGTCATTTGGCTGCGTCGTGTACCATCTGAGAGACTCGTCAACGGTAAACTTCTGGGTGAGGGTATCCACTATAAGATAAAGATAAGGAATCGGCTTCCTGAATCCGGATTGGGACGCTCAGCGCATTCGACGTCGTATTCGTTCGTAGAGGCTTTAATGGGTTTCGTGCCTATTTAGTGGCTTTCGGTGAGCCAGCCGCCTTCCCTATGAGTGCCTTCATCTCTCTACATAAATCTGTTACCAATCAAAGGAACCTGGAGGGATAGTTGTTTCGGTTTACCTCGGTGAGGATCGAACCGTCCGTATACAGCGAACAGCAGCGCTTCCTCCCACCACGCCACAGTCGCCTTAAAGGCACAGGACACCCAAAAAATTAATTTTTAGATTTCATGCTAATCTTGGAGAGAGTCATACGCTGATCACAGTGGTATCTCTGAAATCGTCCAAGACCCCCTTTGGACAGAATTATGGCTCATCAAGGATGCCTAGATTTTGAGGGTGAAAAATTAGTGAACGAGTTGTCTCAGGCCTGTATTTCACTTCATGCGCAATCTTTGCGCGAGAGCGAGCCAGGGTAAGGAGACAGCCCGGCAGTGGACTGAAGAACGACGACTTGTTGGAATTCATCCATCCATTTCGCCGCTATCGAGCTCGGAAATCTGTTAGGGGGTCGGGCCTGTGGTGGTGAGCGAAGGGGGTCGGGCCTGTGGTGGTCGCTTATATCTCGCTTATTTGGAGGAATTGAGATCTCGCGTTTGGCACGTGTTATACACGAGGGGTCTTCTACACAATTACATGTAAATCTCAAAATTCATATCTGAGGATGTACTGTGCCTTTAATGGAAATCCATTACAGCGATATAAGTGTCTAGCGAGAGGGAATCGCAGAGAGCGTGGGAGAAATACATTCTCAACCTATTGGTTCAGCTTCGATGAATCCGTCCACATTTTTTTAGGGCCATCCTGCTGAAAATCGCGGTTAACGTTTTTTTCTGTTTTCTGTCCATTTTTGTCTATTTTTACAGAAAACAGAAAAAAATGGCCAAAAATGGGCAGAAAACAGAAAACAGCAAACAGAAAATTCCGCACACCCCTGGTTCTGAGCCATACGATTCTGTTTCCGTAGTTATTTCAACCACGTTTACGAGCGTGTATGCTGCCTTTAAACCTCATTAATCCTTCAGAAATCGCGAAAAGGGTAAGAAATTCTTAGTCCACATCTCAAACAAGCCTCTTGGCAAAGTTTCAACCAAATCGTTGCTATCACCGGAAGGGGGAGTGGGGTACCAATTGCCATCCCACTAGGACACGCCCAAATTCCGCGCCGCTGCGCAATTGTAACACCAATGCGGGGCTCCCTCCCTTTCCAAACTCGATGCGGAGAAATGGGCGTGGCCATATGCAATGACCAAGTGGCCCCGACTGCCAAGATAGCCCCGCCAAATCTGAAACGTCGACAAACCACGGCACTGTGCCGCAACCTTCCGTAACACCGGAAACCGATGTCAAATCTGTGTTTAGCGCTCGCAAAGGTTGCTATCGCGGTCACTTGACCAACCCTATTTTTCCGCGCCGCAACGATTGTGGAAGGGAAAGGAAACCCCGGGTTGGTGTTATCATTGCGCGGCGGCATGGAAAAATGGGCGTGGCCGAGCGCGATTGCCATGTGACTTCCCTACAAGAATCGCCCTAGTAGACGAAGTGTGCGCAAACAATTTTAGCTCTTTGGAAAAGTGGAACAATGGAGTAGTCATGAAAATGAATTCAGTCTTGAAAAAAATGTCGATTCCTTTATTCACTAGAGCTAATTTTCTTGATTTTTGTTGAACAAGCTCGAGCATTCGAATTCGGATAACATTCGAATATTCACCTCTGCGAATAGTCGAATTCGAAAAAAGTTCGAGTATTCACCTTTTGCGAATAGTCGAATTCGAATATTATTCGAATATTCACTTGTAGCGAATAGTCGAACTCGAATAATGTTCGAATGTTCACTTGTAGCGAATAGTCGAACTCGAATAATGTTCGCATATTCACACTTTTCGGATATTCGAATGTTCGAATAAAAATTCGTTCGAAAAATTCGAACATTTATTTGAACTCGAATATTCTGTCCTCACTATATTGAATATCTTATGTTGAGCATTGGAGTACTCTGATTATATTCCATTTTTCTACCAGCTAGGTTTGAGACACTTCACCTCTGAACTGTAAAAATGGACTTGTGCCAGAAACTCTGCTTCCCATTTTTCTGAAACTATTCGTTTATGCGGCCGAATATTCGTAAATTGGACCTCTCGAATTTTAGAATAAACGAATTATTCGAAAAATTGGCTTTTCGAATATTGGAATAAACGAGTTATTCAAAAATCTGACTTTCCCGAATAATCGAATTATTCGAATATTCGTTTATTCGGCCGCATATTCGTTTTCCGAATATTCGTTGACATACTCTAGAATACGGCTGTGAAAGCAATGAAAACAAGCGAAAATGTGAGAAGGGAAGCAATAGCGCACTGATCAATCACAGCTGATTCGGTAAAATGATTGATACTACAGTAGGCCGATAGAAATCCGCAACCGCACAGCAGCCATTTGCGCGACGCGCTCACCAGATTTGGCTTTGATCTCTTACCGCGCGCAAGTCCCATACCGAGATCACCTATTCATAATGTCACCAGAAAAATAAGCTGTACATCATTCGAAGGGTCTGATCAATATACATATCTGAGCCAAGTTTCATTGCGATCGGTCACCGCTGTCAACAGATATGGCGCCTCAAATGGAGCAAAAATTATCTCCGCCACCGCCTCGGACTCCCCCTCCGCCTCCGTCCGTCACATTTCATTTTTTTGGACGGCATGGACCATTTGTTTTTGTTTTTTTTTATTGTTTTTTTAGAGACTCCATATAAAATAGTTTAGTTCCGCAATCGCGTTCAGTCCTCATTATCACAATCGTAGAAGCGAAGCGGTTGTTTTTAAAAAAACTCAACTATGAAAATGAAGAAATCATACTCAACACAACCGCTTAGCTTCTACGATTGTGATAATGAGGACTGAACGCGATTGCGGAACTCAGGCATACCTTGCTCTCTAGGGTGGTGTACTCTAAACGTCCGGATCGGAAATGGACGGTGGTGCGGGAAGGATGTTTCTGAGCGAGGCGCTTGTTCGTACCATGCGCACCATCAATAAGGAGGCGTCGCAGGGCGTGCTGAAGTGTCAGTTAACTATGCGGGACCACAACAGGAGTATGCAGGACGTCATGGAACTACAGCAGGACCTCATTAGGGGTGTGCAGGACATCATGGGACGTGTGCAGGACCGTAGTAGGGATGAGCAGGATGTCATGGAATGTGTGCAGGGCCTCAGTAGGAGTGTGCAGGACATCATGGGACGTGTGCAGGACCGCAGTAGGGATGAGCAGGATGTCATGGAATGTGTGCAGGACCTCAGTAGGAGTGTGCAGGACATCATGGGACGTGTGCAGGACCGCAGTAGGGGTGTGCAGGACATCATGGGACGTGTGCAGGACCGTAGTAGGGATGAGCAGGATGTCATGGAATGTGTGCAGGGCCTCAGTAGGAGTGTGCAGGACATCATGGGACGTGTGCAGGACCGCAGTAGGGGTGTGCATGACATCACGGGACGTGTGCAGGACCGCAGTAGGGGTGTGCAGGATGTCATGGGACGTGTGCAGGACCTCAGTAGGAGTGTGCAGAACATCATAGGACGTGTGCAGGACAGCAGTAGGGATGTGCAGGACATCATGGGACGTGTGCAGGACCGCAGTAGGGATGAGCAGGATGTCATGGAATGTGTGCAGGACCTCAGTAGGAGTGTGCAGAACATCATAGGACGTGTGCAGGACAGCAGTAGGGGTGTGCAGGACATCATGGGACGTGTGCAGGACCGCAGTAGGGGTGTGCAGGACATCATGGGACGTGTGCAGGACCGCAGTAGGGATGAGCAGGATGTCATGGAATGTGTGCAGGACCTCAGTAGGAGTGTGCAGGACATCATGGGACGTGTGCAGGACCGCAGTAGGGGTGTGCAGGACATCATGGGACGTGTGCAGGACCGTAGTAGGGATGAGCAGGATGTCATGGAATGTGTGCAGGGCCTCAGTAGGAGTGTGCAGGACATCATGGGACGTGTGCAGGACCGCAGTAGGGGTGTGCAGGACATCATGGGACGTGTGCAGGACCGCAGTAGGGGTGTGCAGGATGTCATGGGACGTGTGCAGGACCTCAGTAGGAGTGTGCAGAACATCATAGGACGTGTGCAGGACAGCAGTAGGGATGTGCAGGATATCATGGGACGTGTGCAGGACCGCAGTAGGAGTGTGCAGGACATCATGGGACGTGTGCAGGACCGCAGTAGGGGTGTGCAGGACATCATGGGACGTGTGCAGGACCGTAGTAGGGATGAGCAGGATGTCATGGAATGTGTGCAGGGCCTCAGTAGGAGTGTGCAGGACATCATGGGACGTGTGCAGGACCGCAGTAGGGGTGTGCAGGACATCATGGGACGTGTGCAGGACCGCAGTAGGGGTGTGCAGGACATCATGGGACGTGTGCAGGACCGTAGTAGGGATGAGCAGGATGTCATGGAATGTGTGCAGGGCCTCAGTAGGAGTGTGCAGGACATCATGGGACGTGTGCAGGACCGCAGTAGGGGTGTGCATGACATCACGGGACGTGTGCAGGACCGCAGTAGGGGTGTGCAGGATGTCATGGGACGTGTGCAGGACCTCAGTAGGAGTGTGCAGAACATCATAGGACGTGTGCAGGACAGCAGTAGGGATGTGCAGGACATCATGGGACGTGTGCAGGACCGCAGTAGGGATGAGCAGGATGTCATGGAATGTGTGCAGGACCTCAGTAGGAGTGTGCAGGACATCATGGGACGTGTGCAGGACCGCAGTAGGGGTGTGCAGGACATCATGGGACGTGTGCAGGACCGCAGTAGGGGTGTGCAGGACATCATGGGACGTGTGCAGGACCGTAGTAGGGATGAGCAGGATGTCATGGAATGTGTGCAGGGCCTCAGTAGGAGTGTGCAGGACATCATGGGACGTGTGCAGGACCGCAGTAGGGATGAGCAGGATGTCATGGGACGTGTGCAGGACCTCAGTAGGAGTGTGCAGGACATCATGGGACGTGTGCAGGACCGCAGTAGGGGTGTGCAGGACATCATGGGACGTGTGCAGGACCGTAGTAGGGATGAGCAGGATGTCATGGAATGTGTGCAGGGCCTCAGTAGGAGTGTGCAGGACATCATGGGACGTGTGCAGGACCGCAGTAGGGGTGTGCATGACATCACGGGACGTGTGCAGGACCGCAGTAGGGGTGTGCAGGATGTCATGGGACGTGTGCAGGACCTCAGTAGGAGTGTGCAGAACATCATAGGACGTGTGCAGGACAGCAGTAGGGATGTGCAGGATATCATGGGACGTGTGCAGGACCGCAGTAGGGATGAGCAGGATGTCATGGAATATGTGCAGGACCTCAGTAGGAGTGTGCAGAACATCATAGGACGTGTGCAGGACAGCAGTAGGGGTGTGCAGGACATCATGAGACGTGTTCAGGACCGCAGTAGGGGTCTGCAGGATGTCATGGAATGTGTGCAGGACAGCAGTATGGGTGTGAAGGGCATCATGGGACGTGTGCAGGACCGCAGTAGGGATGAGCAGGATGTCATGGAATGTGTGCAGGACCTCAGTAGGAGTGTGCAGGACATCATGGGACGTGCAGGACGGTAGGGATGAGCAGGATGTCATGGGACGTGTGCAGGACCGCAGTAGGGGTGTGCAGGATGTCATGGGACGTGTGCAGGACCTCAGTAGGAGTGTGCAGAACATCATAGGACGTGTGCAGGACAGCAGTAGGGATGTGCAGGACATCATGGGACGTGTGCAGGACCGCAGTAGGGATGAGCAGGATGTCATGGAATGTGTGCAGGACCTCAGTAGGAGTGTGCAGAACATCATAGGACGTGTGCAGGACAGCAGTAGGGGTGTGCAGGACATCATGGGACGTGTGCAGGACCGCAGTAGGGGTGTGCAGGACATCATGGGACGTGTGCAGGACCGTAGTAGGGATGAGCAGGATGTCATGGAATGTGTGCAGGGCCTCAGTAGGAGTGTGCAGGACATCATGGGACGTGTGCAGGACCGCAGTAGGGATGAGCAGGATGTCATGGGACGTGTGCAGGACCTCAGTAGGAGTGTGCAGGACATCATGGGACGTGTGCAGGACCGTAGTAGGGATGAGCAGGATGTCATGGAATGTGTGCAGGGCCTCAGTAGGAGTGTGCAGGACATCATGGGACGTGTGCAGGACCGCAGTAGGGATGAGCAGGATGTCATGGGACGTGTGCAGGACCTCAGTAGGAGTGTGCAGGACATCATGGGACGTGTGCAGGACCGCAGTAGGGGTGTGCAGGACATCATGGGACGTGTGCAGGACCGTAGTAGGGATGAGCAGGATGTCATGGAATGTGTGCAGGGCCTCAGTAGGAGTGTGCAGGACATCATGGGACGTGTGCAGGACCGCAGTAGGGGTGTGCATGACATCACGGGACGTGTGCAGGACCGCAGTAGGAGTGTGCAGGACATCATGGGGCGTGTGCAGGACCGCAGTAGGGATGAGCAGGATGTCATGGAATATGTGCAGGACCTCAGTAGGAGTGTGCAGGACATCACGGGACGTGTGCAGGACCGCAGTAGGGGTGTGCAGGATGTCATGGGACGTGTGCAGGACCTCAGTAGGGGTGTGCAGGATATCATGGGGCGTGTGCAGGACCGCAGTAGGGATGAGCAGGATGTCATGGAATATGTGCAGGACCTCAGTAGGAGTGTGCAGGATATCATGGGACGTGTGCAGGACCGCAGTAGGGATGAGCAGGATGTCATGGAATATGTGCAGGACCTCAGTAGGAGTGTGCAGAACATCATAGGACGTGTGCAGGACAGCAGTAGGGGTGTGCAGGACATCATGGGACGTGTGCAGGACCGCAGTAGGGATGAGCAGGATGTCATGGAATGTGTGCAGGACCTCAGTAGGAGTGTGCAGAACATCATAGGACGTGTGCAGGACAGCAGTAGGGGTGTGCAGGACATCATGGGACGTGTTCAGGACCGCAGTAGGGGTCTGCAGGACGTCGAGAATGTGTGCAGGACCTCAGTAGGAGTGTGCAGGACATCATGGAACGTGTGCAGGACCTCAAAAGGGGTGTGCAGGACATCATGGGACGTGTGCAGGACCGCAGTAGGGGTCTGCAGGATGTCATGGAATGTGTGCAGGACAGCAGTATGGGTGTGAAGGGCATCATGGGACGTGTGCAGGACCGCAGTAGGGGTGTGCAGGATGTCATGGGACGTGTGCAGGACCTCAGTAGGAGTGTGCAGAACATCATAGGACGTGTGCAGGACAGCAGTAGGGATGAGCAGGATGTCATGGAATGTGTGCAGGACCTCAGTACGAGTGTGCAGAACATCATAGGACGTGTGCAGGACAGCAGTAGGGATGAGCAGGATGTCATGGAATGTGTGCAAGACCTCAGTAGGAGTGTGCAGGACATCATGGGACGTGTGCAGGACCGCAGTAGGGGTGTGCAGGATGTCATGGGACGTGTGCAGGACCGCAGTAGGGGTGAGCAGGATGTCATGGAATGTGTGCAGAACCTCAGTAGGAGTGTGCAGGACATCATAGGACGTGTGCAGGACCTCAGTAGGGATGTTCAGGACATCATGGGGCGTGTGCAGCACCTCAGTAGGGTTGAGCAGGATGTCATGGAATAAGGGCTGGACCTCAGTAGGGATGTGCAGGACATCATGAGACGTGTGCAGGACCGCAGTAGGGGTGTGCAGGATGTCATGGAATGTGTGCAGGACCTCAGCAGGAGTGTGCAGGACATCATGTGACGTGTGCAGGACCGCTGTAGAGGTGTGCAGGATGTCATGGAATGTGTGCAGGACCTCAGTAGGAGTGTGCAGGACATCATGGGACGTGTGCAGGACCGCAGTAGGGATGAGCAGGATGTCATGAAATGTGTGCAGGACCTCAGTAGGAGTGTGCAGGACATCATGAGACGTGTGCAGGACGGCAGTAGGGGTGTGCAGGATGTCATGGGACGTGTGCAGGACCGCTGTAGAGGTGTGCAGGATGTCATGGAATGTGTGCAGGACCGCTGTAGAGGTGTGCAGGATGTCATGGAATGTGTGCAGGACCTCAGTAGGAGTGTGCAGGACATCATGAGACGTGTGCAGGACCTCAGTACGGGTGTGCAGGACATCATGGGACGTGTGCAGGACCGCAGTAGGAGTGTGCAGGACATCATGGGACGTGTGCAGGACCGCAGTAGGGATGAGCAGGATGTCATGAAATGTGTGCAGGACCTCAGTAGGAGTGTGCAGGACATCATGAGACGTGTGCAGGACCGCAGTAGGGGTGTGCAGGATGTCATGAAATGTGTGCAGGACCTCAGCAGGAGTGTGCAGGACATCATGGGACGTGTGCAGGACCGCTGTAGAGGTGTGCAGGATGTCATGGAATGTGTGCAGGACCTCAGTAGGGATGAGCAGGATGTCATGAAATGTGTGCAGGACCTCAGTAGGAGTGTGCAGGACATCATGAGACGTGTGCAGGACCGCAGTAGGGGTGTGCAGGATGTCATGGAATGTGTGCAGGACCTCAGTAGGAGTGTGCAGGACATCATGGGACGTGTGCAGGACCGCAGTAGGGGTGTGCAGGATGTCATGGAATGTGTGCAGGACCTCAGTAGGAGTGTGCAGGACATCATGGGACGTGTGCAGGACCCCAGTAGGGGAGTTCAGGATGTCAGGGAATGTGTGCAGGACCCCAGTAGGAGTGTGCAGTACAACATGGGACGTGTGCAGGACCCCTGTAGGGGGGTTCAGGATGTCAGGGAATGTGTGCAGGACCCCAGTAGGAGTGTGCAGGACATCATGGGACGCGTGCAGGACCGCAGTAGGGATGTGCAGGATGTCATGGAATGTGTGCAGGACCTCAGTAGGGGTGTGCATGACATCACGGGACGTGTGCAGGACCGCAGTAGGGGTGTGCAGGATGTCATGGGACGTGTGCAGGACCGCAGTAGGGATGAGCAGGATGTCATGGGACGTGTGCAGGACCTCAGTAGGAGTGTGCAGGACATCATGGGACGTGTGCAGGACCGCAATAGGGGTCTGCAGGATGTCATGGGACGTGTGCAGGACCGCAGTAGGGGTGTGCAGGATGTCATGGAATGTGTGCAGGACCTCAGTAGGAGTGTGCAGGACATCATTAGACGTGGGCAGGACCCCAGTAGGGGTGTGCAGGACATCATGGGACGTGTGCAGGACCGCAGTAAGGGTGTGCAGGATGTCATGGAATGTGTGCAGGACCTCAGTAGGAGTGTGCAGGACATCATTAGACGTGAGCAGGACCTCAGTAGGGGTATGCGGGATGTCATGGAATGTGTGCAGGACCTCAGTAGGAGTGTGCAGGACATTATGGGACGTGTGCAGGACCTCAGTAGGGGTGTGCAGGATGTCATGGAATGTGTGCAGGACCTCAGTAGGAGTGTGCAGGACATCATGGGACGTGTGCAGGACCGCAGTAGGGGTGTGCAGGATGTCATGGAATGTGTGCAGGAGCTCAGTAGGAGTGTGCAGGACATCATGGGACGTGTGCAGGACCGCAGTAGGGGTGTGCAGGACTCCATGGGACGTATGCAGGACCGCAGTAGGGGTGTGCAGGATGTCATGGAATGTGTGCAGGACCTCAGTAGGAGTGTGCAGGACATCATAGGACGTGTGCAGGATCGCAGTAGGGGTGTGCAGGATGCCATGGAATGTGTGGAAAACCTCAGTAGGGGTGCGCAGGATGTCATGGAATGTGTGCAGAACCTCAGTAGGAGTGTGCAGGACATCATAGGACGTGTGCAGGACCTCAGTAGGGATGTTCAGGACATCATGGGGCGTGTGCAGCACCTCAGTAGGGTTGAGCAGGATGTCATGGAATGTGTGAAGGTCCTCAGTAGGAGTGTGCAGAACATCCTGGGATGTGTGTAGGACCGCAGTAGGGATGTGCAGGATGTCATGGAATGTGTGCAGGACCTCAGTAGGAGTGTGCAGGACATCCTGGGATGTGTGTAGGACCGCAGTAGGGATGTGCAGGATGTCATGGAATGTGTGCAGGACCTCAGTAGGAGTGTGCAAAACATCGTGGGACGTGTGCAGGCAGTAGGGGTGTGCAGGATGTCATGGAATGTGTGCAGGACCTCAGTAGGAGTGCGCAGGACATTATGGGACGTGTGCAGGACCGCAGTAGGGGTGTGCAGGACATCATGGGACGTGTGCAGGATCCAAGTAGGGATGTGCAGGATGTCATGGAATGTGTGCAGGACCTCAGTAGGAGTGTGCAGGACATCATGGAATGTGTGCAGGCCCTCAGTAGGGATGTGCAGGACGTCATGGAATGTGTGCAGGACCTCAGTAGGAGTGTGCAGGACATCATGGGACGTGCGCAGGACCGCAATAGGGGTCTGCAGGATGTCATGAAATGTGTGCAGGACCTCAGTAGGAGTGTGCAGGACATCATGAGACGTGTGCAGGACCGCAGTAGGGATGAGCAGGATGTCATGGAATGTGTGCAGGAGCTGAGTAGTAGTGTGCAGGACATCATGGGACGTGTGCAGGACCGTAGTAGGAGTGTGCAGGACATCATGGGACGTGTGCAGGACTCCAGTAGGGGTGTGCCGGACATCATGGGACGTGTGCAGGACCGCTGTAGAGGTGTGCAGGATGTCATGGAATGTGTGCAGGACCTCAGTAGGAGTGTGCAGGACATCATGGGACGTGTGCAGGACCGCAGTAGGGATGAGCAGGATGTCATGAAATGTGTGCAGGACCTCAGTAGGAGTGTGCAGGACATCATGAGACGTGTGCAGGACCGCAGTAGGGGTGTGCAGGACATCATGAGACGTGTGCAGGACCTCAGTACGGGTGTGCAGGACATCATGGAATCTGTGGAGGACCTCAGTAGGGGTGTGCAGGAAATCATGGGACGTGTGCAGAACCGCAGTAGGGGTGTGCAGGACATCATACGACGTGTGCAGGACCGCAGCAGGGGTGTGCAGGATGTCGTGGTATAAGTGATGGACCTCGGTAGGAGTGTGCAGGACATCATGGGACGGGTGCAGGACCGCAGTAGGGATGTGCAGGGTGTCATGGAATGTGTGCAATACCTCAGTAGGAGTGTGCAGGACACCATGGGACGTGTGCAGGACCGCAGTAGGGATGAGCAGGATGTCATGAAATGTGTGCAGGACCTCAGTAGGAGTGTGCAGGACATCATGAGACGTGTGCAGGACGGCAGTAGGGGTGTGCAGGATGTCATGGGACGTGTGCAGGACCGCAGTAGGGATGAGCAGGATGTCATGAAATGTGTGCAGGACCTCAGTAGGAGTGTGCAGGACATCATGGGACGTGTGCAGGACCGCAGTAGGGATGAGCAGGATGTCATGAAATGTGTGCAGGACCTCAGTAGGAGTGTGCAGGACATCATGAGACGTGTGCAGGACCTCAGTAGGAGTGTGCAGGACATCATGGGACGTGTGCAGGACCTCAGTAGGAGTGTGCAGGACATCATGGGACGTGTGCAGGACCGCAGTAGGGATGAGCAGGATGTCATGAAATGTGTGCAGGACCTCAGTAGGAGTGTGCAGGACATCATGGGACGTGTGCAGGACCGCAGTAGGGGTGTGCAGGATGTCATGGAATGTGTGCAGGACCTCAGTAGGAGTGTGCAGGACATCATGGGACGTGTGCAGGACCGCAGTAGGGGTGTGCAGGATGTCATGGAATGTGTGCAGGACCTCAGTAGGAGTGTGCAGGACATCATGGGACGTGTGCAGGACCGCTGTAGAGGTGTGCAGGATGTCATGGAATGTGTGCAGGACCTCAGTAGGAGTGTGCAGGACACCATGGGACGTGTGCAGGACCGCAGTAGGGATGAGCAGGATGTCATGGACGTGTGCAGGACCGCAGTAGGAGTGTGCAGGACATCATGGGACGTGTGCAGGACCGCAGTAGGGGTGTGCAGGATGTCATGGGACGTGTGCAGGACCGCAGTAGGGGTGAGCAGGATGTCATGGGACGTGTGCAAGACCGCAGTAGGGGTGTGCAAGATGTCAAGAAATGTGTGCAGGACCTCAGTAGGGATGTGCAGGACATCATGGGACGTGTGCAGGACCGCAGTAGGGATGAGCAGGATGTCATGGAATGTGTGCAGGACCTCAGTACGAGTGTGCAGAACATCATAGGACGTGTGCAGGACAGCAGTAGGGGTGTGCAGGACATCATGAGACGTGTTCAGGACCGCAGTAGGGGTCTGCAGGATGTCATGGAATATGTGCAGGACCTCAGTAGGAGTGTGCAGAACATCATAGGACGTGTGCAGGACAGCAGTAGGGATGAGCAGGATGTCATGGAATGTGTGCAGGACCTCAGTACGAGTGTGCAGAACATCATGGGACGTGTGCAGGACCGCAGTAGGGATGAGCAGGATGTCATGGAATGTGTGCAGGACCGCAGTAGGGGTGTGCAGGACATCATGGGACGTGTGCAGGACCGCAGTAGGGATGAGCAGGATGTCATGGAATGTGTGCAGGACCTCAGTAGGAGTGTGCAGAACATCATAGGACGTGTGCAGGACAGCAGTAGGGATGTGCAGGACATCATGGGACGTGTGCAGGACCGCAGTAGGGATGAGCAGGATGTTATGGAATGTGTGCAGGACCTCAGTAGGAGTGTGCAGGACATCATGCGACGTGTGCAGGACCGCAGTAGGGGTGTGCAGGATGTCATGGAACGTGTGCAGGACCGCAGTAGGGGTGTGCAGGATGTCATGGAACGTGCGCAGGACCTCAGTAGGAGTGTGCAGGATGTCATGAAATGTGTGCAGGACCTCAGTAGGGATGTGCAGGACATCATGGGACGTGTACAGGACCGCAATAGGGGTGCGCAGGATGTCATGGAATGTGTGCAGGAGCTCAGTAGGAGTGTGCAGGACATCATGGGACGTGTGCAGGACCGCAGTAGGGGTGTGCAGGATGTCATGGAGTGTGTGCAGGACCTCAGTAGGAGTGTGCAGGACATCATGTGACGTATGCAGGACCGCAGTAGGGATGAGCAGGATGTCATGGAATGTGTGCAGGACCTCAGTAGGAGTGTGCAGGACATCATGGGACGTGTGCAGGGCCGCAGTAGGGTTCTGCAGGATGTCATGGGATGTGTGCAGGACCTCAGTAGGAGTGTGCAGGACGTGATGGGACGCGTGCAGGACCGCAGTAGGGGTGTGCAGGACATCATGGGACGTGTTCAGGACCGCAGTAGGGGTCTGCAGGATGTCACGGAATGTGTGCAGGAGCTCAGTAGGGGTGTGCAGGACATCATGGGACGTGTGCAGGACCGCAGTAGGGGTGTGCATGACATCACGGGACGTGTGCAGGACCGCAGTATGGGTGTGCAGGATGTCATGGGACGTGTGCAGGACCTCAGTAGGGGTGTGCAGGACATCATAGGACGTGTGCAGGACAGCAGTAGGGATGTGCAGGACATCATGGGACGTGTGCAGGACCGCAGTAGAGATGAGCAGGATGTCATGGAATGTGTGCAGGACCTCAGTAGGAGTGAGCAGAACATCATAGGACGTGTGCAGGACAGAAGTAGGGGTGTGCAGGACATCATGGGACGTGTTCAGGACCGCAGTAGGGGTGTGCAGGACATCATGGGACGTGTGCAGGACAGCAGTATGGGTGTGAAGGGCATCATGGGACGTGTGCAGGACCGCAGTAGGGATGAGCATGATGTCATGGAATGTGTGCAGGACCTCAGTAGGAGTGTGCAGGACCGTAGTAGGGATGAGCAGGATGTCATGGAATGTGTGCAGGGCCGCAGTAGGGATGAGCAGGACATCATGGGACGTGTGCAGGACCGCAGTAGGGGTGTGCAGGACATCATGGGACGTTTGCAGGACCGTAGTAGGGATGAGCAGGATGTCATGGAATGTGTGCAGGGCCTCAGTAGGAGTGTGCAGGACATCATGGGACGTGTGCAGGACCGCAGTAGGGATGAGCAGGATGTCATGGGACGTGTGCAGGACCTCAGTAGGAGTGTGCAGGACACCCTAGGACGTGTGCAGGACCTCAGTAGGGATGTGCAGGACATCATGGGACCTGTGCAGGGCCGCAGTAGGGATGTGCAGGATGTCATGGAATGTGTGCAGGACCTCAGTAGGAGCATGCAGGACATCATGGGACGTGTGCAGGACCGCAGTAGGAGTGTGCACGACACCATGGGACGTGTGCAGGACGGCCGTAGGGGTGTGCAGGATGTCATGGAATGTGTGCAGGACCTCAGCAGGAGTGTGCAGGACATCATGTGACGTGTGCAGGACCGCTGTAGAGGTGTGCAGGATGTCATGGAATGTGTGCAGGACCTCAGTAGGAGTGTGCAGGACATCATGGGACGTGTGCAGGACCGCAGTAGGGGTGTGCAGGACATCATGGGACGTGTGCAGGACCGCAGTAGGGATGAGCAGGATGTCATGGAATGTGTGCAGGACCTCAGTAGGAGTGTGCAGGACATCATGAGACGTGTGCAGGACGGCAGTAGGGGTGTGCAGGATGTCATGGGACGTGTGCAGGACCGCTGTAGAGGTGTGCAGGATGTCATGGAATGTGTGCAGGACCTCAGTAGGAGTGTGCAGGACACCATGGGACGTGTGCAGGACCGCAGTAGGGATGAGCAGGATGTCATGAAATGTGTGCAGGACCTCAGTAGGAGTGTGCAGGACATCATGGGACGTGTGCAGGACGCAATAGGGGTCTGCAGGATGTCATGGAATGTGTGCAGGAGCTGAGTAGGAGTGTGCAGGACATCATGAGACGTGTGCAGGACCTCAGTACGGGTGTGCAGGACATCATGGGACGTGTGCAGGACCGCAGTAGGGATGAGCAGGATGTCATGAAATGTGTGCAGGACCTCAGTAGGAGTGTGCAGGACATCATGAGACGTGTGCAGGACCTCAGTAGGAGTGTGCAGGACATCATGGGACGTGCGCAGGACCGCAATAGGGGTCTGCAGGATGTCATGGAATGTGTGCAGGACCTCAGTAGGAGTGTGCAGGACATCATGGGACGTGTGCAGGACCGCAGTAGGGATGAGCAGGATGTCATGAAATGTGTGCAGGACCTCAGTAGGAGTGTGCAGGACATCATGAGACGTGTGCAGGACCTCAGTACGGGTGTGCAGGACATCATGGGACGTGTGCAGGACCGCAGTAGGGATGAGCAGGATGTCATGAAATGTGTGCAGGACCTCAGTAGGAGTGTGCAGGACATCATGAGACGTGTGCAGGACCGCAGTAGGGGTGTGCAGGATGTCATGGAATGTGTGCAGGACCTCAGCAGGAGTGTGCAGGACATCATGTGACGTGTGCAGGACCGCTGTAGAGGTGTGCAGGATGTCATGGAATGTGTGCAGGACCTCAGTAGGAGTGTGCAGGACATCATGGGACGTGTGCAGGACCGCAGTAGGGATGAGCAGGATGTCATGAAATGTGTGCAGGACCTCAGTAGGAGTGTGCAGGACATCATGGGACGTGTGCAGGACGCAATAGGGGTCTGCAGGATGTCATGGAATGTGTGCAGGAGCTCAGTAGTAGTGTGCAGGACATCATGGGACGTGTGCAGGACCGCTGTAGAGGTGTGCAGGATGTCATGGAATGTGTGCAGGACCTCAGTAGGAGTGTGCAGGACATCATGGGACGTGTGCAGGACCGCAGTAGGGATGAGCAGGATGTCATGAAATGTGTGCAGGACCTCAGTAGGAGTGTGCAGGACATCATGAGACGTGTGCAGGACCTCAGTACGGGTGTGCAGGACATCATGGGACGTGTGCAGGACCGCAGTAGGGATGAGCAGGATGTCATGAAATGTGTGCAGGACCTCAGTAGGAGTGTGCAGGACACCATAAGACGTGTGCAGGACCGCAGTAGGGATGAGCAGGACATCATGGGACGTGTGCAGGACCGCTGTAGAGGTGTGCAGGATGTCATGGAATGTGTGCAGGACCTCAGTAGGAGTGTGCAGGACATCATGGGACGTGTGCAGGACCGCAGTAGGGATGAGCAGGATGTCATGAAATGTGTGCAGGACCTCAGTAGGAGTGTGCAGGACATCATGGGACGTGTGCAGGACGCAATAGGGGTCTGCAGGATGTCATGGAATGTGTGCAGGAGCTCAGTAGTAGTGTGCAGGACATCATGGGACGTGTGCAGGACCGCTGTAGAGGTGTGCAGGACATCATGGGACGTGTGCAGGACCGCAGTAGGGATGAGCAGGATGTCATGAAATGTGTGCAGGACCTCAGTAGGAGTGTGCAGGACATCATGAGACGTGTGCAGGACCGCAGTAGGGGTGTGCAGGATGTCATGAAATGTGTGCAGGACCTCAGCAGGAGTGTGCAGGACATCATGGGACGTGTGCAGGACCGCTGTAGGGGTGTGCAGGATGTCATAGAATGTGGCAGGACCTCAGTAGGGATGTGCAGGACATCATGGGACGTATGCAGGACCCCAGTGACGGTGGGCAGGATGTCATGGAATGTGTGCAGGACCTCAGTAGGAGTGTGCAGGACATCATGGGACGTGTGCAGGACCGCTGTAGAGGTGTGCAGGATGTCATGGAATGTGTGCAGGACCTCAGTAGGAGTGTGCAGGACATCATGGGACGTGCGCAGGACCGCAATAGGGGTCTGCAGGATGTCATGGAATGTGCGCAGGACCTCAGTAGGAGAGTGCAGGACACCATGGGACGTGTGCAGGACCGCATTAGGGGTGTGCAGGATGTCATGGAATGTGTGCAGGACCTCAGCAGGAGTGTGCAGGACATCATGGGACGTGTGCAGGACCGCAGTAGGGATGAGCAGGATGTCATGAAATGTGTGCAGGACCTCAGTAGGAGTGTGCAGGACATCATGAGACGTGTGCAGGACCGCAGTAGGGGCGTGCAGGACATCATGGGACGTGTGCAGGACCGCAGTAGGGATGAGCAGGATGTCATGGAATGTGTGCAGGACCTCAGTAGGAGTGTGCAGGACATCATGGGACGTGTGCAGGACCGCAGTAGGGATGTGCAGGACATCATGGGACGTGTGCAGGACCGCTGTAGAGGTGTGCAGGATGTCATGGAATGTGTGCAGGACCTCAGTAGGAGTGTGCAGGACATCATGAGACGTGTGCAGGACGGCAGTAGGGGTGTGCAGGATGTCATGGGACGTGTGCAGGACCGCTGTAGAGGTGTGCAGGATGTCATGGAATGTGTGCAGGACCTCAGTAGGAGTGTGCAGGACACCATGGGACGTGTGCAGGACCGCAGTAGGGATGAGCAGGATGTCATGAAATGTGTGCAGGACCTCAGTAGGAGTGTGCAGGACATCATGGGACGTGTGCAGGACCGCAGTAGGGGTGTGCAGGATGTCATGGAATGTGTGCAGGACCTCAGTAGGAGTGTGCAGGACATCATGGGACGTGTGCAGGACCGCAGTAGGGATGAGCAGGATGTCATGAAATGTGTGCAGGACCTCAGTAGGAGTGTGCAGGACATCATGAGACGTGTGCAGGACCTCAGTACGGGTGTGCAGGACATCATGGGACGTGTGCAGGACCGCAGTAGGGATGAGCAGGATGTCATGTAATGTGTGCAGGACCTCAGTAGGAGTGTGCAGGACATCATGGGACGTGTGCAGGACCGCAGTAGGGGTGTGCAGGATGTCATGGAATGTGTGCAGGACCTCAGTAGGAGTGTGCAGGACATCATGGGACGTGTGCAGGACCGCAGTAGGGGTGTGCAGGATGTCATGGAATGTGTGCAGGACCTCAGCAGGAGTGTGCAGGACATCATGGGACGTGTGCAGGACCGCAGTAGGGGTGTGCAGGATGTCATGGAATGTGTGCAGGACCTCAGTAGGAGTGTGCAGGACATGGGACGTGTGCAGGACCGCAGTAGGGGTGTGCAGGATGTCATGGAATGTGTGCAGGACCTCAGTAGGAGTGTGCAAGACATCGTGGGACGTGTGCAGGCCCGCAGTAGGGGTGCGCAGGAATGTCATGGAATGTGTGCAGGTCCTCAGTGGGAGTGTACAGGATATCATGGGACGTGTGCAGGTCCGCAGTAGGGGTGTGCAGAAAGTCATGGATTGTGTGCAGGACCTCAGTAGGAGTGTGCAGGACATCATGGGACGTGTGCAGGACCGCAGTAGGGGTGTGGAGGATGTCATGTAACGTGTGCAGGACCTCAGTAGGAGTGTGCAGGATGTCATGGGGCGTGTGCAGGACCCCAGTGGGAGTGTACAGGATGTCATGTAACGTGTGCAGGACCTCAGTAGGAGTGTGCAGGACATCCTGGGATGTGTGTAGGACCGCAGTAGGGATGTGCAGGATGTCATGGAATGTGTGCAGGACCTCAGTAGGAGTGTGCAAAACATTGTGGGACGTGTGCAGGCAGTAGGGGTGTGCAGGATGTCATGGAATGTGTGCAGGACCTCAGTAGGAGTGTGCAGCACATCCTGGGACGTGTGTAGGACCGCAGTAGGAGTGTGCAGGATGTCATGTAACGTGTGCAGGACCTCAGTAGGAGTGTGCGGGACATCATGGGACGTGTGCAGGCCCGCAGTAGGGGTGTGCAGGATATCATGGAATGTGTGAAGGTCCTCAGTAGGAGTGTGCAGGACATCCTGGTATGTGTGTAGGACCGCAGTAGGGATGTGCAGGATGTCATGGAATGTGTGCAGGACCTCAGTAGGAGTGTGCAGGACATCATGGAATGTGTGCAGGACCTCAGTAGGGGTATGCGCGATGTCATGGAATGTGTGCAGGACCTCAGTAGGAGTGTATAGGACATCATGGGACGTGTGCAGGACCTCAGTAGGAGTGCGCAGGACATCATGAGACGTGTGCAGGACCGCAGTAGGGGTATGCGGGTTGTCATGGAATGTGTGCAGGACCTCAGTAGGAGTGTATAGGACATTATGGGACGTGTGTAGGACCGCAGTAGGGGTGTGCAGGATGTCATGGAATGTGTGCAGGACCTCAGTAGGAGTGTGCAGGACATCATGGGACGTGTGCAGGACCTGAGTAGGGGTGTGCAGGAAATCATGGTACGTGTGCAGTACCGCAGTAGCGTTGTGCAGGGTGTCATGGAAAGTGTGCAAAACCTTAGTAGGACTGTGCAGGACATCATGGGACGTGTGCAGGACCGCAGTAGGGGTGTGTAGGACATCATGGGACGTGTGCAGGACCGCTGCAGGGGTGTGCAGGATGTCATGGAATGTGTGCAGGACCTTAGTAAGAGTGTGCAGGACATCATGGGACGTGTGCAGGACCGCAGTAGGGGTGTGCAGGGTATCATGGAATGTGTGCAGGACCGCAGTAGGGGTGTGTAGAACATCATGGGACGTGTGCAGGACCTCAGTAGGGGGGTGCAGGACATCATGGGACGTGTGCAGGACCGCTGCAGGGGTGTGCAGGATGTCATGGAATGTGTGCAGGACCTTAGTAAGAGTGTGCAGGACATCATGGGACGTGTGCAGGACCGCAGCAGGGGTGTGCAGGATGTCATGGAATCTGTGGAGGACCTCGGTAGGAGGGTGCAGGACATCATTGGACGGGTGCAGGACCGCAGTAAGGGTGTGCAGGGTGTCATGGAATGTGTGCAATACCTCAGTAGGAGTGTGCAGGACATCATGGGACGTGTGCAGGACCGCAGTAGGGGTGTGCAGGACATCATTCGACGTGTGCAGGACCGCAGTAGGGGTGTGCAGGATGTCATGGAATGTGTGCCGGACCTTGGTAGCAGTGTGCAGGACATCATGGGAAGTGTGCAGGACCGCAGTAGGGGTGTGCAGGGTGTCATGGAATGTGTGCAATACCTCAGTAGGGGTCTGCAGGATGTCCTGGGATGTGTGCAGGACATCATGGGACGTGTGCAGGACCGCAGTAGGGGTGTGCAGGATGTCATGGAATGTGTGCAGGACCTCAGTAGGAGTGTGCAGGACATCATGGGATGTGTGCAGGACCGCAGTAGGGGTGTGCAGGACTCCATGGGACGTGTGCAGGACCGCAGTAGGGATGAGCAGGATGTCATGAAATGTGTGCAGGACCTCAGTAGGAGTGTGCACGACATCATGGGACGTATGCAGGACCGCAGTAGGGGTGTGCAGGATGTCATGGAATGCGTGCAGGACCTCAGAAGTAGTGTGCAGGACATCATGGGACGTGTGCAGGACCGCAATAGGGGTCTGCAGGATGTCATGGAATGTGTGCAGGAGCTCAGTAGGAGTGTGCAGGACATCATGGGACGCGTGCAGGACCGCAGTAGGGATGTGCAGGATGTCATGGAATGTGTGCAGGACCTCAGTAGGAGTGTGCAGGACATCATGGGACGTGTGCAGGACCGCAGTAGGGGTGTGCAGGATGTCATGGAATGTGTGCAGGAGCTCAGTAGGAGTGTGCAGGAAATCATAGGACGTGTGCAGGACCTCAGTAGGAGTGTGCAGGGCATCCTGGGATGTGTGTAGGACCGCAGTAGGGATGTGCAGGATGTCATGGAATGTGTGCAGGACCTCAGTAGGAGTGTGCAAAACATCGTGGGACGTGTGCAGGCAGTAGGGGTGTGCAGGATGTCATGGAATGTGTGCAGGTCCTCAGTAGGAGTGTGCAGGACATCAGGGGACGTGTGCAGTACCGCAGTAGGGGTGTGCAGGATGTCATGGAATGTGTGCAGGACCTCAGTAGGAGTGTGCAGGACATCATGGGAAGTATGCAGAACCGCAGTAGGGGTACACAGGATGTCAAGAAATGTGTGCAGGACCTCAGAAGGAGTGTGCAGGACATCATGAGACGTGTGCAGGACCCCAGTAGGGATGTGCAGGACATCTTGAGACGTGTGCAGGACCGCTGTAGAGGTGTGCAGGATGTCATGGAATGTGTGCAGGACCTCAGTAGGAGTGTGCAGGACACCATGGGACGTGTGCAGGACCGCAGTAGGGATGAGCAGGATGTCATGAAATGTGTGCAGGACATCATGAGACGTGTGCAGGACCTCAGTACGGGTGTGCAGGATGTCATGGGACGTGTGCACGTCCGCAGTAGGGGTGTGCAGGATGTCATGGAATGTGTGCAGGACCTCAATTGGAGTGTGCAGGACATGATGGGTCGTGTGCAGGACCGCAATAGGGATGAGCAGGATGTCATGAAATGTGTGCAGGACCTCAGTAGGAGTGTGCAGGACATCATGAGACGTGTGCAGGACGGCAGTAGGGGTGTGCAGGATGTCATGGGACGTGTGCAGGACCGCTGTAGAGGTGTGCAGGATGTCATGGAATGTGTGCAGGACCTCAGTAGATATGTGCAGGACATCATGGAATGTGTGCAGGACCTCAGTAGGAGTGTGCAGGACATCATGGGACGTGTGCAGGACCGCTGTAGAGGTGTGCAGGATGTCATGGAATGTGTGCAGGACCTCAGTAGGAGTGTGCAGGACACCATGGGACGTGTGCAGGACCGCAGTAGGAGTGTGCAGGACATCATGGGACGTGTGCAGGACCGCAGTAGGGGTGTGCAGGATGTCATGGAATGTGTGCAGGACCTCAGTAGGAGTGTGCAGGACATCATGGGACGTGTGCAGGTCCGCAGTAGGGGTGTGCAGGATGTCATGGAATGTGTGCAGGACCTCGGTAGGATTGTGCAGGAGATCATGGGTCGTCTGCAGGTCCGCAGTAGGGGTGTGCAGGATGTCATGGGACCTGGGCAGGCCCCAGTAGGAGCGTGCAGGACATCATCGGACGTGCGCAGGATCTCAGTAGGAGTGTGCAGGACATCATGGGGCGTGTGCAGCACCTCAGTAGGGGTGCGCAGGATGTCATGGAATGTGTAAAGTACCTCAGTAGGAGTGTGCAGGACATCATAGGACGTGTGCAGAACTGCAGTAGGGGTGTGCAGGATGTCATGGAATGTGTGCAGACCTCAGTAGGGTTGAGCAGGACATCATGGGACGTGTGCAGGACCGCAGTAGGGGTATGCAGGATGTCATAGAATGTGAGCAGTGCCTCAGTAGGAGTGTGCAGGACATCATGGGACGTGTGCAGAACCGCAGTAGGGGTGTGCAGGATGTCATGGAATGTGTGCAGGACCTCAGTAGGAGTGTGCAGGACATCATGGGACGTGTGCAGGACCGCAGTAGGGGTGTGCAGGATGTCATGGAATGTGTGCAGGACCTCAGTAGGAGTGTGCAGGACATCATGAGACGTGTGCAGGACCTCAGTAGGAGTGTGCAGGACATCATGGGACGTGCGCAGGACCGCAATAGGGGTGTGCAGGATGTCATGGATTGTGTGCAGGACCTCAGTAGGAGTGTGCAGGACATCATGGGACGTGTGCAGGACCGCAGTAGGGGTGTGGAGGATGTCATGTAACGTGTGCAGGACCTCAGTAGGAGCGTGCAGGACATCATGGGACGTGTGCAGGCCCGCAGTAGGGGTGTGCAGGATATCATGGAATGTGTGAAGGTCCTCAGTAGGAGTGTGCAGGACATCCTGGGATGTGTGTAGGACCGCAGTAGGGATGTGCAGGATGTCATGGAATGTGTGCAGGACCTCAGTAGGAGTGTGCAAAACATCGTGGGACGTGTGCAGGCAGTAGGGGTGTGCAGGATGTCATGGAATGTGTGCAGGACCTCAGTAGGAGTGTGCAGGACATCATGAAATGTGTGCAGAACCCCAGTAGGGATGTGCAAGAACATCATGGAATGAGTGCAAGACCTCAGTAGTAGTGTGCAGGACATCATGGGACGTGTGCAGGACCTCAGTAGGGGTGTGCAGGACATCATGTGACGTGTGCAGGATCCCAGTAGGGATGTGCAGGATGTCATGGAATGAGTGCAAGACCTCAGTAGGAGTGTGCAGAACATTATAGGACGTGTGCATGACCGCAGAGTAGTGTGCAGGACATCATGGGACGTGGGCAGGACCGCATTAGGGGTGTGAAGGATGTCATGGAATGTGTGCGGGACCTCAATAGGAGTGTGCAGGACATCATGAGACGTGTGCAGGACCTCAGTACGGGTGTGCAGGACATCATGGGACGTGTGCAGGACCGCATTAGGGGTGTGCAGGATGTCATGGAATGTGTGCAGGACCTCAGCAGGAGTGTGCAGGACAGCATGGGACGTGTGCAGGACCGCTGTAGGGATGAGCAGGATGTCATGGGACGTGTGCAGGACCGCTGTAGAGGTGTGCAGGATGTCATGGAATGTGTGCAGGACCGCTGTAGAGGTGTGCAGGATGTCATGGAATGTGTGCAGGACCTCAGTAGGAGTGTGCAGGACATCATGAGACGTGTGCAGGACGGCAGTAGGGGTGTGCAGGATGTCATGGGACGTGTGCAGGACCGCTGTAGAGGTGTGCAGGATGTCATGGAATGTGTGCAGGACCTCAGTAGGAGTGTGCAGGATGTCATGGAATGTGTGCAGGACCGCAGTAGGGATGAGCAGGATGTCATGAAATGTGTGCAGGACCTCAGTAGGAGTGTGCAGGACATCATGAGACGTGTGCAGGACCTCAGTACGGGTGTGCAGGACATCATGGGACGTGTGCAGGACCGCAGTAGGGATGAGCAGGATGTCATGAAATGTGTGCAGGACCTCAGTAGGAGTGTGCAGGACATCATGAGACGTGTGCAGGACCGCAGTAGGGGTGTGCAGGATGTCATGGAATGTGTGCAGGACCTCAGCAGGAGTGTGCAGGACATCATGTGACGTGTGCAGGACCGCAGTAGGAGTGTGCAGGACATCATGGGACGTGTGCAGGACCGCAGTAGGGATGAGCAGGATGTCATGAAATGTGTGCAGGACCTCAGTAGGAGTGTGCAGGACATCATGAGACGTGTGCAGGACGGCAGTAGGGGTGTGCAGGATGTCATGGGACGTGTGCAGGACCGCTGTAGAGGTGTGCAGGATGTCATGGAATGTGTGCAGGACCTCAGTAGGAGTGTGCAGGACACCATGGGACGTGTGCAGGACCGCAGTAGGGATGAGCAGGATGTCATGAAATGTGTGCAGGACCTCAGTAGGAGTGTGCAGGACATCATGAGACGTGTGCAGGACCTCAGTACGGGTGTGCAGGACATCATGGGACGTGTGCAGGACCGCAGTAGGAGTGTGCAGGACACCATGGGACGTGTGCAGGACCGCAGTAGGGATGAGCAGGATGTCATGAAATGTGTGCAGGACCTCAGTAGGAGTGTGCAGGACATCATGAGACGTGTGCAGGACGGCAGTAGGGGTGTGCAGGATGTCATGGAATGTGTGCAGGACCTCAGTAGGAGTGTGCAGGACATCATGGGACGTGCGCAGGACCGCAATAGGGGTCTGCAGGATGTCATGGGACGTGTGCAGGACCGCAGTAGGGATGAGCAGGATGTCATGAAATGTGTGCAGGACCTCAGTAGGAGTGTGCAGGACATCATGGGACGTGTGCAGGACCGCTGTAGAGGTGTGCAGGATGTCATGGAATGTGTGCAGGACCTCAGTAGGAGTGTGCAGGACATCATGAGACGTGTGCAGGACGGCAGTAGGGGTGTGCAGGATGTCATGGAATGTGTGCAGGACCTCAGTAGGAGTGTGCAGGACATCATGGGACGTGCGCAGGACCGCAATAGGGGTCTGCAGGATGTCATGGAATGTGCGCAGGACCTCAGTAGGAGAGTGCAGGACACCATGGGACGTGTGCAGGACCGCATTAGGGGTGTGCAGGATGTCATGGAATGTGTGCAGGACCTCAGCAGGAGTGTGCAGGACATCATGTGACGTGTGCAGGACCGCTGTAGAGGTGTGCAGGATGTCATGGAATGTGTGCAGGACCTCAGTAGGAGTGTGCAGGACATCATGGGACGTGTGCAGGACCGCATTAGGGGTGTGCAGGATGTCATGGAATGTGTGCAGGACCTCAGCAGGAGTGTGCAGGACATCATGGGACGTGTGCAGGACCGCTGTAGAGGTGTGCAGGATGTCATGGAATGTGTGCAGGACCTCAGTAGGAGTGTGCAGGACATCATGGGACGTGTGCAGGACCGCAGTAGGAGTGTGCAGGACATCATGAGACGTGTGCAGGACGGCAGTAGGGATGAGCAGGATGTCATGAAATGTGTGCAGGACCTCAGTAGGAGTGTGCAGGACATCATGAGACATGTGCAGGACCGCTGTAGAGGTGTGCAGGATTTCATGAAACGTGTGCAGGACCTCAGTAGGAGTGTGAAGGACATCATGGGACGTGTGCAGGACCGCAGTAGGGGTGTGCAGGATGTCATGGAATGTGTGCAGGACCTCAGTAGGAGTGTGAAGGACATCATGGGACGTGTGCAGGACCGCAATAGGGGTCTGCAGGATGTCATGGAATGTGTGCAGGACCTCAGTAGGAGTGTGCAGGACATCATGGGACGTGTGCAGGACCGCAGTAGGGGTGTGCAGGATGTCATGGAATGTGTGCAGGACCTCAGTAGGAGTGTGCAGGACATCATGGGACGTGTGCAGGACCGCAGTAGGGGTGTGCAGGATGTCATGGAATGTGTGCAGGACCTCAGTAGGAGTGTGCAGGACATCATGGGACGTGTGCAGGACCGCAGTAGGGGTGTGCAGGATGTCATGGAATGTGTGCAGGACCTCAGTAGGAGTGTGCAGGACATCATGAGACGTGTGCAGGACCGCAGTAGGGGTGTGCAAGATGTCATGGAATGTGTGCAGGACCTCAGTAGGAGTGTGCAGGACATCATGGGACGTGTGCAGGACCGCAGTAGGGGTGTGCAGGATGTCATGGAATGTGTGCAGGACCTCAGTAGGAGTGTGCAGGACATCATGGGACGTGTGCAGGACCGCAGTAGGGGTGTGCAGGATGTCATGGAATGTGTGCAGGACCTCAGTAGGAGTGTGCAGGACATCATGGGACGTGTGCAGGACCGCAGTAGGGGTGTGCAGGATGTCATGGAATGTGTGCAGGAGCTCAGTAGGAGTGTGCAGGGCATGATGGGACGTGTGCAGGACCGCAGTAGGAGTGTGCATGACATCATGGGACGTGTGCAGGACCGCAGTAGGGATGAGCAGGATGTCATGAAATGTGTGCAGGACCTCAGTAGGAGTGTGCAGGACATCATGAGACGTGTGCAGGACGGCAGTAGGGGTGTGCAGGATGTCATGGGACGTGTGCAGGACCGCAGTAGGGGTGTGCAGGATGTCATGAAGTGTGTGCAGGACCTCAGTAGGAGTGGCAGGATGTCATGGAATGTGTGCAGGACCTCAGTAGGAGTGTGCAGGACACCATGGGACGTGTGCAGGACCGCAGTAGGGATGAGCAGGATGTCATGAAATGTGTGCAGGACCTCAGTAGGAGTGTGCAGGACATCATGGGACGTGTGCAGGACGCAATAGGGGTCTGCAGGATGTCATGGAATGTGTGCAGGAGCTCAGTAGTAGTGTGCAGGACATCATGGGACGTGTGCAGGACCGCTGTAGAGGTGTGCAGGATGTCATGGAATGTGTGCAGGACCTCAGTAGGAGTGTGCAGGACACCATGGAACGTGTGCAGGACCGCAGTAGGGGTGTGCAGTATGTCATGAAGTGTGTGCAGGACCTCCGTAGGAGTGTGCAGGACCGCAGTAAGGGTGTGCAGGATGTCATGGACGTGTGCAGGACCGCAATAGGGGTCTGCAGGATGTCATGGAATGTGTGCAGGAGCTCAGTAGGAGTGTGCAGGACACCATGGGACGTGTGCAGGACCGCAGTAGGGATGAGCAGGATGTCATGGACGTGTGCAGGACCGCAGTAGGGGTCTGCAGGATGTCATGGGACGTGTGCAGGATCCTAGTAGGAATGTGCAGGATGTCATGGAATGTGTGCAGGACCTCAGTAGGAGTGTGTAGGACATCATGGGACGTGTGCAGGACCGCAGTAGGGGTGTGCAGGACATCATGGGACATGTGCAGGACCTCAGTAGGAGTGTGCAGGACATCATGGAATGTGTGCAGGCCCTCAGTAGAGGTGTGCAGGATGTCATGGGACGTGTGCAGGACCGCAGTAGGAGTGTGCAGAATGTCATGGAATGTGTGCAGGACCTCAGTAGAGGTGTGCAGGATGTCATGGAATGTGTGCAGGACCTCAGTAGGAGTGTGCAGGATGTCATGGAATGTGTGCAGGACCGCAGTAGGGATGAGCAGGACACCAAGGGACGTGTGCAGGACCGCATTAGGAGTGTGCAGGACATCATGAGACGTGTGCAGGACGGCAGTAGGGGTGTGCAGGATGTCATGGGACGTGTGCAGGACCGCTGTAGAGGTGTGCAGGATGTCATGGAATGTGTGCAGGACCTCAGTAGGAGTGTGCAGGACACCATGGGACGTGTGCAGGACCGCAGTAGGGATGAGCAGGATGTCATGGAATGTGTGCAGGACCTCAGTAGGAGTGTGCAGGACATCATGGGACGTGTGCAGGACCGCAGTAGGGATGAGCAGGATGTCATGAAATGTGTGCAGGACCTCAGTAGGAGTGTGCAGGACATCATGGGACGTGTGCAGGACCGCAGTAGGGATGAGCAGGATGTCATGAAATGTGTGCAGGACCTCAGTAGGAGTGTGCAGGACATCATGAGACGTGTGCAGGACCGCAGTAGGGGTGTGCAGGATGTCATGGAATGTGTGCAGGACCTCAGCAGGAGTGTGCAGGACATCATGGGACGTGTGCAGGACCGCTGTAGAGGTGTGCAGGACATCATGGGACGTGTGCAGGACCGCAGTAGGGATGAGCAGGATGTCATGGAATGTGTGCAGGACCTCAGTAGGAGTGTGCAGGACATCATGGGACGTATGCAGGACCGCAGTAGGGGCGTGCAGGATGTCATGGAATGTGTGCAGGACCTCAGTAGGAGTGTGCAGGACATCATGGGACGTGTGCAGGACCGCAGTAGGGGTGTGCAGGATGTCATGGAATGTGTGCAGGACCTCAGTAGGAGTGTGCAGGACATCATGGGACGTGTGCAGGACCGCAGTAGGGATGAGCAGGATGTCATGAAATGTGTGCAGGACCTCAGTAGGAGTGTGCAGGACATCATGAGACGTGTGCAGGACCGCAGTAGGGGTGTGCAGGGTGTCATGGGACGGGTGCAGGACCGCAGTAGGGGTCTGCAGGATGTCATGGAATGTGTGCAGGACCTTAGGAGGAGTGTGCGGGACACCATGGGACGGGTGCAAGACCGCAGTAGGGGTGTGCATAATGTCATGGAATGTGTGCAGGACCTCAGTAGGAGTGTGCAGAACATCATGGAATGTGTGCAGGACAGCAGTATGGGTGTGAAGGGCATCATGGGACGTGTGCAGGACCGCAGTAGGGATGAGCAGGATGTCATGGAATGTGTGCAGGACCTCAGTAGGAGTGTGCATGACATCATGGGACGTGTGCAGGACCGCAGTAGGGATGAGCAGGATGTCATGGAATATGTGCAGGACCGCAGTAGGGGTGTGCAGGATGTCATGGGACGTGTGCAGGACCGCAGTAGGGGTGAGCAGGATGTCATGGAATGTGTGCAGGACCGTAGTAGGGATGAGCAGGATGTCATGGAATGTGTGCAGGGCCTCAGTAGGAGTGTGCAGGACATCATGGGACGTGTGCAGGACCGCAGTAGGGATGAGCAGGATGTCATGGGACGTGTGCAGGACCGCAGTAGGGGTGTGCAGGATGTCATGGAATGTGTGCAGGACCTCAGTAGGAGAGTGCAGGACATCATGGGACGTGTGCAGGACCGCAGTAGGTGTGTGCAGGATGTCATGGAATGTGTGCAGGACCTCAGCATGGATCTGAAGGACATCATGAGACGTGCGCAGGACCGCAGTAGGGGTGTGCAGGATGTCATGGGACGTGTGCAGGACCGCAGTAGGGATGTGCAGGATGTCATGGGACGTGTGCAGGACCGCAGTAGGGTGTGCAGGACATCATGGAACGTGTGCAGGACCTCAGTAGGGATGTGCAGGACATCATGGGACGTGTGCAGGACCGCAGTAGGGTGTGCAGGATGTCATGGAATGTGTGCAGGACCTCAGTAGGAGTGTGCAGAACATCAAGGGACGTGTGCAGGACCGCAGTAAGGATGTGCAGGATGTCATGGAATGTGTGCAGGACCGCAGTAGGGATGTGCGGGACATCATGAGACATGCACAGGATCGCAGTAGGGGTGTGCAGGATGTCATAGAATGTGGGCAGGACCTCAGTAGGGACGTGCAGGACATCATGGGACATGGGCAGGGCCGCTGTAGGGATGAGCAGGATGTCATGGAATGTGTGCAGGACCTCAGTACGAGTGTGCAGAACATCATAGGACGTGTGCAGGACAGCAGTAGGGATGTGCAGGACATCATGGGACGTGTGCAGGACCGCAGTAGGGATGAGCAGGATGTCATGGAATGTGTGCAGGACCGCAGTAGGGGTGTGCAGGACACCATGGGACGTGTGCAGGACCGCAGTAGGGATGAGCAGGATGTCATGAAGTGTGTGCAGGACCTCAGTAGGAGTGTGCACGACATCATGGGACGTATGCAGGACCACAGTAGGAGTGTGCAGGACACCATGGGACGTATGCAGGACCGCAGTAGGGGCGTGCAGGATGTCATGGAATGTGTGCAGGATCTCAGTAGGAGTGTGCAGGACATCATGGGACGTACGCAGGACCGCAGTAGGAGTGTGCAGGATGTCATGGGACGTATGCAGGACCGCAGTAGGGGTGTGCATGACATCATGGGACGTGTGCAGGACCGCAGTAGGGGTGTGCAGGATGTCATGGGACGTGTGCAGGACCTCAGTACGAGTGTGCAGAACATCATAGGACGTATGCAGGACAGCAGTAGGGATGTGCAGGACATCATGGGACGTGTGCAGGACCGCAGTAGGGATGAGCAGGATGTCATGGAATGTGTGCAGGACCTCAGTACGAGTGTGCAGAACATCATAGGACGTGTGCAGGACAGCAGTAGGGGTGTGCAGGACATCATGGGACGTGTTCAGGACCGCAGTAGGGGTCTGCAGGATGTCACGGAATGTGTGCAGGAGCTCAGTAGGGGTGTGCAGGATGTCATGGAATGTGTGCAGGACAGCAGTATGGGTGTGAAGGGCATCATGGGACGTGTGCAGGACCGCAGTAGGGATGAGCAGGATGTCATGGAATGTGTGCAGGACCTCAGTAGGAGTGTGCAGGACCGCAGTAGGGGTGTGCATGACATCATGGGACGTGTGCAGGACCGCAGTAGGGGTGTGCAGGATGTCATGGGACGTGTGCAGGACCTCAGTACGAGTGTGCAGAACATCATAGGACGTGTGCAGGACCGTAGTAGGGATGAGCAGGATGTCATGGAATGTGTGCAGGGCCTCAGTAGGAGTGTGCAGGACATCATGGGACGTGTGCAGGACCGCAGTAGGGATGAGCAGGATGTCATGGGACGTGTGCAGGACCTCAGTAGGAGTGTGCAGGACATCATGGGACGTGTGCAGGACCGCAGTAGGGGTGTGCAGGACATCATGGGACGTGTGCAGGACCGCAGTAGGGATGAGCAGGATGTCATGGAATGTGTGCAGGACCTCAGTAGGAGTGTGCAGAACATCATAGGACGTGTGCAGGACAGCAGTAGGGGTGTGCAGGACATCATGAGACGTGTTCAGGACCGCAGTAGGGGTCTGCAGGATGTCATGGAATGTGTGCAGGACAGCAGTATGGGTGTGAAGGGCATCATGGGACGTGTGCAGGACCGCAGTAGGGATGAGCAGGATGTCATGGAATGTGTGCAGGACCTCAGTAGGAGTGTGCAGGACCGCAGTAGGGGTGTGCATGACATCATGGGACGTGTGCAGGACCGCAGTAGGGGTGTGCAGGATGTCATGGGACGTGTGCAGGACCTCAGTAGGAGTGTGCAGGACATCATGGGACGTGTGCAGGACCGCAGTAGGGGAGTGCAGGACATCATGGGACGTGTGCAGGACCGTAGTAGGGATGAGCAGGATGTCATGGAATGTGTGCAGGGCCTCAGTAGGAGTGTGCAGGACATCATGGGACGTGTGCAGGACCGCAGTAGGGGTGTGCAGGACATCATGGGACGTGTGCAGGACCGTAGTAGGGATGAGCAGGATGTCATGGAATGTGTGCAGGGCCTCAGTAGGAGTGTGCAGGACATCATGGGACGTGTGCAGGACCGCAGTAGGGGTGTGCATGACATCACGGGACGTGTGCAGGACCGCAGTAGGGGTGTGCAGGATGTCATGGGACGTGTGCAGGACCTCAGTAGGAGTGTACAGAACATCATAGGACGTGTGCAGGACAGCAGTAGGGATGCTGAAGGGAAAATTACTACGTTCCCAGTAAAGTTTCCAAAAAGGAAAACATGTTCCGAAATATTCCAAGAAATGATTTGGCATCAAATTGCTCTATGTGAAGAAATATTCGGGAAATGTAGTGAATTAGCTGAATATACGATTTGGCGGTCGAGCATATACCAATTATTGATAAGTGTAGTGGAGAAAGAGGGTTCGCAGCTTTACAAAGCAAAATCATCAGCAATATGAACCAAGAGTTGCGTTTACCTAACCTAACATTTTCTGACTGTCGTATCACAACTCCCAAAAAAAACCTTTGCTGCTTCTCACATCGCGGATTATTCCGCTTCGTAAAGCTGCGAACCCTCTTTGTTCACTACACCTATTAATAATTGGTCTATGCTCGACCGCCAAATCGTATATTCAGCTATTTCACTACATTTCCCGAATATTTCTTCAAATAGAGCCATTCCATGCCAAATCATCTCTTGGAATATTTCAGAACATTTTTTTTTCCTTTTTGGAAATTTTACTGGGAACGCAGTAATTTTCTCTTCAGCTGGAATATAGAAATATATTTAGCTGTTTAAAAATATAACCATGCCAAATCATTACTTTTTCCAGGAAGCTAAACTTTTAGGAATTTCATTCATTTTTCCTGAAGGTTCCCTTTCCAACATAATGTGTGCCTAGTGTTTTTTTTTCGAACTAAAACTCTCAATAGGCTTTCTTACTGTGAGCTACTTCAGCAACAGGAATAAGGGATTCCTTCCTTAGCGCGACGCGCATTCTCTGATGAGTCCCGCACTTTCTCCTCGGCGCTCTGTTCACTGAATGTAGGTATGGAGCTTCGGGAAGGATGGCTCTCGTAAACAAAATTGTTGATTACCAATTGATAAAGAGTAGGGGTGTAAAAGAAGTGGAGAGCGGTGTGTCTTCATTCATACACAGTTGTTCTCCAGGGGTCAGCGATTGAGGATCTGCCTGGACTAGAATTTAGGAGAACAGCACCACCGGTTGTGAAGAAATAACAAAATCGAAGTAAAAGTTAGAAATTTAAAGAGCCGTGACGAGAATGAGCCATCTTTCCCGAAGCTCCATACCTACATTCCTGTGCACTCCCAGTTGGGTTCACCACTTTCCGGGGGGCCCTGCGCACTCCCAGATGGGTCCCGCACACTTTCCGCGGCACTCTGCGCATTCCCATTTGGGTCCACGACACTTTTCCCGGTGCCCTGCGCATTCCCGGTTGGGTCCTCGACACTTTTCCCGGCACTCTGCGCACTACCAGATGGGCCCCAGACACTTTATTTTATTTTTATTTTTTATTTGAATACGCAGTATAAGACAATCGTGTGAAAAGATTGAAGATTATACAAGAAACATGAAATCACTCATGTGATCATGAAAAATACGAGTTCACATGGACTTGGCAGAAATTACGACATCAACCGATAGATAATTATGATCTAAGAAGCTTATTTTTGAAGCGACGCTTGAAAGTGGCGGTTGTGCACATTGAATCCACTGTTTTGCTCAAGGTAATGAATAATGATCCAGCTCGGGCTGTGAAACCGTTCGCACTAAAGTGTCTTTCACAGTCTGCCGGACGAAGCCGTCCGGCATGTTATAAGATAGGACTGCGGCGTCAGTGCACCCCGCACTGCGGTGTCGGCCGACCGAAGTCTCAGTGCGGTGAAATCATTGACACGACGTCGGATCAAGTTATGACGGGTTAGAATGAGTTGTTTTCGCCTTACATTTTGTACTGAAGAGTCGGAACTGACGGTTGTTTACCCCAGCTTCCCTCGCACTTCGGCTCACTTTTAACTTGCCGGACGCCGTCGTCCGGCAGACTGTGAAAGGGGCTTAAGCCTAGTTTTTGGTTTGCGGTAGGAGATCTTCATTTGTCCACCACGTCTTACTGAGTGAACAAATGTATAAAATTTTGATGCATCAACAGTGTACCTGCCGTGAATGATTTTGTGCACTGTACATGCATCGTATACCGTCCTCCTCGTTTCCAACGTTGCTAGTTTCAAAAGTGAGTTTCGGTCCGTAGATGAAGGAATACTAGAGTACCGATAGCCTTCAGTTCTAACAAAAACTTTTCTTGTGAAATTTCTCTGTATTTTTTCAATCTTGTTGATATCTCTTTTCCTGGATGGGTTGAACACCGTGCAGCCCCATTCGACTAGTGGCCTTATGTAGGTCTTATATGCATTGATAAGAATGTTCTTATCTCTGGTGGATAACGCTTTGAATATGTGAAACGTTCGTATCATAGCGTTTTTACAAATCGCGTCATAACGAGCAGAGAAATCCAAATCATTTGTGTAAAGAAATCCCAGGGGTGGTAGTAATCTAGCCAAACCTCGATGTTAAGCAAGGCCATTAACCTCGAAGTTAACATCGAGGTTTGCTATGAACCCTAACTGTAGATTCTGAAACTCCTATTTGTATCTTGCTGCGAATACCACTGGTGTTCTAGAACCCTTCCCAAATGTTGCTGGAGACGCAGTTTGGAAGTGGAATTTTTGGTTGGTCCCACATTTCATCTTCAAACAGAAACTACGATGTTACGAGGACGTTAACATCCATGTATTGGCCATCCTAAGCTATCATTGCAAACACGGATGTTCACATATAAACTAGCAGATCGGTCGGGTTTGTAGATATAGTGCACTCTTTTTAGGAGTGCACCGGTCGACGATTGCGAGTTCGAGAGGAATGTCCTCCGAGGACTTTTTCTCTAACTGGCATATCATAGTTTTGCCAGTTGTTTTCGTAAAGAGAGATACTGGCACTTTGATTATGCAATGAAAGGAGCATGGTGTTGGTCGGTCAGTTTCTGTGTGTTTGTTGTGATACTCACCAGTTGACCGACCAACACCATGCTCCATTCATCGTTAAATGATTTATGCGTTAGCGATTCAGCCGAAGCTTGTGATAAGTTTTGATGTAAATTTGATAAGTTCATATTTGTTTATAAGCACGAATATAGAAGGTTAGTAAACAGAAGCATATGAACGCTCGAGGTGAGCTGTGTGGTAAGGGATGAGAGCAGGGAAGGGTGGGGGGTATCATCTCCGAGTTAAATGAAGGGTTGTATGCCGGTTTAGCACATAATTTCAACCTGATAATCGCTAGCTGATCACGGTTCTTAACTGCGAGTTTTGGTCAGTTTACTACCACCCCAGATCTCTGACTGAATTCACCGGTTTAAAGGCAGTGTTCATGAAGAAAAAGTTTCTCCTCTTTTTGGCTAAAACGTAAGCTTTGGGTTCCTATAGGAAGATTAAGAACGGAAAGGCGACGAAAAACGGCCGGTAAGTGGGTGAAAATCTCGTGGGCCAGCCGACCCATTGGGCCACTCCGCCCACGTCCTATAACAGTTCCCCTGAATTTGTGGTTAAATGAGCGATGGTTTCCGATCGAAAGCCCCGTTCTTCCCTTCATTCTCAACGTCTCTCTTTACTCAGGTCAGCTCGCACACACCGGCTGCAAAAAACGGGAGTTACAAGCCTCGGACAACTCGTCCACAATTTTCCCTTGCTGAATTTCGAACAGCCATAACTCCGTTTCCAGGGCGTCTTGTACTATTCCAGGGACATCATTGGAATCAGCATGGGACCGTTTTCAAGATAGACGGAAAAACAGAAAAACGATTTCTATCGTGAACACTGCCTTTAATGGAACTGGCATTCATATGGTATGTAGGTGGTGTGTCAGAGGCTCCTAATCTCAGATGCAAGGTTTTTTCTGTTGACAGTGGGAGTTGCCATTCTTGAGACCATATTGTCAAGCTATCAATAGCGGACTGCATAGCCAGACTCCCTTCAGAACGCGATACATCGCAATAAATTTTCAAGTCATCCGCGTGATGTTTACAGGTCACATTTTCATTTCCTAGTAGCTTTGGAACTTCTGCCGTGTAGATGTTAAACAGGATTGGTGATAAGATCCCTCCCTGTGGAACTCCTTTAGTTATATTCTTGACATCCGAAAGCACCCATTGATATTCTCTTTATACTTTCCCCGGCGCTCTGCGCAATCCCGGCTGGGTCACCGACTTTCCCCGGCATCCTGCGCACTCCTGAAACCCTAGTCACACCGTGCGGCGTTCCGAAAAGTACTTCCAAGGTCCGTCGTATTGATTGAAGCGTGAGCCCGTCTCAGAAAGAGCACAACCCTAACACCTCATTCATACTTTTGCGATGGCGGCAAATGCCGCGATTATCAGTGAAAAAATAAGAAAACAGATGTCTGATACCGCTCTAAAATGTGAAATCAGGTGTCTGATAATGGTATCAGACATCTAAATTCTCATTTTTCTTCTGATAATCTGCGGCATTTGCCGCTATCGCAAAAGTATGAATGAGCTCAGGCACTCGGGGGGACGGCCCGCCACACTTTTGAGGCCGAAACGGCCATCCCCCAACCTTGAGAGAGTCATTCGGCCATCCGCGCCCGTCTCTCGACCGCCACGCAGATTCTCGACCGCGTCGCGTGTACGCACATCGGCAGTCGCAGCCATCCGCGCCCCTACGCACTTGCTCAGAATCATCAACATGTTTAGACAAAAGTATTAACAATGTTGCTGGTATAAAAGGCTCCTCATCTCACCGTGTGCCTCAGTCGGCTCTTCGGAGCCGGACCTGGAAGGTGGCCTCGAGTCGCTTTCCAGAAGATCCACCGGACAACGGAGGATAATTTTGGTCGCCGAGGGGAGAGGGCTCCCCACGGCTCGGGGGGGGGGTGGTATCCAACTGGGGGCCATCTCCCCACGGTCCACGGTGGGGTGCACCCCACTGCGGACCGTGGCGGTGGGGTCAACCCCTCCCCTCCGTAGGGATCCCAACAGGGGTGATCCTTGTGGACTGTCCCCGAGTCCCCGGAACGAATCCGGAAACGCCGAAAATGGACATGGAGCCGCTTATGGACAAATTTTGGACCGCTTAGGGGCCGGGGACTGACAGGTTTTATTGGAGGTCGCCGATCCGCGCACCTTTCGACATCGATGCGCTGATCGGAGGCGCGGCTCGGCGGCCAATGGTGCGGCGGCCGTAGCCCCCGAGTGCCTGAGAGGTGTAAGGGCCTATTAATACTTCCAACCTCTCGCTCTGCCAGAGCGGCCCGCGCGGAAAAAGTGGTGAGTATGAATAAAAACACGACATCCCGCGAATCCCGCCTCTCCCGCGCCTCCTGCCCCGCCACAGTGGTGTCTCTGGAGCATTCATACTCCCCTCTCGCTCCGCCGACGCATTTGTTGGTAGCACTACTTGTTGCACTAAATTACGCCATATAAGTGTAGCGGGGCCTCAGTGAAAGCGCGCAATGCGCAGTAGAAAGTGTGCGGGACCCAAGTAGGAGTGCGCCGGGCGCCGCAGAAAGTGTGCGGGACCCAAGTGGGAGTGCGCAGAACGCCGTAGAAAGTGTGCGGGACCCAAGTGGGAGTGCGCAGGAGATCGTAGAAAGTATACAGAATTAAAATGGGAGTGCGCGTTCGCAGATGTTCGGGAAAGTTGCAGTTAGGTTTGAATTTGCAATACAAGGATCGAAATGCACGCCTCCACGCGGAAGGTACGCAAGAAACCGACGAGGTTGTCGTGCGATTATGAATCTTGGCTCAAATCTAGTTGGAGGGGGCCTTCCAAGATTCAATCCTAAAAATGAAAGTTGCCTCTGATATGGGTTTTCCGATAGCGTTATCAGTCATTGTCTATTTAGAAAATCTGTAGAATCCACCCCTGGATAGCCTTTACATACAACAAAACCAACATATCTTATCAAACTTATCAAAGACCACCTGCATCGCTTCATTTCTAAAAACAAACCCACCAATTTTCCGCTCCTCTTGCTCTGCCATGGCGATGTCTCTGGAGCATTCATACTTAACTGGCGGAGCGGGAGGAGCGGGAGGTCGTGTTTTCATTCATACTCACCTCTTTTGCCGAGCGGGCCGCTCTGGCAGAGCGAGAGGTTGGAAGTATGAATAGGCCCTAAGCGGAAGCCTATCAGTAACGGTATTGATTTTCTTCAGTTCATTTTTACGGTTGGGTAAACGTCGGGTGGCTTATAATAACATGTTTACATGGTTTTGTCTATCTTGGCCCTCATTTTTGAAGTTCCGCAAATTGTGGTGCGCGCGAAGCGCGCACCAGGATTTGGCTTTGATCTCTTCCTGCGCGGATGCCGTACTATGAGATCACCTATTCATCCCGTCACCAGAGGTATGAGCTGTACCCCATTCGATGCGCTGCAAGAAATTACATATGTGTGCAACTTTTCATCCTAACTGGTCCCCGCTTTCTAAAGTTATGACCTCTCAAAGTACGCAAAAACGTTCTCCACCACGAGTGCGAGTAGGGAGCTTCGGGGGTCGGACCTGCTCCGCGCGCGGTCGCGTCGCGGATGTGCGCTGAACACGGCTCGACAGCAATCCCTCCGCACAAAGGCTCTCAGCAGTGGACCAATCGTCAGCAATGTCAACATATGAGATGATTTCGTACACGAAATTGAGCAGAGTAGTATTTTGAGAGCAATTTACTCAAAAATCGTCAATAGCCACCAGAACGCCGATTATTTATTAGATTTTCTAACTTGGATGCTTTCAAACGAGTAAAAACGAGTCACACATGAATATAACCTGAACGTTGAGCTGTTTAATACATGCAGTCTCATGAACATGATAGAAAAACCGGATGTGAATAAAAAAATGAGCACAAGCGTTCCAAGGCGCCCGCATGACGTTCGACGTAACAAAGAAAGCGTATTAGATGTAAATTTTTCACACAACAGCAGCAATTAATATGAAAACTACTAGCCATATCGGACTAGACCGTTAAATTAACCAGAAAATGGGGGAAATCGAATAATTGCTCCCAACCATCCTGCAGAATACTCATATAATCCGGTGCACTTTTTCGTTTTGGAGTTTACTTTTTCCGAATACCAAGTTTTTGAAATACAATTGAAATTCGCTTTTTTTCCCTTGAGAATAGACCAATACCCGAAGAACATACAATGTGAGGCCATGCTTCACAAAAGGGTGCTGCTGTGCAGCTTAGCCACTCTATCACAGGATCGTCCGTCAATCCCCTGCGTGTAGGCTAAATCTATCGTGTATCGGGTATTTCGGGGGTGGAAATCAAGTTGAACCCTGTGTGGACGGTGCAGCCTGCGGCTGCACCGTCGCTCAGGGGAGGAAATCCCCGCGTGGAGGCTAAATCTATCGTGTATCGGGTATTTCGGGGTTGGAAATCAATTTGAACCCTATGTGGACGGCGCAGCCTGCGGCTGCACCGTTGCTCAGGGGAGGAAATCCCCTGCGTGGAGGCTAAATCTATCGTGTATCGGGTATTTCGGGGGTGGAAATCAGGTTGAACCCTGTGTGGACGGTGCAGCCTGCGGCTGCACCGCCGCTCAGGGGAGGAAATCCCCGCGTGGAGGCTAAATCTATCGTGTATCGGGTTATTCGGGGGTGGAAATCAGTTTGAACGGAAATCCCCTGCGTGGAGGCTAAATCTCTCGTGTTTCATTTTCATGACTGAAACGTTAGTGGCTTTCACCAACTAGCTTTGCACCCAAAGAAATCGCAGGAATAATGCCACTAATACCTGAATCATCCGCAGCCCGAAATAGCGAAGAAAATGGAAAAAATGGCGTAATATTGGCGCGTTACTCCGTGAATGAACACAACACGTACAGCTCGACGAACATGCGGTTTTAAACAATAATATTAATTTCCCTTTGCAATTACTTGTTTTCATTGTTTCAATGTAATTAGTTGTATTCCCATTGGCACTTATTGATTCCTCATTCGTTTCGCTAGTGAGTGTTACGATGGGGCTGAAATGATAGTGATTAGCTGGGCCACGCCGCGACCGCGCGCGGAGCAGTTCCGACCCCCGAAGCTCCATACCGGTATTCCTCCACCACCGCCACGGCCTCCGCCTCCACCTCCGTCCGTCGAAATCCATTTTTTTGGAAGGCGTGGACCAAATCGCTTGAAAATTTGTGACTAGAGGTAATCGGCCACGGGAAAACCGAAAATAATTAGCAGAACTCACCATAATGACCTCTGGGCCCTTAAAGGGCGGTTCAAACTCGGAAACCGGCCTCTCAAGATTAGTTTATAAAAATGATGAGTTCTTTCGTTATCAGTCATTGTTTACGTAGACTCCATATAAACACCTTGCTCTCTAGGGTGGTGTATTTTCGGCTCGGAAGAGGACGCTGTGCGGGAGGGAGTTTCTTTAGCGCGGCGCGTATCCGTTCCATGCCCACCATCGATAAGAAGGCGTCGCAGGGTGTGCTGAAGTGTCGGTTGACTATGCGAGACCGCAGTAGGAGTATGCAGGACGTCATGGAACTACAGCAGAACCTCAGTAGGGGTGTGCAGGACGCCGTAGAATGTGTGCAGGACTTCAGTGGAAGTGTGCAAGACATCATGGAACGTGTGCAGGACCTTAGTAGGAGTGTGCAGGACATCATGGGACCTGTGCAGGACTTCAGTGGGAGTGTGCAAGACATCATGGAACTTGTGCAGGACCTTAGTAGGAGTGTGCAGGACATCATGGGACCTGTGCAGGACCCCAGTAGGGGTGTGCAGGACGTCGTAGAAAGTGTGCAGGACCTCAGTAGGAGTGCGCAGGACATCGTGAAACGTGTGCATGACCTTAGTAGGAGTGTGCAGGACATCATTGGAACTGTGCAGGACCCCAGTAGGGGTGTGCAGGACGTCGTAGAAAGTGTGCAGGACCTCAGTAAGAGTGTGCAGGACATCATGGAACGTGTGCAGGACCTTGGTAGAAGTGCGCAGGACATCATAAAACGTGTGCAGGACCCCACTAGGGATGAGCAGGACTCCATGGAATGTGTGCAGGACATCATGAAGCGTGAGCAGGACCCCAGTAGGGATGAGCAGGACGTCATGGAATGTGTGTAGGACCTTAGTAAAACTGTGCAGGACATCATAGAACGTGTGCAGGACCCACTAGGGGTGTGCAGACGTCGTAGAAAGTGTGCAGGACATCATGGAACGTGTGCAGGACCTTAGTAGGAGTGTGCAGGACATCATGGGACCTGTGCAGGACCCCAGTAGGGGTGTGCAGGACGTCGTATAAAGTGTGCAGGACCTCAGTAGGAGTGTGCAGGACATCATGAAACGTGTGCACGACCTTAGTAGGAGTGCGCAGGACATCATGGGACCTGTGCAGGACCCCAGTAGGGGTGTGCAGGACGTCGTAGAAAGTGTGCAGGACCTCAGTAGGAGTGTGCAGGGCATCATGGGACCTGTGCAGGACCCCAGTAGGGGTGTGCAGGACGTCGTAGAAAGTGTATAGGACCTCAGTAGGAGTGTGCAGGACATCATGGAACGTGTGCAGGACCTTGGTAGGAGTGCGCAGGACATCATGGGACCTGTGCAGGACCCCAGTTGGGGTGTGCAGGACGTCGTAGAATGTGTGCAGGACCTCAGTAGGAGTGTGCAGGACATCAAAGAACTTGTGCAGGACCCCAGTAAGGGTGTGCAGGACGTTGTAGAATGTGTGCAGGACCTCAGTAGGAGTGTGCAGGACATTATGGGACCTGTGCAGGACCCCAGCAGGGGTGTGCAGGACGTCGTAGAATGTGTGCAGGACCTCAGTAGGAGTGTGCAGGACATCAAGGAATTTGTGCAGGACTCCAGTAGGGATGAGCAGGACGTCATGGAATGTGTGTAGGACCTTAGTAAAACTGTGCAGGACATCATAGAACGTGTGCAGTACCCACTAGGGGTGTGCAGGACGTCGTAGAAAGTGTGCAGGACCTCAGTAGGAGTGTGCAGGACATCATTGGACCTGTGAAGGACCCCAGTAGGGATGTGCAGGACGTCGTAGAAAGTGTGCAGGACCTCAGTAGGAGTGTGCAGGACATCATGAAACGGGTGCAGGACCTTAGTAGGAGTGTGTAGGACATCAGGGGACCTGTGTAGGACCCCAATAGGGGTGTGCAGGACGTCGTAGAAAGTGTGCAGGACCTCAGTATGAGTGTGCAGGACATCATGGAACTTGTGCAGGATCCCAATAGAGGTGAGCAGGACATCATGGAACGTGTGTAGGATCCTAATAGAGGTGTGCAGGACATCATGGAACGTGTGTAGGATCCCAATAGAGGTGTGCAGGACATCATGGAACGTGTGTAGGATCCTAATAGAGGTGTGCAGGACATCATGGAACGTGTGTAGGATCCCAATAGAGGTGTGCAGGACATCATGGAATGTGTGCGGACCTTAGTAGAAGTGCGCAGGACATCATAAAACGTGTGCAGGACCCCACTAGGGATGAGCAGGACTCCATGGAATGTGTGCAGGACATCAGTAGGAGTGTGCAGGACATCATGAAGCGTGAGCAGGACCCCAGTAGGGATGAGCAGGACGTCATGGAATGTGTGTAGGACCTTAGTAAAACTGTGCAGGACATCATGGAACGTGTGCAGGACCTTAGTAGGAGTGTGCAGGACATCATGGGACCTGTGCAGGACCCCAGTAGGGATGTGCAGGACGTCGTAGAAAGTGTGCAGGACCTCAGTAGGAGAGTGCAGGACATCATGAAACGTGTGCAGGACCTTAGTAGGAGTGTGCAGGACATCATGGGACCTGTGCAGGACCCCACTAGGAGTGGGCAGGACATCATGGAATGTGTGCAGGACCTTAGTAGGAGTGTGCAGGACATCATGAAACGTGTGCAGCACCCCAGTAAGGATGAGCAGCACGTCATGGAATGTGTGCTGGATCTCAGTAGGAGTGTGCAAGACATCAAGGGACGTGCGCATGACCTCAGTTTAATGTTCAGGACACCGTATGCAGGTCATGCCTCCGAATCAACAAGAACGATAGTCAACGTCGGCATGGATCCGGAACAGGGATGTGCGGCAATTGCCATTTGCCGATTGCCGTTTGCCGGCCGTTTTCGGACGATTTTTGTCGATTGTCGTTCGCCGTTTTTCCTCTCACTTTTCGACAAATTTCGGCAAAAAGTGTGCAATAGATAACAAACTCCGCGATTAGGACGCGCATGGTAAGCGCGACAAGCCTTGCTGCGACCGGCTCGAAAGGAGATAGACGGGCTACACTGCGACGCTTAAAGGCAGTGTTCACAATGATTTTCGTCCCCAAGTTTTTAACGTAAAACTATGCGTTGGCCTCCAAGTGTAACCAAAACTACGAATATACGGCGAGAAACGCACTAAAACGTCGTATTTCAGTGACATTATTTTATAGCATGGACTAGTTGTCCGGTCGGATGAACATGTTCGTGGTGGTTGTCACCGGTGGAAAATTGGGTCTATAGAAAATATAAGAATATTTTATGCAAAGCAGGATTAGTTAGGGCCCCAAAAAAAGAACAGAGCAATCGATAGTAGAGAATTGCAAAAGACGGGTCCACAACAGACTTCATTGTCACAACAAACACTTCCTGTGATACTTAAGAGACTGGGTGATACTTAAGGATTTCGTGTACTTCTGGTGCGTTTTTCTCAATTTCTACGTTATTTTAGTTCTTCCCGGGGGCCACATAATCAACATAGCGAATATTCTTAAAATTGAAGATTATCGTGAACACTGCCTTTAAGTATAGCAACATTCTCTTTTTCTCCATACTCCATAATTCTTCATACGAACTTTTCGCCATAATTGAAAGCGGAATGTGCAATCCCTGGTCATACCACTTGATCCATCGTTTTTGCCGTAGGAGAAAACATAGAAACTCACGAGAATATTCAAAACTTCGATCCAACATATGCACCTATTTCGGAGGTGTTGCTATACTTATGCGTCGCAGTGTATACATATACTTTGAAAACTTCAAGCCAATTGATCTAACCTAAGGCAAATAATGTTAGGCTCTTCGGGACAAGAATTAACACCGTGAACAATTTCAGTAGAATACATAAAGGGTTCAGAAAAAAGAACACTGGATGGATCGATTTGTTTCAGATATTTGGTAACAATACATTTCTATCGAGATCATCTTACATCATAATAAACGGCTAGAGAATTGACCTTCGACCGCTGACCGTTGACCACAGAATACGCGGTGTTTCACTGGGAGCGCACAGAGCGACAGAAAAGCACGTGGAATCCAACTGGGAGTGCGCCAAGCTTCGAGAAAAGTGAGTGGGAACAAACTGTGAGGGCATCAGACAAGGAAAGTGGGTAGGACCCGACTGGGAATGTGCCAAGTGTCGGTAGCTCGCTAGGAGTGCGCAGAGCGCCGAGGAATGCGTCAAGACTTTGCTGAGAGAGCGCTACTGCCTTGGTGTTGTACTGGGATTGTAAAAGCTTCCTGTAAAAGATGCTGGACTCTAGTGGCAGTTTGTGGGCTTATGCACTTCGCCGCCAACTATTATGCTCACAATTGCGCTGAAAACATTCTACTGTGTTGAAAGTAGCAGTTTTGAGTTCGAAGGGTCGGAGAGGGTGTACACGGCGTGGGGAACATCCATTTTAATTTGATTCGTGACTTGGTCATAAACTAAATCCCTGGACTCGGGGATGATAAGTTGGGAGGAAGGGGTGGCGCGTTGTTTGGGAAGGAAGTGATTTGAAACGACCGCGGTTTTCCAGGACTCGTATCTTTAGGGGAGCTCGAGAGACCACCCAACTGCATGCATAGCCTAGCTCCCTCATTTCGAGCCGGTCGAAGCAAGACTTATCGGGCTTATCATGCCAAAACCTCCTCATCACTGTTATATTTTGTCATGACCGACCACTCCGCTGCTTACTCCGCCCTGACTCATTAGAGCAAGCTAGCCTTTATTTGAGTTGCTAGCGCGCCGATCAGGAGAATTTCAAAAGGTCGAAGGGGGAGAGGGTTGTCGAAGATGGAGCAGTTTCTTAAAAATGCTCCCAAAACTGTCCGAAAACGTGCGGTTCAGTCGCGTTTTTCCACGCCATCATCTTTTATCCAAATTCCGGTCAAATAGTAAACACACCGTGAGGCAAGCCAACAACTACTCCCCGAAGCGGTGTGGGTGCCACCCCTGTTATAAAAATAATCAGCTAAAGTAGAACCGCATTAAGCTCTTCATTTCTTCAAATAGATCTCGAGTGCTCGCCCGCTAAACTTGAATTGCACCATACTTAAAATTTGTGCGATGAATCTGAAACACGAAACAAATGAATGACTACTATTCCGAAAAAGGTTCACATCATAGAGCCTCTAAAAATTACTATCCTTTCACCACAACATTCCTATTACAAGTGTTCGAAAGAGTAGTCATTCCTGTGCTGATTTTCTGTATCAGGTATTGCTCCAACGTAAGAAGTTCAGCTTTTTGTGGTGTTATTCCAAAGCCATTTCTTACCTTGCTATTGCAATACGAACTGCAAAAAATAGTAATTTTTCACCGTTACTTCTCGAACATTCGTATCGTTTTTATGTACAAGATTTTTTATTTTGCCGTTTGTCGATTGCCGATTGCCGTTCGCCTGCCGTTTTTGGACAAATTTTGTCGATTTCCGTTTGCCGAATTTTTAAAATCGTTTGCCGCACATCCCTGATCCGGAAGAGACTTCGCGTTCACTGTTGCAGGTTGGCGCGAACTCGGTGCCATACGCTATAACATGAGCGCACCGAGTTTTCGCTAACCTCCAATGGGGAACGTAAAGTTTCTTCAGGATCCATGTCGATGTTAAGTGCGCCAGAACAGGGCTACCGTAATCTCACTCGAGTTGACTCTGAAATTTTCTAAGTTTTGACTCCGAATTCGCTACATCTTCACCACCGGTGGTGCTGTTTTCCTGCTTTGTAGTCCAGACAGATTCTCAACTGCAGACCTCTGGAGAAGGACGGTGTATGAATGAAGACAGACCGCTCTTCACTTCTTTTATACTTTACCCTTGATCAATTGGGTATCATCAAATTTGTTTAACATCATTCCTAAGATTACGGTAGTCCTCTTCTGGCGTACTTAACTATCGTTCTTGTTCCGAATCAGACATATGGGCCGGCGCAGACGAGCCACATCAGCATGAACCGGTGAAGTTTGGCTAGAGCGGCTGACCCTGGGTCTATCCTAGAAGTGGTGGGGCCATCCAAGATTTACCGTACCATTGGGTCATTTTAAAACTCATTTCTTCATTTTCTCAACTTTCAAATTCAAAAAGTATATGCCTTGTATCTTATCTGTTGCAACTATTATCTTGCAGTCTTAGCTGCAGAGCGGTTCTTTCTTCATTTCTACCACTATGTTTTCTAAAAAAAGACTTGACTTTTAGAGATTGACTATATTGTAGAAGGGAAACCCTCGGAAAAAGTTGTGAAATTTCTGAAAGTTGGGCTCCGCAGAAAATGTTAAGGATTTGGCATTGCTATAAAATGTCGTGAAAATGTTTTATTAGATTTGACTATCAAACTGATTTCCTAAATGTAGTGAAATTGTTGAATCGATTTGGCTGTTGTTGGTACAGTACCGTGCAAAAGTCTATTCGTTTTTGTTTTTCGACCATAACTTTTGCAAATTGCAACCGTTTTGGATGAAAATTTTTTCCCATGTGGAGAAACATATTCTAAATGCGTTGCACATATCAGCGATAATATGTTTCAAGTGGCCTATATATATGATTGATTTTTCCCAAATTCGTATAATTGGGCAATTTCAATTTTTTTTATAATTTGTTTTTTTTCTCGTTTTCTTACAGCCTATGGTTATTATTTCTTATTTACACAATGGCTAGACCCCAGCGCTCTAAGAATCTCTCACAAGCAGAACGCGAGGCCATCTGCCGAGGCCGATCCATGGGCTTGTCGACAGCGTTCCTAGCACAACAGTTCAATGTGACTATTCGTGCAATTCAAGCAAGTCTGAAACAACCAGTTCGAGCGAAATTGACGGGAAGGCCTCGTCTTACATCTTCTCCAACAGATCGACTCATCAGAAGAATGAGCAAGGCGAATCCTAGGTTGGCAGCCCCCGATATCCGCAAGGAGCTCGTAGAGCATCATCATGTTAAGGTTGGTTTTCGTGGTGTATGACCTATACTTTTCAATGTATTCTGTTTTAGATCTCCGTGAATGTTGTCAAAAGACGCCTACGCGATTCAGGCCTATTTGGACGACGTCAAATCAAGAAGCCGATGACCTCTGAGAAGAAGAGTAAAGCACGTCTGCAGTGGACCAAAGACCACCTTCACTGGACTCCGCAACAGTGGTCTGAAGTCATCTGGTCAGATGAATACAAGTACACTCTTATTGGGACAGACGGAATAAGCCACGTTAGACGCCCAGTAGGTTCCAGACTGCATCCGCGCTATCAGGTCAGCACCGTTAAACATGGTGGTGGCGCTGTCATGGTGTGGGGCTGCTTTCACGCGAATGGTGTCGGTCCCCTGCACCGCATAGAAGGTACTATGGATAAGGAGATGTACAAGAGCATATTGGAGAACCATATGCTTCCATTTGGGCGAGTTGCCATGCAAAGGGACTTTGTCTTCCAGCAAGACAATGATCCGAAACATGCCTCTCGTCTGGTCAAGGATTGGTTCGACCAGCGCCGCATCCGCGTAAGGTACTGGCCGAGTCAATTTCCGGACCTAAATCCAATCGAACATCTCTGGGCAGAATTGGGACGGCACTGCAGGGCAAAACTGCTTGAAATGTGACTGAAAAGTTTGCACAACTCGAGCAAGCCTGGAAGTCTATTCCTGTCCCGAGTCTCACCAACCTTGTGGCCTCTATGCTCTGAACGGTGTCAGGCGGTGATCGATGCCAACGGTATGGCTACCAAGAAGTACTAGACGTATACTATTCAGAAACATAGTACCGTTTCTGCTCTTTTGAATTTTTAGTATTTATATTTTCAAAATAATATCCTCTATTAGCCTCTTTTGTCATAATTTGATTTTTTGTTTATAACTTTGGTTGTAAGTGTTGTTTAGAGATGATTTTGTGGTATGTTTGTTCTATCGTTCTGTTGAAGTTGTGATAAAAAAATTGAATGCGATTGCTCTGCTATCAAATGAGTTATGGTCGAAAAACAAAAACGAATAGACTTTTGCACGATACTGTATATGCAGATTACATAATCATTAAATGTAGTGAAATTGTTGCAAACGGATTTGGCAGGAGCTCTATGAATTATCACAGTCAAATCACGCGTCAGAAGGGGTTTTGCTTGGAGCGCATATTGAATCAAATAAGAACAAGAACAAGTCTAGCAACAAAAACGTTTCATACAATGTGAACCGTGAAAGCATTGAGGACACGAAGACATAGCGTAAGTAGCTAATAAACTGCGTTAGATTTCGTTTTCATGATTTTTATCTAATCGGTGAGGGAAGGTCTGGTATCTTAGGCCCCCGTCATAGTCGGTGGATCTACTGAGTCCCACCGGGTCGATATGCATCGAATTCGTGGAAGACGGGTGCAAAAAAATCAACTCACTGAGTCCGACTGCGACCGTCTGATGCCCACCGCAATCCCCCCGATCGATACTGATGGTTCTCATGCGTACAAGGGCGGGGCCAATGCACCGACTGAGTCCCACTGAGTCCCACCGAAACCATCCTCACCCCACCCGGTCGATATAGGTGTTTCTCACGTGATTTGGGTGCATTTTTTTTCGGCCGACTGCGACCTGCCTAGTCCCGCCGCATCTCGACTTTCGTCGTCTGCGCTCTGCCCCACCTGCTGCTGATACGGAAATCAGATTCAGACATGTTGAAAACAAGAAAAATCAGGCACCAAGCACGTTTCGATTCACAGTTGAGGTGATAATCGTCACTATCAATTGCGTGTTTCGCAGAGGACCTGGTTGGCGCTGGGGGCAACCGGACTCAGTGGGACTCAGCAGGTTTTTCCACCCCGGACTCATCCGGACTCAGCAGGTTTTTCGACGAAGTCTGACCGGGGCCTTAGTGGGAGCTACACTGAAAAGGCAGAATAACATTCGAAAACCTTGTTTCTAGTCCATAAGGCCACGTTTCGTTCAGCATTGTTGGCTGAAGATTATTTTTTTCTTTTTGTCTTCATTCGCTCGCCAGAGGACCTTCTGACGCGTGATTTGACTCTGATATTTCACAGAGCTCCTGCCAAATCCGTTTGCAACAATTTCACTACATTTAATGATTATGTTGTCTCCTTATACCAACAACAGCCAAATCGATTCAACAATTTCACTACATTTAGGAAATCAGTTTGATAGTCAAATCTAATAAAACAATTTCACGACATTTTATAGCAATGCCAAATCCTTAACCTTTTCTGCGGAGCCCAACTTTCAGAATTTTGAGCTATCAATTTCAAAATTTGACAGGAGCTAAGTGCAACAATAAACAGCTCCCTGATCAAAAATGAGCACTCTAGCTCAACGATAAGTGTTCCAACAAGATCGTGTCTGAAAAAAAAACGGAAAAAAAACGCCGACTGGAAAAAAAGAAGATTAACACCAAAAGTACGTGGTTTTGACAATTTTTCTCGAACACCAGGTATCCGTTTTGGACCATTTTTTGAACACTCATTCAACTTTTTAAGCTCTATTAAATGCAAAAACAACGGTCTCTCTTCGTTCACTCTGAACACTGAGACCACCGGGCTGTGCGATGGCGAGTCGAAGCCAAATCTGGTGAGCGCTTCGCTCTCACCACAATCGAATATATCGATTTGAATCTATTTGAATGGCACAACTATAGTAGACACAGAGCAACGCAGACAGAGACGGTAGCGCCTCAGCCGTCAGGGTACCGTAATTACAAACATGGCCAATTGCGAAACTTTTATAGTTCTCAACGTAACCCTCACAAAGGCTAAATCACTGGGTAGTCCTCAACGCCAGGATGATGAAGATCACCTTAGGGGTCGTTTATACTTTCGCCGGGGAGCGGCGCGGCGAAAAGTGAGGCGGCGCGGCGCGCCGCGTGAAAATCGCGTCACTATTATGTATAATCGAGCTGCGACGAACTGACGCGGCGAAGTCACAGAATTACGCTAAGCACTGCCTGGAGTAGCTCTGAGATAGCACAAGGTCGATTGTAATGAGTGATTCCTTCTGCAAAAAAAAACATTTATAATCTTTTGTATCACAACACCGCACTCGAAAGCAGATAGAGTCTTCTGAGAATTTTTTTCTATAGAAAAATTATTTTAAAAGCAAAAAAAAAGAACTCACAACCCAGCATACTCTAAACAACTTCTAGGACCTCGGAAGAAAATTTAGCGATCAATCAGAGGAACCAAATTGAGAATGTATATGAAATATCAGCAAAAAAGCATGTGATGTTAAAGAGGATCGCACGCGGCCGCCGCGCCGCCTCCTCTCCCCGGGCTGCGCGGCAGCACCCAGGCGGCGGCCGCGTGCGGCGCCGTTTGAAGATTTCGAGCAGAAAAACTCTAAACGCCTCGCGGCTCCGCTAAGCGGCGCCGCTTGATCGATGCGGCTGTATTGCATCTCGCCGCGCCGCGGCGGAAGTATGAACGACCCCTTAGTTTCGCTGAAAGGTGAGTTTAAAGCCAGTTATACAAAAAAGACACAAAAACCCGACCTCGCTCGCTTTCTGACCAAATCCTACGAGAGGTATTGTACTACATACTCTCAGGCACCGTTTCGCTTTGAGCGCCGTCAGAACGAGGTTGGACCGTTGAACCGCTCTGGCTCGAAACGACAAAAGGGGCGGGGTCAACCCGAAACGTGGCTCGTTCGTTTCGGGAATGACATCAGTCCACCTCTCAGAGCCGGGATTGCAGTGTCGACGATTTCGTAACTACTCCGTGGATCGTGTGTCGGTCCACCTGTCATAGCCGGGACTGCAGTCTCGATGATGACGTCACTACCTCGTGGATCGCGCATCGGTCCACCTTTCATAGCAGGGATTCTAATGAGATGATGACGTCATCATGTTGTTACCATCGATTCCAAGTCCTATACCCTTCATAGCTGTTATCGCGATGACGTCATCCTTGATTTTAGTAGCATGATGGCTATATGGCTTTGCCACAATGCTCGAAAAATCAAGGATGGCGTCGTCGCGGTGACCCCTATGGGTGTAGGGCGTAGAATCGATGCTAACAAGATGCTGACGTCATCATCCTGGTTGTGACCGTGGGAATCCTACACTTCAACTAATATTTGAATTTAATGACACTCAACAAAAAGTTTTTTAGTGATTCCTTTCCACTGATTCATAGTTCAGAGCTTTTGTTCATTCTTGCCCTGTTTTGCTTCTCATACGGTAGTTTTCGGAGCTAAACTCCGGTCCGCAATGGCGGATTACGACTTGCATCATGCAACACGATGTTAATCGTGCTGGAAGAATTGTGAATTGTAGAACAATTAGTGCAAAATTGGTGCAGTTCTCTGCGTTTTCACCATAGTGGTAGATCTCATATAACATCAAATAGCGCAAAAGAGCATATTTTGCACCGAAAAAAGCGAAGAGCTAATTATTTCCTCGGTTTCCCATTATGATTCTTTTCTCATCTTAAAAAAGGACAAAAATTGACTAACACACTTTCTCGAGTATTGAGCTTTCATTCGTATTTTTAACAATGTTCACACCCACGCCGCTTCGCGGCGTACTTGTAGGCGTGTATAATGACGCATAAAATAATCGAATCATTGCCAAATGAGAACTTAGTTATTATCGTTTCTTGAAACCCAGTCTGGTCTCTAACACATCCCCCAGCGCGTGGCGCACTCCTAGTTGGGTCCCAAACACTTTTCTTTTCTCGGCGCTTAGCGCACCCCGATTTGGGTCCCACGCTATCTCCGGCGCTTGGCGCACTCACAGTTGGGTCCTTCACGTCTAATCATGTTGATGGTCCTGATATCGCATCCACGAAAATGCCTTCAACGTGGAATTCCCGCAGGCGAGCCCTTTTTCTCCTCGCCTCGCCTCATTCGAGTCCACGCACTCAATTTCTATCCTCGGATCAGCCTCAACGCTCAAAATTACCTCGGGTCGCCCTCTACGAATAGCTGAGATGTCGTCGTATCGGTGAAAACACAGAATAACCAATTTATTGCAGCTTCTTCGGAAAAATGAGTGATACCACAAACAGACTACCGTATTATAAGACGAGTCCGCAACCGCACCATGTCCTTTTAACATAGCGGTAAACTATATGTAAGTTTGCAGTTTAAACTAGGTTCTCTAACGATAAATCTTTTGTGTTTTTAATTGGCATGAATGTTTTGTAAAACATATATATATATATATATATATATATATATATATATATATATATATATATATATATATATATATATATATATATATATATATATATATATATATATATATATATATATATATATATATATATATATATATATATATATATATATATATATATATATATATATATATATATATATATATATATATATATATATATATATATATATATATATATATATATATATATATATATGGGGGTGTGTATACAAGTCTGTTGGTACCTGCTCGTTGGTGCCCCTGCTTCTACTGAACCCAGCAGACGTTTGAGTGTACACAGGGAACGTTCGAGCGATATAGCGTGCACAACTATATCGCGAAAGTATCCCGCACATTGCATAAAGGTGTCGCCGTCCGGCACACTAAGGCCTCTGGTCCATAACACCTTAGGATCCGTACCTAGGAGTCATGGAGTCTTTGGCCACAAGCCACAATTTCGCCACCCTGAACTGTCGATCGCTGTCGAGTGATATCCAAAAAACTGCGCTATCCAGACTTCTGAGCTATTTCCATGCACCGTTTGCTGCTTTGCAGGAAACCCGCCTCAAGGATAGACCCGTCATCAGCGTCGGAGAGTACACCATCTACTGCGGTAACGCTGACGATAGGAGAGTGGGAGGCTGTGCAATAGCTGTAAGGAAGGATTTCAATGGTATCGTCAAGGAGTTCGGCTCAACGTCGTGTCGGAATGCATTCGTACGACTGCGGGATCACAGAGGATTCAATCTGTGGATAGTGAGTGCTCATGCGCCCACTGAAACCGCCGAAGACAATTCGAAGGATGCGTTTCATGAGGAACTCAATACGTTGCTGGCCAGGATACCTTGTCAACATGCTGTTGTCGTGGGGATTGACGCAAATGCGAAGATGGGACTTGATCAGGAATCCGAAGTACTCGGTAAATGGTTCTACCCAGTGGAGCAAACATCGGACAATGGCTACCGCCTTGTCGACTTTTGGTGAACGCAGTGGTCTGATTATTGCATCGACATTCAAGAGGAATCATCGCCGCCATCAGCTTACGTGGCAGACCAACCCGGCTATCTCCAGAAGAGCAGCGGAAGCGGAAGATGACAACTTTGAAACTACAGCTTGACTATGTCCTGACGAGGAATATTCCAGTATCGGACATTCGAAGATCTAGAGCTGTGTGGGATGTCGCATTCGATTCGGATCACCGTCCTGTTCTGTTGAACTTCACTGCGAGGATTCATAAGAGGAAGCGAGGGGCTCAGCCTCTCCAGAGGATTGACATGACAAGTCTCAGAGATGAAGAGTGCAGAAGGAATTTCCGACAACGCGTTTCTATTCACATCGGAGTACGGACTAAGAAGAAACTTTGCGACGCGGATTCTTTTGTCAAATGCATCCAGGACGCTTCGAAAGAGGCACTCCCGGTTGTACAGCCTAAGAAGAAGTTCGCCTACGTCTCCGAAGAAACAACATCTACCTACAACAGAGTATGTGCTCTCCGAACTGCAGGAAACTTCGTGGAGGAGAAGCGTCTGAGGAGGAAGTTGCGTCGGGAGCTTCCAAAGTGACCGCGAACGAGAGTGGACGTGTAGAGCTAAGGAGTTCGAGAAGGCTTGGGAGGAGAAGAATCCGAGGAAAGCCTACACGTTGCTGCGACAGTATAGCGGGAAGATGAAGAGATGTTCTCCTGTCTTGAACACTACCAATGGAGTTGCAGTTGGTGATGCGACGCTGCCAATATGGAAGGATTACTTCCAGTTCACTACTGAATCGTCCAGCGCCATCAGTACCTGAGCTCCCGCATGTTCAGAGAGCACATTACGATGTCAGTGAGGAACCACCGACTGAGTCTGAAGTTTTGGATTGTGTCCGGAAAATGAAGAATGGAAAGGCAGGTGGAGATGACAACATCACTGCTGAAATGCTGAAAGCTCTTCCTCCGTCTGGGATTCGTGAAATGACCAACACCATCCGTGCCATATGGATGAGCGAAAGGATACCCGATTCGTGGAGACATGCGATCATCGTACCTCTTCACAAGAAGCTATCCGTCACGGACCCTAAGAACTACAGAGGAATCTCTCTACTTCGTGTCATGTACAAGGTTTTAGAACGTATCATTCTCGAGCGACTTATCAAACATCGTGAAGGAACGACCAGAGATGAGCAAGCCGGTTTTCGACCTGGAAGATCGACCATCGACCAAGTGTTCGTCGTGAGAAGAGTAATTGAATCGTGGCAGCGGTTTTCGAAGCCATTACAGCTTGCTTTTTTGGACTTTGATGCCGCGTCGTGATCCTCATCGTGATCGATTGCTCAATGCTCTGCGAGCAGATGGAGTCCCGGAAAAGTATGTTCGGTTAATCGAGGACATGAACAAAGGAACAACAGCAGCAGTTCGTACACCTGTCGGATTTACGTCAGCTTTCGAGGTGAAAACAGGAGTAAGGCAAGGAGCCGTTGCAGGACCTTTTCTTTTCAACTTCGCCGTTGATGACATCATGCGTAGAGTTGCAGAACAGTTTCCTGCGGATGTGATCCTAACACCATCAGGACGCTCCCTTGTCGACCTGGAGTACGCCGACGACATTGTGTTATTCGCTGAAAACAACGCAAAACTGCAAAGGATTGTGAACCTCGTTTCGAAGTACATGCCGCAGCCTATGGACTTCGTCTTCGTCCCGACAAATGCAAGCAGATGTGGGTCTCTCAGAGGCCTTCAACTGGAGTTTGTGTGGATGGACAACGTATCGAACTGGTGGACGATTTCTGTTATTTGGGCTGTTTGCTGAAGAACGATGGTAGTTATGCAGCGGATATTCGACAACGATGTGCGAAAGCTACGTCTGCATTCAATTCTCTAACCAAGTGTTTGTGGTCTACCACCATCGCGAAGGAAGTCAAGTTGCGCGTCTACCTATCCGCTATTCGCCCTATCATGATGTACGGATCGGAGACGTGGGCAGCACCGAAAACGCAGATGGAAAGGTTGGATTGCACGGAGAGGAAGCTTTTTAGGCGTTTGCTTGGATATTTCTGGCCGCGTGTATGCCATAACGAAGACCTTTACAAGGAAATCGACGCAGTACATCAACGCTTGACACGAGGGAGGTGCCAGCATCTCCTAACGCCATCTCAAGCAGCAATGGAAAGTCGACTTCGACTGCTCGGGCATATACTAAGAAGAACGCCGGATCGTCTCGCACAACACGCTTTAAAAATGCTTCCAAATCCTGTCTGGAAACGGCCACCTGGGCGTAGGCGAAAGTTCTGGACGGATGTGGTTAAAGAGGATTTAAAGTCACTCGGCATCGAAAGACAGTTCAGGCGCGATGTTTCGTTTCGCAGGAAATGGAATAGTGACAGCTGGATGGAATGTGTTCAAATTGTGGCTGAAGACCGTGAAAAATGGACACGGCTGACTACTAGGACGGCACACCTCGGTGAAGATGCGGAATGACTGCGCGTAGCGAAAGCCAAACTGATTAAGTCAAAGTAAGTCATATATATATATATATATATATATATATATATATATATATATATATATATATATATATATATATATATATATATATATATATATATATATATATATATATATATATATATATATATATATATATATATATATATATATATATATGATCTGACTTCCTTCTCTTTCTATTCATAGAAGCTTTTTTTCTGCCTCAACTTTGCTTATTTTCAAAGCTAAAATTCTGCCCCCTAGTATCAGATTGGCCCCTCCACTGAAGTGATTCTGCTAGCTTGCTACCCATATGCCTGACATACTTCGACTTCTTCACCCTCGAATACAGGAATACGGGGCAGTAGGCTGGCAGGAATTACTTTGAATAGCGGTGGAGGGCAATCTGATGAACGCTGCAAAGGCGCCGCGCAGCGACAGCTTCAACTCAGTACTGTCCCCCGGCTTAGTCATCGCAGGCTTGACGGTACGGTGCCGGGCTGGCAATCAGAAAGGCGTGGAAGGAAAGAAATTTATCTGGAGACGAAAGAAGTGAATTGATAGCACCAAAACGGAGCAAAGGGCCTAAAATTGAAAAAGACAAATTATTTAGCATCTAGCAATGCGTCCCCAGCTAACTTTTTTTTCATTTTTTTCTCGGAAATACAGCAGAATATAAGCGCAAAAAAGGCCGGAAAGCAAAAAACAGAAGGCGAAATTTGCTTCACATCCCTGGTATCGTTAATCTTTGGATGTGGGGAAACCAACTGAGAGCGCGCGTATCGTGCGTGTAGGGTGGCCCCGTTACGGGCTAAATACGATCGATATCGCTCGCCGCTATATTTCCGATGATTAACATTCTCCATTTTTTTGGTAAATATGGTAAAAACGGTAAATTCGGTTAAAGTTTCTAGATCTCGGTTTCTCCACATACTTAATGCGGACAAAAGAATCTTCAAAAAACCGTCATGCATGGACGAGCGTAGTATCACATATAGCTATATCTCGGCATGAATCCTAGTGATACTTATGCGTTCCCTACTAAAAGTTGCGTCAACTCGGTGCCATATGCTACCAAATAGGTGCACCGAATTTGCCCCAACCTTCACTAGGGAACGCTCAAGTATCACTAGGATCCATGCCGACAAACCTCTTAGTCACTGACTCCTAACAACGGAATGTCAATTTAATACAAGAAACGAAGTCCGAAAATGCTCTCGATTCCCAATAGTCCTTCGGTTTTTTTGAGAGGAGATCATGGTGGAAGGTTTTAAGGTCGCAGGATAGAGGACCGTTTTGATCAATCTTCTTGACAAACAGTATTGGGAAAATCAGCAAGAATTTGGTGAGAAAAATATGAAAGATCTCATTTTGAGAATGATACATAGAGCTCACAGCTATTTCAAAACACGGTCTCTTTTCCACCCAATACCTACCATTTGGAGTGCAAGTAGCATTCACTGTTTGCCGTTTGGTCGTGGAGTGCCAGTTTAGAAAGGTGTAATGCCAGAATTAACAGGACGTTTTTATTTGTTTAGACACTTTCGCAGCAATCTTCTCCAAATTTTCGCAACACTAAGGATCCAAGCTTTCCTGCGAAAAAAACTCAGAAATTTTTCTTATCGCGGCCCTGCCGGATTTATATTCACCGAACGGATCCAATTTTTTACTTTCAGCGGGAAATCAAAAAGAGATAAAGATCGGCCGCCCTAATGTAACTCACTGACTAACGGTAGAGAAAGAAATGAATGAATAATCCTTTTTGAAAGATCTGAGTACATTTCGTATTGCACGAGACAAGAGAAGCCAATGACAGCTACATCTGTCCAAAATGTGTTGGCGACCCTTCCCAAATTCCGCAATGTTTCGTTTTGCTGTCGGTCCAATCGAGCTGATTGATTAGTACGGCGCCAACCCCCGACGTCTCCCGTTTCTCTCGTGGAAAACGGGAAGGCGGAGCTTTGCCGAAACGTCTCTCGTTTGCCCCGACGCTGCAGAAAAAAGCGGTTCGGCCATCGGTCGAATCGAACTGGTGCCTGAGCTACTGTGTACTATACTTGGGCAAATTGGAATTTTTTTCGAACGATCGACTTTTCGAATAAGTCGAAAATTAGATTTTTCCGAATGATCGACTTTTCGAGTAAGTCGAAAATTAGACTTTTTCGAATGATCGACTTTCCGATTTAGCCGAAATTTCAACTTTTTGAATGTTCGACTTTTTCGAATAAGACGAAAAACACATTTTTTCGAATAATCGACTTTTCGATTCAGCCGGAATTTCCACTTTTCGAATGATCGACTTTTTCGGATAAGTCGAAAATCCCACTTTTTCGAATGATCGACTTTTCGAATAAAAAGTCGACTTTTTCAATCGACTCAAAGAATTATCCACTCTTCCATTCAGCCATTCAGACGGTACATGAAGATGTGAAAGCCTAATTGACTTTTTCTTTCCCGCAACAGCTCCATTACATATTTTTGCGCATATTTATGAAATCGGAATGCGAAAAAAAGAATAGCTTAGGCACAAAAAAGTTGAAAGGATTCACTAGGAATCATTTGCGACTTAGGGAAGTCTTTAAATAAAAATGAAAGAATCGATAATTTTGGAAGCTGGCTTCAGGGTCTAACGGCTATTGTCCGGGGGAACAACGGTGGGGAAGTAACACTTGAGAACTAAAGCGAGTCTCCTTGATTTACTTAGGTATGAGACAACGAGTGTACAGTCTGCTCGGATCGTGCTAATACTTGGCGGTTCCTATCGAATGTTTGTGTAAACTAGGTGCCACGTGTTATAACATGCGGGCATCGAGCTTGCGCTACCGCACAACAGGGAACGCAAAGTATCACTGCGATCTGCGCTGACTGTATGAACAGAGCTTTGATAAGGATGGCCCCTTTTCCTCGTGCGCGCGCGGATGCGTCGCGGTTCTCAATGTAGCGCACAAGCTGACACCCCCATACCTAGCTCAGATATCAGCTGAGGCCTATTTCAGCTTCTATAAGCAGTGTTCACGATGAATTTCGCTTTTAAGTTTTTAGTGTGAAATACTACGCTGGCAGATGCTAGAGGGAATAGGGATTGAAAAAAGCAGCGAAAACGGGCCAGAAATCGATAAAAACGACGGCGAAATGACTTCGTTAGCCCAGTACGCCCGCCCTTAGCCCGCCCACACCGTTCTTCTTTTTTTTGTCGCGCCGCGGACGTTTTCGATGGCAAATTGCCAAGCATCTCCCCCACGGTCAGCGCGCTCGATTCGCGAACATTTCGCCATTAGCGCGCACTTGCGGAAACTAGCAGGGCCCGTAAGCTCGTCCACGCTCAGAACGTGACAAACAGCTATTTTAGCTTATTCTGAACGCTTTTCTACGCTGTTTGTTCACTATTGGATAGTTCACGACCGAACAACCCCATTTTTGAGTCGAACTCGAATATGAGATTTATCGTGAACACTGCCTTTAAAAGCTACGGCCAGCTGAAAGTTGCTATGGTGTCGATCATTTAGCACCTCTGGTCCATCATCTACCACTTTCTCATAGAATGTTGATGAATAGCGGTATAGAGCTTCGGGGAGCCGATCGGCTCCTAACGTTAAAACATGTCTGTTGAAGTGGCAAAACATGTTTACCTGCAATAACATGTCTGAACATGTTAGATCGATACGTATGATTTGTTTAGGAGCAGAACGGTTCCCCGAAGCTCCATACTCGCACTCGAATGTTGATGGGACTGTCAAACAACTTTGAAGCAACTATGGCTCAAACTACACATGCAGGAAAACTTCAAAAACGATTTTGGCGCGAACTTCAAGTCATTTTTACATTGTATTCAAACTGGTTTTTCTTCACAATTGAAGATTTTGTAGGGACTCGTCCGACATTTTCTTCCACTAAAGAGGCCAGACTATACAGAATATGAAAAAAACCTATGGTTTTCTACGCGTACGACCCCTCTAATATGACGATTTTCCTCTTCGATGATCAGCATAATTCGCCCGCAGTTTCTCCATTTTCATTTCCATTCAGACACCTTTATTTAAAATTTTATGAGCCCTTTATTCAGTGTAAAATTTATTGAACGTTGCGCACATGTAGAAATAAGAAAAGAGCTAATTAGATAGTAGAAAGAAGGCATCAATTATGTTTGTCTGCGGCTACAAAAATTCTGCATTGATTACACGCAAATTAGAGACAGGTGTCCAGATGGAGTAGCTGGCATTTCCAACATCTTTTCCAGTAACCAGGTACTATAATTAGTATCCGAACCACTCCTTTTCGAATATTTGTACTAATGTTTACCGCAAGCATGTCACCCCGGCCCCACGGCGGATAAACGCCCCGCCTCGGTCCGCCGCAGTCTGCGGTGAGAAACCACCCTCTCCGCGGATCGCGGCGAAAGCCGCCCCCCCCCCCAGAAGCGGGGATACCCCTATCCCCTCAGCAGTCAAAAATGTGCTGGCCTCCGGAGAGTGATTCGAAGTCACCTTCCAGGGCCAGCATCAGAATGCCGAATGAGTACTCTAGTGAGATGAGGCGCCTTTTATACCGGCTGTGCACGTGATAGCCACGTTACGACGTGATCAGTCGTGATCTTTATCAGTTGTCTTTCCAACCGGCCGAATTGAAGATGGCGTGGCGTGTTTTGTGGTTCGCGGGCGAGCCAATATCCGCGCTGCGTGTGCGTCGCATGCAGCATGGTTCGCCGCTGGCCGGCACCCTCCAAATGTGGGGCGCCGGCCGTCGTTTTCGGCATAGAGGTTCGCCGGCCGTCGCCCTTAGTACCTGAGTATGGAGCTTCGAGAAGGATGGCTCATTCTCGTCACGGCTCTTTGAATTTCTAAGTTTTTACTTCAATTTTGTTATAGTGGAGTCCACCAAGAGTGTCTCATTTACTTATCAATGAGAAGCGGTCGATCGGAGATCAATGAGCATCAAACTCATTGCAGCACAACCGCTCTCGCTCAATCGATATCGAGCGGGCTGGTATGGGATTCATGCACATTGATCCCCAGCCGACTGCTTCTTATTGATAAGTTATTGATAAGTAAATGAGACACTCTTAGTGGACTCCACTATATATCCTTCGATTCCTCGCTACTCGCAGTCGTACTATCACAATCGTAGATGCGAAGCGGTTGTTTTTCGAAAACCTCAATAATGAACATGGAGAAATCATTCTCAAAACCGCACTACTTTGGTGATAGTCAATATTGATCTATCCCGAAGCCTCATATGACAAACTTGTTTTGCATGAGATAATTGAGACTTCTATGTTCACACCGTATTTATTGGCAAGCTTTCGGTGTTCTTAACTCCTTCTTCAGACCTATAACATCTGACAGCATACGGTGCAAAGGCAATGAATACACAACTAAAGAAAGGTGGAAACTAACCAGGGCCGGCTATACCCAAACAGTGGAACCTATAATACAATTTCACAGACAGTTATGTAGAGCACTGATGAAACAGCTGGAGCAGCCATACCCACCTCCCTGCTAAGCTACTTCTACACAAATAAGGAGTGAATGCGCGAGCAAAGCCCCGTCCATACCGTATATCTACGTGATAAGCCTCAGCGTATCATTCAACTCATCCCTGTTATTGATCTCTGGGGAAAGACGCTTTATGGCTAGCGCTTCAAGAAGTTTTCTTTCCAGTGGCGCTTCTAGAGAGCGATGTAGCACGGAGACTTTCAAAGCTTGTCATAGGCTCCTCACTCAATGAGCTCGACATCGTTCTCGAGAATCTCAATACAAGCGATCGAAACCTTCGCTTCACTATGGAAGTCCCCGGCGAGGACGGAACCATTCCTTTCCTTAATGCGAAAATTCGGATTTCCAGTGGCATGAAGCATGTTGCTTGGTACAAGAAACTAACATCAAGGAACATTATTCTGCATTCGCGGAGTGCTCATCCACTATACATGAAGGCGAACGTGGTGAGAAATCTCGTTGCGACGAAAAACAAGATCAATACGCAAGAGTCGCCGGTGGTAGACGCTGAAATTGAGAACATATTGGCAGAAAACGGCTACACAACCTCGGAGCCTCAATCGTGGCGACCATTTTTCAAGCAGGGAGGCGTCCCCCTTGTGCTGCCTTACGTCAACGACACAATGTCAAGGCAACTAAGCAGAGTCGTCAGATTGTCAGGATTGCCAGTGAAGCTTGTATTTCGGCCTCCAAGGAACCTTAAGAGCATACTCACATCGACGAGAATCTATGAAGAGAAATGTGGACGGAACAATTGTACGTACTGCGCGGAAACGAAGATCTGTCAATTACGTGGAACCGTCTACATGGTTTTATGCGAGGAATGTGGTCAGAAGTATATCGGGGAAACAATGCGTCCTCTTCACGTCCGCATTGATGAACATATGCGAGCGCTCCGAAACCCTACATCTTACCCACGAAACAGCTTCTCGCAGCATCGAACACTACACCACGCCCGCGAGGATCCTCCAGCTTTGAAAGTCTCCGTGCTACATCGCTCTCTAGAAGCGCCACTGGAAAGAAAACTTCTTGAAGCGCTAGCCATAAAGCGTCTTTCCCCAGAGATCAATAACAGGGATGAGTTGAATGATACGCTGAGGCTTATCACGTAGATATACGGTATGGATGGGGCTTTGCTCGCGCATTCACTCCTTATTTGTGTAGAAGTAGCTTAGCAGGGAGGTGGGTATGGCTGCTCCAGCTGTTTCATCAGTGCTCTACATAACTGTCTGTGAAATTGTATTATAGGTTCCACTGTTTGGGTATAGCCGGCCCTGGTTAGTTTCCACCTTTCTTTAGTTGTGTATTCATTGCCTTTGCACTGTATGCTGTCAGATGTTATAGGTCTGAAGAAGGTGTTAAGAACACCGAAAGCTTGCCAATAAATACGGTGTGAACATAGAAGTCTCAATTATCTCATGCAAAACAAGTTTGGTGATAGTGATAAAGAAAAGTGCGAGTAGCAGGGAAATGGAGGCTATCTTCCCAACCGGTGGTGCTGTTTTCCTACATTCTAGTCCAGGCAGATCCTCAACTGCTGACCCCTGGAGAAGAACGGTGTGTGAATGAAGACACACCGCTCTCCACTTCTTTTATACCCCTACTCTTTATCAATTGGTTATCAACAATTTTGTTTACGAGAGCCATCCTTCCCGAAGCTCCATACCTACATTCTCCATTCAGAATCTCACGGGATAGAGCAGGTCTATAGAAATCTACAATGCGCCTACAGCTGGAAAAACGCTTTTTTATAAAAAAAAGACTGCTTTGCGAAGTCACCTCAATGGGACCGATGTTCCTCAGATTGCTGTCATCGCATACTTCAGCCTCAGCCATCTGGAACTGTCAGTGTTCAGACATCCTTCTCGACTGCATATCGGATCACTGTGAGCCAACCTACACTTCTCACTATTCCGAGTGGACGCTGCGCTAAAATGAAGAGGTAGGATGATGGATAATGTTATTGTTTTCAGTTTTTGCCGTATTTATCAATGATTGCCGCTCCTCATGTAGATACATGCGAATCGATAGAACAACAATAAATTTGACTCTCTTTTAGATTAGACGACTCACTAAAGTACGCTAAATTACCCACTACAGGGGTCGTATTCGCCAAGAACCCGCCGAGGGTAGTCGAAGGGAAGCGGAAGGGATGATACCGCGCGCGGCAGAGGAGCAGATCAACCCATCTTACACCATGTAAGATGGAAATGCAAACTGTGTTACGTATCGATATCACTGCAAAAAGATAAAGATTCCATCGCGAAGCGGCCATTCTTCAGCTATGCTATTCGAAAAATTCCGGCGGTCGCGAGGGAAGCCAAGGGAGGCGAGAGGTGGCCGTGGAGCGCGTGTTTTGTACTGAAATTTCACCTCATTTACCCTTCGACTACCCGGCGGGTTATTGGCGAATACGACCCCAGGACGCTAAAGCCAGCCCATGTTTCGACGCTGCCGAGCACTCGGTTGGCTACAACAACCAGCTTCGAGTCTTGAGATATACTAAATCACGCCACGGCTCTGCTGGCATAAACAGTGCTAAGATCATGGTACCATCATATATGTAGCTGATCACCTAACGCCCTATTCATACTTTTGCGATAGCGGCGAGTGCCGCGAAATATCAGCAGAAAAATGAGAAATTAGATATCTGATATAGTTATCAGACATCTGATTTCTCATTTTAGAACGGTATCAGACAACTGATTCCTCATTTTCCCACTGATGATCGCGGCATTCGGCACTCTGGCAAAAGCATGATTAAGATGTAGACTAGACGAGAAATACCGTGCGGCACTGATTGCCACAGAGTCATAAAATACTCCGCGATTTTCATTTGAGAGGTTGAGTCGGTCGGTCTGATATTGCAATGCAACTGAAATCACCATTTCATGCCCTTGTGGCAATCGGTACCGCACGGTATTCGGAGTTTACTAAGGTGTAGAGCCCCGTTTTGACTGCAGCTGCTCTGAGAAAACTCGCCGTGAACGAGCCGTGAACCTACCGCGAACCTCGTGCCTGCCGCGAATCTGCCGAAAACCTACCGCGAACCTCGAACCTGCCGCGAACACCTCGGCACCGCGATATTCTTTTCGTATTAATTCTCGAGCTGGTGCGAGCCTGCCGCGTATCTGCCGCCAACCTACCGCGATGTTACTCTTTGCCGCGAACCTGTCGCAAACCTGCCGCGTATCTGCCGCGACCTCACCTGAACTGGGTTATTATTCAAGATCTTAATGAGGCCAAATCGTCAATAGTGGTTTTACATGTTTCGTGAAATTCTGATAACCTTGATGGTAACCGCTTCACTTCACCAGTTGGAATCCTACAATATATGCCTCACTTCACCATTTCTTTTCCTGCAAAGGTGCTTCTTTTCTCCTTTATCTTTCTCTGTGTTCGGTTATGTAGTTTTCTCACTTCTACGTCCCGACAAGCGGCTAAATCTACGCCTGACATCCGGCGTCAATTATGGTGTTTGCTTGCGCCACAGCAGACGACAAATCATAAATAACGACAACCTTTAAAATTGCGCTTTGCCGCATTGGGCCATTGCTCTACCTCCAGTCTGCGGAACGGGGGCTCTCCGCACACTGAGGGAGGAGTTGTCCCGCTTTTGGCGGCTCTAATTCCACTCGGGATCACTTCGCTCGCGTTGAGGCGCGTGACGTTTCAAACTGCAAAAACGGGACAACTCCTCCCTCGGTGTGTAGACAGCACCTGTCCCAGTCTGCGGGACAGGGGCTCTCTACACACCGAGGGAGGAGTTGTCCCGCTTTTGGCGGCTTTAATTCCACTCGGGACCACTTCGCTCGCGTTGAGGCGCGTGACGTTTCAAACTGCAAAAACGGGACAACTCCTCCCTCGGTGTGTAGACAGCACCTGTCTCAGTCTGCGGGACAAGGGCTCTCTACACACCGAGGGAGGAGTTGTCCCGCTTTTGGCGGCTCTAATTCCAATCGGGACCACTTCGCTCGCGTTGAGGCGCGTGACGTTTCAAACTGCAAAAACGGCACAATCCTCCCTCGGTGTGTAGACAGCCCCTGTCCCCCAGTCTGCGACCGCGACAGGCTCGCTCATCGACGAATCGTGTCGGGACCCACGCTTTCACCATAAAAAAGCTGTCGCAGGAACACTTTGCATGCGCCGGTCGCGTCGCAGGATTGATGTATGGCACAGCACAACTGGCCTTCAGAGACTGCGACGTCGCTCAGGTCTGCGACCGCGACAGGGCTGTGGCAGAGTACAACAATGGCCTTGTTATGGTGAAATCTATCGGAAAGATATTTTTTACGTTGACGTATGTTCCTTAAAAGGTGTAAAAACGATGAAATAAGAAATTATAGGGTGAAATATGTGAAGGTACAAATGTTGTGGGAAGATGATGTTCTGCTGATGATGATGATGAATGATGATGAAAAAATTCTAATTTCATAGTTTTTGCACCTTCTAAAGAACATACCTCAACGTACCAGGTTGCTCGATAAGTTTTGTCGTTCGATAAGAGGGGGCGTTGCTACTAGCCCAATTTTTTTTGTTTTGTTGGTACACTCTTCATATGAACGTATGTGAAGTTTCATTTCAATCTGTCAATTCATTCTTTGTTTACAAGCAATTTAGTGTCGCCGTGTCACAGCAATGGAAATGAAAAAATTGAACATCGTGCAGTGATAAAATTCTTATTTTTGGAAGGTGTAGCACCAAAACGAATTCATGAACGAATGTTAAAAGTGTATAATGATTGTTCACCTACAACTAGAACAGTAGAAAGATGGGTTGCTGAATTTAAACCGTGGTCGTACAAGCCTTGAAGGCGATCCACGTGAAGGACGTCCAAAAACCGCATCAACACCAGAAATCATAGCCAAAATACAGGATATGGTTTCGGAAGATCGTCGATTGACTGAGAGAAATTTAGCAGAGACTTTACACATCTCATTAGGCAGTGTGAGCCATATTTTGAGTGAATTTTTGGGTTTTAGAAAGCTGTGTGCACAATTTCTGCCGCATTCGCTAACAATGCAACAAAAACACATTCGAATGCGACTTTCTCAGCAACATTTGGAGCGTTTTAAAAAGGATAAAGTGAATTTTGTGCGTCGATTCATCACTATGGATGAGACTTGGATTTTTTTTGGTTTTTTTGAAGTGTATTAATGTTCAGGGAGATTATACTGAATAATAAAGTGCATTTTGAACCATAAAAGTTGTGTTTTTCTTGTTGAACGACAAAACTTATTGAACAGCCTGGTAAAACATAGTTTTCCGATAGATTTTTACCACAGCAATGCAGTGAAGCGCAATTTCGAAGGTCGCCGTCATTCATGGTGTGTCGTCTGCAGTGGCGCAAGCGACACACCATAGTTGACGTCGAATGTCAGGCTTCTGTGCTGCATATCCATTCACCATTGCGCCCTTTTCCATCTCTTTCATACGTTTTTCCTTGTCCACTACACATTTTCGTCCTTAGCAAATTATTTTGTCCTTAGCAAATTAAGCTGGCACCGTACGATGAGCGGAGCAGTGCATCTCAAAATAGCAGGCTCGATCTATGGTTGAACGAATTGGAGGGAAGCAGTCTCCCACAGTATATGCGGCCGCATCGCTTCCATTGGGTCACCTACACCACAAAACTGTTCCGGTAGTGTACCGGGAACGCGCACGTTGAACGACTGATCGAACCCGCGCGGCCTACGATACGCCTCTGTGCTGGGTGGACAGACGATTAGTCAGACCAAGTTCACACAGGCGCTCCTGTAATTGATTGACGTGCCTTGGAGCCGGATTGCCTCCTTCATTTGAGGTGAGGGAAAAACGATAGAGGGGCTTTGTCCCCTTCTTAAATTTTGGCAGCTGACAAGCTTGCCAGCGGGGAAGCATGAAATTCATGCTTCAAGCATAAGCAATATTCAGTCGGCGCCTTGAACCTGCCGAGTCGGCGCCTGATAGGCTACGACTCGGCAGGTTTGCGGGAGATTCGCGGCCAGTTTTCTCAGAGTGGTCGCCGCGGCCATGCGAGGAACAACTATTTTTTCATCGCGCGTGATTGAAAAGCGCTCCAAATGTGATAGCTTCGTGGCAGACGTCCTTCATCGCTGGGTCGCGGCGACGAAATCCCATGTTTTACTGCTTTGCTGCTGAAGGAGCTATTATCAACGATCGCTGATCTATCCTGGCAGCGATGGAGCGATTGCCAGCGAATGACACGCTTCTTCCTGTGAACATTGATTTATTAACTTGACGAGATTGATGTTTACAAGTCGGAACGTGCAATGAGGGTGATCGTCTACTGGGTTTCGCCGACTTCTTGATTTGCTCCAACTATCAATGTTAGCGTTCACTACACAATCTATAGCGCTGAGGGTGATGGAACGTGTGCAGTGCTTTAGTAGGGTATGCACGAAGTTGAATAATGTTAGCGGGGCTTCGCAACAAACAGCACAGGACATGGCACCCCAAGTTGTGCCGAGTGAGTGTGCGTTCTTGTAGACATAAGATGAAGAAACATGAGAACATGAATCTCTGTTGGATACCGAGCTTAAAGGCAGTGGTCACGATGAAAAACGTTATCGGAAAAACTACAAAAATCAGCTTAGATCAAAAACAGCTCAAAAACTATGAAGGTAGCGCGATGAAAAACGGGCTAGAATTAGAGTTATCAAGACCCTAAATTTCCAGTTCGTGCACACGTGTACAGAAAGATCACAGTCTCATGCCAAGCAGTGAAAAATCATCGACACTCAGAGGAAGAGATAAATGCAAATTTACCTAATAAAACAGTTGAACACTGAAAGCAAGCACTTCAACCAATGTTTTTGACTAGATCTGTACATAAATCCGAAAGTTCATTGATTGAAATTCAATTTCAAGCCAGCTGATGTTCTTGATAATAGAGATCATCGATGCCGATGATGTGGGTATGCTCGTCTACCATCAACCATCGTCTAACACCGAGTGATTTTTGCATCCCATTTCCAATGCATTTTGTGTGTATCGACCGGGCTGGAGACGTCGGCTCATCCAACTATGACCGGGGCCTAAGGTTGGATTCCTCAATATAACACCCCCCCCCATTATAACGTAATAAAGCGCGCCTAAACAAACGATGCTCCTCGGCGTGCTTGCGGGCGTGCCTTAATTTGCACTGATTGTAGGATAAAATTCATGCACCTATTAAACTTCTTTCTGGGCGTTTGCATCGAAGTCCAGCACACCCCTGATGAAGTCCTGCGCACGCTCCATGTCGTCCTGTACACTTCTACTAAGGCTTTGCGCCCTATGCACTGTGTCGTACACACTCCTACGGAGACCAAAAGTACCGTGGTATGCTGTCTTGCCGCTTCAACTAGATGCATCGCTTCCATGATGGAAGCGACGCGACCAGTCGAAGCGATCTAACAGAATCAAGCAGAGCGCTTCGACTAGCTATGAAGTACCTCAGTCGCTCGGCGATCGCTGCTGAAACTGCCAACTGTTCCAATCCGTTCAATGCAACATCTGTTGTCGCGACGAATTTTGGTGAGGCCCAGTGCATACTTCCCGCGACGGGCAACGCGACATAGCGTCTGTCATATGAGTGATATGCACTGTCGCTGTCGCGGGGAGTATGCACTAGGCATAACTGTTGGCAGTGTCGCGAGTCGCGACTAGTCGAAGCGACCTGCTATGAAAGAATCTCAAACAACAAGATTATCGTAAATTCATACTGTTAAATAAAGGTGCGGTGTGCTAGGGACGAGGAAAACAGCCCAACATTGCTTGCACGATGGTGTGGTTCATTCTTCAATGGCCACTATCGAAGCACTACCAAGTGACACCTATAAGGTGAATACCATTTCGTTTCTGAATGCGCACCACTACGCCATGAAGTCAGATGTGCACCAGGGTCAGGCGTACACTGGGATGATCCCAGTGAGGGAGGAGGGGGGGCACTTTGGCAGACCGCGCAGGGGGCGCAGAGCATATGCGAGTAAAAATCATGATCTGGTCCGCTCAGAAGAATGTTCTGCTTCCCATACTTCTTTTTACAATTTCAAGTGTGGATTTGCCTTCATCTAAATTTCTATTTTTCCATTTTTTGCTCACGAAATGTGAACATATCGTCGATCAATGGTCGAGAGATCGCCGCGTCGAACACAAGTGGCACGCACGCAAGCGAGGAGGTAATGATAGGATCATTACCTCCTCGCTTCCGTGCATGTCACGTGTGTTCGACGCGGCGATCTCTCGACCAGTGATCGATCATACAAATAACCATTTTCATTTAAAAAAAAGTTGCTAAGTGCAAATGCCATGCACTTTCCGTGTGATTGTTCAAATACTGAAGTGATGCAATATGTTGTTTGTTTTTGTAATTATTTCTATGATTTTACCTACTGTTTTGTAGTTTTTGAGCACGCCGGCAACGGCGTAAAATAAATAAATAAATAAGCAAATATGGATAAATTGCAACAACAAGAGTGTAACAGGAGAGATCACGTATCCTCAGACAAGAGTTCCCTCTGTTTTTTTTCTATGTTTCTGTAGTCATTTTGTTCCTACTGTGAGTACACTTAGTAAACTGTTTTTAAAAAGCGAAGAAATCGAATGATCTGTCGTTGTGGGAATCAGATAGCCAATACCCCTTGTGAACTGGCTGTTCATAAAGTGGGCAATGTGCTCACCTCTAAAAATCCCTTGAAATTTGTTTAAAAAATGCATTGATATGTTGTCTCTTCGTGAAAGTCTCCGCTCCGCGGCGGAAGTATAAACGACCCCTTACGTACGTCTAGGCGGCCTTTTCCAGACAGGACTCTCGGGAATTCTCACGAGGGAAGGCTACTTGGACAAAGTGGCCATTCAAGATGGAATATACGTGTCTAGGCCAGTTTTCTGGGATAGAAGTCGTGTTCTCCCTTCTTTCTTGCAAAATGGTCCTTTAAAGAAAGTAACAAGCGTTTTCCCGGTTCTGCTGATAGGTAAGTGTACCTAAAAAACGTTGCGTCGAATATTATTTTCTTGAATATTCGAGTAAATGAATAATTCGACTAATTTGCTTTTCGAATATTCGAACTCTCAGCATAAAAAAAACCTCTAAATGGTCTTAATGAAATTAACAAAGGTTCACTGGAGTCGCTCAAGGAAAGGCGATTACTTTCGGAATCCAACTCCATCAAACAGAAAAACTGTCGCAACGTTGATCACTGTCGCGTCGGAAGTAAAAACAAAATAAGGTGCTGTCCCGTCGAATATTCGAATAGTTTATGTTGAATATTGATAAAAGAATACCTTACCTTGATGATATAAGTATAAGTATAAGTTTATTACGAATGCGTAAGGCAAACGTGAGAGAAAAAAAAACAAACACTAATTACGCAAACCACTATACAACCATTTTCAGAAAACAAATAAAGCTAAGCTCTAGAAATAAAACGCAGTTAGGTCAATCACACAGCATGATCGCTGGATTCGGTTTTTTGTATCAAGTTTACCACATGACGTTTGAATCGACTCAGAGATAGTGGTGGAGTGATACTCTTAGTCATTTTAATGATTCATCTTCACTGCGCGTCGCCGCCGTGTGGACCACATCTCAACCAGCTCGACCGATCCCGAGCAAGGGACATCCAGTGATGGTGATTTTCAGGAAGCCCTCGCTCGGTGCAGAACGTCTTGACTCTGCCTGAAAATACAGAGTTCCATCTTGTGGGAGGACGGCCTAGAGGCCGACGGCAATCACGTGGTAACCAGACTGTTGTACGGAGGCTCCATCGGTCATCCATGCGGCGCAACACGTGTCCTGCCCATCGGTGTTTGGACTGGGCCATGATCAGAAGAGGGTTCATTAACTGCGACTGCTTTCGAAGATCAGCACTGCGTAGGCCACCAGCTCGCTGGGCACGACGACTAGTCTTCAGTAGTCTGCGTTCCAAGGCCCTGTGAGCTGTCCTTATGGCCTGTGTGGTCGCCTTCGTTTCCGCCCATGTCTCGGTTCCATAGCACAACGCAGCTAGCACCGTGGTGTCGAACAAACGTGCTCGTGCCTTCACATCCCGCAATTTGTCTGTCACTTCCACTATCGATCCAAGTGCAGACCAGGCAGCTCGTCGCCTTCGTCCGATCTTCGTGGACAAGTCGTTTTGCATGTTCACCTCTCTTCCGGGATAGACGTAGCTGTTCGTAGTGGGTAGGGGAATGCCAGAAAGACGAATGGGGCTGTCGTCGCACCACTGGTTGCGCATCACTTGGGTTTTCCTCAGATTCATTGTAAGGCCGATCGCTTTGCCTGCAGCGTCCAGTTCGTTAAGCATTCCTTCGACTTCTGCGGAAGACGAACCCAGCAGCACAATGTCGTCAGCGAAGCGCAAGTTGGATAGTCTGCACCCGTGTATGAGGATACCTTTGCTATCCCAGTCGATGTGGCGCATCACGTCTTGTAACGTGGTCGTGAACAGCTTCGGCGAGATGGTATCTTCCTGTCTGACACCCTTTCCAATCGACACCTTCAGTTTCCTCTCGAATAGTTGAATAATGGTGTTGCTTCCGTTGTTGCACTCTTCCAATATTCTGATGTACTGGGCGTCAACACCAGCGTGGATGAGAGCGTTAAGAACAGCCGGGACTTCAACCGAATCGAATGCCTTAGTGTAGTCCACGAAGACGAGCGCTAGAGGTAGATGGTACTCCCTTGTCCGTTCAATGACTTGCGATAGCGCCTGAATGTGATCAAGACAGCAGTAACCCTTGCGAAAGCCGGCCTGTTCTCTGGGCTGGAAGTCATCCAGAGCCTTCTCTATCCTGTTCAGCAGAATCTTCGTAAAGACATTGTACGGCACTGAGAGTAGAGCGATTGGCCTGTAGTTGTTGATGTCATCCCGATCACCCTTTTTGAATAGGAGTATCGTTCTTGACGATTTCCACTGCGCGGGAACGACTCCTTGCGCGAGGTATCTCGAGAAGTGTTCCGCCAGAACTTTCCATAAAGGTGAACCACCCGCTCTGAGGGACTCGGTGGTAATGCCATCTGGTCCAGTAGCTGTGTTTTTCTTCATCCCTTGGACAGCAAAAGCAACTTCACTCTCAAGGATTGGAGGTGGGTCATCTGCTATTGCAGGTAGTGGGCTACGCGGCACGGACAGTGTTGAGTTGAAGAGAGTGCTGTAGAAATCCACCACAATTTTTTCCATACCAGCGCGGGACGTGCAAATGCAACCCGAGGAATCCGGAAGGGCTGACACTTGTTCTCTGCGATCTGACAGCTCACTCCGACAAAACCTGATGCTTTTCCTCTGGTTCACGGTGTCCAACAACTTCCGCGCTCGATATTGCTTCAAATCGCTCGATTCCTCAGCTCTGCAAACTTTGCTGATCGTGACACGTTCCAAGTGACTGGTATTCGGATCGAGATGTACCAGGCGGCGTTTTTCCAGCAACAGTTTAGTCTCCTTGCGCAACCTCTCAATTGGTTCAGCTCCACCAACCAATGAATTTTTTTCGGCGTCCTTTATCTTGCGACATAGATCCTCGTAATCGTCTGTAGGATCATCAAAAACATTCCATTGCGTATCGGCTACACTGCGCTGCATCACTTCTGAATCCACGGTTCGGACTTTGCTGCAAAATCTCTGACTAAGATGTTTCCTCGTAAAGTCGTTGTGAAGTCGAAGCTTTGCACGAAGCATTCTGTGGTCAGAGCCTGTCACGAATGACGGAACAGTGCCGACGTCTTGGAGGGCCCATCGCCGATTAACGAGAATATGGTCAATCTCATTGGTCGTCGTTCCGTTCGGTGACTTCCAGGTCCATCTTCGACTTTCGGGCTTCATGTAAAACGAATTACCGTGGAACATACGTGCGCTACACAAAAAGTCTGCCAGGCGAGAACCATTATCGTTTCTGATGTTGCCTTCATACGATCCGATTCTTCCTTCTCCATCTACTGCTCTTCCTAGGACAGCATTGAAGTCGCCCAGACAAATCTTGTAAAAGCCTCTTTCTTCAGCTACTACATCCTCGAGTTGTCCGTAGAGCTCATCGAGCTCATCATCCGCAGCAGCTGATGTTGGAGCATATGTGTTGATGATAGAGATTGCTGGGTGTCCTTTGGGCTTGAGTCGTAAAACGGCCAGGCGTGGGGAGTAGATGAAGTGCGAATCCATGGTGTGTGATATGGTGCTGTTGAGTAAGAAGCCAACACCGCCAACGTTCCGTCCCTCCACTTTTTTTCCGAGAATCAACAATCTTCCATCTTTCAATTTCTGCACGGAATCTTTGTTCGTCTTTGTCTCCTGTACTGCTATAACATCGTAAAGTATTCGATCCGCAGCTCGCAGAAAGACGTTCTGATCCGCTTCAGTTGAAAGAGTTCGGGCGTTGAAAGAGCAAAATCGTACACAGTCGTGATGCCTGTGTTTGTCCGGTGAAGTTTGTCCGTTTCCATAAAACGTCCTGCGTACTCCGAGATTTGATCGCCCCTCACCGGTTGCCATACCCTCCGACGTCGTAGACGGCTGGGCGCGGTGTGCGGAGGACTGGGGCAGCTGATTGGATGTCGATGCGTAAAGGCATTCGTCTCCTAGATCTCGTCCTTAGCCGGGCAAGGGCGTGGGATGAGCCCCATGAACGCTTCAGCGCTGGCTCGACGCTGACATTCTAGGGAGGAGATTTGACCCAGATAAGCACAGTATTTCGCCTCACTGGTAGAAAAAAAGTGAGTGTGCCATAAAGGTGTGACATGTGCGATTAAGATGAAACAGTTTTCTATCCTACCGTCTGGCTCCTCGCAAAAACCTCATTCTCAAGTGTGCTGTGAAGATGCTTCACTCTCCAGAGTGAGATCCAAAAAAAATTTACTAGAATTGAGGATGTCGGCTGTTATCCGTGAATTTTGAGGTGGAAGGGGAGGAAATCCCCTGCGTGGGACTAAATCTGTCGTGTATTCGGGGGTGGAAATCGGTTTGAACCCTATTTGGACGGTGCAGCCTGCGGCTGCACCGTCGCTTAGGGGAGGAAATCCCCTGCGTGGAGGTTAAATCTGTCGTGTATCGGGTATTTCGGGGTTGGGAATCCGTTTGAAACGTATTTGGGTGGTGGCTCAGGGGAGGAAAACCCCTTCGTGGAGGCAAAATCTGTCGTATATCGGGTATTTCGGGGGTGAAAATCCGTTCTACTCTATTTGTTTCAACGGAGGGAGATCCCTGGGTGACGGCCTATTCTTCAAGCGAAAACTGTTACAAGGCCTAAGCCATTCGGTACTAGTTTCTGCTACTTCCTTTTTTTTCACGTATCATATATTTTAGAATTATCTCTCAGTTCTTATGTTGATCATTCTCTCACATCTTCCTTTAGTAGCGTATCAAATGAACGTCTACCTCACAAATAGCGGGGATAGTGGGACTAAATCTGTCGTGTATCATTTCTAACCCTATTTGGACGGTGCTCAGGGGAGGAAATCCCCTGCGTGGGATTGAATCTGTCGTGCATCATTTCTAACCCTATTTGGACGGTGCTCAGGGGAGGAAATCCCCTGCGTGGGACTAAATCTGTCGTGTATTCGGGGGTGGCAATCGGTTTGAACCCTATTTGGACGGTGCAGCCTCCGGCTGCACCGTCGCTTAGGGGAGGAAATCCCCTGCGTGGAGGTTAAATCTGTCGTGTATCGGGTATTTCGGGGTTGGGAATCCGTTTGAAACGTATTTGGGTGGTGGCTCAGGGGAGGAAAACCCCTTCGTGGAGGCAAAATCTGTCGTATATCGGGTATTTCGGGGGTGAAAATCCGTTCTACTCTATTTGTTTCAACGGAGGGAGATCCCTGGGTGACGGCCTATTCTTCAAGCGAAAACTGTTACAAGGCCTAAGCCATTCGGTACTAGTTTCTGCTACTTCCTTTTTTTTCACGTATCATATATTTTAGAATTATCTCTCAGTTCTTATGTTGATCATTCTCTCACATCTTCCTTTAGTAGCGTATCAAATGAACGTCTACCTCACAAATAGCGTTTCCGCTATGAATTCGTGGTTCTACCATTTGTGGTGGAATCAATAACTTAGTCGTAACATCTGCAGTGTGTTGTGCAGTCACACCACCAAACACTGCATTTGACGCCTGTGTTGGCAATCGGTGCCGTCCGGCATTTCGCGTTTTCAAAGAACGAGACCCTGGGAGTATGAATTCGCTCAATGAGATTTGGACCCCTAAAACCGCTACTATCCCATTGAGGAAAATTTTCGGTAAACCTTCCTGGAAGGGACTGAGCAACATTTTCTGAGACAACTTTTTGTGTGGAACAACTTGCCACCTGACATCACCCGAGAAAAAGCAGATCAATGTGTCATTTTTGACGTCAAAGTTGCAAAAAAATCTCTTTCAGACTTGAGAACTGGCAGGTATGAGAAAAAAACTATTCACGTGGATCCTGTCCATATGGGGTTTGCTTTGAAGCTTTTCACTAGTACTACTGACAGCCCGAGTTCGAGACCCCTAGCTCTTCATTGAGCCGAGGACGAGCGAGCAAACCAGGAAAATATACAATATAAAAAAAACGAAAAACCAAAGAAGAGAATGAATGGGAAAAATCGATTTTTGGTTCGCTTCTTCGCGGAGGGGCGCAGAGACGAGCCACCAGCTGGGAGGGGGCGCACTTTCCATCGACCGATCCCATTGCCACGCCTGACCCTGATGTGTATTTCTCCACAGGATGTTAAGAGACAAGTAGATGACATAGTTAGAAAATGTGTGCGTGTATGGAGCTTCGGAGGCCCGTTCTGCTCCTAAACAAATTATAAGTATCGATCAAACATGTTCAAACAGGTAATTGCAGTTAAACATAAGAACGTAAAGGCCAACCGAACATTACTCGACAGGCCGCGGTCGCGTCACGGCTCTATAATTTTATAAGTTTTTATTCCGATTTTGTTATGTCTTGATCATCGGTGGTGCTGTTTTCCTACTTCGTAGTCCAGGCAGATCCTCAAATGCTCACCCCTGAAGAAGGACGAAAGATGAATGAAGACACACCGCTCCCCCGTTCTTTTATACCCTGCCCTCTATCAAATGGTTATCATAAATTTTGTTTACGAGAGCCGTGACGCGACCGCGTCGTGTCGAGCAATGTTCGGTTGCCCTTTACGTTCTTATCAGTTAAACAGGTTTTGTCATTTCGACAGGCACGTTTTAACGTTAGGAGCCGATCGGGCCCCCGAGGCTCTGTACCGCTATTCTCAGAAAATTACCACCGTAGTGAAGAAGAATTAATTGTTCAGTCTTTCAACAAGTTCTAACACGTCATTCATCGATCCCGCGGGTGTACAACACTGTTACTGCTCTGATACTGTTACCGCCGTTAAGGGGTTCCATCCTCTTAAATATCCTCTGTTTCGGAGACAAATTTAGTTTGTTCCTTCTCGTACTTGTGAGGAGCAAGGGCAGAGAGAGAGGTAGAGAATGTGTGGAAGCTGGGATTAAACTCGAATAGAAAATCCGACTTTGTGTGGAAGTTTCACTTATTGAGGCTCTAAACTATCCTGAATTCGGAAGAGGAGGGAAACACCGGGTTGGTGCGAAGTTTTTTGTGAGTGAAAAATTAGGCGCGGACCAGTTCTCCGGCAACGGTGTGGATGGGACGGGGACGCAGCACACACGCGTACGCGATCAAATTTAACTCCGAAACAGCCTTGATAGCGGCACTCTTCCGGATTAGACCACCCACTAGAGGATAACGAATAGCGGTATAGAGCTTCGGGGCCGATCGTCTCCTGGCGTTAAACATAGACTCGGCATGGATCCAGAGAAGACTTCGCGTTCACTGTTGAATGCTCGCGCTAATTCGGTGCCATATGCTATAACATAGGTGCACCGAGTTTGCGCCAACATCTATTGGGGAACGCAAAGTCTCTTCAAGATTCATGCCGATGTTAAGCCTTTCGGAGTGGTAAATCATGAATCCCTGTCAAAACCTCTTTCAAGACTGTTGATCGATACGCATGATATGTTTAAGAGCCAAACGGGCGCTCAAAGCTCCATACTCACCTTCGAGCATGACACCATGATATCATTAACCATTCGGGAATAGGGGAATGACATGTATTAAAATATTCCCTGGACGAAGAGAAATTTGCAGGTTCGCTGGTCGTTGGGTATCTCGGGACTAGCCGACCTCAGAGATCCGGGCCAGCAGGTCAAAGTTACTGAGATTGTAGACAAGTGAGTCAATATTCTATTCCAATTTGGACGCTGCAATAGTTCGTGGTTTCAGAAAAGACGTGACCATCCAGGGGAAGAGTGTGACTGTGAAAGATTTGGTCCAGACAGGAAATGGTCTTGTGCCGTGCCTCTATTTGGAGCCCAAGGCGAGGAATAAAACGTGGGTACCAAGGCTACTAAGATCATGTAACGTATTAATATCTCGTACTGGTGCAAATTTATTTGGGGGTGTTGACGCACTCAGAAATTGAAGGCAGCAAAAACGCTGAAAAATGGTGTAGAATTTATGTCACAAATCGAACGTTGTGTGCTGGTAAGATGCGAAACAAGCAAAAAAAAACTATATGCAGCCGATGATACTTTTGACTCTGTGTGCTCCCTCTGGGAGCTAACGTGTAACATTAGCTGCGAGTTTTTTGTGATAGCCTTCCATCTACAATGCCCGCGCTAAGTTTTAAAAGAACGGGGAGAATTTGCCAAACCTGACAAATAAACGTCCGATGCTTGTCACTTTAAAGGCAGTGGTCACGATGAAAAACGTTATCGAAAAAACTACAAAATCAGCTTAGATCAAAAACAGCTGAAAAACTATGAAGGGAGCGCGGTGAAAAACGGGCTAGAATTAGAGTTTCTAGAGCCCAAAGATGCCAGTTCGTGCACACGTGCACAGCGGGGCCCAAAAAGATCGCAGTCTCATGCCGAGCAGTCAAAAATCATCGACATTCAGAGGAAGAAATAAATGCAAGTTTACCTAATAAAAACAGTGGAACAAAGAAAGCAAGCACTTCGGTCAATGTTTTTGACTAGATGTGTACATAAATCCGAAAGTTCATTGATTGAAATTCAATTTCAAGCCAGCTGATGTTCTTGATATAAGAGAAAAAAATCTTGATATATGTCATCGATGCCGATGATGTGGAGTGGGCTCGTCCACCATCAAAAGACAAGAAGGTTCAGGCTTCAAATTTGGCCCGAAACAGTGGTTTTTTTAGCGATTTTTTCTTATAGTTCCTACTACTCGAGGCCCAGAAAAGGGATAGAGAGAAAAAGACGACAAGCATATTTGATCGCTACCACTCCTTTAAACGAAGAGTTTTTTGGATTCTGAAAAGGCTCTAATTCCTACCTAATAATGTGCTTTTTTGGACCGAAGTTCCCTAGAATTGCTTTGTTTTCGAATGAAGTTGTTTTTGCCGTCGCTTCTCAAACTCTGAAGTTTTCGATAATGTTACGAGCAGGTTAGAATGCTAAAATCATGTTTCGATGGGCCTTATGGGCGTGAAGAAACTTGCAGTTTAGTTTTCGTTAGTTACAAATAGCGCTATTCGGCAGGCAACCTAGTAGACGTCGGAAGCGTGACAAATATTTGCAGGAACAACTAACTGAGAGGCTTTTGCAACCTCTTCCTTTATTGATCAGTTTCATCGTTTTCCACCCTTCACTATGCTCGGGCGTTACACAACCTTTCTCAAATTGTTTTTCTTCACTGCTTATCAAATTTCTTGTTTGAAACCTGTTATTGTTTGAAAAAATTTCGAGACGAGGTAGCAAGCACGAGTAAAAAAAAGAAAACAGCGTGTTCAAAAGTCAGGTTTTGACGGCTTTGTGGCATTTGATTAACAGAAATCTCAAATACACAAAATTGTTAGCAATACAGTCACATTGGACTGCCTCGTTGGACTTGTGGCCACATTATATATGCAACATCCCGTTTAGCTTCTTCCGTTCAGGTGAACGTGAAAAATGAAGGAAACCCAGGACAAAAAAAGAAAGCAAAATAAGAATCCCTTCTGGAACCCGTGCTAAGTACCTGAGACATCGTGCTCTCTCAAAATGACTCAATTTCTAGGCACAATTTCTAGATTGGGGCTAGCTGAGATCATCAATGAGACTCTAAAAATGCGCTCCCAGAGTGTTATCGCCACCCAAAAATGGATTTGGGATTGATAATCTAGCACATCTGGGTCGATAATCCGTGCGAATGCCTAACAACTTTGAAAAGAATAACACCAAGAGCTCTACTGGAAAATTATTTGGTGGTTTTCCAACTGATGATATTATATTATACTTAGCTTTTTTTAACTGATGTAGTTATTAACTGACAATATTGTTTTAAATTAAATAGACAATCTGAATATCCTTATCAAAAAAGATTTGGCATAAAGATTAGAGTTACTACAATACGTTTCTTGTACCTTATGGCTATTTGTTTTACAAAGAAGTTTTCGGGCGATATTTTGAGCTTTCATGCTTTGCAAAAAGGATTCGAGTAGTTTTCTACGAGCTTCTCTTCGTGGCGAACTAACGATTTTTCCAAGTGATAAAGCAACGGGATTAGCAAAAAATCGAAGTTGTTCATTCACAGCCACAAAATCCCCTTTTGGAAGATGATGGAGCACTCGTAGAGTATACAAGGAACAAAGAGCCGTGCTCACACCTACAGCCAAGGTTTATTGCCAAAGTAGCCGGGGTACACGTCAGCAGATGGAGAAGATGTGAATTGCATGTTCTACAAAGTACTGCGTAATGCCGTAAAAATCACACTTACAAGCAAACTTCTGCTCTCCTGTGACTGTGTTAATTCAAATGGGCACAAATGGCTAGCATCTGATTGAAGAATATATGTACGATGAGGCAATAATGTTCCAAGTCACAGTTTATAACAGCTTTTAGTGACTAAATGAGATGGGTTAATTTTTACAAAGCCGATGCTAGATTAACTGAGGTTTCTTGAAAAAGTATTTTCTTGTATTTACATACCTGATCATGGTGCCGAAAATGAATAAAAATCTTTCTATTTTTGCAAAAAAAAACGAGTTTTCTTCGCGTGAAATTGCTTCTTTTTGAAGCACTAACTTCATATGTAGCTGAGTAATACAAGCATTTCCCTTTTTGAACCTGTTTATATCACTAATTATTCATTTACTTGACTTACTTGACTCAAACGGTCAGCTTTCGCCTGACGCGGTCATTTCGCATCTTCATCTTCACAATTATTTATTACTGTATCAAACAACCGATTCTAAGTTTTTTTTCAGTTTTTGAAAACAAATTCAATACTTTGCAAAATAAATATTGCTGATTAGTGGTTTGTTTTAACTTTTCAACTAGCAAAATTGGCGTCTCAAATTTATCGCACAAAGAAAAAATTTTAAGAATCAAAGTTTGTGAAAAAAATTGCCATATTTGCTCTATTGAAAGAATCCCGTGAGTCCTTGTGGGTGTCATCATCTAGTGCCAATAGAAGCCGAATGTTCTTTCATTAGAGGTAGATTAGGCGATTCTAAAGGAGATGAGTATCGACAGATATAATTATTCACTAATGCAATTGCACTATTTATTCAAATTCAAACTTCTAAAAATAAAAAGTCTACGAGAAGCAATGAAGGGTCCGTGTTAGTAGGAGAAACCGAATATTATAACAGCCAAAACAGCCTGAGCAGTGAAGAAAAAACTTTTTTTTTCAAAAACCGTAGTTATTTCTGTATTAAGTGCTCACTGTGCTCACCTTGATTGGTGATGTAGTCAGGTTACAACACTTTTATGCTCCTATGATCGGTATCAACCGCTACCAATACATAGATGCACATGCAAGTAACTAACACGCGGGTGTAGCCCCGCGCCCCGATCGACCGTCGTCGCAACGCGAACCCCGCGGCGCCGCGACCTAATGGCAACGGCGGAGGGTTCGCGTCGCGATCAGTCGATCGCGGCGAGACACTATTAGTTGGAGTCAACATTTTCGAGAGTTACAGAACAGTTCCGAAAATGTTGCGAACACATTAGGGCATGAGGCTGCGCAACTTACGATCACGATTTCAACAACTTACGGAAGACTTCGGTAAGTTGTTGAAATTAGTGTTCGCAACATTTCCGAAATCTTCAGAGAAAACGTCGCGCGCAGTAAATTGCGGCGACACTTTGAGTAGTAATCGTACAAGTAATAAAAGAGCACACTCCATATTTTCTTCATGGATTAGATGCAGGTGGGACAATCTCAAGATTTGTGTAGGCTGAATTCTCGAACTCCTTCATTTAACGTTTTAGAGTCTTCTGAGGTCTTTTGATTGCGGCCTCTTTGGTTATTTTTTCTGCTTTCACCGACGTAAGTATTCTAGTACTGTCCGTAACTGTCTAATAGCTTCGGTACCTCGAAAATTCTGTCGCCAGCTTTGCTATTTTAATCCAACTTGTGTGCTGCGGTGTAACTCATCCGTTTTGATCCTAATATGTACAAGAACAATCTGTTATTTCTCTTTTGCTTCGTCGTTTTTTTTCAGTTTCTAGCTCTAATATTTTTTTTCGGTTTCTAGCCCCAATCATCGGATTTATTTCATAAAATCGATACCAGTTTTGACCGTGTATCCTGCTTTTGATTCACGAGACGCATTCCAGGTTCTATCGTATGCTTTCTTTCCGAGTGAAATGTATTTTCTTTGATTGCGTGCGCAATCAACGGAAATATTGTGCACGCGTGTGCTCGCGTATGGTGTGTCTCTTTCTCCCACACACTTTCTCGCTCTCTCTTTTAGGCTCCGCACACGCCCACGAAGGAATAGAGTATATTTGGCTTTGACATAGACGATATGTATGTATGTGTGCACCACATCGAAGCTGAGACTTCCCTTCACACTCTTAAACTTCGTCACCCTCCCTGCGATTCGTGACAGCCTCGCGAGCTCGCAGTGCTGCTTCTTTTAACTGGGACTCCTTCCAGGCAGCTTTGAAGGCACATTCCAACCTTGAAATCATTTTCTAGTACTTGCCTTTGAGAGAAGTCCACATTAATGAGGTCTCCAGAACCACTCAGAACCCACTACGGACGGAGCTATGTTCGCTCAAAAACTGTCAACTTGAGCGACGAGAATTTTGCGGACGAGTTGTCTCAGGCCTGTTTTTCTCGTCATTCGCACCAGGGGTGTGCGTAATTACGGTTTACGATTTACGGTGTTTTTTGGTCTCGTAATTACGGTTTACGATTTACGACATTTTGGACCGTAAATCGTAATCTTTCGTAAATAAAAATACATGCAATAGAAATAAATCACAAGACAATCCCGCTTTGGGTATACTAATGTATTTGGTGAGGAGGTGGGACCAACCCAGTCGTGTGACTGCAGCACGATCCCGTTATCAGTCTTTGATGTGATTCTATCATTATAACGCGGGACACACGGTCGGAGTTGGAGGCGCTGGATGACAGATCCGCTTTGCGCGCCGCGCACGTCTCACTAGTTGCCGCCTACGACGCAATGCAGTCGAAAAGCACTCTTCACAAGGAACTTCGTTTTTGCGTTTTTCATGAAGATCAACTGTCCTGGATTGTATAACTAGATTAGCGTCAAAACATCGAGCTAGGCAGTCTAATCGATCTAAAATTGGCTTGACATAGGGCTCCTGGACCCGTCTTTTGAGTAGATTACGCCTACTCAGAGTCCACAAAAATCAACAAGAGGAGCGTTCGTTTTTTACCCCAAACGTTCGAAGCTCAAAATCGTTTCCCCCAGTAATTTCTCCTCGCACGCAGCAAACGGACCCTAAGAAAAGGCGTGAGCGCAATTTTGAACGCTCATCTTCGCCCTTTTTTCTGAAACCTTAATCTCTCACAAATGCGAGCGTTTGATGGGGCGCTTTGACTATATTTCTAAAATATATATGGGGATTAAACTACACAAAGCGGCAAAATTTAGAAAGCGTTTCTTATGCTTACGTTGCCTTTACCAATCTACAGTATCGTCACCATGGAACTACGATTCCGCAAGTGATTCAGTGATTATAAGAAAAAATAATTTGGACTGGGCGACCGATACTGTGCTCTAGATAGTATGGAGTTGCCACGGATCTGAATGTTAATTTGCCATCTCCTTTGAAGGTTGGCGCAAGCCCGGTGTCATATTGTCTAACGTACGTGCACTGAGGTTGAGCCAACCTTCAGTAGGGAGCTCGAAGCACATATCAGTACGATTCTTTCCGACTTGATTGGTGTTGCGGTATAGTTAGCAAATGGGAGTTCTAAAATTCGGCTGTTGAGAATCGCTCAAATACAGTCATTTTGGCTCGTTTTACGCTTACAACGGCGTTAGCGTTTCTGGAGAGGCGCTACTAGAGGCCCTTTCACAGTTCGCCGGCCGACGTCGGACGACTCGTTATCAAGTGTGATAAGCTAAGATAGATAAGGTGGATAGGATAGGGTAGATGGATATTCCAAATTCGACAACGTGTCGTCCAACGTCGGTCGGTAAAGTATGAAAGACGCTTAATTGTGTCCCTGCTGCCCAGCAGATACGCGGACAGCTGAATCGGACTTGCGGATTTCTCAAGATCTGGGAACAAGTTGTGAAATGAGTGACGAGGGAAAGCAAAGAAATACGGGTAAGTCGGTGCCATTAAGGGTATGGTATACTTCTACGAGACAAGGTCGCGCCGCTCTGCACAGCGACAGCGACCGCCTGTTCCTGAGTTTCCGCCCTTTAGACCTGCCGCATTAGCAGTGCGCTAAACAGCGGCAGCGACAGGCTTCGGCACATTTGCAGTATGTCAGCCCTACGCGACACGTCGCTGCGGCTCACTCGCGATAACTCTTCCTACGACAACCGATGTCGCTGCTCCGATGCGGGTCCCGCCGCGATTTGTGCTTGATTTCATGCTTCTCGCTGATGACAGCAACAAAGTATATCATATCCCTTAAACGTGGTTAGCTGTCAAATAATGAACGCAACCTAATATGTACTTAGTACGTGAAACGGTGGACAGTAGGTAGTTTCTCTTGTTTAACCGTAGTAATAATATTTTTAATGGTTATAGTTATTATTTGCAGTTTACGATTTACGATTTACGGTTTACGATTTACGATGGTTTTGTCGTAATTACGTTTTACGATTTACGAAATTTGAAATTTCATTTACGCACACCCCTGATTCGCACCCATCACACCGAAGCGGTCCACAATGTAAAGCTAGACCTAAAATAAAAGCGTGACTCGTCCATATTGGGATCGAAAACCTGCCGATGAGCGTCATCCTTTTTCTCTTTTCTGTGGGCGTGGTCGACTTAAAACTTCGCTATTTTTCTTTTATTTGTGTGAATTGAAGATTTCGCGCTTGTCAGGCTAGCTATACACGGCAGCCGGACCATGATATTCAAAATTACCTTTGAGGTTGGACAGGGCCTTTAAAGCTAGACGAAAATGGTTCCATATCAACTTTAAAAAGTATTTTTGTTTCTAGCAGACTCGAGCAAAAGGTTTTTGATGCTAATCCTGTTCACGAAGAAGTTGCAAATGGACGGTAGGTACTAGAAATGACATCCAATGTCGAGGAAATCGAACGAAGCCATATTCGGGTTCGTTTGCCATTTTAATTCTGCAGTGTCCACCCTCTGTGTTCAGATGGTGGGTAGGTCGAGTTTCTCCTGTGGAAATCGGCATTCGACTTGCAAAAGATGCAAGCCTTATAATGGGCAACTATGCCGTCTGTCAACCTCCGGTACGGTAAACTTAGCTGAGTAATTTTAACGATTGCTTGTGAATAGTGCCATGTGCAGGAAATGGAGCCATTGGAGGCTGAACAGTGGGCTGAATTCGTTCTAGTTGTTAGAAATATATCAGGTGAGCTACAATACCCACGCTAAGTTTTGTAAAAACGGGGAGCATCTGGCAAACTTGGCAAAAAAGCGTCCGATGCATGTAACTTTGTTGAATGAAGACTTTTTTGAATTCTGAAAACGCTATCATATTCACCGATCAAATTGCTACCTATTTATGTTACTTGTGTGCCTCAGTCCCCTAAAATCGTTTTGTTTTTTAGGGGAATAGTTTTTGCAATCGTTTTTCAAAAAGTCGCGCGCGGCAAATGCGGCGAAACTTTGAGCAGTATTTGTACAAGTAATCGAAGAGCAATCGGTATGTTTTCTTCAAGAATTAGGTGCAGGTGAGAGAATCTCAGAGTTTGTTCAGGTTGAATTTTCGAAATCCTTCATTAAACACGCTTGAGAACTACCTGAAAAGTCGGAGTTTTGTCGCGAAATCCCCGGACTCATAAAAGAAGGATTCCGAAAATTCAACCTAAACAAACTCTGAGATTCTCTCACCTGCACCTAATTCTTGAAGAAAACATACCGATTGCTCTTCGATTACTTGTACAAATACTGCTCAAAGTTTCGCCGCATTTGCCGCGCGCGACGTTTTTGAAAAACGATTGCAAAAACTATTTCCTTAAGAAAAAAAAGTCCCCTAAAAACAAAGCGATTTTAGGGGACTGAGGCACACAAATCACATAAATAGGTAGCAATTTGATCCGTGAATATGATAGCGTTTTCAAAATTCAAAAAAGTCTTCATTGAAAAAAAGTTGCATGCATCGGACGCTTTTTTTGCCAAGTTTGCCAGATGCTCCCCGTTTTTACAAAACTTAGCGCGGGTATTGTACTTCCTCAAAGAAATTTCCGGACTAATTTTCTCAAATTTGAAGGCAACGTTGACCAATGGGTGCACGAATGGGATCTAAGCAATAGATACAATCAGAAATTTGGCAAAAAATTTAAGGCGAGTGTCTCTTCCTTTTGCCTTCGTGTAGGACCCGGTCACTGAGGCTGCTTTCCAGGAAAGGGATATCGGCAACGACATCATTCGCGGACCGCCAGCGAGCCCTATTCCCGCGATTGCCTTCTACCTCATCAAGCGCACCCGGTAGGCGTCGCAACTGAAAACCTCTTTCGAATTAATAACGCTGAATGAAATGGAGATTATACAATGAATTCTGTGGCCAGATTTTGAAAATTGAGTACAAAGTATCAGTGCGTTCCGTGCCGATTGTGCTTTGTGTTCCAACACTTTTTGAGCCTGTTTTCATACCCTGAGGGCACAAAGATGCGGTTTCAGGCATGAAAACCACATTTTGTAATTGGCTATCCGGAAATGAGAACGCACTCAAAATTTCATGGACGCTATAGAGAAGACTCTCTATTTTTTATATACTTGTTGTTATTGTATTCTATCTCTTGCTATCGTAATTTTGTATCGCATAGTTGTACTTTGTCCTCAGTGTAATCCTGTAGCTTCGAGAAACGTTATCTGCTAGCTGATCTCACTTAGCGAGCCACAACATAGCATTCCACGAAGCTCGGCCCGCCCATTTATCACTGAATATAAGGGTCGCGCCTCTAGTTGTATTCAACTGCCTAATCACGTCTAAGCCTCAAGTGCTTCCTACGCTGTCTACACTATTTGCTGCAATAAACCGTCATTGAAGAGCTGCGTGCGACTACATGGTGCATCGGCCGGGAATGGAACCCGGGCCGCCCGCGTGGCAGGCGAGCATTCTACCACTGAACCACCGCCAAACACGCTACTGGCCACAACTACAGACACCAACGTTGATGGCAAGACTGAACTCCTTGACTGGAGCCGGCATAATACGCTCATGTCTGCACAAACTTCAGTAGCATTTGCTTTACGATTCATCCGCAATATTTGTTCACGCATAAGCGAATCACTGGCTTCGAGAATCAGGAGGAAGGTTCCCGAACTAGAAGACTATGCGGCAACTAGGTTCATCAATGCGAAGGAAAGAGAAGCTGCCTTACGCCTCATCATTCGCATCCATCAGAAAAACCACGTCACTGAGAAACTCAAACGTTCTGTGAAGAATCTGAATTTGCAACCTGATCCGTTCCCACAGAAGAATGGACAGAGCGCAAATCCCAGAACTGGCGAAGAACCCTATATTTGCTACTGCGAAAACGCCTCTTGCCATCTGCATCATCAACGAAGCTCACTTGGCATTTCATCAAGGAACTTCACACACGATGGCTACAGTGCGAAACAAGTTTTGGATACAGAAGCTCCGTCATCAAGTGCACGGCGTTCTCAAGAAATACATTCCATGCCAGAAGATGAATGCGCTACCCTTTTCGTATCCAGCTATGGGACCGTTACCGGAACGACGGGTGGTCAAAACAAAGCCGTTCGAGAATGTCGGAATTGACTATTTCGGTCCGATTACAACGAAAGGGAGAGACGATCTCCGCAAAGTTTATGGGGTCATAATGACGTGCAGGACGACACGACTGATTCATCTCGAAGTGGTCACGGATGTGTCAACTGAAAAGCTCATGTTAGCGCTTCAAAGATTTTTCGCTCGTCGCGGTGTACCGAGAACGATCACTTCAGACAATGGTCCCTCGCTTCTTTTGGCGGACCAGATTTTCAAGGATGCCATCCTTTCCATCACGAACGTTGAGGTCTTCCAGGACACAATGGCAAAAAGAGGAATTGAATGGACAACCATCACGCCCTACGCTCCGTGCCAGGGAGCGTTTTATGAACGGTTGATTAAATCAAGAAAGCACTCGCTCTTCAAAATCATTGGAAGTCGGACTTTGATGGAAGAGGAATTGGCCACTCTGCTCAATGAAATTGAAGGAAGCTTAAACGCGCGACCGCACACCTATCAGGGATCGGAATTCGAGCAGTTGGCACCGTTACGCCCGATTGATTTCATCGTGAAAGACATTGAGATCACATATTCATTTGAAGCTCTGAAACCAGACACTGACGATCCGGACTACATGCCACCTTAGGAACTACTCCGTATCCAGACTCGGCGACAAGTGAAGATGACTGTCAAAATTGTGAAGGCGACGGACGGAGCGCAAAGCAAACAGCGTAATTTTGGTCTCCTCAGCTGCGATGAGCATATGGTAGTGCTGCAGCCTTTGCTTCGAGTTCTTTAACTTCGACTTTATGTCGATCACTTGCCTCCAAGAACGGACACGTGAAACAAGTATGACTCGATTTCTTCTTACTTATACTCCAAGATTTTAACAACTACCACACTGTCCTCTCCCACTTCTTCGACTCATCATCTTACAACGATGTATTCTTCACAACACCACAAGCTAAGGCGACTGCAACAGCATCGAACAGCACCGAATACCTCAGCCGGCCGCCCCGGAGAACTCCTCCCAAGTCGAAGTTAAAGAACTCGAAGCAAAGGCTGCAGCACTACCATATGCTCATCGCAGTTAAGGAGCCCAAAATCACGCTGCTTGCTTTGCGCTCCGTCCGTCGCCTTCACAATTTCGCCAGTCATCTTCGCTTGTCGCCGAGTCGACGCAGTTTGCTATCATCGAACAGCATCCTCAGCAACAACATACCACTGAACCACCACACGATCACCAACGACATCATTGAAGAGCCGGGAGTATAGAGAAGACTCTCTGTTTTTGATATATTTGTTGTTATTGTATACTATCTCTTGCTATTGTAATTTTGTATTGCATAGTTGTACTTTGTCCTCTGTGTAATCCTGTAGCTTCGAGAAACGTTATCTGCTAGCTGATTTCACTTAGCGAGCCACAACATAGCATTCCATGAAGCTCGGCCCGCCCACTTATCACTGAATATAAGGGTCGTGCTTCTCGTTGTATTCAACTGCCTAATCACGTCTTAGCCTCAATTGTCTTCTTCGCTCTCTACACTATTCGCTGCAACAAACCGTCATTGAAGAGCTGCGTGCCACTACAGACGCAGCTTTAAGCCGAACAGCGCTACATAGAGTGGGCGGAGCCTGTTTTCATACCCTGAGGGCACATAGGTGCGATTTCAGGCATGAAAACCACATTTTGTAATTGGCTATCCGGATGTGAGAACGCACTCGAAATTTCATTGATGCAGCTTTCAATCCGAACAGCGCTACATAGGACGGGCGGAGCCTGTTTTCATGCCCTGAGGGCACATAAGTGCGGTTTCAGACATGAAAACCACGTTTTGTAATTGGCTATCCGGATGTGAGAACGCACTCAAAATTTCATTGATGCAGCTTCAATCCGAACAGCGCTACATAGGATGGGCGGAGCCTGTTCTCATGCCCTGAGGGCACATGAGTGCGGTTTCAGACATGAAAACCACATTTTGTAATTGGCTATCCGGTTTGAACACTGTCTGCGCAGCGTGAACTAAGGAACGTTGTTAGTCTTTTTCTTTTATTGCATGTTCACCGGCAGCTCTTCAGAAGACTGACGAGTACAATTTCAGAGAGGGAATGTTTTACCTTGTTCATCAAGATACTTTCCCATCGGTTGATCTACTTCTCTCGCATTACTACAGTCAGTTGTTACACTATGTAGTGTTTATTATAATAATGTGTTGGCGGTCACCCAGGATAATGCAAACCCCCTCTTTGGGTCTCTGAGGCGGGATTCACTCCAACGCACCTCTACAAACCCAGAGTTAAAGGCAGTGTTCATGATAATATTCACTTCTGAGAATATTCGGTATATTGATTAAGGGGCCCCGGGTAGAACTACAATGACGTAGAAATTGAGAAAAACGCATCAGAAGTACCCGAAATTCTTAAAGGCAGTGTCCACGATAAAAATCGTTTTCGAGTTTCCACCAGAAAACGAACGTTAAGAGTCTGACTGTTTCATCAGTGAAGAAGGAATCATGAAAAACGTTGCGAAGCATCCAAAATCAGCTCTTCTTCTTGAAAGCCACATTTCAACGGTGAATGAGTTGCGCGGGCATCGGCCTGAACTAGACAGCGTGCGCAAATGCGCCCCAATGCTAGAACTCAGTCGCGCTCGCGCTCCAATGCTAATGTAGAAGCGGACCAAACTGTTCCACGGAAAACTCGACCGCGAGCAGAAGGGCTAGCGCGAGCGAACTTCAGAGCCGTATGGAGCTCTTTCGGGCTCGTTTTCGTTCGTTCTTTCGACCCTTGTGCTCCAATGAGACCCTGAACTTTCGATTTCCGGCCAGAAACCGAGGACGAAGTTCATCGTGGACACTGCCTTTAAAGGCACAGTACACCCTCAGGTATGAATTTTGAGATTTCTGTGTAATTGTGTAGAAGACCCCTCCAATATAAGACGTGCCAAATGCGAGATCTCAATTCCTCCAAATATGCGAGATATAAGCGACCACCACGGGCCCGACCCCCTCCAGCCACCACCACAGGCCTGGCCCCCTTCCTGATTTTCGATCTCAATAGCGGCTAGATGGATGGATGATTTTCAACTGAGTCGTCGTTCTTCACTCCCTTTACGACCCATCTCCTCATCCTGTTTTGCTCTCGTGCCGCGACTGCGAATCAAGAGAAATACAGGCCTGAGACAACTCGTCCACCAAATTTTTGCCCTCAAAATACAGGCATTTTCAAAGAGCCATATCTCCGTTCGTAGGGGGTCTTAGACGATTTCAGAAATACCATTGTGATGAGAGTGCGACCCTCTCTAAGTTAAGGATAAAACCTAAAAAAAATTTCTTGGGTGTCCTGTGCCTTTAAGCATCACCCCGCCTCTTAAGTATCGTAGGAAGTGTTTGTTGTGACAATGAAGTATTTTGTGAACCCGTCCTTTGCAATTCTATACTCTCTATTGCTCCGTTCTTTTCTTAGGTCCTGCTTTGCATAAATATTATTCTATTTTTGATTAATCCAATTTTCAGGCGGTGACAATCACCGTAAACATGTTCATCCAACCGGACAACTAGTCCATGTTATGGAATAATGTCATTGAAATGCGACGTTTTAGTGCGTTTCTCGTTGTTTCTTCGTGATTTTGGTAACACTTGGTGGCCAACGCATTGTTTTATGTGAAAAAGTCGGGGACGAAAATCATCGTGAACACTGCCTTTAACGCAATGATGAATCCGGCCTCTGACGGTTGTCCCTTCTTCTCCTATATGTAGCCTGTGTGATCGCCAATCACAGCCCATCGCCTCTCCACGTTTTCTCTCCACCCTGTTTGCGGCTTTGCCACGTAACGACCTCCACCTGAAAAGTTATGACAAGGATCTCAGACACTCGTGGCGTCCAACGGGTGGTTGACACGTCACCCTTGTGGCTTACCGGTCGCTGGGTGGTTTGACTGCAAGGGGCGGATCGACTGTCTGTCGACCGTGATGTGTCCGATCGACTGTCTGTCGACCGAGGTCCACAGACAGTCGACCACCCATCGGCCGGTAGCATGGGATGACGTCACTTCGTCGTTTTCTCACCTTTGTGCGCGTATTGACGTGCAAAACTTCTGACCCCCGGACCCGCTGCACCGCCAACTGTTCGGCGCCGAATTTTTCGTTTCGGTTGTCCTCCTGATTCTGAGGGATTAATTTCCCATTTCTTCCACGTCCGTTTTGAAATTTTCAAGTTTTCGATTGCTTTCTATATCCTGACTCGCTATTAAAACATGACGTTTTTCATTTCTTGATTCAGCGTTGAATTTCTCATTTTTGTTGATTTGTTGTTTTTGGAAAAATTTTCAGATGTCCGATTCTTTTTTATGATCATTTAAAGTTTGGAGTTTCCCCTTCTTTCCTTATACTGACTCTAAATCGCAACGGAAAGTTCTTTCATTTCTTGATTCGTCTTCCCAATTGTTGTATCCCTGCGGATACAAGTTTCACGAGAGTTCCTTGACAACTCTTTATTCTCTCTTCTAGCGAGAGAATTCCTTACGAACTGCGGCTGCAGTTAGACGAGTACTAGGAATGATTTATTAGTAGACAATGAAGAACACCAGCACACCAGAGCAGGACACCAGAGCACAGCTAACACACCTAGTGTTAAATCTAGTCGCCTTTTATACGGCTTGTTTTGCCGCTAGACCACCTAGATCGGTAGACAGAACAACGAGAAACACAAAACGTGGGCGGTCACGGACACCCGGCTGCCGATATCGCATTTTCTAATTGCAGAGGTCAAACGCGGTGACCAGACGGCCACAACACCTCCCATAGTAGTGAAGTTATTACACATTAAGAACAAAACTACTACAAATGAAAAACTACTATTACAATCAGAATCTAGAGAACATTTCAACGTCAACAACAGAATCCTACATAATCAACTATCAATTCCATAACGCTGGACAGGTCGCCTGGTCCTCGAGGAACGTCGAAGTGGTTGGAATGTTGAAGTCGCATCAGATTTTGGTTGCGTCGTTGGATTGACCATTGTGGAGTCGTTGTCGTCGTTTATTCTATTCGGCTCGGTTGCAGGTTCACAGGACAACACATCATCTAGCTCCAGCACATTGAGCAGCGTCTTCAGCGCCGCGCCCTCTCCTACTGGGGCTTTCTCGTTTTCTCTACGGCGTAACTGATTAGCGTGCTTCCGAACCTTTCTTCCATGAACCTCAACCTCATAGTTGACGACTCCAAGACGCTGTACGATCTTGCCTTTGGACCATACAAAATGGGGCGCCTTCCACTGCTGCACATATACAGCTTCGCCGATCTTGAAGTCTTTGGAAACAGTTCCATTTTTTTCTGTCGAACTCTTGTTTCATCCTCGCCCAAGCTTCACTCCTGAGCGGGTCTTCTGAGTGTTGGGTTTTCGGAAGCAGTAAACTCAGTCTTGTCCTGATCTTTCTCCCCAGGAATACTTCTGCGGGAGTTTTTTCATTCAAACTTCCGTTTCGTGTTGTCCTGTATCCTTGCAACACCACGTTCAAAGCCTCTTCCGTAGGCCTTTCCTCCCCTTCTAGCTTCTTGATACCTCGCTTCAGCGTATCAACGAAGCGCTCAGCCTGTCCATTCGACCAAGGGTGGTAGGGGGCTCTTTTGATGTGCTCGATTCCTCCTTCTTTGCACATCTTCTCAAACTGTTCCGACACAAACTGTGTGCCATTATCACTTATAATTGTTAGCGGTAAGCAGTACCTCGCAAACAGACTTTTCAGCGTCTTTACTGTCTGTGCGGCAGAAATGTTAGCCATTGTGAACATTTCCGGCCATTTGCTGAAAGCATCTACTACTACCATGTAGTAAATTCCGTGCATTGGTCCTGCGAAATCTACGTGGATTCGCTGCCACACACTGGTAGCTGGTGACCATGTTTCCAACGGCACTTTCGTGGGTCTCTTCGCCGTTTCCTGGCAGCTTTCGCACCGCCGCACGACATCCTCACAATCCTTGTCAATGTTTGGCCAGTAAACGTAACTTCGGGCCAACTTTTTCATCCGTACAATTCCAGGATGACTAGTATGCAATTCCTTCAAAACTTCTTATTGCAGCTTTGAGGGAATCACCACCCTCTCTCCAGTCATGAGACATTTCCCAACCATTGATAGCGTTTCTTTTCTGCTGTGAAACGGAGCCAGTCTGGCATCAGACTTGGGCCATCTTCCACTTTTCACGCATGATATGACTTTCTTCAATATCATATCCTTTTCCGTGTAGAACTCAACATCCTCGTGAGTTACTGGTAGTTTCCTGATACAACTTTTCAGCGTGGTCGACACATCATTTTCGACGGAGGCTATAACCACATCTTCCTCGGTAACTGGATGCTTCTGCATCAGCCTCGACAAGCCATCTGCTTGTCCGAATTTCGTGGTATTGACATACTGAATGTCAAAGTCATAACCGAGCAGTGTTGTTGCCCATCTCATGAGTAGGTTGGCGGAGTACACTGGCACTCCCTTATTGTCACCGAAGATGGCTAACAATGGTTTGTGGTCTGTCAACAACAGGAACTTCCTTCCGTATACATATTTGTGGAACTTTTTAACAGCAAATATTAGTCCCAGAGCTTCTTTCTCAATCTGGGAGTAATTCTTTTCAGCATTCGTCAACGAACGCGAAGCATGTGCTATCGGTTTTTCAGAACCGTCCGGATATCTGTGTGAGATGACGCACCCTATTCCGTAGTCGCACGCATCAGCTGCAACTACTATCTTCTGATTGGGGTCATAGTGAGCAAGATTTAGATCACTAGACAAAGCTGCCTTCAAGCCCTCAAATGCTTTCTGATGTTGAGATCTCCACTCCCATTTGACATCCTTTTTCAGCATTGCATCTAATGGACCACGGAGATCCTTCATTGTTGGCATGAACGCGGAATAGTACGTCACCATTCCCAGAAATGCTCGAAGTTGAGTCACATTCTTTGGCTCAACCATTTTCTTGATCGCTGCAATCTTCTCCGGGTTTGGCCTTCTGCCATTCTTGTCCACGATGAACCCGAGATAGCGCATTTCGGGCTTGGAAAACGCACACTTTTCTAAGCGTACTTTGAAGCCGTAATCAGAGATTCTTGCGAATAAAGAGAGCAAATTCTCTTTATGCTCTTCGTGCGTCTTTCCACAGACTAGGATGTCATCAAGGTATGTCGTCACACCTCTTGGACCCGACACCATCTTGTTCATAATCTGCTGGAATATGCCGGGTGCGGTCTTTATTCCAAATAGGAGGCGATTGTACTGAAACAATCCGCGGTGTGTGTTTACCACCACTTTCTTCTTCGCTTCTTCAGATAACTCAATCTGCAAATAGGCGTCTGACAGGTCGATCTGTGAAAATACGGTCCCACCATTGAGGGACGCGAATATATCCTCTGGCACTGGCAAAGGATAATCGAACGGCTGCAATGCTTTATTCAGCCCGGTGGAGAAATCTGCACATACTCTCAATTTTCCGTTTGCTTTCTTGACGCATACGATTGGAGCAGCCCATTCGCTATGGCTCACTTGGGTTATGACACCCATTTCCAAAAGCCTGTCGAGTTCTTTGTCGACAGCTTCAAGTGCAGCATGCGTCACAGGTCTGCAGCCACGAAACACTGGACGCTCGCCTGGCACAAGCTGTAATTCAGCCTTCTCTTTTGTGCAGTGTCCTAACCCATCCTCAAATACTTCTGGATAGGTTCTCTTTAACTCCGCTCCAACATCGAAGTTTGCCTCGGTTTTCACTTCTGCCACCATCATTTTCATGTGATGTGACATTTCTTCATTTGTTTGGATCCATTCGAGACCCATCAGCGAGTTGTAGGGCGTTACATACGCGTAACCTTCTGATTTCGAGCCCTTAATCTCAAACTCGCATCACAGCTTCCCATGAATCTTCATTGGACTTCCGCTGGCATTTTTGACCACAAGGTTTGTGCTTTGAAGTGTTGGAGATCCCATTTCCCTCGAAATCCTCTCATTGATCAAGGTAATATCGGAGCCAGTATCCAGTAGAAACTCGACTGGGTGTTTGTTCACTACCGCTTCCACGTATACTCTCGCGGAATTTACCTCGATGGCTGCATTCGATATCCTGATCACATGCACGTGGCGTTTCGAAGCTTTCCTAGCGTTTTTACTGTGATCGCTGTTCTTACGGTTTCTCCGTTCCGGATTCTTTTCTGAAATCTTCCTCTGATTTGCGACTTCATAGTAATTTTCCTTATGGCCCGTTGTTTTGCACTTCTTGCAAAACCGTGGCTTTGACTTGCACAAGCATGCCATATGGTTACCACCGCAATTCCAACACTGGATTGCTCGTTTCGTCATTTTGTTTGTTTCTTCCACGAACTTCACGTTTCCAGCGATGGTCTCACTGTCCCTTTTGAGACTCAAAAAGTTCTCACATTCCATGTGCAACTCTTGAAGGGAAACTTTCTTGTTAGCCTTGTATTCTTTGTCCAGAACCGCAATGAGTCTTTGCCTTATTTCAGCTTCTTCCACTGACTTTAGGAAGAAAATCCATAACAAGCACTTTACACAGCATCTCATCCTGATCGCCACTGTTGTATCCCTGCGGATACAAGTTTCACGAGAGTTCCTTGACAACTCTTTATTCTCTCTTCTAGCGAGAGAATTCCTTACGAACTGCGGCTGCAGTTAGACGAGTACTAGGAATGATTTATTAGTAGACAATGAAGAACACCAGCACACCAGAGCAGGACACCAGAGCACAGCTAACACACCTAGTGTTAAATCTAGTCGCCTTTTATACGGCTTGTTTTGCCGCTAGACCACCTAGATCGGTAGACAGAACAACGAGAAACACATAACGTGGGCGGTCACGGACACCCGGCTGCCGATATTGCATTTGCTAATTGCAGAGGTCAAACGCGGTGACCAGACGGCCACAACACCAATCATAACAGTTTGGTTGATTTCTTGCTCATGAAGAAGAATTTCCAGTACCTTCAATATCCTTTTTGCATTTCTGAGTTTCAGATTCTTTCCATATCCCGACTCGATATCGAAACAAGAACTTTTTTCGTTTCTTGATTTGGCGTCGAAATTCTAATTTTGGTTGATTTCTGGATCTTGAAATAAACTTTCCGATTTCTTTGATGTCCTCTCTGATTGCTGGGATTTTCTATTTCTTTACCACATCCTGACTCGATACGAAAGCAGAAAATTTTTCCTTTTTTTATTCGGCGTCCTATCTAAATATCTAAAGCGCACCCTGTAGTAGTAAGTGAATGAAGTGTATGTGAATAAAGGGGTGTAATTGCTTCTCCCTTTCTTTGTTTGATTGTTTTTCATTCATATTTTTCTCGTTAGTGGTCACAGTATATGACAGTCAACTCGTAACATCAAATAATCAGAAGAAATTATCAAAAATTTGAAACATCATTTTGAAAATTTGAAAATTTTGCTCTTTGAGTATATTCGAAAAAGCAAAGTTCGAGAATTTAGGCGGTTTTGATCAAGCACACTTGATCTGCCACAACTCAGAGGATCGCGGGGTCGTAATGGAGCACAATAGGCTTTCACCTCGACGAGGATAGCGAGGGCAGCACGAGGGGAAGAGCTGCTGCTCGAGCAGCACGTGCTGCCTTTGTGCTGCTCTTAGCAGCACGTGTTGCCCTCGTCCTCCTTTCGTCGCCTCATCTGCTGCTCTCCGTTTTGGCCAGCGCAGTGTGGTAACTTTTCTCAAAGTGGTCCACTCGGGTAGCTACAAGCACAGTCATAATCAGCATGAAGAGTTCTTCGCTTCTAAGCGTGCACATGCTCTACTCCCGTACAACTTAGAGTTAGAGTTCGCATAACCAATCGATCTCCAGCCAAATCACAAGGACTACCTTAAAGGTAGCGTACGAGCAAAAAACCGTATTCTTTTTAAAATTTCTGCAGGTAGGCCTACCAGGTTGTGATATATCGCAGAGGCCACCCGAAATTCGGAGAAAAACTCGTTTGAAAATCCCGTAGCATTCAGCTTCCTTTAAATACGTCTGTTCGGTGTGTATTGTGTAATACACCAATGTCGAAAATTCGAACGTCTGAATTGGTTTAGCCCCTTAACTTTTTAGGTTCCGCAATTCTTTTCGCCTCTCTGTTGTCGAAAATTCTCTAAAACAAGAAGCTCTAAATACAGAGGTTTGAACGAGGATCTCTCGGAATAAAAAAATATACTTTTGGAGTTTCGCGGCCTGTCGGAACCTGTCGTGGCGCTTCTGTTCCTCGTGTCAGATGACGCCCTTTCAGACCACGGAGCAGTTTTGACGAGCTTATAGCATTATAAATGAGCGACATTGAGGTCTCAAGTTTCGCTATCTCCACTTGGTTCAAACATTGAAGTGAGAAGAAAACCCCAAATGCGGAATTCCGCCTTAAAAAAAAGAAGCTGCCCTTAAAGGCACAGAACACCCAGAAGATGATTTTTTAGTTTTTATGCTGGTCTTAAGGAGGGTCACACTCTGATCACAGTGGTATCTCCTTTTTTCGTCCAAGACCCCCTATGGCAGAGTTATGGCTTATTAAAGAAGCCTATATTTAAAGGGTGAAAAATTGGCGGATGAGTTGTCTCTTCTCTTCATTTGCAATCGTTGCCCGAGAGCGAGCCAGGTTTGGAAATCTGGTGAGGGTGTGGCCCGTGGTGGTGAGCGAAGGATGTCGGGCCTAAGGTGGTCGCCTATATCTCGCTTATTCGGAGGAACTGAGATCTCGCACTTGGCACGTCTTATAAAAGAGGGGTCTACTAGACAATCAAATAAAAATCACAAAATTCATATCTGAGGGTGTAGTGTGACTTCAAGGTACACAACCGCTTGTTTGGTGGGGGTGTGGGGGGTAGGTTAGGTGTTCTCACCGCGTTTTCTGAGACGACGCATTACGAATTATTCATGTCGAATTCGTATAGAGTGTACTGTCACATATGAGAAAGCTTGCCAGAAGTCTGTATGAAGGGAAAGCAAACCACAGATGAAGTCGAGTATCTTTGCAGCCATCTTCCAGAAAAGGCACAGAACGGATATCAAATTGGGGAATAGTTACGTAAGCAAAGAAAGTGTGAGGACTGCTTCATAAGTATCGTACGCGTATGTAGGTTTTTGGGGGGATGCGAGCCTACTCCTACTCGTTAAATAAACTTTAACCACCAATACTCTGCTCGAAATCTATTCTAAGATCCACCAAAAACGTCCTTTTTCATGAGACAGTATGCCATCGCAAGAAATTAGGGCCCAACTGCCTTTTTAATCGGTAAGCAGATCATTAAATGATTAGAAGTGTACCGCTATATTTCTCCATGCCTCAGTATTCCGCTGTTTTTGATAATAGAAATCCTGAGCTCTATAGAAGTACTCCAAAGATTAGGTTGTTCACATTAGACTAAAAATAGAGAGCATATAAAACAATAAATCTGTAGTAAACTAGGAAATCTGTATATTACCAAACATGTCTTGGTGATTATTAATCATTTCCATCGAAATCCAGGAGGAATGCATTCAAGTGAGCTTTCGGATCGGATAAGCAGGGTGGGGCGCCGCAATGCGCTCGGCGGGAGGCGGACACGCGGAGTTTTTGGCACGGTCTGAGTCTGGGGTCTTGCCCCTACACATTTCAGTTCCAAGCGTGAGCGATTTACCTGTTCACCTGCGCGGCCACCTCAAAAGTGGTAATTTTATGCAAAGTTCACATTTTCGTTGCATCAAGTCTTCCAAAAAAAAGGTGGTACTTTATTGATCATCAAATCGAACACCGTCTAGAAAAAAAGGATTTTCGTTAGGATTGAGATGGCACACTCGAGTAAAATAGTTCCTTGCGAGCAATGTAAATGGTTCAGCTCGGTTAAAGCCTGATGAATTATACTAAGTAAGATGATGAGTCGTCATTCTCATAGGATGATAGTCGTGTGGAACCGACCGAAAATTTGAGAAATGTTCAACCCTTTTGAAATAATTTATTCAGTGTGTTCTACAAGATTTGACAACAATTTGAGTTTTTTTTTTCAAATCTTGAAGGTATGTGCCGAAAACTTTGGAAAATCACGTTCTTACTTCAAAATTCGTTTTCATTACTTTGAACTTTACTCGCATTTTCCAGTGAAACATATTTTTTGATTTTGGACAAGGACCACGAGGACTTGTATTTTTCAAATGCTGAGCGGCAATGGTTTGCCGAAATGGAACGAAATGGCCAATACGTTTTCTCCACGAAAAACACGATGCTCACAATATTCAAAGCAGACAGTTTTCAAAAATTACTTTGCATTTAATTCAACAATTTTAAACCATCCTGAGAAAGTTCACGACAGTGATTTCGAAAGATGAAAACAATTTCGTTGAATCATTGCTTTTTCGGAAGGATAAAATCACCAATCTCCATGTGCGACTCTCCATAAACCTCGGCATGGTAATAATCTTGATGTCTGATGATGTTGTACTCGACACGAGGTTGGTATATCTTCTTTATGGCCGACGTTTCGGAGAAACCTCCTTCTTCAGAGCCTGAAAGGATCGAATAAGATTTGCGCTTACTCGATCAAACGTCGCCTTAAACTTACCGATTCGAGAGCCCAAATTTCCCCCGCGTGGGTGTGAGAGAGGAGGGCAGATGAACCTCACCCAGCCAGGAACTCGCTAGTAAACAAAACAGCGCGGTAAGTCAAAGGTATAGCCGTCTCGCTCATTTAAGTCCGAGCAGAACAAAACAGAACAAAACAAAACATTCAGAACATTTTGTTCTGCTCGGACTTAAATGAGCGAGACGGCTATACCTTTGACTTACCGCGCTGTTTTGTTTACTAGCGAGTTCCTGGCTGGGTGAGGTTCATCTGCCCTCCTCTCTCACACCCACGCGGGGGAAATTTGGGCTCTCGAATCGGTAAGTTTAAGGCGACGTTTGATCGAGTAAGCGCAAATCTTATTCGATCCTTTCAGGCTCTGAAGAAGGAGGTTTCTCCGAAACGTCGGCCATAAAGAAGATATACCAACCTCGTGTCGAGTACAACATCATCAGACATCAAGATAAAATCACCATTTATAGAGATCGCCAAATGATGGATACTCTGATATTTGCAATTCCGTTAGCCGTAGATGTTCCTCTAACCAGTGCGAATTTCAGTGAATTAAGAATATTTTGAGGAAATTTTCATCTTTGGAATATGTGGGTATAACTTTTTTCCCGAAGAAAGCCATGAATCGTCTTCAAAATCGAGAAAAGCAGAATATTGCGCCTAATTCCTATCTTTACGGTCACAAAACCCAGTGAAAATAGATTCTTGTTCAGGGATAGAGAATTTCTCTGTTGAGAATTGTTTTTGGGACACTCACATTCACTACCAACCGAGGCCTGTGTTGAACGGCCCTCGCAAACTCGTGCCAGATACGAGGCAGTCTTACATGGGCATGAGACAGTCGGCCATGCGAGCATCATTTCTTCGATCGGTGGCGAAGATCAAAGAATACATTCAAGGATGAAACATCCGTCAGGGATATCAATAGACCTCACTGGGGTCTTTATCTTTGGTAAGTCGCTGCAGCGCTGCTGCTGAATGCGACATATCACCTGCGAAAGAAAAATTATAAGAGAAAAGAAAAGATCATAAATGAGGGGCAGCAGTTGGGGCGAGAATAAAGAGCAGCAGTTGGGGCCACAACGAGGAGCAGCAGTTGGGGCCACAATGAAGAGCAGCAGTTGGGGCGACTACTGGAGCAGTTGGGGCGACTGTAGCAGCAGGTGGGGCAGCTATACGAGCAGCAGTTGGGGCAGTGAGCGGAGCAAGAGGACACAACGTGCTGCCCTGGGCAGCAGTTGGGGGAACGAAAGGGGCTTACACCTCGACGAGTAAATGCGTTAGTAATCCCCTCGTGCTGCCTTACTAAGCCGCGAGTATCTGAGAAGTTTCCGGGATATTTAGATGATCAACGAATTCATGAGTCTCCGGCTACTTTTTCACATTTGGCGATTGTGTATTCTCCGCTTGCCCCAGTCTTTCATATCATTGCCATGGAAGTGGTGCGCTTATTGTAGCTAAATCATGAATTTCGAGAGTGGTTGGCTGTACAGAAAACAGTCGCTACGCGTCTATGATTGGTTTCTATGGTATGTACAAAAATCAGGCACTGGGCGACCAACAGGACAAGCTAGTCTACTAGACATCGCTGCTGAAAAGAGCAATCGGGTGAGCCTTGTAAGCCAAATGCATTTCATTCAGTCTAGACTGACATTGCAATAATTTCTGAAATTCGCAGGAAAGACGTTTCCGGATACAGTTTCGAAGGCGACTACGCTTCTCTGATGGCTTCATACGAACGCTCTTCTAAGGCGCTATTGATACTACCGAACGCCAGCGCGGCACGCGCGTCACGCTCCGCCCGCTCCGCCATGGCGTCGCCGCTGCAGTATTCATACTGCCACCTGGAACGCCTTGACGTTTTCTACCACTGATATTATTTATCGATCGTCTCATTCATTCCAGCTTCACCGCTCCGCCATGGCGTCGCCGCTGGGGTATTCATAGTCTCCGCAAGCGCGGCACGCGCGTGCCGCGCTGGCGTTGAGTAGTATGAATAGCGCCTAAGATCTCGTCTTCCTTGAGGCTTGTATATTTTCACTCACGAAATATATCTCGAAAGCGGCGTTTTTTGCTCGAAATTTCTCCCGGTTGGAAAGCTTTGAACGAAATTAGCCGAAAATTTTGGAAAATCGACTAATAAACCACAGATTCGTGATCAACGCCCCAAAAAAAAACCCTTGGGAGAATTTCAAGTCAAATCTGGAACGTTTTCTAAAACACTTCCAGAGCCCTCTAATCGGTATAAATATTCGCCCAACCGAAAGTCCTAGACGCTGTAAGCCTGGACAAAGTATGGAAAATGCGCCTTCAACTAAAATTTGCTCAGGGGGGTAGCTTTGGACGCTGAACACATTTATGAGGCTCGTTTCCAGATTTTCGAAAGAATAATTCCCTTTTTGGAGGGTACAAAAAGCACAAAAAACGACCTTCTTAGGCTTATAACTTCTTGGAAGCGGCAGCTCGGGCGGAATACTGCGCAGTTTTACTATTGACCCACTAGAGATACTAACGATACTAGTCGTTTTGGCAGATGTGTTTACCACTCTAAACACTTCCCTTGCTAGCAAAATTTAAAATGTGTGCTGCGTGTGGGTGGTGTGGGTGTGGGTGTGGGTGGTGTGGGTGTGGGTGGTGGGTGTGGGTGTGGGTGCTGTGGGTGTGGGTGTGGGTGGTGTGGGTGTGGGTGCGATTGTGAAGACATCATTATGATCAGCGTGGAATTTTCCCCAAGATGAGCAGAGAAACGAAAAATCGATGTCGGGGTTAGAGTGTGCCCTCAAGGTCCAATCAATAGATATTTGCATATATGTTAATAAACATGTAGCATTTCTGATGAAGTAAGTCAGTCGATCAAAAAATAACCTGGAAAAAGTTTTCGAAGTTTTTGGCTCATTTCATTATAGCCCCACAAATGGACTGAACTGAGGCTTTCATTAAGCAGTAACATATTTGTGCCGGTACAATGCGCACGTTAGGTCTTACTTCTTGTTATTTCGTTTTTTGGAAACTATTCGGTAGTATCGTTCATCATCCGTCATAATGTTGTCTTGTTATCTCATATTTGGGTATTGACAGTCGTTATTTGAGATCAGGAGTTCTTATCCTACCCTCATTCTAAATTGTTAAAATGTTGATCAATGATTAGGATAAAATTTCGTTCCTGTACGTGTTTTACCAGCATTTGAAACATTTTCGCCGCAACGCGGCGGATTTGAAGAGCCAGCGGCATACATCATCGAGGTCTACAGGTGTCCAACTGCCGGTCGACAGGTATCCATCTACCGGTGGACAAACATCTAAGAAACGGCTGATGGGTGTCCAATAAACGGTCGACAGGTATCCAACTACCGGTGAACAGGTATCCATCTACCGGTCGTCAGGTATGCCATAAACGGTCGACAGGTATCTAACTACCGGTCGACAGGTATCCAACTACCGGTCGACAAGTATCCAACTAACGGTCGACTAGTGTCCAACTACCGGTCGTCGGGTGGTCGACGGAGAACTCAAGGGGAGCGACGGACAACCTGAGGGGGGTGACAGACAACTCTAGGGGAGCAGTCCCGCCCCTTTTCAGCGGTCGTGGGGAAGCACGCTGTGAGGTGATTGCTTGTCGATCACCCGTTGGACGCTACGAGTGTCTGAGATGATCAATACTATGGCGCTGGAATGCGAATTTCCGCCTACGCAGTCGGTGAGCGTGTCGAGCGGCCGTCGCGTCAGGCCTTACAGGACGAATCACACTCGAGGGCAAACAACTGAATGCAGCTGTAATTGTCTATTATTTCGCCTTCTGTACTATTCTTCAAATTTGAGGTAAGTTCCTGATTCGAAGTTTTTGAAATAATCATTTTTGAGACTTTTGTTGCAATATGTACAGGCCATAAAACGGCCAATGTCTCACCGTCGACTGCGTACCACGCGCTGCGCGACCGCACGCGCGTCGGAAGCGAACGAGTTTTGGCCGCCGCGCGACGTTTCGGCCGCCGCGCGACGCTTTCGCCGCGCGCGGCAAAACTCGTCGCGCGGCGGCCAAAACTCGTTCGCTTCCGGCGCGCGTGCGGTCGCGCAGCGCGTGGTACGCAGTCGACGGTGAGACAATGGCCGTTTTATGGCCTGTAGATGAGCTTGACCCCGTGTTTGTGGGGGGACACTAGATAGAAATTCAGTTCGACGTATTTTTTATCTTAAAATTAGACCTCCCGCTGTTACTCGTGTCTCTCACAAGGCCCTCTTTTGCCGTGGTTGTTAGGCCCTTTTTTGCTGTAATTTTTTTGGAACCTGTCTGGAAATACTGGTAAAGTTTAGGCACCAAGCATCTAGAGAGAAACAGACTTGTCATTTTCGGAAATAGTACTGTTTGAGAAATTACATTTAAAGGCAGTGTTCACCATGATTTTCGTACTCGAGTTCTCCACTCAAAACAATACGTTGGCCGCCAAGTGTTCCCAAAATAACGAAGATATGGCGAGAAACGCACTAAAATGTCTTATTTCAGTGATATTGTTCTCTGACCTGGACTAGTTGTCCGGTTGTTTGAACATGCTCACGGTGGTTGTCACCAGTGAAAAATGGGGGTAGTAGAAAATGGAAGAATATTTTAGGCAAAACAGTATTAGTTAGGGTCCGAAGAAAAGAACGGAGCAACAAAAAAGGATAATCGCAGACGGGTCCACAAAGTATTTCATTGCCACAATGAACTGTTCCAGTGAGAGTGGAGGCGGGGAGAGAATAAAGGATTTTGTGCCCTTCTGGTGTGTTTTTCTCGATTCCTTTGTCATTTCAGTTTTATCCGGGGGCCAAACAATCAATTTAAAGATTAATCTGAAAACAGAAGATTATCGTGAACTCTGCCTTTGAAGCGATGCTATTTCATAACAGAAAGATAGATGCCTTGAATTCATGCGATCTCGGAATTTCCATAACCTAGAGAGGGTCTAGAAGGCAAAAAAACACATAGGAAGGATAAGTTCATCTACATGGTATCACAAAAAGCTAGAGATAAACCAAACAGATCAACAACGAAAAACAAAACAAACAAAACTCCCCTCCTCGATGTACCACCAAAACAGGGTCAATATCAGGGTCAAGTGGGCCGTTGTGCAGGACCTAAGCATCCCCTTATTGGTGACCAGAAAAATTCAGAAATTCTTAGGTCCCCCCCGTACATATTTTCGTTTTTCGGACACAACTCTTACAATCCCGGCCAGAAACTTCCATTTTTTGGTCAAAATGTTACATTCCCCCAACCTTCCGTTGAAAAATTACATAACCCCTCTTGACCCTCGTCAACATGAGCTATGGCTGTGAAAACCTCCCAAATAATTGCTTAAAGCACTCTTAAGCAGAGCTCACTTGAAACCCTGGTGGATATTGTAGTAGACAAATTTGATTGTTAGTAACAGCTGCAGTCAGCTGTCTTCCACCGGGCGAAACTTGTCCAGAAACTTCTCACGCGATGACCGCTCGACACGCACGCCGACAGTGCGGGCTTTTTTGCATTCGGATTCGCATTCGGACTTTTTTCACTTGATCAATGAGAAAATACTTTACAATGAGGTCAAGAATCGAGTGGGCCGCATTGCAGTTTCCACAACCTACGGGACACTGTCTCGTCCCCTCGTGAGAGGAAGCGACCCAATTTTCTTGTGTTTAGCTCACTTGTTGCCACTGAAAGGAGAGAAGGATGGAGCAAAGCATGCGTTTCCCCTTGTTCTGCAAGGGACCAGTCGCCTTGGCACAGCTCCAGATACAAAACCGAGACCTATGTTAGGTGAGGACATCTAATCTAACTGATGAAGGGTCGATTAATTACAAACGAATCATTAGCTTCTACTAGATACTATATCTGATCAATTAATTCCTATCACGTCATTTCCAGGTTCTCTGAGCAAACCTGAGTATATGCATAAAGAACGCTCTCCGATTCAGCTGATAGTAGTTGGATCCGGAGGAACAAAGACTCTGGAGCAGTATAGGCCAAGGTAAGGAATGAATCACTTTCGTAGGACTGCAAAATCTCAAGCTTACAGAATTGTGAAAAAACCCATGTTTGTGGACCAAGAACAGAGGGAAACTCTATACAAGGGCTACTTCCACTACGACGGAGCCTACAGAGCAGTGGCTATACGAAAGCTAAGACCGAAGCTTTTCAATAAAAAAGCTTTTGAAAAAGATATTAAGTGAGCGACTCCGATCCCCCTTTATCGTGTAACCGACCTCTGAAGTGTATTTTTCAGACGGCTTGAACAAATTGAAGAAAAGAGCAAGTCAAATCCATCGTATGTTATTTTCATTTATTAGTGAAGACTTTAAGAGATTCGGGGCTGGCTTTTCCCCAAGCGTCTTACTGTCGCGTCGGTGGTTCCTAGTTTTTTCCTATTTTCCTTTTAGACTTGTTTTAACAAGTGTTTATCCGCAATTAAACAAAATATGCAAAACACTAAATAACAACAATACCTAAAAGGGTCCCATGGGGCGACCGTTCCTCGAAGAGTGTGAGCCCAGCAGAAAATAATTCCCCAAGGCGAGGGGAAATTCGAGCGGGCCAGAGTGTGGGCATCGACGGCGCGGCCGTAACGTGCGCCAGCAGGAGCGAGAATTAGAAAGTCGTTCGCTGATTTTGGGATTGCCTGCTGCGGCGCGTCGACTGGTTACGGTACCATGGCGCGGAATTTGAATAAGTCGTGCTGACACGACACTTACAGTCAGCGTGTATCCTAGTGATACTTGGCGTTCCCTGTTGTTCGTTGGCGCAGAATCGGTGCGCATGTTAAACATACATGCACCGAGTTTGCGCCGACACACAGCAAGGAACTTCCCTGAATCAGACGGGTTCCAAACAGATTATGAGTATGAAGATTGTTTCCCGTGCATCCCAAGATTTTCCTAAACCTCATCTATCCTGATTCAAATTCTACAACGTGCATGTTAGGTTGATTGGGAGCTGCTGGCCAGCCCTTGTGGTCCTCTAGCCTTAGAATGGCATGTATGAATGCGGCGGCTGGGGTAGGGACGCGCAATGTCGCACGTTTGCGCCACATTTTGAATTGCAGTCATGACGCGCGCGTGCGACATTGCGCTCCCTGAACGTCACCGCCGTTTCGCAAATTGCAGCAAACCACAAGCCGGGTGCTATCGCAATGGCTACAATTTCCTCTCCCACGTTGTCGGTTATGGTAATAGTGATGAAGTGGTGGGTCAACAAACAAATTAGTTTATCCGTTATAACGATTGCTGGTTTAAGGCAATAATGTTTATCAGTAATGGGGTGACGTAGAGTTGTTTAGAAATTTCTCAATTGGATTGCGTATGAGTTTGTCAATGGCACTTCGCTCGACAGATGTCTTCAGAAACGGAAGTACATGAATCAGTCTATGTCGTTGCGACAAAAATCTGAGATCCTCTACCAGGTATGCGCTCAAAAAGAGGTACAATACCGCCGCTATCCAATGGTAAACAGTGGGCGAAATGGGCGAAGTCGGCAACTAAAGCGTCTTTCGGCCACACTGGAGGAGACTTATAAACTTACTCATTAAATGCCGGACCGCACCAATTGCCAGCATAGCCGTCAAATAATGCGTTGTGGTGTGTGGTACGCACTTGCACACACCGCTCCCAGCTACACCTATATTGTTAATTCGCGACCCCCTGACTGAATTCATGATTAACTGATCGCCATTCATTAATGAGAATGAAAATTTACTAGTATTGAGGATGTCGGCTTTCAAAGTGGAAACACTCTAAAAATCATTTCCAACCTTATTTGGACGGTGCTCAGAGTAAGAAATCCCCTGCGTGGAGGCTAAATCTGTCGTGTATCGGGTATTTCAGGGTTGGAAATTAGTTTGAACCCCACTTGGACGTCGCTCAGGGGAGGAAATCCCCTGCGTGGAGGCTAAATCTGTCGTGTATCGGGTATTTCAGGGGTGGGAATCAGTTTGAACCCCATTTGGACGTCGCTCAGGGGAGGAAATCCCCTTCGTGGAGGCAAAATCTGTCGTGTATCGGGTATTTCAGGGATGAAAATCAGTTTGAACCCTATTTCGACGTCGCTCAGGGGAGGAAAACCCCTTCGTGAAGGCAAAATCTGTCGTATATTGGGTATTCTGGGGGTGGGAATCCGTTTGAAACGTATTTGGACGGGGCAGCCTGCGGCTGCACCGTCGCTCAGTGGAGGAAAACCCCTTCGTGGAGGCAAAATCTGTCGTATATCGGGTACTCCGGTGGTTGGAAATCCGTTTGAAACGTATTTGGACGGGGCAGCCTGCGGCTGCACCGTCGCTCAGTGGAGGAAAACCCCTTCGTGGAGGCAAAATCTGTCGTATATCGGGTACTCCGGGGGTTGGAAATCCGTTAGAAACGTATTTGGACGGTGCAGCCTGCGGCTGCACCGTCGCTCAGGGGAGGAAAACCCCTTCGTGGAGGCAAAATCTGTCGTATATCGGGTACTCCGGGGGTTGGAAATCCGTTTGAAACGTATTTGGACGGTGCAGCCTGCGGCTGCACCGTCGCTCAGGGGAGGAAAACCCCTTCGTGGAGGCAAAATCTGTCGTATATCGGGTATACCGGGGGTCGGGAAACCGTTTGAAACGTATTTGGACGGTGCTCAGGGGAGGAAAACCCCTTCGTGGAGGCAAAATCTGTCGTATATCGGGTATTCCGGGGGTTGCAAATCCGTTTGAAACGTATTTGGACGTCGCGCAGGGGAGGAAAACCCCTTCGCGAAGGCAAAATCTGTCGTATATTGGGTATTCTGGGGGTGGGAATCCGTTTGAAACGTATTTGGACGGTGCAGCCTGCGGCTGCACCGTCGCTCAGGGGAGGGAAACCCCTTCGTGGAGGCAAAATCTGTCGTACATCGGGTACTTCGGAGGTGGGAATCCGTTTGAAACGTATTTGGACGTTGCAGCCGGCGGCTGCACCGTCGCTCAGGGGAGGAAAACCCCTTCGTGGAGGCAAAATCTGTCGTATATCGGGTATACCGGGGGTCGGGAAACCGTTTGAAACGTATTTGGACGGTGCTCAGGGGAGGAAAACCCCTTCGTGGAGGCAAAATCTGTCGTATATCGGGTATTCCGGGGGTTGCAAATCCGTTTGAAACGTATTTGGACGTCGCTCAGGGGAGGAAAACCCCTTCGTGGAGGCAAAATCTGTCGTATATCGGGTATTCCGGGGGTTGGAAATCCGTTCTACTCTATTTGCTTCAACGGAGGGAGATCCTTGGGTGACGGCCTATTTTTCAAGCGAAAGCTACGAAAACTGTTATACTGCCTTTATTCGGGAGTGCACACGCCCCCCTTTTCACCCGCACTCGCTTTTACAGTATTGAACCACGGCGGCGCGGTCTGCCGTGACCCTCTCCCATCCAATCTCTCTCACCCCATGCGGCAGGCATCGACCTTCGTATGACCATCGTCCGATCGTCCGCATGACCGGCGATCATGTTCAGAGCTGGTGAGTTTTTTTCCAAAATTTTCACCGTCTTCAGTTGTTTAGGTGTTAATTTAAATGTCATCGTGTTGGCAGAGATTAGGGTTTACTCGAAGTTTAAAAGCAGCATATACGCTCGCAAGCATAGTCGAGATAACAGCATAGATAGGTCCGCACGGCCCGTACTATGTCGTCAACGACGTTTGAAGCGCTGAAAACTGTCCAGGATGACAATGTTTGACAATGTTTGAGCAATCTTGCCTTCCACGCCCGTATTTTCACACCTCTTCGAGTAATAGAATGAGAATCGATACTTGTGAAAACGTGTGATAATTGAGAGTGATAGCACTATCAAATGGGAGTGCACGAGAGAAATAGCTTGGTTTACTTGAGTATAACATGTCTGCATACCTATTGACTCTCGTCCACTTTCGAGAATGCCGCTCTGCTTTGGCTGACCTCTTGAAATGGAGGATTTTATCAGTGCACAAACATGTTATATTGAGGTAAATCGAGTTTTTTCTCTACTGCACTCCCTTTTTGTAGTGCTATCATTCTAAGTTATCACATGTTTTCTCAAGTATCGATTCTCATTCTGTTACTCGAAGGGGTGTGAAAATACGGGCGTGGAAGGCAAGATTGCTCAAACATTGTCAAACATTGTCATCCTGGACAGTTTTCAGCGCTTCAAACGTCGTTGACGACATAGTACGTGCCGTGCGGACCTATCTATGCTGTTATCTCGATTATGCTTGCGAGCGTGTATGCTGCCTTTAACACAATCCTTCTCGCTACCAAGAAATTGAGAAAACAATTGTTCTCTTTATTGTCAACAAAAAGGTCATTCTTTCTGAACATTAATTGCCTGTTTCGAATCGATGGCTCATCTATACACTACCCATTACGATTATATTTAAATTAATACCAAAACAACTGAAGACGGTGAAAATTTCCGAAAAAACTCACCGTCTCTGAGCATGATCACCGGTCATGCAGATGATCTGCAGGTGGTCATACGAATGTCGATGCCTGCCACATGGGTCGGGAGAGACTGGATGAGAGAGGGCCACGACAGACCGCGCCGCCGTGGTGCGATACTGTAGAAGCGAGTGCGGGTGAAAAGGGGGGCTTGTGCGCTCCCGAATAAAGGCAGTATACAAGGCCTAAGCCATTCAATACTAGATTCTGCTAATTCCTTTTTTTCACGTTTACTATGTTTTAGAATTCTCTCTTAGTTCTTATGTTGATCATTCTCTCACATCTTCCTTTAGTAGCGTATTAAATGAACATCTACCTCATAAATAGCGTTTCCGCTATGAATTCGTGGTTCTACCATGATTTGTGGTGGAATCAATAACTTAGGCGTAACATCTGCAGTGTGTTGTGCAGTCACACCACCAAACACTGCATTTGACGCCTGTGTTGGCAATCGGTGCGGTCCGGCATTTCGCGTTTTCATTCGACCACAACTCGCCACAAGGTGCTCCGTTTTCAATTTCGAAAACGCCGAAATGTACAGCATGTTGTGATCTAGTCAATCGTGTGAAAATATTTAGGGAAATTCGGGAGGAACATAATCTTCCAAGGTAAAATATATTTTCATTTTGACCATGCTAAAGATCGCGTTTGGTTTCTTTCGATCGAATGAGCTCGTTATCTTGTGATAACATTATCAAATTCATAACACACCCCATCTTAAAAAAGCGTTTTCATAAGTAAATTTCAATTTCTTTCTATACTGTTAGATAGATTGTGTCGCGGAGAACATTTTGGTCCTTTCGAAATTGAAAACAGAGCGTTTGAAGGCGAGTTGTGGTCGAAAGACGCTTTAGTTGCCGACTTCGCCCATTTCGCCCACTTTTTACCCTTGGATAGCAGCGGTATTGTACAAATTGCGATTCCGCTAGTCACTTTTTGCAGATCTGCGCTGGGATGCGCTTCCTTGAGCTAAACGGCCTGTGCCATCGCCATCTTCGCGCATCGAACATCGTTGTTCATCATTCCACAAATCACATCTACGCCGTTAAAATCACTGACTACATGGTACCGTACCATTTTCTGGACGAGGTGCTGTTTCGACTTACTAGCAATCTGTAATCGGGTTCGTGAATGAAGGAGAGATTCTCTGCGTAGGGTTTTAATCTTATGTCTTCCTTTCCGATATGAAGGTTATCAAAGATTTGGATAATAGTGCAATGTTCCTACATATCGTAAATCTCTGGTTGGGGGAAGCCGCGACATTGCCATGATATCTCTATCATTGGAACCAAGCGGTTGTTTTTGAGAAAACACAGTTATAGAATCGGACAAACAACCGCTCCGCTTTCGAAACAGCGTGATAATAGGTGCAACGCGGCCTACTAGAGGTAAGATACAAACCATGCGACCGCTGCTATCAAATTGTTTTCAAAAAGAATACCCTTTTTCAAGAAAGGCGTCAAAACTTTCGTGAGGCTCCACGTGCTTCCCAAAAGCGTTAATAATCGAAGTCTCAAGACCTTGCTTTGTGTCGATTCTTGTCAGAAATTTCTTCAAGTTGATATGGATGCGTGATAGATTCGAACAGGCGAGTCTCTCTACAACGATGAGATTCAGGACGCGGTGGAGATGATCAACATGTGTGACTTGGATTGGCCTTGGTGGGCTCCAGAATGTGTGCTTCATCGCTGCTTCGACATTGTGACTGACGTGTGGGCGTTTGGCTGTGTCATCTTCGAAGTGACAATTTGCACATGTATACTCTAATCTGAATCCAATAAAAAATTTTTGCCATTTAGATCAATCATGACGGCCTTGGACCGTATGCCTTCCAAAAGAAGCGTCCACAGTCTCACAACGAGTACGTTTACATTCGGATAAATACGCTAATGGCAGTATTCACCGCAGGTTTCGTTCCTTCTATATGGTAAATACTGAAAGGCCATCTTCAGTGTGTATGTGAACATAGCCTTGCCTTCAGAAAGCTGTTCGCTTGCCATTCGAATAATAGTTTCTTCAGGTTTGGAACCCCAGAATACACTCAGAAAACTCCTATTAGGCTGGACAGTTTGTATTGCAAGTGCCAAGAGAACTTTATCCTGGAGGCATTTGGGTAACACACATGTTGACTGAATTGAGCAATAGCGCAACGGATTTGCGACGATTTCCAACTCATTTCATGATTGTGGAAGCGATACTAGCTCTCAGACGTTCGCCTTTGTCTACAGGACGTCGTTCCGCCCAGAATGAGTCACTGCTGGCGAACAAGCAGCTCAACGCGGGGCCGTCTCGGTGTGCTGTTGAGCAGGGGGCAACCAGCTGTTAAACAGCCCATCGACCAGCAATCCCGCCTATTGCTACGACTCAGACGTTCGCCATCGTCTACAGGACGTCGTTCCGCCCAGAATGAGTCACTGCTGGCGAACAAGCAGCTCAACGCGGGCCGTCTAGGTGTGCTGTTGAGCAGGGGGCAACGGGCTGTTAAACAGCCCATCGACCAGCAATCCCGCCAACTGCTACAACTCAGACGTTCGCCGTTGTTTACAGGACACGGATGAGATGTCACCGCACGCAATGCTCCCTGTAAACATCGAAATAGGGCAGGTATCGCCCCTCGAGAACTGCCCGTCGCCATCCTCCATGGTGCCGTAAACATCCTATCCGCGGAAACGCTGTCGCTGTAGACATCCCATCGGAGGAAGGTCTCCATCCCCGATTCCGCGTTCACATCCTATCAACATCCCGTAGACCTGATATTAACATCCCAGTGAAGCATCAGCCGCCTTAGGACGTCATCCCTTACACGGTGGTTTGCCTTCTTTCAAAACTTGATAATGAGGTTAATTTAACTGGTTTCTGTTCTACTTCGACCGCAGTAGAGAAAATGGAGCATCTTGAACAAATTTCCCAAAAAAATACACCAATCCAATAATGACGTCATTATGCGGGCAATGCTCCATTGTTGAGTGGTAGTCGCCATACACATCTCAATACTCGTTACTTAATTCGAGGCTCAAGAGTAGATCTGAGATTGGATGTCTTGTGAGAGAGGATGGTTCCAGTGCAGTCGAGGACGGCCAAAAAGTTCAACTTTTGGCAAATGCGTTTAGGAAGGCTTTCTTCGAGGATACTGACTTGAATGAACGTGTTAGTCCTTCTCTTCTTCCTGTTATGCCTGACTCTGTATGGTTTCACCCGGGGGAATTGTCGGAGCTACTAGCCAAATGGCTTAATTCGTTTTCCGACACGCCGGATCACATACCATGATGTTTCATTAAAAAGGTGATTGATATCATAGTTAGCCCACTAGCATGTATTTTCAACCTGAGTTTTATGCGTGGATATGTTCCGAGTACATGGCGTACATCCTTTGTTACTCCTATACCAAAGAAGAAGCCGTTTTCTGATCCCAACAATTACCGACCCATCAGTATCACGTCTATCTTTGCAAGGCTTTTCGAACAACTAATAAAAAAAAGAATTAGGGCTCATCTAGAGGAGCACTACATCATCTCGGAACTCCAACATGGTTTTCAAAAGGGCAAATCCACAATTTCGGCGATGCTGCAGTCACTTGATGATTGCACGCGTGCGCTGGACAAAGATATAGGTATGGATGTTATTTAACTTGATTTTTGCAGTTTCTCATCGCAAATTAGTAAACAAACTGGAAATAGTGGATATCCATCTACGTATAGTGGCTTGGATTCGTGCTTTTATCACGTGTAGAACTTTCAGGGTCAGGCTTAATAGTACGTTCTCCTCTCCCCTTTGTAGTCCTTAGTGATGTTCCCCTGGGGGGAGTGCTTTCACCAATTCTCTTCAATATTTATACGTATGAACTTCCCTCGATCATATCCTTGAACAACGTCGGCTGTTCGGCATTCGCTGATGACTTTAAGTTGTATAAACCTATTTTGACAATGGAAGATTCGAAGTGTTTGCAAAAAGCTCTTGATGATGTAGCCAAATGGTCGAATGAATGGAAATTGTCGCTTTCCAGCGAAAAGACTAAAGTGATGAAGCTTGGTAAGAGGCGAGTTAGTGGCTTCTATACTATCGACGGTTTGCAGTTGAGCGAGGTCAGCGAGATTAAGGACCTTGGTTTTCTTATCAAGGACGATCTTAATTTCGATGATCACTGCCTCCAGGTTGCGTCCACGGCTAATAGGATGATGCACAGCGCGTTTCGAGCACTATCAACTACTAATGCCAACGTGCTGACCGAGGTGTATAAAACGTACGTACGTCCACTTATGGAGTATGGTACGGTCGTTTTTAATCCATACAAAAAAGGATCCATCGACGCGCTTGAGAAAGTCCAGAATACTTTTACACGTAGAGTTTCCTTTAAGACATCGTGGTTTCAGACTAATGGTAACGTGTGTCATGTCACCAGGAACGCTAAATTGGGCCTAACCACTCTAGAGCGCAGGAAAAGAAGGTTTGATATGATAATGATGTATAAGATCATTCATGGGAAAGCTGGTATCAAGGCTAGCCGGCTGTTCAACCTTAGACCATCAACCACTAGGGGAACACCGGTGAAATTGGGCCTCATTGGGGCCAGGCGGAATGTACAACAGCACTTCTTTGTCGATAGAGCGGGGTCTGAATTCAATAAACTACTTCGGTCAGGTTTGGTAGTGGGGAAACTCAATGAATTCAAAAAGACACTTGAGTGTTATCTGTTGTCCCAGGAGTAATGTTTGTAAGATCTCTTTTCTTCATGGTGCCGGTGTATGCCTGATAGTCAGTTGATCCATTTGTTTATTGTTGTTCGACTGATTTTAGTGCTTTTATTATTCTGTTGTTGTCTTTGACACTGTTCTACCGTGTAATAAATCAAATCAATCAATCAATCAAATCAAACTCATTAATTTTTTTTGTTGTTGTTGCCCATCATCCACCATACTGTGCTTCTCTGGGCCAAATTCCGGTCCGCATTTGCGTCTCGACACGCTTTGCGGCCGCACGCACTCGAGTCAGTCGAGTTTCCAGCGCCTAAGCCGACTCGATGTGGTTTTCTTATACAGTTTAGTCCAATTTCGTGTAGTTTCCAGTTTCCAAAACCCACCTATAGTCAACAGATCGGCGGCTGCGGCGCTGGAAACTCTTCCGACTCGAAAGCGCGCGGCCGCCAAGCGTGTCGAGACGCAATTTCGGACCGGAATTTGGCCAGATAAGCACAGTACACACTGATCCTGGATCCAATTTCCGGCATATTGACGACGTCATCGAAGCAACATTGCTGGGATCCTCTTCTTTGGAGGATCCCTGAGTGGGACGTTTTTCCACCCTCTTTTTTTCTAATCTTTTTTTTCAATTTTTTGAAATTAATTTTTTTAATTCTTATTCTTTTTTTTACACTTCAAATTCATTATTGCATACTTAAAGTGACAGGAAATGAGCTACTTCCACTGGTTTGAGCCAGAGATCTTCTATTGTGAGGTGCGTTGGCTTTCCAGAGCAAGAGAACATGTGAGGTACTGTGTGTTCCTCAAGCCCGCAGTCTGGACAAAGTGGATTATCGGCTGCTCCTATCTTATGTAGATACCATTGCGACTTCGAATAGAAACCACTCCGGAGCTGAGATAGCGCTGCCCGACTTGGTCTTGGCAAAGTCTCCTCCTCCTTAGAAATCTTCGGCGGCGGTCCACTTAGCATGGCGGAGTTCATAGTAACCAGGAACTCCTTTACAAACTCTTTGTGCACTTCTTTGCGAATGCTTTCCGCGTTTCCTGGCCTGACCAACATTGGCTTGATCGTTCTGACATGCTTTCTGATCTGTCTTGGTTGTTCCGGCTTCTTCATCATGTCGTGTAAGGGGTGTTCTGGATCAAGTGCTGCAACCGTCCGATATTGAAGCGTCAACATCTCATTATGAGCTTTGACTGGCATGATTCCCGTCTCATTGCTGAGGTGGGTAGTGCAAGCCATCGCCAGGCTTCCCCTCGCGGTCCTCAAGGCCGCATTTTGACAAGCTTGTAACCGATCCCAGTGAGTCGACGCAGTGAGCGGGCTCCAGGCTGGAGCAGCGTAAGACATCACGGATTGTCCGGTGGCGCGGTAGGTCAGTGTGAGCATCTCTTTGCTTTATCCCCAGTTTCTTCCTGCCAACGCTTTTAAGAGATTCGCTCTTTTAGCCGTCTTCTTGCGAACATCTTCCGCATGTAATCGACCCGTCATCATAGTGTCGAAATGGCAGCCGAGAATTGTTGGATTTCTTTCGTGTGTGATTTGCATCCCATTTATGAACACTTTCGGTACGTCTCGCTTGAGCAGAATGTGTTGTTAGAAGAGAGACAGTGGTCTTCTGAAGCGACAGTTGAGGATGTAGATCTTCCAGGGCCTTTGTTAGCCTCGGGAGGTATTCGTTCAGACGTTTTTCGCAAGTTTCAATATCCGGATCTGATGCCACCAGTGTTAGGTCATCCTCATATCCGACTAGACGTGCTTGTGGAGGGGGTGCCGGGAGATCTGGGGCAGCATGCACGTACGCGGCGGGTTAGGTTGGGGTTACGCAGGGTTTGAAGCGTCGGCGCGTTTGTTGATAGCGGCGTGAGGGCTGAAAGGGGGTTAGGCTAGCACTGAAAAATCTTTCCCTCGCAAACCCTACCTAGGAGGGTGGGGCAGCCGAAACCCCGTTGAGACCCCAACTACTGATTATTTCCAGCACTCGCACAGCAATCATGAAACGCGCCGACGCCCCAAACCCTGCCTAACCCCAACCTAACCCGCCGCGTACGTGCATGCCGCCCTGTTATGTAGAATGAGAACATGAGCGGAGATAGAACCGCACCTTGCGGTACCCCGGAGCGCACCAATCTTACATTCGACATCTGGCCTCTAAACTCTGTCCGTATTGTTCTGCATTTCAGGTAGCTAGAAAACCATCGGGCTAAACCTCTCGGTAGGGATGACTCGGCAAGCTTTTGACAAAGAATGGAGATAAAACAGTGTCATATGCTTTCTTCAAGTCGAGTGCAACCATAATTGAGCGGCTAGGCGGTCTCTTCTCATTTAACCCATCCGTGATGAATCCGGTCAATTCGACCAACGCTGAGGTTGTGGAGAAACCTTTCCGAAAACCATTCTGCAATCCAGGGATTTGCAGGTGCGTCTCCAGTGTAGGAAACATGGCTCTTTCAAAAGTGCGCGCCATAGATGAAATGATCGAAATAGGCCTGTAGCTGTTCAGATCTTCTGCAGGTTTACCAGGCTTCAGGAGTGGGAAAATTCTCGCCTCTTTCCACGACGCCGGGATCAGTCCAGTTGACAGGGTTCTGTTGAAAAGGGCTCTAAGGCATTCACGGAAAATTGGTCCTGAATGTTTGAGCATGATGGGGGCCACACCACTTGTATCCAGCGCTCTAGACGGCTTGCATTTCTCCAAGGCGGCGTCGATGAGGGCTGTCGAAACGATGGGAACGTCTTCTCTCAGAAAGTTTTTGATCCATCGGAAGGTCCTTCGTGACGACTTCATGCTTTTATGAGGGCATTGCAGACTGAACTGTTTGCATAAAACGTTGGCCGCATTCTTGTTTTTCAACGGTTTGCCCCTATGCAAAATTTGGATGGGATTGGGTTTCACTGAACGGCCATCCAGAGCCTTCATGGTTGCCCATAGCTTCGATGAGTTTGTACGATGATCTATGCCTTCCACGAAAGCTCTCCATGTCTGCTGTCGGTCCTTCCTCACTTCATCAGCGACTTCTCTGTTCAGCTCCGGGATTCTGGTGTTGGTCGGGTCCGTTCTTCTAATCGAGTCTCTTTCACATATGAGGTCCTTAGCGGTGCCCGACAGTCCCGGCATAAAAGCCTTACGTCTGCCCTTAGGGATAGATTGTGACGTTGTTGTCCTTACGGCCGATGAGAGAAATCGATCCATTTCCAGTGGAGTGGCCCGGAAGTCGAAATCCGCCGATTGTTGTTCCAGCACCGACAGAAATTTGGGCCAGTCCGCCTTTTTGAAGTTCACGAAAGTGTTCCTCGGTGAGGAAGATATAAGGGCCTCGCTTCTGAACTCCATCAGGATAGGGAGGTGGTCACTTGCGCCTGTGTTAACAGTGTCCCAAACTGCTGACGATGCTAGGTCCTGTGAGCACAGCGAGAGGTTCGGTGACGAGGGTCTTCCATACGTCGGCTTCCTAGTAGGATGAGGGGCATCATTGAGAATCACAAAATTCGACTGCGCTATCTCCTCCTCCAGGTCCTGTCCACGTTGGTCCTCTTCACCCTCTGACAATAGAGGACTGTGCGCATTGACATCTCCCATGACGATTGTGGATTTCCCGCATGTCAGGAATTGGGCGATAGACAGCTCGTATGCGGGTGGGCATGAGGACCTAGGCGGAGAGTAGAGATTGTGAATGTGCACAGATCCAGCCTTCGTTTCCACAGCTAAGGAGATGCATTCCGTCGTACCATCTCTGGTTCCTGGAGTGATCACACTGCACTGTAAGTTGTTTCTGACCAGAAAGGCCACACCTCCTCCGGAACTCGTTCGGTCATTTCTCAGGCATGTGTGGCCTCGAACCACCGGTGATCCTTGATTGGGATCCAGTTCAGTTTCTTGAAGTCCCACAATGTCAGCTCCTATGCGGTATGCGAGAGCTTCTAGTTCCGCTGAATTGTTGCGAAAACCATTTATATTCCACTGTATCATCTTTAGAGAGTCGGGACTTGAACGCTGAGGTTGATATGTCGGTACGGAGACGCAGTTAGGGCACACGTATGAGCTGTCCGCATCCTTGAAGGATTTAAGACCGGAGCATTTCTTCACATGAGTCCATTTCCTGCATTTGCTACATTGAACGCTCCCTGCAGCGGCTGAGGTACCACACTGGGTGCAGGGCCATCGAATCCGGCAAGGGGGTCCAGGGTTTGCTTCGATTCCGGCACGGATGAGTAGACAACGGATCAGCAGCGCCGGTTTATGCTGACCCGCAACCGAAAAAATTGGCTCCAGAACTCGTGAGAAGTGAATTCTGGGAGGTATAGTTGAGGATCTTTGACTTCGGAAGGATGGCGGCCATTGTAGACGACTTCTTCTACCGCGTACGCTCTTGCCAAACGAGTAGGCGATACTCCATAAGAGCTATCATTAATGAAGCGGTGCTATCGCAGCTAGGGGGGCACATGACCATCGCACTTGCCTACGCCCATACTTCCGTGCCGCCGCGTAATTTGGGCACCAACCCGGAGTTTTCCTCCCCCCTTCCAAAGTCAGGAGACCCGTTGCGGCACGGAAAAATGGGCGTAGCCAAGTGCGATGGTCAACAGCACCCCCCCCCCCTCCTGAGATAGCACCAAGGAAGCCATTCTAGCGTAGTCAAAAATGAGCAGAATGGAGCACCTTGCGAAGATGCCCCTGCTACTAGTAATGAGAACTTTGAGTTACTGAGGCCTGATCGTAGATCATAAAAAGTTACAAACTCAAAATGGTAGGTGGACTTCAATAATTTTAATTTTCTCTCCCCATCCCTAATTTTTTCCAGGGTGGTTACTTGGGTGGGGGGGAGGGGGGTGGGGCTGAGCCCGATATGGGGTTCGTATCGGATTTTGGGCGACTACAGAAGTTGGCGGTACGTTTAATGTCATATTTCTACTGACGAAAAAAAGGCAAACGAAAATTCGACGTAAAAGCACTTTAAGTCTCAATCCAACAGTTTGAATAACTTTTTTTTCCAAGTCACATCTCAATATGAAGCGCGTACAGCCCTAGATTCAAAAGGATTTTGAGATGCTCGAATGTCTGAGATTGACTCCGACTGCAAAATCATGGATTGGAGTACGAATTCCAAATGACGGAGAACATACCGCGAAGAGCCAGGATGCGTAGCAGGGATCCTCTTTTTTGATTCAAAAGTCACTCCATTTCTTCGTGCGCTTGTGCGGAACGAGGAGAAAGAATAGAATGTGGAGGAGAGGTTTGGTTTTGCCTAGGCCTTTTGAGCACTTAGATTTCACTCTATTTGTAGGCATGAGTGAGATGTTCGAATGTCTCTGAGATTGACTCCGAGTGCAGAAGTTGCGCAATCTCAGAGACATTCGAGCATCTCCCTCACCATGGTGGTGCGGTTTCGTATTTTCCCTAAGAAAACTGTAGGTGTGGCTGGATCGGTTCAATGTTCGCGGACATTCCACCACAATCGACTGCTAGATTTCGTTTTTTATTGAATTTATTTAGACGGAAGAAGCATTAGAAATCTTGAAAACGGAAAGTTTTTCGCCAAAACACCCAATCCATACACTTAAAGTTCTCACTGAAGATACAATCATGAGCAACACAAAAAAAGAGAAAAAACTCAAGGAACCATAACAAAAATATATCAGGTGTTCTTTGTCGATTGATGGCAAACCTGGAACCAAGCCAGCCATGGTTACAGTACGCTAAGTGGAAAGACGCAACAGCACCACCGACCGCAAACCGCACCACGGCCTTTTTCCGCTGCCATATATCATTGGTGTCTCACAGGGAGATAGCCGTGCTCAGCAGTTGGGCGCGAAAGCGTTCGATCAATAGCCACTCTCCCTTCCTTTTCACGCGCGCCATTTTTCCCGCCAAGCTGCGTCGCGGCGATCCCTCATCCAGTGATTGACGATACTGTGTACCGTCAAGCCTGCGATGTCTAAGCCGAGCGGCACTGAGTTGAAGTGGCCACTGCGCGACCGCCGGTTTGTATCAGATCGCTCCAGCCACTGAAGTGATTCTGCTAGCCTGCTACCTATATTCCTAACACATTTCGACTTCTTCACTCTCGAATCCACAGGCATATGGGCATTAGGCTGGAGGAATCACTTGAATAACAGGGGCCATCTGATACACGCTGCGCGGTAGCGCCGCGTCCGCTCCAGTTCAGCGCCGCCCGGCTTAGTCATCGCAGGCTTGACGCTACGGTGCCGGGCTGGCAATCAGAATTGTGTGGAAGGAAAACAAAATGTCTGGAAACGAAAGAAGTGAAATGATTGCTTCAAAACGGAGCAAAAGGCCTAAAATTGAAAAAGACAGAAATTATAGAGCGTCTAACAATGCGTTCCTGCTAACGAAATACCACAAAATATGATCCTGGAAATAGAAGGCGATATGATCCAAAACATACTCTAAAGAGAGAAATGTGCAGCAACGCCGATATGTAAATACAGAATTATTCTACGAATGATTGCTATGAGGAAAAAAAGAGAGTTGAGGTAAAGAACGAAAAAAGTGATGGGAAAAGCGAATTGGTGGAATGTTGCACACTCAGAAGTTTCAACCCTAGTTACATGCTAGTTAAATGTATGTTAAACGTTTTCCTCAGTAACATACATTGAAGGGCACGAGTAACTTACTTGGTGATGCATGTATGATACTTGAGCACACGTGTAACTTACTTCTCCAAGCATACATGTAACTTACCTGAGCATACATGTTACTTACTTTATGGTACATGTAACTTACCTATGCATACATGTAACTTACTTCTCCAACCATGCATGTAACTTACTCAATGGTACATGTAACTTACCTAAGCATACATGTAAATTACTTAATGGTACATGTAACTTACTCAATGGTACATGTAACTTACCTATGCATACATGTAACTCACTTCTCCAAGCATGCATGTAACTTACCTAAAGGTATATGTAACTCACCTAAGCATACATGTAAATTACTTAATGGTACATGTAACTTACCTCAGCATACATGTAACTTACCCAAGCATACATGTAACTTACCTAATCATACATGTTACTTACTTAATGGTACATGTAACTTACGTAAGCATACATGTAACTTACCTAATGATGCATGTAACTTACCTAAACATACATGCAGCTTACTTCTTCAAGCATGTAACTTACCTAATGATGCATGTATTTTTCTTAGCTGACCATGCATGTAACTTACACGATCAACCATGTAACATACCTAACCAGACACATAAGCAACTCCGCTGCTTACTCCGCCTGGGGTGGCATGCATGGACGCGTCGGCGACGGTCAGGGAGCGCAACGCCGCACGCACGCGTTACAACTCCAATTCAAATTTTGGCGCTCACATGCGACATTGCGCCTCCCTGTAACGCAAACAAAATAGTTACAGCAATGAAAATACAACAACAGCTATCTTCATTTATACAGATCAGAAACCACAATATCACCTCGCGGCACACCTATAATTTACAGCAACGGAAGAAGAACGTGGTGCGGTTGCGGACTCTTCCTAACATACTGTAGCCTGATTGTGTCATCACTCATTTTTTCAAAATAACTGAGATTGATCGGTGAGTTTGTGTTTTCACCGATACAACTACATCTGTGAAAACAATGAAAGCAGGGGTGAGTTTTGGGAAGATTTCCAAGGGAAAGAAAGATGTATCTGATAAGAACCGACCAATAACAGGTTGAGAGGCCGTCTGGAATTAGCCTATCTTCAAGGCTATCATTCATGATATCTTACTCAGGTCCTCGTTGGCACCGAGCGCAGTTCAAACCGCTGACGAGCGTTGCAATGCTTGCGCACGGAAGCTAAAATTGGGTTGGGCAACCCCGAAAAAATCGGCCATTCTCCCGAAAATTACGGCGCTCCAACTGGGTACAGTGGCGCTCGACCTGCGATCGCCGGGTTGGATGTCGCCATCCTGACTTTGCGGTTCTCTGTGCAATATCCGGCGTTTCGGTCCACCAACACTTCGGCGATTGCATCCCACTTTAAGCCTCAGACCCCTCCACATATAGCCATGCAGACAGCCATGCAGACAAAATTACTTCATGAAAAATATATACTTCTTTATTCGATGGTACACTTCAACACAACAAGAGAATTAATCGCATTAAACAGCGACGATTAGATTCAAGGCAACAATGACGGACACCATAACGAGTAGTGATGATATAATAACAAGACCCAATAACTGATAGTAAAATCCTCAGAAATAAAAACTAGCGACAACTATGATCCACAAGAGTGAAATATACAAAACAGGTTCAAATCACCAAGCAAAAGGTTAAAGGCAGTGGTCGCGATAAAATAGTATTGTCTTCTTTTCCTCTCTAAACCCTTCTCTGGGTTGAGAGTAGTAAGACCTATGAGAAAAAATCTCGATAAAACCGCTGTTTCGGGCCAAATTTCAACCCAGAACTTTCTTGTCTTTTGATGGTGGACGAGCCCACTCCACATCATCGGCATGGATGACCTCTTAGGCGCTATTCATACTACTCGACGCCAGCGCGGCACGTGCGTGCCACGCTTGCGTGGCTTTTGTGCATGAATGGCTTGACGCCCCGCCCGCGCGGCATGCGCGTCACGCTTCGCCCGCTCCGCCATGGCGTCGCCGCTGCAGTATTCATACTGCCACCCGGAACGCCTTGGCGTTTTCATCCACTGATATTATTTATCGATCGTCTCATTCATTCCAGCTTCACCGCTCCGCCATGGCGTAGCCGCTGGAGTATTCATAGTCTCCGCAAGCGCGGTACCCGTGTGCCGCGCTGGCGTGTAATAGTATGAATAGCGCCTTATACCAAGGACATCAGCTGGCTTGAAATTGAATTTCAATGAACCTTCGGATTTATGTACACATCTAGTCAAAAACATTGACTGAAGTGCTTTTTTTCATTGCTCAACTGTTTTTATTAGGTAAATTTGCATTTATTCCTCCCTCTGCATGTCGATGATTTTTGACTGCTCGGCATGAGACTGCGATCTTTTTGGGCGCCGCTGTGCACGTGTGCACGAACTGGCACCTTTGGGCCCTAGGAACTCTAATTCTCGCCCGCTTTTCACCGCGTTACCTTCATAGTTTTTTAGCTTCGGCGAATTGGTATATATACCCTCATTGGGGATCGGTATACTTCAGCGACAGCCGGTCGCCGACGACAGACTTGGCGACGGAGTTGTCGCCGCTGCAAATTTTGCACGCGAATTTGCGTACCTACAAATCTGCATTCGCGCATCTGCAAACCATTTACTAGATATCGATTGTATTCCTTAAATTGTTTTCCTGATTGAAGTGGCATAAGGAACACTTTTTTCATGGAAAGAATGTCACTATTAAAGGAAGTGTTCACTATAAAAGTCCTTTTTCTGTTTTTCCGCCTATTTTGAAAACGGTCCCATGCTGATTTCAATGATGTCCATGGAATCGTACAAGACCCCCTGGAAACGGAATTATGGTCCCTCAAAATTCAGCTAGGGAAGCATTGTGGACGAGTTGTGCGAGGCTTTTAACTCCCGTTTTTTGCAGCCGATGTGTGCGAGCTGACTTGAGTAAAGAGAAGCGTTGAGAATGAAGAGAAGAACGGGGTTTGTGATCGGAAACTATCGCTCATCTAACCACGAATTCAGGGAAACTGTTATAGGACATGGGCGGAGTGGCCCAATGGGTTGGCTGGCCCACGAGATTTTCACCCAATTACCGGCCGTTTTTCGTCGCATTTCCGTTCTTAATCTTCTTAGAGGGACCCAAAGCTTACGTTTTAGCCAAAAAAACGTGCAAATTTTTCTTCGTGAACGCTGCCTTTAAGAGTATGAATCACAATACTGCAATACATATTCACTCCAGATTAAGAGAAAAACTTTGCGATTTGGGATGTTACTCTGATTTTATTCTTTACTCCAAATAAGTCAAAAGGAGTTAGGCAGGATGGACAATGTGCTTATACGACAAAAAAATTATGTAGTGCCATTTACGGCCTGGAATGTACCTAAAAATGGTAGAAGCGGCGTACAAAATGCTAATTAAGGGACTACTAACATACCTGATCATTTGCTGCCGCTACCTTCATAGAAACCTCAAAAAAGACTGAGAGAAAACAAAATGAAAGTTTGTTTGGGAAATGATCGGGACCCAGCGACAGCCCGTCGGTCTGCTGCATGCAGCGACTGCTCGCATTTTCGAATTTTTTCACAAATCCTTCGATTTTCGGAGAAACATTTTAACTCAAACCACGCCAAAGTCAAGCTAAAAAAATCAAATTATTCAAATCAAAGCACTATTAGGGAACCTTACAGCAGGTCAGACAGCCATTCGGATTATGTCTTCATCTTCTTATCTTCCTATTATCAGCTCTTCAATTTTACCACCTCATCGATTTTCCGTCTTCAAACAATACAATGTTTCCGAAACTTTGGATGCGCTAAAAATACGGGCACGTTAACACGAGAAGTCTCAGAAAAGCTCAGGAAATGTATTACCTCACAGTGTAGATTGCAGTGCGAAAGCTATCAGAAAAACAGACAAATTGAAAATTGAATGAGCCCATATCGCGGCCCCACGTCAGCCCAGTCTAAGATAGTCCAGTTCCTGAATGGACATATAAATAAAATAATAGACTTGTCACGTTTCATAATAGGAACCAACAAAGAGGAGACGAGATAGGATTTTGTGTCGAAGAAAAATCAAAGGGAAGTTATACATAAAACATAAACCCATGTCAGAATTGCTCCTTTACTGAGGTTTTAATCATTGAATAAAAAAAGAGGAGACGACAAGAGACATTCGGTCTTTGAAGTTTTTTATTTGCTTTGAAAAACCTTCCCTTTGTGAGTTACTGCAGGTTCTCACAAAATTACTCTGCCTAGAGAATCGCGAATCAACATTTACCAAAATTTTCAGGAAATGAACGTAAAAATTTGTGAATTTTGGGGAATTGAAAATCCATAGGTCTCCCAGTTCTTTCAGATTGTCGCGAGGTTTTCATGTAAATGAAACCGGACGAGAAAATTTGAACTGAGTTTTAAAATTTAAGAAATTTGTGAACTTCAATTAAAAGCGCATGTAATGTTTCAATTGGACACACCTGCCGTGTTTTTCGTGTAGCAGGGAAATTTGAATAGACTTAAGAATTTTGAAGATGGAGGAACAATTGGCACGTGTTTTGGAAAGATCCAGACTAAGGACACAAACGAATAACGAATAGTGAAGAAACGGAAAAGGAGAGCATCGTTCTGATCTAGTGGTAAGAGCAAGACGCGAGAGGTGACTCCGCGTCTCTGTCCAGAGCAATGTCGTCCCTGTCCAACGCGTTTCAAGTGCAAGCGAAACTATGGGCGCGGCAAACGCCGCAACTCGCGACATCCGATCGAAACAAACGTGATTATTCTATCTTATCGCGAGTTCTGCTCATTGTCCCGATGATGTGAAAAAAAATCGTTTGGCCTCCGCTTGAAACGCTAGATTTCCAGAGTATCGAACCCATTTTCCCAACATAGAAATCTTCTTGTAAGCACCTAAGGTGAAAATGTGAAAATTGAAACACAAACTCACCAACCAATTTCAGTTATTTCGAAAGAATGTGTGATAACACAATCAGACTACAGTATTTTAGGAAGAGTTCACAACCGCACCACGTCCTTCCTCCATTGCCGTAAACTATAGGCTCTACCCGTGGGACAGGCTGTTGCCCTGTTGTCCAATTCGTACCACCCCCGGGACGAGATTCAGGCCTTTTCGAACGGCGAAGAACAACTAGTAAGGGAGATCAAAAAATGAGAATAAGATGAACCACTGGTGAGGCAGAGTAAGAAACAAGAGGTGTGAGATCCCAGGTGAGGTGACGTCAGAAGTGAATTCGGCCGTGCCACAGAACACATTTGGAGGCTGCAAAAGGAGGGCTAAGAAAAATACTAATTGAGGTGCGCGCGAAGCGCTAACGCTGAACCTAAGATTCGTGACGCATGCATATTCAACTTCGCCACAAGGCACGTTTGTGAAAAAACTGCTTGGTTGCGAGTCTGCTTAATGGACCCACTCTGAGTGCGAAAATGTAAAACGCTATCAGTCTGTACGAAATGCGGAAGATGTGCCTTCATCGTAACTTTGCTCAGCGGGGTTTTCTGGGGGGCAGAACACGATGTCCGTTTCTAGATTTTCGAAAATATACTGAGCGTTTTGGAAGATACGAAAAGCACAAAAAATTACCTTTCTGAACTTATAACTTCTCGCACCAGCGGCTCGGGACGGGATACTGCTCACTTTTACTAAAGATACCCGGGAGATACTGGCAAAACAATTCGTTTCCGCAGATGCGACCTACGCTTCGTATACTTCCATTGTGAGTACTCTCACAGAATGCAGAGCACTTAGAATTTTTCCCATTAACTTTCAGCAGGACTCACACTGTTGTTTGCCGAAATATTAATGAAAATTGTGAAATTTATTAAAGAAAATGAAACGATGTACGATTGATATGGCTGTGAACTTGTGAACTTCTGAACAGCAAAAATTGAGCGTATAATTGAAGAACCGAATCGCGCCCATGCCTTCTTGAATAAGGCGATATCTTCCATCTGAAGTTTGCAAGGCTTCGCTTCTGAAGATTCAGGTTTCGACTGACATTCAGAATATTTAGAACAAAAGGTTTCGAACCTTGATTTTTTACAATTACATGTTTGCTTCCGAATAACTCGCTCACTTAGACGGGCTTGATCTAATTTTTCCGCTCTACACTCAAGTTTAGCTATTTAGTAAACAAGTGCAATGCCAAATCAATAATCCGTGGGTTTTAGGCGTCTCCTCCTAGTTGAATCGGTTCTAGAGGTTTTTATATACCGAGTCACTACCCTTTTGTAGCAAAAACTTTTTCCAAACCACGACAACCAGTACTAGAGGAAACTATTTTAAGATCACGTTGTCTAGACAGAAAACCACAATTCGCGCGGAATCGTTTACTGTGCTTATCTGGGCCGAATTCCGGTCCGCAATCGCGTCTCGACACGCTTTGCGGCCGCACGCGCTCGAGTCAGTCGGGCTTCCAGCGCCGAAGCCGTCCCGATGTGGCTTTTTTATACAAATTGCACCAATTTTTCTTAGTTTCCAGTTTCCAAAACCCACCTAGAGTCAGCAGTTCGGCGGCTGCGGCGCTGGAAGCTCTTCCTCCTCGGGAGCGTGCGGCCGCAAACCGTGTCGAGACGCAATTGCGGACCGGAACTTGGTCCAGATAAGCACAGTACCTTCAGAGCAGGCAGCGCCTTCCTCAAAGCTACGAAGAGTACTCCAGCCACTTATATGGCTTATGCTCAATTCAAGCGTATGATGTCCAAAGTTCTTCACTGCTACGGGTTATCCTAGTTTTTTTTCTTGTTATCGACTGCACATTTTCTCATTTTCTCATAGAATTCCTTCACATACTTGGCGTCTGTTACAAGTTTTCTAGTAGTTGCATTGTTATGTATGCCTTTTTTTGACGATTGCCTCATGTGGTCGTATTAAAACTAAACTAAACCAAACCAACTTTTTACACACTACACCAACTTTTTACACACTACACTACACCAATTTTTTTTTGAATCCGCCACCTTTTTCCTACGATAGTTGGTCCTGAAATGAAACGAATGAGCGGTGAAAAGGCGAAGAATTTGAGCGCATCCGACTCACATGGCAGTTTTAATCATATTGAAGACATCATTGTGAAAACCATCATCCATCTGACGCCCGGCGAAGTCGTAGGTGGCCTTTACGAACTCTGAAATGTTTGTGAAAGTGAAATTTTATGAATATGATGGGTGCAAAATGCTTCCCTACCTATTATAGCATCAGAATCGATGGACACGTAACTATTATTCCTCGTTTTAGTACGAGCCGTTATGTAGGGCCATACACTTTCGTAGTACATCTATAAAGTACTTTAATAGAACTTTATGAACATGATAAAGATAAAATCACCTTACCTCTTCTACGACGGCGTACACAAAATTATTAAAGAAGGTTATATAATCGTACTCGGTTCGCAGCGCCTTACTTTTCGAACGCATTCTCACATAGAGTTCCTTCAGGTCTCCGCCTACAACGGAAGGCTTGAGCCCGATTTTGTTATCCGGTGTGTAAAGTAAAGTCTTCTTAGACAACTGGGGGTTCCGATTCGGTCACTATAGGCTGTCATTTCGAATACAAAGCGCTGTGGACGACGATACGGGCCCTTACTTAACGAACGTTCCGTGGCCTAATCGCCGTCGAAGTGAGAAGCACGTGCGCAACACATAGGCGTTCCACTCGGCCAAGACACTTTCAATTCGACTACGATGCAGTTTGGACGACAAACGAGAGAGGATGCTCTCGATTGGAAACGATTATCGATAGCTCCGTGATTGATCAGGCGCCTACCGGCCAGGGCATATATATATATATATATATATATATATATATATATATATATATATATATATATATATATATATATATATATATATATATATATATATATATATATATATATATATATATATATATATATATATATATATATATATATATATATATATATATATATATATATATATATATACTATATATATATATATATATATATATATATATATATATATATATATATATATATATATATATATATATATATATATATATATATATATATATATATATATATATATATATATATATATATATATATATATATATATATATATATATATATATATATATATATATATATATATATATATATATATATATATATATATATATATATATATATATATATATATATATATATATATATATATATATATATATATATATATATATATATATATATATATATATATATATATATATATATATATATATATACAATACCTTCGCTCGTAGGATTTGGTCAGAAGGCGCGCGAGGTCGGGTTTTAGCGTCTTTTTCTGTCTTCTTCTTATAACTCACTTCAAAATCAACTCTGAGCCAAACTATGGTGATATTCGTGATCCTGGTGTCAAGGGCTACCAAATGGTATAGCCCATGTTGGGGTTTCGTTTTGAACTAATGAAGTTTGACAGGCAGGGTATACTGTATATTACCCTTTGATGGAAGAGGGGCTCGGCTTCCTGTGTCTGGGTCCTCGTGGCTCCCACCACACCGTCTGCAACGCGCTGGTCGTCTGTGGCCTCCCCGACTCGCGTGCTGCCTTTCCCCTGCACACGTTCGGCCTTGCACACTCCCCTATTCATGCTTTCTCTCCCTCGAAGGTCAGCAGCGCTGATTTTCGCCGGTCCCTCAACCATCAACTCATCGGTGTGGGTGTGTTCACTACTCAATGCGCCCGGCACTAATCGACGTATGTTACGTAAACATACCTCGCCTCTGTCGGTGGCGCGCGCTCGCGTCACGGCTTCGCATTGGAGCGCTCTTTCTCACAACACAGTGCAGTGCCACACCCATACACTATTCAAGCTAGGTGAAATGCGATATTTAGGGTATGTGAGGAGTACAAAGGCCTCCGTACAGCGTTGATAACTATTGATAACTACATTATGGAGGATACGTCGGTCAAAAACGCGATTCTCGCGAAAAATACTAACCTGAGTTCACAATTACTGAGAAACCCTGCAGAGAGTCAGTCGTGTATCGTAACTGTATCGTGCGAGCTAGAAACTTTGATCAGGAGCTGTAAAATTCGTGCAGGACCCACTTCTTTTCGGCTTCCACGTCTTTAAATCTACATATTGTCCTTATAGGGTTGAATACATATTGGGCTAGATAAATGTAAACAATACACACATTCTACGATACCTTCAAGGCACAGCCCAACCTCAAAATCGTTTTCCGTTTTTCTTGCTTAGCTTTGTGAGGATCTCGGGCTGATCACATTGGTGTCTCCAGAATCGCTAAGAACCCACCACGGACACAGCCATCATCCATCGTGACCACTGTCTTCCGCTTTGTAGAAAGCGGGATCAATTAACATATTCGCTGTTTCAGCAGGGAATCATAGACCTGCTTTTGAGATTCAATGATCATGCACAATGCTGAAATCTGCGGCTCTACGCTGACTCACGCCATGGATCACCTATCATTTCCTAGCAGATGGTGAAATTTCTCCGAAAAAAGCATCATCTAATAGTCATCGATGCTGTACCCTTGAAGCATGCGAGGTGGATTGGTCATCTTTATTTTCTCTTTTATATTTTGACTGCCAAATATCTCGATGTTGTCATTTATTGTGGTATTTAGCATTTGAAGTACAATACCGCCGCTATCCAAGGGAAAAAATGGGCAAAGTGGGCAACTAAAGCGTCTCTCGTCCACAACTCTCCTCAAAGTGCTCCGTTTTCAAATTCAAAAACGCCGAAATGTACAGCATGTCGTGGCCTAGTTGATCGTGTGAAAATATTTTGCGAAATTTGGAGAGCAACTTCATTTTTCAAGGCGGAATACATTTCCATTATGACCATGATAGAGATCGCGTACGGTTGTCTTTGCCTGAATGCGCTCGTTATCTTGTGATAACAATATCAAATCCATAACTAACTCCATCTTAAAAAAAGCGTTTTCATTAGTGAATTCCAATTGTCTCACATAGTTAGATAGATTGTGGCACGGTGAACATTTTGGTCCTTTCGAAATTGAAAACGGAGCACTTTGAGGCGTGTTGCGGTCGAAAGACGCTTTAGTTGCCCACTTTGCCCATTTTTTCCCTTGTATAGCGGCGGTATTGTAGTTTATATGGGTTTATAACAATTCGATGTCGCTTAGGCATTTTTCCTTCTACTGCTTTATAATGCAGAAAAAAGATGAATACAGCAAGTAAAACAACTGCAGTCAGCTGCTTTTTGCGTTGTGAGAATATTTAAACTGAAGAGCGCATTCATGGTCTCATAGAGGAGCAGTTCGAGAGAATGAATCCGAAGAAAATTTGAAGGCAGTGTTCACGATGATCTTTAATTTTGAGATTATTCGTTATATTGATTAGGTGGCCCCCGGGAAGAACTAAAATGCCGTAGAAATTGAGAAAAACGCACCAGAAGTACATGAAATCCTTTACTCTCACCCCGCCTCTCTACTCTCACAGGAAGTGTTTGTTGTGACAATGAAATCGTTTGTGGACACGTCCTTTGCAATTCCATACTCTCTATCATTCCGTTCTTTCCTTATGGCCCTAACTAAACCTGCTTTGCATAAAATAATCTTCTATTTTCGATTGACCCGATTTTTCACTGGTGACAGCCACCATGAACATGTTCATCCAACCGGACAACTGGTCCATGTCATGGAATAAAGTCACTGAAATGCGACGTTTTAATGCTTTTCTCGCCGTCTCTTCGTAATTTTGGTAACACATAGAGGCCAAGGCACCGTTTGAAGTGAAAAACACGGGGACGAAAATCATCGTGAACACTGCCTTCAAATGAGGTTTTCCTCAACAAAAATCTATAATTGAGCACAGAATCTCTAAATAAAAGCAAAAATGCTCGAGCGACATAAAACTGTTATAAACTTACGAGAAATATTTCTAATTATCGAAGCTCAAATAGATGGAACATCAGATGATTAAACAGTCAAAATATAACATCAGTTTCAACAGAAAACGAGTCTTCTCCTCACATTTTTCGAGAATAAGGGTGGGTGAAGCTGAAGGATTTGCGTGGGAACTTGACCAATAAGGCACAATGCTATGTATCATATTGTTATCACAATCACAGCTCATAATTTTGTGAGGGGAGAACGTCGAACTGTTCCTTCGCCGCGCGCGGCACCATCCCTGCCGCTTACCCTCGAGATTTCCCAACGGTTCACACCAAATGGAATGATGGTGGGGGACAAAAAAGATTCGGCGTAACCGGGTTAAAGGACGAACTACCGTAATCGCGCAGGAAATTCCTTTCAACGCGCGCTGTCGCGCCGCGGCCTTCGCAATATAGCGTGTTTACTCACGGTGTTGTGCTGATGTCGCCTTGTGCACGTTTCTAGAAAAATCAGCAGTACTTGGCGAACCTCAGATGCAACGTACGCACTGCTCACAGCACAACAGGAATTCATCCGTTCCATTTCAGTCAGCACAGGTTGGTTAAGCTCTTAAAATTTGAGAATAATCGTACCTTTGGTGTGCTAATTTCCAATTTCCATTGTGATTTCATTTCTTGTTTCTATTTGCTGCTCGCATTTTCTTCTAGCGGCTGCGAGTTGTTTTTCAATGGTACGCAAATTAAGAAAATGGAAGAAACTGCGATTTCGATTTAGAAAATCATTGCAAAGCTCACAAGTCCGCAAAGCACATCTCGAAATTAACAAAGAAAAGATTATTCTCTGTTTTAAGAGAAAAGCTAGCTAGTGGTGGTGTTGTAAAACAATTAGAAACCACTTGGCTTGTTTTCGCCTCATGGTACGAATATCACGTACAGGTTTCCCGAGTGCTTCATTTCCGATACTTGTTGACCGCTGAGGTTACTGAATTGATCAGCTTTTTTAGTTGCCCTGATGCGGTCAAGTGGCACATCGGAGTTGAAAATAGAATAAGGCAGTGTCAAAACGTCGCGAAAGCGCACGTTACCGCTATTTAGCGTCTCTTAACGCTTCTCGACGCTGTGGAAGCTAGTGCTCGCAATTTATTACGGGCAGACCCCCTGACTCGTGCTGATTCCATTGGCGACGTTTGACCGGGTGGTAAATCGCTGTATTTGGCGCAAAGGCAGATTTATTCCCACGGTTTTTGCAATGGCGTGGGTGGGATTATGGGAAAAAAGGGCAGTAGTTTTACGACAGACTTAATGCCTCCTGCTTCAGGGAGCAGTAAGGCTAAAGCTTGCTGCTTCCCTTTTGAAGCTGGCGTGAGTGCGCGAGAGCAATCTGGCGTGAGCGCACGAGCGGGAGCGCTCATGAGCGGCTAGCAAATCGTATGCCATCGATGAACAGTGACTTTGCGCAGTCGCATGCTTTCGCGAGGGATGGACGCTGCCTAACAGGGTACGCTGCGTTCAGAAATCGCAAGAAGGGCCGACACGCGAAATAATTTGTAGGATGCCGAGGTCGCAGCGCGTATTCATGCAACACAACTAGATCAGGCAACTCTAAAGAACCTTCAATTCGTTCATGACTAGTAACGAGCGTTCGCGTTTTTTGTTAAAAGCCCTCATGACCAGTTATATGTCACCACGACGAACCATTCCGACCCTGATGATAATAGAAATCGATAGCTTTTCAAGAAGGATTCGGAGTTAACTCAAATATTCAGTGTTCCTGCACCAAGCACACACGCCGTGAGTAAACGCGCTGTATTGTGAAGGGCGCGACGCGGCAGCGCGCGTTGAAAGGAATTTCCTGCGCGATTACGGTAGTTCGTCCTTTAACCCGGTTGTGCCGAATCTTTTTTGTTGGTGGGGGAACCGCCGAAAATCTCGACGCGAAGAGGCAGCACGCGAGTCGGCGAGGCCACAGACGGCCAGCGCGTTGCAGACGGTGTGGTGGGAGCCACGAGGACCCAGACACAGGACGCCGAGCCCTTCTTCAATCAAATGGTAATATACAGTATACCCAGCCTGTCAAACTTCGTTAGTTCAAAACGAAACCCCAACAAGGGCTATATCATTTGGTAGCCCTTGACATCAGGATCACGAATATCACCATAGTTTTGCTCAGAGTTGATTTTGAAGTGAGTTATAAGAAAAAGACGAAAAAGACGCTAAAACCCGACCTCGCGCGCCTTCTGACCAAATCCTACGAGCGGTATTGTATATATATATATATGACTTGACTTAATCGGTTGGCTTTCGCCTGACGCGGTCATTCCGCATCTTCACCGAGGTGTGCCGTCCTAGTAGTCAGCCGTGTCCATTTTTCACGGTCTTCAGCCACAATTTGAACACATTCCATCCAGCTGTCACTATTCCATTTCCTGCGAAACGAAACATCGCGCCTGAACTGTCTTTCGATGCCGAGTGACTTTAAATTCTCTTTAACCACATCCGTCCAGAACTTTCGCCTACGCCCAGGTGGCCGTTTCCAGACAGGATTTGGAAGCATTTTTAAAGCGTGTTGTACGAGACGATCCGGCGTTCTTCTTAGTATATGCCCGAGCAGTCGAAGTCGACTTTCCATTGCTGCTTGAGATGGCGTTAGGAGATGCTGGCACCTCCTCGTGTCAAGCGTTGATGTACTGCGTCGATTTCCTTGTAAAGGTCTTCGTTATGGCATACACGCGGCCAGAAATATCCAAGCAAACGCCTAAAGCTTCCTCTCCGTGCAATCCAACCTTTCCATCTGCGTTTTCGGTGCTGCCCACGTCTCCGATCCGTACATCATGATGGGGCGAATAGCGGATAGGTAGACGCGCAACTTGACTTCCTTCGCGATGGTGGTAGACCACAAACACTTGGTTAGAGAATTGAATGCAGACGTAGCTTTCGCACATCGTTGTCGAATATCCGCTGCATAACTACCATCGTTCTTCAGCAAACAGCCCAAATAACAGAAATCGTCCACCAGTTCGATACGTTGTCCGTCCACACAAACTCCAGTTGAAGGCCTCTGAGAGACCCACATCTGCTTGCATTTGTCGGGACGAAGACGAAGTCCATAGGCTGCGGCATACTTCGAAACGAGGTTCACAATCCTTTGCAGTTTTGCGTTGTTTTCAGCGAATAACACAATGTCGTCGGCGTACTCCAGGTCGACAAGGAGCGTCCTGATGGTGTTAGGATCACATCCGCAGGAAACTGTTCTGCAACTCTACGCATGATGTCATCAACGGCGAAGTTGAAAGAAAAGGTCCTGCAACGGCTCCTTGCCTTACTCCTGTTTTCACCTCGAAAGCTGACGTAAATCCGACAGGTGTACGAACTGCTGCTGTTGTTCCTTTGTTCATGTCCTCGATTAACCGAACATACTTTTCCGGGACTCCATCTGCTCGCAGAGCATTGAGCAATCGATCACGATGAGGAGAGTCGAACGCGGCTTCAAAGTCCAAAAAAGCAAGCTGTAATGGCTTCGAAAACCGCTGCCACGATTCAATTACTCTTCTCACGACGAACACTTGGTCGATGGTCGATCTTCCAGGTCGAAAACCGGCTTGCTCATCTCTGGTCGTTCCTTCACGATGTTTGATAAGTCGCTCGAGAATGATACGTTCTAAAACCTTGTACATGACACGAAGTAGAGAGATTCCTCTGTAGTTCTTAGGATCCGTGACGGATAGCTTCTTGTGAAGAGGTACGATGATCGCATGTCTCCACGAATCGGGTATCCTTTCGCTCATCCATATGGCACGGATGGTGTTGGTCATTGCACGAATCCCAGACGGAGGAAGAGCTTTCAGCATTTCAGCAGTGATGTTGTCATCTCCACCTGCCTTTCCATTCTTCATTTTCCGGACACAATCCAAAACTTCAGACTCAGTCGGCGGTTCCTCACTGACATCGTAATGTGCTCTCTGAACATGCGGGAGCTCAGGTACTGATGGCGCTGGACGATTCAGTAGTGAACTGAAGTAATCCTTCCATATTGGCAGCGTCGCATCACCAACTGCAACTCCATTGGTAGTGTTCAAGACAGGAGAACATCTCTTCATCTTCCCGCTATACTGTCGCAGCAACGTGTAGGCTTTCTTCGGATTCTTCTCCTCCCAAGCCTTCTCGAACTCCTTAGCTCTACACGTCCACTCTCGTTCGCGGTCACTTTGAAGCTGCCGACGCAACTTCCTCCTCAGACGCTTCTCCTCCACGAAGTTTCCTGCAGTTCGGAGAGCACATACTCTGTTGTAGGTAGATGTTGTTTCTTCTGAAACGTAGGCGAACTTCTTCTTAGGCTGTACAACCGGGAGTGCCTCTTTCGAAGCGTCCTGGATGCACTTGACAAAAGAATCCGCGTCGCAAAGTTTCTTCTTAGTCCGTACTCCGATGTGAATAGAAACGCGTTGTCGGAAATTCCTTCTGCACTCTTCATCTCTGAGACTTGTCATGTCAATCCTCTGGAGAGGCTGAGCCCCTCGCTTCCTCTTATGAATCCTCGCAGTGAAGTTCAACAGAACAGGACGGTGATCCGAATCGAATGCGACATCCCACACAGCTCTAGATCTTCGAATGTCCGATACTGGAATATTCCTCGTCAGGACATAGTCAAGCTGTAGTTTCAAAGTTGTCATCTTCCGCTTCCGCTGCTCTTCTGGAGATAGCCGGGTTGGTCCCTGCCACGTAAGCTGATGGCGGCGATGATTCCTCTTGAATGTCGATGCAATAATCAGACCACTGCGTTCACAAAGTCGACAAGGCGGTAGCCATTGTCCGATGTTTGCTCCACTGGGTAGAACCATTTACCGAGTACTTCGGATTCCTGATCAAGTCCCATCTTCGCATTTGCGTCAATCCCCACGACAACAGCATGTTGACAAGGTATCCTGGCCAGCAACGTATTGAGTTCCTCATAAAACGCATCCTTCGAATTGTCTTCGGCGGTTTCAGTGGGCGCATGAGCACTCACTATCCACAGATTGAATCCTCTGTGATCCCGCAGTCGTACGAATGCATTCCGACACGACGTTGAGCCGAACTCCTTGACCATACCATTGAAATCCTTCCTTACAGCTATTGCACAGCCTCCCACTCTCCTATCGTCAGCGTTGCCGCAGTAGATGGTGTACTCTCCGACGCTGATGACGGGTCTATCCTTGAGGCGGGTTTCCTGCAAAGCAGCAAACGGTGCATGGAAATAGCTCAGAAGTCTGGATAGCGCAGTTTTTGGATATCACTCGACAGCGATCGACAGTTCAGGGTGGCGAAATTGTGGCTTGTGGCCAAAGACTCCATGACTCCTAGGTACGGATCCTAAGGTGTTATGGACCAGAGGCCTTAGTGTGCCGGACGGCGACACCTTTATGCAATGTGCGGATACTTTCGCGATATAGTTGTGCACGCTATATCGCTCGAACGTTCCCTGTGTACACTCAAACGTCTGCTGGGTTCTAGTAGAAGCAGGGGCACCAACGAGCAGGTACCAACAGACTTGTATACACACCCCATATATAAATATATATATATATATATATATATATATATATATATATATATATATATATATATATATATATATATATATATATATATATATATATATATATATATATATATATATATATATATATATATATATATATATATATATATATATATATATATATATATATATATATATATATATATATATATATATATATATATATATATATATATATATATATATATATATATATATATATATATATATATATATACACTTTCTGGACGATTTTTTGACCGCTGAGAGGGCTCCCCACTGTCGACAGAAAGAGAAGCTTCCTCGCTGTAAACCGTGGCAAGGATGATGTCCTTATTTGCGGTGAGAGTGACCCTTTGCTGCAGGCGGTGAAAGGGATCGTTTGATTGTTGGGGGAGATCGGCGGGATGGGACTCAGTCCCCTTCGGCGGGTGACTCTAATATAGGACGACGTGCTGCCGCGTGGAAAATGGGGGTGCAACAAGAATTTTGTCTCTCTGCGCCAAGTGGTCTCTTCGAATAGACCACGTTCTCCTCGGAGCAGCACGTGCTGCTCCGAAAGCTCCTTCAAACTCCACGAGATACCAGATTTATAAGCCTGTCGTAGCCCAATCGGAACTCCCCAGTATCTATGTTATTACCATCTCCATGGTCGCCTGCTTTGACGAAGAAACTTTCCTCAGGGGGTTCCAAGGTCCCGAAATCCTTGGCTAGGTCACCCATTTCGCCTCTCTTCTTGTGATAAACCTTCCTTTTCAACTGTTGAACACTATTATCCATCGATATTCCTGGTTATCTCCTCACGACGTTTGATGAGCCGCTCGAGAACGATACGTTCCAAAACCTTGTACATGACACGCAGTAGAGAAATTCCCCTGTCGTTTTTGGGGTCCATGACTGATAAGTTCTTGTGAAGAGGTACGATGATCGCGTCTCTCTACGAATCGGGTATCCTTTCGCTCATCCATGTGGTGCGGATAGTGTTTGTCATTTCACGAATCCCAGATGGAGGGAGAGTTCTCAACATTTCAGCAGTTATGTTGTTATCTCCACCTGCCTTCAATTCTTCTTTTCCCGGACAAATTTCGAAACTTCAGACTCAGTCGGCGGTTCCTCACTGACATCGTAATGTGCTCTCTGAACATGCGGAAGCTCAGGCACTGATGGATCTGGACGATTCAGTAGAGAACTGAAGTTATCCTTCTATATTGGCAGCGTATCATCACCAACTGCTGATCCGTTTGCAGTATTCAGTATAGGCGAACATCTCTTCATCTTGCCGCTATACTGTCGCTACAACGAGTAGGCTTTTTTTGAATTCTTCTCCTCCCAAGCCTTCTTTATTTCCACTGCTCTACACGTCCACTCTCGTTCACGATCGCCTTGAGGCTGCGGACGCAACCTCCTCCTCAGACGCTTGTCCTCCACAAAGGTTCCTGCCGTTCGGAGAGTACTCACCTTCTTGTATGGTTTCCGTTTTCGATTTAGTCTGACGCATGGACCAGGCGGCTGGACGTGCTGGGTTGGTGGCCTCACTGGAGAATGGGGTTTCGATTCGCGCGGAGTGGTCTACCGTCCATTCATCAGACTAAAATTCTTGCGCGAGCTCTAAGTAGATGATGTTTCCGCTAAGATCTAGGCGTACTTCTTCTCAAGCTGTACAACCGGGAGTGCCTGTTTAGAAGCTTCCTGGATGCACTTGACCGACGAATCCGCGTCGCAAAGTTTTTTCTTTGCCCGTATCTTTGCCTATCGCTGAGCGATTAGGAGCGTCCCATTCCAATCGAGGTGAATGCCTCTATTCACCCTCCTCTATGAGGGATATGAAGGCACAGATCGTTGCGGCGATCTAGTCGCTCTGCGGAGCGTGCGAGATATTCTGAGTCGATGGAGATAAATACACCCTCTGGAAATCTGAGTCGAGAACTAATTACAGTCCCGCTAATTGTTTTTATTCTAAAGTTGCGCACCCCTCTCAAATTGGTTCAAACGAAGGGTTAAAGGCACAGAACATCCTTATAACTATTTTTCAAAATTTATGCTTAATCGCTAAAAAATCACTCGCTAATCACGATGGTATTCCTAAAATCGCAGAATGTCCTTGAAAACATCCACTGAGCGGTCATCGCGTTCAAAATTCAAGAAGGTGGTGTGGTCGTGGTGGTGAGCGAAGGGGGTCGGGCCAATCGTGGTCCCTTATATCTCGCTTGTTTGGAGGAATTGAGATCTCGCGCTTCACACGTGTTTTACAGGAGAGGTATACTGCACAATCGAATGAAAATACCAAAATTCATGGCTGAGGGTCTTCTGTGCCTCAAAAGTCACAACCTCAATGGGAGGGTGCCGCACCGATTCCAAATGTAAGGGGGGGGGGCGCACCTCACGGACCGAGCACACCGCTACCCTTTACCCTGGTTCGATTAGCCAAACATATTTAAGCTCTTGACCCAAGAAAGTTCAACTGAAAAACCGAACAGAAAACATGTACATGAATATATGAGAAATACGGTTATTTTTGATTATAGAGAACGCAATCAAATTTATAATATTTGCCACATGTTTAATCAAGAAAAGCTCTAACGGATTGTCTTCAAGGCAGGTCATTGGCTGAAAAGGCGGCAACGCTGCACAGCAACAATTTTTCCCGAGGTTTGGCGCTGATATGTTTGTTATCAGATTTCTCAGCTATGAGCCTGGAATTCAAAAAGAACGTTTCATTATATTACGTTCCCAGTCTTGCTATTTTTAGATCCAAGTTGCGTGAAACATGAAAAAACGTAAGAGGCAATTACGTATAAATGTTGGTAAATACAAAAATTGTACGAAATTCCAGTTTATTACTGGGAAAAATATTGATCCATCGCGGGACGGAAAAAGTTTCGAAATTTTTTGAAAAAAGTTGGGGATCATGATGGATGGACACAGCTCTTTAGATGGACACAAAAACGGTCTGCTAGACCTTGAATTATAGTGATGACAATGAACAGAGGCATGAATGAAATAGATCAGGGAAAACACTCAGAACTTCAAGTATTATGTGCATGAGTAAGCTTAGCTCGAAGGTTACTCAGCTAAAATGTACGTGGACACAGTTCGTCATACTGGTTCTGATAATGTGATGGAGTGAATGGAGGGCCAGGAGTTTTTTAACAGCTGATGGCCTCAAAATGGTGGGTCAAATCAATCAAAAGGTTATACATGAGTTGGATCCAAAGAGGATATTGCGATAGGAGAGAAGGAATAACAGCGACCGCTCGCTGGGCGTTAAAAAGGAAATTGACAGGAATGACCGCCAGGAGTTTAATCGATAAGACGACATAGCCGTAGAGTCGCGGGGGAGTCGCGGTAGAGTCGCGGAAGCTTCATCCAAGAGGAGATCGCGGGGGAGTCCCGGCAGAGTCGCGGAAGAGTCAAGGATCGGAGGGGGGAGTCGCGGGGCAGTCGAAGATCGCGGTAGAGTCCCGGGGCAATCGCGGAGAAGTCGCGGCAATATTTCTCAGAGTCAGGATTTACCCATGAAAATGAGAAGATTTATTGATGAAAATGAAAAATTTTCCGTTATCAGTGAGGTGATAATGTTATCATTCATTGTTTCCTAGAAATATAATGGAATCACATCGATTAATAAAAGTGGAATCATTAATTTCTCACTTGAAATCTGAGTGCCCCCCCCCAACTAGTTTTGCACCAAAAGCGCAGCCTACACCATGTTTTGACGTTTTTGGGAAAAATCAATAATACCGATCGATATGGTAAACAGTAGGTAATTTACTCGTTGACTACATCACTTATCCCACCTCATCGGAAAAAAAGCGCAGCCTACAACGTGTTCTGACGTTTTTGAGAAAAATCAATAATACTGATCGATATGGTAAACAGTAGGTAAATTACTCGACCATTTCCCCTATCCCACCCCATCGGAAAAAAGCGCAGCCTACATACGACGTGTTCTGACGTTTTTGGGAAAAATCAATAATACCGATCGATATGGTAAACAGTAAGTAATTTACTCGTTGACCACTTACCCTATCCCACCCCATCGGAAAAAAGCGCAGCCTACACCGTGTTTTGACGTTTTTGGGAAAAATCAATAATACCGATCGATATGGTAAACAGTAAGTAATTTACTCGTTGACCACTTCCCCTATCCCACCCCATCGGAAAAAAGCGCAGCCTACAACGTGTTCTGACGTTTTTGAGAAAAATCAATAATACCGATCGATATGGTAAACAGTAGGTAAATTACTCGACCACTTCCCCTATCCCACCCCATCGGAAAAAAGCGCAGCCTACATACAACGTGTTCTGACGTTTTTGAGAAAAATCAATAATACCGATCGATATGGTAAACAGTAAGTAATTTACTCGTTGACCACTTCCCCTATCCCACCCCATCGGAAAAAAGCGCAGCCTACAACGTGTTTTGACGTTTTTGGGAAAAATCAATAATACCGATCGATATGGTAAACAGTAAGTAATTTACTCGTTGACCACTTCCCCTATCCCACCCCATCGGAAAAAAGCGCAGCCTACACCGTGTTTTGACGTTTTTGGGAAAAATCAATAATACCGATCGATATGGTAAACAGTAAGTAATTTACTCGTTGACCACTTCCCCTATCCCACCCCATCGGAAAAAAGCGCAGCCTACAACGTGTTTTGACGTTTTCGGGAAAAATCAATAATACCGATCGATATGGTAAACAGTAGGTAATTTACTCGTTGACCACTTCCCCTATCCCACCCCATCGGAAAAAAGCGCAGCCTACAACGTGTTCTGACGTTTTTGGGAAAAATCAATAATACCGATCGATATGGTAAACATTAGGTAATTTACTCGTTGACCACTTCCCCTATCCCACCCCATCGGAAAAAAGCGCAGCCTACGTGTTCTGACGTTTTTGAGAAAAATCAGTAATACCGATCGATATGGTAAACAGTAGGTAAATTACTCGACCACTTCCCCTATCCCACCCCATCGGAAAAAAGCGCAGCCTACATACAACGTGTTCTGACGTTTTTGAGAAAAATCAATAATACCGATCGATATGGTAAACAGTAGGTAAATTACTCGTTGACCACTTCCCCTATCCCACCCCATCGGAAAAAAGCGCAGCCTACAACGTGTTCTGACGTTTTTGGGAAAAATCAATAATACCGATCGATATGGTAAACAGTAGGTAATTTACTCGTTGACCACTTCCCCTATCCCACCCCATCGGAAAAAATCACAGCCTACAACGTGTTTTGACGTTTTTTGGGAAAAATCAATAATACCGATCGATATGGTAAACAGTAATTTAGTAACTCCTTGATTGTATAAGGAATGGTGTGATACAAAGTAAGGTAGCAGAGGTAGAAATGAGAAAAAAGTGTACAAAACCGCACTGCAGAACAAAGCGCGTTGAGCAATCAGCGGTTAAAATGGCTGCTGACGATCAATACGACGATTCGAAGAGGGGACGTGAACTTGCAAGTAATATACAAATGCAGAACAGAAGTATGCTACATGTCAGTTGAAACACCAGAAGTATGTTACATGTAATGTTGTTTGCAAAAGTTATGTTACTTGCGCCTTCACAAGCTAGCTTGTAACAAGGTTTGCTCAATGTATGTTACTTGTCAGCTAAAACACCAGAAGTATATTACATGTAATGTTGTTTGCAAAAGTTATGTTACTTGCGCCTTCACAAGCTAGCATGTAACAAGGTTTGCTCAATGTATGTTACTTGTCAGCTAAAACACCAGAAGTATATTACATGTAATGTTGTTTGCAAAAGTTATGTTACTTGCGCCTTCACAAGCTAGCATGTAACAAGGTTTGCTCAATGTATGTTACTTGTCAGTTAAAACACCATAAGTATGTTACATGTAAGTTTGAAACATGCAAGTAACTTACATTGACGATTTAACTAGCATGTAACTGGGGTTGAAACTTCTGAGCATGGAGGAATCAGCGATGAACGACATCGATCGTTTTTTACCCGTAACGATTTAGAAACAACGTTCTGTAGAACTGCCCGTCGACCTGCACAGCCGTAGACAACCAGAGCGATTTGTTGTCCACACGAGTACAACTCAGGATGTCTACGGCTGTGCAAGTCGATGGGCAGTTCTACAGAATGTTGTTTCCCAATCGTTACGAATAAAAAACGACCGATGTCGGTCACCGCGGATTCTTCCATGTACAACATTTTACCACTTCGCTTTTCTCACCTTTTTTTGTTTCTTTTTCCCAACCCTCTTTTTTCCTCATAGCAATCGTTCGTGTAGCAATTCTATACTTACACATTGGGCACTGGTGTCCATTTTTCTTCATAGTATGTTTTGTATTTTATATTTAGATGGTATCGTTTCCTATTTACAGGATTCACACACAGCAACTATACAAAAGTTCCCAGGTGGAAATATTAAGGAAGGGGGAATTGCAGAAAAGAAAGAAAATGAGGATGAACAATTTGGAGATTGTTGACCATGGAAAAATTAGCTGCGAGCGATATCGATCGCTTTCAACTTTTAAAGGCAGTGTTCGCGATGAAAAAAATTTCAACTTTCTCGAAGAATCCTAAGCTTTCAGCCCTTCTCAAGACATAAATGGAAAAAGAAAGGTGAAAACAGGACCGGAAGTGGGTCAAAATCGTGTGCTGCAGTCGACCCACTGCTGCAGCCCTCCAAACAGACTAGTACTTATTTTGAAAGCCTTAGGCAGATAAACAACCGGTTATCAAAAGAATATTTACTGACATGTCCAAGTCGATTAGGTTCATCAAGTTTTTACATTGGAAACTTCTCTCCTCTGAACCGGTCAACTCTTCTAGTGTCAGAAATGAAGCGTCACAAAACCGATCCTATTTTGGTACAGAAGAACGGTTTCCGGTCATTTTTCGCTGCTCTTTCTGGCACGATTGTCTCAGCTGGCCTCTGACCTTCCCTATTCAACGAAAAGATCTCTATCCATGATTTATCGCGAACATTGCCTTTAAGGGAGCCACCCCACACGCACGATACGCGTGCTGTCAGTTGCAACGCGGCTTCCCCACATACGGAGATCGACTAAACCAAGCATGTGAAGAGAATTTCGCCTTCTGAATTTATTTCTGCCTTCCTGCCTTTTTTCGCGTATTTATTTTGCGAAATTTCGGAGAAAATTACGGAAAAACGTTTGCAGGGAACGCATTGCTAGATGCTCAACAACTTGTGTCTTTTTCGAATTCAGGCGCTTCGCTCCGTTTTGGCGTAATCATTTCACTTCTTTCGTCTCCAGATGAATTTTTTTCCTTCCACACATTTCTGATTGCCAGCTTGGTACCGTACCGTCAAGCCTGCGATGACTAAGCCAGGCGGCGCTGAGTTCAAGCGGGCCGCGCAGCGTGTATCAGATTGCCCCCACTGCTAATCAAGGGATTCCGCCAGCCTACTGCCCGTATTCCCGTGGGTCCGAGGGTGAAAAATCGAAATATCTTAGGTTTGTGGGTAGCAGGCTAGCAGAATCACTTCAGCGGCGAGGGCAAGCTGAAACAAGCCGGCGGCCGCGCCGAGCCCGCTTCAACTCATCGCAGGCTTGACGGTACACACTATATGGCAGCGTAAAGCCTTTTTTCAGAGTTCGATCGCCGTGCGACGCGATGGGATGATATCCATGAGCATCGATCAAAACCGCGTCGCACGTCGATCCGTATTCAAAAATGCCATCGCGTTGCGCGACGATTGAACTCTGAAAGAGGCCTAAAAGGACGGTGGTGGTGTTGCGCATTTCCACTTAGCGTACTGTAACCATGGCTGGCTTTGTTCCAGGTTTGCCATCAATCGATAAAAAACACCTGATTTTTTTTCTGAAGTCCACCTACCATTTTGAGTCTGTATAGTCTATAGTGGAGTCCACCAAGAGTGTCTCATTTACTTATCAAGGAGAAGCGGTCGATTGGAGATCAATCAACATGAAACTTGTTGCAGCACAACCGCTCTCGCTCAATCGGTATCGGGCGTGCTAGTATGGGATTCATGCACATTGATACCCAGCCGCCCGCTTCTTATTGATAAGTAAATGAGACACTCTTGGTGGACTCCACTATACAGCAATGGGAGTACGACCTGGTGAGGTTGCGGACTTTTCGTAACATACTGTAGTCTGATTGTGTTATCAATCATTACTTTGAAATAAGTGACATTGGCCGCTGAGTCTGTGATTCCATTCTCACATTTTCACCTGTTTTCGTTGCTTCCACAGATGTAGTCATATCGGTGAAAACACAAACTCCCCGATCTCTCACAGCTGTTTCGGAAAAATGAGTGATACCACTAGCAAACTACCTCAGGCACTGGAGGGGGGCGAGCCTCGTTCGTTTTCGCTCAGGGGGGCCAGCCTTGAACCGTAATTGTGGGCGGAGACTTGAGAGGGACGGCGCTCCGACCACCGTTGAGCCAGCCCTCAGCGCCGCGTCGCGTGTTTTGCTACTGGGGCAGTTTTCCGCCGTGGAGCGCACAATCTCAATGGCGCTATGGATTCAAAGTTTTCAAACATTAATGTCATATCTCAGGTACTCAGGGCGACGGCCGGCGAACCTCTATGCCGAAAACGACGGCCGGCGCCCCACATTTCGAGGGTGCCGGCCAGCAGCGAACCATGCTGCATGCGACGCACACGCAGCGCGGATATTGGCTCGCCCGCGAACCACAAAACACGCCACGCCATCTTCAATTCCGCCGGTTGGAAAGACAATTGATAATAATCACGACTGATCACGTCGTAACGTGGTTATCACGTGCACAGCCGGTATAAAAGGCGCCTCATCTCACTCAAGTCTTTATTCGGCATTCTAATGCCGACCCTGGAAGGTGACTTTGAGTCACTCTCCGGAGGCCAGCAAATTTTTGATCGCCGAGGAGATAGGGGTATCTCCACGGCTGGGGGGGGGGCGGTTTTCGCCGTGATCCGCGGGTAGGGTGGCTCCCTACCGCAGACCGCGGCAAAGGCTCCGCCGTTGTCCGGACCGAGGCGGGGTGGCCCGCTCAGGGTTGGTCCCACAGCGAAAGGAAGTGCGAGGCGCCAGCCCCATTCTCGAAAAAAATTAACTGTGGGGTGACCCGCTCAGTAATAGTCCTGCAGCGAAGAGAGAAAACGGGCGCCGGCCCTGTTCCACCAGGACGCCAGCCCTGACAAGGAAGGAAGGGTGGCGTGCTGGTGGAAGTGGGGCTTGCCCCCCTCGAGTGCCTGAGTACCGTATGTTAGGACGAGTCCGCAACCTCACCAGGTCCTACTTCCATTGCTGTAGACTATACCTTTTTATGATCTACGATCGGGCCTCAGTAACTCAAAGTTTTCAATACTAGTAACAGGTGCATCTTCGTAAGATACTCCATTATCCTCATTTTTGACTACGCTAAAATGGCTTCCTTAGTGCTATCGCAGCGAGGGGGGGGGCAGTTGGCCATCGCACTTGGCCACGCTCATTTTTTTACGCCTTAGCAGATCTCCTGATTTTGGAAGGTGGGGGAAAACTCCGGTTCGGTGCCGAAATTCCGCGGCGGCACGGAAATATGGGCGTGACCAAGTGCGATGGTCAAGTCCCCCCTAGCTGCGATAGCACCGCTTCATTATTAAGTTTGTATACAACGACAACGACTAAACATTAGAGTGTTATCTGCTTAATGACGTCGTTATTGAATCGGTACATTTTTTTTCAAGGTGGGGGGGGGGTCTTGGTCAAGAGACTCCATTTTCTTCATTGCGGTTGAATTAGAACCGAAACCTGTGAAATCGAGCCTCATTATCAAGTTTTGAAAGGAGGATACCCCCGTTCAAGGGGTGACGTCATTAGGCGGCTTATGCTCCACTGGGATGGTAATGTCAGGTCTGTGGAAAGTTGATAGAATGTGATCGCGGAATCGATTATGGAGACCATCCTCCGATGGGATGTCTACAACAACAGCGTTTCCACGGATATGCTGTCTACGGCACCATGGAGGGGCCGACGGGCAGTTCTCGAGGGGCTATCCCTGCCATTTTTGAATGTCTACAGGGAGCATTGCGTGAGGTGACATCTCATCCGTGTTCTGTAGACAGCGGCAAACGTCTGAGTTACTGTAGCGGGATGATAATAGGCAATTGTGCGCTCAGCCCCATTTAAAGGCTTCATACGCACAAAAAACCCATATTTTATTATTCCTATGTTTGAGTGGGTGTGTCACTGCAGTGAACAGAATTGGCGGAGGAGCCCTTTTAGAGCCGCATTGTTGAAAAACGTCAAGGTTGAAAATAGTCAACCGTGGTGTTTGAATTCGCTCCATATTGGTTTTTTGAACAGCTGTGCTGAATTGTTAGGAGTTCCTTCATTAAACTTATGGCAGCAAATTGAGCGAGGTGACTGAGGGCCGGTTTCTTTGGACGAGGTTGGAGATATTCGACCTCCTATATCTTACGATAGTGCGTTTATGACCCAACAAACTTTGCTTGCATTCTATGACGGGCTCAACCAAATAATCAGACGCGAAAAACGGTAAGTGGATTTGATTGTCAACGCGTACGATTCCTTTAAAGGCACTGTTCGCGATAAACCTCATCCTCGAATTTTTCATGACAAACGCTTCTCGTGGCTCTCAGAAGCAGAACAGCGTTGAAAAAACGGGACGAAAAGCTACTCAGGAGCCGCAAAACGGCTTAGAAAAGTGGGAAAACCCCGCCATTGTGGGCAAGTCCCGCCTCTTCCCGCCCCTCGACGTGAACAAAGGAACACTCGAAATCGTGAGTTGAGCGATGGTTTCCGATCAAAAGCCCCGTTATTCCCTTCATTCTCAACTTCTCTCTTTACTCAGGTCAGCTCGCACACATTGGCTGCAAAAGACGGAAGTTACAAGCCTTGAACAACTCGTCCACCATTTTCCCTAGCTCAATTTTTGAGTGACCATAACTCCATTCCCAGAAGGTCTTGTACGATTCCAGAAGCATCATTGGAATCAGAATGGGATCGGTTTCAAGATAGGCAAAAAATAGAAAAGCGATTTTTATCGCGAACAATGCCTTTAATTAAAGACAGCACACGCTGACAAAAGTGGTTAAGATGTTAGAGGCACAGTCCAACCACTGGAGTAATAGTTGATATTATAGTCCGCCCGTCGTGTATAGCGATCCTGGCAAGCGCTAAATCTCGGCTCGCTCAAGTAGGCGAGAAAAAGCAAGAAAAGAAGTCGGCTCCGCCCCCAATCCCCCCATTACAAAACCAAGCGTTTCGCTCTGAAGAGGTCGTTTTTACCTGCCATAGCGGAGTTTGAGAGAATTCCTTTCTTTCCACTTTCCAAAAAAGCCCGAAAATTAAAATAGTGTCATTTCCGGAGATGCTGGTAAAACAATTAAGAACGCTCAAAATGCTTGACCACTGTGACTGTAAGAAGGTTACATTATAAAGAACCTAGGTTTCCATGAGGTGGCGTCACACTGTCATCAAACTCTGAAAGATGCCTTAGGGTTTCAGCTTGGCTGGAATCATATTGCGTTAGTCATTTAATTTTGCTTCAGCCTCATTACTTTTTAATTATAGCAAACTTCAATGACAGGCCTAAAATAGAGGAGAGGGTACTGCCTTCAGGGTTCAGCACGTCGTTGCGATAATGTCCTAAAAGACACTACCCCCTTCCTTGCCGGACCTCCGTATTACTACCCCCTACCTCCACATGTCGTGTCATAATTCATTCATTCAGGCTCAGAAGCGGATTAGTTGTAGAAAGTCCAGTCGCTCTCGAAATCCAATCGCAACGAAATATATCCATTAGTTTTCAACTTCAGACCCCCATCTTTGAGCTAGAAAAGTTTTTTTACCCTTTATCGAAAAACCAACTCACCTGGGACTTACCTGAAATTTCAATTTTTCATGACTTCAGGGTCCCTCACCCAGGTGTAGGGTCAAAAAAAGTATCTCTCAGGACCAATTTTTTATGGGTTTTGGACCAAATAGAGTATTTTGGAACAAAGTTTGGTGGTTGGAAATTTTTCGACCTGGTCCGTGACGATTTTCGTGTGGTTTGTGTGCAACGAAAAAAGGGTCTTGAGGCGTCCATATCCCGACGATGCCGTCAGCTACGGACCTGCAAAATAGTATGTTGTGAAGAAACCTTTTTGCATCCGAAAACTATTCCGAAGTTGAGGAAAACTTGAAAACCAAGGAAATTTCCTCGTTGGGATAGGGCTGCGAAGCGTCATTTTTGACGGTATGTACCTTGATGAACTCTCCACTTCAAGGGGCCTTCCTGGCTCTTGTAGACAACCTCACAAGCTCTGCTTGGGATATGTTGAAGAACACAAAAAACACTTTCGATGCAACCAAGGCCAACTCGAGTGCTCACTTTAGAGAGGAAATCCAGACAAGCTAAATCACGTTCAAAAAGCGGCTGCTCCCAGAATGCAATCGGAACAGAATATTTCCGTTAGTTTTCAACTTCAGACCCCCATCTTCGAGCTGGGAAAGTTTTTCAACCCTATATCGAAAAATCAACTCACCTTGGGTTTATCTGCAAATTTTTTCTACTGTCTGAGCCCGGTCACGGAATTCGCGAAAAATTGAATTTTCAGGTAAGCTCCACGTGAGTCGATTTCTGACAGAGGGTTCAAAAAAACTACTCCAGCTCGAAGATGTTGGTCCGAAGTGTTTTTTGGGTTCTTCAACATATCCCAAGCAGAGCTTGTGAGGTTGTCTAGAAGAGCTAGGAAGGACACTTGAATTGGACAGTTCGTCAAGGTACCGTCAAAAATGATGCTTCGCAGCCCTATCGCAACGAGGAAATTTCTTTGGTTTTCAGGTTTTTCCCAACTTCGTGATAGTTTTCGGATGCAAACGAGTTTGTTTGCAACATACTATTTTTGCAGTTCCGTAGCTGACGGCATTATCGGGATATGGATGCCTCAAAATCCTGTTTCGTTGCACACACAAATCACACGAAAATCGTCCAAGTCCGGACCAGGTCGACAATTTTCCAACCACCAAACTTTGTTTCAAAATACTCCTCTTGGTCCAAAAACCATAAAAAAATTGGTCCTGGCGGATACTTTTTTTTGCCCCTACACCTGGGTGAGGGGCCTAGGGACCCTCAAAATCATGAAAAATTGAAATTTCAGGTAAGTCCTACGTGAATTGATTTTTTGATAGAGGGTTAAAAAAATTTCTAGTTCGAAGATGGGGGTCTGAAGTTGAAAACTAACGGAAATATTTGTACTTTACAATATTTCTAGCAGAACTGGATGTGTTGTCTACAAGAGCCAGGAGGGCCTCTTCAAAGAGTAATTCTCTAGACACTTTCATGTCATGTTCGCTATTGAGCTTCCTCGTGTTGACACATCTCTCCCTTCTCACGTTAAAGGCAGTGTTCACGATAAATTTCACTTCCGATATCTCCACGGTTTACGTAAGGTCTGGTGCCCTATATAGCAAGGCATGCTTAAAAAGGACACGAAAGACGCGTTTTTGAGCCAAAATAGGTCCTCCATTGTTTACGTTGATTTTTGGGCGTGGAGAAATTGACCGCTATGGAGGATGATGCCTATCAGTGCAATGAAGCGATTAGCTCACTTATCAGCACTTCCTTGACCTGATCATTCCTGTAATCTGAGCCTTCATTTGTTCATTCCGAGGGGGCGGATCTGGCGTACCAGGCGTTTCTGGGGCACCAAAACGCTTCTTTGGAGCCGTTATTTTGCCACTCCTGGCTCGTTTTCTACCGTTCCTTTGGCACTGGGAGCCTAGGGTCCTTCTCCCCGATCATTTTGCGGTGGAAAGTCAACGAGGGTGATCATCGTGAACACTGCCTTCAAAGACCTGCTACTTTATTTGTGTAAGGTGAAAGAGCAGATGGACGACCTGATCACTAGGAATGTAGAATTAGAAGATAAGGTACGCGCTCTTGAAATTGAAAATGCTGAACTCAAGCAGTCGAACTCAAATTGTGTCCCACCATCGTCTCTCTCGAGAAACTCGAATTCCAATAAAGTTCCGATTACTGTATGTGAACCTGTTGCTCCGACCTCATTACAATCTTTTCCCCCTAATTCTGAAAGTGAATGGGAGCGACACAGGTCTTTAATACTTCATGGTGTGCCTGAGTCTATATCTACTAGTGTTAGTGATAGACTGAACCATGATTTTCTGCGTGTCATGAATGTGCTTGAATTTCTTAGCATTGAGTGTTATCCGAAGTCGGTTTACAGAATGGGAAAGCGAGAGTCAGGAAAGAAACGCCTTCTAAAAATTGTTCTTCCTGCCTCTCGTTTTCAGAAAATGGCTTTGAGCAGAGCATCTCGGCTCCGTCATTTTCCAATCGGACGGCTCTATCTTAGGGAGTCTCTTCCATTTGAAGAAAGAAGGAGGCGAAGAGAGCTTGGGAATGTTCCTGATAGCAGGCATCAGGGGGCAGGTACCGATATCTCTCGATCCAATGGGGATCATGGAGAATTGGTAAACTTGCAAAATGATCTGCCTGCAATAGGGACTTGTCCGCAATCACAGAGCACTTTAAACTGAATGACGCTCAGTATTCAGTTAATGACGTCAAATGTTTTTATGCTAATGTAAGATCTGTTGCGAAAAACTCGGACCATATTGAGCTTGTTCTCTGTGATTGTTACGACATAGAGTTCGCTTAATAATTTTAGTCTGATGAATGGACGGGGCTGCGAAGGTAGATCACCCCGCGCGAATCGAAACCCCATTCTCCATTGTGGCCGCCAACCCCGCACGGCCAGCCGCCTGGTCCATGCGTCAGACTAAAACGAAAACGGAAACCATATGTATGTTCACTGAGACATGGTTGATTTCATCTCACTCTCTCGCTTCGCTGTTGTGCAATTCAATTAACTATCAGAGAATACGTCGTGATCGATTCCGGAAGCAGGGTGGTGGCGTCATGATTTTCATTAAAAACGGTTTTGGGTACACAGAAATTTTCTCTGAGTCCGTGATGGATGCTTATGAAGTACTAGCAGTCGACGTTCTCGTTCAATATCACCAACTGCGTTTCATTCTTGTTTACAGAACCCCATCGTGCCCATCTGGGCAAAATGACGGGTTAATAAATGCTCTCAGCGACCTGGTAACATGCGAACATCCTTCTGTTATCACTGGAGATTTCAACTACCCTGATTTTGATTGGGATAATCTGGAAAACCCGATGACATCATTATCTGCTTCTTTTGCAAGCTTTATAAACTCACATGACCTAAAACAATACGTTGCTTTGCCGACACGAGGGAACAATATCGTAGATTTGGTATTAGCAAATGACAAAAAACTGGTGAAAAATATTACCCTCAACCCACCTGTGGGTTCTAGGGATCATAACAGCCTTGCTTTTCATTTATCATGTTCTTTTCCTGAGTCGGAAGTGACGTGGTATCGGTACTTCAGAGGCTGCGATGTTGGTGGAGTTTCAGACGACCTCCTATCTGTAGATTGGAGACAGTCTTTCGAAACAGTGCAAACAATCAATGCTAAATATGAGATGCTTTTAGATATATTACATCACAGCATAGACTTATTCGTCCCTATGAAACGGGTTTGTGCCACTCAATCCTTTCTTCGGTCTTATATCACCACGAAACTTGATAGTGATTGGGAAAAATTTTATGCCTATTCGAGTAAATTCAATAATCGACTCAAAAAGTACAACAAAAGCGTTGAGAAAAAAATTATTGAAAGTAACAACAAGAGAGGCTTTTATAAATTCCTAAAAAAAGAGACTCAAACCTACAACCACGATCCCCAGCCTGAAAAAGGAGAGGAAGTGGCAACTTTAGATCAGGATAAGGCAGATCTATTAGCAGATAAATTCGGGGAGGTGTATAGTGCGAGCGATACTATTTTACCAGCGTTTGATCCTGGAGTTAACTTTGAAATTAACACTTTCCCATGGTTTGATGGTATTATGGTATTTTATTAAAAGGGGTCTTCCAAGCGGAAGAGGTTTGGTTGGCGTCAGAAACGTTCCAACAAAAAGGGAACAATAGGCAAGTAGGATGAGGAGAGTCTACAAAAATTGAACAATATTTTTTGAGACTGATTTTCTTGGCCGATACTTCTTAACAGCGAAAACAAACCGTTGTGGCATTTCACGAGGAAGAGTTCCATGATTTCCAAAAATGAACTTCTATTCGTTTACGAGATTATAAGAAAATACTTTTTTTTGATGCTGCACTTTTGGTTCGCTTCTCGTAGCAGCTGGTGCTAGCCGTCTGTGTAGGTAAAGTTGAAATCATTTTCTCTTCTAATGATAACTAATAGGTGCACATAAATATACATTTTTATCGTTACTCGCATAAACGGAGTCTATTTGGAATCACAAAGTGCTTCCGTGTGGAACACCGCAACGGTTTGTTTTGGCTGTTAAGAAGTATCGGCCAAGAAAATCAGTCTCAAGAAATATTGTTCAATTTTTGTAGACTCTCCTCATCCTACTTGCCTACTGTTCCCTTTTTGTTGGAACGTTTCTGACGCCAACCAAACCTCTTTCGTTTGGAAGACCCCTTTTTAATAAAAAAATTGTTCACTTTTTCTTGATATTACGAAGTAATATCTCTGAGAAATTTTCAATATTTTTCCAATAGGATGGATTGATATGATAATCAGTAAGTAATCGACTTGTTCCGCACGCTACAAGTGACGCGCGACTCACTTTACGACGTCCTGATGACGTCATAAGATGCTCTATGTACTTTACATGACATCCTGATGACATCATCAGATGTCCTGTCTGCTTTACACGACATCCTGATGACGTCATCAGAGGCCCTGTGTACTTTACACGACATCCTTATGACGTCATCAGATGCCCTGTGTACTTGGCACGACGTCCTGATGACGTCATCAGATGCTCTGTGTACTTGGCACGACGTCCTGATTTTTTATTTTCTTATTTATTTTTATTTATTTCTGTACGATGTTTAGGACAATCGTGAGAAAGGTTACTTCAGAATAAATCACATACTAGCTAGTTATAAAACATATAGCGGTAGAATAAGACGTAATACAAAGAATTCTTTGAGAAAAGTGAACCAAGACCGGGTTACGCGATTTGCATCAACACTATGCTTTGAGAAGTTTTTTGGCAATTCTATGCTTGAACGTCTTCGTCGTGCAAGAGGTCTCTACTGTTTTACTCAGCTTAGTGAAGATTGATCCCGCTCGAGCTGTGAAACTGACAGCTCTATGCCTTGTTTTCGGCCTCCGATAGGAGATTTTTATGCCACCTCCTCTGGTCACTGAGTGGAACAAGGTATAGAGCTTGGTAGCGTCACCACAGTTCATTAATTTGTGGATCATACAAGCATCAGCTACCTTTCTTCTCGACTCTAGGGTGGGTAAATTCAGAATGGCATTCCTTTCTTTTGCATGTGGGATTCTAGAGTACTGATAACCTTCTGTTCTTATGAAAACCTTCCTGGTGAAACTATCCTGTATTTTCTCTATTCTGAGAATATCCCTGTTTCGGTCTGGACTGAATACTGTACATCCGCTCTCGACAAGCGGTCTAACATAGGTTTTGTACGCTGTGAGCAAGATCTTCAGTTGATTTGTGGAAAGAGCTTTAGGTATGCGGAATGTACGAACTACGGCATTCCTACTTATTTGATCGTAATGAGGAGAAAAATCTAGATCATCCGTATACAGAAACCCTAGATCTCTAACCGTATCAACTGTGCGAATCGGGATATCTTCCATCAGATATAGAGATGACGCTTTAGGGGATCCGAATCTGAGGTGTAGAGTTTTTTCGCGAGATATGGGAAGCTGCCATTCCTGAGACCATGCGATCAGGGTATGGATAGCCGACTGCATATCCAATATCCCTTTAGCTTGTGATGTATCACAGTAGATTTTTAAGTCGTCTGCATACTGCTTGCACTTGACCTCAGCTGTTTCTAGTAGCAACGGTACTTCGGCGGTATAAATGTTGGAAAGCACTGGAGAAAGAACTCCCCCTTGCGGTACACCACTAGTTACATTTTTGATGTTTGAAAGCACCCCGTTAACATTAACTTGAAAAGTCCTCCCATCTAGGTATTCCTTCAACCAAGACTTAATTTTCGGATGGAACCCAATGGCATCCAATCTGCGTAGAAGTTTGTCAGTGCTCACGCGATCAAATGCCTTCTGAAAATCGAAATATATAACGTCGCAGCACTTCTTTTCATCTAGAATGCTAGTCCAGTCATTGAGGCTTTCCAAAAGGTTGCTCTCGAAAGATCTTCCCTTGACAAAACCGTGTTGGTTAGGGGGAATTACATTGTTTGCGTCAAGATGTATCTCTATATGTTTTTCGATAATCTTTTCGAAAAGCCTGCAGAAAATTGATGTGAGGCTAATCGGTCTATAATTGTTTGGGTCGGATGCAGGTTGTTTCTTCAGAATTGGGGTAACATACGAGTGCTTCCAACGTCTAGGCACCTCCGAGAGTGAAATTGATTGATTATACAAAAAAGATAGTGGGCCGGAGATCATGTGTGCTATATTCCTTATGAAAATGAAGGGTATTTCATCCGGAGTGAAGGAACGGGAATTTGACCACGTAATAAGATAATCATAGACTGTTACTGGGTCAACATTAGGAAGTTCTGGCATGGAATGCTCGATATTAAATTCTATATTTGGTTTCTGCCCATCATCTTTTGAGAAAACTTTAGCAAATTCATCGGCAAAGGTATTGGCCTTGTCAGTATTTGGCACTATATTCTTACCGTCAATGAGCAGGCCTCCAGGTTTTTCTCTCGTACTTAGTTTTCTTTTGAGATATTTGTAGAAATCTTAATTTTTACCCGTGGATAAGATTTTCTTCTCTACGTTAGAATTATACTTCTGTAGTTTCCCGGTAAAAATCTTCGTAAAGTTCTTATATTCATCCCAATATCCGCTCGGTTCTGCGTAATGGAATAATCTCTCCTTATGCTCTAACATGTTCCGCAAATACGATGTACATAGGGCATCTGCTGACGTCATCAGGACGTCGTGCCAAGTACATAGGGCATCTGATGACGTCATCAGATGCCGTATGGCACTTGGCACGACCTTGGTACGACGTCCTGATGACGTCAGCAGATGCCCTATGTACTTGGCACGACCTGGGCCCGACGTCCTGATGACGTCAGCAGATGCCCTATGTACTTGGCACGACGTCCTGATGACGTCAGCAGATGCCCTATGTACTTGGCACTACGTCCTGATGACGTCAGCAGATGCCCTATGTACTTGGCACGACGTCCTGATGACGTCATCAGATGCCTTATGTACTTGGCACGACGTCCTGATGACGTCATCAGATGCCCTATGCACTTTGATGACGTCATCAGAAAGTAACACACTTGTTAGTCACTTTCCCTGTCCCTTCCCTACAAAAAAGTACACCCTACAACGTGTTTCAGCGATTTGATATACCAACTGATAATATCACTTGATATGATAACAGTAAGAAGTAAAATAGTTAATGTTAAACAGTAAGTAACACACTTGTTAGTCACTTTCCCTGTCCCTTCCCTACAAAAAAGTACACCCTACAACGTGTTTCAGCGATTTGATATACCAACTGATAATATCACTTGATATGATAACAGTAAGAAGTAAAATAGTTAATGTTAAACAGTAAGTAACACACTTGTTAGTCACTTTCCTTGTCCCTTCCCATCAAAAAGTAGAGCCAACAACGTGTTTTAGCGATTTGATATACCAACTGATAATATCACTTGATATGATAACAGTAAGAAGTAAAATAGTTAATGTTAAACAGTAAGTAACGCACTTGTTAGTCACTTTCCTTGTCCCTTCCCATCAAAAAGTACAGCCTACAACGTGTTTTAGCGATTTGATATACCAACTGATAATATCACTTGATATGATAACAGTAAGAAGTAAAATAGTTAATGTTAAACAGTAAGTAACACACTTGTTAGTCACTTTCCTTGTCCCTTCCCATCAAAAAGTAGAGACTACAACGTGTTTTAGCGATTTGATATACCAACTGATAATATCACTTGATATGATAACAGTAAGAAGTAAAATAGTTAATGTTAAACAGTAAGTAACACACTTGTTAGTCACTTTCCTTGTCCCTTCCCATCGAAAAGTACAGCCTACAACGTGTTTTAGCGATTTGATATACCAACTGATAATATCACTTGATATGATAAGCAGTAATAAGTAAAATAGTTAATGTTAAACAGTAAGTAACACACTTGTTAGTCACTTTCCTTGTCCCTTCCCATCAAAAATTACAGCCTACAACGTGTTTTAGCGATTTGATATACCAACTGATAATATCACTTGATATGATAACAGTAAGAAGTAAAATAGTTAATGTTTAACAGTAAGTAACACACTTGTTAGTCACTTTCCTTGTCCCTTCCCATCAAAAAGTACAGCCTACAACGTGTTTTAGCGACTTGATCTACCAACTGATAATATCACTTGATATGATAAGCAGTAATAAGTGAAGAAGTTAATGTTAAACAGTAAGTAACACACTTGTTAGTCACTTTCCTTGTCCCTTCCCATCTAAAAGTACAGCCTACAACGTGTTTTAGCGATTTGATCTACCAACTGATAATATCACTTGATATGATAAGCAGTAATAAGTGAAGCAGTTAATGTTAAACGGTAAGTAACACACTTGTTAGTCACTTTCCCTGTCCCTTCCCATCGAAAAGTACAGCCTACAACGTGTTTTAGCGATTTGATCTACCAACTGATAATATCACATGATATGATAAGCAGTAAGAAGTAAAGTAGTGAATGTGAAACAAAAAGTAACAAACTTGTTAGTCACTTACCCTCTCCCTTCCCATCGAAAAGTACAGCCTACAACGTGTTTTAGCGATTTGATCTACCAACTGATAATATCACTTGATATGATAAGCAGTAATAAGTGAAGTTGTTAATGTTAAACAGTAAGTAACACACTTGTTACTCACTTTACTTGTCCCTTCCCATCGAAAAGTACAGCCTACAACGTGTTTTAGCGATTTGATCTACCAACTGATAATATCACTTGATATGATAAGCAGTAATAAGTGAAGTTGTTAATGTTAAACAGTAAGTAACACACTTGTTACTCACTTTACTTGTCCCTTCCCATCGAAAAGTACAGCCTACAACGTGTTTTAGCGATTTGATCTACCAACTGATAATATCACTTGATATGATAAGCAGTAATAAGTGAAGTAGTTAATGTTAAACAGTAAGTAACACACTTTTTAGTCACTTTACTTGTCCCCTCCCATCGAAAAGTACAGCCTACAACGTGTTTTAGCGATTTGATCTACCAACTGATAATATCACTTGATATGATAAGCAGTAATAAGTGAAGCAGTTAACGTTAAATAGTAAGTAATAACCTTGTTAGTCACTTTCCTTGTCCCTTCCCATCGAAAAGTACAGCCTACAACGTGTTTTAGCGATTTGATCTACCAACTGATAATATCACTTGATATGAGAAGCAGTAATAAGTGAAGCAGTTAATGTTAAACAATGAGTAATAAACTTGTTAGTCACTTTCCTTGTCCCTTCTCATCGAAAAATACAGCCTACAACGTGTTTTAGCGATTTGATCTACCAACTGATAATATCACTTGATATGATAAGCAGTAATAAGTGAAGTAGTTAATGTTAAACAATGAGTAATAAACTTGTTAGTCACTTTCCTTGTCCCTTCCCATCGAAAAGTACAGCCTACAACGTGTTTTAGCGATTTGATCTACCAACTGATAATATCACTTGATATGATAAGCAGTAAGAAGTAAAATAGTTAATGTTAAACAGTAAGTAACACACTTGTTAATCACTTTCCTTGTCCCTTCCCATCGAAAAGTACAGCCTACAACGTGTTTTAGCGATTTGATATACCAACTGATAATTTCACTTGATATGATAAGCAGTAAGAAGTAAAATAGTTAATGTTAAACAGTAAGTAACACACTTGATAGTCACTTTCCTTGTCCCTTCCCATCGAAAAGTACAGCCTACAACGTGTTTTAGCGATTTGATCTACCAACTGATAATATCACTTGATATGATAAGCAGTAATAAGTGAAGCAGTTAATGTTAAACGGTAAGTAACACACTTGTTAGTCACTTTCCTTGTCCCTTCCCATCGAAAAGTACAGCCTACAACGTGTTTTAGCGATTTGATCTACCAACTGATAATATCACTTGATATGATAAGCAGTAATAAGTGAAGCAGTTAACGTTAAATAGTAAGTAATAACCTTGTTAGTCACTTTCCTTGTCCCTTCCCATCGAAAAGTACAGCCTACAACGTGTTTTAGCGATTTGATCTACCAACTTATAATATCACTTGATATGATAAGCAGTAATAAGTGAAGCAGTTAATGTTAAACAATGAGTAATAAACTTGTTAGTCACTTTCCTTGTCCCTTCTCATCGAAAAGTACAGCCTACAACGTGTTTTAGCGATTTGATCTACCAACTGATAATATCACTTGATATGATAAGCAGTAATAAGTGAAGTTGTTAATGTTAAACAGTAAGTAACACACTTGTTAATCACTTTCCTTGTCCCTTCCCATCGAAAAGTACAGCCTACAACGTGTTTTAGCGATTTGATCTACCAACTGATAATATCACTTGATATGATAAGCAGTAATAAGTGAAGTTGTTAATGTTAAACAGTAAGTAACACACTTGTTACTCACTTTACTTGTCCCTTCCCATCGAAAAGTACAGCCTACAACGTGTTTTAGCGATTTGATCTACCAACTGATAATATCACTTGATATGATAAGCAGTAATAAGTGAAGTAGTTAATGTTAAACAGTAAGTAACACACTTGTTAGTCACTTTACTTGTCCCCTCCCATCGAAAAGTACAGCCTACAACGTGTTTTAGCGATTTGATCTACCAACTGATAATATCACTTGATATGATAAGCAGTAATAAGTGAAGCAGTTAACGTTAAATAGTAAGTAATAACCTTGTTAGTCACTTTCCTTGTCCCTTCCCATCGAAAAGTACAGCCTACAACGTGTTTAGCGATTTGATCTACCAACTGATAATATCACTTGATATGAGAAGCAGTAATAAGTGAAGCAGTTAATGTTAAACAATGAGTAATAAACTTGTTAGTCACTTTCCTTGTCCCTTCTCATCGAAAAATACAGCCTACAACGTGTTTTAGCGATTTGATCTACCAACTGATAATATCACTTGATATGATAAGCAGTAATAAGTGAAGTAGTTAATGTTAAACAATGAGTAATAAACTTGTTAGTCACTTTCCTTGTCCCTTCCCATCGAAAAGTACAGCCTACAACGTGTTTTAGCGATTTGATCTACCAACTGATAATATCACTTGATATGATAAGCAGTAAGAAGTAAAATAGTTAATGTTAAACAGTAAGTAACACACTTGTTAATCACTTTCCTTGTCCCTTCCCATCGAAAAGTACAGCCTACAACGTGTTTTAGCGATTTGATATACCAACTGATAATTTCACTTGATATGATAAGCAGTAAGAAGTAAAATAGTTAATGTTAAACAGTAAGTAACACACTTGATAGTCACTTTCCTTGTCCCTTCCCATCGAAAAGTACAGCCTACAACGTGTTTTAGCGATTTGATCTACCAACTGATAATATCACTTGATATGATAAGCAGTAATAAGTGAAGCAGTTAATGTTAAACGGTAAGTAACACACTTGTTAGTCACTTTCCTTGTCCCTTCCCATCGAAAAGTACAGCCTACAACGTGTTTTAGCGATTTGATCTACCAACTGATAATATCACTTGATATGATAAGCAGTAATAAGTGAAGCAGTTAACGTTAAATAGTAAGTAATAACCTTGTTAGTCACTTTCCTTGTCCCTTCCCATCGAAAAGTACAGCCTACAACGTGTTTTAGCGATTTGATCTACCAACTTATAATATCACTTGATATGATAAGCAGTAATAAGTGAAGCAGTTAATGTTAAACAATGAGTAATAAACTTGTTAGTCACTTTCCTTGTCCCTTCTCATCGAAAAGTACAGCCTACAACGTGTTTTAGCGATTTGATCTACCAACTGATAATATCACTTGATATGATAAGCAGTAATAAGTGAAGCAGTTAATGTTAAGCAATGAGTAATAAACTTGTTAGTCACTTTCCTTGTCCCTTCTCATCGAAAAATACAGCCTACAACGTGTTTTAGTGATTTGATCTACCAACTGATAATATCACTTAATATGATAAGCAGTAATAAGTGAATCAGTTAATGTTAAATAGTAAGTAATAAACTTGTTAGTCACTTTCCTTGTCCCTTCCCATCGAAAAGTACAGCCTACAACGTGTTTTAGCGATTTGATCTACCAACTGATAATATCACTTGATATGATAAGCAGTAATAAGTGAAGCAGTTAACGTTAAATAGTAAGTAATAACCTTGTTAGTCACTTTCCTTGTCCCTTCCCATCGAAAAGTACAGCCTACAACGTGTTTTAGCGATTTGATCTACCAACTTATAATATCACTTGATATGATAAGCAGTAATAAGTGAAGCAGTTAATGTTAAACAATGAGTAATAAACTTGTTAGTCACTTTCCTTGTCCCTTCTCATCGAAAAGTACAGCCTACAACGTGTTTTAGCGATTTGATCTACCAACTGATAATATCACTTGATATGATAAGCAGTAATAAGTGAAGCAGTTAATGTTAAGCAATGAGTAATAAACTTGTTAGTCACTTTCCTTGTCCCTTCTCATCGAAAAATACAGCCTACAACGTGTTTTAGTGATTTGATCTACCAACTGATAATATCACTTAATATGATAAGCAGTAATAAGTGAATCAGTTAATGTTAAATAGTAAGTAATAAACTTGTTAGTCACTTTCCTTGTCCCTTCCCATCGAAAAGTACAGCCTACAACGTGTTTTAGTTGATTTGATCTACCAACTGATAATATCACTTGATATGATAAGCAGTAATAAGTGAAGTAGTTAATGTTAAACAGTAAGTAACACACTTGTTAGTCACTTTCCTTGTCCCTTCCCATCAAAAAGTACAGCCTACAACGTGTTTTAGCGACTTGATCTACAAACTGATAATATCACTTGATATGATAAGCAGTAATAAGTGAATAAGTTAATGTTAAACAGTAAGTAACGCACTTGTTAGTCACTTTCCTTGTCCCTTCCCATCGAAAAGTACAGCCTACAACGTGTTTTAGCGATTTGATCTACCAACTGATAATATCACTTGATATGATAAGCAGTAATAAGTGAAGCAGTTAATGTCAAACAATGAGTAATAAACTTGTTAGTCACTTTCCTTGTCCCTTCTCATCGAAAATACAGCCTACAACGTGTTTTAGCGATTTGATCTACCAACTGATAATATCACTTAATATGATAAGCAGTAATAAGTGAAGCAGTTAATGTTAAATAGTAAGTAATAAACTTGTTAGTCACTTTCCTTGTCCCTTCCCATCGAAAAGTACAGCCTACAACGTGTTTTAGCGATTTGATCTACCAACTGATAATATCACTTGATATGATAAGCAGTAATAAGTGAAGTAGTTAATGTTAAACAGTGAGTAACACACTTGTTAGTCACTTTCCTTGTCCCTTCCCATCGAAAAGTACAGCCTACAACGTGTTTTAGCGATTTGATCTACCAACTGATAATATCACTTGATATGATAAGCAGTAATAAGTGAAGTAGTTAATGTTAAACAGTAAGTAACACACTTGTTAGTCACTTTACTTGTCCCTTCCCATCGAAAAGTACAGCCTACAACGTGTTTTAGCGATTTGATCTACCAACTGATAATATCACTTGATATGATAAGCAGTAATAAGTGAAGCAGTTAATGTTAAACGGTAAGTAATAAACTTGTTAGTCACTTTCCTTGTCCCTTCCCATCGAAAAATATAGCCTACAACGTGTTTTAGCGAATTGATCTACCAACTGATAATATCACTTGATATGATAAGCAGTAATAAGTGAAGCAGTTAATGTTAAACAATGAGTAATAAACTTGTTAGTCACTTTCCTTGTCCCTTCTCATCGAAAAATACAGCCTACAACGTGTTTTAGCGATTTGATCTACCAACTGATAATATCACTTAATATGATAAGCAGTAATAAGTGAAGCAGTTAATGTTAAATAGTAAGTAATAAACTTGTTAGTCACTTTCCTTGTCCCTTCCCATCGAAAAGTACAGCCTACAACGTGTTTTAGCGATTTGATCTACCAACTGATAATATCACTTGGATATGATAAGCAGTAATAAGTAAAATTGTTAATGTTAAACAGTAAGTAACACACTTGTTAGTCACTTTCCTTGTCCCTTCCCATCGAAAAGTACAGCCTACAACGTGTTTTAGCGATTTGATCTACCAACTGATAATATCACTTGATATGATAAGCAGTAATAAGTGAAGTAGTTAATGTTAAACAGTAAGTAACACACTTGTTAGTCACTTTCCTTGTCCCTTCCCATCGAAAAGTACAGCCTACAACGTGTTTTAGCGATTTGATCTACCAACTGATAATATCACTTGATATGATAAGCAGTAATAAGTGAAGCAGTTAACGTTAAATAGTAAGTAATAACCTTGTTAGTCACTTTCCTTGTCCCTTCCCATCGAAAAGTACAGCCTACAACGTGTTTTTAGCGATTTGATCTACCAACTGATAATATCACTTGATATGAGAAGCAGTAATAAGTGAAGCAGTTAATGTTAAACAATGAGTAATAAACTTGTTAGTCACTTTCCTTGTCCCTTCTCATCGAAAAATACAGCCTACAACGTGTTTTAGCGATTTGATCTACCAACTGATAATATCACTTGATATGATAAGCAGTAATAAGTGAAGCAGTTAATGTTAAACAATGAGTAATAAACTTGTTAGTCACTTTCCTTGTCCCTTCCCATCGAAAAGTACAGCCTACAACGTGTTTTAGCGATTTGATCTACCAACTGATAATATCACTTGATATGATAAGCAGTAAGAAGTTAAATAGTTAATGTTAAACAGTAAGTAACACACTTGTTAGTCACTTTCCTTGTCCCTTCCCATCGAAAAGTACAGCCTACAACGTGTTTTAGCGATTTGATCTACCAACTGATAATATCACTTGATATGATAAGCAGTAATAAGTTAAATAGTTAATGTTAAACAGTAAGTAACACACTTGTTAGTCACTTTCCTTGTCCCTTCCCATCGAAAAGTACAGCCTACAACGTGTTTTAGCGATTTGATCTACCAACTGATAATATCACTTGATATGATAAGCAGTAATAAGTTAAATAGTTAATGTTAAACAGTAAGTAACACACTTGTTAGTCACTTTCCTTGTCCCTTCCCATCGAAAAGTACAGCCTACAACGTGTTTTAGCGATTTGATCTACCAACTGATAATATCACTTGATATGATAAGCAGTAATAAGTGAAGCAGTTAATGTTAAACAGTAAGTAACACACTTGTTAGTCACTTTCCTTGTCCCTTCCCATCGAAAAGTACAGCCTACAACGTGTTTTAGCGATTTGATCTACCAACTGATAATATCACTTGATATGATAAGCAGTAATAAGTGAAGCAGTTAACGTTAAATAGTAAGTAATAACCTTGTTAGTCACTTTCCTTGTCCCTTCCCATCGAAAAAGTACAGCCTACAACGTGTTTTAGCGATTTGATCTACCAACTGATAATATCACTTGATATGATAAGCAGTAATAAGTGAAGCAGTTAATGTTAAATAGTAAGTAATAAACTTGTTAGTCACTTTCCTTGTCCCTTCCCATCGAAAAGTACAGCCTACAACGTGTTTTAGCGATTTGATCTACCAACTGATAATATCACTTGATATGATAAGCAGTAATAAGTGAAGCAGTTAATGTTAAACAATGAGTAATAAACTTGTTAGTCACTTTCCTTGTCCCTTCTCATCGAAAAGTACAGCCTACAACGTGTTTTAGCGATTTGATCTACCAACTGATAATATCACTTGATATGATAAGCAGTAATAAGTGAAGCAGTTAATGTTAAGCAATGAGTAATAAACTTGTTAGTCACTTTCCTTGTCCCTTCTCATCGAAAAATACAGCCTACAACGTGTTTTAGTGATTTGATCTACCAACTGATAATATCACTTAATATGATAAGCAGTAATAAGTGAATCAGTTAATGTTAAATAGTAAGTAATAAACTTGTTAGTCACTTTCCTTGTCCCTTCCCATCGAAAAGTACAGCCTACAACGTGTTTTAGCGATTTGATCTACCAACTGATAATATCACTTGATATGATAAGCAGTAATAAGTGAAGTAGTTAATGTTAAACAGTAAGTAACACACTTGTTAGTCACTTTCCTTGTCCCTTCCCATCGAAAAGTACAGCCTACAACGTGTTTTAGCGATTTGATCTACCAACTGATAATATCACTTGATATGATAAGCAGTAATAAGTGAAGCAGTTAATGTTAAACAGTAAGTAATAAACTTGTTAGTCACTTTCCTTGTCCCTTCCCATCGAAAAGTACAGCCTACAACGTGTTTTAGCGATTTGATCTACCAACTGATAATATCACTTGATATGATAAGCAGTAATAAGTGAAGCAGTTAACGTTAAATAGTAAGTAATAACCTTGTTAGTCACTTTCCTTGTCCCTTCCCATCGAAAAGTACAGCCTACAACGTGTTTTAGCGATTTGATCTACCAACTGATAATATCACTTGATATGATAAGCAGTAATAAGTGAAGCAGTTAATGTTAAACAATGAGTAATAAACTTGTTAGTCACTTTCCTTGTCCCTTCTCATCGAAAAGTACAGCCTACAACGTGTTTTAGCGATTTGATCTACCAACTGATAATATCACTTGATATGATAAGCAGTAATAAGTGAAGCAGTTAATGTTAAACAGTAAGTAACAAACTTGTTAGTCACTTTCCTTGTCCCTTCCCATCGAAAAGTACAGCCTACAACTTTTTTTGCGATTTGATCTACCAACTGATAATATTACTTGATATGATAAGCAGTAATAAGTGAAGTAGTTAATGTTAAATAGTAAGTAATAAACTTGTTAGTCACTTTCCTTGTCCCTTCCCATCGAAAAGTACAGCCTACAACGTGTTTTAGCGATTTGATCTACCAACTGATAATATCACTTGATATGATAAGCAGTAATAAGTGAAGTAGTTAATGTTAAACAGTAAGTAACACACTTGTTAGTCACTTTCCTTGTCCCTTCCCATCGAAAAGTACAGCCTACAACGTGTTTTAGCGATTTGATCTTACCAACTGATAATATCACTTGATATGATAAGCAGTAATAAGTGAAGAAGTTAATGTTAAACAGTAAGTAACGCACTTGTTAGTCACTTTCCTTGTCCCTTCCCATCGAAAAGTACAGCCTACAACGTGTTTTAGCGATTTGATCTACCAACTGATAATATCACTTGATATGATAAGCAGTAATAAGTGAAGCAGTTAATGTTAAACAATAAGTAATAAACTTGTTAGTCACTTTCCTTGTCCCTTCCCATCGAAAAGTACAGCCTACAACGTGTTTTAGCGACTTGATCTACCAACTGATAATATCACTTGATATGATAAGCAGTAATAAGTGAAGCAGTTAATGTTAAACAGTAAGTAATAAACTTGTTAGTCACTTTCCTTGTCCCTTCCCATCGAAAAGTACAGCCTACAACGTGTTTTAGCGATTTGATCTACCAACTGATAATATCACTTGATATGATAAGCAGTAATAAGTGAAGCAGTTAATGTTAAATAGTAAGTAATAAACTTGTTAGTCACTTTCCTTGTCCCTTCCCATCGAAAAGTACAGCCTACAACGTGTTTTAGCGATTTGATCTACCAACTGATAATATCACTTGATATGATAAGCAGTAGTAAGTGAAGAAGTTAATGTTAAACAGTGAGTAATAAATTTGTTAGTCACCTTCCTTGTCCCTTCCCATCGAAAAAATACAGCCTACAACGTGTTTTAGCGATTTGATCTACCAGCTGATAATATCACTTGATATGATAAGCAGTAATAAGTGAAGCAGTTAATGTTAAACAATGAGTAATAAACTTGTTAGTCACTTTCCTTGTCCCTTCCCATCAAAAAGTAGAGACTACAACGTGTTTTAGCGATTTGATATACCAACTGATAATATCACTTGATATGATAACAGTAAGAAGTAAAATAGTTAATGTTAAACAGTAAGTAACACACTTGTTAGTCACTTTCCTTGTCCCTTCCCATCGAAAAGTACAGCCTACAACGTGTTTTAGCGATTTGATCTACCAACTGATAATATCACTTGATATGATAAGCAGTAATAAGTAAAATAGTTAATGTTAAACAGTAAGTAACACACTTGTTAGTCACTTTCCTTGTCCCTTCCCATCGAAAAGTACAGCCTACAACGTGTTTTAGCGATTTGATCTACCAACTGATAATATCACTTGATATGATAAGCAGTAATAAGTGAAGCAGTTAATGTTAAACAGTAAGTAACACACTTGTTAGTCACTTTCCTTGTCCCTTCCCATCGAAAAGTACAGCCTACAACGTGTTTTAGCGATTTTATCTACCAACTGATAATATCACTTGATATGATAAGCAGTAATAAGTGAAGCAGTTAACGTTAAACAGTAAGTAATAACCTTGTTAGTCACTTTCCTTGTCCCTTCCCATCGAAAATACAGCCTACAACGTGTTTTAGCGATTTGATCTACCAACTGATAATATCACTTGATATGAGAAGCAGTAATAAGTGAAGCAGTTAATGTTAAACAATGAGTAATAAACTTGTTAGTCACTTTCCTTGTCCCTTCTCATCGAAGAATACAGCCTACAACGTGTTTTAGCGATTTGATCTACCAACTGATAATATCACTTGATATGATAAGCAGTAATAAGTGAAGCAGTTAATGTTAAACAATGAGTAATAAACTTGTTAGTCACTTTCCTTGTCCCTTCCCATCGAAAAGTACAGCCTACAACGTGTTTTAGCGATTTGATCTACCAACTGATAATATCACTTGATATGATAAGCAGTAAGAAGTAAAATAGTTAATGTTAAACAGTAAGTAACACACTTGTTAATCACTTTCCTTGTCCCTTCCCATCGAAAAGTACAGCCTACAACGTGTTTTAGCGATTTGATATACCAACTGATAATTTCACTTGATATGATAAGCAGTAAGAAGTAAAATAGTTAATGTTAAACAGTAAGTAACACACTTGTTAGTCACTTTCCTTGTCCCTTCCCATCGAAAAGTACAGCCTACAACGTGTTTTAGCGATTTGATCTACCAACTGATAATATCACTTGATATGATAAGCAGTAATAAGTGAAGCAGTTAATGTTAAACGGTAAGTAACACACTTGTTAGTCACTTTCCTTGTCCCTTCCCATCGAAAAGTACAGCCTACAACGTGTTTTAGCGATTTGATCTACCAACTGATAATATCACTTGATATGATAAGCAGTAATAAGTGAAGCAGTTAACGTTAAATAGTAAGTAATAACCTTGTTAGTCACTTTCCTTGTCCCTTCCCATCGAAAAGTACAGCCTACAACGTGTTTTAGCGATTTGATCTACCAACTGATAATATCACTTGATATGATAAGCAGTAATAAGTGAAGCAGTTAATGTTAAACAATGAGTAATAAACTTGTTAGTCACTTTCCTTGTCCCTTCTCATCGAAAAGTACAGCCTACAATGTGTTTTAGCGATTTGATCTACCAACTGATAATATCACTTGATATGATAAGCAGTAATAAGTGAAGCAGTTAATGTTAAGCAATGAGTAATAAACTTGTTAGTCACTTTCCTTGTCCCTTCTCATCGAAAATACAGCCTACAACGTGTTTTAGTGATTTGATCTACTAACTGATAATATCACTTAATATGATAAGCAGTAATAAGTGAATCAGTTAATGCTAAATAGTAAGTAATAAACTTGTTAGTCACTTTCCTTGTCCCTTCCCATCGAAAAGTACAGCCTACAACGTGTTTTAGCGATTTGATCTACCAACTGATAATATCACTTGATATGATAAGCAGTAATAAGTGAAGTAGTTAATGTTAAACAGTAAGTAACACACTTGTTAGTCACTTTACTTGTCCCCTCCCATCGAAAAGTACAGCCTACAACGTGTTTTAGCGATTTGATCTACCAACTGATAATATCACTTGATATGATAAGCAGTAATAAGTGAAGCAGTTAATGTTAAACGGTAAGTAACACACTTGTTAGTCACTTTCCTTGTCCCTTCCCATCGAAAAGTACAGCCTACAACGTGTTTTAGCGATTTGATCTACCAACTGATAATATCACTTGATATGATAAGCAGTAATAAGTGAAGCAGTTAACGTTAAATAGTAAGTAATAACCTTGTTAGTCACTTTCCTTGTCCCTTCCCATCGAAAATACAGCCTACAACGTGTTTTAGCGATTTGATCTACCAACTGATAATATCACTTGATATGATAAGCAGTAATAAGTGAAGCAGTTAATGTTAAACAATGAGTAATAAACTTGTTAGTCACTTTCCTTGTCCCTTCTCATCGAAAAGTACAGCCTACAATGTGTTTTAGCGATTTGATCTACCAACTGATAATATCACTTGATATGATAAGCAGTAATAAGTGAAGCAGTTAATGTTAAGCAATGAGTAATAAACTTGTTAGTCACTTTCCTTGTCCCTTCTCATCGAAAAATACAGCCTACAACGTGTTTTAGTGATTTGATCTACCAACTGATAATATCACTTAATATGATAAGCAGTAATAAGTGAATCAGTTAATGCTAAATAGTAAGTAATAAACTTGTTAGTCACTTTCCTTGTCCCTTCCCATCGAAAAGTACAGCCTACAACGTGTTTTAGCGATTTGATCTACCAACTGATAATATCACTTGATATGATAAGCAGTAATAAGTGAAGTAGTTAATGTTAAACAGTAAGTAACACACTTGTTAGTCACTTTACTTGTCCCCTCCCATCGAAAAGTACAGCCTACAACGTGTTTTAGCGATTTGATCTACCAACTGATAATATCACTTGATATGATAAGCAGTAATAAGTGAAGCAATTAATGTTAAACAATGAGTAATAAACTTGTTAGTCACTTTCCTTGTCCCTTCTCATCGAAAAATACAGCCTACAACGCGTTTTAGCGATTTGATCTACCAGCTGATAATATCACTTGATATGATAAGCAGTAATAAGTGAAGCAGTTAATGTTAAACAATGAGTAATAAACTTGTTAGTCACTTTCCTTGTCCCTTCCCATCGAAAAGTACAGCCTACAACGTGTTTTAGCGATTTGATCTACCAACTGATAGTATCACTTGATATGATAAGCAGTAATAAGTGAAGTAGTTAATGTTAAACAGTAAGTAACACACTTGTTAGTCACTTTCCTTGTCCCTTCCCATCGAAAAGTACAGCCTACAACGTGTTTTAGCGATTCGATCTACCAACTGATAATATCACTTGATATGATAAGCAGTAAGAAGTAAAATAGTTAATGTTAAACAGTAAGTAACACACTTGTTAGTCACTTTCCTTGTCCCTTCCCATCGAAAAGTACAGCCTACAACGTGTTTTAGCGATTTGATCTACCAACTGATAATATCACTTGATATGATAAGCAGTAATAAGTGAAGTAGTTAATGTTAAACAGTAAGTAACACACTTGTTAGTCACTTTACTTGTCCCCTCCCATCGAAAAGTACAGCCTACAACGTGTTTTAGCGATTTGATCTACCAACTGATAATATCACTTGATATGATAAGCAGTAATAAGTGAAGCAATTAATGTTAAACAATGAGTAATAAACTTGTTAGTCACTTTCCTTGTCCCTTCTCATCGAAAAATACAGCCTACAACGTGTTTTAGCGATTTGATCTACCAGCTGATAATATCACTTGATATGATAAGCAGTAATAAGTGAAGCAGTTAATGTTAAACAATGAGTAATAAACTTGTTAGTCACTTTCCTTGTCCCTTCCCATCGAAAAGTACAGCCTACAACGTGTTTTAGCGATTTGATCTACCAACTGATAGTATCACTTGATATGATAAGCAGTAATAAGTGAAGTAGTTAATGTTAAACAGTAAGTAACAAACTTGTTAGTCACTTTCCCTGTCCCTTCCCATCGAAAAGTACAGCCTACAACGTGTTTTAGCGATTTGATCTACCAACTGATAATATCACTTGATATGATAAGCAGTAAGAAGTAAAATAGTTAATGTTAAACAGTAAGTAACACACTTGTTAGTCACTTTCCTTGTCCCTTCCCATCGAAAAGTACAGCCTACAACGTGTTTTAGCGATTTGATCTACCAACTGATAATATCACTTGATATGATAAGCAGTAATAAGTGAAGCAGTTAATGTTAAATAGTAAGTAATAAACTTGTTAGTCACTTTCCTTGTCCCTTCCCATCGAAAAGTACAGCCTACAACGTGTTTTAGCGATTTGATCTACCAACTGATAATATCACTTGATATGATAAGCAGTAATAAGTGAAGCAGTTAATGTTAAACAATGAGTAATAAACTTGTTAGTCACTTTCCTTGTCCCTTCTCATCGAAAAGTACAGCCTACAACGTGTTTTAGCGATTTGATCTACCAACTGATAATATCACTTGATATGATAAGCAGTAATAAGTGAAGCAGTTAATGTTAAACAATGAGTAATAAACTTGTTAGTCACTTTCCTTGTCCCTTCTCATCGAAAAGTACAGCCTACAACGTGTTTTAGCGATTTGATCTACCAACTGATAATATCACTTGATATGATAAGCAGTAATAAGTGAAGCAGTTAATGTTAAACAGTGAGTAATAAACTTGTTAGTCACTTTCCTTGTCCCTTCCCATCGAAAAGTACAGCCTACAACGTGTTTTAGCGATTTGATCTACCAACTGATAATATCACTTGATATGATAAGCAGTAATAAGTGAAGCAGTTAATGTTAAACAGTAAGTAACACACTTGTTAGTCACTTTCCTTGTCCCTTCCCATCGAAAAGTACAGCCTACAACGTGTTTTAGCGATTTGATCTACCAACTGATAATATCACTTGATATGATAAGCAGTAAGAAGTAAAATAGTTAATGTTAAACAGTAAGTAACACACTTGTTAGTCACTTTCCTTGTCCCTTCCCATCGAAAAGTACAGCCTACAACGTGTTTTAGCGATTTGATCTACCAACTGATAATATCACTTGATATGATAAGCAGTAATAAGTGAAGCAGTTAATGTTAAACGGTAAGTAACACACTTGTTAGTCACTTTCCTTGTCCCTTCCCATCGAAAAGTACAGCCTACAACGTGTTTTAGCGATTTGATATACCAACTGATAATTTCACTTGATATGATAAGCAGTAATAAGTGAAGCAGTTAATGTTAAATAGTAAGTAATAAACTTGTTAGTCACTTTCCTTGTCCCTTCCCATCGAAAAGTACAGCCTACAACGTGTTTTAGCGATTTGATCTACCAACTGATAATATCACTTGATATGATAAGCAGTAATAACTGAAGCAGGTAATGTTAAACAGTAAGTAACACACTTGTTAGTCACTTTCCTTGTCCCTTCCCATCTAAAAGTACAGCCTACAACGTGTTTTAGCGATTTGATCTACCAACTGATAATATCACTTGATATGATAAGCAGTAATAAGTGAAGCAGTTAATGTTAAACGGTAAGTAACACACTTGTTAGTCACTTTCCCTGTCCCTTCCCATCGAAAAGTACAGCCTACAACGTGTTTTAGCGATTTGATCTACCAACTGATAATATCACTTGATATGATAAGCAGTAATAAGTGAAGCAGTTAATGTTAAACAATGAGTAATAAACTTGTTAGTCACTTTCCTTGTCCCTTCTCATCGAAAAATACAGCCTACAACGTGTTTTAGCGATTTGATCTACCAACTGAGAATATCACTTAATATGATAAGCAGTAATAAGTGAAGCAGTTAATGTTAAATAGTAAGTAATAAACTTGTTAGTCACTTTCCTTGTCCCTTCCCATCGAAAAGTACAGCCTACAACGTGTTTTAGCGATTTGATCTACCAACTGATAATATCACTTGATATGATAAGCAGTAATAAGTGAAGTTGTTAATGTTAAACAGTAAGTAACACACTTGTTACTCACTTTACTTGTCCCTTCCCATCGAAAAGTACAGCCTACAACGTGTTTTAGCGATTTGATCTACCAACTGATAATATCACTTGATATGATAAGCAGTAATAAGTGAAGTAGTTAATGTTAAACAGTAAGTAACACACTTGTTAGTCACTTTCCTTGTCCCTTCCCATCGAAAAGTACAGCCTACAACGTGTTTTAGCGATTTGATCTACCAACTGATAATATCACTTGATATGATAAGCAGTAATAAGTGAAGCAGTTAATGTTAAACAGTGAGTAATAAACTTGTTAGTCACTTTCCTTGTCCCTTCCCATCGAAAAGTACAGCCTACAACGTGTTTTAGCGATTTGATCTACCAACTGATAATATCACTTGATATGATAAGCAGTAATAAGTGAAGCAGTTAATGTTAAACAATGAGTAATAAACTTGTTAGTCACTTTCCTTGTCCCTTCTCATCGAAAAATACAGCCTACAACGTGTTTTAGCGATTTGATCTACCAACTGATAATATCACTTGATATGATAAGCAGTAATAAGTGAAGTAGTTAATGTTAAACAATGAGTAATAAACTTGTTAGTCACTTTCCTTGTCCCTTCCCATCGAAAAGTACAGCCTACAACGTGTTTTAGCGATTTGATCTACCAACTGATAATATCACTTGATATGATAAGCAGTAATAAGTTAAATAGTTAATGTTAAACAGTAAGTAACACACTTGTTAGTCACTTTCCTTGTCCCTTCCCATCGAAAAGTACAGCCTACAACGTGTTTTAGCGATTTGATCTACCAACTGATAATATCACTTGATATGATAAGCAGTAATAAGTGAAGTAGTTAATGTTAAACAGTAAGTAACACACTTGTTAGTCACTTTCCTTGTCCCTTCCCATCGAAAAGTACAGCCTACAACGTGTTTTAGCGATTTGATCTACCAACTGATAATATCACTTGATATGATAAGCAGTAATAAGTGAAGCAGTTAACGTTAAACGGTAAGTAATAACCTTGTTAGTCACTTTCCTTGTCCCTTCCCATCGAAAAGTACAGCCTACAACGTGTTTTAGCGATTTGATCTACCAACTGATAATATCACTTGATATGATAAGCAGTAATAAGTGAAGCAGTTAATGTTAAACGATGAGTAATAAACTTGTTAGTCACTTTCCTTGTCCCTTCTCATCGAAAAATACAGCCTACAACGTGTTTTAGCGATTTGATCTACCAACTGATAATATCACTTGATATGATAAGCAGTAATAAGTGAAGCAGTTAATGTTAAATAGTAAGTAATAAACTTGTTAGTCACTTTCCTTGTCCCTTCCCATCGAAAAGTACAGCCTACAACGTGTTTTAGCGATTTGATCTACCAACTGATAATATCACTTGATATGATAAGCAGTAATAAGTGAAGTAGTTAATGTTAAACAGTAAGTAACAAACTTGTTAGTCACTTTCCTTGTCCCTTCCCATCGAAAAGTACAGCCTAAAACGTGTTTTAGCGATTTTGATCTACCAACTGATAATATCACATGATATGATAAGCAGTAATAAGTGAAGTAGTTAATGTTAAACAGTAAGTAACACACTTGTTAGTCACTTTCCTTGTCCCTTCCCATCGAAAAGTACAGCCTACGTGTTTTAGCGATTTGATCTACCAACTGATAATATCACTTGATATGATAAGCAGTAATAAGTGAAGCAGTTAACGTTAAATAGTAAGTAACACACTTGTTAGTCACTTTACTTGTCCCTTCCCATCGAAAAGTACAGCCTACAACGTGTTTTAGCGATTTGATCTACCAACTGATAATATCACTTGATATGATAAGCAGTAATAAGTGAAGCAGTTAATCATAAACAGTAAGTAATAAACTTGTTAGTCACTTTCCTTGTCCCTTCCCATCGAAAAGTACAGCCTACAACGTGTTTTAGCGATTTGATCTACCAACAGATAATATCACTTGATATGATAAGCAGTAATAAGTAAAGCAGTTAATGTTAAACAGTGAGTAATAAACTTGTTAGTCACTTTCCTTGTCCCTTCCCATCGAAAAGTACAGCCTACAACGTGTTTTAGCGATTTGATCTACCAACTGGTAATATCACTTGATATGATAAGCAGTAATAAGTGAAGCAGTTAATGTTAAACAGTAAGTAATAAACTTGTTAGTCACTTTCCTTGTCCCTTCCCATCGAAAAGTACAGCCTACAACGTGTTTTAGCGATTTGATCTACCAACTGATAATATCACTTGATATGATAAGCAGTAATAAGTGAATCAGTTAATGTTAAACAGTAAGTAACACACTTGTTAGTCACTTTCCTTGTCCCTTCCCATCGAAAAGTACAGCCTACAACGTGTTTTAGCGATTTGATCTACCAACTGATAATATCACTTGATATGATAAGCAGTAATAAGTGAAGCAGTTAATGTTAAACAGTAAGTAACACACTTGTTAGTCACTTTCCTTGTCCCTTCCCATCGAAAAGTACAGCCTACAACGTGTTTTAGCGATTTGATCTACCAACTGATAATATCACTTGATATGATAAGCAGTAATAAGTGAAGCAGTTAATGTTAAACGGTAAGTAACACACTTGTTAGTCACTTTCCCTGTCCCTTCCCATCGAAAAGTACAGCCTACAACGTGTTTTAGCGATTTGATCTACCAACTGATAATATCACTTGATATGATAAGCAGTAATAAGTGAAGCAGTTAATGTTAAACAATGAGTAATAAACTTGTTAGTCACTTTCCTTGTCCCTTCCCATCGAAAAGTACAGCCTACAACGTGTTTTAGCGATTTGATCTACCAACTGATAATATCACTTGATATGATAAGCAGTAATAAGTGAAGCAGTTAATGTTAAACAGTAAGTAATAAACTTGTTAGTCACTTTCCTTGTCCCTTCCCATCGAAAAGTACAGCCTACAACGTGTTTTAGCGATTTGATCTACCAACTGATAATATCACTTGATATGATAAGCAGTAATAAGTGAAGTAGTTAATGTTAAACAGTAAGTAACACACTTGTTAGTCACTTTCCTTGTCCCTTCCCATCGAAAAGTACAGCCTACAACGTGTTTTAGCGATTTGATCTACCAACTGATAATATCACTTGATATGATAAGCAGTAATAAGTGAAGCAGTTAACGTTAAATAGTAAGTAATAACCTTGTTAGTCACTTTCCTTGTCCCTTCCCATCGAAAAGTACAGCCTACAACGTGTTTTAGTAGTGATTTGATCTACCAACTGATAATATCACTTGATATGATAAGCAGTAATAAGTGAAGCAGTTAATGTTAAACAATGAGTAATAAACTTGTTAGTCACTTTACTTGTCCCTTCCCATCGAAAAGTACAGCCTACAACGTGTTTTAGCGATTTGATCTACCAACTGATAATATCACTTGATATGATAAGCAGTAATAAGTGAAGTAGTTAATGTTAAACAGTGAGTAATAAACTTGTTAGTCACTTTCCTTGTCCCTTCCCATCGAAAAGTACAGCCTACAACGTGTTTTAGCGATTTGATCTACCAACTGATAATATCACTTGATATGATAAGCAGTAATAAGTGAAGTAGTTAATGTTAAACAGTAAGTAACACACTTGTTAGTCACTTTCCTTGTCCCTTCCCATCAAAAAGTACAGCCTACAACGTGTTTTAGCGACTTGATCTACCAACTGATAATATCACTTGATATGATAAGCAGTAATAAGTGAAGAAGTTAATGTTAAACAGTAAGTAACACACTTGTTAGTCACTTTCCTTGTCCCTTCCCATCTAAAAGTACAGCCTACAACGTGTTTTAGCGATTTGATCTACCAACTGATAATATCACTTGATATGATAAGCAGTAATAAGTGAAGCAGTTAATGTTAAACGGTAAGTAACACACTTGTTAGTCACTTTCCTTGTCCCTTCCCATCGAAAAGTACAGCCTACAACGTGTTTTAGCGATTTGATCTACCAACTGATAATATCACTTGATATGATAAGCAGTAATAAGTGAAGCAGTTAATGTTAAACAGTAAGCAATAAACTTGTTAGTCACTTTCCTTATCTCTTCCCATCGAAAAGTACACCCTACAACGTGTTTTAGCGATTTGATCTACCAACTGATAATATTATTTGATATGATAAGCAGTAATAAGTGAAGCAGTTATTGTTAAACAGTGAGTAATAAACTTGTTAGTCACTTTCCTCGTCCCTTCTCATCGAAAAGTACAGCCTACAACGTGTTTTAGCGATTTGATCTACCAACTGATAATATCACTTGATATGATAAGCAGTAATAAGTGAAGCAGTTAATGTTAAACAGTAAGCAATAAACTTGTTAGACACTTTCCTTGTCCCTTCCCATCGAAAAGTACAGCCTACAACGTGTTTTAGCGAATTGATCTACCAACTGATAATATCACTTGATATGATAAGCAGTAATAAGTGAAGTTAATGTTAAACAGTTATTAATAAACTTGTTAGTCACTTTCCTTGTCCCTTCCCATCGAAAAGTACAGCCTACAACGTGTTTTAGCGATTTGATCTACCAACTGATAATATCACTTGATATGATAAGCAGTAATAAGTGAAGTAGTTAATGTTAAACAGTAAGTAACACACTTGTTAGTCACTTTACTTGTCCCTTCCCATCGAAAAGTACAGCCTACAACGTGTTTTAGCGATTTGATCTACCAACTGATAATATCACTTGATATGATAAGCAGTAATAAGTGAAGCAGTTAACGTTAAATAGTAAGTAATAACCTTGTTAGTCACTTTCCTTGTCCCTTCCCATCGAAAAGTACAGCCTACAACGTGTTTTAGCGATTTGATCTACCAACTGATAATATCACTTGATATGAGAAGCAGTAATAAGTGAAGCAGTTAATGTTAAACAATGAGTAATAAACTTGTTAGTCACTTTCCTTGTCCCTTCTCATCGAAAAATACAGCCTACAACGTGTTTTAGCGATTTGATCTACCAACTGATAATATCACTTGATATGATAAGCAGTAATAAGTGAAGCAGTTAATGTTAAACAATGAGTAATAAACTTGTTAGTCACTTTCCTTGTCCCTTCCCATCGAAAAGTACAGCCTACAACGTGTTTTAGCGATTTGATCTACCAACTGATAATATCACTTGATATGATAAGCAGTAAGAAGTAAAATAGTTAATGTTAAACAGTAAGTAACACACTTGTTAATCACTTTCCTTGTCCATTCCCATCGAAAAGTACAGCCTACAACGTGTTTTAGCGATTTGATATACCAACTGATAATTTCACTTGATATGATAAGCAGTAAGAAGTAAAATAGTTAATGTTAAACAGTAAGTAACACACTTGTTAGTCACTTTCCTTGTCCCTTCCCATCGAAAAGTACAGCCTACAACGTGTTTTAGCGATTTGATCTACCAACTGATAATATCACTTGATATGATAAGCAGTAATAAGTGAAGCAGTTAATGTTAAACGGTAAGTAACACACTTGTTAGTCACTTTCCTTGTCCCTTCCCATCGAAAAGTACAGCCTACAACGTGTTTTAGCGATTTGATCTACCAACTGATAATATCACTTGATATGATAAGCAGTAATAAGTGAAGCAGTTAACGTTAAATAGTAAGTAATAACCTTGTTAGTCACTTTCCTTGTCCCTTCCCATCGAAAAATACAGCCTACAACGTGTTTTAGCGATTTGATCTACCAACTGATAATATCACTTGATATGATAAGCAGTAATAAGTGAAGCAGTTAATGTTAAACAATGAGTAATAAACTTGTTAGTCACTTTCCTTGTCCCTTCTCATCGAAAAGTACAGCCTACAACGTGTTTTAGCGATTTGATCTACCAACTGATAATATCACTTGATATGATAAGCAGTAATAAGTGAAGCAGTTAATGTTAAGCAATGAGTAATAAACTTGTTAGTCACTTTCCTTGTCCCTTCTCATCGAAAATACAGCCTACAACGTGTTTTAGTGATTTGATCTACCAACTGATAATATCACTTAATATGATAAGCAGTAATAAGTGAATCAGTTAATGTTAAATAGTAAGTAATAAACTTGTTAGTCACTTTCCTTGTCCCTTCCCATCGAAAAGTACAGCCTACAACGTGTTTTAGCGATTTGATCTACCAACTGATAATATCACTTGATATGATAAGCAGTAATAAGTGAAGTAGTTAATGTTAAACAGTAAGTAACACACTTGTTAGTCACTTTACTTGTCCCCTCCCATCGAAAAGTACAGCCTACAACGTGTTTTAGCGATTTGATCTACCAACTGATAATATCACTTGATATGATAAGCAGTAATAAGTGAAGCAGTTAATGTTAAACAATGAGTAATAAACTTGTTAGTCACTTTCCTTGTCCCTTCCCATCGAAAAGTACAGCCTACAACGTGTTTTAGCGATTTGATCTACCAACTGATAATATCACTTGATATGATAAGCAGTAATAAGTGAAGTAGTTAATGTTAAACAGTAAGTAACACACTTGTTAGTCACTTTCCTTGTCCCTTCCCATCGAAAAGTACAGCCTACAACGTGTTTTAGCGATTCGATCTACCAACTGATAATATCACTTGATATGATAAGCAGTAAGAAGTAAAATAGTTAATGTTAAACAGTAAGTAACACACTTGTTAGTCACTTTCCTTGTCCCTTCCCATCGAAAAGTACAGCCTACAACGTGTTTTAGCGATTTGATCTACCAACTGATAATATCACTTGATATGATAAGCAGTAATAAGTGAAGCAGTTAATGTTAAATAGTAAGTAATAAACTTGTTAGTCACTTTCCTTGTCCCTTCCCATCGAAAAGTACAGCCTACAACGTGTTTTAGCGATTTGATCTACCAACTGATAATAATATCACTTGATATGATAAGCACTAATAACTGAAGCAGGTAATGTTAAACAATGAGTAAGTAATAAACTTGTTAGTCACTTTCCTTGTCCCTTCTCATCGAAAAGTACAGCCTACAACGTGTTTTAGCGATTTGATCTACCAACTGATAATATCACTTGATATGATAAGCAGTAATAAGTGAAGCAGTTAATGTTAAGCAATGAGTAATAAACTTGTTAGTCACTTTCCTTGTCCCTTCTCATCGAAAAATACAGCCTACAACGTGTTTTAGTGATTTGATCTACCAACTGATAATATCACTTAATATGATAAGCAGTAATAAGTGAATCAGTTAATGTTAAATAGTAAGTAATAAACTTGTTAGTCACTTTCCTTGTCCCTTCCCATCGAAAAGTACAGCCTACAACGTGTTTTAGCGATTTGATCTACCAACTGATAATATCACTTGATATGATAAGCAGTAATAAGTGAAGTAGTTAATGTTAAACAGTAAGTAACACACTTGTTAGTCACTTTACTTGTCCCCTCCCATCGAAAAGTACAGCCTACAACGTGTTTTAGCGATTTGATCTACCAACTGATAATATCACTTGATATGATAAGCAGTAATAAGTGAAGCAGTTAACGTTAAATAGTAAGTAATAACCTTGTTAGTCACTTTCCTTGTCCCTTCCCATCGAAAAGTACAGCCTACAACGTGTTTTAGCGATTTGATCTACCAACTGATAATATCACTTGATATGATAAGCAGTAATAAATGAAGCAGTTAATGTTAAACAATGAGTAATAAACTTGTTAGTCACTTTCCTTGTCCCTTCTCATCGAAAAATACAGCCTACAACGTGTTTTAGCGATTTGATCTACCAGCTGATAATATCACTTGATATGATAAGCAGTAATAAGTGAAGCAGTTAACGTTAAATAGTAAGTAATAACCTTGTTAGTCACTTTCCTTGTCCCTTCCCATCGAAAAGTACAGCCTACAACGTGTTTTAGCGATTTGATCTACCAACTGATAATATCACTTGATATGATAAGCAGTAATAAATGAAGCAGTTAATGTTAAACAATGAGTAATAAACTTGTTAGTCACTTTCCTTGTCCCTTCTCATCGAAAAATACAGCCTACAACGTGTTTTAGCGATTTGATCTACCAGCTGATAATATCACTTGATATGATAAGCAGTAATGAGTGAAGCAGTTAATGTTAAACAATGAGTAATAAACTTGTTAGTCACTTTCCTTGTCCCTTCCCATCGAAAAGTACAGCCTACAACGTGTTTTAGCGATTTGATCTACCAACTGATAATATCACTTGATATGATAAGCAGTAATAAGTGAAGCAGTTAATGTTAAACGGTAAGTAACACACTTGTTAGTCACTTTCCCTGTCCCTTCCCATCGAAAAGTACAGCCTACAACGTGTTTTAGCGATTTGATCTACCAACTGATAATATCACTTGATATGATAAGCAGTAATAAATGAAGCAGTTAATGTTAAACAATGAGTAATAAACTTGTTAGTCACTTTCCTTGTCCCTTCTCATCGAAAAATACAGCCTACAACGTGTTTTAGCGATTTGATCTACCAGCTGATAATATCACTTGATATGATAAGCAGTAATAAGTGAAGCAGTTAACGTTAAATAGTAAGTAATAACCTTGTTAGTCACTTTCCTTGTCCCTTCCCATCGAAAAGTACAGCCTACAACGTGTTTTAGCGATTTGATCTACCAACTGATAATATCACTTGATATGATAAGCAGTAATAAATGAAGCAGTTAATGTTAAACAATGAGTAATAAACTTGTTAGTCACTTTCCTTGTCCCTTCTCATCGAAAAATACAGCCTACAACGTGTTTTAGCGATTTGATCTACCAGCTGATAATATCACTTGATATGATAAGCAGTAATGAGTGAAGCAGTTAATGTTAAACAATGAGTAATAAACTTGTTAGTCACTTTCCTTGTCCCTTCCCATCGAAAAGTACAGCCTACAACGTGTTTTAGCGATTTGATCTACCAACTGATAATATCACTTGATATGATAAGCAGTAATAAATGAAGCAGTTAATGTTAAACAATGAGTAATAAACTTGTTAGTCACTTTCCTTGTCCCTTCTCATCGAAAAATACAGCCTACAACGTGTTTTAGCGATTTGATCTACCAGCTGATAATATCACTTGATATGATAAGCAGTAATAAGTGAAGCAGTTAACGTTAAATAGTAAGTAATAACCTTGTTAGTCACTTTCCTTGTCCCTTCCCATCGAAAAGTACAGCCTACAACGTGTTTTAGCGATTTGATCTACCAACTGATAATATCACTTGATATGATAAGCAGTAATAAATGAAGCAGTTAATGTTAAACAATGAGTAATAAACTTGTTAGTCACTTTCCTTGTCCCTTCTCATCGAAAAATACAGCCTACAACGTGTTTTAGCGATTTGATCTACCAGCTGATAATATCACTTGATATGATAAGCAGTAATAAGTGAAGCAGTTAATGTTAAACAATGAGTAATAAACTTGTTAGTCACTTTCCTTGTCCCTTCCCATCGAAAAGTACAGCCTACAACGTGTTTTAGCGATTTGATCTACCAACTGATAATATCACTTGATATGATAAGCAGTAATAAGTGAAGCAGTTAATGTTAAACGGTAAGTAACACACTTGTTAGTCACTTTCCCTGTCCCTTCCCATCGAAAAGTACAGCCTACAACGTGTTTTAGCGATTTGATCTACCAACTGATAATATCACTTGATATGATAAGCAGTAATAAGTGAAGCAGTTAATGTTAAACAATGAGTAATAAACTTGTTAGTCACTTTCCTTGTCCCTTCTCATCGAAAAATACAGCCTACAACGTGTTTTAGCGATTTGATCTACCAACTGATAATATCACTTAATATGATAAGCAGTAATAAGTGAAGCAGTTAATGTTAAATAGTAAGTAATAAACTTGTTAGTCACTTTCCTTGTCCCTTCCCATCGAGAAGTACAGCCTACAACGTGTTTTAGCGATTTGATCTACCAACTGATAATATCACTTGATATGATAAGCAGTAATAAGTGAAGTTGTTAATGTTAAACAGTAAGTAACACACTTGTTACTCACTTTACTTGTCCCTTCCCATCGAAAAGTACAGCCTACAACGTGTTTTAGCGATTTGATCTACCAACTGATAATATCACTTGATATGATAAGCAGTAATAAGTGAAGTAGTTAATGTTAAACAGTAAGTAACACACCTGTTAGTCACTTTACTTGTCCCCTCCCATCGAAAAGTACAGCCTACAACGTGTTTTAGCGATTTGATCTACCAACTGATAATATCACTTGATATGATAAGCAGTAATAAGTGAAGCAGTTAACGTTAAATAGTAAGTAATAACCTTGTTAGTCACTTTCCTTGTCCCTTCCCATCGAAAAGTACAGCCTACAACGTGTTTTAGCGATTTGATCTACCAACTGATAATATCACTTGATATGAGAAGCAGTAATAAGTGAAGCAGTTAATGTTAAACAATGAGTAATAAACTTGTTAGTCACTTTCCTTGTCCCTTCTCATCGAAAATACAGCCTACAACGTGTTTTAGCGATTTGATCTACCAACTGATAATATCACTTGATATGATAAGCAGTAATAAGTGAAGCAGTTAATGTTAAACAATGAGTAATAAACTTGTTAGTCACTTTCCTTGTCCCTTCCCATCGAAAAGTACAGCCTACAACGTGTTTTAGCGATTTGATCTACCAACTGATAATATCACTTGATATGATAAGCAGTAAGAAGTAAAATAGTTAATGTTAAACAGTAAGTAACACACTTGTTAATCACTTTCCTTGTCCCTTCCCATCGAAAAGTACAGCCTACAACGTGTTTTAGCGATTTGATATACCAACTGATAATTTCACTTGATATGATAAGCAGTAAGAAGTAAAATAGTTAATGTTAAACAGTAAGTAACACACTTGTTAGTCACTTTCCTTGTCCCTTCCCATCGAAAAGTACAGCCTACAACGTGTTTTAGCGATTTGATCTACCAACTGATAATATCACTTGATATGATAAGCAGTAATAAGTGAAGCAGTTAATGTTAAACGGTAAGTAACACACTTGTTAGTCACTTTCCTTGTCCCTTCCCATCGAAAAGTACAGCCTACAACGTGTTTTAGCGATTTGATCTACCAACTGATAATATCACTTGATATGATAAGCAGTAATAAGTGAAGCAGTTAACGTTAAATAGTAAGTAATAACCTTGTTAGTCACTTTCCTTGTCCCTTCCCATCGAAAAATACAGCCTACAACGTGTTTTAGCGATTTGATCTACCAACTGATAATATCACTTGATATGATAAGCAGTAATAAGTGAAGCAGTTAATGTTAAACAATGAGTAATAAACTTGTTAGTCACTTTCCTTGTCCCTTCTCATCGAAAAGTACAGCCTACAACGTGTTTTAGCGATTTGATCTACCAACTGATAATATCACTTGATATGATAAGCAGTAATAAGTGAAGCAGTTAATGTTAAGCAATGAGTAATAAACTTGTTAGTCACTTTCCTTGTCCCTTCTCATCGAAAAATACAGCCTACAACGTGTTTTAGTGATTTGATCTACCAACTGATAATATCACTTAATATGATAAGCAGTAATAAGTGAATCAGTTAATGTTAAATAGTAAGTAATAAACTTGTTAGTCACTTTCCTTGTCCCTTCCCATCGAAAAGTACAGCCTACAACGTGTTTTAGCGATTTGATCTACCAACTGATAATATCACTTGATATGATAAGCAGTAATAAGTGAAGTAGTTAATGTTAAACAGTAAGTAACACACTTGTTAGTCACTTTACTTGTCCCCTCCCATCGAAAAGTACAGCCTACAACGTGTTTTAGCGATTTGATCTACCAACTGATAATATCACTTGATATGATAAGCAGTAATAAGTGAAGCAGTTAATGTTAAACAATGAGTAATAAACTTGTTAGTCACTTTCCTTGTCCCTTCCCATCGAAAAGTACAGCCTACAACGTGTTTTAGCGATTTGATCTACCAACTGATAGTATCACTTGATATGATAAGCAGTAATAAGTGAAGTAGTTAATGTTAAACAGTAAGTAACACACTTGTTAGTCACTTTCCTTGTCCCTTCCCATCGAAAAGTACAGCCTACAACGTGTTTTAGCGATTCGATCTACCAACTGATAATATCACTTGATATGATAAGCAGTAAGAAGTAAAATAGTTAATGTTAAACAGTAAGTAACACACTTGTTAGTCACTTTCCTTGTCCCTTCCCATCGAAAAGTACAGCCTACAACGTGTTTTAGCGATTTGATCTACCAACTGATAATATCACTTGATATGATAAGCAGTAATAAGTGAAGCAGTTAATGTTAAACATTGAGTAATAAACTTGTTAGTCACTTTCCTTGTCCCTTCCCATCGAAAAGTACAGCCTACAACGTGTTTTAGCGATTTGATCTACCAGCTGATAATATCACTTGATATGATAAGCAGTAATAAGTGAAGCAGTTAACGTTAAATAGTAAGTAATAACCTTGTTAGTCACTTTCCTTGTCCCTTCCCATCGAAAAGTACAGCCTACAACGTGTTTTAGCGATTTGATCTACCAACTGATAATATCACTTGATATGATAAGCAGTAATAAATGAAGCAGTTAATGTTAAACAATGAGTAATAAACTTGTTAGTCACTTTCCTTGTCCCTTCTCATCGAAAATACAGCCTACAACGTGTTTTAGCGATTTGATCTACCAGCTGATAATATCACTTGATATGATAAGCAGTAATGAGTGAAGCAGTTAATGTTAAACAATGAGTAATAAACTTGTTAGTCACTTTCCTTGTCCCTTCCCATCGAAAAGTACAGCCTACAACGTGTTTTAGCGATTTGATCTACCAACTGATAGTATCACTTGATATGATAAGCAGTAATAAGTGAAGTAGTTAATGTTAAACAGTAAGTAACACACTTGTTAGTCACTTTCCTTGTCCCTTCCCATCGAAAAGTACAGCCTACAACGTGTTTTAGCGATTCGATCTACCAACTGATAATATCACTTGATATGATAAGCAGTAAGAAGTAAAATAGTTAATGTTAAACAGTAAGTAACACACTTGTTAGTCACTTTCCTTGTCCCTTCCCATCGAAAAGTACAGCCTACAACGTGTTTTAGCGATTTGATCTACCAACTGATAATATCACTTGATATCATAAGCAGTAATAAGTGAAGCAGTTAATGTTAAATAGTAAGTAATAAACTTGTTAGTCACTTTCCTTGTCCCTTCCCATCGAAAAGTACAGCCTACAACGTGTTTTAGCGATTTGATCTACCAACTGATAATATCACTTGATATGATAAGCAGTAATAAGTGAAGTAGTTAATGTTAAACAGTAAGTAACACACTTGTTAGTTTCTTTACTGCTATGCCAAACGAGGTTTTTAGGTGGAACTTTATTAACGGCCTGACGTTTCGACTTTACGTCTTCTTCAGAGGCCTAAAAAGTGGTCCGAGATTTATTTATTCGTAAATCCATTTCACCAGGCGCCTCTTCCCCTGACAGTTGTGGCGTACTGTAGAGAGCATCGCAGAGAGACACGGAAAGATAGGAAAGCTCACCCCGTAAGTCCACCTTTGAGCGGAAGATGTCCGCTGCCACCGTGTTAGTATACTAGTAGACGCCACTGAGAGTTACCGCGCTTCCTCTGCATAATGATGAAACAGAAAGGAAAACATCATAACTCACAATGTTGTACAAAAGGCAAGAGGTCACTGGTTATCATGGGGCGTTCGACTCTGCTGTTCATTAGTGGGTTCTTTACGTGGATCCAAAACGCCTCCAACGTTTTCCTGGCCGATATTTCGCTTTCGCAAGCTAAGATCGTACACCTTATATCATAGTCATCCCCGCTGTGATTGTCCGTTCTATGTCTTCCAAGCGGTGTTCTTGGGTCATTACGCCTTTTTCCGGCTGAATGTTCTTTCACGCGGATCGCCTGCACTCTTCCGCTTTCCCTATAGGTTGCGTTGCATGTCTGACACTCGAGCTGGTAAATAGTGCCGACCTGATAGCAATCACCTAGTCTTTGCATAGGGGCAAACGATACAGCCATCTGTAGTGCAGCACCTGTCGTAAATTCTGTTCCTTACCAGTTGACGTTTAATGCTGTCGTTGGGGATGTTCACTAGAGCAACATCGTCATTTAACTGGGCTCGTACGATACACTGCTGTATAGCATCAGACACTCTATCGGAGAAGAATGGTATGCACAGCGGAATTTTGTTTCGACGTTCAGTATTCCGGCTTACATCATGAGCCCTACGTCCGTACTCTGGTGTTACGTAGCCATTCATCGCTGCTATTTCGACCGCCATGCTACGTGATTCTTGCCGCTCTGCTTCGCCAGTGCACACACCTGTAGCCGTATGGAACATATTCTTAACCACGGCACGCTTAGCAGCTCTCGGATGAGAAGATGTTGCATGGAGCAAGATATTCTTTGAACTGGGCTTACGATACCATTTACGCTAAAATCGCCGTTGCACACTTCACCTGAGTGTTGAGGAAAGGTAGCCAGCCTTCTTGTGGTACCTCTCGCGTGAGCCTGATAGTCTGCGACTGTGCATTCAATATACGGAAACATTCATCCATTTCGGACTGCGTAGACGTCATTATGAAGCAATCGTCGATGTACCTACAGTACAATAATGGGCGATGTTCCAATATTGGCTGTTCTATTCTGCTCATAAAGCAGATTGCTAGCACAGGTGCTAGTCGCTGGCCCATCGCCAACCCTCTTATTTGTGAAAAATAAGTTCCTGCCCACTTGAAAATGTTGCAACTCAAGCATTCTTTTACTAGAGTCATGATGACTCTCTTACATAGTCCAAAGGTAACTACGTCTCCAACGTGCCTGTCCAGAAGTTCTGATAAGGCTTGAAGCGCTTCGTCGTTTTGAACATTTGTATAGAGTGATGTAACGCCGAATGACTCTGTGACGCAGTTGTCATCGGATTTGAGTTGCGCAACATTTCAAGAAATCTGTTGGTACTGGGGAGGTGGGATGGGATGAAGGTCAGTAATTGGTTCACGATAGTGTTAAGGAACCATGATATTCGGTCGGTTGGACCACCGACGCAACTGATTATTGGTCTTATCTTGTAGGTCTCCGCCAACATGGACGACATTTCTCGAGATGTGATTTTATGCGTCTTAATCAGGCTATAAAACACTGGACAGCTCGCATTGTCAGACCTAAGCCTGCCTAGGAATCTGGCATTTAGGCCAGCAGACTTTCCGATGGTCATCCAGACATGATTAAGTCGTCTGCATTGGGCCGCGAATTCGGCAGCGGAGGATAACTGATAAGTGGAAGTATCCCGCAGGTGCAATTCAGTTATTTCGCGATCCAATGACTGTGGGATTACCACAAATTCTCCGCCCTTGTCACTGACAGATGCCAGATTCCTAGGCAGGCTTAGGTCTGACAATGCGAGCTGTCCAGTGTTTTATAGCCTGATTAAGACGCATAAAATCACATCTCGAGAAATGTCGTCCATGTTGGCGGAGACCTACAAGATAAGACCAATAATCAGTTGCGTCGGTGGTCCAACCGACCGAATATCATGGTTCCTTAACACTATCGTGAACCAATTACTGACCTTCATCCCATCCCACCTCCCCCAGTACCAACAGATTTCTTGAAATGTTGCGCAACTCAAATCCCGATGACAACTGCGTCACAGAGTCATTCGACGTTACATCACTCTATACAAATGTTCAAAACGACGAAGCGCTTCAAGCCTTATCAGAACTTCTGGACAGGCACGTTGGAGACGTAGTTACCTTGGACTCATGTAAGAGAGTCATCATGACTCTAGTAAAAGAATGCTTGAGTTGCAACATTTTCAAGTGGGCAGGAACTTATTTTTCACAAAAAGAGGGTTGGCGATGGGCCAACGACTAGCACCTGTGCTAGCAATCTGCTTTATGAGCAGAATAGAGAACAGCCAATATTGGAACATCGCCCATTATTGTACTGTAGGTACATCGACGATTGCTTCATAATGACGTCTACGCAGTCCGAAATGGATGAATGTTTCCGTATATTGAATGCACAGTCGCAGACTATCAGGCTCACGCGAGAGGGACCACAAGAAGGCTGGCTACCTTTCTTAACACTCAGGTGAAAGTGTGCAACGGCGATTTTAGCGTAAAATGGTATCGTAAGCCCAGTTCAAAGAATATCTTGCTCCATGCAACATCTTCTCATCCGAGAGCTGCTAAGCGTGCCGTACTTAAGAATATGTTCCATACGGCTACAGGTGTGTGCACTGGCGAAGCAGAGCGGTAAGAATCACGGAGCATGGCGGCCGAAATAGCAGGGATGAATGGCTACGTAACACCAGAGTACGGACGTAGGGCCTATGATGTAAGCCGGAATACTGAACGTCGAAACAAAACAAAATTCCGCTGTGCATACCATTCTTCTCCGATAGAGTGTCTGATGCTATACAGCAGTGTATCGTACGAGCCCAGTTAAATGACGATGTTGCTCTAGTGAACATCCCCAACGACAGCATTAAACGTCAACTGGTAAGGAACAGAATTTACGACAGGTGCTGCACTACAGATGGCTGTATCGTTTGCCCCTATGCAAGACTAGGTGATTGCTATCAGGTCGGCACTATTTACCAGCTCGAGTGTCAGACATGCAACGCAACCTATAGGGAAAGCGGAAGAGTGCTGGCGATACGCCTGAAAGAACATTCAGCCGGAAAGGCGTAATGACCCAAGAACACCGCTTGGAAGACATAGAACGGACAATCACAGCGGGATGACTATGATATAAGGTGTACGATCTTAGCTTGCGAAAGCGAAATATCGGCCAGGAAAACGTTGGAGGCGTTTTTGATCCACGTAAAGAACCCACTAATGAACAGCAGAGTCGAACGCCCCATGATAACCAGTGACCTCTTGCCTTTTGTACAACATTGTGAGTTATGATGTTTTCCTTTCTGTTTCATCATTATGCAGAGGAAGCGCGGTAACTCTCAGTGGCGTCTACTAGTATACTAACACGGTGGCAGCGGACATCTTCCGCTCAAAAGGTGGACTTACGGGGTGAGCTTTCCTATCTTTCCGTGTCCTCTGCGATGCTCCCTACAGTACGTCAGAACTGTCAGGGGGAGGAGGCGCTTGGTAGGACAGATTTACGAATAAATAAATCTCGGACCACTTTTTAGGCCTCTGAAGAAGACGTAAAGTCGAAACGTCAGGCCGTTAATAAAGTTCCACCTAAAAACCTCGTTTGGCATAGCAGTAAAGAATCTAAGATACGATGCCGAGGTTCGAAGAACGGAGAACATGGAGAATACACTTGTTAGTCACTTTACTTGTCCCCTCCCATCGAAAAGTACAGCCTACAACGTGTTTTAGCGATTTGATCTACCAACTGATAATATCACTTGATATGATAAGCAGTAATAAGTGAAGCAGTTAACGTTAAATAGTAAGTAACACACTTGTTAGTCACTTTACTTGTCCCTTCCCATCGAAAAGTACAGCCTACAACGTGTTTTAGCGATTTGATCTACCAACTGATAATATCACTTGATATGATAAGCAGTAATAAGTGAAGCAGTTAACGTTAAATAGTAAGTAATAACCTTGTTAGTCACTTTCCTTGTCCCTTCCCATCGAAAAGTACAGCCTACAACGTGTTTTAGCGATTTGATCTACCAACTGTTAATGTCACTTGATATGATAAGCAGTAATAAGTGAAGTAGGTAATGTTAAACATTGAGTAATAAACTTGTTAGTCACTTTCCTTGTCCCTTCCCATCGAAAAGTACAGCCTACAACGTGTTTTAGCGATTTGATCTACCAACTGATAATATCACTTGATATGATAAGCAGTAATAAGTGAAGCAGTTAACGTTAAGTAGTAAGTAATAACCTTGTTAGTCACTTTCCTTGTCCCTTCCCATCGAAAAGTACAGCCTACAACGTGTTTTAGCGATTTGATCTACCAACTGATAAAATAACTTGATATGATAAGCAGTAATAAGTGAAGCAGTTAACGTTAAATAGTAAGTAATAACCTTGTTAGTCACTTTCCTTGTCCCTTCCCATCGAAAAGTACAGCCTACAACGTGTTTTAGCGATTTGATCTACCAACTGATAATATCACTTGATATGATAAGCAGTAATAAGTGAAGCAGTTAATGTTAAACAATGAGTAATAAACTTGTTAGTCACTTTCCTTGTCCCTTCTCATCGAAAAATACAGCCTACAACGTGTTTTAGCGATTTGATCTACCAACTGATAATATCACTTGATATGATAAGCAGTAATAAGTGAAGCAGTTAATGTTAAACAATGAGTAATAAACTTGTTAGTCACTTTCCTTGTCCCTTCCCATCGAAAAGTACAGCCTACAACGTGTTTTAGCGATTTGATCTACCAACTGATAGTATCACTTGATATGATAAGCAGTAATAAGTGAAGTAGTTAATGTTAAACAGTAAGTAACACACTTGTTAATCACTTTCCTTGTCCCTTCCCATCGAAAAGTACAGCCTACAACGTGTTTTAGCGATTTGATATACCAACTGATAACTTCACTTAATATGATAAGCAGTAATAAGTGAATCAGTTAATGTTAAATAGTAAGTAATAAACTTGTTAGTCACTTTCCTTGTCCCTTCCCATCGAAAAGTACAGCCTACAACGTGTTTTAGCGATTTGATCTACCAACTGATAATATCACTTGATATGATAAGCAGTAATAAGTGAAGTAGTTAATGTTAAACAGTAAGTAACACACTTGTTAGTCACTTTACTTGTCCCCTCCCATCGAAAAGTACAGCCTACAACGTGTTTTAGCGATTTGATCTACCAACTGATAATATCACTTGATATGATAAGCAGTAATAAGTGAAGCAGTTAACGTTAAATAGTAAGTAACACACTTGTTAGTCACTTTACTTGTCCCTTCCCATCGAAAAGTACAGCCTACAACGTGTTTTAGCGATTTGATCTACCAACTGATAATATCACTTGATATGATAAGCAGTAATAAGTGAAGCAGTTAATGTTAAACAATGAGTAATAAACTTGTTAGTCACTTTCCTTGTCCCTTCCCATCGAAAAGTACAGCCTACAACGTGTTTTAGCGATTTGATCTACCAACTGATAGTATCACTTGATATGATAAGCAGTAATAAGTGAAGTAGTTAATGATAAACAGTAAGTAACACACTTGTTAGTCACTTTCCTTGTCCCTTCCCATCGAAAAGTACAGCCTACAACGTGTTTTAGTTATTTGATCTACCAACTGATAATATCACTTAATATCATAAGCAGTAATAAGTGAATCAGTTAATGTTAAATAGTAAGTAATAAACTTCTTAGTCACTTTCCTTGTCCCTTCCCATCGAAAAGTACAGCCTACAACGTGTTTTAGCGATTTGATCTACCAACTGATAATATCACTTGATATGATAAGCAGTAATAAGTGAAGTAGTTAATGTTAAACAGTAAGTAACACACTTGTTAGTCACTTTCCTTGTTCCTTCCCATCGAAAAGTACAGCCTACAGCGTGTTTTAGCGATTTGATCTACCAACTGATAGTATCACTTGATATGATAAGCAGTAATAAGTGAAGCAGTTAATGTTAAACAATGAGTAATAAACTTGTTAGTCACTTTCCTTGTCCCTTCTCATCGAAAAATACAGCCTACAACGTGTTTTATCGATTTGATCTACCAACTGGATAATATCACTTGATATGATATGATAAGAAGTAATAAGTGAAGCAGTTAATGTTAAATAGTAAGTAATAAACTTGTTAGTCACTTTCCTTGTCCCTTCCCATCGAAAAGTACAGCCTACAACGTGTTTTAGCGATTTGGTCTACCAACTGATAATATCACTTGATATGATAAGCAGTAATAAGTGAAGTAGTTAATGTTAAACAGTAAGTAACACACTTGTTAGTCACTTTACTTGTCCCTTCCCATCGAAAAGTACAGCCTACAACGTGTTTTAGCGATTTGACCTACCAACTGATAATATCACTTGATATTATAAGCAGTAATTAGTGAAGCCGTTAATGTTAAATAGTAAGTAATAAACTTGTTAGTCACTTTCCTTGTCCCTTCCCATCGAAAAGTACAGCCTACAACGTGTTTTAGCGATTTGATCTACCAACTGATAATATCACTTGATATGATAAGCAGTAATAAGTGAAGCAGTTAATGTTAAACAATGAGTAATAAACTTGTTAGTCACTTTCCTTGTCCCTTCCCATCGAAAAGTACAGCCTACAACGTGTTTTAGCGATTTGATCTACCAACTGATAGTATCACTTGATATGATAAGCAGTAATAAGTGAAGTAGTTAATGTTAAACAGTAAGTAACACACTTGTTAGTCACTTTCCTTGTCCCTTCCCATCGAAAAGTACAGCCTACAACGTGTTTTAGCGATTTGATATACCAACTGATAATACCAGTTATTATGATAAGCAGTAATAATTGAATCAGTTAATGTTAAATAGTAAGTAATAAACTTGTTAGTCACTTTCCTTGTCCCTTCCCATCGAAAAGTACAGCCTACAACGTGTTTTTTGAAGCGATTTGATCTACCAACTGATAATATCACTTGATATGATAAGCAGTAATAAGTGAAGTAGTTAATGTTAAACAGTAAGTAACACACTTGTTAGTCACTTTACTTGTCCCTTCCCATCGAAAAGTACAGCCTACAACGTGTTTTAGCGATTTGATCTACCAACTGATAATATCACTTGATATGATAAGCAGTAATAAGTGAAGCAGTTAATGTTAAATAGTAAGTAATAAACTTGTTAGTCACTTTACTTGTCCCTTCCCATCGAAAAAGTACAGCCTACAACGTGTTTTAGCGATTTGATCTACCAACTGATAATATCACTCGATATGATAAGCAGTAATAAGTGAAGCAGTTAATGTTAAACAATGAGTAATAAACTTGTTAGTCACTTTCCTTGTCCCTTCCCATCGAAAAGTACAGCCTACAACGTGTTTTAGCGATTTGATCTACCAACTGATAGTATCACTTGATATGATAAGCAGTAATAAGTGAAGTAGTTAATGATAAACAGTAAGTAACACACTTGTTAGTCACTTTCCTTGTCCCTTCCCATCGAAAAGTACAGCCTACAACGTGTTTTAGTGATTTGATCTACCAACTGATAATATCACTTAATATGATAAGCAGTAATAAGTGAATCAGTTAATGTTAAATAGTAAGTAATAAACTTCTTAGTCACTTTCCTTGTCCCTTCCCATCGAAAAGTACAGCCTACAACGTGTTTTAGCGATTTGATCTACCAACTGATAATATCACTTGATATGATAAGCAGTAATAAGTGAAGTAGTTAATGTTAAACAGTAAGTAACACACTTGTTAGTCACTTTCCTTGTCCCTTCCCATCGAAAAGTACAGCCTACAACGTGTTTTAGCGATTTGATCTACCAACTGATAGTATCACTTGATATGATAAGCAGTAATAAGTGAAGCAGTTAATGTTAAACAATGAGTAATAAACTTGTTAGTCACTTTCCTTGTCCCTTCTCATCGAAAAATACAGCCTACAACGTGTTTTAGCGATTTGATCTACCAACTGATAATATCACTTGATATGATAAGCAGTAATAAGTGAAGCAGTTAATGTTAAATAGTAAGTAATAAACTTGTTAGTCACTTTCCTTGTCCCTTCCCATCGAAAAGTACAGCCTACAACGTGTTTTAGCGATTTGGTCTACCAACTGATAATATCACTTGATATGATAAGCAGTAATAAGTGAAGTAGTTAATGTTAAACAGTAAGTAACACACTTGTTAGTCACTTTACTTGTCCCTTCCCATCGAAAAGTACAGCCTACAACGTGTTTTAGCGATTTGACCTACCAACTGATAATATCACTTGATATGATAAGCAGTAATAAGTGAAGCCGTTAATGTTAAATAGTAAGTAATAAACTTGTTAGTCACTTTCCTTGTCCCTTCCCATCGAAAAGTACAGCCTACAACGTGTTTTAGCGATTTGATCTACCAACTGATAATATCACTTGATATGATAAGCAGTAATAAGTGAAGTAGTTAATGTTAAACAGTAAGTAACACACTTGTTAGTCACTTTCCTTGTCCCATCCCATCGAAAAGTCCAGCCAACAACGTGTTTTAGCGATTTGATCTACCAACTGTTAATATCACTTGATATGATAAGCAGTAATAAGTGAAGCAGTTAATGTTAAACAATAAGTAATAAACTTGTTGGTCACTTTCCTTGTACCTTCCCATCGAAAAGTACAGCCTACAACGTGTTTTAGCGACTTGATCTACCAACTGATAATATCACTTGATATGATAAGCAGTATTAAGTGAAGTAGCTAATGTTAAACAGTAAGTAAAACACTTGTTAGTCACTTTCCTTGTCCCTTCCCATCGAAAAGTACAGCCTACTACAACGTGTTTTAGCGATTTGATCTACCAACTGATAATATCACTTAATATGATAAGCAGTAATAAGTGAAGCAGTTAATGTTAAATAGTAAGTAATAAACTTCTTAGTCACTTTCTTGTCCCTTCCCATCGAAAAGCACATCCTGCAACGTGTTTTAGCGATTTGATCTACAAACTGATAATATCACTTGATATGATAAGCGGTAATAAGTGAAGTAGTTAATGTTAAACAATGAGTAATACACTTGTTAGTCACTTTCCTTGTCCCTTCTCATCGAAAAGTACAGCCTACAACGTGTTTTAGCGATTTGATCTACCAACTGATAATATCACTTGATATGATAAGCAGTAATAAGTGAAGCAGTTAATGTTAAACAATGAGTAATAAACTTGTTAGTCACTTTCCTTGTCCCTTCCCATCGAAAAGTACAGCCTACAACGTGTTTTAGCGATTTGATCTACCAACTGATAATATCACTTGATATGATAAGCAGTAATAAGTGAAGCAGTTAATGTTAAATAGTAAGTAATAAACTTGTTAGTCACTTTCCTTGTCCCTTCCCATCGAAAAGTACAGCCTACAACGTGTTTTAGCGATTTGATCTACCAACTGATAATATCACTTGATATGATAAGCAGTAATAAGTGAAGCAGTTAATGTTAAATAGTAAGTAATAAACTTGTTAGTCACTTTCCTTGTCCCTTCCCATCGAAAAGTACCGCCTACAACGTGTTTTAGCGATTTGGTCTACCAACTGATAATATCACTTGATATGATAAGCAGTAATAAGTGAAGTAGTTAATGTTAAACAGTAAGTAACACACTTGTTAGTCACTTTACTTGTCCCTTCCCATCGAAAAGTACAGCCTACAACGTGTTTTAGCGATTTGACCTACCAACTGATAATATCACTTGATATGATAAGCAGTAATAAGTGAAGCCGTTAATGTTAAATAGTAAGTAATAAACTTGTTAGTCACTTTCCTTGTCCCTTCCCATCGAAAAGTACAGCCTACAACGTGTTTTAGCGATTTGATCTACCAACTGATAATATCACTTGATATGATAAGCAGTAATAAGTGAAGTAGTTAATGTTAAACAGTAAGTAACACACTTGTTAGTCACTTTACTTGTCCCTTCCCATCGAAAAGTACAGCCTACAACGTGTTTTAGCGATTTGATCTACCAACTGATAATATCACTTGATATGATAAGCAGTAATAAGTGAAGCAGTTAACGTTAAATAGTAAGTAATAACCTTGTTAGTCACTTTCCTTGTCCCTTCCCATCGAAAAGTACAGCCTACAACGTGTTTTAGCGATTTGATCTACCAACTGATAGTATCACTTGATATGATAAGCAGTAATAAGTGAAGCAGTTAATGTTAAACAATGAGTAATAAACTTGTTAATCACTTTCCTTGTCCCTTCTCATCGAAAAATACAGCCTACAACGTGTTTTAGCGATTTGATATACCAACTGATAATTTCACTTGATATGATAAGCAGTAATAAGTGAAGCAGTTAATGTTAAACAGTAAGTAACACACTTGTTAGTCACTTTCCTTGTCCCTTCCCATCGAAAAGTACAGCCTACAACGTGTTTTAGCGATTTGATCTACCAACTGATAATATCACTTGATATGATAAGCAGTAATAAGTGAAGCAGTTAACGTTAAATAGTAAGTAATAACCTTGTTAGTCACTTTCCTTGTCCCTTCCCATCGAAAAGTACAGCCTACAACGTGTTTTAGCGATTTGATCTACCAACTGATAATATCACTTGATATGATAAGCAGTAAGAAGTAAAATAGTTAATGTTAAACAGTAAGTAACACACTTGTTAATCACTTTCCTTGTCCCTTCCCATCGAAAAGTACAGCCTACAACGTGTTTTAGCGATTTGGTATACCAACTGATAATTTCGCTTGATATGATAAGCAGTAAGAAGTAAAATAGTTAATGTTAAACAGTAAGTAACACACTTGTTAGTCACTTTCCTTGTCCCTTCCCATCGAAAAGTACAGCCTACAACGTGTTTTAGCGATTTGATCTACCAACTGATAATATCACTTGATATGATAAGCAGTAATAAGTGAAGCAGTTAATGTTAAACGGTAAGTAACACACTTGTTAGTCACTTTCCTTGTCCCTTCCCATCGAAAAGTACAGCCTACAACGTGTTTTAGCGATTTGATCTACCAACTGATAATATCACTTGATATGATAAGCAGTAATAAGTGAAGCAGTTAACGTTAAATAGTAAGTAATAACCTTGTTAGTCACTTTCCTTGTCCCTTCCCATCGAAAAGTACAGCCTACAACGTGTTTTAGCGATTTGATCTACCAACTGATAATATCACTTGATATGATAAGCAGTAATAAGTGAAGCAGTTAATGTTAAACAATGAGTAATAAACTTGTTAGTCACTTTCCTTGTCCCTTCCCATCGAAAAGTACAGCCTACAACGTGTTTTAGCGATTTGATATACCAACTGATAATTTCACTTGATATGATAAGCAGTAAGAAGTAAAATAGTTAATGTTAAACAGTAAGTAACACACTTGTTAGTCACTTTCCTTGTCCCTTCTCATCGAAAAAATACAGCCTACAACGTGTTTTAGTGGATTTGATCTACTAACTGATAATATCACTTAATATGATAAGCAGTAATAAGTGAATCAGTTAATGTTAAATAGTAAGTAATAAACTTGTTAGTCACTTTCCTTGTCCCTTCCCATCGAAAAGTACAGCCTACAACGTGTTTTAGCGATTTGATCTACCAACTGATAATATCACTTGATATGATAAGCAGTAATAAGTGAAGTAGTTAATGTTAAACAGTAAGTAACACACTTGTTAGTCACTTTCCTTGTCCCTTCTCATCGAAAAATACAGCCTACAACGTGTTTTAGCGATTTGATCTACCAGCTGATAATATCACTTGATATGATAAGCAGTAATAAGTGAAGCAGTTAATGTTAAACAATGAGTAATAAACTTGTTAGTCACTTTCCTTGTCCCTTCCCATCGAAAAGTACAGCCTACAACGTGTTTTAGCGATTTGATCTACCAACTGATAGTATCACTTGATATGATAAGCAGTAATAAGTGAAGCAGTTAATGTTAAACGGTAAGTAACACACTTGTTAGTCACTTTCCTTGTCCCTTCCCATCGAAAAGTACAGCCTACAACGTGTTTTAGCGATTTGATCTACCAACTGATAATATCACTTGATATGATAAGCAGTAATAAGTGAAGCAGTTAACGTTAAATAGTAAGTAATAACCTTGTTAGTCACTTTCCTTGTCCCTTCCCATCGAAAAGTACAGCCTACAACGTGTTTTAGCGATTTGATCTACCAACTGATAATATCACTTGATATGATAAGCAGTAATAAGTGAAGCAGTTAATGTTAAACAATGAGTAATAAACTTGTTAGTCACTTTCCTTGTCCCTTCTCATCGAAAAGTACAGCCTACAACGTGTTTTAGCGATTTGATATACCAACTGATAATTTCACTTGATATGATAAGCAGTAAGAAGTAAAATAGTTAATGTTAAACAGTAAGTAACACACTTGTTAGTCACTTTCCTTGTCCCTTCTCATCGAAAAATACAGCCTACAACGTGTTTTAGTGATTTGATCTACCAACTGATAATATCACTTAATATGATAAGCAGTAATAAGTGAATCAGTTAATGTTAAACAGTAAGTAAAAAACTTGTTAGTCACTTTCCTTGTCCCTTCTCATCGAAAAGTACAGCCTACAACGTGTTTTAGCGATTTGATCTACCAAGCTGATAATATCACTTGATATGATAAGCAGTAATAAGTGAAGCAGTTAATGTTAAACAATGAGTAATAAACTTGTTAGTCACTTTCCTTGTCCCTTCCCATCGAAAAGTACAGCCTACAACGTGTTTTAGCGATTTGATCTACCAACTGATAGTATCACTTGATATGATAAGCAGTAATAAGTGAAGTAGTTAATGTTAAACAGTAAGTAACACACTTGTTAGTCACTTTCCTTGTCCCTTCCCATCGAAAAGTACAGCCTACAACGTGTTTTAGCGATTTGATCTACCAACTGATAATATCACTTGATATGATAAGCAGTAATAAGTGAAGCAGTTAATGTTAAACGGTAAGTAACACACTTGTTAGTCACTTTCCTTGTCCCTTCCCATCGAAAAGTACAGCCTACAACGTGTTTTTAGCGATTTGATCTACCAACTGATAATATCACTTTGATATGATAAGCAGTAATAAGTGAAGCAGTTAACGTTAAATAGTAAGTAATAACCTTGTTAGTCACTTTCCTTGTCCCTTCCCATCGAAAAGTACAGCCTACAACGTGTTTTAGCGATTTGATCTACCAACTGATAATATCACTTGATATGATAAGCAGTAATAAGTGAAGCAGTTAATGTTAAACAATGAGTAATAAACTTGTTAGTCACTTTCCTTGTCCCTTCTCATCGAAAAGTACAGCCTACAACGTGTTTTAGCGATTTGATATACCAACTGATAATTTCACTTGATATGATAAGCAGTAAGAAGTAAAATAGTTAATGTTAAACAGTAAGTAACACACTTGTTAGTCACTTTCCTTGTCCCTTCTCATCGAAAAATACAGCCTACAACGTGTTTTAGTGATTTGATCTACCAACTGATAATATCACTTAATATGATAAGCAGTAATAAGTGAATCAGTTAATGTTAAATAGTAAGTAATAAACTTGTTAGTCACTTTCCTTGTCCCTTCCCATCGAAAAGTACAGCCTACAACGTGTTTTAGCGATTTGATCTACCAACTGATAATATCACTTGATATGATAAGCAGTAATAAGTGAAGTAGTTAATGTTAAACAGTAAGTAATACACTTGTTAGTCACTTTCCTTGTCCCTTCTCATCGAAAAATACAGCCTACAACGTGTTTTAGCGATTTGATCTACCAGCTGATAATATCACTTGATATGATAAGCAGTAATAAGTGAAGCAGTTAATGTTAAACAATGAGTAATAAACTTGTTAGTCACTTTCCTTGTCCCTTCCCATCGAAAAGTACAGCCTACAACGTGTTTTAGCGATTTGATCTACCAACTGATAGTATCACTTGATATGATAAGCAGTAATAAGTGAAGTAGTTAATGTTAAACAGTAAGTAACACACTTGTTAGTCACTTTCCTTGTCCCTTCCCATCGAAAAGTACAGCCTACAACGTGTTTTAGTGATTTGATCTACCAACTGATAATATCACTTGGATATGATAAGCAGTAATAAGTGAAGTAGTTAATGTTAAACAGTAAGTAACACACTTGTTAGTCACTTTCCTTGTCCCTTCCCATCGAAAAGTACAGCCTACAACGTGTTTTAGTGATTTGATCTACCAACTGATAATATCACATGATATGATAAGCAGTAATAAGTGAAGTAGTTAATGTTAAACAGTAAGTAACACACTTGTTAGTCACTTTTCTTGTCCCTTCCCATCGAAAAGTACAGCCTACAACGTGTTTTAGCGATTTGATCTACCAACTGATAATATCACTTGATATGATAAGCAGTAATAAGTGAAGCAGTTAACGTTAAATAGTAAGTAATAACCTTGTTAGTCACTTTCCTTGTTTCCCATCGAAAAGTACAGCCTCACAACGTGTTTTAGCGATTTGATCTACCAACTGATAATATCACTTGATATGATAAGCAGTAATAAGTGAAGCAGTTAACGTTAAATAGTAAGGTAATAACCTTGTTAGTCACTTTCCTTGTCCTTCCCATCAAAAAGTACAGCCTACAACGTGTTTTAGCGATTTGATCTACCAACTGATAATATCACTTGATATGATAAGCAGTAATAAGTGAAGTAGTTAATGTTAAACAGTAAGTAACACACTTGTTAGTCACTTTCCTTGTCCCTTCCCATCGAAAAGTACAGCCCACAACGTGTTTTAGCGATTTGATCTACCAACTGATAATATCACTTGATATGATAAGCAGTAATAAGTGAAGCAGTTAACGTTAAATAGTAAGTAATAACCTTGTTAGTCACTTTCCTTGTCCCTTCCCATCGAAAAGTACAGCCTACAACGTGTTTTAGCGATTTGATCTACCAACTGATAATATCACTTGATATGATAAGCAGTAATAAGTGAAGCAGTTAACGTTAAATAGTAAGTAATAACCTTGTTAGTCACTTTCCTTGTCCCTTCCCATCGAAAAGTACAGCCTACAACGTGTTTTAGCGATTTGATCTACCAACTGATAATATCACTTGATATGATAAGCAGTAATAAGTGAAGCAGTTAATGTTAAACGATGAGTACTAAACTTGTTAGTCACTTTCCTTGTCCCTTCTCATCGAAAATACAGCCTACAACGTGTTTTAGCGATTTGATCTACCAACTGATAATATCACTTGATATATAAGCAGTAATAAGTGAAGCAGCTAAGGTAAAACCATGAGTAATATATTTGTTAGTCACTTTCCTTGTCCCTTCTCATCGAAGAATACAGCCTACAACGTGTTTTAGCCATTTGATCTACCTACTGATAATATCACTTAATATGATAAGCAGTAATAAGTGAAGCAGTTAATGTTAAATAGTAAGTAATAAACTTGTTAGACACTTTCCTTGTCCCTTCCATCGAAAAGTACAGCCTACAACGTGTTTTAGCGATTTGATCTACCAACTGATAATATCACTTGATATGATAAGCAGTAATAAGTGAAGCAGTTAATGTTAAATAGTAAGTAATAAACTTGTTAGTCACTTTCCTTGTCCCTTCCCATCGAAAAGTACAGCCTACAACGTGTTTTAGCGATTTGATCTACCAACTGATAATATCACTTGATATATAAGCAGTAATAAGTGAAGCAGTTAATGTTAAACAATGAGTAATAAATTTGTTAGTCACTTTCCTTGTCCCTTCTCATCGAAGAATACAGCCTACAACGTGTTTTAGCCATTTGATCTACCTACTGATAATATCACTTAATATGATAAGCAGTAATAAGTGAAGCAGTTAATGTTAAATAGTAAGTAATAAACTTGTTAGACACTTTCCTTGTCCCTTCCCATCGAAAAGTACAGCCTACAACGTGTTTTAGCGATTTGATCTACCAACTGATAATATCACTTGATATGATAAGCAGTAATAAGTGAAGCAGTTAATGTTAAATAGTAAGTAATAAACTTGTTAGTCACTTTCCTTGTCCCTTCCCATCGAAAAGTACAGCCTACAACGTGTTTTAGCGATTTGATCTACCAACTGATAATATCACTTGATATGATAAGCAGTAAGAAGTAAAATAGTTAATGTTAAACAGTAAGAAACACACTTGTTAATCACTTTCCTTGTCCCTTCCCATCGAAAAGTACAGCCTACAACGTGTTTTAGCGATTTGGTATACCAACTGATAATTTCGCTTGATATGATAAGCAGTAAGAAGTAAAATAGTTAATGTTAAACAGTAAGTAACACACTTGTTAGTCACTTTCCTTGTCCCTTCCCATCGAAAAGTACAGCCTACAACGTGTTTTAGCGATTTGATCTACCAACTGATAATATCACTTGATATGATAAGCAGTAATAAGTGAAGCAGTTAATGTTAAACGGTAAGTAACACACTTGTTAGTCACTTTCCTTGTCCCTTCCCATCGAAAAGTACAGCCTACAACGTGTTTTAGCGATTTGATCTACCAACTGATAATATCACTTGATATGATAAGCAGTAATAAGTGAAGCAGTTAACGTTAAATAGTAAGTAATAACCTTGTTAGTCACTTTCCTTGTCCCTTCCCATCGAAAAGTACAGCCTACAACGTGTTTTAGCGATTTGATCTACCAACTGATAATATCACTTGATATGATAAGCAGTAATAAGTGAAGCAGTTAATGTTAAACAATGAGTAATAAACTTGTTAGTCACTTTCCTTGTTCCTTCTCATCGAAAAGTACAGCCTACAACGTGTTTTAGCGATTTGATATACCAACTGATAATTTCACTTGATATGATAAGCAGTAAGAAGTAAAATAGTTAATGTTAAACAGTAAGTAATACACTTGTTAGTCACTTTCCTTGTCCCTTCTCATCGAAAATCCAGCCTTCAACGTGTTTTAGTGATTTTATCTACCAACTGATAATATCACTTAATATGATAAGCAGTAATAAGTGAATCAGTTAATGTTAAACAATGAGTAATAAACTTGTTAGTCACTTTCCTTGTCCCTTCCCATCGAAAAGTACAGCCTACAACGTGTTTTAGCGATTTGATCTACCAACTGATAATATCACTTGATATGATAAGCAGTAATAAGTGAAGCAGTTAACGTTAAATAGTAAGTAATAACCTTGTTAGTCACTTTCCTTGTCCCTTCCCATCGAAAAGTACAGCCTACAACGTGTTTTAGCGATTTGATCTACCAACTGATAATATCACTTGATATGAGAAGCAGTAATAAGTGAAGCAGTTAATGTTAAACGATGAGTACTAAACTTGTTAGTCAATTCCCCTGTCCCTTCCCATCGAAAAGCACAGCCTACAACGTGTTCTAGCGATTTGATCTACCAACTGATAATATCATTTGGTATGATAAGCAGTAATAAGTGAAGCAGTTAATGTTAAACAGTGAGTAACAAATTTGTTAGTCACTTCCCCTGTCCCTTCCCATCGAAAAGTACAGCCTACGACGTGTTTTAGCTATTTGATCTACCAACTGATAATATCACTTAATATGATAAGCAGTAATAAGTGAAGCAGTTAACGTTAAATAGTAAGTAATAACCTTGTTAGTCACTTTCCTTGTCCCTTCCCATCGAAAAGTACAGCCTACAACGTGTTTTAGCGATTTGATCTACCAACTGATAATATCACTTGATATGATAAGCAGTAATAAGTGAAGCAGTTAATGTTAAACAATGAGTAATAAACTTGTTAGTCACTTTCCTTGTCCCTTCTCATCGAAAAGTACAGCCTACAACGTGTTTTAGCGATTTGATATACCAACTGATAATTTCACTTGATATGATAAGCAGTAAGAAGTAAAATAGTTAATGTTAAACAGTAAGTAACACACTTGTTAGTCACTTTCCTTGTCCCTTCTCATCGAAAAATACAGCCTACAACGTGTTTTAGTGATTTGATCTACCAACTGATAATATCACTTAATATGATAAGCAGTAATAAGTGAATCAGTTAATGTTAAATAGTAAGTAATAAACTTGTTAGTCACTTTCCTTGTCCCTTCCCATCGAAAAGTACAGCCTACAACGTGTTTTAGCGATTTGATCTACCAACTGATAATATCACTTGATATGATAAGCAGTAATAAGTGAAGTAGTTAATGTTAAACAGTAAGTAACACACTTGTTAGTCACTTTCCTTGTCCCTTCTCATCGAAAAATACAGCCTACAACGTGTTTTAGCGATTTGATCTACCAGCTGATAATATCACTTGATATGATAAGCAGTAATAAGTGAAGCAGTTAATGTTAAACAATGAGTAATAAACTTGTTAGTCACTTTCCTTGTCCCTTCCCATCGAAAAGTACAGCCTACAACGTGTTTTAGCGATTTGATCTACCAACTGATAGTATCACTTGATATGATAAGCAGTAATAAGTGAAGTAGTTAATGTTAAACAGTAAGTAACACACTTGTTAGTCACTTTCCTTGTCCCTTCCCATCGAAAAGTACAGCCTACAACGTGTTTTAGCGATTTGATCTACCAACTGATAATATCACTTGATATGATAAGCAGTAAGAAGTAAAATAGTTAATGTTAAACAGTAAGTAACACACTTGTTAGTCACTTTCCTTGTCCCTTCCCATCGAAAAGTACAGCCTACAACGTGTTTTAGCGATTTGATCTACCAACTGATAATATCACTTGATATGATAAGCAGTAATAAGTGAAGTAGTTAATGTTAAACAGTAAGTAACACACTTGTTAGTCACTTTCCTTGTCCCTTCCCATCGAAAAGTACAGCCTACAACGTGTTTTAGCGATTTGATCTACCAACTGATAATATCACTTGATATGATAAGCAGTAATAAGTGAAGCAGTTAACGTTAAATAGTAAGTAATAACCTTGTTAGTCACTTTCCTTGTTTCCCATCGAAAAGTACAGCCTACAACGTGTTTTAGCGATTTGATCTACCAACTGATAATATCACTTGATATGATAAGCAGTAATAAGTGAAGCAGTTAACGTTAAATAGTAAGTAATAACCTTGTTAGTCACTTTCCTTGTCCCTTCCCATCGAAAAGTACAGCCTACAACGTGTTTTAGCGATTTGATCTACCAACTGATAATATCACTTGATATGATAAGCAGTAATAAGTGAAGTAGTTAATGTTAAACAGTAAGTAACACACTTGTTAGTCACTTTCCTTGTCCCTTCCCATCGAAAAGTACAGCCTACAACGTGTTTTAGCGATTTGATCTACCAACTGATAATATCACTTGATATGATAAGCAGTAATAAGTGAAGCAGTTAACGTTAAATAGTAAGTAATAACCTTGTTAGTCACTTTCCTTGTCCCTTCCCATCGAAAAGTACAGCCTACAACGTGTTTTAGCGATTTGATCTACCAACTGATAATATCACTTGATATGATAAGCAGTAATAAGTGAAGCAGTTAACGTTAAATAGTAAGTAATAACCTTGTTAGTCACTTTCCTTGTCCCTTCCCATCGAAAAGTACAGCCTACAACGTGTTTTAGCGATTTGATCTACCAACTGATAATATCACTTGATATGATAAGCAGTAATAAGTGAAGCAGTTAATGTTAAACGATGAGTACTAAACTTGTTAGTCACTTTCCTTGTCCCTTCTCATCGAAAAATACAGCCTACAACGTGTTTTAGCGATTTGATCTACCAACTGATAATATCACTTGATATATAAGCAGTAATAAGTGAAGCAGTTAATGTTAAACAATGAGTAATAAATTTGTTAGTCACTTTCCTTGTCCCTTCTCATCGAAGAATACAGCCTACAACGTGTTTTAGCCATTTGATCTACCTACTGATAATATCACTTAATATGATAAGCAGTAATAAGTGAAGCAGTTAATGTTAAATAGTAAGTAATAAACTTGTTAGACACTTTCCTTGTCCCTTCCCATCGAAAAGTACAGCCTACAACGTGTTTTAGCGATTTGATCTACCAACTGATAATATCACTTGATATGATAAGCAGTAATAAGTGAAGCAGTTAATGTTAAATAGTAAGTAATAAACTTGTTAGTCACTTTCCTTGTCCCTTCCCATCGAAAAGTACAGCCTACAACGTGTTTTAGCGATTTGATCTACCAACTGATAATATCACTTGATATATAAGCAGTAATAAGTGAAGCAGTTAATGTTAAACAATGAGTAATAAATTTGTTAGTCACTTTCCTTGTCCCTTCTCATCGAAGAATACAGCCTACAACGTGTTTTAGCCATTTGATCTACCTACTGATAATATCACTTAATATGATAAGCAGTAATAAGTGAAGCAGTTAATGTTAAATAGTAAGTAATAAACTTGTTAGACACTTTCCTTGTCCCTTCCCATCGAAAAGTACAGCCTACAACGTGTTTTAGCGATTTGATCTACCAACTGATAATATCACTTGATATGATAAGCAGTAATAAGTGAAGCAGTTAATGTTAAATAGTAAGTAATAAACTTGTTAGTCACTTTCCTTGTCCCTTCCCATCGAAAAGTACAGCCTACAACGTGTTTTAGCGATTTGGTCTACCAACTGATAATATCACTTGATATGATAAGCAGTAAGAAGTAAATATAGTTAATGTTAAACAGTAAGTAACACACTTGTTAATCACTTTCCTTGTCCCTTCCCATCGAAAAGTATAGCCTACAACGTGTTTTTTTAAAGCGATTTGGTATACCAACTGATAATTTCGCTTGATATGATAAGCAGTAAGAAGTAAAATAGTTAATGTTAAACAGTAAGTAACACACTTGTTAGTCACTTTCCTTGTCCCTTCCCATCGAAAAGTACAGCCTACAACGTGTTTTAGCGATTTGATCTACCAACTGATAATATCACTTGATATGATAAGCAGTAATAAGTGAAGCAGTTAATGTTAAACGGTAAGTAACACACTTGTCAGTCACTTTCCTTGTCCCTTCCCATCGAAAAGTACAGCCTACAACGTGTTTTAGCGATTTGATCTACCACCTGATAATATCACTTGATATGATAAGCAGTAATAAGTGAAGCAGTTAACGTTAAATAGTAAGTAATAACCTTGTTAGTCACTTTCCTTGTCCCTTCCCATCTGAAAAGTACAGCCTACAACGTGTTTTAGCGATTTGATCTACCAACTGATAATATCACTTGATATGATAAGCAGTAATAAGTGAAGCAGTTAATGTTAAACAATGAGTAATAAACTTGTTAGTCACTTTCCTTGTTCCTTCTCATCGAAAAGTACAGCCTACAACGTGTTTTAGCGATTTGATATACCAACTGATAATTTCACTTGATATGATAAGCAGTAAGAAGTAAAATAGTTAATGTTAAACAGTAAGTAACACACTTGTTAGTCACTTTCCTTGTCCCTTCTCATCGAAAAATACAGCCTACAACGTGTTTTAGTGATTTGATCTACCAACTGATAATATCACTTAATATGATAAGCAGTAATAAGTGAATCAGTTAATGTTAAATAGTAAGTAATAAACTTGTTAGTCACTTTCCTTGTCCCTTCCCATCGAAAAGTACAGCCTACAACGTGTTTTAGCGATTTGATCTACCAACTGATAATATCACTTGATATGATAAGCAGTAATAAGTGAAGCAGTTAACGTTAAATAGTAAGTAATAACCTTGTTAGTCACTTTCCTTGTCCCTTCCCATCGAAAAGTACAGCCTACAACGTGTTTTAGCGATTTGATCTACCAACTGATAATATCACTTGATATGATAAGCAGTAATAAGTGAAGCAGTTAATGTTAAACGATGAGGACTAAACTTGTTAGTCCCTTTCCTTGTCCCTTCTCATCGAAAATACAGCCTACAACGTGTTTTAGCGATTTGATCTACCAACTGATAATATCACTTGATACATGAGCAGTAATAGGTGAATCAGTTAATGTTAAACAATGAGTAATAAATTTGTTAGTCACTTTCCTTGTCCCTTCTCATCGAAGAATACAGCCTACAACGTGTTTTAGCCATTTGATCTACCTACTGATAATATCACTTAATATGATAAGCAGTAATAAGTGAAGCAGTTAATGTTAAATAGTAAGTAATAAACTTGTTAGACACTTTCCTTGTCCCTTCCCATCGAAAAGTACAGCCTACAACATGTTTTAGCGATTTGATCTACCAACTGATAATATCACTTGATATGATAAGCAGTAATAAGTGAAGCAGTTAATGTTAAACAGTAAGTAATAAACTTGTTAGTCACTTCCCTTGTCCCTTCCCCTTCCCATCGAAAAGTACAGCCTACAACGTGTTTTAGCGATTTGATCTACCAACTGATAATATCACTTGATATGATAAGCAGTAAGAAGTAAAATAGTTAATGTTAAAACAGTAAGTAACACACTTGTTAATCACTTTCCTTGTCCCTTTCCATCGAAAAGTACAGCCTACAACGTGTTTTAGCGATTTGATCCACCAACTGATAATATCACTTGATATGATAAGCAGTAATAAGTGAAATAGTTAATGTTAAACAGTAAGTTACAAACTTGTTAGTCACTTTCCTTGTCCCTTTCCATCGAAAAGTACAGCCTACAACGTGTTTTAGCGATTTGATCCACCAACTGATAATATCACTTGATATGATAAGCAGTAATAAGTGAAATAGTTAATGTTAAACAGTAAGTAACAAACTTGTTAGTCACTTTCCTTGTCCCTTCCCATCAAAAAGTACAGCCTACAACGTGTTTTAGCGATTTGATCTACCAACTGATAATATCACTTGATATGATAAGCAGTAATAAGTGAAGCAGTTAATGTTAAACAGTAAGTAACAAACTTGTAAGTCACTTTCCTTGTTCCTTCTCATCGAAAAGTACAGCCTACAACGTGTTTTAGCGATTTGATATACCAACTGATAATTTCACTTGATATGATAAGCAGTAAGAAGTAAAATAGTTAATGTTAAACAGTAAGTAACACACTTGTTAGTCACTTTCCTTGTCCCTTCTCATCGAAAAATACAGCCTACAACGTGTTTTAGCGATTTGATCTACCAACTGATAATATCACTTAATATGATAAGCAGTAATAAGTGAAGCAGTTAATGTTAAATAGTAAGTAATAAACTTGTTAGTCACTTTCCTTGTCCCTTCCCATCGAAAAGTACAGCCTACAACGTGTTTTAGCGATTTGATCTACCAACTGATAATATCACTTGATATGATAAGCAGTAATAAGTGAAGCAGTTAATGTTAAACGGTAAGTAACACACTTGTTAGTCACTTTCCTTGTCCCTTCCCATCGAAAAGTACAGCCTACAACGTGTTTTAGCGATTTGATCTACCAACTGATAATATCACTTGATATGATAAGCAGTAATAAGTGAAGCAGTTAACGTTAAATAGTAAGTAATAACCTTGTTAGTCACTTTCCTTGTCCCTTCCCATCGAAAAGTACAGCCTACAACGTGTTTTAGCGATTTGATCTACCAACTGATAATATCACTTGATATGATAAGCAGTAATAAGTGAAGCAGTTAATGTTAAACAATGAGTAATAAACTTGTTAGTCACTTTCCTTGTTCCTTCTCATCGAAAAGTACAGCCTACAACGTGTTTTAGCGATTTGATATACCAACTGATAATTTCACTTGATATGATAAGCAGTAATAAGTGAAGTAGTTAATGTTAAACAGTAAGTAACACACTTGTTAGTCACTTTCCTTGTCCCTTCCCATCGAAAAGTACAGCCTACAACGTGTTTTAGTGATTTGATCTACCAACTGATAATATCACTTAATATGATAAGCAGTAATAAGTGAATCAGTTAATGTTAAATAGTAAGTAATAAACTTGTTAGTCACTTTCCTTGTCCCTTCCCATCGAAAAGTACAGCCTACAACGTGTTTTAGCGATTTGATCTACCAACTGATAATATCACTTGATATGATAAGCAGTAATAAGTGAAGCAGTTAACGTTAAATAGTAAGTAATAACCTTGTTAGTCACTTTCCTTGTCCCTTCCCATCGAAAAGTACAGCCTACAACGTGTTTTAGCGATTTGATCTACCAACTGATAATATCACTTGATATGATAAGCAGTAATAAGTGAAGCAGTTAATGTTAAACGATGAGTACTAAACTTGTTAGTCACTTTCCTTGTCCCTTCTCATCGAAAAATACAGCCTACAACGTGTTTTAGCGATTTGATCTACCAACTGATAATATCACTTGATATATAAGCAGTAATAAGTGAAGCAGTTAATGTTAAACAATGAGTAATAAATTTGTTAGTCACTTTCCTTGTCCCTTCTCATCGAAGAATACAGCCTACAACGTGTTTTAGCCATTTGATCTACCTACTGATAATATCACTTAATATGATAAGCAGTAATAAGTGAAGCAGTTAACGTTAAATAGTAAGTAATAACCTTGTTAGTCACTTTCCTTGTCCCTTCCCATCGAAAAGTACAGCCTACAACGTGTTTTAGCGATTTGATCTACCAACTGATAATATCACTTGATATGATAAGCAGTAATAAGTGAAGCAGTTAATGTTAAACAATGAGTAATAAACTTGTTAGTCACTTTCCTTGTCCCTTCTCATCGAAAAGTACAGCCTACAACGTGTTTTAGCGATTTGATATACCAACTGATAATTTCACTTGATATGATAAGCAGTAAGAAGTAAAATAGTTAATGTTAAACAGTAAGTAACACACTTGTTAGTCACTTTCCTTGTCCCTTCTCATCGAAAAATACAGCCTACAACGTGTTTTAGTGATTTGATCTACTAACTGATAATATCACTTAATATGATAAGCAGTAATAAGTGAATCAGTTAATGTTAAATAGTAAGTAATAAACTTGTTAGTCACTTTCCTTGTCCCTTCCCATCGAAAAGTACAGCCTACAACGTGTTTTAGCGATTTGATCTACCAACTGATAATATCACTTGATATGATAAGCAGTAATAAGTGAAGTAGTTAATGTTAAACAGTAAGTAACACACTTGTTAGTCACTTTCCTTGTCCCTTCTCATCGAAAAATACAGCCTACAACGTGTTTTAGCGATTTGATCTACCAGCTGATAATATCACTTGATATGATAAGCAGTAATAAGTGAAGCAGTTAATGTTAAACAATGAGTAATAAACTTGTTAGTCACTTTCCTTGTCCCTTCCCATCGAAAAGTACAGCCTACAACGTGTTTTAGCGATTTGATCTACCAACTGATAGTATCACTTGATATGATAAGCAGTAATAAGTGAAGTAGTTAATGTTAAACAGTAAGTAACACACTTGTTAGTCACTTTCCTTGTCCCTTCCCATCGAAAAGTACAGCCTACAACGTGTTTTAGCGATTTGATCTACCAACTGATAATATCACTTGATATGATAAGCAGTAAGAAGTAAAATAGTTAATGTTAAACAGTAAGTAACACACTTGTTAGTCACTTTCCTTGTCCCTTCCCATCGAAAAGTACAGCCTACAACGTGTTTTAGCGATTTGATCTACCAACTGATAATATCACTTGATATGATAAGCAGTAATAAGTGAAGTAGTTAATGTTAAACAGTAAGTAACACACTTGTTAGTCACTTTCCTTTGTCCCTTCCCATCGAAAAGTACAGCCTACAACGTGTTTTAGCGATTTGATCTACCAACTGATAATATCACTTGATATGATAAGCAGTAATAAGTGAAGCAGTTAACGTTAAATAGTAAGTAATAACCTTGTTAGTCACTTTCCTTGTTTCCCATCGAAAAGTACAGCCTACAACGTGTTTTAGCGATTTGATCTACCAACTGATAATATCACTTGATATGATAAGCAGTAATAAGTGAAGCAGTTAACGTTAAATAGTAAGTAATAACCTTGTTAGTCACTTTCCTTGTCCCTTCCCATCGAAAAGTACAGCCTACAACGTGTTTTAGCGATTTGATCTACCAACTGATAATATCACTTGATATGATAAGCAGTAATAAGTGAAGTAGTTAATGTTAAACAGTAAGTAACACACTTGTTAGTCACTTTCCTTGTCCCTTCCCATCGAAAAGTACAGCCTACAACGTGTTTTAGCGATTTGATCTACCAACTGATAATATCACTTGATATGATAAGCAGTAATAAGTGAAGCAGTTAACGTTAAATAGTAAGTAATAACCTTGTTAGTCACTTTCCTTGTCCCTTCCCATCGAAAAGTACAGCCTACAACGTGTTTTAGCGATTTGATCTACCAACTGATAATATCACTTGATATGATAAGCAGTAATAAGTGAAGCAGTTAACGTTAAATAGTAAGTAATAACCTTGTTAGTCACTTTCCTTGTCCCTTCCCATCGAAAAGTACAGCCTACAACGTGTTTTAGCGATTTGATCTACCAACTGGATAATATCACTTGATATGATAAGCAGTAATAAGTGAAGCAGTTAATGTTAAACGATGAGTACTAAACTTGTTAGTCACTTTCCTTGTCCCTTCTCATCGAAAATACAGCCTACAACGTGTTTTAGCGATTTGATCTACCAACTGATAATATCACTTGATATATAAGCAGTAATAAGTGAAGCAGTTAATGTTAAACAATGAGTAATAAATTTGTTAGTCACTTTCCTTGTCCCTTCTCATCGAAGAATACAGCCTACAACGTGTTTTAGCCATTTGATCTACCTACTGATAATATCACTTAATATGATAAGCAGTAATAAGTGAAGCAGTTAATGTTAAATAGTAAGTAATAAACTTGTTAGACACTTTCCTTGTCCCTTCCCATCGAAAAGTACAGCCTACAACGTGTTTTAGCGATTTGATCTACCAACTGATAATATCACTTGATATGATAAGCAGTAATAAGTGAAGCAGTTAATGTTAAATAGTAAGTAATAAACTTGTTAGTCACTTTCCTTGTCCCTTCCCATCGAAAAGTACAGCCTACAACGTGTTTTAGCGATTTGATCTACCAACTGATAATATCACTTGATATATAAGCAGTAATAAGTGAAGCAGTTAATGTTAAACAATGAGTAATAAATTTGTTAGTCACTTTCCTTGTCCCTTCTCATCGAAGAATACAGCCTACAACGTGTTTTAGCCATTTGATCTACCTACTGATAATATCACTTAATATGATAAGCAGTAATAAGTGAAGCAGTTAATGTTAAATAGTAAGTAATAAACTTGTTAGACACTTTCCTTGTCCCTTCCCATCGAAAAGTACAGCCTACAACGTGTTTTAGCGATTTGATCTACCAACTGATAATATCACTTGATATGATAAGCAGTAATAAGTGAAGCAGTTAATGTTAAATAGTAAGTAATAAACTTGTTAGTCACTTTCCTTGTCCCTTCCCATCGAAAAGTACAGCCTACAACGTGTTTTAGCGATTTGATCTACCAACTGATAATATCACTTGATATGATAAGCAGTAAGAAGTAAAATAGTTAATGTTAAACAGTAAGTAACACACTTGTTAATCACTTTCCTTGTCCCTTCCCATCGAAAAGTACAGCCTACAACGTGTTTTAGCGATTTGGTATACCAACTGATAATTTCGCTTGATATGATAAGCAGTAAGAAGTAAAATAGTTAATGTTAAACAGTAAGTAACACAACTTGTTAGTCACTTTCCTTGTCCCTTCCCATCGAAAAGTACAGCCTACAACGTGTTTTAGCGATTTGATCTACCAACTGATAATATCACTTGATATGATAAGCAGTAATAAGTGAAGCAGTTAATGTTAAACGGTAAGTAACACACTTGTTAGTCACTTTCCTTGTCCCTTCCCATCGAAAAGTACAGCTTACAACGTGTTTTAGCGATTTGATCTACCAACTGATAATATCACTTGATATGATAAGCAGTAATAAGTGAAGCAGTTAACGTTAAATAGTAAGTAATAACCTTGTTAGTCACTTTCCTTGTCCCTTCCCATCGAAAAGTACAGCCTACAACGTGTTTTAGCGATTTGATCTACCAACTGATAATATCACTTGATATGATAAGCAGTAATAAGTGAAGCAGTTAATGTTAAACAATGAGTAATAAACTTGTTAGTCACTTTCCTTGTTCCTTCTCATCGAAAAGTACAGCCTACAACGTGTTTTAGCGATTTGATATACCAACTGATAATTTCACTTGATATGATAAGCAGTAAGAAGTAAAATAGTTAATGTTAAAACAGTAAGTAACACACTTGTTAGTCACTTTCCTTGTCCCTTCTCATCGAAAATACAGCCTACAACGTGTTTTAGTGATTTGATCTACCAACTGATAATATCACTTAATATGATAAGCAGTAATAAGTGAATCAGTTAATGTTAAATAGTAAGTAATAAAACTTGTTAGTCACTTTCCTTGTCCCTTCCCATCGAAAAGTACAGCCTACAACGTGTTTTAGCGATTTGATCTACCAACTGATAATATCACTTGATATGATAAGCAGTAATAAGTGAAGCAGTTAACGTTAAATAGTAAGTAATAACCCTTTGTTAGTCACTTTCCTTGTCCCTTCCCATCGAAAAGTACAGCCTACAACGTGTTTTAGCGATTTGATCTACCAACTGATAATATCACTTGATATGATAAGCAGTAATAAGTGAAGCAGTTAATGTTAAACGATAAGTTATAAACTTGTTAGTCATTTTCCTTGTACCTTCCCATCGAAAAAATACAGCCTACAACGTGTTTTAGCGATTTGATCTACCAACTGATAATATCACTTGATATGATAAGCAGTAATAAGTGAAGCAGTTAATGTTAAACAATGAGTAATAAATTTGTTAGTCACTTTCCTTGTCCCTTCTCATCGAAGAATACAGCCTACAACGTGTTTTAGCCATTTGATCTACCAACTGATAATATCACTTAATATGATAAGCAGTAATAAGTGAAGCAGTTAATGTTAAATAGTAAGTAATAAACTTGTTAGACACTTTCCTTGTCCCTTCCCATCGAAAAGTACAGCCTCACAACGTGTTTTAGCGATTTGATCTACCAACTGATAATATCACTTGATATGATAAGCAGTAATAAGTGAAGCAGTTAATGTTAAATAGTAAGTAATAAACTTGTTAGTCACTTTCCTTGTCCTTCCCATCGAAAAGTACAGCCTACAACGTGTTTTAGCGATTTGATCTACCAACTGATAATATCACTTGATATGATAAGCAGTAAGAAGTAAAATAGTTAATGTTAAACAGTAAGTAATAAACTTGTTAATCACTTTCCTTGTCCCTTCCCATCGAAAAGTACAGCCTACAACGTGTTTTAGCGATTTGATCTACCAACTGATAATGTCACTTGATATGATAAGCAGTAATAAGTGAAGCAGTTAATGTTAAACAGTAAGTAACACACTTGTTAGTCACTTTCCTTGTCCCTTCCCATCGAAAAGTACAGCCTACAACGTATTTTAGCGATTTTATCTACCAACTGATAATATCACTTGATATGATAAGCAGTAATAAGTGAAGCAGTTAATGTTAAACAATAAGCAACACACTTGTTAGTCACTTTCCTTGTCCATTCCCATCGAAAAGTACAGCCTACAACGTGTTTTAGCGATTTCATCTACCAACTGATAATATCACGTGATATGATAAGCAGTAATAAGTGAAGCAGTTAACGTTAAATAGTAAGTAATAACCTTGTTAGTCACTTTCCTTGTCCCTTCCCATCGAAAAGTACAGCCTACAACGTGTTTTAGCGATTTGATCTACCAACTGATAATATCACTTGATATGATAAGCAGTAATAAGTGAAGCAGTTAATGTTAAACAATGAGTAATAAACTTGTTAGTCACTTTCCTTGTTCCTTCTCATCGAAAAGTACAGCTCTACAACGTGTTTTAGCGATTTGATATACGAATAGATAATTTCACTTGATATGATAAGCAGTAAGAAGTAAAATAGTTAATGTTAAACAGTAAGTAACACACTTGTTAGTCACTTTCCTTGTCCCTTCTCATCGAAAAATACAGCCTACAACGTGTTTTAGTGATTTGATCTACACACTGATACTATCAGTTTAAATTATAAGGAGTAATAAGTGAATCAGTTAATGTTAAACAGTAAGTAATAAACTTGTTAGTCACTTTCCTTGTCCCTTCCCATCGAAAAGTACAGCCTACAACGTGTTTTAGCGATTTGATCTACCAACTGATAATATCACTTGATATGATAAGCAGTAATAAGTGAAGTAGTTAACGTTAAATAGTAAGTAATAACCTTGTTAGTCACTTTCCTTGTCCCTTCCCATCGAAAAGTACAGCCTACAACGTGTTTTAGCGATTTGATCTACCAACTGATAATATCACTTGATATGATAAGCAGTAATAAGTGAAGCAGTTAATGTTAAACAATGAGTAATAAACTTGTTAGTCACTTTCCTTGTCCCTTCTCATCGAAAAGTACAGCCTACAACGTGTTTTAGCGATTTGATCTACCAACTGATAATATCACTTGATATGATAAGCAGTAATAAGTGAAGCAGTTAATGTTAAACAATGAGTAATACAATTTGTTAGTCACTTTCCTTGTCCCTTCTCATCGAAGAATACAGCCTACAACGTGTTTTAGCCATTTGATCTACCTACTGATAATATCACTTGATATATAAGCAGTAATAAGTGAAGCAGTTAATGTTAAACAGTAAGTAATAAACTTGTTAGTCACTTTCCTTGTCCCTTCCCATCGAAAAGTACAGCCTACAACGTGTTTTAGCGATTTGATCTACCAAATGATAATATCACTTGATATGATAAGCAGTAATAAGTGAAGCAGTTAATGTTAAACAGTAAGTAATAAACTTGTTCGTCACTTTCCTGTCCCTTCCCATCGAAAAGTACAGCCTACAACGTGTTTTAGCGACTTGATCTACCAACTGATAATATCACTTGATATGATAAGCAGTAATAAGTGAAGTAGTTAATGTTAAACAGTAAGTAACAGACTTGTTAATCACTTTCCTTGTCCCTTCCCATCGAAAAGTAAAGCCTACAACGTGTTTAAGCGATTTGATCTACCAACTGATAATATCACTTGATATGATAAGCAGTAATAAGCGAAGCAGTTAATGTTAAACAGTAAGTAATAAACTTGTTAGTCACTTTCCTTGTCCCTTCCCATCGAAAAGTACAGCCTACAACGTGTTTTAGCGATCTGATCTACCAACTGATAATATCACTTGATATGATAAGCAGTAATAAGTGAAGCAGTTAATGTTAAACGGTAAGTAACACACTTGTTAGTCACTTTCCTTGTCCCTTCCCATCGAAAAGTACAGCCTACAACGTGTTTTAGCGATTTGATCTACCAACTGATAATATCACTTGATATGATAAGCAGTAATAAGTGAAGCAGTTAACGTTAAATAGTAAGTAATAACCTTGTTAGTCACTTTCCTTGTCCCTTCCCATCGAAAAATACAGCCTACAACGTGTTTTAGCGATTTGATCTACCAACTGATAATATCACTTGATATGAGAAGCAGTAATAAGTGAAGCAGTTAATGTTAAACAATGAGTAATAAACTTGTTAGTCACTTTCCTTGTTCCTTCATCGAAAAGTACAGCCTACAACGTGTTTTAGCGATTTGATATACCAACTGATAATTTCACTTGATATGATAAGCAGTAATAAGTGAAGCAGTTAATGTTAAACAGTAAGTAACAAACTTGTTAGTCACTTTCCTTGTCCCTTCTCATCGAAAATACAGCCTACAACGTGTTTTAGCGATTTGATCTACCAACTGATAATATCACTTGATATGATAAGCAGTAATAAGTGAAGCAGTCAATGTTAAACAGTAAGTAATAAACTTGTTAGTCACTTTCCTTGTCCCTTCCCATCGAAAAGTACAGCCTACAACGTGTTTTAGCGATTTGATCTACCAACTGATAATATCACTTGATATGATAAGCAGTAATAAGTGAAGTAGTTAATGTTAAACAGTAAGTAACACACTTGTTAGTCACTTTCCTTGTCCCTTCCCATCGAAAAGTACAGCCTACAACGTGTTTTAGCGATTTGATCTACCAGCTGATAATATCACTTGATATGATAAGCAGTAATAAGTGAAGCAGTTAATGTTAAACAATGAGTAATAAACTTGTTAGTCACTTTCCTTGTCCCTTCCCATCGAAAAGTACAGCCTACAACGTGTTTTAGCGATTTGATCTACTAACTGATAATATCACTTGATATGATAAGCAGTAATAAGTTAAATAGTTAATGTTAAACAGTAAGTAACACACTTGTTAGTCACTTTCCTTGTCCCTTCCCATCGAAAAGTACAGCCTACAACGTGTTTTAGCGATTTGATCTACCAACTGATAATATCACTTGATATGATAAGCAGTAATGAGTAAAATAGTTAATGTTAAACAGTAAGTAACACACTTGTTAGTCACTTTCCTTGTCCCTTTCCATCGAAAAGTACAGCCTACAACGTGTTTTAGCGATTTGATCTACCAACTGGTAATATCACTTGATATGATAAGCGGTAATAAGTGAAGTAGTTAATGTTAAACAGTAAGTAACACACTTGTTAGTCACTTTCCTTGTCCCTTCCCATCGAAAAGTACAGCCTACAACGTGTTTTAGCGATTTGATCTACCAACTGATAATATCACTTGATATGATAAGCAGTAATAAGTGAAGCAGTTAATGTTAAATAGTAAGTAATAAACTTGTTAGTCACTTTCCTTGTCCCTTCCCCATCGAAAAGTACAGCCTACAACGTGTTTTAGCGATTTGATCTACCAACTGGATAATATCACTTGATATGATAAGCAGTAATAAGTGAAACAGTTAACGTTAAATAGTAAGTAATAACCTTGTTAGTCACTTTCCTTGTCCCTTCCCATCGAAAAGTACAGCCTACAACGTGTTTTAGCGATTTGATCTACCAACTGATAATATCACTTGATATGATAAGCAGTTATAAGTGGAGTAGTTAATGTTAAACAGTAAGTAGCAAACTTGTTAGTCACTTTCCTTGTCCCTTCCCATCGAAAAGTACAGCCTACAACGTGTTTTAGCGATTTGATTTACCAACTGATAATATCACTTGATATGATAAGCAGTAATAAGTGAAGCAGTTAATGTTAAATAGTAAGTAACAAACTTGTTAGTCACTTTCCTTGTCCCTTCCCATCGAAAAGTACAGCCTACAACGTGTTTTAGCGATTTGATCTACCAACTGATAATATCACTTGATATGATAAGCAGTAATAAGTGAAGCAGTTAACGTTAAATAGTAAGTAATAACCTTGTTAGTCACTTTCCTTGTCCCTTCCCATCGGAAAGGACCGCCTACAACGGGGTTTAACGATTTGATCTACCAAATGATAATATCACTTAATATGATAAGCAGTAATAAGTGAAGCAGTTAATGTTAAACGATGAGTAATAAACTTGTTAGTCACTTTCCTTGTCCCTTCTCATCGAAAAATCCAGCCTACAACGTGTTTTAGCGATTTGATCTACCAACTGATAATATCACTTGATATGATAAGCAGTAATAAGTGAAGCAGTTAATGTTAAACAATGAGTAATAAATTTGTTAGTCACTTTCCTTGTCCCTTCTCATCGAAAAATACAGCCTACAACGTGTTTTAGCCATTTGATCTACCTACTGATAATATCACTTGATATGATAAGCAGTAATAAGTGAAGCAGTTAATGTTAAATAGTAAGTAATAAACTTGTTAGTCACTTTCCTTGTCCCTTCCCATCGAAAAGTACAGCCTACAACGTGTTTTAGCGATTTAATCTACCAACTGATAATATCACTTGATATGATAAGCAGTAATAACTGAAGCAGGTAATGTTAAACAATAAGTAACAAACTTGTTAGTCACTTTCCTTTGTCCCTTCCCATCGAAAAGTACAGCCTACAACGTGTTTTAGCGATTTGATCTACCAACTGATAATATCACTTGATATGATAAGCAGTAATAAGTGAAGTAGTTAATGTTAAACAGTAAGTAACACAATTTGTTAGTCACTTTACTTGTCCCTTCCCATCGAAAAAGTACAGCCTACAACGTGTTTTAGCAATTTGATCTACCAACTGATAATATCACTTGATATGATAAGCAGTAATAGGTGAAGTAGTTAATGTTAAACAGCAAGTAACACACTTGTTAGTCACTTCTCTTGTCCCTTCTCATCGAAAATACAGCCTACAACGTGTTTTAGCGATTTGATCTACCAGCTGATAATATCACTTGATATGATAAGCAGTAATAAGTGAAGCAGTTAATGTTAAACAATGAGTAATAAACTTGTTAGTCACTTTCCTTGTCCCTTCCCATCGAAAAGTACAGCCTACAACGTGTTTTAGCGATTTGATCTACCAACTGATAGTATCACTTGATATGATAAGCAGTAATAAGTGAAGTAGTTAATGTTAAACAGTAAGTAACACACTTGTTAGTCACTTTCCTTGTCCTTCCCATCGAAAAGTACAGCCTACAACGTGTTTTAGCGATTTGATCTACCAACTGATAATATCACTTGATATGATAAGCAGTAAGAAGTAAAATAGTTAATGTTAAACAGTAAGTAACAAACTTGTTAGTCACTTTCCCTGTCCCTTCCCATCGAAAAGTACAGCCTACAACGTGTTTTAGCGATTTGATCTACCAACTGATAATATCACTTGATATGATAAGCAGTAATAAGTGAAGTAGTTAATGTTAAACAGTAAGTAACAAACTTGTTAGTCACTTTCCCTGTCCCTTCCCATCGAAAAGTACAGCCTACAACGTGTTTTAGTTGATTTGATCTACCAACTGATAATATCACTTGATATGATAAGCAGTAATAAGTGAAGCAGTTAATGTTAAATAGTAAGTAATAAACTTGTTAGTCACTTTCCTTGTCCCTTCCCATCGAAAAGTACAGCCTACAACGTGTTTTAGCGATTTAATCTACCAACTGATAATATCACTTGATATGATAAGCAGTAATAAGTGAAGCAGTTAATGTTAAACAGTAAGTAATAAATTTGTTAGTCACTTTCCTTGTCCCTTCCCATCGAAAAGTACAGCCTACAACGTGTTTTAGCGATTTGATCTACCAACTGATAATATCACTTGATATGATAAGCAGTAATAAGTGAAGCAGTTAATGTTAAACAGTAAGTAACACATTTGTTAGTCATTCTCCTTGTCCCTTCCCATCGAAAAGTACAGCCTACAACGTGTTTTAGCGATTTGATCTACCAACTGATAATATCACTTGATATGATAAGCAGTAATAAGTGAAGCAGTTAATGTTAAACGGTGAGTAAGAAACTTGTTAGTCACTTTCCTTGTCCCTTCCCATCGAAAAGTACAGCCTACAACGTGTTTTAGCGAATTGATCTACCAACTGATAATATCACTTGATATGATAAGCAGTAATAAGTGAAGCAGTTAATGTTAAACAGTAAGTAATAAACTTGTTAGTCTTTTTCCTTGTCCCTTCCCATCGAAAAGTACAGCCTACAACGTGTTTTAGCGATTTGATCTACCAACTGATAATATCACTTGATATGATAAGCAGTAATAAGTGAAGCAGTTAATGTTAAACAGTGAGCAATAAACTTGTTAGTCACTTTCCTTGTCCCTTCCCATCGAAAAGTACAGCCTACAAAGTGTTTTAGCTGATTTGATCTACCAACTGATAATATCACTTGATATGATAAGCAGTAATAAGTGAAATAGTTAATGTTAAACAGTAAGTAAATAAACTTGTTAGTCACTTTCCTTGTCCCTTCCCATCGAAAAGTACAGCCTACAACGTGTTTTAGTGATTTGATCTACCAACTGATAATATCACTTGATATGATAAGCAGTAATAAGTGAATCAGTTAATGTTAAATAGTAAGTAATAAACTTGTTAGTCACTTTCCTTGTCCCTTCCCATCAAAAAGTACAGCCTACAACGTGTTTTAGCGATTTGATCTACCAACTGATAATATCACTTGGATATGATAAGCAGTAATAAGTGAAGCAGTTAACGTTAAATAGTAAGTAATAACCTTGTTAGTCACTTTCCTTGTCCCTTCCCATCGAAAAGTACAGCCTACAACGTGTTTTAGCGATTTGATCTACCAACTGATAATATCACTTGATATGATAAGCAGTAATAAGTGAAGCAGTTAATGTTAAACGATGAGTACTAAACTTGTTAGTCACTTTCCTTGTCCCTTCCCATCGAAAAGTACAGCCTACAACGTGTTTTAGCGATTTGATCTACCAACTGGATAATATTCACTTGATATGATAAGCAGTAATAAGTGAAGCAGTTAATGTTAAACAGTAAGTAATAAACTTGTTAGTCACTTTCCTTGTCCCTTCCCATCGAAGAATACAGCCTACAACGTGTTTTAGCCATTTACTTGATCTACCAACTGATAATATCACTTAATATGATAAGCAGTAATAAAGTGAAGCAGTTAATGTTAAACAGTAAGTAATAAACTTGTTAGGACACTTTCCTTGTCCCCTATCCCATCTGAAAAGTACACAGCCTACAACGTGTGTTTTGCAGATTTGATCTACTAACTGATAATATCACTTGATATGATAAGCAGTAATAAGTGAAGTAGTTAATGTTAAATAGTAAGTAATAAACTTGTTAGTCACTTTCCTTTGTCCCTTCCCATCGAAAAGTACAGCCTACAACGTGTTTTAGCGGATTTGATCTACCAACTGGATAATATCACTTGATATGATAAGCAGTAAGAAGTAAAATAGTTAATGTTAAACAGGCAGTAACACACTTGTTAGTCACTTTCCTTTGTCCCTTCCCATCGAAAAGTACAGCCTACAAACGTGTTTTAGTTGATTTGATATACCAACTGATAATATCACTTGATATGATGGGCAGTAATAAGTGAAATAGTTAATGTTAAACAGTAAGTAACACACTTGTTAGTCACTTTCCCTGTCCCTTCCCATCAAAAAGTACAGCCTACAACGTGTTTTAGCGATTTGGTCTACCAACTGATAATATCACTTGATATGATAAGCAGTAATAACTGAAGCAGTTAATGTTAAACAGCAAGTAAAACACTTGTTAGTCACTTTCCTTGTCCCTCCCCATCGAAAAGTACAGCCTACAACGTGTTTTAGCGATTTGATCTACCAACTGATAATATCACTTGATATGATAAGCATTAATAAGTGAAGCAGTTAACGTTAAATAGTAAGTATTAAACTTGTTAGTCACTTTCCTTTGTCCCTTCCCATCGAAAAGTACAGCCTACAACGTGTTTTAGCGATTTGATCTACCAACTGATAATATCACTTGATATGATAAGCAGTAATAAGTGAAGCAGTTAATGTTAAACAATGAGTAATAAACTTGTTAGTCACTTTCCTTGTCCCTTCCTCATCGAAAAGTACAGCCTACAACGTGTTTTAGCGATTTGATATACCAACTGATAATATCACCATATGATAAGCAGTAATGCTAATAAAGATCAAACAGTAAGTAACAACTTGTTAGTCACTTTCCTGTCTCTCGCCACTATAACACAACGTGTTTAAAGGATTTGACCATTTAACTGATAATATCACTTGATATGATAAGGTAAATATTAAAGCAGTTAATGTTAAACATAGTAGAATAAACTTGTTAGTCACTTTCTTGTCCTTCCCACTGAAAGCAGTCAGCAACGTGTTTCGATGATTTGATCTACCAACTGATAATATCACTTGATATGATAAGCAGTAATAAGTAAAATAGTTAATGTTAAATAGTAAGGTAACATAAACTTGTTAGTCACTTTCCTTTGTCTCCTTCCCATCGAAAATACAGCCTTCCACAACGTGTTTTAGCGATTTGATCTACCAACTGATAATATCACTTGATATGATAAGCAGTAATATAAGTGAAGTAGTTAATGTTAAACAGTAAGTAATAAACTTGTTAGTCACTTTCCTTGTCCCTTCCCATCGAAAAGTACAGCCTACAACGTGTTTTAGCGATTTGATCTACCAACTGATAATATCACTTGATATGATAAGCAGTAATAAGTGAAGTAGTTAATGTTAAACAGTAAGTAACACACATGCTAGTCACTTTCCTTGTCCCTTCCCATCGAAAAGTACAGCCTACAACGTGTTTTAGCGATTTGATCTACCAACTGATAATATCACTTGATATGATAAACAGTAATAAGTGAAGCAGTTAATGTTAAACAGTAAGCAATAAACTATGTTAGTCACTTTCCTGTCCCTTCCCATCGAAAAGTACAGCCTACAACGTGTTTTAGCGACTTGATCTACCAACTGATAATATCACTTGATATGATAAGCAGTAATAAGTGAAGTAGTTAATGTTAAACAGTGAGTAATAAACTTGTTAGTCACTTTCCTTGTCCCTTTCCCCATCGAAAAGTACAGCCTACAACGTGTTTTAGTCGGATTTGATCTACTAACTGATAATATCACTTGATATGATAAGCAGCAATAAGTGAAGCAGTTAATGTTAAACAGTAAGTAATAAACTTGTTAGTCACTTTCCTTGTCCCTTCCCATCGAAAAGTACAGCCTAATAACGTGTTTTAGCGATTTGATCTACCAACTGGATAATATCACTTGATATGATAAAGCAGTAATAAGTGAAGTAGTTAATGTTAAACAGTAAGTAACATTACTTGTTAGTCACTTTCCTTGTCCCTTCCCATCGAAAAGTACAGCCTACAACGTGTTTTAGCGATTTGATCTACCAACTGGATAATATCACTTGATATGATAAGCAGTAATAAGTGAAGTAGTTAATGTTAAACAATAAGTAATAAACTTGTTAGTCACTTTTGCATTTGTCCCTTCCCATCGAAAAGTACAGCCTACAACGTGTTTTAGCGATTTGATCTACTTAACTGATAATATCACTTGATATGATAAGCAGTAATAAGTGAAGCAGTTAATGTTAAACAGTAAGTAATAAACTTGTTAGTCACTTTCCTTGTCTCTTCCCATCGAAAAGTACAGCCTACAACGTGTTTTAGCGATTTTGATCTACCAACTGATAATATCACTTGATATGATAAGCAGTAATAAGTGAAGTAGTTAATGTTATTAAAGGTAAGTAACAAACTTGTTAGTCACTTTCCTTGTCCCTTCCCATCGAAAAGTACAGCCTACAACGTGTTTTAGCGATTTGATCTTACTCAACTGATAATATCACTCGATATGATAAGCAGTAATAAGTGAAGCAGTTAATGTTAAACAGTAAGTAATAAACTTGTTAGTCACTTTCCTTGTCCCTTCCCATCGAAAAGTACAGCCTACAACGTGTTTTAGCGATTTGATCTACCAACTGATAATATCACTTGGATATGATAAGCAGTAATAAGTGAAGCAGTTAATGTTAAACAGTAAGTAATAAACTTGTTAGTCACTTCCTTGTCCCTTCCCATCATCGAAAAGTACAGCCTTACAACGTGTTTTTTAGCGATTTGATCTGTTTAACTGAGATAATATCACTTGATATGATAAGCAGTATTAAGTGAAGCAGTTGAATGTTAAACAGTAAGTAATAAACTTGTTAGTCACTTTCCTTGTCCCTTCCCATCGAAAAGTACAGCCTACAACGTGTTTTAGTTGATTTGATCTTAACAACTGATAATATCACTTGAAATGATAAGCAGTATTAAGTGAAGCAGATTAATGTTAAACAGTAAGTAATAAAACCTGTTAGTCACTTTCCTTGTCCCTTCCCATCGAAAAGTACAGCCTACAACGTGTTTATAAGATTTGATCTACCAACTGATACAATATTATCACTTGATATGATAAGCAGTAATAAGGTAAGCATGTAATGTTAAACAGTAAGTAATAAACTTGTTAGTCACTTTCCTTGCATATTCCATTTGAAAAGTAGCAGCTCACAACGTCAGAAGCGATTTGATCTACCAACTGATAATATCACTTGATATGATAAGCAGTAATAAGTGAAGCAGTTAATGTTAAACAGTAAGTAACAAACTTGTAAGTCACTTTCCTTGTCCCGTCCCATCGAAAAGTACAGCGTACAACGTGTTTTAGCGATTTGATCTTACCAACTGATAATATCACTTGATATGATAAGAAATAAAAAGTGAAGAAAGTTAATGTTAAATTAATAAGTAATAAACTTGTTAGTCACTTTCCTTGTCCCTTCCCATCGAAAAGTACAGCCTACAACGTGTTTTAGCGATTGACGATCTACTTCAACTGATAATATCACTTGAAATGATAAGCAATAATAAGTGAAGCAGTTAATGTTAAACAGTAAAAGTAATAAACTTGTTAGTCACTTTCCTTTGTCCCTTCCCATCGAAAAGTACAGCCTACAACGTGTTTTAGCGATTTGATCTACCAACTGATAATACTCACTTCTGGATATGATAAGCAGTAATAAGTGAAGCAGTTAATGTTAAACAGTAAGTAATAAAACTTGTTAGTCACTTTCCTTGTCCCTTCCCTTCGAAAAGTACAGCCTACAACGTGTTTTAGCGATTTGATCTACCAACTGACAGAATCACTTGATATGATAAAGTTGGTAATAAGTGAAGCAGCAATGTTAAACAGTAAGTAATAAACTGTGGTTAGTCACTTTCTGTCCCTTCCCATCGAAAAGTACAGCCTACAAATTGTTTTAGCGATTTGATCTACCAACTGATAATATCACTTGATATGATAAGCAGTAATAAGTGAAGTGAAGTTAATGTTAAACAGTAAGTAATAACCTTGTTAGTCACTTTCCTTGTCCCTTCCCATCGAAAAAGTACATCCTACAACGTGTTTTAGCGATTTGATCTACCAACTGATAATATCACTTGATATGATAAGCAGTACAATGAGTGAAGTAGTTAATGCCAAACAGGGCAGAGTAAATAACTTGTTAGTCACTTTCCTTGTCCCTTCCCATCAAAGTAGCAGCCTACAACGTGTTTTAGCATGATTTGATCTAATTACCAACTGATAATATCACTTTGATATGATAAGCAGTAATAAGTGAAGCTGTTAATGTTGAACAGTAAGTAATAAACTTGTTAGTCACTTCTCTTGTCCCTTCCCATCGAAAAGTACAGTTTCACAACGTGTTTTAGCGATTTGATCTACCAACTGATAATATCAATTGATATGATAAGCAGTAATAAGTGAAGAAGTTAATGTTAAACAGTAAGTACAATAAATCCTTGTTAGTCACTTTCCTCAACCATATTCCATCGAAAAGTATGCTCACAACGGGAAGTTTAGAGAGTTGATTTGATCTACCAACTGATAATATCACTGATATGATAAGCAGTAATAAGTGGAAGCTGTTAATGTTAAACAGTAAGTAATAAACTTGTTAGTCACTTTCCTTGTCCTTTCCCATCGAAAAGTACAGCCTACAACGTGTTTTATTGATTTGACCACCAAATTGATAATATCACTTGATATGATAAGCAGCAATAAGTGAAGTAGTTAATGTTGAACAGTAAGTATTAGAACCATGTTAGTCACTTTCTTGTCCCTTCCCATCGAAAAGTACAGCCTACAACGTGTTTTAGCGATTTGATCTACCAACTGATAATATCACTTGATATGATAAGCAGTAATAAGTGAAGTAGTTGAATGTTAAACAATAAGTAATAAACTTGTTAGTCACTTTCTTGTCCTTCCACGTCTGGTAAAAGAACAGCCTACAACGTGTTTTTAGCGATTTGATCTACCAACTGATAATATCACTTGATATGATAAGCAGTAACACATGAAGCAGTTAATGTTAAACAGTAAGTAATAAACTTCATAGTCACTTTCCTTGTCCCTTCCCATCGAAAAGCACAGTCACAACGTGTTTTAGAAGGATTGATATACCAACTGGATAATATCACTATATGATAAGTTGTAATATAATGAAGACCTTAAACAGTAAGTAATAAACTTGTTAGTCACTTTCTGTCCATTCCTACTGAAAATATACAGCCTACAACGTGTTTTGAGCAGGATTTGATCTATCTAATTGATAATATCACTCTTGATATGATACAGTAATAAGTGAAGTAGTTAATGTTAAACAATAGTAAGTAATAAACTTGTAAGTCACTTTCCCTTGTCCCTTCCTAATCGAAAAGCACAGCCTACAACGTGTTTTAGTTGATTTGATTCACCAAACTGATAATATCACTTGATATGATAAGCAGTAATATGAAGCTAGTTAATGTTAAACAGTAAGCAATAAACTGTTAGTCACTTTCCTTAATCCTTCCCATCGAAAAGTACATCCCACAACGTGTTTTGAAGATTTGATCTACCAAACTGATAATACCACTTGATGTTGAGGCAAAGCAGTAATAAGCGTGCCAGCTTATGTTAAACAGTAAGTAATAAACTTGTTAGTCGCCTCTCCTTGTCCCTTCCCATCGAAAAGCACAGCCTACAAATGTGTTTTAGCGATTTGATCTACTAACTGAGTAATATCACTTGATACAGATGTTGGGTAATAAGTGAAGTAGCTTAATGTTAAACAGTAAGTAATAAACCTGTTAGTCACTTTCCTTGTCCCTTCCCATCGAAAAGTACAGCCTACAACGTGTTTTAGCGATTTGATCTACCAACTGATAATATCACTTGATATGATAAGCAGTAATAAGTGAAGTAGTTAATGTTAAACAGTAAGTAACACACTTGTTAGTCACTTTCTGTCGCTTCACATCGAAAAGTACAGCCTACAACGCCATTTTAGCGATTTGATCTACCAACTGATCCAATATCACTTGATATGATAAGCAGTAATAAGTGAAGCAGTTAATGTTAAACAGCAAGTTAATAACCTTGTTAGTCACTTTCCTCTTGTCCCTTCCCATCGAAAAGTACAGCCCACAACGTGTGTTTTAGCGGATTTGATCTACCAACGGATAATATCACTTGATATGATAAGCAGTAATAAGTGAAGCAGTTAATGTTAAACAGTAAGTAATAACCTTGTAAGTCACTTTCCTTGTCCCTTCCTTAACGAAAAGCAATATTCACAACGTGTTTTAGCGATTTGATCTAATAACTGATAATATCACTGATATGATAAGCAGTAATAAGTGAAGTAGTTAATGTTAAACAGTAAGTAATAAAACTTGTTAGTCACTTTCCTTGTCCCTTCCCATCGAAAAGTACAGCCTACAACGTGTTTTAGCGATTTGATCTACCAACTGATAATATCACTTGATATGATAAGCAGTAATAAGTGAAGCTGTTAATGTTAAACAGTAAGTAATAAACTTGTTAGTCACTTCTCCTTGTCCCTTCCCATCGAAAAAGTACAGCCTACAACGTGTTTTAGCGATTTGATCCTGACTAACTGATAATATCACTTTGATATGATAAGCAGTAATAAGTGAAGCAGTTTAAATGTTAAACAGTAAGTAATAAACTTGTTAGTCACTTTCATTGTCCCTTCCCATCGAAAAGCACAGCCTACAACGTGTTTTAGCGATTTGATCTACCAACTGATATTATCACTTGATATGATAAGCAGTAATAAGTGGAGTAGTTAATGTTAAACAGTAAGTAATAAACTTGTTAGTCACTTTCCTTGTCCCTTCCCATCGAAAAGTGCAGCCTACAACGTGTTTTAGCGATTTGATCTACCAACTGATAATATCACTTGATATGAAAAGCAGTAATAAGTGGAGTAGTTAATGTTAAACAGTAAGTAATAAACTTGTTAGTCACTTTCCTTGTCCCTTCCCATCGAAAAGCACAGCCTACAACGTGTTTTAAAGCGATTTGATCTACCAACTGATAATATCACTTGATATGATAAGCAGTAACAAGTGAAGCTGTTAATGTTAAACAGTAAGCAATAAACTCTGTTAGTCACTTTCTCTGTCCCTTCCCATCGAAAAGTACAGCCTACAATGAGAAAAAGAAGATTTGATCTACCAACTGATAATATCACTTGATATGATAAGCAGTAATAAGTGAAGTAGTTAATGTTAAACAGTAAGTAATAAACTTGTTAGTCACTTTCTTGTCCCTTCCCATCGAAAAGTACAGCCTGTTGGGCAACGTGTTTTAGCGGATTTGATTTCAACGACCGATACATTCATTCACTTGGATATGATAGTAGCAGTAATAAGGCTTGTAGTTAATGTTGCCAGTAAGTGAATAAACTATGTTAGTCACGGTCCTTGTCCCTTCCCATCGAAAAGCACATCCTACAACGTGTTTTAGCGATTTGATCTACCAACTGATAACATCACTTGATATGATAAAGCAGTAATAAGTAAAGCAAAGCCCATGTTAAACAGTAAGTAGCTTAAACCTATAGTCACTTTCCTTGTCCCTTCCCATCGAAAAGTACAGCCTACAATGTGTTTTAGCGATTTGATCTTACTAACGGATAATATCACTTGATAAAGACAAGGGTAATAAGTGAAGTAGTTAATGTTAAATAGTAAGAAAGAACTTGTTAGTCACTTTTTCCTTGTCCTTTCCCATCGAAAAGTACATTCAGTACAACGTGTTTTAGTTGATTTGATCTACCAACTGATAATATCACTCTGATATGATAAGCAGTAATAAGTGAAGCAGTTAATGTTAAAGAAAAGTAATAAACTTGTTAGTTCACTTTCCTTGTCCCTTCCCATCGAAAAGTACAGCCTACAACGTGTTTTAGCGATTTGATCTTCACTAACTGATAATATCACTTGATATGATAAGCAGTAACAAGTGAAGCAGTTAATGTTAAATAGTAAGTAATAAACTTGTTAGTCACTTCCCTTGTCCCTTCCCATCGAAAAGTACAGCCTACAACGTGTTTTAGCGATTTGATCTACCAACTGATAATATCACTTGAAATGATAAGCAGTAATAAAAGAAGTAGTTAATGTTAAACAGTAAGTAATAAACTTGTTAGTCACTTTCCATGTCCCTTCCCATCGAGAAAAGCATGGAACACAAACGTGTTTTAGCGATTTGATCTACCAACCTGATAACATCACTTGATATGATAAGCAGTAATAAGTGAAGCAAAGAATAGTTAAACAGTAAGTAATAAACTTGTTAGTCACTTTCCTTAACCTTCCCATCGAGAAAAAGCACAGCCTACAACGTGTTTTAAAGGGATTTGATCTACTAGTAACTGATAATATCACTTGATATGATAAGCAGTAATAAGTGAAGCAGCTAATTTTAAACAGTAAGTAAAACTTGTTAGTCACTTTCCTTGTCCATTCCCATCGAAAAGTACAGCCTACAACGTGTTTTAGGTTGATTTGATTCATTGAACGAGATAATATCACTTGATGATGATTTGCACAAGCAAAGTAGTTAATGTTAAACAGTAAGTAATAAACTTTGTTAGTCACTTTCTCCTTGTCCCTTCCTAATGAAAAGTACAGCTCATGCATGTGTTTGATGATTTGATTCTACTAACTGATAATATCACTTGATATGATAAGCAGTAATAAGTGAAGCAGTTAATGTTAAACAGTAAGAAATAACTTGTTAGTCACTTTCCTTGTCCCTTCCCATCGAAAAAGATCCAAGGTTTCACAACGTGTTTCATGTGGTTGATTTGATCATACTTAACTGATAATATCACTTGATATGAGATAAGCAGTAATAAGTGAAGCAGTTAATGTTAAACAGCAAGTAATAAACTTGTTAGTCATACTTTCCTTGTCCCTCTCCCAGATCGAAAAGTACAGCTCATACAACGTGTTTTAGCGATTTGATCTTACCAACGGATAATATCACTGGATATGGATAAGCAGTAATAAGTGAAGTTATTTAATGTTAAACAGTAAGTGAACAAACTTGTTAGTCACTTTCCTTGTCCCTTCCCATCGAAAAGCTACAAGGCTGAGCTCATAACGTGTTTTAGCGATTTTGATTCACTAACTGATAAATATCACTGGATATGATGTAAGCAGTAATAAGTGAAGCAGTTACATGTTAAAACAGTAAGTAATAAACTCTTATGTTAGGTCACTTTCCTTGCATCCATTCCTCATCGAAAAAGTATATCCTATAACGTGTTTATAGCGATTTGATTCTACCAACTGATACGTAATATCACTTGATATGATAAGCAGCATTAAGTGAAGTGAAAGTTAATGTTAAACAGTAAGTAATAAACTTGTTAGTCACTTTCCTTGTCCCTTCCCATCGAAAAGTACAGCCATACAACGTGTTTTTAAAGTTGATTTGATTCACCAACTTGATACAATATCACTTGATATGATTAGCGCAGTAATAAGTGAAGTATTTAACGTTAAACAGTAAGTAACAAACTTCATAGCAATCACTTTCCTCTGTCCCTTTCCCATCTGAAAGTACAGCCTACAAACGTGTTTTAGCCATGAAGATTGATTCAGCATTTAACTGATAATATCACTTTCGATATGATAAGCAGTACAAGTAAAGCAGTTCATGTTGCAAATTTTCAGTAAGTAATAAACTCATTAGTCTACTTTCTCCTTGTCCCTTCCCATCGAAAAGTACAGCCTACAACGTGTTTTGAAGTTGATTTGATTCTACCAACTGATAATATCACTTCTTGGATATGATAAAAGCAGTAATAAGTGAAGCAGGTAATGTTAAAACAGTAAGTAATAAACTTGTTAGTCACTTCTCCTTGTCCCTTCCCATCGAAAAAGTACAGCCTACAACGTGTTTTAGTTGATTTGATCTACCAACTGGATAATATCACTTGATATGATAAGGATGTAATAAGTGCACATACAGTTAATTGTTAAACAGTAAGTAACACAACTTGTATAGTCACTTCTCCTTGTCCCTTCCTTAATCGAAAAGCACAGCAGCTCACAACGTGTTTTAGTTGATTTCTGATCTACTAACTGCGATAATATCACTTGATATGATAAGCAGTAATAAGTAAATGAAGACACATGCACAACAATAAGTAAGCAACCTCTGTTAGTCACTTCTCTCCTTGTCCCTTCCTATCAGAAAAGTACAGTCTACAACAGAATGTTTTAGTTGATTTGATCTACCATAACTCATGGTATCACTCTCAAATGATAAGCAATAATAAGTGAATAGCACGTTAAACAGTAAGCAATAAACTCTGTTAGTCAACTTCTCCTTGTCCCTTCCCATCGAAAAGTACATGCAGCCTACATAACGTATGTTTGTAGCGATAGATTGATCTACCAACTGATAATATTTGACTTGACATGACAAGCAGTAGTAAGTGAAGCAGTTAATGTTAAACAGTAAGTAATAAACTTGTTAGTCACTTTCTTCAACCATTCCCATCGAAAAGTACAGCTTCCATACAACGTGTTTTAGATGATTTGATTCTACCAACTGGATAATATCACTTGATATGATACAGCAGTAATATAGCTGAAGCAGTTAATGTTAAACAGTAGGTGCATAAACTTTTGTTAGGTCACTTTCTTCATCCCTTCCCATCGAAAAGTATACAGCCTACAATGTGTTTTAGTTGATTTGATCTACCAACTGATAATATCGCTTGATATGATAAGCAGTAATAAGTGAAGTAGTTAATGTTGCTAAAACAGTAAGAAATAAACTTGTTAGTCACTTTCCCTTGTCCCTTCCCATCGAAAAGCACATCCTAAGCAACGTGTTTTAAGTTGATTTGATCTTACCAACTGGATAATATCAATGATATGATAAGCAGTAGTAAGTCATGAAGCAGTTAATTGTTAAACAAAGTAAGTAATAAACTTGTTAGTCATACTTCTCTTGTCCCTTCCCATCGAAAAGTACAGGTTAATTCTCACAACGTGTTTTAGCGATTTGATCTTCACCAACGGATAATATCACTCTTGAAGATGATAAGTTGGCAGTATAAAGTGGAAGCAAATTTAATGTTAAAACAATAAGTAACAAACTTGTTAGTCACTTTCCTGTCCCTTCCCACTAAAAAGTATACAGCCTACAACGTGTACATTTAAAGCGATTTGATCTACTAACCGATAATAATATCACTTGATATGATAAGCAGTAATAAGTGGAAGTCAAAAATGTTAAACAGTAAGGTAATAAACTTGTTATGTCACTTTCCTTTGCCATTCATTCCCATCGAAAAGTACAGCGCCTACAACGTGTTTTAGTAAAGGATTTGATCTAATATCAATTGATAATATCACTTGGATATGATACAGCTGGTAACAAGTGAAGCAGTTAATGTTAAACAGTAAGTAATAAACTCTGTAAGTCATCACTTTCCTTGTCCCTTCCCATCGAAAAGTAATAGCTCTACAACGTGTTTTAGAAGATTTGATCTACTGAACTGATAATATCACTTGATATGATAAGCAGTAATAAGTGAAGCACGTTAAATGTTAAACAGTAAGCACAAACTCTGTTAGTCACTTTCCTCTGTCCCTTCCCATCGAAAAGTACAGCCTATAATCGTGTTTTAGCGATTTGATCTACCTACCGATAGCCATCGCCTGATATGATAAGCAGTAATAAGTGAAGTAGAAAGTTAATGTTAAACAGTAAGTAATAAACTTGTTAGTCATCTTTCTCTTGTCCCTTCCCATCGAAAAGTATTTACTATAACGTGTTTTAGCGAAGGATTTGATCTACCAACTGGATAATATCACTTTGATATGATAAGCAGTAACAAGGTGAAGCAGTTAATGTTAAACAGTAAGTAATAAACTTGTTAGTCACTTTCCTTTGTCCATTCCCATCGAAAAGTTACAGCCTACAACGTGTTTTAGTTGATTTGATCTACTAACTGGATAATATCAATTTGATAAGCGATAAGCAGTAATAAGTGAAGCAGTTAATGTTAAACAGTAAGTGAATAAACTTGTTAGTCACTTTCCTTGTCCCTTCCCATCGAAAGTACAGCCTACAATGTGTTTTAGCGATTTGATCTATCAACTGACAATATCACTTGATATGAGGTTACACATATGAAGCAGTTAATGTTAAACAGTAAGAAATGGGGAACTTGTTAGTCACTTTCCTTGTCCCTCCCCATCGAAAAGTACATCCATGAACGCGTTTTAAAGCGGATTATCATTCATTAACTGATAATATTGATTTACTTCTGGATATGATAAGCAATGCAATAAGTGCAAGCAGTTAATGTTAAACAGTGCAAGTAATAAACTTGTTAGTCACTTTCTCCCTGTCCCTTCCCCATCGAAAAAGCACAGCTCAAAAATGTGTTATAGCTGATTTCGATCTAATCCATCTGAACTGATAATAACATCACTTGACATGATAAGCAGTGAATGGGTGGAAGTAGTTAATTTTAAACAGTAAAGTGACAACTTATACAGATCACTTTCCTTGTCCATTCCCATCGAAAAGCACAGCCTACAACGTGTTTTTAGCGATTTGATCTTACCAACCGAGAAGATCACTTGATATGATAAGCAGTAATAAGTGAAGTAGTGCTAATTTTAAACAGTAGGTAACAAACTCAGCAGTCACTTTTCCTTGTCCATTCCCCATCTAATTTAGCACAGCCCACAACGTGTTTTATGGCTGATTTGATCTACCAACTGGTGAACATCAATGAGGCAGATGCTAAGTAGCAATAAGTGAAGCAGTTGACTGTTAAATAGTAAGTAATAAACTTGTTGAAGTCACTTTCCTAATCCCTCTTCCCACTTTGAAAAGTACAGCCTCACAATGTGTTTTAGCGGATTTGATTCACTTCAACTGATAATATCACCTTGATATGATAAGCAGCAATAAGTGAAGCAGTTAATGTTAAACAGTAAGGAAAGAACTTGTTAATCACTTTCTGTCCCTTCC